>OX403618.1:84431715-85765838 GCA_948107695.1 Meliscaeva auricollis
ACAGTTCGTGATATATACTAACGAATTCCATGGTACTAACTAAATAATCCGTGATACTACCTGGAAAATCCATGATAATTACCAAAGTAGATCGTTATGCTTATGCGACTAATCAGTGATGCTGAGTGGACCAACTTTTGATACTTACCTTTGTAGTTTGTAATATTTTTATCCAACAAATACTTTTCTGAGCAATCTGTGATAACTGCCAGAGCGACCCCAATACTTCTAGGATAAATCCGTCATACCACTCTTCCAATATGGAACCTGACTTCAGTATGTGGTAATTACTTGATAAATTCGTGATACTTTCTGACCAATCTGTGATATTCACCGGAGAAATTCATATTACTTACCTGAGCAAGCTGTGATATTTGCTGCAGAAAGCGTTTAAACTTAGCGGAACAGTTTGTGATACTTACTAGAGTTTTACGTGATAACCATATGTATACTTAATCCGTGATACCGACCAAATAATGATGCTTAAAAGACCAACCTGTGATACTAACCTTAGCATTTAGTGATATTTACTGACATAGCCCAAAAAAACTTTCCCGAGCAATCCGTGATATCTGCCTGAGTAACCCGAATACTTCTCGGATAAATCCGTGATACAATGATGCAATTTGTGATAGTTAATTGAGCAATCTATGGTACGTAACTTCTGTGTGTGGTAATTACTTGATAAATTCGTGATACTTACTAACCAATCTATGATATTCACCGGAGAAATTCATTTCACATATTATGAAATAAGATATATTTTTTGGGAACTTAGTAATCTAATGGTATGTTTTCTCATTTACTCTTTATGTGTCTTGAAAGCTATTAAATCTTTTATATATAAACATTTTTTTAAATATTTTATAAAATTTATTTATTTTTAATTTATCATTAACAACAATTTTACAATTTTAACTCATGTATTTGTTTCGTTTTCTTTTTTTTTGTTTTAATTTCATGCTCATCATCAAACTGTGTATCGTCTTGCATCACATATGGATTCTTTTTGAAAAACAACAACACTCTTCACATGCACCGCCATATCTTTAATCACCACTCTTTAAAATGGACACACTACCAATTATACATGATTTGTTCCTGAAACAAAAACAAAAATTAAAATATACAAAAAAATAGCTGTAAGTTTATAGAATGTAATTATTTTCTTTTACATATTTTTTTCCGTTCAATTAATTAATTGCACAAATGCTATTTGTTGAGTATCTATCTCCTTGTGTTGTTACCTGACTGCTGCACTCAACTGGGTTTAATTGTTTTTGTTCTTTTATTTTGCTAATATATTTAATTTAGTTTGCACAACGCGTTCAATGTTCAATGTTCCAACTGAGAAACTTTTAATCCAATTAAAAATGTTTTTTTTTTTTTTTATATAAATTTATTAGTCTGGCTATTAACTCCAGGTTTAGTAATTGACCGAAATCCATTAAATTAATTTGATTTTAGTCTGCACATAATATCCTTCTATTTCAGTGACTATACCGTGGACTGTTGTTTGTACAGTAGTTCATGTTGTATGAAAAAAGTGACCCAAAATGCTTTAGAAACTGTTTGACTTTTTTAAAACAAAGATTTAAAGTAATAGCAAATAGAATTTTTTTTATTTAGCTATTTTAAAATGTACATTACCTTACATTTTTTTTTGTGGAAATTTGGGCAAAATATATATTTAAATATTTTCGTTATATCTTGGAAACTAATTAAAATTTAACACAAGAAACTTTTAAGGAAATTAGATTGAAGTTCTAATTTCCTTCAAAGTAGTAACAAAATGAAGCAACAAAGTTATTTGCTTCATTAGAAAAATGCAATATAAATGGATAATAAAAATGCAAACAACAAATTTTGTATAAAACCAATTTTTCTAATAAAAAGTAGTACAAATTTTTGCTAATACTTTCTGAGATAAATGGAATTGAAAATGCTGCAACTTTAAATATCCCTTTTATATATGCCTTTTTACTGTACACTTAACACTTTTGGAGCAAAATGAAAAAAAAATCTAAAAGCAAATCAGTGAAATATATTGAAAAAGGATTTAATTATTTTTTAAAAAGTAAACCGTTAAATTTGCATAAATTTTTTAAATGCATTTTTGAAGATCAAGAAAATCGATTGCAAGTGAGGTTGACCTGGTATATATTCAAAACTATTGAGCCGATTCGCCTGAAATTTGGAGGACTTATTCCACATAGCATAAGCTAAGATCTGAAATGAGATTTGTTTTTATTCATTAATGTATATTAATGTATAAACCGTTATTTTTAAAAATATTTGCGCCAAAAACTAATTTTTAAATGATTTTAAATGATTTAGACACATGAAATGCACTTCATTCACATTCCATTAACAGTTTCGACGTTAAATGTAAAAAAACGGGTTTTTGGCATGTATATCTCGAAAACGTGACGTGCTAGTGTAGTTTTAACTTCAAATTCGGGTTCAGCATGCCCTTTCCTTCAGGAAAATTTCCTTTAGGAAAGTGTAGTTTGGTTTGAAGAATCCGACGAGCGGCAGCTAGAAGTAACATGCAGTTTTTTTCAGTTTTTCACGTTTATCTCAAAAATATTTTTTCGTATTAAATTAAAATAAAAAAGCTCATATACATTCTTTCGTACATGTAACTGTTTACAAAATAGTGGAAGGGAAGAAAAACATGACCGAAAGTAAGCGGTTCTATTTATAAATTTTTCGATACGAGAAACTGTTTTCGAGATACCCGTAAAAAACTAAAAAAAAAGGCATGTTTCTCCTAGCTGCCGCTAGAGCTCACGTTGGATTCTTGGACCTTTTTTTTTTTGGGTTATCACCAGGCATCCCTTAGTAAGTGATTCAAGGCTCAAAACTGTTGGATATTGTTTCCTACTCCACCAACATTTCTACAAAAGTGGCTTCTAGCGGTGGTGGCAAGAATTTGTTAGCACCGAAAGTAATCTGCAACTGCAATAATCCCACAAGAACACAGTGCCACAAATCATGTCTGGACTTTGCTAGGTCCCGTTTTCACAGTAGCCATTGTCCTGGTCTTTTTGACTTTTTGCCGTTAGGGAAGAATTAATTGACTACTTTTTCTCTTACTCTTGCTAGGGCTTAAGTTCCTGTCTTGACGGTGGCGCTAGGACCTGTTCCGACAGTTGTTTTGGGTAGAAGTTATTTTTCCTGCACCACTAAACTCTCTCCAAATAGGAAGTTGCAGACCACCTGGTTTTCCCAGTTCCGGGAGAGGGTTAGTTCGGACTTTTATATCTTCCGTCGCACTTCAAAATCTATATGGTGACTATTTTACTTTCTTGATGACCCCATTTTTTGCCCCAAATTACTGCATTATGAACCACTGTACGAAGGTGTTATTGTGAGCAAGTGGTAAGCTCTTCATAATCAACAAGTATAAGCTGCTTGAATTGGTTTACCGATATTGCCTAGCCTTTCATCTTTCCATCCACTTATTCCTCCAGCTAATAAAGTTCGCTGACCGAAAACAACAAAAAATTATTTATTAGAACAAATTTATTAATAAAATTCGAGTCAGGTATTTATTGAGCCAACAACCACTGTGCCTTATGAAGACTAGAAGACCGCACCACCATTCCATTGCGAGAATAGACCACCGTTTTGTTGTTTCTGTTTTGTTTCCATAAATTTAGTTAATTGATGGACACATTTGGGGCGGATTTTACACATCAGTATATGGTTGCTCCATTCGATTCTCATTTTCAGGCCGTGGTTTTTATTATTTTCTAAATCAAATTGATTACTGGAGCATTTCCTCATCAATATGATTGACATCTTCATACTTTTTTTTTCAACAGTCTTCAGCCCTGATGTAATTTCTTCCGAAGAAGAAAGCCTGAAGAAATAGAGGAAAAATGGTATTTTACATATTTTATATCCACAGGAATGTGTGTGTGGTAATTTTCCTCCATTTCTTCTCCATCTTCTTCCCTACTTCGATTGATTGTAATTATTTGTAAATTACAAGTTAATTTTTTTTTTCAGTGAAACTTGATGTGAGTAATTGGGTGAGTCTTGTGAGTGCGAGTGCTTGCCATGAATCTATTTGTTAATGCAATTTGCTCACCACATCATCTGTCTTATTGTAGAGTCTTGAGTTCATGCATACATATGTAGGAGAATGCTGAGTAGAACTGCTGCTGTTGGATATAAGATGAATTGAAGGGAAGGAAAAAGTAAAGTTTTGTGATTTGTGACTAAACACACACCGGATTTGTTAGGAAAACGTAATAGACAGCCATCCATAGATGAGATGAATAAGAGATGAGACAGTTGTTGTTCAATAGAAACAAAGTAAGTTGTCATTGATATATGACAATCGTAATAGGAAATGCGGGTATGTTGTCGTCGTCGTCGTCGTCATTCGTCGGGGTTATTAATAAATCAAAATGTCTTTGTTAGATATACATTTTTTTTTCTTGCAGATGTTTCTTTTTTTTTGCTATTCTTTATTGTGGAGGCACGTGTAATGTAGCAAATTTAAAACGCAATTTGAGCCCTTTTAGAATTGAGGGCTTTGGAATCTAATTCCTTGCATCGTGTAACTAGCAATTGATTAAATATCATTTGATACCATGGAAAAACGTATTTTAATTTAATGAATGTTTGAATTTTTAAGGAATTAAGTTTAAAACTGGAGTTTCGATGTCTCGTCAATTTTTTTGCGTTGATTTAAAACAGGCAAAAAAAATCCTACCATAACATAATTGCCAAATACCATTTTTAGGAAAACTTATTTTTCTCAAAAATTACTCCCACGATTTCGATACAAAAATATCACTTACATTTTTTGGAAAAGGTCTATCTATTCTTTTATGAATTCTGATTTTCCCACTTGATTCCAACGATTTTTTTTTTTTTTTAATTTAGGTTGGTAACAAAAATTTCCAAAATTGTTTTTTTTCATTATTTGAATCTTTATTCATCCCAAAACAGGCGTTCCCGGAATGACGCTTAATTGATGCTCGTTCCTTATTATTATCAAATTGAACTTCGATTATCACGTTAATTTAATTTATTCATGCAGAAAATTATTTGTGTATCGATAAACCAATTCCGTGACATTCCGGAAAGACCATTTGTAGCGCCATCTGTACATTAAATAAATACAAATTTGATATTTTGTCACTTTAACTACATTGAGACATATTTCTTCGGACAACTTTTATTTAAATAGAAATTAAGATTCTTATCAGTTTTTTTTTAAACACTTGAGAATTCTTGAAGAAAATTTTACCTAAGTAATGCTAAGAATACAGGTAGCTAAATTTAATTGCTCTTAGTGTTTTTTTGGCCACTTGAATTTCAGGTTTTGAGTTATGGAAGCGTTCCCGGAATAATTTTTCGGGTTTCAAATAAAGTTAATACCTTCGGAAATTCATCTCAATTATACTAACCGGTAGATACGTCAGAAGTGAATTAAAAAAAATTAATTAAAAAAAACTAAAAGTTATAAAATCATTTCGTTTTCTGTGTTCGACAAAGAATTAATAGAGTGAGTTCTACTACTTTGCCTAAGTTATCCTACTCGTGCCCCCTTTACTGATAACATTTTGTCTACCAAAGGACATACCCCAGCATTATCGGATGCAATTTCGAATGTTTTTCAGAGAATTTCTTCTATAAAATGTGCTTTTTAACTTAAAAAAAAAAAAAAATGAATCTCGACCAAAAAATCTATCAATAAATAAAATTAACTTTGAATATTCCTTTTCAATATTTAATATTCAAATCAATGAATTTAAATTAAACTAACTGATGATTCACTTTGAAATCAAAACCAAAATCAAGCCCTTTTAATCTAATTTAATTCCACACTTCAATAAATACTTAGTTTGCCTCAACTAACGTTTATCTTCATGCAAACACAAAATGTTAACATGAAAAACTGATCCACTCATAAACACACAGCCACACAGGCACAGATACAGGTAATAAACATACAATTAACTAAAAAGGATTTTCTCATTAAATAATAATATAAATTTTATCTGCTCCAATTTAAGTACACATACATACTCGAACACATATGCATACAAGTAAAAAAAAAAAAAAAATACCAAAGTCAACAGAATATTCGAACGTAATCAAATCGATTCGAGTAAGAGTACCTACCTACCTACATTCATAATACATAATAATCTATGCCCCCAATTCCATTCGACAATGAACCCTTCTTCATTTTTCCTTCGTCTGTCTCCACCATCCGTCGTCGATAAATTAATTTGTATTATTAAGTGTTAATAAACAAAATATAAAATCCAGAACAAAAAGAAACACAAGAGAACAACAACAAAAACCAAAAAAAAAAAAATAAAAGAACGAAGAAAAATTGATAAATAAATCGAAACACAAAGGCATGCTCAAAAGAAGCGTGTTGAAAAAAAAAAAAAAAGTTACTAAAACCGCACAGCTCTTTTATAACAACTAACGAGTCTATAAGTACTCGCGCTTCGTTTGTTTATCTTGATATCATTTCTTTTTCGATGTTATCGTTGCATTATTATTCGTCTATTATCAATTTTCGACGAATTCAGCACTTCATTGGTTTAATAGCGCTGTTCGACGAAAAAAAAAAACCTTGGCAACACGTCCAATACCTTTGAAAAATAGTCAAGGCGATGGGGTTGACTTTTTTTTTACGGAACCATTCAAGATGAATTAAATGAATTGAAAGAACTATTATCATAATTCTGAGCAAACAAAGATGATAGGTTGGTCTCTGGTGTTAACTTGTGAGTTTTGTTCAACTTCTTTAAGAACGGCGCTTAAGAGGGGATCACCTTGTAACAAAGCGTTACAAATATGTACCTTTACTCCCCTAACCGTACGAATCACTTTCGCACCGTCCGAACCCCGTACAATGCCGAACAAATCATATTCGCACCATCTGTGTATTAAAAACCAACAAATTTTTAATACCGAATATCAAACGAAATTTATTTTGACTCTCTCGATTCACAGTTGGTCTTTACCAGAATTACTATATGGCGAAATGCAATTCCAATGCAAAATCTGTCTTTTGCTTCTCCGTTGACGAGTACCAATCTAGTGTATTTGAAGTAAAAGCGAACTTAAGTAAAAATGAATTATTAATTTTAGAATTCTTCCGGGAAGCAGAATACTGAGTATGTAGTGTACTAGGAAGGATCTTCATTAACCGGCAAAATGTTGGTCCTACATTTTTTCCGTCTGAGATCCATTTCTCCCAAGTGTGTCTCCGACAAGGCAAGGCTTGTTCTTGATCTTCATTTTGCTGGATCGTTTCCGACTGACAATTCTGTGGTTGCCCTTCGCGTGCCTCCTGTCTGTGCCTCATGTCATCCGGAGACCGTTCACTGTTCCTTCTCTAGTCTTATGCTATAAGCAAAAACGTGGTTGAAACTTGCCAAAATCGAATTTTCTCACAATATTCGATCTTCCTTGTGATTTTCTGAATATCCAGACTTTAATTGCTCGAAACGTCTGGAAATGCAGGATACTGGAAGAATGTATTACTTGTAAAGTTTTGGTAATATGTCTTCCGCCATTTTGAACAACAAGTTTTGAACAAATTCTGGAGAACAACTCATAAAACTGATAATTTCGAAGGACATTTCTGGTAGAAAATTATACTTTAGTGGTGACATCGCAATTCCGCAGATTTCGAAGTAGTAGTCGACCTAAACGACATAATCATTTGCAACGTTACTTCTCCGACTATAAATCAGTTGTGGAAAGACAAAAAAAAAAAATGAATACAACTATGTAGCTGAATATTTACTGACAGCCGGACGGAATTACCGTAAAAAACATTCGAAAATAAATCGATGATAGTCCATTAACGGTTGGTTGCTGGACGTGTTGTCTTTATGGGATATTCCTACTAAGCTTAAAGAAATAGGCTCACTGTCATCATCATCGAGGGTAGGCCTTCTACCTTATAAAGTCAATGGTTCGTTGTCAACCCATTTACGACTCGAAACCTATAATAGCCATGTTGATCTTAAATCTAAAGAAGGAATACTTTACCTATCATAAGTTAACTAAACACTCTTCTGTGTGTTTGGCATGTGAGAGTTGTGTGGAATAATAAATTGAAAAGGAGAAAATAAATTAAAAGAATTTTAACAGTAAATAAATAAATAAATGATTGTGCCGCATTGTGCGAGTGTGGTGTTGCTGATGCGATACTGCAAAAGGGCAGACACGCGCTTAAGGTGCTGATTGATTGGAAACATTTGTGTGGCAAGTCACATTACATTATCTATCGGTTCCCCCTCCACATTATTTTTTTTTTTTGAGGAGGAATAAAATCATTATTAAAGGAATTTAATTTTTAAAGTAGGGGAATTTTAATGGAGGCGTTATTGTGCGTGAATTGAGTTCTAAAAATATACACACTGCAATGCAGAGCAGAGCAACAAGGGAACATAGACAAGTTTATTTTTTTTCTAAATAATTTTTTTAAATTAACATCATTGCACTTAGATTGACTATTTGATCGGAATACTTTTATGGGTTATGACGGGTCACGACATTAATTTTCAACTTTTATGATAGACGAGAGTAAATATTACGTCAAAGTGGAAAATTGAGATTTTAATTTTGATATGTGGTCATACTTCGAACTTTAGGGGGTCCAAGTTGAGGTCTTTTGGGAGCTGCAACATAATTGAGAGATTAACTAGATAAATTCAGATTTGAAAAGTATCATAGGCTGAGATTACAATGCAATGAAAAAAAAAAAACCCAAGAGAGTGTACTTTCAATGGAGGATTGAACAATGTTAGCACAGGAGTTCTGCGTTCGAGTCGAATCGTTTTCCCCAAAAATGTGTTTGGGTTTCATTCAGGAATACTCTTTTTTTTTTGCGAAATTGACAGATACCCCAAGAGTAGGTACTTATCTTTTATCTTATGTAATGCGTTTGGGTTCTGATATCCAGCACACTAATAACACAAGAACTGTTAACGAATGTAGGTCACTAGGCCATGTTTTTTTTTCTAGGAGCAACTCTTGAATATTTCAGAATAATTAAATTCTATACTTGTAGTACAGAAAATATAAGACATGTTCCAAATTTTAATTGTGTTCTGTATACCTAAATACAATTTTTATTAAAATTTCAGACGATTTTGACAACTTTTAAGGGTCGCTACCGACCTTTGAATTTTTGCACATTGTGGGTGGACCCTAGAATTAAAATTTCTAAAAATTGTCACGCCACCCATGAGTTGGGTTCTTGGTATTAAAATAACATAATTTGTAAAATTTCGGTCGATTTCGGCAACGCTTTCGAGATAATTTTACAAGAAAATGCCACCTTATTCCGAGAACGTGATGTGTTTGACTTCAGATTCGAGCCCAGCAGCCCAAAATCTCTTAGATTAGTATATTTTGGGGTACGCTAAAGTGTGTGCATATTACAGGCTAAAATGGTCTTGTTTTTGTGTGAACTCGTTGGTTTTGTGTCCATTTTATAACTGAAAGTATGCATAATTACTTTGCAGTCAGTATTTAAGGATCTACTTTGCGATCGCATGGTAAAAAACATAAATACCAAATTAAAGTGCCTTCTCAAAAAAGTGCAAATCAAATTTTTAGTTCAACTCTTTAATCACTAAAATGTATTGTTGATCTTGTGGAACGTATTTCTTTCTCTCAGCTATATGTGAATGCTGCCACTACCAAACTCAAAATCTGATACATAAAAAATCCAAGTATTTTTTTTTGTTCCCATTCTTAACCCCTGAAAACTACAGTGGTGCTAAATTTACGTGAAGGTAGCACCATGAATTTCAGTGGTAATTGTAAAAACAATAAACCTAACGTGAAAGCATTGCTCAAACTTCAATCTCATTTTTTTTTATGAAAATGGTTTTTGAGTTAACTTCTTACATCCGGGCTTTTAAACACCAACTGAACCAAAAATTGTGAAAATTATATAGATTTTTGGCTATCAATGAAAACTTCCATCAAAATCGATATTTCTTTGTAAAACTCTTTGTTTGAAACACAGTAAAACACTTCATTTTCTTAATTTCTTTCCTAAATCATTCATTAAAAATGTATATTTTGTTAATTTTAGTTTCCTGCATCTGCCAACAAGTTTCAATTTAAGCAAACACATTTAAAACGATCAGCACTCCTCAAAGGCTTATATTCCAATTACCTACTTAGTCATGGTTTACCGAAATATCATCACGAACTATCAATTATCCTTTAAATGACGATCTAACCTCGAGATATTAACAATGTAGGTACCTACCTATGCACAACCTGTGTTTTCCAATAATCATAGTTCTGAACAATAATAGAAATACAAAAACTAGCAAAAATCGTGACATAAAAAGGCAGAAAAACAAACAAAAAGAAAAAAACTAAACATTTTTATAAATAACTATCCGCAGTTTATTTTATTTTTAGCCTCTCTATTCGTCAACTTTTGAACCTTTCGTCTTTTCTTTTGTATGCTTCATATTCTTCGTTTTCTATTAGTGTAGGTCAGTTTTGTTATTTTCCCATGGTCTCACTAGTCACTACCAAAAAATCCATAAAAAAAAGTCAACACAAAAAAAACAACACCCTCCCATTTGACAGATACTCTACTCTCATACTCGTGTTCTTTTCATTATTCCTTTCATTTCTTCTACATTTCTCACTCACTGTTGTCCCACGACAACATAATAATAATTATTATTTTTCTTGTCATGCGTCATTCTCAGTTTTTGTATAATTATTGTGCACATCTCTAGTTGCAACATTGTTGCTGTTAAACATTGCAATCTCTCCATTATTGTTTAGAAACAACAAATTCACCTTCACCACACCACACATTGCTAAATTGAGAGGGGAATTCTCTCAAATATCATCATTACGAGTATCATCATCGCAATTGTGTGTGGTGTGGTGTGAAGGACTTTCGTAAGATATTTTTCATTTAGGCGTGGTCCTTGACCGTGTGTTTGGATTTTTATACAAAAAGAAAGAAAATCCTTCTTTTTTGTTGTTGTTGTTGTTGTTGTTGTTGTTTCTTTTTGATTTTGCTTCTTCTTGTTCTCATGGTGTTGCTGCTGTTTTGTTAGTTGTGTCATCCCACTTAAAGGCATCATCGTGTCTTTCTTTTTTTTTTTTTTTCTCTCAACTCAACTCGACTCCATTCAAAGACTCGACCTATGAGATGACTCATTCTTGATGGAATTCAACCAGCCGTATTTTTTCCATTTTCATTTTGAAAATGAAAAATTTGCAATTTTCCTTTTCATTCATTTTCTATATTCATTATTATCTCCAGTAACCTAAAAACGCGTTGGTTTATCATTTTTTTTTTTTTTTCTGAGCTGAAGATTATCTCCATTTATTTTATTAGCACACTGGTTTCGCACTTGATTCTATGATCTCTTCTTTTTCTGTGTGTTTTTTCTTGGGCGAAAATTTAATCAGCAACGTGGGAAGAATCTGGAGGAAGACGACACAAGACACGATATGAACGACGATACTAGCGACACCCTCTTCCGTTTCCTCTTGAAACGAACCGGTCTTTTGAGAATATGTACATTTTGTTTGCTGTTATTTTTTCGGTTGTTTCTTTGCCTTTTTTTTTTGTTTTCATCCAATTTGCTTACTTTCCATTTTTAATTATCTTCTTTTTTTTAATTCAATTTTCTGTTTCACTGGTTGGGTATTCTTCACTTTGGGGCAAAAGAAACAATATCTTATTTCTTATTTCGTTGTTTTTTTTTGTTTTCTTCTTTTGCTTTCTGTTTTGCAAATTTTGTTAGTTCTGCTGTTGTCATTGAACTTTGATTGGGTGGCCTTTTGCTCTGCTATGTTTTTTGAGTCTTCTTACTTTTTGTCTTGTCTTTTATTTTTATCTGTTTCGTTGAATGTTTTTTGTTGTTGTTGTTGCTGCTGAATCTAATAGGATTAAGAATAAAATATAAACGATGAACTTCCTGGCATACATGTATGTTGGTTCTCGTACGAGTAAAAGTCTATCTTTAAATCCAAAGCGTGCTATAAATGTAAATTTTACTTTATGTTGTTGCTGCTGCTGCTGCTGTTTTCTATCTTCTGGTCTTTTCTTGTTGTTGTTGTTTTGCGGTTGTAAAATTTAAAAAAAAAGTTAAAATAAACCCACAAGTATCTAAATGGATTTTATTCATTCATTCATAGCTGCAGCAGTGGCAGCAGTGTCATTAAATGTATCTTATAGCGCTCAGAACAATTTTCATGCTTGGGTGTTGGATAAAAAGTAAATTCAATGCAATGCAGTTTTTTTTTCTTCTATTTTGTTTGTTCTTATTGAGTTCAGTTCAGCAGTTGCAAACGTTTTTATGTTGTAAGGAAGCAAGATAATGTTTTTATTGAATTATTTTATGGAACATGTCAACAAGTTTCTATCTTGTTTCTTTTTTTTTCAATGAAAAATATTAAATCAAGTGATGAGTATTTAATAGTTTTTTAGTAATAAAGCACTTGTTGATGGAATTATGTAGTTTTTAACTAGCTTATTATGGTTTGTCGGTTGCATGAGGAAAATCACTGATCTGTGATTGAAAAGTGTGCGAAAGCCCAGTTAGCATAATAGTCGAAGATTCAGTAGCCTCCCAGTTGCCATACCATGAATTGAAGGATTTCAGCCATTCTCTTTAAATGTTTCTAAGTTACAAAGAAAAGACTAGGAGTCCAGCTGGTAATATGCAACAATCGAGTTGAGTCATTCTTTATAAGAAATACTGAGGGAGCTTCTGAACAAAAAACTAAACCTTCCGATTTTGTGCATTAAATGGAAGCCGCTTAAAAATCTCGGAATGAGCAGGAAATTTTATCGGAATATTACCTGCAAGACGTAAATTAACTTCGTGAAAATTTTTACTATACGACTATGTTACTATGTTACTTAGTACTAATCGGGAGGTGGTTTTAGTGGACATAGATGAGTTTCCACAGGTTATATCTTTGAATTGTTCAATAAGAAAATCAGGGTTTCTTCAAGATTCCCAAAAAAAAAAACCTTCCTTATAGTTCCTCTTCAAGGTCTTTTCCGAAAAGATAACCAATTTTTTTAAATTGGTTATCATTTATTGTAGAAGCTCTTCGTTTATGTGATGGTGATGCCCAATGTCGTAATTGTTTTCGAAGTGTATAACAGAGTGATCCGACAATGCGTTGGTTCACAGCAAAAAAGTGGCACGATCATTCAAAAATGAACCTCGTCGTTGAAGATGTTGAAATTGAGGAACGCTTTTAAAACCTATTTTTTTTTCAGCACTTGATTACGTTGCATTTCATACAAAGAGAAGAGGTCTCAACTCCAAACTTGTAAAGTCGATGTTTGAAATTGACTGCTTGGGGTTTTCTGATAAACTGTCACAGGCATTGGTGATAATTTCGGGTAGGTCTAGCATATCTTTGCCATAATGAACTTGGCTCATTTGTCAATAAATCCATGCGTCGACACAAAATTTAGACCCTAAACGCTGAACATTCAACTAGGAAGTAAGACCATGTTAATTATGAATTAGCTTTTAAATTGCTGAAAACGCACTGTTTCCAACATTTTCTCATATTTTGAGAGCACAATCTTTCTTTTTAGAAGTAAGGAAGTCACTCGATTGACCAATAATGACCAAAAAATTCATAACAAAAACTGTGAGTCACCCGTCCATACCTAACAGATTGTTCTCCAGTTTCCGTTTTACATAAAACTTAACATTAAAGAACTTTAAAACTCGTTTCGTGTTTCCTTTTTTCATTATTATCTTTGATAAAACATCTCCATTGGCATGAAATAAAAAGTGTTGACTCATTTTCTAATTTTTTTTAGTGTTTTTTCAATCCGAAATACAATTGACCTAGACCTCAAATAGCCTCGTGCTTACCTTCTAGCCAAACATAATATAAATGAATAAAGAATAAACACTCTTCTTTGATTTTTATCTTTTTTTCCAGAGTTCCTGTACGCAATTTTTTGCTTTTTGTATATAAAATCATTCCTTCTCTCTACCTACCTTCCCCTCAATAAAGTATCTACAAGTCTTTCTTTAATAATTTATCATTATGCACTCTCATTCTAAAGAGGACCTTCCTCATTTTTTTTTTCGCTTTCTTTCTTTTAGCAATGACTCGGTTTATTTTGTTCTTTTTTGAATCTTGACCATTGCATTTACAATCATGTTAAACGGCCCCTCATTCAAGCCTACTCATCCCTGGCATTATTAAATTGCCGTGAAACAAGTGGGCTCTCTCGAAAGAATAATAAGGAACGAACCCTAGAGGGTTTTGCTCTAGATGTAAAATTTTTTTTCTGTGTTTTTTTATTTTTATTTCATATTTCCTCTCAATTTCCTGACCAAGAGAAATAATTTCTAACAACACAACACAAAAAATTATCGATTTATTTTAACTCTCTCTAAAAGAACTTGTCAACATGTTGCTTAGAATATAACTCCAGTCTCCAGTGTCAGTATAAACATTTACCTTATAAACAACATCATTATCATTTCGGAACTGAGAGTGAACAATTCCCCTCTTTATTTGTGGTGAATATAGATGAATTACCCCATTCCAAAGGAGAATTGCCCCTTAGCGACCTTTTGTTGTTGTTTCACGGCATGTTATCTCGAGAACGCGCTGTGTACTTGTACTTGCTTGCAGGCAGGCAGGCAGGCAAACTCTCTATCTATATCACTGTTTCACTGCGAACGAGCGAGCGGAACGCATTATAACCAACCAGTCGAGGTCGTTACGTTGTCAGAGTCGGGAACCAGATGATAGTATCTTCTTCCCTTGTTGCAGTTTTAAAACAAAAATTAAAAAAAAAAAAAAAAACAAGTCAAAAAAAAATTTGTTATCTCTATCAGAAAAGAGATAAAACGTCGCGATTACAAGTGAAACAGAAAAATCGTGACACATTTCAGTGAAAAAAATTTGTATTTCGAAGAAATAAATTCAAAAGTGAAAACGATTATAAATTTTTTTGGAGAAAAAAAAACCCCGAAGCAAAAAAAAAACGTCCTTTTTCTTCTTCTTCTTCTTGTGTAGGTATAATCCAAAAGTGTTTATGTTTGTATTTGTGTAATTCTCCCCCCAAAAAAAAAGAGAAAGAGAGCAAAAAAAAAAAAAAAAAATATATTGAATAATTCTTCTCCGTGTACGGTGTTAGTAGAATCAAAGGGAGCGCATCGCCTTTGCCGCGTGTGAAAGAGGAAACAACTACACTTCGACCGCCATCAGTAAAATAATACAATTTTTTTTTTGTTTTGTATATTTTACAACAAAATGTTTGTGTTTCCTTTTCCTCAAAAAAATGCTGCTGCTTGCTTACTGCCGGTGTATACAAAGTCGGTTACGGTAAATGCTTCTAATGGTCTTCTAACCAAAAAACAACAACAATTGAGAATTTGGTAATATTTCCCCACGATTCTTCATCAAGTCTTCGCCGCGCCGCAGGTGTGACGACGAAGAAATGGTGAATTTGAATTTTCTTTTTGTTCAACTTCGATCCAGTGGACCTTTTGTTTTTTTTTTTGTTCTTGGTTGGAATTTGGAAGTGATAAGGATTACAAAATATACAACATCGAAGGGGCAATATATTTTCTTTTTTCTATTATCATTAATTACCCAGATAAGGAATGAGAGTTTGATTTATTTGGGTGGTGGTGTGGTGTTAGTTGGGAAAATTATGGAACCTGCTGGGTTATCAGGTGTGAAACTGTCACTTTATTAGTTAGCTCAAATGCTTATCTGATTGTTTTTTTTTCGTTCTTTTTGTAACTTTATCAGTATCGGCTTGTTAGTTGGGTATTTTTAGACGTTTTTTTGTTTTTTTTTTTGTTGTTATGAAACTTGTTAGGCTTGAGCACAGGTGTTTTTTTTACGCTCAATGGGGATTATTACAGAATTCCATTCCGGTTGGGTGACTAAGATACAAGTCGACTTGTGTTAACCGTTTTTTTTTTTTTTTTTATTTATTTTTTTAATTGACCTATTGATGTTGTGGTCGAAGTGTGGCTCGACTGTGGTGTGTGCTTATTGTGGGTTAGTAAGCCATGAACCAAAGATAGGTGTCAGTTTTCTCTATCACTTGCTAGAATAAATATTTGTTGTTGGTAAATAAATTGTTTGTTGAAGTTTACAACCAAGAAAAGAGAAAAAAAAAACACCGATAGTGGTAATTCGACTGTCAACTAAGTATTATCAGGGATTAATTTTATTTATAAATTTGTTTTTGCACTTTTAGGTACCAAATACCTAGTTAGTGACAGCATTTTTTGTGTATCCAACAAATTAGCACCAAATTATCAAAATGATATTTTGAATTTCGATGAAGACAAAAGAATTTGGAAGATTTGGTTTTCATTGTAGAATTTCTCTCAGTAAATTGGGTAAGGAAATTGTCAAATATTGTTAAATGTGAGCAATTTCATACGTGACTTACCCTACACTTGACACAATCGGTGCTCTATTTTGTTTATGTTGAGTAGAATATTACTTTATTTACATTTTCACCTTTACTAGTATGAAATATTGTCACATCTGAACAATTTCATATGTGACTTACCCTACACTTGACACGATCGGTGTTCTATTTTGTTTATATGGAGTAGAATACCATTTGTTTACATTTTCATCATTAGTAGTATTTTATAGTAGGGAGATTCTTAAACTTTAGCTCTGTTGTACAAGTGAAATATCATGTTCTTAATAAAAAGTAAATGCGACTTACACTATGAGTAAAAAAAATTCAGTAGCAAAACTGATTTTTAACTTCAATAAAAACTTCATCTATAGAGTTATTAGCAAAAAATAGTTCGTGACACACACTACAGGGAAAACGTGACTTACACTACCGTGCGATCGGTGTTCTACTTTGTTTTTGTTTAGTAGAATATCACTTTGTTTACATATTCATAATGTGTAGTATTTTATAGTAGGTTTTTTCTTCAATTTTAGCTCTATAGTAAAAGTAAAATATGATATTTTTAATAAAAAAGTAAATGTGACTTACACTACAAGTCAAAGAAAGTTAGCTACAAAACTGATTTTTATCTCCAAAAAAACTTCATTTGTAAATTTATTAGCAAAAAATAGTTCTAGTACACTATAGGGAAAAATGTAACTTACACTACTGTCACTTCAGAATACAAAATCGTAGTCAATGTTGAATGTTTCTGCGTGAAAACCTGACAATTGGTCGTCCATTTTTTTATGAATATTTTATTTATACTCGAACTGAGTCGTACAATTCTTCGTTAAATAAAAAAAATGAATACGTTCCACATTCTTTCACACGTAAAACTTTCATTTTAAATTTGTGAATCAACTTATTTTGCGTCGAAATATGAGAAAGTAGGTTCTATTACTTCACTTTAAGTATAAAATAGTTAAATGTTACCTTTTATTCTTCTAATTAAAAAAAAAAAAAATATAAAAAAACTAAACTAAACAAATACTCGTAGTCTAAAGTTTCCGTTCCTATTTTTCATTCTCCATTTCTATACATAAAACACTCAAATTTTTTTGAAGTTGCTTCCGTTCTTTAAGTTTCAATGTGAATTATGTTCAACAATTTTCAACAATAATAATTGTTTATGAATTGAAATTTTATCTTTGTTTTATTTCTTCCTCTACAATCGTCAAATACCTCCTCCTAGTTATTAATGAAAAACTATGTGAAGAATATTTTATTTTTTTTTTTTCGAAACAAACAAAAGACTTGACCTTACCCAGAGAGGCAAATAAGAAACAATTTAAAACAATATGAGGAATCTGTGAATCTCAGCCTTGCACATTGGGACATAATAGTTTACAAATTTGGAATAATTTTTTTTCAAGAGGGTATAAACTAAAAAAATGGGTTAATTCATTTAAAAAAAATCAAAGACGCTACCTCACAATATTCAAAGACTTTTTTTTGATATTAAAACAAACAAATTTCTTCATGTTAAATTTATAGGCCCACGTTCCACAGATTTTATGACAAGAACTTGTTGATTTTTACTATGTCTACTTATTCATTATGATGATTAACGATTGTAATTGACGCACAAAAATATCGTGGAAGGCATTAATTGGCATTTCAACTTCCGTTAAAGCCTTTTAGGTACTCTACTCTTGTGAAATTGAAAATGAATACGTTCCACAACATCTAACTGATCATAACATGAACTTTTCAAGACATCCCAAGAATCCATTGAAAAACTTGTTAACCGTCCACTAGCCTTAAAAGTGCTTCCAAAGTCACTTTAAAAAAACTTTTTTGTAATTCCTATGATAAAAATTAAATTTTTTTCCCAACAAAACTATTTGAGTTGCCCCACTGTTTTAATTGGCGGCACGTTGCCGCCGCTTCCACCACACAATTACTACTTCTAGGTAATTGTTTGCCACTTGTCACAATAATTTATCAAGCTCCTAAGCTCTATAGTGTAGTAACAGTTGAAAGATATTCTTGGAAGCCAATTGCAGCAGTCAGTCCAAGTCAAGTCATTCACTCAGCGCAGCAATAAAATAATTTTTTGTGTGTACTGATGTCTGTAAGAAAAAAAAAAATTGAAATACGATAGTTTCTTTTATGGCCAACCGCAGTTATACTCGTATATATGTAGCTCTCTCTCTGTCTGTTGAATCTGGAAAGAGGTTGAATTTATTATTTTGTGGTCGCTATTTTCATATATGATGATGATGCCAAACCAACAAATAAATACACAAGTGACACACAAGTTTCTACGATCACCCTGAGAATGCAGTTGTTTGTAAAGATCGCTTTTGACATTGATAGAAGGTACACAGATTTTTTTTTTTGCAAGTGCAAATGCGAGTTTTGTTATTCATTAACCATTTTTATTATTTTTTTTTCACTCGAAATTACACCAGCTGGAAAATATCGGTTTCATTTTTTTCGCAAAGGAGATTGTTATCTAATCTTTGATTTTGTTTGTTTTATTTATATGCAAAATAAATAATTTTTTTTGGAAATTGGAGTAGAAAATACATTTTTTTCCATTTTATTTGAATTTTTTGAAAAACAAAAAAAAAATGCTCTTAATTTTCTATATTCTGGTTTTATGTCGCCGAGACTTTGATGCACATATTTCTTTTAATTAGCTTGGCGTCGAATGTGCTAGCCGCTGCTCCCTTAGCAAGCAGTACCACTTGATCTCTTGGCATTAAACCGATCATGCAATCGATTGAAGAACTAATGAAATTGATAATTTCTTCTGTCGGTGAATATTAATTAACTGGATAGAGTTGGTTTTATTTTGTTATACAAAAGACTTAATCAAGAGTTGAAAGAATAGTATTTTCTTGGAATTACTTGTTAAATTGAATTTGTATCATAAAAAAAACATGTTGGACTATGAGCTTTGAAGGTCCAAAGTTTACCAATTAGAGAAGCTGGCTTGCTTTCCGGAAAGCATAGTCTTTGAATTAAAAGCAACAGTTTCAGCTTGTATTTGCTATTTGTTTGTATTAGAAATTATTGTTCTTCTAACTGTGTGTTTTTTTTCGGGATGCCTAGCACGAATCTGAAGTTATCTAACAAATTTTATCACGGGAAACATGAGAAATCATTGAAAAACTTACAAAAAAATGTTTTTTATTGTCTTTGGTGCATAATCCAAAATATGATCATTTTTCGCTAAAAACGTTTATGTAGAACAAATGTAGATAAAATTACCAATTTTATATCTTGACCAATTTTTTGTACGACTTCTGGATTATTCACAAAAAAATTGTTAAAAAATCCATACAAAGCAGTCCTTTTAAAAAGCACAAAATATACTTTTTTCATGTGTTATTTCTGATTGCTGCCTTCTTTACACCATAATTAACTTGGCCAGTATCAAGAGTATAGAAATTCCATACTATCCTCAAAATTATAGGGCAGTGTACATTCCAAAAACGACGGAATTTTGAAATTTATGGCGATTTTTTCTAAAATAACGGTTCAAAATGTGTCTATACATTGTAAGTTTACCAATTCCTGAGTATTCGACCGCAAGGGCAAAATGCTGAAGAAGCATGACAATACTTGACATTTGCCATTCAAACGACTTAAACTCTAAATAGAAGCTGTGGATTGAAAGGATACAAATTTCACCGGATCGATATTGTTTGAAAAGTTCATTTCCACTTGAACTAAATTCTAGACTTAAATGTAAAAATAAGTTCCACAAAAGTTTTCTTCACTTTATTTATAATTATAACTGTAAATTATCTTAGCTATGTATAAGTATTATAATTCGCATTGTTGGGAAAAACTTTTCATTGTAAAATGTCATTCCAAAGTTTGTCTAAAATATTATAGAACAATCCTGGACAGTTTTATGCTTGCAAAATATTACGTAAAAAAATTCTGCATCGCTTTTTGTCAATTTCCTAATATTAATCTACATTTTATATAGAGATTTAACTTCTCCTCTGAGTCACTTGGTATGTTGTGAGTTTTTGTATGATTTTTAACCTTAAGAAACCAAAATTACAATTTAAAGCCTTATCATCAACTTGGTAAGCGTGGATGCTAATGAAAATTCATAACAAAAAGAAAAAAAAAAACCTTTCTCAAAGTGACTTGTTTGCCTGTCGCCATAAACCATAAATTAATAAACTGGAATATCTCTCCAAATCCACCATTTTTCATCCTTTTTCTCTCAGAAATGACACATCCAAAATCCCAAAAAACCACAACACACCATACCATCACTTGCGCACACCCTAACCAATCCTCATACATTTACCCAGTTGGTAGGTATACAAATATATATTATATGAAAAAAAAAACCTCATTACTTTTCTTGCCTTTGTCACATGGACATGCTATCTTCTCTAAAATTAGCCGACTACTCCATAATATTTTTTTGGTTTTCCGTTGCTTTTACTTTTTGCATTTAACATCCACCATATACCATCATCCAGCCCCCAAAAACTACACCAAATGTAAAAGGAAGTACGCCATGGATGGGATGGTTTTGGTTTTCTTTCATTTTTTTTTGTCTGTGTGTCTTGTATTCCCCCTTCATCACCCACTTTCCACATCTGCTAAAATTCAATGTCTACAAAAAAATAAAAAAACAACACACACCATAAGAATGATGACTCGCCTCAACTTAACGACACCAAGGCGACACGATGCTACGTAGTAGCAGCCGCCTGCAAAATGTACGCATCCTTAACCCTGAAAATTAGTTTAGGTATTTTTATTTTTGGAATTCAAAATTATTGTGACGTAGTGTGTGTTTGGAGAAAAAAAAACAAACAGAACACATTTTTTTTTCAATCCGGGTGGGGATTATGCCCACACGTTCTATTTAGGGCGCAAACATAAAATATGAATTTATGAGACAGCTATGTCGTATAATTTCTTTCGTTTATATGCGAGATTAGTTTAGAATTGTTAGTGAAGTACAAATTTTATTTCCCCTACAGTTTACAATTAGCTTTTTTGAATTGAAAAATGAATACGTTCCACAATCATTTCACACAATATTTTTTTAGTACTATTTATATTCCAAAAATAATTTTCTCTTCAAGTTTATAGGAACCTTCACATTTCCAATGTAAATTAAATGTTCATGTCTTATATAAAATTCAGGTTGAAATTTTGATCAAAACATTCCACAGATATTATATTGAAGCATATTAACAAGCGTACTTCAATTTCTAGAAAAAACACTTATATTGTACCTTATCAAGTACTCATCTCTTGTTAAATGAAAATCGAAGGCGTTCCACTTTATGTTTTGGCACATTTAAGCTTGGCAACCCTAGAACTGTAGCAATACTTATGTAATATAAGACTAATTAAATTGATTATGGCAGAAATACACACCAATTCTTAGCAATAAATCTAGCCATTTTGTACAATTATATGATGAACTTTCTTATACTGACAAAAATTGCAAGCTAGTCTGGCAAGCATTTCGGTTCATCAAAGAAAATATGAGTATAAGAAAGGATAACAATCTTATCAACAATAAAAGCACTTTAATTTTATGTTTTATACCTATTTAAAAAAAAGGATGGCAACCCTAGCACTACGACAACCCTAATATATTTTAAGACTCTGATTTAACTGTTCATGTAAAAAAGAAAAAACAAAAAAATTAAGCAATAAAATAATATGATGAACTTTCTTATATTATCAAAAAATTTAGGCTCGTCTGGTAAGCACTTCGACCTACGGCAACCCTGTCAGACTTTATATTTTCTATTAAGTTTAAACTAAAAAAAAAATATTTCCAAAGCACGAGAAAGTAAAAGTACATATCAACAATACAGCCTGAAAATAAGTTATTTTTCATGTTTATTCCAATTTTAAATTGAATGTTTTAAAAATATTTGGCAACTCTAGAACTGCAATAACCCTCATATATTATAAAAGTCTTATTAAACTGTTCATGTAAAAAAAAGACAGATATTTAAAAACAGCGGTATCCAATGTCTTAAAATATGTGCTGAATTTTATTTTTTATTAAAATTTTAGGCTCGTCTGGCAACCCTTCGGCCCATGGCAACCCTGTGCTTTTATAAACTCTACTAGTACTTAAGCTGTTGTATACAAAACTTCAGAAGGTTAGTTTTAACAATTTTTTCGCGTTTTGAAATATCGATAGGCAACCCTGGGCCCATGGCAACCCTGTTCATAACTAGTACCAAATCAATTGTAAACAAAATTTTAGCCTTACGACAAGCAGGTTAGTCAAAGTATCTGCTAGCTCTTAGACTTTAGAGCGTAGTACTCAGTTTAGATGGAAATAAAATTTTCATACAAACTTTTGGACTTTTCCCTTGCGGTCACATTTTCAAATATTGATAAACTGGCCAACATTTGTGGATGTGGAACTTGTTAAATTTTCATTTCACGAGAGGGGAGTACTAGGTTCATGTAAAAAAATTTCCCGTGAAATAAAAAATCACTTGCTTTTTTTTTCGTGAAAATGTATCGAACTTATTTGTTCGATTCCAAAATAGAGTTTCACGTATGAAAATTTCATTTCTTCCTCATCTAGTGAATTAGGTTTTTAATTAAAACTTTTTAATTTTCCCTCGAGATTAGAATTTTCGGAAGATCATCAGACCAGACAGATTTTTCCGACTCCATCATCAAAATTTTCATTCTTTTCGCATCCATAAGTTCCCCTTAAATCTAGAAGGTACCCCCATAAGAGCCTACACATACTCCTAGTCATCCAACAAAAAAAAAAAAAACTTCCATGAGTGTTTTCTTTGCTTCACTTGGCATCTTGCCAAGAACAAACTGATGATGGTGTGTTGTTGTATTCGAGAATTACAAAAACAACAAAAAAATAAAAATGAAAACTCATTCAGACAAACCTGTGTCGTTCAATTTTACATCTTCATTGTTGCGTAACTAGGTTAACGGTGTTGTAGCAAAAAAGAAAGAAAAACTCCAACAGCCCACAAATATTAAAAAAACACAAAAACCAAAAAAAAAAAACATGAAACAGGAAATGTCTCCTGTAACGAGATGCGACTTCCGGAGAAAGATTCTCTCAGCGCAAAATCACCAAAAAACAAATTCCATCATGGTGGATTGTTGCATTTAAACTTAAACAGGGAGAGAATGATATACCTATGTAAAAATAAAGAGAGAGAAATATAGATGTAAAGAGCAAATAAATTTATTACTGCCACATGGACCGTTTCTGCAAATCCCATGTGTATGTCTCTGATTGTGCATCTGCCAACTAAAGTGAAGTGGTAATGAGAATAAAAAAAAAAGTAGAAAAGTGTATATCTCAAGGGGTGTAACGGAAGATTAATAAAACAGATCCAAACTGCCCATCAGATAAAGAGAAGAAATACCATATATCAGTACCCTCTTCCATCATCCTATACCCTATTAGTACCTAAAGTTACTTTTTTTTTTTATTCATCATTTCATTTCCCAAAGCGCATTTCATTTTTCATTCTTGGTTTTCTTTTTTGTTTTAAATGAAAATGTCCGGTGGCAATTAGAGAAGAACCAAAGAAAGGAAATATCTCTCTTTCTCTTCTCTTCCAACATTTAAAATCCAGAAAGCAGCACAAAGTTCAGAACAGAACAGAACCATCATCGGCACACAAAAGTTGAAATAGAACAAAAAAAAAAAACAACTTATGGAGAGTTTTCATTGGAAATTTCCGCATTAATTAGCAATTGAGCATTCACAATGATGAAAATGATGAACTCAAGCCCTCCTGAACTAAACTAAACTAAAATACATAAAAAAAAGGGGAGGACACACACAAATTTATGCCACAAGGGGGGCTGGCTGTGATCTCTTCATGATGATGATGCACCAGTTCAATTTAAGTACAATTTTTGATTCATTTTTGCCTCCATTCCGTTAATATTGTTGTCGATGTCGTCACCTCTTACCGTTATTCTGACACTAACGCCCTCTGTTGTCGACAAATTTCCATTTTTAATAGTTTCTGCCTAACACAAAGTATACGTACCTCGTACCTCGTAATACTTTACATCCTCTCTCGAACCCATTACCTCACCTCACCATTAATTTTATTTGTCGAGGTTAAAAAATGGTTTGGCTTGAATACAGTTTCAGTTCCGTTTTCGAAACGATACGAGCGAGGTACGAATATTTCGAATAGAACATCAAGAGTGACATTTAAAGACAAAAAAACAAGACCAAGGTTGAAGTTGACTTTTATGTTCTGACATTTTTGGCGGCAAACGGTTTTTTTTTGTTCGTATTTTGTTCATCATGGCGAAATGTACTTCCGGTAAATACACACATATGTACATTCTGGAAAGGATATTTTCCATTTCAACTCGAAATAAAATTGAAAAAATTAAAACAACGAAAAAAAAAATAAAATATTTTAAACCCTCGTGTGACGAAAGTCGTGTCCTGCTGTGTGCTGCTTGCTAGCTGACTCTCAAGCTCCCTCGTGTACACCAAGGCAAAAATTAAATTATAGATGAAACTAGGATATGTGTGTGCAAAGATACAATATCTATCTACCCCAATGCCTGCTAGCTGCTAGCAGGTTTATTCTTTTTTTTTCGTTTTTGTCGAATGAAATTGAGAAAGAGACTCTATACTCACCGAAGTTGGATGGAAAAAGGAAGACAACAAAAAAAAAAATACTGAATTTTAGTTTGATATTGATTTTTTTTTGTTCGGCATTCTCCTGGGAGCTGAGTTGAGCTATAATGTTGTTCCTGATGATGGTTTTTTTTTGTTTGTTTATTTGTAAAGTGTATGTGTGTATTTATGTGAAAATGACCTTATATGAGAGTTTACCATAAGCCAGGGGTGAAATTTATTTATAAGGGGGGCTTAAGAGGAGTTTTTTTTGTTCTTCTATTTTATTGCTTTATTATGGAAGGAGTAGTTATAAAGTACATACTATTTTTTGTATAATGTTGTAGGTAACTATACTGATACTTAATGTGCTTTGGTGTGTAATCCCTAATGACAAAATATGTTTGTTGAAATGTAGTTTTTTTTTTTTTTATTCTTTTTGAAAGACAAAGTGCCACGGAGTGAAACAAAAGTTTTTAAGGAATAGTTTTTGATTGTTTTATAGGGATTGCGTGCCTTTGGAGTTTTTGAAACTTTCAGTGAAAAAGATGTGATTTTTTAAAAGGTGCATATTAACCCCAGAATATTGCAGCCGTAATGATGTCGTTAATGTCTAAAATAATTTGTTTCCTCTACGATTTCTGTTTTCAGACTTGGAATTAAGACAAATAATTATCTGGTGAAAAAATTCATCTACTCTATAAGAAAAAAAATAAATTACTAAGGTCTGAAATGTGCTGTTCGGTTCTTAATTACTTTCTTGCCATTACCAAACTTATTATTCTAAAAAAGTGTCAACTCCTGCGTGGGCTTCAGTTCTAACTTTCTTTGTTACACTATTTTTTAAATAAGTAGTTGAGTTTTTAAGTGTGATTACACTATTTTTCAAGGCTATTGTGTTTAGTACGCAAAATTTAAGATCTCTCCCAAAATTCAGTTATCAGAATTTTCGAAAATTTCCCTAAAAAAGTCTTTTCAGTTTTGTTTAAATCTTCTGAAATCTTGTCAACGTGCCATGAAATTCTCAAAATTGTTATGATTTTCCTCAGGGGTATTGTCTTCGTAGCTTACTTCTCTAACCTCTTTACATATAGACTAAAACCATAAATTTTATCGCTATTTTCCCATATTCAGAATACAATTTCATATTCCGGGCAGAAAAGGATTTGTTCTGATTTTTCGCTCGACTCTTCTTCACTATCGAAGAGCAGTGAAATATTCCTAAATAACTATTGAGTTCATTCCAAGTAAGAATTCTCGTATTGCCAAAAGTTTCTCATGATGGTTTCTCTTTTTTTTATTGCTTTTAATATTTAAAGAAGTTTTGTTTTCATTGCCTGCAACGGCACAGAAATTCTATGGTAGAACTAATTTTCACTTTAAATCCACTTCTTTTAAGTTTTCAAAGAAGAAGAAATCCCATTAAATCACTTTCAATATTCTACTTGACACTTGAAGCTACACAATTCTCTCCTATGGCAATCCCAGAACACCCGTGATATCAAATAAACACTGACAAAACTATATACAAACTGCAAACTTTTATGACCGAATTTCCACTATACTCTCTGTATAAGCCTTCAAATAAAATAAGTAGCAGTCGATAGTAGTTGTATAAAGATGGAAGAAGTTTTCCCTCTTTTAATGCTACGAGAAAATTTCCCTCGCAATAGACATTGAGAATAACAAATGAGTCAGTGCACAGAGATAGAGAAGAAATAACATTGAACATTTTTATACTCTCAAAGTCGAAATGGAAGCAAAGACACAGACGCCTACACTCGATTTGATAGAAAAAGTATCTTTTCTAAAATCCACTTTTCCCATCTTCTACTTCTGGATGAGGAATTAAAACTATTTCAAGTGTTTCCTATACTACTACTGCCTAACCTATACTCTCTTGAACATCACCAAGGATGCTGCTGATAAGCAAACTTGTCTCACAAGTCATTGACATGCATTGCTAATGCCCATGTCTTGCTGCATTCGAACTCGGATTGAATCAAGTTCCATTATCAGTAAATCAATTGGATTTATTTAGACACTTGAGAAGTTTAAATCTTCAAGAGTCGAAAAAAAACCCAAAAAAAGAATCAAGACATATTCAGATAGAAGTAAAAAAAAAAATGTTTATAAAATTCGGATCAAGGCTATCGGACAACATAAAAGTATCAGAGTAAGAAAAAGGTCCTTGAGATTGTTTTATTACGAAAATGATTTTCTCATCTTTAAACACAACACCACACAAAAAAAGTGTTTAAAAAAATATTTATAGCCAGCAGCGAGGCTGCACAATGGAATATCATCTTCCATTTTATCTTGAGAATGAAATCGAAGACTGTTTTTTTCTGTTTGTCTTCTTCTTCTTCTTCTTCTTTGCTTTTTGTGTAAATTTCATCATCATGGTCATCGTCGTCATCTTCATCATCCTATCTCATCTTTGGCACAAAATGTTGTCCTTCCAAATATGGTTACCATGACAGAAAGAGGTTTAAGAGTTTATGAGCACAGGCAAATACAAATTTTAGCGAAAAAAAGATAAATACTTTCAATTTGCCTGGGGCGAGTTTTTACTTTTTTTTTAGTTGAAATTGTTGCACAATGGACAGAGACAAGAAGACTACAAAGCTTACCACACTTAATAATACCAAATAAGTCAGGTATTTAGATATAAATACAAAAACTGCGGCAAGTAACTTGTTTATAGCGCATTTTGGCGGACAGGGGAAGGACTTTTTCTTTCTTCAGTTGAAATCGTATTGGAGATCGTTTATGGTTGTTGCTACAAAGTGATGCATAACCATAGTTTTACTTGTGATAACGTAGGGTAAAAAGTGTGCAGCTTAACACAGTAAATCAGATACGCAATGTTGGTGTCGGTAACAGGGTATTACCGAAGCTTTAAGTTTTAACAGTTAGCGTCGGTAGGGCTTCTATAGCTGTTTCAATGCAAGTCTAACGCTGTTCTTATAAATATATGAAAATAAATCGTCTGTTTTGTTCCACACTAAAATGCGTCCGCCATAAGATGTCGCTAAGGTCTCAGAGTTTCGTGGTAAGTAGTATTGAAAACAGATATCGTTGTTGAATACTGAAATTTGAAGAAGTTCATTAAATACTTTAGCAATTTCGTCAACAAAAGAAGCGGTATTTTGTTTTTGGGCATTGAGTGTCCAGATTATAATGAATCTTTTCATCTCCCATAGCTTACCAATAATTCTATAGAATTGCTTCTGCCTTTGATCAAGCGACCCATTCAACAAAACTGGCTTCTTCAATTTTCAGCCGATTTTGAGAAGACAAAATGTTCTACGAATCCCGAAATTTAAATCACAAAATCCATTCGTAGTGGTAATTGATGCTACGAATTAAGAAGTTCGTAGAATTCTGTATCAGTAAATCCAAATGAAACGAAAATATGTCGCTATTTTTGACGACAAGTTGATCTTGTCGTAGATCAATAGAAGCCCTCGTGTTTCTTCTCTAAAAAATAACAAAGAATTTAAGAAACATATACAAAATTGGAACCAATGAGGTATTTCTTTATGAAAATCGGTTAAAAATTAGTAAGGCAAAAAATTTAAACGATTTCAACCCAATTACAATAATTCAATTTTACATTAATAATATAACCATTATACCTCTCATTTATTATTTTCTTTTTTTAATTTTCACACGAAAACAAAATTCAGGTAAAACATCACATTTTCATAAAAAAAGTAATAAAAAATGATATATTTTTGGCATTTCAACCCTTAAAAAACATTTCACTTGGGTTCGTATTGTTCCTATAGGTTGGCTATTTCTTAGTCGGTTTTAATCTTAATTAACTCTTTAATCACAGAATTAAATTATCTTTCAGGTTTATGTAAAAAAATATATTGCTAAGCTCCAAATTGTTGGTTAAAGTTGCAAAAATTTTAAAAAATCTAAATAAACTAAAGGGAAATAAAAAAAAAAACTCATCATAAGCCTTTTCCCTTTTAATTATAACTTCAAAATATTCCACAACTTTGCAGGTTTGCAATAAAAATGTATTCGCTTTCAAAGTGCCCTCAAATCAAAGTAGGAAATATGAGTTAGAAACTACCATAATCTCTTGTTGATATTTTAATTACAAACCCAGTTCTACATACTCATAAAAAAAACATTTTAGTCAACTTTTGACGAATTATAAAAAAAAAAAAAAATAACTAACAAAATTAATGTGTTGCTCTCTTCTTGAAATACAACACCGACATTAGCACATTAGTTAAGCACAAACTCTATTAAAATTAAATGTGCATTCGAAAGGAAAATGAGAAGTTATATAACCAAATTAAATTACAAAAAAAAAACTTGAAACAAATAAACCATAAGCACATATCGTCCGCGCCTGTAATAGTCTTCGTCATAACACCACAGTCGCCATCATCGCATCGTCGTCGGCAAAGCCGTTGCCTGGCTGGCCGATTGCCGTTTTAGTGAAGTGCATTGCCCTCATTAGGAGTGTGCACACTAGAACTAACATGTAATTAAAAAAAAGAAAGAAAAACAGGAAAAAAAATATATATAAATAAAAATATACCACCTTAGCATAACACAAAGGCACCAACCAACAGTTACCTCTTTTACCCTTAAACATTGATGCTTAGGGTATGCGCCTGCTGATTTTGTATTTATGCTGACTACTTCTTGTAGACTTGTTGCTTTTCCAACTGCAACAACAAGAGCGCTTTTAGATGTGTTTATTTTTAATCCAATAATTCACCAAGAGCTGTCGAACTAATTCAAAAAAATATAAAAAAAAAAACAGGAATAGCAGACGAAAAAAAGGAGATTAAATGCTCATGGTTTAGCTATATACGAGTATGGTTCATCATAAGCAGCTCCTAAGAAGCAACAACACCAACGATGTGCAAACTAGGGTAGCCACTTTATGACAAATAAAATGGAATCGTTCAAGAGTAATACCCAACCAAGTTTCGTTCAAGTCCAAAAAAGCAACAGAATTTCGAATTTCGAATTTCGAATTATGAAAATATTACCTTTATGTTATCGAAACTTAAAAAAAACAACTCCCATAAAACGGTTTATTGGAAACTTTATATGAAATTTGATTTCATTAAGGTACCTACACACTATAAATTTACTATTTGGTGTCTATCGTAAAGGATTCTGTAAGACTTCGCTAAGAAACAAAAAAAAATTATCACCAGAGAGTATATTTTCTTTCTTGAAAGCAATCTGAAGTTTTATCGAAACTTTGAGAAAGATTCCGAAAAATTCCTGAAAGCATCTTCTATAAAATGGCCTTTTGGAAACTATAGAAAGTCAAACTTTTTGCTTATACTGTAAATTTACGAACTGAAGATTATCTGAAAAAAACTGATGTCATTCGATTCATCTTTTTGTTTTTGTTTTGCATTTTATGGTAAAAATATATTCTTCTAAGAAAGTTTTTACCTAAGCCTTAAAAAGGCATTACACAGGCAGACAGTTGCGAAATATCAAAAGTTCTATCTTTTAAGAAACTTGAGAAAGGAAATGTTGATTAAATTATCCATTTTTTCATTTTATAAACGTTTAGGAAAATTTTAAGGAATTCTTATTCTTATTTTATTTAAACCTTCTCTAAAACATTCATTTTTATGTTAAATAATAAAAATAAAAGGTATAAAAGACTCCTTCCAAGAAACACATGAATAAAATTTTAACTTAAAGTGGCAACACTGATTCTAGTGTTTTTTGTTTGTTTCTTCCTACATTTGGTGGTTTAGATAACAAAATGTGTTTATTTGTTGTTAAGATTGATATTTCATATACAAATGTCCGTCTAAACAACTACTTATTAGAACCAAAGGCAAGTCACAGACCCTAGACATCCGATGATGGGTGGGGTTCCCTTCTTTAGATTTTAAGGTTTTTTGTTGTTGTTGTTGTTGGTTTTTATGTGAGGGAAGAGAGATTGAAGAGAATACCACACTGTTGTATGCCATTTCCACTTCCAATTTGTGTCATAATTTGTCGGTTGTGTTGTTTAGTATTGACTCTTCTGAACTCACTTCAAACCCTCTTCTTCCTTCTTCTCTCATTCTTTTTCCACCACAAGTTTTCGTTTGGTCGTTTTGTGTAGATTTATAATTAAATTTCGATACAAAAAAAAAAAAAAAAAATGATTTCCAATTTGGTTTTAGCTTCGCAACCAAACCAAGCAGTTTATTACTCAATTATTATTTTGGAGAGGCAGATTGCTTTCGGATTTTTCTCCTTACCTATACTGTATAGAAGGCAATTTCCTTTGTGTTTTGTGTCTTCCCCAATCTTCCAATCCAATCTTGCCAAGAGTTGTTCACTTGATTGTTGTTGCTGATGGTGTGGTTTTGATTTCGCAGTTTCATTTGCCCAATTGATTTTGATTTGTTTAGTTTTCAAAGTATCTTTGATTAGTTTTCAAGGTTTTTTGCTTAAGACGTTTTTATTGTTTACTGGAAGTATTGGAGTAAAGTTTTATGAAATGAATTGAAGAAATAAATTGGGGGAATAAGGGCTTACCTAGATGTTTTATCATTTATTTCTGATGGCTGAGGTTACATTAACTTTAAACTTTAAAAAATCGTGTTAAGGTTTAGGTTACTACCAGACAACTAATTCGAAAAGGGGAAAGAAGCTGTCACTAAAATATCAAATCGTAAAGTGTTAAGTGGAAAACTTTTAGTTCTTAGAAAACTTCTTTTGTATAAAAGTTGAATTTGAAGTTTATAAGCAGGATATGAATGGCAGGAAAAAATAGGTTAAATGGTATGTAAAAGGGGAAAAATAAATTGCCCACCAACAGACTGCGGCACATGGGATGGGTTTTGAAAATCGTGTATTTTTACGATTTCTATTTAAATTAGACCTCGTCTGCAAGAGTTGTAGGTGGTCAAAAAATCTACAACTTTTGTTCACATATATTTTTTTATAACCTCAAAAATATTGTAAAAAATGCCAAAAACTAATTTTTTGTTTTTTATTTTTATCTTTTTAAAAAAATACTTTTGACAAATACTTTGAGTCTCTTAACTTAAATCTTTTATCAGAATTGCTCTACCATGTAAAGTTTTTGAGACATCGAATTTTGAACAAATATTAATAACAGATATTGCCAATTCGAATTAATCACTACGTTCGGACGTACAACTAACTTGTTTCTAGCTGCTGTGTTCTTTTTTTCGTCTTCTTGGAATGTTTGAAATATTCTCTATTGATTTTTTTTACAAATGACTTTCATGTTCATACAAGTTGTTAACATTTAAATAAATTGTATTCCTTGCACCGGTTTCTGTTTAAACGCTTCTTCAATAACAGTTAGCGCCGCTGACATCGACGCCCCGGAAGCGATTAATTATTTTAACATCAAAAAGAAATAGTATGGGATGTAATGTTGAGTTTATTTATTATTTTGAAAAATAAAATGCAAAGTTCGAAAAAGTGCAACGAGTTGTTCAATACCCTTTACTAACCTTAGAAACAAATCAAAATATATATCGCTCATTTACTAAAAACAGACTCTTATAACTAAAAAAAAAACGGTATTTTTGAGTTAATTATGTAGAATTATTCGTTAACCATCCTTTCCCCGTTAGAAGCAATCTGAAAACTTAAAAAAATTTGTTTCTGCAAAATCGAGTTTTTTTTTTAAATTATGACAGTCTTCAAGTAAATGAGTATGTAGGTATGTACAAAAATTCTTTCAACTTGTTAAAAAAACTGATTTCTTTAAAAATTATATTTTTACCATTCTTTTGTGCAATTATAATATCAATCCATTCAAAAATTAAACACTCAACCAAATGAAACTTACTTTTAACTTGCAACACCACCTCTCGGACTATAAATTGCTCTTCTCATAAAAAAATAATTGTTGAATACATAATTTTCGATTAATCATCGATACACACGAGAAACGATTAAGTGGTCTTCTTGTTTGTGTGGAAAATGTAATCCTTGTTTCTGAATATTTAATAATAAAAAACCTCTTAGCCAAGTAAAATTGAATTCAGTACAAATTAACCAGACATAACTGGTGTGGTGTGTAGAAAAGGTAACAAATTGGTGACTCATTAGTCATTTCATTTTCGCTTCCCTTCCCCATCGCTACATTCACAACATACCACAAATAACGCGGATTAGTAATGAATTTCATGAGAAATATCATTAACCAACATTTATCCAAATTTCTACCAACTGCCTGGTATTAAAATCAACTGATAAACTAAATCAAAAATAAGAGGGAATTGTAAACAACATTATGACGTCATAATTGTGGTTAGCTTTTAGATTATAATCTAATTTATTCTCATCCATCAGTATATTTCAATACCACATCGATTGTATTATAAAAGAAAAACCACAAAAATGTCAATAATTTAGTTGGTAATTTATGTGATGCAATACTTAAGTTGTTCCATAAGTTTTGTTGAATATAAACTAATTAGAACAGAAATGAAAATCGCAAAAAATATAAAATCCTTAATTGTACTTTAATTGCAATTAACAAAATAAAGTGGTGCAGCTGTGTTCTTTTACTAGATTGTTCAACTGGTTGAATAAGTTATGATAGAAATCGCAATCAAATGCTTTTCACTTAAAAAAAATCCTGCAAAGTAAGAGACCGAAGTGTTACACAAAATTTTCAAAGTAAAAAACTTTTCAAATTATTTTTAAAAAGTGAAAAACTTTTCAATTTTTAAAATTATTTTTGAAAAGTGAAAAGTAAAAGTGTTTCACATTCGGTCTATCAGTTACAGCTCAAAAGCTTGAGATGGTAGACTTCTGACATTTTTTTTTGGTACACTAGCAATCCCCCATCCCCGTTTATTTTTACCGTCGAACTTCACACTTTTTTGCTTGATCAACCTAAAACCTAAAATGCAAGTATTGGTTCTTAAGAAAAAATTCGAGGTTATAATAAAAACTTACATTACGATAACTGAAAAGTTTTTTTACAAAAAGCCAAAAACTCCTATTTTGAAAATTTTGATATCAAATAATTTTAAGCTTATTAACAAGCTTTCGTATAAGAAATTTCATCAAAATCGGTTGAGTCGTTAAAGAGAAACTCAAAAATGAAAAAAAAATCGTTTCTATGGTAGGTAGGTACCGTTATTAACATTTCAAAAGTACGGCCTTACTAACAAAAGTAAATGCATTTTTTTTTTTGAGAAAATTCAACTTTTATATACTCATTTTATATCACAGGTACCGTTAGTTTTGGACCTACAAAAAAATTTCAATTTCCCCTCTAGGGAATCGCCAAAGACCATTAACCACCAAATTTGTAAAAAATCGCCTCAGGGGTTTAGGCTGTAGCTCGAGGAATACCCAGACAGACAGACAGAATTACGAGACCCACTTTTTTTGCATTTTCTATCATCGTAATGTCATGTCTGATTGTTATCTAGAGCTCGATTTTTTTTACTAATCTTAAACTAGTAACTATATCGTAAGTAATAATTATAGCCTTGGGCTACATGAGCGATTACTTGCAACCAGTTGTACATTTTATAGAATTTCAATTAAATTCCAGGTTGAAGTAACCATAACACTTGACCTATTTAAAAAGATTTAATTCATTTTTTTTATCTTTACCACCAACTGACACCTTTTAAATCATCACCATTTCCATCTCCAATCCGAATCTAATAAATAGAATTTACCAAACTTGATTGAAGCAAATGCTTGTTATTCTGTTTATTACAATGTCGAGATTGAGTACTTGCACAGTTCAATACATATTGTCAATTGAGTTACTATACACTCCATGTCACATGGATGAGTCCACTGTAAAAAAATGTAATTTTTTCTAAGAATAAGACAAATGGTAAAAAAACCTTACTAACTATTATGTGTCATATTGAACATAAAAAAGTCCTTTTAATTTCGACCAGAAAGAGTAAATATGTTCTTCGAAAAGTCCAATAAAGCTAAGTTATTAATCTTAGATGTAGTTACTGTTTTATACAAATACAGCTTATTTCTATTATGAGAGCTGTTTAAAAATTGAAGCACAACTAGGTGACTCCGAGTGTAAAGTGAATATCCATGTCGAGAGCACTATACGCTTTTTTAAAGGATGGGGGATCGCTGACATCCTTTCGGTATATTGAACTAATGTTCATCATATTTTGTTTCTCTTTCCTTCAACACACAACAAAAACAACAACAACAAAAAAAAACTTTATCAATCCCACATATTCACGAGTATGTTGTTGATAGTTTGAACTTTTTTTTTTGTTATTCATTTTTTTCGTTTTTGTTGTCTTCTTTGGAAAAAAAAAATACGCAAATGTATATACCACAGTCAAGTCAAGTCGAATCGGAGAGGACGAAGAAGGCAATGATGATGGTACCGCTGCTGTGTGATACTGATGTGAGTTGGGGGTACCTACTAAGTTCAATCACTTGAAAAAGATGAACAGATACAACAACAACAAAAAAAGTAGAAGATACAAATTGTATCTATGGCAAAGTGCATTGTGCGCGGGTGGGTTGGATTTAAATGTGATGGAGGCAAGAAAAATGGGAAGTACATGTGTGTTTGAGGAGGAAAGCAATCCCGATGGGATGTCCTGTTTTCTTTGTTTTTATGTTTTTACATCTTTTGTTTTATTTTTTGTTTGTATATTTCCTTTTTTTTTTTTTTTGAAGAATATTGGACGAGTCTTGGAAGTTTCTTCTCATGTTTGTTGCAGTGAACATGATTTTCTTGTTAGCTGACAACTGCGTTTGAAATATTATGTTAAATTAAAAACAAAAATAAGAAGAGAAAAACCTACATCAATCAATTTTGATTAAACAAAAGAGATAAAGAAAAAAAAAATAAATCAAATCGAATCATTTATTCTGTTGCCGCAAGTCAACGACAAAAAAAAATATTATCAAGTTGAAAAAAAAAACGTTTCATATGATAAATTACGGTACATCAAAGTCAGTTAGAAGAAGAGATTGATGTGATATCTTAAAGATATCAATTTTTTATATCACAAATGTTAACAATTTTTTTTTACAAATAGTCAATAGCCGAAATAGTCAATACTTGGGAGAAAAAAAGTAAAATTTTGGAAATTTATTCTTAAGGAACATAGAGTGTTAAAATTTGTTGTGTATCTTCACAAAAAAACAATCGGTTAGAACTAATAAATTTTCTGCTACCGACAAAGATCTTAGGCAATTGGAATCCAAAAAATATTTAATGATTAAAAAGCTGTAATTCGATGATACCAACAATATACCAAACCCCAACAGAAACTGACGAAAATAATCATAAAATTTCGAGCAAAAGTACCAAGAATGATCAGAAACGATCCAGAAGCGATACAGAAGTACTGATTTTCTTATTTTGACTCGGAATATGTCCCAACAAACAATGCCAAAACATCCTGCAAGTCATTCTATACCTGTCCGAGCTGATGGGCTACAATATTGTACTTGCACTTCTAAATTAAATAGAATTGAACAGATCAAGATCGCTGGTAGAAGCTTGAATACGGTGCACTCAGCAATAAATTAATGAAACCAACAATAAGGCAAACTGATACTTTTGGTTTTTTTACTAACATGTTTAATTTTCCTTGGAGGCAATACAAAAAAAGTCGCTATCAACGATTAGTTTTATCTTGACAACAAACTTATAAATCCTCTACATCTTATTAATAGTTAAACTTAATTTCAAAACTATCAAGGAGTTCGACCCCAATGAGAATATGACATGCGTTGCAGAGACGAACTTTACTGTTCAGAAAGGAACTTAAAAGTAACAAGGGAAAAGAACAACAAGTGCGTTCCGGATGATTACCGGACGCACCTACTAACTTACTTACTTCTTCAAAGAAGAGTCTCCATAATCTGCAAAGACAGCAGAACAATCAGCTTGTGATGAGCAGGTACTTTTCAAATCAGTAGCAGACACAGCAATGATTAGAAAAAATATCGTTCTAAACTGCGTATACAAGCTGACCTTCAAAGTCTACCCCTTCAGATTTTATGTGTAACTTTTTTGACTCGATTTGATTTTGTCACAAAACCCCAATTTACCAAAAAATGTCGTATAAATTGGATAAATGACAAAACCAAATCGAATACAAAACAAAACAGTAAATATAAGTGGCCCTATCAGCCAACCATGCGGAACCCCACTTAAAAACAACAATCCCTCTCATTTTCTAAAACAATTCTATCCCCTCAAGCTAAATCGTGATTTTTATCACAAAAAATCTTTGTCTTTATATTCTCTTTATTGGACAATTTTCAATCTTTTCTTGTTTTTATTTTTTTTGTTGTTGGGGGAAAAAATAATTGTGAGTGAACACAGACACTTGATTGTACAAGTTCGAAATTGTCAAAGAACCGAGAGCAAAGTATCGCACTTGACAAGCCCGTTATTGGTTTGAGTGGAAATATTGCACGTTGCTATACCAAAAACCAAACCAAACCAAACGACTGACACCCAACGACCACCATCGACAAGACGTAAAGGGAAATAAAAAAAAAAAACAACAACAATAAAACAAAATGCATAAAATTGCGTTCTAGCCTTTGGGTTTCAAAAAAAAAAAAAAAAAAAATAACACCGAGGGTGGCAATAGGGTGAAAAATAGAAAATAAAAAACGTAAAATTTATACACAAAATATTGCTTCAGGATCGTAAAAAGAACTCGCACAACTTTTGAGAGAAGGGTAGATGTTGGTTTTATTGCCTTTGGGTAGGTGTAGAACACCACTTTTGTCGGGGGCATTCCACTCAACCCCTAATATGCGCATCTATTGCATTTCGTAATGAGTGAGTGCTCGAAGGGAAATGCAAAATAACAAAAAATTAAAGCAAAAAAAAAAAATATTAAAACAAACACACGTAATTAAGTCGCGTCAAAAAAAAAAAAAAATTGAGAAAAAACGAGTTGCCTTTTCACCTCTTTTTTTTCTGCCCTTTTTAACATTGAGAGGTTGTGTTGTTTGGGTAGAGAGATGGCCAGAGAGGGGGTGTCTATTGTATTTGTGCCTTTGGGCGTTATATTCGTTAAGGGATGGAAAGGATTCTATGTGTATGGTTATTTCTTGCTTTTTCTTATATCATTTTTTTTCTGGGAATGGGGATTTTTTTTCTTGCATGATTTGGATGGCTAACGAGTGTCTGCAGACATAAGGAAAAATACACAAATTCAAATGCAACAATAGAGACTTTACGTAGACTGATTATGAGTAGGTACGCAAAAATATAAATATGCAGAAAAGAGTTAAATTTACATTCGGATTGAATGATGATGCTTGTATAAATTTTAAGTCAAAATTGTGCATATGACTTATTTTAATTTATTTTTTTTTACTCAGCACCATTTTATGAATGAAATTGTTTTTTAAACAGGGTATTCCATGTAAATTGAAACAAGAACGATGCGCAAATGATGCTAAAAGTCTATTTAAAAGTATTTTTTTTTTTGGAACATTCCAAAAATTCTACCTTCCTTTTTTAAATTTTTATACCAAAATAAAATTAGGGTAACATTTTTACGTAAAACGTAAAACGTAAAAACAAAAAAAACTAAACTATTAATGTTATCGAAATTTTGTTCATAAAAAGTTTATACATTATGAAAATTTCTGCCAAAAAGCATACATTTTATTTTGCTCGATAAGATAGTTTTCGAGGTATCATAATTTTAAAAATTTCGTCCAATGCCCAAAAAGTCATTTTTTTTTGCTTCTTACCAATCTAACTAATTCTAACTAATCTAAAAACTAAAAAACTAATGCTTTTTGGCAGAAATTTTTATAATTTTCAACGTACAGTTTTTTTTAGTGCTTCGTTAAAAACTGACATTTTTGTCATTTTACGTTTTTTAGAATAGCGATATCGTCTGAATGATAAGTTGGAGGAAAAGTTTGTCAGAAGTTTATCTGTAGAAAATCGTATGATCTACAAGTTTTGCCTCAATTTTTTTTTGCCAATATTTTTGACAATTGACCTTGAATAACTTTTGACGCGCACACGATTTGCCAATGGACTTTCGCGTGGATGAAAATGAAGGTAATAGCATATGAAAATCTTCTTCTTTTCGGCAGATTTACATCATTTTTGCAGATTCGTCTTAGAAAATTTTACCACCACCATATGAATGTAAAAGGAGTTTATGTAATTTGAAATTTATTTTCTGATTTACCAAAAAAAAAAAAAAACATCTTAAGTCGTTTAATTCCAGGAAAAGACTTATGCTTGTGGAAATTTAATACAATATCCCCTAACATTACATTTGAAACAAAAACAAAATAAAATCCTACTTTTCTGATTTGTATTATTTTTTTTTTTGCAATAAAAATTCCATTTAAAAATTCTTCCTTCTTCTTGCAATCGGAAATTGTACTTAAGACAAAAAGAAAAAAAAAAAAGAAAATAAAAGTGCTTTCCTTGTTGTTTCACCAAGAAAAGTAAAAAAAATTATACCTACAACAAATTCTTATGTCAAGTGAAGTGTTTTCAAGATAAAAAATTCCTTAACACTGAGTGTGTGTATCGAGTATAAAACATGCGGAACTATTTTTAGATTTTTTTTTTTTTTTGCATTCTCAAATACAAGTTAGATGACATTGCGTGTTGCATGTTGAATTAGAAATATTTCGATTTCATTTCACATGATGGGGGAATAATAAGTATGTCTTGACGTCGATACTAATAATTGAAAGAATTCTGAAATTTTTATGTTTTATATAAATTCATCTGAGATATTTAATATAAAAAGCAAAGCTTAAACTCAAAACAATTGAATGTAAACTATAACAAACAAGGTGTTAAAATTGTATGGAGATTTTTCTTTTTGTAGTTAATTCCTTTCTTTTTCAAGTAAAAAGAAGCGAAGAAATGTCATAACTCTAACCCTCCTCAAATCACCTATTTATTTGTGATATCTAGACTAGTCTTTTCAAGAAGCGGCTTATCTTTTTTGCTTCGTAAACCGTAACTAAAAATGACATCATTCCTTCATATTATTAAAGCCGTAAAACTTAGATGAATTATCCCCATGTGCCCTATTTTTTTAAAAGTCTCATTAAATATACTTTGGAAGGTTTATTTAAGGACTTTTTCGTTGTTGTTGTTGTTGTTGCTGTGTGATGATGTACCCACCAGTAGACACAAGAGATATACCTTCTTTTACTTCTTATAGTTTTGTTGATGTTTACCCTTTCGTGTCTTTTAAATTAATTTCTACGTCCTTACTTAATGACTTTCTTGTTGATTTTGTGTGTGTGTGTCTTCTTTTTTTTTAAACTAAATCACTGTTTGGTTTTTGGGAAGGAAGGAGGGGAATTTTATAAACTCCCCTCTCTAACTAGGTACACCATTAAATGTAAAATTGTTCTATCTTTTATGTGAAGTCGCAGATTTACAACCTTAAGGATTAGTCTTTTTTTTCTGTTGTCTTTCCTTAAACTTTACACAAGTGCTGCATATGAGTAAAGACTAGGATAATCATGAAGGATAAAATAATTTATATGTGTGTATGTTGTCTGTTTTACTTGCATGCAAAATGTTAATTAGTTATTTTGTTTCGTGTGGTGAATAAGATAGTAATGCAAAAAAAAATAACTTTAACTTTAACCTTTGCGTGCTGGTATGTAGAGTAAAATTACAGTCCTGCGAGAAAAAAAATGGAATTTTTTTTTTTAATAATGTTCCATATGTGAAAGTATATACATATAAATAAATAGAATAAGTTTTAAAACAGTTGGTCAACTATACAAATGTAGCGCAAACACATAAAAAAATACATGGCAGTTTTTGTTTTTAGGTTAACAGACATGTATTGTTTTTGCACTAGATTGTCTTTGAAAGCGTTTTTAATGTTTCTTTTTTGTCTAATTGTTTTATGAATAAAATTACTATTCATGAAATAGGTCAGTTCGTTGACAACTGAAAAATTATTCCTCGGTGTATGTTTTTCTGATTGTTCGACCCCCCATGCTCGTCCTCCAGCAACCAAAAATTGTTATAATGTCTCATGTTAAGATAGAATGTATTTTGAGTTGTAAATTCCCAACATTCCAAAGACGGATGGCTTCAAAATGATTTATACTGCAAAATTAAAACATTCCCACTTTTAAAATAAAGAATTTTACGTGGCAACGCTATTAAAACGGAAAAATGCACAACACTTTGTTTTTTTTTTATATAACTTTGAAATGAATTTTTTTATGTGGCAAACCAAAGTTTGTTTAATGAGCAATAATAATAATTTAATTTGTGTAAGGAATAAAACTTAAATGGTCACTGTGGCGTATGCGTAACATTTTTTTTTTTAAATACAATTTTTTACCTTTAACCTCAAATCTTTATCTTCGTTAACCATCAAGATTAATTAAAATTCAAAAATCCTTACCCCATTTGGATAAGGGTCCGGTTATAGCGATCAGGAAAAATTTTCGAATGGATTTTTTATGTTGTTCGTTTTAAAACACAAATAGAACAAATGACTCAGAATATTTTGTGAAAAGAAATTTTAAAATTTAAATTTTTGTTAAAAATGTAATTTTTTATTTTTTTTTTCTGACACGAAGATTCTTTTCCTATCAGGAAAATAAATAAATACAGTTTTACCAAAAGCTGATTGTTCGTTCGATAGTAATTTTTTTTTTTCACAAAATCTTCGATGAGCGTAAATTAAGAATTATGAACGATATAACTCTGCAACCTCTCAACTACCCTACCTACCCAAATCCTAAAGTGATCCTTAGCAGAGGGTAGCAGGCCCTCCCAAACATATCTCAATTTTGCACCGGAATCGTAAGTCGGACTTATACCCATCCCAATTTTGTGTTAACAAAAATTGTATTTTCAGAAAGTTGACCAGTAAAGAAAGATTTGGCATTTTGTTCAAATCTCCTCCAGCGGTTCACTTGCTTATTAATTGTAAGGGTTAGTAATTGACAGTATTCTTATTTGTAACGTAAACTACAGCAATCGAAAATGTAGGTTCCAGGTTCCATTTAGGAAATGCTCGTAGTTTCTAATTCAAAAAAGGTTTATGAACTTAAAAGTCTACACTTTTATGCGATCTTATTGTATTTTCTTAACTCTTATTTTTCAAAACTATTGCAAACTTTTAGTTAAATTCTACTATAAGTTCTCATAATTTTGAAGCGTATTTTGTAAAATTTTCTTATTTCCATTGTACCTATACTCACTCTCACACTCATTATTCTATAGTAAAAGGCCAATTAAATGATCCTCAAAACAATCTGACATCATTCTCTTTATATTTTTCGAATCTAATCTGCATTCATTCATTAATTTATATTCATCCATCTAATCAAAGCTCATCCCATAAACAAGCCCAACACTATTAAAGTCTGCCTTAATAGACTACTCTATAGGCTTGTCATATTTTTTTTATTTTTTATTTTTGTCTTCATTACAAATTACAAAAAACAACAACAACAAACATTCTCTCATAATAATAATTATTGTTAAGTTGGTCATTTAACAGTTTGTTTTTGTTATGTCTGTTTCATATCCGTTTATTAATCATTGCTGCCCCTTTTAACCCCATAAAATCACAAAAAAAAAAATCAGAAAATAAAAGCGCAGCAACATAAATTTCCAAATTAAATCAACCTAATAGAACAAATCGCGTAATCACTTCGGTTTATATTGCAACGCGACCAAGCGCTTTCTCCCTCTCTTCCATATATGGTCAGTCAGTTGTCACAGTAGTTGACATAAATGATCGTGAATGAAAAAATAAAAAAAAAACAACGAAGAATCCCAATTAAATGGACATTTGAACCAGATTTTATGGTTCTATGCCTCGTTGTCTATATTTGAAAACCAACGTCACAGAAATTAAACGACATTCAGTAACAAAAGGGGAAATGGCCCTCCTGCACACAGCTGCTGTCAAAGAAGAAATTTGAATTGCTCTCTTTCTCTTCGTTTTTTTGTGGGATCCCAGCAAAATTCGAAATATGTTTTTTTCCTAACCTAAATTTTTTCATAATTTTCAGGATTTTAATATGAAATAAAAACAAATTAATAAAAAAAAAAAAAACAACTACAACAAAAAAAAGTGAATACTAGTAAAAAACTAGTAAATTATGTTAAAATGAGTACAACAACATCAGCAAATACAACTCCTGCATCAAATGGTGGCAACACTGGCGCCATCGATAATAACAACACCACCAGCAGCAGCATCACCAACAACAGCAATTCAAACATTTCAAATACAAATAACAGTATTGGCGGAACAATTGGTTCAAACAATCCCCATTCCCAATCCATCATATCCACATCATCGTCATCTGCTCCAACAGCTGCAGCAACAGCAACCATTACATCGAAATCCATAGGACCACCACCGATACCACCAACCAAACCGATTCTCTCCTCCCCCGGTGCATATAAACACAATTATGTTAATACGACAAATATTAATCTCAGTAGTTCAGGTACCCTAACGGCAGGTATCCACAGTGTGAATAAAGCCCATTTGCCACCGGGCACCGAGAAGCCAGCGATTGCAGCTCGACCAATACCGCCGCCAACATTGCCAAAATATTCGTCGAGTTTTGGCAAAGTCGATCGCAATGATCGATTGGATCGACTTGAAAGGGAAAAGGTATGCAAAAAAAAAAAGAACAATATAATAAATAATTTGTTTATATTTTTTTTATTGTTCACTTTTGTAAATTTTTTGAAAAAAAAATATTTAAACAAAAAAAAAAAAAAAACTCGTTGGAATGGTTCTTTTGAAATTTATGTTGCCAAATTGTTTATAAGTTATTGATTGTTTTGTCGTTGGATTGGTTATGTACATATTTTTTTTTTTTTTTATTTCTATTATCCTAAAATTAGGAATCTAATATTTCTAGTTTTTCAATTATTACAAGTGTGCCACGATACGAATTTTGACGGAATAAGGTTATTAACTGTGACGAATATGACAAAAAGATGACGGAAAAGATAATTTTGACCTTAACAAGAGGTTGACATACAGAATGAAATGACTGGATGAACAAAAATGGTATGACAAGATATGTGACGGTAATGACAGTTTATACATTTTCTTTTATAGCTTTCAGTTTGTTTCTCTATTTCTAACAAACTATAATGTGTTTCGCTATTTATATTAAAAATACCGCCACAGTAATTACTCAAAATATAAGTACGGACTCTTTGTTTCAAATTTTGTCTTTGATTGATTTTGGCCTCTTTACTTCCATGCGTGGTAATCAATTTTTAAAAAAATCTAATAAATGCGCTGAAAAGAACAAATTGTCATATTTTAATGTTCAGTACTTTTCTGACGTGAGTGACGGAATATAGAGACAAGATAATTTTTTTTTTTCTTAAGAATATAAGAAAAAAACAATTGATTCTCTTAACTTTAGAAGACCTAAACCAAAAGTTCGAACTCAGATCAAGAACTTAGATTTAAAATTAAAGTAAAAGACCGACTTTACTATTTTAAAAAAGACAGGAGCGTGTTAACATTCTAATTCTCCAAAAGTAGCTTTTCGAAAATTTTGTTTTTTTTTTCTATTCCGTTTTATTAATAATTCTGTTTTTCAAATTACCTACGTAATTTATAAATTAAAATTCTGCGCGCGCGTTTTATCATTTTCAAAACATTTTTTTTTCGCAGAATTTTGTAAAACAGAAAAAAAAATAATTTTCAACGACTTCTATGATTTCGTGTGCGTTTAGCTCTTTTAAAAAAATATTGAAACCAATTTGTCATACAAAAAAAAAGTGGTGTCTAATAGATTTTAGTAGAATTTGGATATTGATGGTTATACGGAAGGACTTCGTAGGAAGGAAAACGCATTTTTTTATTTTATTTTAGGCTCATTTCAAGTATAAAAATCAAGCTACATTTTTTTTCCATTTTTGGCTATATATGTTTGTACTAAGGGAAATACATATGAATACTTCAAGAACAAAACATCGATAAAAATGTTTGAAACATAATTTCAGATGCAAAACAGCAGATTCTGTCATATAACCGTCGACATAATGGATTCCATCTGAATAACTTCTGCATCGATTTCAATCTTAAGATTTTTGGAATTAATTTAGTTAAGGTATTGATAATGTACAGTTATCTGTTTTTATTATTATTTTTGTTAAACAATTATTTAGTTTTGTTTTAATATTGTTTTATAGTTTTTTTTTTTTATTGATGACCAATCTGACAAACAATCAATACTTGCTTTTTTTAGATGCAAACAAATATTTAAAACTGTTCTTGTTACATAATGTACATTATATATATTTATTTATATTTATTATAAAAAAACTTTTTAAATAATAATAATTTTTATAGCATTTATTATTAGAAATTTGTATTTCTTGGTTTTTTGCATTTTGTTCGTTCGAGTTCTCGTTACATAAAAAATATATATAATCTATTTCGAATCTCATATATGTAATTTATTATATTGTTATCTAATGGTTGTTGGTTAAACTGGCTTTGAAAATCGTCAGAACAACATTTATATTAAAATACTTTTTTTTTCTACTTCTACTTCATACAAAAAGACAAAAAAAAAAATTAAAAAATCCTTTCATTTTTGGAATGTATAGTTAAAAAAATTGTTTTTTGTGCATCCGTTACTCTGTTCCATAGTTCATTTAAAAAAATGCTTATTCATGTGTAAAAAAAAAAAAAAAAAAAAAATCAGAATACTACTCTATTGTGTTCTGTTTTTTTGTAAAGATATTTCCAATTTTGTAAAATTGAAAATTCCAATTTTATCTGTAAATATCTATAGAAGAAATCTATATTCAATGGTAATACGAAAGTAAAAACAAAAAATAAAAAACGAAAAAAAACGATACAAAAAAAAAATAAAACTGCAAAATGTGTGTCGACACTTAACCATTTAATAAGAGTTGAGCCATGAGAGTTCACATTCACACATTTATCGTTTCGATTTGAAGTTGGTTTGGTAAGTATACAAATACCTACACATACGAGTACCTATATGAGTATAGTTCAGCTCTGAAATTAACTTTTGATGATTTCAGCTCTGATCAATTGAAGTTTTGTATGCACATATAGAAGTAGCAATCTACAGTGGGGCGTAAAAATATTTTAACAAATTGATTAAATTTCTAGTACCTACCTATAATTTTTTTTTTAGATTATATCATGGAAAACAAGCTTACTATAAAAAAACCTCGTTTTTGGAAAACTGTTAGAATCTTTATATTCTAAAAGAATCTGATTTTCTGACCAAAAAATCATCAAAATTTGAAAAAAAAATTCTAAGTAGCCGACTCCCTCTAAAGTAGAATTTGTATTGGATTTCAATATTCTTTCGAGAATTTTAAAAATTCGAGATTGAGGGATTGAAAATGGCCATTGAAAATAAAGGGGAATGCAAAAATTTGGCCAAAAAGTTCGAATTAGAGGAAATTCGACTTAAAGGAAGTTCTAGCAAGAGGGAGTCTACTGTAATTTCTTAATCAAGTTCCTAGACGCTTGAGGAGATTTTTAGCCACTTAATCTATGTATTTTTATCGAGATAGTGAGATAATTCTTAATCATTTACTTAAGAATTACCTCAAATGACAGTAATGACTATGAAATTCGCCCTAAAGATCGAGCTAAATAATTATGCTAATTAGACGTTGTATGCCAAAATACTTGACTTCCATTTTAGTGGTAACTGGCACTCAGTTTTAGCATTTTTTTTCGCACCTCACTGTATATCCATTCAGTCAGTCGAATGTTGGATTTGTAACAAATTTCACTCCTCATTGGTGTTCCCAATCCCATATTCATTCCCCATTCCATATAATATGCATCGTCTACTGGACTCATTCACCCGTAATATTGTTCTTCCTCAGTAAAAAAAAAAAATGAAAAAAGTGTTGTTACAGTTGCTCGTCCGTAACCATCGTTCTATATACTATATTCACTTCTCTATCACAATTTCTCTTCACATCTCAATACACAGTCATCGCTTTTCGAGTTCGTTGAATAAATAAGTGGTAATTTGTATTTTAATGTTACCGTCTTCTTCCTTCTGTGTCCTTTTAGGTAACGGTCTTCTATTTTATAGTTACATTTGCATTAAAATAGTTTTAATTACCATTTGGAAATATATAACTTCCTTCTCTTCTGTGAGAAATAAATTTAATTCTCTTACAAAAAAAAAAAAAAATATAAAACTATGACAACCTGAACGTGCATATCTAGCCAGGAAGGATGAAAGTATAGGACACACACACAGACCGCACCGTTCCTTGTCCTCGTCATCATCATCATCATCATCCTTGTTGGTCGTACAAAAAATAAAAAAGAAACTAGAAAAAAATATGCAATTTGTCAAAGCTATCATTTCTAGAGCTAGTATCCTGGTCCTGGTCCTTTAGAGAAGATGCAAAGAGAAAGAGAGAGTGGTATCCTCTTTTCTACCTTTCTTTTTTTTAGATTTTAGTTTTTATAGTACACTTGGGCATTAAAAGGAAGAGGATGTTTATTTAAAGGAGTTTTGTAATCTCACAGGAAGGACTGCGCACTTACATATAGTTTCTTTTATATGCATATACTCGTATATATGTATGATAAGGATATATAAAACTTTCTTTGTTGGTAAAAATGTAATAAACCAACAACAAATCTATGCCAATGAACTTTTCGAGTGTTTTGGTATTCAAGATTGGTTTTTTTTTTATGTAAAAATTATTTAATTTAATTTATGGCATAAATGTTCTAGTTTTAGATTTGTGTGTTTCTTTAATAAAAAAATGTACCATTTTTGTTTTTATGACTTTGTTATACAAACTTAAAAAATATCGGTAAACCATAAAATTTTTTATATTGTTCCGAAATGTGTTTTTATTTTAAAGTCAGATAATTTGAACAAATTTTTGTTCAAGCAAATGAAATGTTACCGACAGAATAAATTTAGATAGAATATTCACAGAATAAAGATGTTTTAAAGAACCCCCATATTTGAGAAAGTGTTTTTGGTAGAGTTCTTTTTTTTTTAATTTGAAAATTTTCTAAAAGTTTAAGTTTAAGTTTTAATTAAATTTTTAGATATTCGACTATGGTGCATCATTCAAAAAAGATTTTCTAAAATAAACTTTTTTGACCTTATAAAAATTAAATATTTGCCTAAATTTTTAAAAACGTTAAATTTTTTACAAGTTTTTTGTTCTGTTTTTGATTAAATTTTATTTAGATTAACAGAATAGAACGAAGACATTTAAATGGGAAAATGTTCCTAGCCTAAAACATTTATTCTGAGGTTTCGTCATCCCTAGAGTTCGAATTTTGTTTTATGGTCCGCTTGTCACTTTTTTTCATTTTAAAAGTTTTAACCTTCATATCGATTAAGAGATCACGAATGCTGCCAGAATATACAAGGTGATTTGCATTAAATGTGACAAAAGGTTTAGGGTAAGTCAAAATGAAAACAAAACTTTATTTCTCCTGTTTAGGTGAAAAGGAAAGCTTTTTCAAACAAAATTTCTTAAAAAAGAAAAATTATAAAATTATTAAAAATGAAACAATGCCAGCACTTTTCAATATAATGCCATACCTACATTTTTGTAAAGCCAGAAACCTATTATTTTGCAAATTTGTTTAGTCCAGTCATTTTTTGCTCTAACCTCAAAAGTTTTGGTGGGGGTTTTTTTTTTGGTTCATTTTATAGTTTTTGATGTAATCTTTCCAAAACAACAAACAAAATTGAGAAAAATTAAGATCTGTAATCACGGCACTTAAAAGACTGTCACAGGGTGACCATTTTTTTGATTTAATTTTCGAATGCCAAAATACATGGCTACGCTTTTTTTTTTATTATTTTTCTGATAACTGTCACCACCTACCCTATCACCCGTTTTCGCTTCGACGTTCACTTTTGGGACACCCTGTAAAAATTAAGGCTGTGATTGTATTAGGTAATGTTCAGTCATTTCTTTAATCAATTTTTCTTTAATTTTTTCAACTTTGATGTAGTGAGTTCTGGCAAGCCTTTTAACACACCTGCCAATTCGTCTGTTTTTATATCTAAAACAAAAAACTATTATGGTTCCAATTTTCCCCTTAGCATGTTATCAGAGTTTTTATAGTTTTTTTTTCGTTCAACTTGATGATATTTTGCAATGTTTTGGCGTCACTTCCTTCCTTTTCAACGTTGATTTTTCGTCGCATGCTCTAAGAATTAGCAATATTTTTGAAGAGTTTTCCGATTTCATTTATGGTCAATTTCCCATATTGCTAGACTGCATCAAATTAAATTAAATTAAATGTATTTTTGTTTTGTGTCCAAGGACACCCTTAAATTATTTTAATAATATGCTTCCACTTAACATTTCAATTGCTATTGAAAGTAAAAGAAACAATAAGTATGTTAAACTCTTGAATATGCAACAGCTTAAAAAAATTAAAAAAAACCTCTCAAAGCTATTAATCACAATTCCCACAAACACACTTCCTCTAATTGAGTTTTAACAGAATTTCAGAGCCAAAGTAGTAGCCTCTTGTCCAAGTTCTGAAGTTGCACCCTATTGCGAGTCCGCATACTACAGTACCATCAACAGCAGCAGCATCCCCTTTATGGAGTTAATCTTTTTAATTCATTCATATTTTGTTGTTGCGATTTTTTTTGTTGCAACATCTGACTCGTTTCTGTACTGACGACGACGTGACGGTCGTCGTCGTCCCTTTTCCGAAAGTACTTATTGGGCATTTATAAAAAAAAAAAAAAATACCAACCAACTGGTATTGCTGAAAATTTCCCCATAAATTAACCACCATCATTGGCTCAAGTGCACAATTCTCTGCATTTGCATCAACACATCAAGGCTCAGCAGCCATCACCATTACCATCATCAGCATCACCATGCGCCATCATACGAGTATATAGCACCGCATCACAATCAAGGAAGTGCAACTAACCCTTTAATCATCAAGAGTGTTTACATCTTCAGAATATAGAGAATGAGGATTTATTATTCGCCCATCGACCTCGTTTATTGGCACCAGCTTTTCCTTTCTTCTAAAGTTTTTTTTTTGGTTCGTTTCTTTCTTTAAATTGCAATTGCAGCATCAGCTACTTGAGAATTGAGATTGGTTTGACTAATTGAATCAAGAGAAGGACCAATTGCGCCTGCAGTGCCATCTATATTTTTGACATATTGGCATTTCAAAAGAATTTTTTTTTTTTGATTCATTCATCTCAGTGTGAAGGGGTTGGTGTCGGAATGGGAATTGGAAGTTGACGCGTTGCCAGATAACAAATAAATTATTGGCAGTTGTTATAAAAGTCACTTATTCAGCTGATGATGATATTTATTATTGTTGTAGCTTAATTATAGTTAATTGATCGCTAACTGCATTGGAAAACAAATCGGAATGTGCCCATCGCCAGCGCCAGCAGTATTTGTGCTAAAAATAATGACATTAACCAAGAGGCAAGAGAGAGAGAAGCTGGAGTTGAATATTTGTTGCATATTTAAACAACTCGTCCAGCCTCGAGTATCGGCTTTTGGGTGACACACAGACGCCACCACAATCGACACATCGGTGTGCTGGGAATTTTTAATTAAATTATTGCATCCACAATGTACATTTCTTTTATATTTCTGTGTGTTTTTTTTTTGTTTATCTCTTACATCGCACATAGACGTGATTAGTTTTTCGAATAGAAAAAAAAAATATCGAACAGAAACAGGATGTTTTGTTATTCAGGGCGCATTAATCGAAATCGTTATCGATGTTATAATAAATTCTATTATTGTTGAGAGGGAAAAAATGGAGTGCAAAAGATGGAGGAACGGAACATATATATGTAAAATGTCCTCACAGTATATATTTTTAGGACATAATTGAATTACTTTTGCTTTTATGGAGAATGTCCTTTGATTCCCTTGGGGGTTAAGTTTGAATTTATTTCTATGTTGAATGTCCTTGTCCATTGTCGGATTGGGAGCAACATATTTTACAATCGAAAAATTATATTAAGGCTGGGATTCCTTAACGAGGTCACGAATTTGAGCAACTTAGTAGTTTGATATCAAACGATGGCCTGTTGGATGTGGGTGTTGATTCCTTTTGATTGTAAGGAACTCTAGAAAACTACGTTCTACATATTTTTCCTTATTCGGAAAATTGTCAACGTGAATGATAAGCGAATAGTCCTTAGAAATTGGGAATATATTTCTAAACACAACTCGGGTGTAATATCATAGGTTTTTTTTTTTTGTTTCTTTATGAATTTTACAGAAGTCAAAATTTCCCTTCAAACATCCAATGGCGCCCAATTTAAAAGTAGAAGTTTTAACTCCACTCTTTCTTTAAACTTCAGTCTGAAAATTTATTTAATTTAAAATTTTCGTTTTAACCTTAAACTGAGTTCAATTTTTGGCTTAAGTAAAACTACAGACTTTCGGCTCTTTAATTGGAATTTTCAACGGATTTTTGAGCGGAAACCTGAGTTGTACAAAAAAAATAGACTAACACATAAACTGTTGGAAATTTTCATTTACTTTATTCTACATAATAATCCAGTTAAATTTTGTTTTTACCAGGAAAGTTTTTGGGATAGTTTTGATTTCTTTCAAACTTTATGTTTTTGGGGTCAGCAACCCCCATCCGAATATAAGGTTTACTAACAAAATTTCATGACTCAACTACCCCAATTTAAATCGATAGACTAAATTGGTGTGTGCCATGCGAGACTAAGTTTCAAAAAAAAAATATTGAAAACCATTATTCATTCGAAAATTTGACTACTTTAGTTCTTTATGATTTTTGTTTCTAAAGAAAACCATCGCCTTGACACAACAGGTAAATCATGTGAACATGTAGGATATTGGTGAAGTTTTTTAAAAGTTAAACGATAACAAACTGACGATACACCATCAATTTATTTAAAATAAGATCTTTCTCCAGTATTCCGCTGTATTTAGAATGTTTTTTGGCGACTTTTAACACTTTTCTCTGTGACTTTCCACGTTTTTCCTGTGACTTTTGTTCATTTTTATCCGCGCTTTTTCTTCGCGGTATTCCACGATCTCTCACCACTGTTCCGCTTTTTTTCACGGCATTCCGCGCTTTTGTCAAAGACTCTTAACTTTTTACCGAAACTTTTAACACTTTTTTTCGCAACTTTTCACTCATCTCCCCGTGGCTTTATTTTTTCGCATTATTTCACGCTTCTACCCGTGGTTTCTTGGCATGGTTTGCAATAAAAGGACTTTTCAACTGTGAAAGGATAATACAAACAACACCATCTAGTGGCATGTATCAGAAATGGCGTTCTATACGCATTTTTTTTTTTGTGGTAATTTTGTTCTTTTTTAATGCAAGAAAAAACTTCTAGAGATAACGATTTTCCGAAGTTTTAATAGTTATTCTGCTATTCGGAAGGGAGACAAAACCAACAACACAGACATCATTAAAATCGGTCCAGTGGTTTTTGAGTTATAAGTGGTGTAACTTACCCATCTTTGTTAAAGGAAGATAGAAGATAGATTATTTCGTTTTTACTCTTTTTTACGCCCAAAATTACCAAACATTTATCTTGCACAATGAAATAATAACTCTACAACATACATGCGACAAAAATATCTTCTATTCATTCTCCGCTTCCTTATAAAAGAACGAAAGTCCAAAGTACCTTTTCAAACAATCATTAATTATTTCCCCCAGAGACTTTGTTTGAGTTTTTTTGTATTCATTTCTATGATAAAAGCTCAGCCTATCATATTGTTTATTTTTGAATTCGATCTCCTTTAATAGCTTCATTTCTCTTCTTAAACAAACTTTTTAAAAATTTAATATGTTTTCTTATCATCAAAAACAAATGACCAGCCAAATCTATCTAATCCAGAGGTATTGATTTTCCTATTTCTAGTATTTACTTTGAATGAAATCTGGTATCTTAGATGTGTACCGAACCGAACCGAACCGAACCATACCATATTTACATAAACCATATTCAAATTTTAGGATTATTTAACATTTCCCTTTCCTATTTCCCTCCCGAATTCCTGTCACAATCAAAAGACAAAATTGACAAAATACCCAAAAATAACCAAACTTTGTATTCGATATGCCCCAACTGATTGTCGACACACAATCATCATCACATTCACAATAAAAATAACTCTTTATCTCTGTGACCTGACCTTTTTTTTCTTATCTCCCTTTTACTCAGTGTCTCTCTTTCTCTCTCTGGAGTCTGATAAAGCTGAATGATGAATTCGAATCCATATCTTTGAAAATAATGACCAACAACACCCTTTTTCCAATCCAATGATGACAATGAGGGTTTTTCTTGTTCTCTTCTCTTCTTTGATAAACTTTGTGATGGAACAGAGAATTCCGGGATAACCTAAAGAAAATGAAAAAGAAGAAGAAGAAACCTGAATAAGAAAACAGATAATTTGTCAAAATTACTTGGAAATAGAAATTGATGATTTTGAAAGTTATTTGAATAGGAATTGTATACGAAGGACAACACCGTTTTTTTTTCTGTTGTCGTTTCCTTTTTCAAAGTTTGTGAACCTAATTGATATTGGCTTTGGCTTTATTTTGGCACAGATTCAACTAACACAGAGTGCTTATTTTTTTTTTTTTTTTTTTTTGGTTTAACTCCTTTAGTGAATAATAATGCTTTTGCTTTTTGAAATGCTTGCAGAGGCTAAAAATAAAATCAAATAAAACTCCGGAAACAAAATGCAAAAATCCAGGAAATTATGAATAAATAAAATTAATCCACAAGGACATGATCCAATTTATTATAATTTTTGAACCAACCTTCCTTCCGTTTTTTTGTTTTTTTTTTTGTTTTTATTTAATAAATAATAATTTGGTTTTGATTTTTTTTTTGTGTTCATTTTTTTTTTTTTTGAATAATTTAGAAAATTTGTTTGATTTGCGTTAAGAAAAAAAAAAAAAAATCAACCTCATCATCATTTATTTTGAATTTGTTAAATTTTATTTTTGTTTAAAGGAGGGAATCGGTGGCTCGTATCGTTTAGCTAGCCTGGATCGGTTGGCAAACCGACAGCGACTCCTCGAGCAGAATAGTGGCATGGGTAATGTATCGCTTGAAAAGAATGGCATTAATTATGAAGCAACTAATGGACATTCTGCCAAACAAACAATGTCAACGAATTTATCAACAATAAATAATACAACATCGGCTACAGTGATGGTAAGCGACTGAATAAAATCAAACAAAAAAAAAAGAATCCCAAAAAAAAATTAAAATACCTACTTTTTGCTTTGTTGATGTTGCCAGTTGTTGTTGGATGTGATGTGATTAATATATCGTCTGGAAATATAAAATAAATCGAGTGATTTACAAACCAAAACAAAACAAAAAAAATACAAACTATTTTTAAAGGGAAAAATCGTGCTAAAATTAAACCAGACGAAAACAGTTTTTTTGTTTGTTTAGAAACGAATTCAATTTTTATGTATTCTTAACATTGTTATGGCTACCTTAAACGATTTTGTGGACGTAACTAAAAATATCTGTATTATGGTTTATAATTATTCATAAGGCAGAAGTTTTAATAATCATAAAAAATATTAATTACTTTCGATGAGTTATGCGCATAATTGTCACTTATCAGGTTGTAAATTGTATTCTTTTTGTCTGTGAAACATGAATTGTATACTTTTACAAAAACTTTATATCATTTGGAATGTCAGAAAATATTAAACAAAGGTGAAAATATTTCATAATTTTAGGAAGTGATAGATTTTTTAAATGTTTGTTTAATAAAAAAAAAGGTTACTCATACGCCACAGTGACCTTTTGAATTTGAACCATTAAAACATTGATAAAAAACGTTGCATATTAGCAGTTAGTCAAACTGAAAACAAAACAAATATTAAAATTAAAAAAAAAAAAAATACAATTAAAGTAGCTTCTCCAATTAGTGACGTAGCTTAACCAGTCAACTCTACATCGATATCAAAAACAAGGAAACAAACAATGTTAACTGGCTCAATGGAATAAATTACTCCAAGTCAATTGGAAATTCCAATAAAGATGTCGCTGCGTGAACTAAATTATTTACACACCTCCTTAACCTTCTTTTCCACATGTAACATGTAAGTCAAATTCGACTGTCAATTCTTTTTCAAACACATAACTCGTCCTTATCGTAAGCCAGCAACGACAGTGTTGTTTCCGTGTTAATCTTTTGTAATCATCAATTTACTGTTATATTTGTTGGTTGTTATAAGCAATGAATTATTTCAAGGATAACTTTATCTTCCCCCAAATCGGTATAGGGGGCAAAAAAAAAAAAAACACATAAAATTCAACCCCCTAAATCGACTGTCACTACACGGTCGTAGCAACGGCACATGATTCTTTGTCTAAACAAAAGAATTAATTCCAATAAATGACCCAATAAAAATTTTGTTTAAATTGAAATCATTTTTTTTGTTTTTTTTTTTCTTCAAAACGAAGTCAATAAACTTATTTTTTTGGTTCATGGACCATTCAACTGATTGACATATAACATGTTTTTGTGTTTTTTAAATTTTTTCCTCGAAAAAAATATTGTGACTCATGATAAAATTGATTGGACCGCAATGCAATGCAGACACGATATCTGCAAAGGATTGTAATGAATCATGTCATTTTTCTCAACAGTTGTTGTCTACTTACACATATACATTGTCGTGTATGTTCAGCCCCCCGCAGACACTCTCTGCCTGTGTAAGTTTATCTGAATATGGACATTTTTTTTTAAGTTGTCAGCTCTTGTATCCGATGAATTGAATTTATGAAACGAATCGTTCTCCTTCGTTAATTGCACACAACACTAGTCGTAGATCCTGTTTGGACAATCTGCAATTTGCACCTTATTCTTCTTTTTTTTCTCTAGTTTTTGTTGTAATGTCTGCAAACTTGGTATAGGTATACAACTCGACTCCTATAAATGGCGACCAAGTGAAACTTGTGCGCGTCTATGATGTGGCGTGTACAACTTTACCCTACGCAATTTTTATATCTCTACCGGTTTGTTATAATTTTTTGTTTAGTTTTCTTTTTTTTTTTTTCATTTATGGGCACCTTCCTTCCTTCCTTCCTTTCTATAGAGAGGAGATACAGGTACTCTACCCTTTTATTTACAATCATGGAGAATCTTTATATATGCGAGTAGAATCTGAGCTCTTCTTTACTGTTTTATGCATGCATTTAGCATGCAACCAATTTTCGTATTCGTAGTTGAAAATTCTATTAATAGATTCATAATGTTGCATGGAATGCTGAATATCAGGAACGCAGTTATACACTGAAAGAAAATTCTATTGTTTTTTTTTTTTTCAATTTCTTCGAGTATCATTTTGAAATAGTTTTAGCCAAATTCGCATGAACTGAGACTTAAAACATTAAACATAGCTGTGAGCTGTTTGTAATATTAAATAAAACCAATTTGAAACTAAAGTGCAACTGATTTCACACTCGTGCAATCTCTTAGAATTCAGTTTGCAACTGATTCGATACTAGCGTGTTATCTTTGAAAAATAAGTTTGCAACCGGTTTAAATCTAGTTTGCAACCTATTTTAAACTAGTTTCTAACCGATTTGAAACTAGTTTGCAATCGATATTAAACTAAATTATCAGTTTAATTTAAATCGCATTCATATAAACTAAATTGTAAAAAAATTCGAATAAATTTTTACTGATTTTAAACTAATTTCCGATTAAAAGTAGTTTTACTTCCCGTGCATTAAAGATTTAAGTTAGGCACCAGTTAAGAGTTGATTTAATTTAGAATCAGGGTTTTAGTGCAAAATTATCTTTCAGCTGTCAAAAATTTGGTACAATCGACTGAAAAAATGTTGCAGGAGTTATCTTGCAATAAATTTCCTTGAGATCTTGGGCTCACCGGAATAGTAAAGGGTTAAGTTTGATTTAACTCAAGATTTAAAAAAGCCAGTTTCTGTGTCCTGCTTTTTATTTTGGGTAAATTTACCCAGAATTGACTCAAAAGCAATATTTCATTGTTGGATTAATTTTGTCATTAGCTGTGTTTCATTGGTAAATGGGTAGAAAGCACAGCAATCGAATGCCAAAAAAAAACGATTTTACTCGTTCAAACATTCAATGTTTGAATGTTGATACCATGTTGATGTTTTTTGCAGCAATTTATGGCGAAACAAAAACAGCTTAGCTTCATTTTCGATTTGCACAATAAAGTGATCTCGATTTGCCCCTCTTTTTTTTAAAATAAAATACGAATGAGCAAATAGTTTTTTCTTATTCTGCGCGATGGTAAAGATATAAATTAACTTCTTCATTAAATTAAATTAAGAGTAATTTTCGTTATTTTTTTTTTTATATATTCAAAATGTGTTTTATTAAAAAAAAAAAAACAAAAATCAACGAACAAATCCTTCGCACATGGAACTGCCAACCTTCAAACAAAAAAATTTACTAAAAAAATGTACTAAAATCTGTGTTCAACAATATTGACTCATATCTTACTTATAGAGTGCAGAGTTAACTCATCAAAACTTATTGAGTTAAATTGACTGAAAAACATGTTGCAGAAGCTAACTCGAGCTTAGTTCTGCAACCCAAGTTGATCTCGAACTTCAAAACTTTGTCTATAAAATTAGCTTGAGAAATTAACTATAGCTTATTCAAGAGCAAGCTCATTGTAATAGTTGGATTAAACCCCGAGTTAGTTCAAGATTTAAACACTTTAAAAAATATGTTTCCTAACCTAACACTAAAACTCGAATAATCTCGGATTGAATGTTCTTATTTATGTTTCAGTTTCTTATCAAAAGTTGTAACACAAATTAATTGTTCGTGTGATTAACTTTTTAAGAACTAAACTCAAGAATTCTTATTTGAGCTTGAGTTCTTTTTTAAAATAATCACTCAACAAGTCTGTTTACTTGTAACCTAAACTAAACTCATTAAAATTGTCGTAAAATTAAAAAAACCTTTATTTAACTCCGTTTTTAAAGAAGTTTATTCTTGTTAAGTGTTTAATTTTCATTTTAAATAAAGAAAACATAAGTTTCTAGATTTATTTGCATTTGAGACAGAAATTTCAGGTTTTAAAACAACAATTTTCCCTTACCTGTTTAGAATCAATTAAAATAAGATCCAACAGGTTTTTTCTAATTTATTTATTAACTGCAGCCATAGAAATAAGGACACGTCTACTACAAAACATGCTTCACTTGATATTATTTCGTGCCAGCTAGGTACCTTTATTTTGCTTCTTAATGTGAATTTAATGGGATTACATGTGTTATTTTTTTTTTCGGATTCACTTTCCCTTTTTAGTATTATTTTGTTTGTGGTTTTATTTATTTTTTTTTTTTGTTTCAGCTTAATTAAGAACTGAAGTACCATTGACACTACACAAACAATTAAATTTATTACCAAAGGTGCACAAAATACAAGAAATGGTGCGTCGTCGTCGCGTAGTCGTTAGAAACTTAAATTCTGGGTCAAAGAATTTGATAACTGATCTTTTAAAATACATTAAATTTTTTTTTGTAGTAGAAAAAGTCGTTAGGCAAAGATTCTATGTATGCAATTTAGAGTTTTTATTTGCAAATATTAATTTTTTTTTTGTTTTAAAAAACTCTTTCAATCAATTTTTGAACATTATAAGAATCAGCTAAGTTGTCAAAAATTAAAAAAAAAATATGAATTTTGGTACAAGAAAACACATTAATCAAATCCATATAAATGTTTAAAACTGCTAAGTTCACTTTAACCAGAGATTTTAATAACAATGTTACTAATGGAATTAAACAATACTATATGCATGTAGCTATGTACGATTTCGTATTCCATTTCTTCTTCTCTAAATATCACGATTAGCACCTACACATTGTGGTACAGTGGGACAAAATATTTTTAAAATTAACCAAATGCTTTTTGTAATCATTATTCCTTTTTTGTATGAAAAAATTTTTAAATCAACTTCGAAAAATAAATTCCGAAAAAATATCATTTTTTTTCACCGAATTTTGTTACTTTAAAGCTTTCGTATAAAAAGAAATCGTTGAAAAAATCGTGTAATACATTTTGGAGAAAGCTCGAAATAAAAAAGGTTATTGTTGCAACAATTTTTGACAGGTCAATAATAAAATATCCAATAACCAGAGTCTCCAAAATAAGCAAGTTTAGGATGTGGCTTCTCTTCTGATACAGAGCGACATAATTGTGGTGCTTTATAAATTTTCTAACGGGTATTTTATTCAATTTAAATTTATATAAGTTATTGCATACTTTGTTTATGTTATTTTTTGTTTTGTTTTTTTCTTATAAAAATTATAAATTTGGTTAAATTATAATTTTTTGGTAAAATTTTCCGAATTTAATTACGGGATTTTGAGATTTTTGCATTTTGGGATTCTGGATTTTTGGTATTCTGGGTTTTTTGAAATTTTGAGTTTTCTGAATTTCGGGCTTTCTGGATTTTGGATTTCGGGATTCTGTCCGTCTCCTTTTTCTAAGTACTAGTTAAATATTAATTTTATTATCTTTAACTCGTTTGTGTAGTTTTTCAAAAATAATTAATTTTATTAACTTTGAAAAGTGGATTACTTTGGTTTAAAAAGTGGGCGTGTCAGTCATTTATTTGAGAACGAATTGTCCTACACGCCAAAACTATGCGAAGTTCAAAAATAACGGAACTGCATTTTTTGAGCCCGTCTTATTGAAAAAAATGCTATTTTAACAAAACAAAAAAAAAACTTTTTCAACCTACCATCAATTATTTCGATACATTTTTCTTAATTGTGTTTTAGCCATATTTTTCTTTAAACTGTCTCACTATAAGTCGTTATTATTTTTAGATATCCCGTGTCATTTCTTTTGTCATATTTGTTTCTTTTGTTCATTTTACTGATGTGGATATTGAATTACCTAATTCGAACGTCATTATTTCTGTATAAATATAAATCAGTCATCGAACCATCACGACTCACAAAACAATAACAAAACAAAATGGAAAACATGACAGCAACAAGAAGAAAAAAAACCCTTCTCTCCCTGTCTAAAAAAAAAAAATTTCTCGCCGTGTATCTTTATCGTCTGAGTGCGACTTTTCCAAGTCATGTTTCTTCGTTTCTCCACCTATTTTCCATGTTTGTTTTTGAAATTTTCTTTTCATCTTTTACAAATAAATATAAATTGTAGGTATGGGTGGGGTAAATACTAAAGAGGTAAGAAATTATAAAATATGCTTGTAGTCAGTTTCGTTTTACAAAATTTTCAAATGCCCCCGATATCTATGTATATTCCGCACCTTTTTCATATAATCGTCTTTTGTTTATGATTCACTGTTCCTAATCTTATCACAGAGACTCATAACTAGCATGACTTGTCTATATCACACAAGTTGCACCTATCGAACAAAAAATAATGATTGACAACAAAATACTGGTTGTCATATAAGTTGCGGGTACCTATCCCTCCGATAAGGTAAAGAAAGAGCTTTCACTCACCCCCTTCCGCCTTTTCTTCGAATTTTTTTCGATCTAGATTGATGGATTGATGATATTAGAGACCTCACCAAACCTCTCCATGCATTTGCGTTATGACTGCGATCAAAGTCTAGTATAAGAGAGCGAGGCTTTTCATAGATATAAATTTTCTTACGTTTTCAGACTCTCACTCTTCTTCTTGTTTGAGTTGTTGGTGCTGCAAGCCACCGACCGGGCCACCCACCAAATGATTCACAGAACTCTCACAAGTTCCAGAGAGCTGACAGACTGGTTCAACAACGCGATGACTGCTCTGGCTCTGAGGTGAAAAAAAAAAAAATAAAACACCACCACTATAACAACAACAACAAACTGGAGCCCGCTCGCTCGATGTAGACCGAACGCGGGCCCAAGTTAAACGGTTTTTGTGGCTTTTTAGTAACGATCCGCAGTTGATTTCGTTTAGTGCGTGCATTTTGTCTCAGCCTAAAGTTGCGCGTATTGCATTTTTTTTTGTGTTGTTATTTTGCTTTTTATTGTTTATTATTTTCTTGCATAAAGTTTGAGTGAATGAATGAGTGTTAACCCTGATATTGGCATTTATTTTATTGTTTTACAAAAGAAAATTAGCATTGAGTGACAATAATTAATGAAATAAAGTAAAAAAAAAACGTAATTTTTATGTAGCCAATTGACAACAATAATGAGTAGTTATACATTTAACAATCCAAGTCGCGTAACTCAATTGCAGAGCTATTTCGCTGATAAGATACGCTCCAATGATGATTACACTCGCACCCTAGGTGGCAGTAGTAAATATTCTTTTAATCGCATTGATAATCGAGTGAGTTTGTTAGTTTAAGAGATGCAAAATAATTATTAAAATTTAGATACGAGTGCCATTTGTGTTTTTTGTCAATTTATTGTTTTATTTTTTTTGTAATTTTCATTTATTTGGGTTTGAGTGGAGTTTATTGAACTAAAGGGTGTTTTTTTTTTGAGTGGCATAGAATTTAAATTTGAATATCAAAACAGTCAAAGTTTCATTCGATTTTTTTTTTTTTTTCAAAAAACTCTTGTTTTGATGTTATACAGCAGATTTTCTGCATTTTCAATGTTTTAAGTGCTTTTCCAATACTGTTGTGATATAGTCTTTTAAATCATTGGTTGATAGTTCTATGGCGTTAATTTTATCAAGATCTAGGAGTTCCTTTTTTGACATACTGTTGTCAAATATTTTAATTGAAAATAATGCCAACATAGTTTGAGTGCTTTTGGAGTGTGTTATAAAGTTCATCTACGAGAATAATCAATTCGCGAGAAAAACGTAAACAATGGAACGAACGAACCGGTTACAATAGTTGTAGTTTAAAATTAAATTGTCACGAATTTCGAACCTGACGGGTGACAGTTGTTCTATATATTTCCTTTCCTCTCTATTCTTATTTGTAAAATTTAACAAAAGAAAACCGTTAGTTTAGTCATTTCCCATTTGACAATTAACATTTTATCTTTTTAAATTTCACTTCTCAACGAAAACACCCTTTAAATACTAGTTTTTATTGTGATCTATTTGTTTTTAAATTTTTCAAATACGTTCGAGTGAAATTAAGTGAACTATTTGAAAGAGGTAAATACGCCCCTATTAGGATAATTAAATTTAAATTCTTGAGAAAATTTCTTTGAAATGTTCAATGTGGCTTTTTTTCTTTTTGAAAATTATATTTGTGACGTCAAAAAAAAGGGAAATGAGTAATGTTTGTAAACCGAAAAAAAATGTGGTGTTTCGCATTGATAAGAGGGAATTTTTAATTTTATTTGCATCATGTTATCTTATATGAAGTACTTTGGAGTCATTGTTTACATGGTAATGGAAAAAGATTAAATTGAAAAAAAAAAGAAGAGAACAGTTGATTGAATTGAATTAAAAATAATAGAAATTAATTTATAAATTTATTTCTTAATAAGTATGATAATAGCTGTTTTAAATGTGACAAATGGATTCATTAAACCGGCAGAATAGATTTTTAGCAGGGTGTGTTCAATGATCAAGAATTGCTATAATTGGAAAAAATTACTGGTAGGATTGATCTAGCTGTCAAAAAGTTCTATTCCTTTTTTCCTGATCAATCGGGAACAGAAGGTATTCTTCCCGTAAAAAAGATTTTGCTCCTTGAACACACCCGAATTTTCAATCGGAGTTTTTTAGGTTTACAGTGTAAAAACTGTTTATCTGTCAAAGATCAAACTGACAGTTTTACAAATTACGATCACAAAATTGACAATTTTGACGAATAAATTATTAAAATCGTATTTTTTTTTTTAGTTCAGTGTACTATAAAACAAAAACAAAAAAATAATAATATAATGTTCCTTATTGAACTTTTCCAGGCTACGTTGTTTTTTTTTTTTAATTACTTAATTGATTGACAACGGTGTGGTGCCAAGATTGAAACCTATGTAAGAATATGAGATCATTCAATGTCTACTTGACTATACACTCACTGTTCAGAACAGAGTGCACTAATTAACTAGAGAGTCAAGGTTATGTTTGTGCAACACATAATATTAAATATGTTCAACTATAAAATACACATTGTTTTGAATGCAATTATAATAACTTAATTTCATTTTATTTTATTTCATTCATTAATTTTTTCTAGTTTAGTTTTACGACTAGTAATGATATAACATTGTAAATTTCGCGCTTTGAATACTAAAAAAAAAAACAAAATAAAAACAGATGTTAATTTTGTCGTCTACATTATCAGATGATCTAGTTAAGTACTTGATCTGTTTTGAATTCTTAACAAGTGTTTTGTATAAAATTAATGGCTTTGAAGTTTTAATTTTACCGACAAAATATTTTGTATCAATCAAAGTTTTGAGGAATTAAAAAAATATTGCAAATATTCAGTAAAAATAGCCTTTGCATAATTATACTGAAAAGTCCCAACAACTCTGTGTAAGCTGCCGCAATATTTTATTCACTAACTCGTTTTCAAAAATCGATTTTTCAAAAAAACAAAAATGTTTAAAGACCTGCAGAAATCCAAAAAAATTGTTATAAAATAACATGAAAATTACTAAAATACCATTTATGTAGAAGTGTTTTTCATAATTAGTTCTTTGTTTACTAGTCGTGCCACAAATTACATATCTCCTATTCGGCCGCCATTTTGAAAAGAAAAAATAAAATGTATTCGTTTGCATAAAAAAAAATGTTCTATGTTCTTTGTGTTAATGTATTTTTTGTAGGTTTTGCCGTTGTATTGAAAGAATATTTTTTTTTTTTTAATTTAAGTAATTTTTTCAAAAAATTCCCTACCCGCCTAAACGAGGGGAAATACACCCTCTGATAACAAGAAATACCTTTATGCAGTCCCTATACAAATATCTGTTATTAGTAATCGTAGTCTTGCCAAACATCCCTGAAAAGTAAAATGGTAATATTTCACGACGAACAAAATAAAAAAAGTTGCAAAATGTGCAGTTTTCGACTCGTGTTCTGATACTTTTTAAATGCAGCAGTCAAAATCCATATCTAAATATTATTTCCCAGCAAAACTCTTAATACCCCGCATTATTTAACGATTTTAAATTTTTATAAAAGGTATCGTTAAAAGTCATCATCATCGTTTATTATATCTTTCTGCATAGCTACTTTACGAACTCCAAAATGAACACTCTTATCGATTTACGGATGTCATTCTCTTCATATCAAACACCAAAAAGACGTTAAGAGTACAAGAAGCCTCTTAACTGTTTTCTAATGTTCGATAATGGTTTTAGATGTTATTTATTTTTTTGTATTTTTGTCATCTTCAATAAATCTCATAAAATTTTCATGGTTTCTATTTTCTTTAAATACAGTTAATAATTCTAATATTATAATGTGTATAATTTTTAAGTTATAGGTATTTAAAGTCTCTTACTTTTAAACAGAAAAGATTAGTCCAAACCAAATTACTAGAAAGTTGTTAAATTACAAAAAAATGTCTTAAAATGACTTATAAGGCAGTTCATTAAGTGTGAAAAGCTCTATTCACACTGAATAAAATCACTCTTCTGAAACCATAAAACATATAGTTTTGAAAATAAATAATAAAACAAAAAAAATGCATGCATACATGTTAAATGACAATGAGTGTTTGTTGTTGTTCAGTGTCCCCCTTTTGTACCTACATTTATCCGTTATCTCTAAATAAACAATAATAATAATGAAACCATAATAAATATTTGAAAATGTCAAACTTCCGTGATGCGCATTTTTGACTCCAATCAAAATGTAAATAAATAATCTATCAAGCCATTCACCGCGTATTTATTTTTTTGAATCGGAAGCTTTAAATATAATTTCGAATTATATTTAATCTCATTTTCCTGTTTTAAATATTTAATTAATTTTTTTTTTTTTTTTGTATATTTACAGCTGCAATCGAAGCGTGAGATGTTCTTCAAGAGCGACTCACACAGCAGTCCATCTGGTCCACCGCCTACACCACCAACGTTAAACAATCATGTGAATAGTAATTCAACATCACAGGTAACAACCATCAGACAAACAAACAAATACACAACAACTTGAGGGTATTTTATTGTGTGTGGTGCCTATAGATATATTTTTTATAAGAGTTACCGATAAATATGCAAATTAATTTAAAATTGGTTTTTTTTAAACGTTCGGTCAAGAGCCCGAGAGCGAGAGATTGCTTTATGGCTTGACATCATAGTGTTTTATGCGTGTCAAGCAATCACCATGCCGCGGCCGATGCTGAATAATGTGAATTAATGAAAATTTCTGTGTGACATTGCTGTCAGACATTTTGTAGATACAACACATAGCACGCATGCAACTTATTTAGACTTTCCATGATAATGTTAAATGAATGTTCTGATAGAGCCAGGGATGTTACAGGAGGCATTGCCTTTTGGGTGTGCAAAATATTGGCCAAACCTTTTGAAATGCAAATTTGTTCAAAAGAATAAACTTTAGAATTTAAAATATTGCATCCAAAAGAATGCCTTTGACACATCTCTTGTGGCCATGTTAGACAACATTTCTCTTTAAAATTCATAAAAGGTAGAATCATGTAAAATAAAAATTCTCACATTCATCGACCCCATATTAATGTTTTAAATTCCTACCTTTAAACATCTAATTAAAGGTTCAGTACTAACGGCTATTTATTTATTCATTTATGTTTGAAATGCATGAAACTTGATGGCAACACATTTTTTTTTTGTACTGGCAACAGGAAAAAAATCAAAAGAAATTTAACTGATTTCCCAACCGTGAAGTTATGCGAGAAAAAAAATAATAAACACACATATTCCGCGTGCAGTTATTTTTCGTATATGGGCTCTCCTAGTTTCCTATCTAATTAATATAAAGTAAACATATCAAACGCATAAAAATATTTCCCCAATAGTTTTTTCGCATTTTAAATCAGAAAAAAAGAAAATTGAATTGAAATTTTGCAACATAATAGACTCAAATAACTCATTTAAATAATAGAAGGCACTCTTATGGAAAATTTTTCGTAAATTATGTCAGATTTATAGCTACTCAAAAGAAGCACGTTGCAGTGTGTGCCCAAGTACGTGACTTAATCTTTTGTTTCAATTGACTACCAAGCTAACTGTTGTATCTGACAAAATTGGATTTTGGTGGAAACCTTTATTTTGATGCACTTAACAAATTTTAAAAGTACCAAGGCAATTTCACACTTCTCCCGTGAAGCGTCATTTTTGTCTGCATGATTCTCGAGAACTATCATTTTTTTTTTTTTTTAATAACATTGACCTTGTGTAATTCTTCACAAAAGAATGATATTTTTGCTCATACAAGAAATGTCCTTTTTCTTTCCTGTGGAAATTTTTCAAAAAAATTGATACTATGTGAGAAATTTCTAAAACCTAAAAGGGATGAGAAAATATGTTTCCGCATCACCTATTTTACTGTCACCAGTATTGCACATGGCAATACTTCAATACTGATTCGTGGATATGTAAAAAGAAAAAAACAATCGTCGTCAAAGAATTTCTTATCTCAAATCAGATGTCGACGTATACGTCAGAAATTGTAATTGATCGTAAAAAAAATGTGGGTGCCAGGACGTTATTTAAATATCAGTATATTTTAAAAATCAGTACCATTGTTCATTGAAAAAGTAAAACAAAAATGCAAACTTTTGGCGTTTACAGATTCTAATTATCTTGTTTCTTACAAAAGTTATCATGTTTACAAATTTCCAACACCAACGCCGACGAAGCCGACAACTGCACACGCACATACAAATGTGTCGAAAACGTGTTTTCCTTACGTTTCAAGATATTTTATGATAAAATAGACAATAGACTTTTCGAAATAATTTTGGTAATCTTCAATTTTGCCGGTCAAACTGCGTACTGCTGAACTGAAATTTTTCGTTAACGATTTCGTTGTGTGATTTTTGTATAGTTTTCAATTCGCTTCAGCAGCGTACTGTAAATATCTCTCAAATACTGCGGGGTAAGCTCGCACGCTAAATACTACTGCTTGGTATTTAGCCAACGGATCTCCGACCACTGAAGTTAGAAAAGAGTTAACTAATTGATTTTGTTGTTATTAAATTTTTAAACCATCCATGATTATTAGAATTTTTGTTCCAATATTAATTTACAACCAAGACCCTATAAACAATTAATATGTTAATCCTGTTTAAAGTCTTAACTATCCTGTTGATAATTTTCTTTTTGCATGTAAGCATAGTTAATTTAACTCGTTCATACAAATATTTTTCAAAATTTCAATAGCATTTGAACAATTTTACATAACATAATATAAAACGGCCAGTAAAATTCTTTTAAATTACAGTTTAATACATTTTTTAAAAAATATTTCTAATAATAAAAATATTTATTTTATTTTTCTTTAGAATTCCTCAATAAACAACACACCATCAGCAGTTAATGATAAACACCATCATATTAGCAATAATATACAAAATAACCACCACATTAACACATCTTCATCAACACTCAACAGTAGTTCATCGTTAATATCACAAGAACAACAGCACAGTAAGATATCCAATTCAACAACAACAACCACAACTCAACTTAACTCAACCACAGCGACATCTGTTGGCGGAGGCGGTGGTGGTGGTGGTGGTGTTACATCGAATGTTACAGCCCTGGCGAATAATATCAATAACTTGTCTCTAAAGGAGAAACAACAACAACAACAGCTCCTAATGAATAATGATAGTTACTCAGATTCCAATAAGATCGCTAGCGAGCGTTATGATAAGGAAAAAGTTCAAGCGATAACACGACCTAAACCGAAGGAATTAGATGGCTATGTTGGTTTTGCCAATTTGCCAAATCAGGTTTATAGGAAAGCCGTGAAAAAGGGTTTCGAATTTACCCTAATGGTTGTGGGTGAGTTTTTGAAATTATCTATTTATAATAACAAATTTTAATTATTTTTTTTTTCTGTTTAAAGGTGAAAGCGGCTTAGGAAAGTCAACACTGATCAATTCTATGTTCCTGTCGGACATTTATAACCAGGATCAACATCCGGGACCATCACTACGTATTAAGAAAACAGTTGCTGTCGAATCGACAAGGGTTTTGCTCAAAGAGAATGGTGTTAATCTAACACTGACAGTTGTAGACACACCTGGATTCGGTGATGCAGTTGATAATAGTAATTGGTTAGTAACTCAAAAAAGCATTTTCCTTATCCGAAACAGATTTCGCTTTAGCTTAATTGTAAAAGTGACGGTTTCTGTCTTTCAGTCTGGTGTTTCAAAAGAAGTCAGTAGTAGACATTGTATATAGTCGGAGTAGAACCTAATATTTGCTGACCTTTTAGAAAATATTTGTTTTTGCTTTATTACTTTTCAGTAATTTCAATCCTCCGAGCCCTTGCTTTCTACTACTTACCATAAGGTATAACTATTCTCAGAGGGTAACTTTTTACTTGCCTTGTTTCAATTTTGGGGCCCCATGAGTCCAGATATCAGTTTTTCGTTGATCGTTTTACTCTTTGATAGAACTTTTGAAACATTATCCCTGTCATAGTTATCCTCAATGAACTCTGCCGATTTGACCTAGCTCCCTCTTTCTTCTGGGAAGTCTTCTTAAGAGAAAATGTTTCTTTCGTTTTTGCACATAGAGTCATTCACATGCACCGCATTCTTCATAGAACGAACAGTTTCCTTTCGATGAGTTGTCTCAAGAAACCCATCTGTGGTGTCAATTCTGAAATCCTTTTGACAGTGCTTTTATTGATTGTATCCACTCTTGTGGTGATATGATTTGCAAGAGTTCTAACTTTAGCGGGAAGTGATCCGAGCCTATTTTGGCCCCTCGGAACGTTAAGACATCTAAAATGTTGTAAGAAGATCTTGCCTTATTCGCAAAATTATAATTTTGGTTGATCTCGAGACCGCAAAGTCTCCCTGTTTAAGGATGGGAATTGAGTGCTTATAAATAAATCATTTCCTGTGTGCGTGTAGTTTAGCTTACAATTTTCTGCCGTTTTGAACGGCTAGCTAAGGTGCACTTTCCATGACAACCAGTACTCTTGGATGTTTTTTTCAATCCTCTCGAGGCAGTATCCCTAAAAAATTCAAAATGGCATAAGCTGGGAATCGAGCCCAGAACTACAGTGTTATAGGACATCGTACTAACCATTACGCCAAGGGGTTCCACAAATCGATAAACGTTCGCTTAATTTTCCGAAGTTTCACAAATCTCTTGATCTAAGTCTTCCTCTTATCTAAAATTCACACAATTGGATATGTTCCTTATGGCACAGAATTCCAGATTCCACCTTCCTTATACCCTAACCATCTCATCGCACTTCCTGTATAGATGCAAAATGAACCCTTTACACTTTATAGCAATAAGAACCATACATTCCACATGCAATTCGATGTTTTGTCGTCCTTATTTCGTTCGCAGGGTCGTTATGTAATTATACGTTATTTTTCTATGCTTTTACCCAAACGTCAGGAGCCCCCAACCTAGACGACGAGGTACATTAACGACCGCCTCCTATAAGTTTATGCTCTGAATGTGTCGAAAAAGTCCCGATAAGAAGTTCCACCTGACTGGAACTAGTGACTAAACTTGATTCCATCATCAGAATTCTTTCGTTCTCGCCCCATTTCTAGTTCATAACTAGTTCAGCAATGTCATAACATTAAATTTCATTGTAGTAGTCGGCGTAAGCCCCATACCATGGCAAGTTTTATCCAAGAAACGAAAAAAATCTTAAACCTATTTTTCTAGAACGTAAGTTTTAGGGATTCCTTATTATTCCTTACATAGCGACCTTCTATAAGCAAGTAAATAAGTATTTCACATACATATGTATACCTCCTTTTCGTTCTAGATTATTTTTTTTTTGTGAGTCCTCCACGAGGCCATAAAGAAAAAAAAATATGTCATAATTTTTTTATTTGAATTATTATTTCTTCTAACAATTGATTTATTTTCACATTTCAGTTGGGTACCCATAATTGACTTTGTAGAAAGTAAATACGAAGAATATCTAACAGCTGAATCCCGTGTCCATCGCAAGGCAACACCCGACAATCGTGTACATTCTTGTTTATATTTTATCGCTCCATCTGGTCATGGCCTCAAGCCACTCGATGTTGAATTCATGCAACGTTTATGCGATAAAGTGAACATTATTCCAGTTATTGCCAAAGCCGACACAATGACACCCGAAGAAGTGCAACTATTTAAAAAACAAATTCTCAACGAAATTGCTCAACATAAAATTAAGATTTACGATTTCCCCGAGCCTTTGGAAGATGAAGAGGAGGCCAAAGCTCTGCGACAATTAAGGAGTCGTGTGCCATTTGCTGTTGTCGGTGCAAATACCGTTATTGAAGTTGAAGGAAAGAAAATTCGAGGACGAAGATACCCATGGGGTATTGCTGAGGGTAATTTTTTGTTTAGCAGAAAACATCAACATCATATAAATGTGTGAGAACCGTCATAATTTATTTATATTTCTAATTTTACAGTTGAAAACCTTGATCACTGCGATTTTATTGCCCTACGCAATATGGTTATCCGAACGCATCTTCAGGACTTGAAGGATGTCACCAACAATGTGCACTATGAAAACTATCGGTGTAGGAAGTTGGCCGGACTAGGAGCTGATGGAAAAGCCAGGTTAACCAACAAGTGAGTGATGGTTTTGATAGTTGTTTTTTTTTTTTGTTTTTGGTTGGAAAACAAGAACATGTGCTTTTGTGTGTGTTTTTCTTTGGTGCTGTTTTGTGTGATTTTTTTTGTTTTATTTTGTGTGCCCTTTTGTTTAGTTTTTTTTTTTTATAAATAGTTTTTAAGTTTATTTTTTAGTTATAATTTAAAATCGCTGCATCAATCAGCAACATCAAAAATCTCCCTTTGATTAATTTATTAATGGATAGAATTTTCATAGAACAAACAAAAAAAAATCAAAAAAACATAACAAAAAATGTCATTCATCGATGTTCATCATTGTTGTATTCCTTGTCTCTCTTTTTTGTCATATAGTTTTTGCCCTCAAGGAATTATGAATAGCTTTATGATTGTTTGGTAAGTTCATTCCCATGTTCATTTCTGTATTTTTTCTTTTGTCATTATTTTCCTCCTCTCTTCTATCTCTCATTATTATCAGTTCACATTCTCATTATGATTTAGTTAGTTCCTTTTTTTTGAAATTATAGTTTTTTTTTCTTGGTTGAAGTATTAGTATACCTCTAATTTTGTGTAGAAAAGATTTAATATTTTCAGACCAATGATCTATTCTGAATTAAGGTAATAAATTTGGTTTGATCTGAAGTTGAGTAGTCAGCTCATAGATTTTTGTATTGAACTTTTCTGCATTTTATTGACCTATGACTCTTATTCTTAGTAATAAACTTCTTTTTATTGAATGCCAAAACCATATTAAAATTTTGATTTAAAATAAATTTGTAGTTTCATTTCTGTTGTACCCAGTTTAAATACTTTTTTTTTTTTTAATTTTTAATAAATTAACTTATTGCTAGTTAGATGGTATTTTTTTCATAGAATATTTTGGGACCTGAACTTTGGTGTATAATTTCATGAAATGAGTTACTGCTGCTTTAATGCAAACGATTTCGGCAACAAACAAATATTTTTTGGTTCAAACGGTATACAATGGAAGCCTCCAGCTGTGGACGTAAAACTACGTCATTTTAAATGCAAATTTTTTTTTATCCTCCTCCAAATAGGGGCTCAGGGACTCCAGAAGAAAAACAAAAAAAAAAAGAATTTGTTTACGTCATTCGTTTTCTATTCAGTTCAGTTTTATTTAATTTTTGCTTCTATGGTGTCCCTGGCCCACACAACGCCCAACAGGCGCTTGGCAGGCTCTTAGAATGAATTTTAATCTGAAACATAAAACAGTTCGAAAAGATTTAAATTAGTCGTTATTAATTTTTTTTTTTTTTTTTGTTCCCCTCAGGAGGGTCTCAGCCTCCCCTCCCTAGCTGACGCTTGGCAGACACCCAGAATTTTTCTCAAAAGTTTTAATAGATTTCAAAGAGGCTATTAATGTAATCGTTATAAACTTAACTATAAAATTCAAAATCATTTAATTCGAGAAAATAAACTTACTTGTAGAACAACGGCTGTCGTGGAAAAAGTTTTTTTAGAACGGACTTAGTTAAATTATTAAGTAATTTCAAAGTGTGAAATAAATACATTTTATTGGATCAATTTTGATTAAAATCAAGGCCAGAATTTTCTCAAGTGTACATTTGAGGTGACTTAAGGCCACTCAAAGATAACCTAAGCACGTCAACTTTTGAACTCGTGAAACAACTCAAATTAATGAGCTAACTCAGAAGTGAGCTAGTTCTCTGTTGACCTCATAACTTCATACAAATACGAAAACCTCCTTTTATTAAAGAAAAGAAAATTTATTCAATTGAGTGAAAATCAATTCAAGGTCTAGGGATACAAAAATACACTAACGAAATTAAATAATAATAAAATAACAAAAAATTAACTGCTACAACAGAAATGATAAGGTAGTTTGAGATTGGTATTAAATTTGATTTGACTGTGGACTAGGGTGATTCAAAAAAAAAAAAAAACTACTCCCGGAACCAAGCTTAAAAGTTTTGTTTAGGCTAAAAAATGAGCTCCTAAAATTAATGTTTAGTACGCGCGCAATGCACTTTTTGTTTTTCTATACAAATTGAGGTTATTATTTTGTTTTACTCTAAGTGATGTAACTCACGAACGGTACGTCGTAAAGTAAAGTATTTAGTATTGTTTTTTTTTTTAGAATTTTTAATGTTCTACAATAGTGCCATGGGTAATTTTTGTAAGTCTACTTTTAAAAAAACGTTTTTTGACGGTCATTGTATCAGATTTTTGATAAAAAATTGGTTCATAAATTAATTTATTCAATTTTTTAATTAAAATAAAATCAGCCACAGTTAAAATTTTAGTCCACATTACAATTTTGTAGAGCTTTTAAAATCCCAAGAAACTATTAAAAACTTTACTGTACATCGTACCGTTTGTGAGTTACAGTACTTAGTGTAAAACTAAAACTATTTCTAGTGCAATTTGTATAGGAAAACGAAATGTGCATTGCTTGCATTAATTTTAAGAGCTGATTTTGTTTAGGAACCCTTTGGCAGGGGCCTCAAGAGATACGAAAGAACTGCCGTAAGCTGGTGATCGTAGGACCATATGGACTGGCGAGTGAAAGTGTAGTAAAGCCGGCTTGACAGCATAGTGAATGTGTCTGCTATCGCAAAGGCGGAGCGGAGTGTTATCAGTTCAGTAGAACTGCGTTCAGCAGGAGAAACAGTTTTGGTACTGGAACTTTGATTTTGAACAATTATGTCGATAAATTGGTGCAAAAATATATTGAGTGATTTAATTTTTGCTAATTATTCTATCGTGGTTAGTTTCAAATCGAATCCAAAATTTGTCCTTAGAAATTCCTTTGTAAGGTACACTTTACACATTTTCTCACTAAGCCATTGATAAGAATACGTAATTTTGTTTTTTTCTTCTTTTGATCATTTGTACTTGTTTTTTGTTTTGTTTTTAAAAGATTCTCTCTATGGATATTTTTTTGATTTTGTAACGTCTTGAGAACTGGAAACAAAATTTCGTTTTACCTTTATATGACTTTGCGTTATTTTTATAATCTTTAACTCAAACGAAACACCTTCAATATTTGAAGTACTTAACCGATGATTTTTGTAAGTTTCTAAACTCCTATTAGATTTTTATGAATCTTTTTTAAAGAAAAGTATTTTAATTTCCATTTTTTTTTTTAAGTTTTGTCTTATGTATAAATTTGTTATTTTGTTTTTATGAGTTTTTTAATTTTATTTTGCAAATTTAATTAAAATGGCACTTGTAAAGCCCTCTCTCTATGTGTGTGATTATTATATTTTATTATTTGAACTTTAATTTGTTTTTTTTTTTTAAGTTTAAAAAAAATATTTCCCCACTTTAAGTTTTTTATTTAATTATTATGAACCAACAAAAAATGAAAAATTTTCAGGAATCCCCTTGCTCAAATGGAAGAAGAAAAACGTGAACACGATTTGAAAATGAAAAAAATGGAAGCCGAAATGGAACAAGTCTTCGAAATGAAGGTGAAAGAAAAGAAACAAAAACTTAAAGATTCTGAACTTGAATTGACAAGGCGGCACGAGGAGCGTAAGAAGGTAAGTTGTTGTTTTTATTTTCTATTTCTCAAAGAGAATTTTTTGAAAATAGCTAATTTTTTTGAGTGATGAAAATAATATGTTTGATAGAATCTATAATCAATTACATATATCATAAAAGCTTTGTCCCTAGAATTCCATTAATGTATAAATCCATAAAAAAAAGAACAAAAAATGGTTTAGCCATCCATAAATTTGAAATTTTTTGAAAAAAAAAATGTAAAACAATCACTAAATTTTCTTTAATTCAAACAAAACAAATTGTGTTAACGATAAAGCGGACTTTGGTTAAAATTTCATTTCGATAAACGATTTGTGTATTTTGGTCATAAAAATGCACAAAACAATCTGAAAGATGAATTAGCTGAAAGCAAAAGATATACACACACGATTTGCGTATCATTTGGTGTCTTCCGAATTGTGGTTCAGATGGTATTGTGTATTTTTATATCAAAAATACATTGAGAATTAAATTGTTTTTATGAATAACTTTAAAAAAAAAAAAACAGAAAACGTAGGGAAATTAATCAATTAGGAAGTTGTTTAAGAACATCCACTAAAACTTTTTTCAATTTTTAAACAGGCCCTCGAAATACAGATACGTGAATTGGAAGAACGTAGAAGAGGATTTGATCAGGAGAAGAAAGATTGGGAAGAGTCAAACCACATTACACTAGACGAACTTAGACGACGAAGCTTAGAAGCGAATAGTAAAGAGTGAGTACTTGAACAAAAAAATCAACATTTTTGTGTTTTTCAAATTAATATATATATATATTTTTTTTTTAACTTTAAATTCTATTTGTCGCTTGATATTTTATTTTATTAATATTTTTTGATTTACTATTTTCTTTTCCATCTTCATTTTCATTTTTTTTTTTTGTGTTGGATAACTTCATTTCTGTTTCATTAAAAAAAAAATACATATTTTTTTCTACTTAAACTTTTCTTGTCTTTAATCTTTCTTTATGTTTTTGTTTTTTTTTTTTACTTTTTTAATCAATTTCTATGTAAATAACTACAAACAAAAATTTATTCAAATTTAATACTAAATTTTTTAATTAAGAAATAACAAAACACGCAAACATAAATAAAACTGAAGATTTATGTATTTTATGTTTTTTTTTATACATAATTTGCAAGAAATATTTTTATTTTTTTGTTTGGATACTAAAAAATAAAAAAATAAAAGAAAAAAAACTATGACACTACAAACTGGGATATAATATGCATTTTCCAAAATCATTTTTATCATTTTTTTGTTTCTTCTCAATTTATACTTTTTTTTGTTCTTAAATTTTTAATTTAATAAAAATTACATGTCTGCATTCGAATGAGTGTGATTTTTTATTTGACGATTTTTCAGATATGATATTTTTTTTTATTTATTTTGTCTACTGAAAGAATTATGTATATGCGTGTAGTAATAATACAAAAAATAATTAAAAAATCTATGGTTGACAAAATTAGTAATAATAATAAAACAAAAAATCTTGGGCAGTTTGATAGTAATAATAATTGTAGAAAATTCGAAAATGGTTTTCTTTTGATAATGTTGAAATCTTCGAATGCTATTGGAAAAGAATCTTTTTTTTTTATAAAAAGTAGTTTGTTTGATTTATGTTTATTTTATATATTTTTTTTTATGTAATTTATTTTCTTTGCGATATTTTATATTTTTTTTTTTTTTATTTTGTTGTATTCCTTGTTCGTTGTAAGGAAGATTGTTTGGATTTTGTTTCATTGATTTAATATTTATAAATTCCCTTTTAAATATCAGTTATATGAATATTGTGCTCGAAAGTTGCTTAATTTTACATATAGATCTCTGCTAAAAGATTTCACCACTTTTCACGTAAATTAAACAAAAAAATCTTTTATTGTTTATTATAAATTGTTTATTTTAGAACATTTTTTTTTTGTTTTTAGTTTATTCATTGAATATGCATTCTTTTTGTTTTTTTTTTTTTAAGTTAATTAAGGTCTGCTTAAAAAAGAAAACAATTTCTTTATTTGGAGTGTCTTTATCTGGGATTTTCTGCTTAGTTGTTCTTGAAACTGTTACAATGAAAAAGATTGTTGTTTTAGCGAATTCAGCCAACAAGAATCCGGTATAAGCAAACCAAAATAATTTCACACTAGAAAAGCCAAGTAATTCTACAATTATAGGTTTCTGTAATAAAAATTAGTTTAAAGGTTATACTCTACTCAAGACGATTTTTTTTAATTACCTCCCAATTTAAAGATGAAAATACATTATAAAACACTTTGGTTTTAAATGAAGTCAATGTTTTATTTTATTGTTTAATGCTAACCGATTTTTTTCTGATTCAGAAACCAGCAACTTTTTTAACCATCAAGTTTTTATATTTAAGTGTACTCACCGCAAAAGTTTTGGCTTGGTTATTTTAAGCAATACCCGCGGGTACTTTTAAAAAAGTAACTTAAAACAATTTACATAAAATTCTAAGCTTATATTAAATCGACTGCGCGTCACAAGTTTGAGGCGTTGTTTTGCCTGCTTGTCACAGAGATATAAATAAATATATGCGTCACATTGAGGGCATTGGGCATAATATTTTTGAAGCGTTAAATTTTGAGTTAGAAAAAGGAAATCAAGCATACTAAATAGCATGGTGTAACGTTTTTGGGGAAAAAATCGGAAACCCATCGAATTAATATCAAGAAAATCGATCAAGAATGAGTTTCAAATCTTATGTTTATATTTGGGGCAAAACGATCGTAATCGTGTTTAATATATTAACACTTACCTACTTCTATGCGCATTTGTAAGTGAAATACTGTTCACTGAAAGCATAAGTACAAAAATATAAGTATAGTATTACTTGGAACTTGATTTTTTTTAAGTACAAGAACAATAATTCATTGGTTTCTGTACTCAAAAAATTTAAATACATGTACCGATACTAGAGCTTGTACTTATAACTTCCAAAAAGTACATAAACATGAGGAACTAATTGAGGAATGACTTTTCAGAAGGGGATAAAAACACATTTTGCCATTCTTCGGAAAATCGAAAAATCAAAAAGCTAAATTGTAATTTTGTATAGGATTTCAAATGTTTACCTTTTTTTGTTTAAACCTTACCTAAATACACAAAATTAAACATTAAAATTAAAGGGAGATAGTTGGTTTAAAAAAATAATATTTATCTATTATTTATTTTAGTTCCTGATATATTGGTTCAAATGATTGAACGTAGGGGATTATAGTATTTCATATCGCAGTCTTTGAATCATATAGTGTTACGACTCAAAAATTAAGATCTTTAAATGCTGGATTTTTAATTTAAATTTAAATCAACTTTTAATCAATTTTGTTTTAATATTTCAAACTAGGATACCTTAAGTATCAACTAAGTGGCCTCGAAATTGATTTTCTGAAAGTTGTGATACCTATTATCATTCTTAAGGTGAAATATTTCATATTTAGAATTTTGTAGCATTTATTTTTAAAGCTCAGAATTTGGTCAAGTGGCTTCATAATTTGGTCAGCCATTTTATTTTTTTTTTTTATTATTTTCAATTTTAAACAAAATTTAAAAAAAAATTATGACTGACCAAATCATGAAACCAACTGCCATATTCGAATAAATTTTACAAAAATCAAATAAAGTATGATTATTTTTTTACTAAATTTATCCGCTTCGTAGGAAATTCAAGGAAGATTTAAGAACTCTATTACATTGTTTAATTTGTCGTCATTAACTTCAAAACTGTACGAACTAATGACTTTACGAATTCTTTCTAAAAAAAGATTAACGCCTGGTGTAGCAAAGTAACCAGTGTGAAGTTTATATTGTTTATTTTAAAATCTGCTATGAAAAAATTGTTGTGCTCAACACACGACATAAATGACTTTCACTGTCGTCACTGTTAGGTTGCTCTTTTTGATTAATTTAAAACGATCGATGATCCTTAATCCCAAAAAAATCAAAATATTCATATTGTTTAGTTGGTATAAAAGCAAACAAAATTCAAAATATAGAGTTTGCTTTTAGAATAGAATTAAACATCAGCATTTGGATTTTAGCAAGTATCTTTTGCGATTATTAGTTTTTGTTTAAATAAAAAAATACAATTAGAATTTGGAACCATTTATTAAATTCGAATCCATGATCTGCAACTTTCGTGCGCAATAGTATTTAAAAAAAAAATAAATAAATAACATCACAAAGAAAGATTAATAAGAAAAAAAAATTGCTTAGAAAATATAAATATAAAATAATAATAATAAAAAAAAAAAAAAAAAAATAGAAAATGATAGAAACCAAAACCAAAAAAAAAAAAACTACCCCCGACATTTTCCAGGACCGCATCAATGACATCACGAGGTTCGGATGAGTCGAAGGGTCGCCGTGTTTTTGGATCATTATTACGTCGTCATACTAGTTTTGGAGCCCCAGATGCTCATCTACATCGGGGCGGTGGCAACACTCCAGCCATACCATCGGCTGGAATCAACTCTACCAATTCCTTACCACCAAATTGTAATAATGAAGAAAATAATGATTCTCATAAAAATTAAAATAAATTATTTAAACAAAAAAAAAAAAAAACAAATTCGCAAATTTCTATGCCTAGAAACATATCAATTTAATGAAAACATGTTTTATGCATTTATTTTAATTTTAATTTTTTATGTTTCTTTCAATTTTTTTTTTTCTAATTTTGTGTAAAAGTATAATATTAATTTTCTTGAAAATTCCTAAATGATTGTTGTTTAATAAGACTTTTCATTTTCAAAAAAAATAATAATAATAATATTTCGTAGTTATTGTTAAGGTTTTAATTTTGTCAAATTTTGTATTAGATTTTAATTTTCCATAAATTGTCTTTCCTATTTTTCCCATTCTTCTTATCTTACTTTTTTTTTATTGAAAAATTCTGCTAAAGAAAATACTGTACCTACTAATTTCAGTTTTTTTTTTATATTTTATTTTATTAATTTTATGACCTGATTCAATATGTATATTTTTTTTTTTTGTTTTTTTTTTTTATTATATCCCAGTATGTAATTTTTATTTTCATACTTAACAACATGCACACATATAAAATTTTTGTATAAATTTGTCAATCAATATTATTAAAATGCTGATTTATTATAAATTTTAAAAATACCATCACACCCACCCACACCCCATCCACACAAGCTCAAAAAGACATATTTTTTAGATTAAGTTTGCTTTGATGTGTGTGTGTCATTTTTGCTATAAAATTCACTTTGATCATAATAATCATAAATTTTATAAAAACATTAGATAGATATAAATCGTGCCATATTTTTACTCACATTAGAAATACATATAAAACACAAAAACTTAACTTTAATTTTTTATTTCATTTTTTTCATTTTACTATTTTTTCGCATGGCTAATTTTAAATTGTTGATAAAATATACTACATACATTTTGAGGTGGAAATGTATTACATGAATATTTAAAGAGCGATTTTTGAAATAATATTTTTTTAAAGTTTGTGTGAAGTGATTTTTTTTTTTTAAATTTTCAGAATAAACCAAGGAAAGAATATGATAAAATGTGGGAATTAGATTAATTTAGTAGGTTCAGGGACCGAAATGAAAAATATTTACGAGAAAAATTTGTTTCCATGCAATCGCGGACTGTAACTTCCAAACACTCCACACCTCTTATATACATAAAATGAAAAGACCTATTCAAAAATATAATTCACTTGATGCTATAACTCACGCACAAAATCTGCTGCGGGAAACAAGATAAATAGTAAGGGTATTCATGCAACGAGATAAGTTTATCTTTTGTGTAAAAAGATAAGTTTAAGCAAAAGTTGGCATGAAGGACAGTTTTATTTATTTGAATAAAAGCTGTGTCAAATATGTGGGAAAAATTAGAAGTGTTCAGATTTCGAACTTATTTTTTAATAGAGAATCTGTTCTGAACTAACTCAAAATCGGAGCCGAATGTCTCGGAACAATGAAAAAAAAAAAATAATCGTAGATACAGGACAAGAGTCGTGTTTTAAGCGTAAGTCAAGTTTCAAGGTAGAACTCCAATACTCTCAGCTCACGGCAGTGTTTAGACGGAAATGAGGGATTACAAAAAAATCAGTTTTTGTTAATGGTATAGTTCACAATTTTATCGCCAACTTATATGCTATAGTAAAAGAATACCGACACAGTTTTTTTTTCTCTTAATAATGAGATGTTTCAATTAAAGTGGGTTTTTGTACTGCTTATTTTCAGTTAAGCTGCCCATTCCGTCAATTAACATTAAAAGTTTGATTGAAATGTTGGCTTATGATACCAGTATGAAGAAAAAGCGAAAGAAACCGAATAAACAAGCCTGTGTATGCAAGTCTGTTGAATACACGTTGATAAACAATGAAACTTGTTCTGGTGCATGTGCTTTGCAATCGCCAGTTCGATGGTTTGAGCCCAGTTCGGGCATCAGCTTTTGAAATAAATGGAACATACATCGACTTCCACTAGTATAAAAAATCTGATGATCAGGTGTGGCAGCCTGTGAAATAGCATAATTCCAGCTTTTGAACTTGGTAATAACACACAAAAGTTGTTGTTGTTTCATTCAAACCTTTAATATGAGATGTTTGATAGAATCATATTTCTGAACACGCCTAATATTCTCAAAAGCCATAATGACGTTTGGATTAGTTTGTCCAAACTTATTTGGTAATGTTCCGCAGCGATATCGTTGGATAAGTTTATACAGTTTGCTTAAACTATTTCCATACAAAGTTTGACAGCTCATTTATCAGTTGCATGAATACCCTTATGTATTCATGTTGCTAGACTTACATTTCGATGATTCAAAATATTTCTCGACAACTTATCTCCATCCGAGAGTTACAGAACGCAGGTACTGAAATGTTATGTCTTTTTTTCATTTAAAAATAATAAAAATATAGCATAATTCATTTTCGAACAGGTTTGCATGATTATAAAGCCGAAGGTGGGATAGGTTCGAATACACCCTATTAAACTTGCATTTTTTCCGAAGTGGAAAAGATTACGAAAAAAAATATTGTGGTTTGAGAAAGTGCATTTTACGAGTAAGCAGTTTGGTTTCCGCAGAAAATTGTAGGTCATGTTTGTTTCGCATAAATTGATGAGACAGTTCGGTCACTAGGTTTTCGTTACCTATAAGGAGTTGTGCCACTCATTATTTGAGAACTGTTTTATTTTTTAATGATTAAAAAAAATAATAAATTAGCTAAATAAAACCCCAAATAATGAAATATTTTCATATAATTTTTCTCAACCTTATTTCCTTCAATGAGCTAATAAAAACCGCCAATGAAAACAGCCATATGTTGAGTCAATACTTCAAGGAAAATATTTTTTCCCACTAACTGGATTTCTAGCGAGCTTATGTGGCTTTCACATTGAACCATAATCTAGATTTCGTGCAAAAATTACAAAATCTTATCGAAGTCTACTAGATTTCTCATACATTTTCAGTTTTCAAAATGTAATCTAGATTACGATGAAATCTCGTACAAAATCTACTTGATTTTATTAGCGGAGACACATTTATAACACATTGTTCCCTTTTGTATAACAGTTATAGCATGTTTTAGCAGCGAGACAAAGAAAAATGTCAAACAAAATCTAGTATATGTGCGGTGTGAACGAGATTTCGTAATCTTGTTGCGAAATCTGGTTGGTGTGAAAAGGTTATTAATTTCATTTCGATTTCTTTGCATTTTTTAGTGTACATGTCGATTCAATTGATCTTTGTTAATTTTTGTAATTTCTTCATATACTGACAAAAATTTTAACATCAAAAAAGCAGTTCCAGGCATAAGTACCTACAGTGCATTTAATTGTTTACCTGGAATTCCTTCAGGGTCAGTATCTCTATGAAAACCGTAATTTTTTTTAAAAGTCGTGGTATTTTTAAGGTACTCGTACACGCAGTCTCCCTACTAACGTTATCCTTGATTCTGCGTTCAAATTTTAACCGCTCGGTGGTACTAGTACTTACAATCCCCACAAAAGTGCTTAAATATGTGAAATTTATTGATTTGATACTTAAAACTTTCTTAATTCCTTAAGTACTTCTTATTTCTGTTGAGTATTTTGCAATTGCTTTTGTTTTCCGCATTGCTACTTTTGTAACAAAAGGAGGTACAGAGTACTTACACAATAGAAGTACTTAAAGGATTGAAAAGTGATTTAGTATAGCTTTTACGTATTAAAATTATTAATTCAACATGTTTAATTACTTTTATCGGAATTGTAAGTACCTAAATAGAATTGTTCTTGTACTTTAGTATTAAGTAGAAAGCAATTGTTCTAGTACTTATTCTGTAAGTATCACCATATGCCAAGGATATTTTACTAAGAACATTTTCAAACTGTACTATAAATAAGTTTTAAAGTTTAGTATCATCGAGCTTCTAATGGTGTCTACTGTATGCTGCGCACTTTGTACTTACATTTTTTTCACAAAAGCATTGATTGGCTTTGTACAAAAAATCGGTCACTGTTTCTGCTTTAGCCATTTACCTAATTTATAATCAATTTCACTATTTTAATTTTATGTTCTAGTTCCGTTTCAACGTGTTGTTTAACATAAAAAACAAAAAAAAAAAACAAACACACAAAAAAATCACCAAAGCATGTTATGGTTGGAAATTATTGCTGTTGAAAGTAAAAAAAACTTAAAGGACAGTTTGATGGCATGCCATAATGTAAAAAATGGTTCTCCGACGAAAACGAAAAGCAAGGTGAATTGCAAAAATTTTAAAATTCTCTTCTGCTGCACAAAAATTTTCTGTAATATAATATTAATCTTCAACTTCATATCAACATGCTTTTACAACAACAACAACCAACACTATTTACTAAAAATACAAAAACAAAAAATAACAAACTCAAGACAGGAACTCTCAGTATTTTTCTCGTCGTTGAAAGTATCTAAAAGTTCTGAAAGTAAATTTTCAATAATCGTCTTAACCTTATTGGAGTTTTGTTTATGTTTTGAATTCATCATAAATTGTTGAAGATTGAAAAGTTTTCAACATTTATAACTTAAACCATTCATCGTAGATTTCATTCATTGAGTTCTTTTTTTGTGGAAATGCATGTTAATTTTTAGAGAACCGCATAACCATTTCATAATCTTTTTCCATCAAACCAATGATTATACATGATATAAAAAAAAAAAACTTACTGTTCTCAACTCAAAATGGGTTCATAAGAGAAATTTGTATACACCGCCGCGCAGGTGTCAACTCTTAATTATTTCATAAGAGAAATTATATACATCGTGGCGCAGGTGTCGAATATATCTTAGTTTTAGTTTTCTATGACACTTTTCTGGAGAAAATGCTTATAAATTAAATATTTGGTTTTCGAGTAAATGGAGTTAATATTCGGATGACTATATTCAATTTGAAAAGTTAAAGAAAAAACTAGCATGTGACAAGGATAAAGGGTCCAGGGGAAAAACGGCACACGCCCACTTTTTGGCAAAATTGAATTAATGCTGAGGTCTAAATTCAAATGCATATGAAAATTTAATTCAGTCAAAAGCGAAGTACAAAAATATAAACCGTGGCAGGTGGCAGCCCAATTTTGAGCAAATAAAAATCGTTTGTACAGCTCTTAAATTTATTTCTACACTCACCGTATTTTTTATATAGCCACTTCAAAAAAAATGTGTTTGTTGCCAAACCTAAGAACTTGCAAAAACTGAAAACGATACCTGGAAGATAAATCGTTTATATAAAAAATTGTGTCTCGAAATTTTCCAAGGAAATCAAAAAATTTCACAATTATTCGTTTTTTTACAGAAAAAAATAATCAACCACAGAGGGTTCAAATAGACAGTTTGGTTTGTGTTCCTACTTGAATTAATCGGGTTCTTGTATGTGGTTATCCTAGACATTTGGTTATGTTTTTAACTTTTCGTTTTGAGAAAATATTGCCGTGAAAGTAAACACAAACTACTAAGGACTACCTACATAAAAGTTGGAAATTCGGTAGTAAAAGGATGACATGATTGGTTCCCAGAATAAAACAAAACATCCTCATAAAATCATGAAGCAAATCGAATTGATTAGAAAAATAAAAACATTCATTTTCGATTTTAATGAAATCAATTTTTGTTTGGTATTGGATATTATTAAAAAAAAAGTATATTTCCATTAATTTTATTAAATTGTTTGGTTAAACATTGAATTTGGGTCACACATCCCTCACCTAATTTCAATATTTTCAGTTTTACCAACTATTGTATATCAACAAGGTTTATATTGGGTGGCCGATTAAACTCAGTTGGATAGTAAAGGTAAAAATTAATAAGGATTTTGATTTGTTTTTCTCGTGTGAATCTTTTTCAAGTTCAATAGAAAGTACCTAATAGTTTTCTTTGAAAAAAAATTCAATTTGCGTTTGAATTTTAAAATATAGAAATATGTAAAAACAAAATTACGTTTAAATACTTAAGGGGCCAACCCATAAAAATTGTCGTGTCAGTCGAAAACGTTGACGTAACGCACGCAACGGATTCTATGGGTTGGCCCCTTAAGTCATAGCTTTGACGTATAACGTATAAACGGAGTCTTAGCATCAGGTTTGAGTAAAATTTTTGCAAGTAGTATTTTTTTAGCTTTAGATTTGTTTCTATCATTAGGTTAGTTTTATTTGTGTTAACATGAAATGGCGTCATATTCTGATGCTTAAATTGTTTTTGTTTAAGTAAAACCGCATAATATACAAATTTTGAGCTTCTCTGATTTTGTTTGTTTGGATTTAAACAAAAAATTCATATCAGACATAATTCGTCGACTCATATGGTCATAAAAGTTTTCTTTAATAGCATTTCCTACATTTACGAAAGAATTTTTACATTTACAGTAAATCGTATTAATTGGGTTGAAGAAAATTATAAATTTATCCATTAAATTCGTGTGTTTTATAGGTGCACATTTAAATCCATTTCCAAAATATTGAGTAAAACGAACTTAAATGTTCTTTCTAAACTGGCTATAAAAAAACACCAGCTGTTTCAAAAATACTTAAACGTCACTCTTCTTCTTCCCAATAAGTGAGGATTTTCAACTGCAATTATTTTAATTTTATTATTTTATTAATACTCACAAAAAATTCAATTGTCATAATTCATAAACAATGATTTTGCACATCTGACTTTGGAATATTAGACGTTATCAAATCGTATTTTATAAAAAAAATTTGCATAAAACTCTAAAGCCTTGAATACTATCGTAAACTAGTTTCTGCAAAGTTTGTACTTTCCTACAATACAAACGTTGTTTTTATTTTCGTCTGTTAATTCTCAAAACTTGCCTTAAATTGTCTGTATGAATATTCGTTTCTGTGATGTCGATAATCAAAGGCAAAATTATCCTTTTCCATTTTTAATTGGATTGCTGAGCGAAAATTGGTTGAATCAATGCTTACAATGCAAGAAATTGAAGTAGAGCACAAACTATCCGGTTCATATGTATAGAGTTATTCAAAAAATATTTTCTCCCGGTATGCCTTGGCACCAAGCTCAAAAGTTTTGTTGAGGCTAAAAAATCAGCTCTTAAAATTAATGTTTAGTACGCGCGCAATGCACTTTTCGTTTTTCCATACAAATTGAACCGGGAATATTTTTTGTTTTACTCTGAGTGCTGTAACTCACGTACGGTACGTTGTATAGTAAAGTTTTTCATACAGTTTTTTATGATTTTAAAATGTCTAAAAAACTGTAGTATGTTGTTTTTTTTCGTAGGGTTACACTTCAAAAAGCTATTCATAAAAAATTGACGTCGAGTACGAATTGGACTTTCTTAAGTGTGAACTAAAATTTTCAGTGGAACTGATTTTATTTTAATTGAAAATTTGATAAATTAATGCAAGATAACACATTTTTTATTACAAATCTAATATAAAACTCTTAATGATCCTAAAAAAAACTGTATAAAAACTTAATTGTACGACGTACCTTTCCTGAGAGATTAAGAGTTAAACATAAAAAAATTCCAGTGAAATTCCAGTGAAACATTTTACTGATGAGTCGATTCTGATGTTGTTTTCAAAAGTATAATATTTACAGAAAAAAACTCGTATATTTACTAATCATGATTAATGGATTTGTCACGGTAGTGTACAGAGTATAAAACGAGATTTGGTAAATGGTGAATGATGAATTTCTAATTAAAAATATCCTGATTTACCGAAATTTTGAAAATTTGTATAAAAAGAATCTGAAAAAAATCAGATTCTTCAAAATTTCAAACAATGTAGGTATTTTTTTCTCGATTATCTTGCTTATGGATCTCATATTTCAAAAATGTCTTCACAAAATAAACAAATTGTTGAAACTTGTTTAGAAGTTAATGAATTATTAATTATATTTAAATATAATAATAAATAATTAATAATTAATAAGTGCCATAATAACAAATTTATTACTATTCTAACATTCAAAACATCCAACCTTCGTTCTCAAATAAATTTTAAATTACTTAACAAAAAAAAAAAATACAAGAAAATTGTAAATATTTCACATTATTTTCTTTAATATCATTTATAATATTCACTTTCTGTTTTTTTGGTGAACGGGTTTTAATATCATTGTTTTTGATTTTAGTTTTACAAAAAAAAAGAAGCGCCGCACAAATTAATACCAAAATAAATAAAAAAAAAGCTATCACTAATATTGGAAAATTCTTTTAAGAAAAAAACATACATTTTTTTCTAAACAAAATATAAAATTTTCTTTGTTTTCAGTAGTGGAATGAATTCCACCTTTAAACGAAAAAAGTTTACCATCTCAACTCCACATAGTTTTAGTCTTCGTAAATCATATTTTTACTGAGGTTTCTAGAAAACTTACAAACAAAAAAAAAGAAAATCACTTCATAATAAATAGACAACACATTCTTTTTGGCCTACTCTAGCTACTCTTCAACTATTTCAAATATTTAATTTTAATTTGTTTTATTATTTTTCCTATGTTACAAAAATAAAATTAAAAAAAAATTACATCACTCATTGTAAACTTTTACATCTCCCATTAAAAAAAAAAAAAACAAAAATAAATCATAAGTATTAAATTTATTGCAAAATAAAAAAAAAATAAATTTGCATTTTTGAAATAAAAAAACCTTAGAAAAACCAACAACAAATCTCCATCAATTCCCTTTTTACAGAACCGTCGACGGCAAAGACAAAAAAGACAAGAAAAAGAAGAGTTTGTTCTAGAGGTCAATATCTTGAGTGGAGGAATACACTCATAGGAAATAATTAAAAAACAAAACATTTATATAAATATTATATATATATATATACAAATAGTTATGTAAAAGTTTATATAATATACATTTTATTTATGATTCAAGGTATTTTTAAGTCGAACAAAAAATAAAAAGTTTTACAAAATCACAACAAAAAGATGATGTGCAGAAAAAAAAAACAAACAAAACAAAAAACTACTACACCATACTTCCACTTGCTCTTTTTTTTCTTTCTCCATATACACTTTAGTTTTTTTTTACAATTTCTTCTTAACAAAAATTTACCACCAAAACAATTGAATATAAACAAAATACAATTTGTTAGATGCGACTTTTTCGAAAATAAAAAATAGTTGATACAAAAAAATGCACTATTACTATTAAAAAAGAAAACAAAAAATATAAAACTTTTTTGAAAAAATTGATAAACTAGCTTAGTTTTCTCAAAAAAAAAAAATAATAATAAAAAAACTTGTGTTACTTACGTATAATATTGTTGAAAAAAAAAATATAAATAAAAAAAACGAATATTTAATTATACATACGAATTGTATCGTCGTGTTTCCTTTCTAATTACAAAAACAAAACAAGCATTAAATATAAAACAAAAATAATAATTAAAAACATTTATAAAACATTAATAATAATAAAACAAAAAAAAAAAATATATATATTATATATTATTTAAATAGTTATATATAAATTTTAAAATCAGATATCATTAAAAAACAACAAAAGTTATATTAAAAAAATATATTTAAATAAAATAAATAAATACTATGTTTCAATATATTCTTCTTTTATTTTTGTTTAAATTTTATTCTTTACTGTGTAACATTTGTTTGTAATTTTCACTAAAAAAAAACAGAACAACAACAGACATTTTAAGCATTTAAAAATATATATATAAAAAAAAACAGCAAATTTAAAACTTAAACTCAAAATAATTATAATACACATTTTTTGTCTAGTATTATATTTAATAATTATAATTATTATAATAAAATAATAAAAATAATAATAAAAAAAGTGTTATAAATATTTAAATTTAAAATATAAAATGTATGAACAAAAAAAAAATATATTCAACAGATGCAGTGGCAGCAACGTAATGAAAAATTAATTATAAAAAAGGAAAACAAAAATAATACAAAAAAAAACAGAAAAAAGAATCAACTTTCAAAAAAAAAACTCGATGCTTTGTACAATTATTATTAATTACAATTGCTATTATTATCTAAAATATATAATAATAATTAAAAAAAAAAATTGGTAAAAAATTATTAAATAACTTGTTGTTTTTATTTATCTTATTTTTTCTTGAAAAATATGTAACTTTTTTGATCGCATAGGTATGTATATGTACAAAAAGGCAATAGAGCCCAGTTGTATAAACTGGGTTCATTCTCGGTTAAACTCGGAGCTAAAAGTTAATTAAAATTTATTCACTGATCAGCGGACTATTTTAACGGGTAAGTTTATCGGCGTTATTTCTATTTTCACAGCTACAATATTTTTCAGTGGAATTATTTTTCAAGGAACAATGTTGCTGATAGCAATAAATTTTAAGGGAACCATTTCCTCGCTATTTAAGTTCCAAAATTTCTTACAAGGGAAACATTAATTAATCCCCATTATTTATAAAAAAAAGATAAGTTTGACTTTGAAAGTGAATTTTTTTTTAAAGTCTTAAAATTTTAATACTTAAGTTCTCTTTCGTGACTTTTACTGCAGTACTTATTCATTAATAATAAGTCGATCAGTGTGGTGTCTTTTTCCAAAACTATAACTAATCTTTTACTTTGAAATGACATGACATTAAGTGAATATGTTACATTTGAAGAGATATCATATAATAGCAGTCTTAGGATTGCATTTAAAAATTGTGTATTTTTATAAATGTTCACATTTTGGATACATATGATATCTTATTGTTAAATTATAAGATCATAAAATCAAAACCACATTAACAAACAAAACAAAATAAGTTTCATTTATCAATTCATAGTGACAAATTTATAACCCACATTATTTACTTTAATTTATTAGAAATTTACCGCAAATATCAAAGAAAACATTTAAGGATAACCTGTCACATTGAAACGTTTATAAATCTACTTGTTTTGTTTGTTTATTATTTTTTATTGTTTATGCCACACAATCGCTTAAAGTAAAAATTCAAGGAAGTGTCTTTTATCATTTAGGCAGAGATAAGAGGCTTAGGTTCACTAACGTTCTTGTTATTATGATGTTTTGATAAAATAAAACTATCATCCCCCTCTTAATGTCATTTGACTCTGTAAAATTAAAATGCTATACTGACACTAAGCACAGCTTTTTCAATTCCATCTTTTATCGGGATGCATTCCTGTTATATAGGGGAGTAGGGGCAGAAATAAGCCAATAAAAGAGAAAGTTGAAAGAAGTAGTCATAGCATATTTCATACGCACGAAACGGTAAAAATGAAAAAAACACTATTTGTTTGCGCTTTTTCAGTAAATGGCATTTTTAGCAATAAAGGTCTAGTTTTTTACTATAAACTATGTTCTACGGTTTCATTTTATTTTTTTTTTTTGTTTCTAAGATACAGCTTTTCGAAATATAGAAATAAAAAATGTATAGCAGAAAGTAGTAGAAATTAAAAGCATGTATTTTGGGCCCTACCGGGAATGTTTAGGAAAATTTTGTTTCCCTGAAAATATATATACTTTAATATCTTTAATAGCTTTCTAATGTCACACCCGTTACGTCTAATTTGAGAATATTCGCAGGCATTTTAACAGTTATATTACATTTAACATTGAAAATAATTTTTAAAAATATATTCTATTAAGTGTTATATGTTTAAATACTTTATTCAATGAATATTTTAAAAGATAGGAGCAAAAAATATTTCACACCCTTTACATATAATTCCCCTAAACGGAAACATCGTTTCGCAACTCTTAAATAGTATATTCTAAAAGATCCAGTTTCCAAGAAGTTGTCCTATAACTTTTGTCCCAACCATAGAATCCGTCATGTCCTTTCCGTCAACCAATCCGTTGTCGATGAAGTTAAAAGTTCGGCTACTTTTTCCTTCGCGTCCGTTCTTATGGGTCGCTTCTCATAAGAACGTGTATATTTTATCCAGCTGTCAGTTAAAAACGTTGGACCATTCAGCACGACCAATACATTCTAAAAGCCGCAAGAAAACAAAAATTATATAAAAATAAGAATAGAGAGCTCCTGATTATAAGCGTTGAAACTTATAATGCTTAATTTGATCATCCGAGTTTAAAAACAATAGAAACAAAAGTAGGTTAACTTTCTTTATAAATCCTTTTATTTCTTTGCGTAAATATAAATGTTTGTGTAGCCAAAAAAAAAATCGTTATTCATAAGATTGCACATTTAGACACTTAAATCGATTTATGAGAACATATCACTGAGTTCAAGTTTAATAAGCTTCATGTCTTCCTCCCCTAATAATAGCCTCTTCATAGCTGGGTGGTATTTCCACAACAACTTGACCATAATCCGGAGGTGGTTTACATTCCTCATTGATTCTTTTTGGTTGCCCAGCATTATTGATTGCCTGATTGGCATACATTTCCATTACTTGACTTGTAGTTGGAACAATGTATATCGATGGGATAGGTTGTCTAGCACCTAATCTTCTCGATCAAGTCACATGATTCACTTCTATAATAAAATATTAATCGATTAATGAATAACTAAAAACAAATCAAAGCATTTTGTGTGGGTGTGTTAAACTTACGCGTTTCTTGGCTTTTCAAATTTCTTGACTTGCAATAGGATAACTGAAAAACAAAACACATTTTAACTTTAAGTTTTTTTCCTTAACAACAAAATACAAAGAACTATAAACTCACTAAGAAAATTGTTAAAGCACCTGAAATTAATATGACCGGCAGAAAAACAAACATTTATCAACTTGAATGCTTCGGAAAAGATTAAAGGTTGGTAAATTCGAAATAATAGTTTTTCTTTTCTTTTCTTCTTTTTTTGTTGCGACAGAAAACCCTCTGTCGCGTTGTTATCGGCTTCAGTAAAATCAAACCACTAAGTGGTCGATAAAATTTGTTAAGTGTCTATACTGAATACAGTTTTTTTTTTTTTTTTTTAATGTGCACCTACGTCAATAGATAAAAGATAGAGTTCAAAGGAAGCTATAAAGTCATAATATGATTTTTTTGTCGTGATAAGGGAACAAAAATTCCCTTTAAACTTCAAACAAAACAAAAAAGACAAAAAAGTGCAAAGTTTAAGATAAAATTGACTAAAAAGAAATTATTTGTTTCCTCATCACTGACAAAGGTCTATACTGGATGATGGAATACTTCCTTTTGTTGCTGCTGGCGGCAACATTACTAGAAAGCTATACAAGTGAATTGCATTTGAATGCTTCTGACAACTTTAATATTTTTTTTTTTTTATCGATAACATTCTTAGCAAATTGCAAAATTTGCAACACTGGACCGATATTTCACACGACAGTTGTTATCAGAGCTGAAAAAAAATGCATTAAATTGGTAATAGTCAATATAGTCATTGGTAAATAGTCATTTCAGTTGCAGTAAGCTGCATTAATTTTTTACTGCAATTTTTAACTGTGACTCTGTTATTTAACTGCAAAATAAGCTGTGAGGGGTTAGTGGTATCATACTGACTGTACAGTTAGTAAAAGGACTTAACTAACTGAAATTAAACTGATTGCAGTGCCTAACTTTTGGCTGGTTTTAGTCTTTTTTGACTTTGTATGTTTAAAATTCAATTGAAAACAAATTGATTACAGTAAAATAATAGTCCACCAACCTTGTCGTTTTGTAGGAAGGAAAAAATCTGATAGTCTTGTTGTTTAAAAGTTGCGTGCCTTGCTTGTAAAAGTAATGTAGATCTAGTTATTTTCAGTTTTCTTGAAAACTAAAACACTTTTTCACATCTGGTTTTCAGTATTGGATTACAAATTGAGAGGAACACGGTTTTTTGCATATTTACCAATGTTGCGTTTGGCGCTCTAGGTCGAAAAATTGGATTTAAATCGGCTTAACATCATAAACAACTCAGCAAAAAATTCAGAACTACCGGATTTTACGCAAGGTCTGAGGTACATATAATGAAGTTGCTGTGCTGTAACTGTAAGTTTCATTTTTAGTCATTTCACTAAAATATTTCACGTTCACATACTACACACAATTTGTCACTTACCACTTACCACATGCCACTTTCAACTTTGCACTTTCAGTATGCACAAATTGAAGGGACAAGGGGAAAAACGGCATAAGTCATTTCCCCTGGACCCTTCTAATGCATTTAACAGTTTACTAATAGCATTTGTTTAAATTTTTGATAAAGTAAAAATCAAAAATGTTCAAAAATACAAAAAATTCTAAAAATATAGGTTTTTTTTTAATTCTTTATTCATCTCAAAAGTTTGATTATTCATAATAGAACAACGATTAAGTGGAGCTATAATGAAAACACCCTTGTGAAAAATGATGCAGTTATGAAAGATATTTTGAAAATTTTATCAATAATTTTTTTTTTTACGACTCCGACGTACTTAATTTTTCTTCATAAAAATGTGTTTTTATTATAGAAATCAAATTGCATACCGCGTTTCCAGGTCAAATGTATAAAGAAGCTATTCTAGCCATTTTAAAATCGATTTTAATGTTTTTTTCATGTTTTTTCTTTTTTTTTGAAAAATTGCAATCCAAGCAATTTTGGAGGAACAAGTACGTGCATTTTAAATTTTTTAAAATTCTCTTTCTGGTTTCAAAAATCACACATTAATTTACAATGCTCTTTTGCTATAAAAATCTTTAATTTTTTCTATTTTTTAAACAACATTTTTATATTAATTTTTGTAAAATTAAAATCAGGTCACACAATAAGTATACTTTACTATTTAAATATTTTTAGGTACAGTTTATTTTTATGTAATTTTACTATTTCCCATTATTTCTGCAGAATGATCGAAGTTCGTCCATACTGCATGGTTTATCACAACATTCATTTGCAATTCCTCCGTACCTCCTTCGTCGAGTTTTGGCCAAAGAGTTTTGAAATTTGGCCAAAAATGGAAATTTTTCAAATGAAAATGGCATATCCTCTTCTGTGTCTGAATAGTAATCAACTGGTTCAACTGTAATAACATACAAAATATAATTATATAACAAAACAAAGTAGGTACTTTTAAAAAAAAATACGCTTACCAGATTTCTTTAGTTTTGTACCAAAACCAAAAGTACAAATCAGATCCAAAGTATTTCCTAATTTTCGTCCACAATAAGTTTCTGCTGCTTGTGAATATTTTGTATTGATACCAATTACTACTACCAACAAAAACAAGCACGATGAGAATACTTTTACAAAGAATGAAGACATTTTGGTAAGTGAGTGTGTGAGATGTGAAATAGGCTGAGGATGCGACAAATTTAATGGATGAAATATAATTGCTTCAAGTATTTATACCCTAAATCTTATATGTAAGAGAAGAAAAAAAATGATAACATGCTCGTTTAACTATTTTTGGAACTTATTAACAATTCAAATTTCTTATGAGTATTATAATTTATTCATTTTCTTTTTTTTTATTTCTTTCAAGAAGGATTCTTTCTAAGAATCGTTTAAGAAAAAAAAAAAACATGTATTCACTATAGAAAACCCATACTCTCAACATATAAAAATATAATTTGTTCGTTGAAGGAGAAGAAGATGTGGTAAATAACTTGACAGGACTATTAAAATATCCCGAGCTTCAGTTGGTAAACCGCAATTAGTATTCAAGGAGCCAATAAAGCAAAAAAAAGGCATAATTGCACTCGCAGTTCTATCATAACAAGACAAGTCGATATTTTGTTTGTAAACAAAATAAACAAATTCAAAAAGTTGCATTTTACTATCCTCAAACCTTAGGACCAAGGAAGAACATGAGATGTGAAAAATTTTGCAACAAAATTGTAAAAACGAGAGAACTATTTAAAGTATTGGAGTTCAAAGAATGGCCTGTTCACTTCTTAATAGTTTTAGTTTAAAAAATCAAATAGGAAATGAAAAGTTTTATGCAGTAAATTTCTATCGACTTGCAACGGTAATAAACAGTTTGGGATATCCATGGTAATTGGATTATTTTTACAAAAAAAATAATCAAATTTTGTATGCCTGGAATTTTGATATTTTTTTTGCATTGACATGGTTGCATTCAAATGCTTGAAACAAGAAAACTGCGTAACAAATTTTGATGTTTATGGTCTTAAAATATTGCCACTATAATAATAAAGTATCAGTTATATACTTTTTTTCATAAAGTTATCCAAGGATGTGAGAAAAGAGCAGAAACGAATTTGTCGTTCAATTAGAAATAAAAAAGAAATTCTCTTCTTTGTTGTATTGCATAAAATAAAATAAAAACAACATTAACAGAAAAAAACGGGCCTACTTGGCATCGAAATGCGCCATTTTGAAAAACGCAAATCGACCTATATCTCCAAAACTATTAGTTTTAGTGGAGTGGTTGTTCCACCAATGTTGTAGAAAATACCTTTATTTGTTTTTTGTTTGTATTTACAATTACTTAGGCTGTATATTTAGGTTATGACGTTTTAATTTGTTTTTTTTTTTTTTTAGTTTTATGCATGAAGGTATAATTTAATGCCGCAGCCAAAGTTTAATGAATATACGACACGTGAACCCTGAAAATTGTACATTAAAATCGCTCACGTCTGCAATAATATGGGGCGATTTTTAAGTTAAAATTTTGAATGCACGTCTTTATTAAAAAAAAAATAAAAAATTCCCTCATGTTGTTTAAGCAATCATCGATTAAAGTAAGGTTTTAATATGAGCCATTTAATCATTTTTTAAAATATTCAATATTTATCTTTTTTTGGGTGTTTTTGGCATATTGAAAATGGCCAAAAATGATTTTTGATTACTTGAGTATCGTCAATAATCCAAAAACACCCATATCGATGCATTTAATGTCGTTTTGATATTTTGTTTTGTTATTTATAGAAATATGAAAAACTATGCAAATGCTTACCACATTTAATTCTTGGGGACGTTTATGGCTCAATTCATGTTTTTGGACCATTTTGAAAACTAAAGTAGGCTTACAAAATAAAGAGTCCAGTAAACTTAAACTGAATAAAAAAAAAATCCTCAAAAAGCGGGCGTGGTAAACAATTGCATAGTTTTTAATTATGCCATCTAAGTATTTCTCTTCTAAGAAATTGGCCCAAGTTTCGTTGCCAAAAAAAAACTTTAATTGAAAAAAACATTCGTCGGTTTTATTTCATACTTAAGGAACTCAGAATAAATATAGTTCATGTAAACTCATCTATAATAAGCGCCACCTTCCAATGGTCCAAAGAAAACTTGTTCTCATAATTTCATCGAAAGATTTCGAGAATTTTCTAACGTCTACATAAGCTGTGTTTTATTAGTAGATGGGTAGAGAGCACAGCAATCGAATTCCAATAAAACGATTTTACTGGTTTTAACATTCAATGTTCGAATGTTGGTACCATGTTGATGTTTTTTGGTGCAATTTATGGCGAAACAAAGCCAGCTTAGGGGTGTATTCGCAAACTTTATCGAATGTCATTTTCGATTTACAACATGGAGTTAGTTTTGAATAGTTAATGAGTTGATGTGAGTTTTAAATATTTATAATACGAATAAGCAAATATTATTTTTTTTTCATTCTGCGATGGAAAAGATATAAATCAGTTTCTTAATTAAATCGAATTAAGAGTTATTTTCGTAATTTTTTTTTCTATTCAAAACGTGTTTTATTAAAAAACAAAAAATCAACGAAGGCATCCTTCGCACGTGAAACTGCCAACCTTTAAACAAAAAAATGTTTCTTCTATACGACTCTGCGCCCTCTTCATATGAAAATATCAAAGCTCTATAGCCAGCATCGCCATCTTGATCTATACTGCCTTATTTTTCAGCAGCACTCGTTTTGTTTTTGTTTTCTATAGAAAGTCTTACTACAATGCTTACCTAACAACCAATAAAACACGGCTATAGTAAATAAAATCATTGAATAAGTAAAGTTTTCTTTTTTTTTTATATGACAATTTAATTTATTTACAATGAAAATCATTTCTTGTCGTTTATTTTTAAACTTGAAAATTCTTTTAGGCAGCCGCAATAAAATATATAATTAACACACTCAAAATAATAATAAAATATAGGTAGTATGAAATGAATCTTAAATTATATAAACTAAATAATAATGCGATGAGTATTTAATTAAAATATAAAACATAAAACTGATTTCTTAAAAAAAAAAAAATGTATAAATTAGTCATTATGAAAATTCTATTTCTCTTTTAAATAGCTTTCTCCCGCGTACCGATTTCTGCAGATTCTGTTGTCTCTTTCACATCATTATTTTCTATCACATCTGATGCCTTTTCAATTGCATTAATATTTTCCATAGGATCTTTCTTTTCCATTGCATGTCGTGGTTGCATTTCATGTTTTTCCATAACGCCATCTGGTTTGTCTTCACTCACAACATCTTTGACAATTACTTCACCGTTAGTTTTAGACATGTGCATTTTTTCGAATTTCTCCGGGGTGTCCATTTTTTCGGGTAAATCCATTTTCTCGAGTTTCTTACTCTCTTCCGGGTCATTCTTTTTGTTTGTCACTTCCATTTTTTCCATCTTTTCAGACTTATCAACTTTTTCGGGTTCATCTTGCTTCTCACTTTCTGACATTTTCTTCATCTTTTCTGATTTCTCAGAAACTCCATTAGATTTAATAATAGCTTCTTCCATTTTCTTGTTGTCTGGCATTTCTTTATTATTTGGGACACTTTCAACATCAATAACGGTGGTATGTCCATTAGTTTCGGTCTTAGGTGGTACGTGTAGTGTAACTGGCACAACTGTCATTTGTTCTTTTGGTCGTAAACCAACCATTTCTTCACTGATTTTCCACAAATAATCAGCCATTTCCTTATTTTTAGCTTTTGGCAGCACTGGGCATCTGATTGTATCGAAATAATAGTCACCTGATGATTTTTCTAATGCTGGATCGAGAGCCAATCGAATTGATGTTTGTGCACCAGCCTTTGGTGATTTGAAGAAGAATCTTGTCACAGGACGCAGTAAGGATCTAAAAAAAAAAAACATAAAGTTAAAGAAATGTATAGGTATTGGTAATTCTTGTTAAACTTACTTTGTTCTTCCACTGATAATATGACGAGATAGTTCTGTCTTAACGACTCCTGGGTGACAGCAATTAACAGTGACCTGTGTTCCATGAAGCATTTCGCTTAATTTATTTGTAAACAAAATATTGGCAAGTTTACTCTGAGCATAAGCACCCCATTTGCTGTAGCTTTTCTCGAAATTCAAGTCTTCTTTGTTGATTTTTCCAAAAATATAAATGGCACTAGAAACAACAACGATGCGACTTGGTGCAGATTGCTTCAGTGAATCCAAGAGTAGATTTGTTAGTAGAAAATGTCCCAAATGATTGGTACCCAATTGTAAATCGAAACCATCTTTTGTGGTTCCCTTCGGACAGGCCATGACACCGGCATTGTTGATGAGAATGTCCAATTGAGGTTCTTCTGCTAAGAATCTAGAAGAGGCAATTTAATTTTAGTTACAACCAAATCTGGAGGGAATTTAACTTACTTGTCAGCAAATTTTCGAACAGACTCTAATGAACCCAAATCCAATGTTCGATTGAAGATGTTTTCATTTTTAGTCTTTTCGATGATTTCCAAACGGGCACCTTCACATCGCACTGGATCACGACATGCCATGTAGATTTTAGCACCACGACTTGCTAGTTCTAAGGCGGTCTCTTTGCCAATTCCTGTATTACAGCCAGTGATGACAACCACTTTGCCATCGATGCGATTCTTTTTGCGATAAAATGGTCCTTGGACGATTTTTCTGAAAAAAAAACACAAAAGTTGCTCATTATTAAATCTCAATAGAATAATAGGTGAAAAAACAGGAGGTTAACCAGCCGGGTATCTAGGGTAAACTAGGCGTAAAACCAGGTGGGAAACGAGGCGAAAATTGGACGGCAAACCAGGTTGAAAAAATAAAGTTTTTTTTGTCCTTCATATAGATTGGATTGACCTCTTAAAAAATTTAAACTGTTAGGCAGATTCAGCTAAAATTTTCAGAATCCTGAAACCAGGTTTGATCATCATTAAACCGTTGTTTAAAAAAATATTAAAAATACCTAGGCCACTCAAAGAAATTTTAGGAGAGACTGGCATAAAATGTCCCCCCTGAGGAAAATGTCAAATACCTCGCAAAAACATGAAAGTTTACTTTAAATTTTACATTCTTTTCAAAGTTTTATCAAAAACGCTTACAGTTTTTAGCATTTCAAGTTCAAAAAATTCTAAAAATTATTTAAAACTTTAAATTTTCAAAACGTCTTAAAATTCCACTGTCCCTAATTGGCCGGATAAAATGGCATACTGACACTTTTGAAATAAACTTAAACTTTTAATTCTGTTCGATTCTACGATTAGCTAGGTGCCATTTTACCTTGGTCGGCCATTTTAGGCAATGTTCCTCTACTGAGCGTTCAAAACAAATAAAAAATTGTTTCAAAACGAATTTACATTAATCAGATAAACAAATGAATAAAACTTTTGATAAACTTTCAATCTTGTACAAAACACTAAAATGGACTTCAGCAAAAATGATAAATAAATGCAGCGTCTTATAGTCACGGAAACAAAATTAATGCGCCCCTTAAAAACAAGCTCGAAAAAATGACAGATAGGGCATTATTTTGACAGATTGGGTACCATTTTGACAGATAGGACGATAATTCAGAAAACTTTGATGCTTAACTCACCAACACTGTAGGTTTATTCAATGGATTTGTACGGTTATTTTTGTTCATACAAACAAAATTTAAATTTCCCCTCTTGGTAATCACCCAAAACAATATAACTCCCGAGTTCGAAGAAAATCGCTCTATGTTTGAGGCTATAACGTTATTCTGAGTCAACTAGGAATTTTCATTTTAAAAATAAACTATACTTCATAATGAATGACTATTTGAAATTTTGTATGGTTATAAATTGTGAATGTAGCTTTTAAAATAAACTGCAATTTGTACGCAAACGATGAAGCAATCATAACTAATTAGTAATTTATTATTTATAAATTGAAAAAAAAAATACTTTCGCATTGCTGGTTTTTCTTTCTCAATTCTTATTCAATTCAAAACATATACATACGTACGTATCCTTTTCATTATCTGATTGTAATTTGCATTAAAATTCTTTCACGTCTTACAAGCAGCTATTAAGACGTCAATTGACTCTTTAATTTCACAAACGCATCCATAATAATTTATTGTGGTTTGATTGTTTATAATGGCTTTCTCATACATTCCATTGAAATTAAAAACAAAAAACTTTTACTAGTGCAACGATGAGCATAATAAATATATATTTTCAAAAATAAAAGATTTCATAATTTCGTATAGAAAATTATTTAATATTAGTCGAATTTAAGGCATTATATTAATTCAAACATACATTTAAACCATTTTGATTCATTACCTCTATTATTGATGTCGTTTGTACTAAAATGACAAGAAAACGACTGGCTCTTGAAGCAACACCAATTGGCGCTTCGTTTTAGTGCAAACGACTTCGGTAATAGGGGTGAATTTAATTTGATTGATCAAACGAACCAGATTTCTAACGATTTAATACAAATAACTTATTTCGAATACATAAAGCTCCACATAATTAAATGATTAGGTATAGTTGTTTGGTCTTAAACATCTTACACGTTCAATCAAACGGATCTTACAATTTAATTACCTACATTTGATAAATATTTTTCTTGGTTAAAACACGGTCACTGACATAATTCAATGATTAAAATCTGGTAAATTCCTACCAAAACATTTTGCAAAATAGAAACATAACAGAAGTGATTGCAAGAAATTGTTCACTTCTCTTGGTCAATACTCAACAATATAATGGAACCCGTTTTTTTGGCGGTGTTTCCGGAAATATCAAAACAAAAACAATAATATTTTTTTTTTTTTGCAATAAAGAGATATTTCTTTAGCAAACAAAAACTGGGTTGGTCATTTGGGTTTTTTTGTTTCTCCTATGGTGGTCCATAAATTCTTTTTGTTTACTTCTCTAAAATTTTATTAATAAAAAAAAAAAATATCAAAACAAACAGTTATCATTAATTGTGAATACAGAACTTGCTGCCGTTTATATTATGCAATGAAGAATTTTTCAGTTTTATTGTTTTTTTTTATAACAAACATAATTTCGAAGCAAAAAAATAAAATCTAGAGATCATTGAATCTTTAATAATAAACAACAAAACATGTTTTTAGATGTTTTTGCTTTACAAGAATGACTTGGATTTTTATTTTTAATTTGTTTCATAGGTCCCTTAAAATTTATTTATTCTGCTTAGTAAGTTTTCAAACAAATTTACAAATGTATGGGAAAATTGACACACAAAATATAAATAAATGGTATCCTTTTATGTATCACACCTTTTTGTGCAGTTTTATTTGTAGGAGGACTTGGCTTGCGTTTTACACCTGTGTTTTTGTTGTGATAAGATTTTGCAGAAAATGAGATTGAAGTTTGAGCAATTAATGTAAATTGGACTTTTTGGAAGACTTATCAATTTTTTATTTTTATATTGAAGAGAGTTCATAGGATATTATATATCCTTTTTTTTTAACCAATCGAAAGAGAACGACGAACTCATTGTAATCCAATCAAAACCTCATAAATACAATTTTGTAAATTAACCATTTTGTGACTAACTTTGAGTATTTTAGTAAATACTCTACTCGAAAGACGGCTGAGAGAAAATACTTTTGATATTTTATGAAAAATTTTGATTATTACTGTTGATTACCTAAACGTCATTGTGCCAAAGTGTTGATTTGACGGTTAGAAGCTATGAGGTAGAATGAGACAGAGATGTATTGCTTTTTTTTAAAAGCCCTATTGCCAGTCTACTGGTATATAGATACCACTAAAACTTCACTCCCTATTTTAGGTTCGAGTAAATTAAAATTATTTAAATTTAGACTTTGTGATCTGATTTGTTTTTCGTTGTGTCGAACAGGTACCTACTGACCTTAACTTGTAAATTGTATCATTTGTTTATGTGAACACACAATATTTGTAAATGACAACATAAAAGAGACTAAAATCTATTAGGTATGTTGGTACTTACCTATCTATATATGTAAATACATACATTTTTTAGTAATAAACAATTTAAAAAATTACTTTAAATTGTTTTTATTTTTTTTTATAGCAAACATTGTTCTATCTGGAACAGAGTAAAATTGACATGCATGACTGAGCTCATTAAGCAATACCTAATAATTAGTAACACTTGAATAAAAACGATGTTAACATGCTCTGACACCTAATGTTATTATTATTTTATTTTTCGACGTTTTTATATCTTTTTTGTTTATTTTATAAATTGTGAAGGTCGTTTTTGTAGAAAAACAATGTGTCCTTTAGTACTTTAAAAGATACGTATACTTTTCTGAATTCTGATTCAAAATTATACTGACTCTCCTATAAGACAATAGAAAAAAAAATAATTTTAAAAATTCTACAGAGAGGTAATGTGTAGGTAAGCAATATGTACAAATATGCAAAAGAAAAAAAACTTTTAGAATTGAAAAACAGATTAACGGGGAGCACGTTTTATTATGAATGAATATAAGATCAATATTTTACGTAATTTAAAACGTGTGTTGTTTTAATGAGGCACATGCTTTCAAAAACTATAGAAAAGTACATTATTTAGTTTACGTTGCGTAAGTTTTGGAATGAGAGGATAAGTTCAAAAAGGTAATTAAATTATAATATCATAATAGAAAAACAACTGACTTTTAATTTAAGACTTTTAATATTTTCAATGACGCTATTGTCAGAAATGAACCAGCTTTGAAATACAAAAGAATCATCAAAATCGATCCACTCAGTCAAAAGTTCTCAGGTAAAAAACATTAAAAAATAAAAAAAAATAAAAAAATACAGTTGAATTGATCTCCTATGTATGTATTTGACATACATACAATTACCTTTATATAATGTAGGTACTAGGTATCCACCTGCATATATTTTATATGAAAAACTATTGGTTTACACATGCCAACCCTCACTCCTGCAGAAAAATGGTATGGCAATCCTAGGACTTTTTATTTATGTCGCCATAATATTGCACATAAAATTACATAAAATACGTACAATTTTATTTTATGTAAAGAGAATGTATGGCAGGATCTTGTACTAAAAGGAATCATCAAACTATTTTTCGGAATCATTTAGCTTCGAAAACGAAAATTTTAAAATAAAAGTTGAGAGTTAATTTTTTTTTTTAAACAAAAATTGTACCAATGTCATTCATCTTAAAAAAAATGCCTTTTAACCTATATGGAACAGAACACAAAAATTACTTTCACCGAGATTTGAACTAGCATCCCTTGAGTTACCAGTCAAGTCTCTTTCCCATCATGTTTACTTTCTAAATTTTTGCCAATATTAACATATTTCGCTTTGAAAATATGCTGATTGACTTTAAAAGTAAGTGGGTTCAAGTTAGATATTAAAATAACTCAAATTATGACGACCAGAGCTGACTTGTAGACTAAAACCAGTCAAAATGTGCTGCAGTTAATTGACTTTAAGTCAATAAACTGCTTTTATTAACTGTTCAGTTAGTATTTTAGTACTGACTGCTGACTGTAGTTTGACTGTCAAAGTACTTTTGTAAGTAAATTTAGTCTTTTTAGCAGTACCGAAAAGACTTCAGTTCTTACAACTCTGATGACTACTGTCAAATCGTCTAGATATGAGATAATCATTTAAATGTTTTATGGTGACAACATTTGACACGTCTATTACTTTATTTCACGACTTGAAAACCTTCGTATTATCTGTCATCTTGAATAATTTTTGACATTTTGTCAGTTGTAAAAATGCGGAATGTCGAAGACCATTTGTTAATAGTTTTATAACATAAATTATGTTACATTATCAGTCGTGTATAGAATCTTTAAAAGGTAAAAGAAGAGAAAAAACAGTACATACACTACTTAAGGTTATATAATTTATGATTTTGATTTAAACGTTTGAAATTCTTAGACCGTAGCGTAGGTGTAGAAGCGTTAACAAAGGCACGTGCGATCACCGGTGTGCTTTTTAATACACAAAAAAAAAACTCTTCTCAATTGCATAAGCAAACATGCTTACCTATAATAATAAATTGTTATGCATTATGTATCATTTATTTAATAAAAATCATATTACGAGCAAGCATACATTATAATGTATGTTTAAAAAAAAAACAACAACTTTAAATGAGAATTTTCTTTTCCACACACCGGTGATTATAATTTTTCATAATTTATGTCTTCGTAATTTAGCGTCGTCATCAAAATGGAAAGTCATAATAAAAGTTCAATTTTAAACTCGTAGTTATATTATTTTGAGACAGAAAACTTGAGTAATAATTTGTTTTTTGGCGCCATAATAGGTTAACTACTGTTTGTTAAGAGGAAAATAATTATGTGTCATTATTATATTTGAAAGCTTAAAAGGTTCACTGTAGCTCAACGCTTTATGCTTGATGAATCAAATTAGAAATCAGACGTTATAATGCTAAGATTTAGATGGATAAGGCGGTTCACAAAATTGATAGGTTTTATTTTTTCTTCTTCAAAGATCAGCTAAATGTGGGAGTGATGATTTACGGTGAGAGTTCTACTTATTCAGATATTTTTTGATGTTTGGTAAATTAATTTTATAGTTTTGAAGAGCATGGTTTAGGAAATTGTCTTCTTAAAGTCATGTTGGTATATCAATTATGGAATTTTTTGATTGATGCTTTAGATGTTTTGGAAAAATAATATAAAAAAACGCTAAAAATACAGAAATGTATTATTTAGTTAACACGATTTTTCTACACCATTATTGGTAGGCGTAAAAAACACACTTTTACTATATAACTAACATATGTATAGGACAACAAGATGCGTGGTGTCTTCTATAGAAAAAAAAATAAAAAGAAAAAGAAAATATTACAACACTACTTATATTATTTGTTTAACACATTTTGTAGACTCCATTTGGGTAGACAATAAGTAGACAAAAAAGAACTTTAATGTGTTTATCCATCATAAGGTGCGTAGGGTTTTATGTCTGGTTGTGAGTCAAAAATATTACAAAAATCAAAAAAAAAAATCATCCTTGAATTTTTTTGAAGACTAAAATTAATTCGATTTAACAGCCATATATATTGACTTTTGTAAAACCGACTTTTCGATAAAAAAAAAAACTCATGTGCATTTTTTTGTTACCTACATATATCTTTTTATGAAAATTTTTTTTTCTCAAAAATCACAATTAAAAATCTTAAATTTTCAATTTATTTGTTAATATGAATAACAAAACCAACCATTGTATAAAAAAAATATATATTTTATTTATTTCTTAATAAAAGTAATAACTTTGATTTCATTCCATTATCTTCGGATTGATGGCTAAGAAATCTGTAGAAGTAATTTTTCTTCGTAAATCTTAAATTTTTAAATCTATGAAGTCAATTATTTTGTCCCTGTTTAAAAATAAATTTCAATAAAGCCCAAAACTTTTTAAGAGAATAACTAGAACCGTTTTAAAAATAGTTTTATATTAAATATTGGAAGGATCCTTTCAATAAATCAATAAAACAAATCTCATTGATCAAAATTTTAACTCATACAGTGATCGATTGAAACATAATCTGGTTCCTAATATGAAAAAAATGTTGGTGCATTTACACTCCATATATGTATAATAAAAAAAATAACATCATAATTCCGAATCTATTATTTACTGCACATTTAATTACTGAAGAAAATTTTTTAATCAGTTTTGTTTTTATGTTTTAACTTACACCGTCACTGTGGCGTATGAATAACCTTTTTTTTTAACAATTAGTAAAAGGTTATGTATCATTAACCAAATTATGAAGCTATTTGACCTTTCTTTACCATGTACTGACTTTTAAGATCACCAAGTGGGTCTTTTATATTTTAGTACTTCGAATAATAAACAATCTTGGAGAATCTATTTGATCATAGTCAAGGAATTCTGCTAAACGTTTTGCAAAACGTAATATATTTTTTAGCCAAGCTTGTGTATTTTAACATTTAGTAGTTATCATAGAGGGTCTTAAATTAGACAAGGCCCCCAAAGTTATATCAACAAAGAATGCAATAACAACATGGCTATTGAATTTTTTTCGTTTTATGTCTGGAAATTCTAAAACAACCTATTCAAAAACTAGATTTGAAATAACGCACAACATTTGCTACATTACCTATAGTTCTCGTATCTAGTGGCTAGCTGTTGGAGGTAAGTAGTTTTACAAAAGTTTTAATGCGTCATTACACCCTTTAGCGACAAAATTATTTATTACTGTCCAACCTCTTCTCTTATTGATGAATTAGGTATTTCCTCTTTTCAGTTAATTTTATTGTCTTTTACAAAATCTAAACGTTTCAAGACTCAAGTTCTTGCTTACTATTTAAACTTTAAAGAGACTAAGCTAATGCCTTGAAGGTACCTATTTTTCAATAGATAGGCATTTCAAAATGAAAATAAAAAAAAACATTATTTTTTTGACTAAGCCATTCTTTATCAATAAACAAACATTAACAAAATATTTCCCACGAAATCCTCTTAGTAATATTTAAGCCCCGCTTCGGGGGCTAAAGACCTCTATACTCGATCAATATGTTTATCCACACACCTTAAAAGCTCTTCGATAAATCGAAATACCTTCATATTAATTACAGATAAAAACTAAAACCACAAAAAAGACTTGAAACGAAACCACTTAATTATGCAGAGAAACCCAATGAATATCATTAAAAAAACATACACCACAAATATCATCTTAAAAATAATGCACCTTAATGATTTCACTTTTCATTTCGACTTTGTTGGGTCGGATATCTTTGCTCTTAAGTCAAAGAGCGGTAGGAGAAAAAAAATAAAATTTCCATAGAGTGCATCCACATAATTAAAAAACAATTTAAAAAAATAAAAACTACACGAACATGACCCACAAAACAAATTCATCTAACAAAAACAATATAACGAAGATATTGGAGCTCATTGTTTATTTTTTTCTTTTCTTATTTTTATAATTACCCACTATGGTAATGCAGTGTGTCTATAATATGTAGGTATCGACTGTAAGCTTCATATGCAACCCACTGCCACTTTTTTCGTCTTGCAGTCCAATTTAGGAGCAACTCATCTAAACTTTCTTTTCATCAGATATGAAACAGAAGAAAACAAAATAACAATGCCAGTCAGAGGGAAGAGGAAAAATAATAATAATTATAATTAAAGAAGACATCGTTACCATCGCCATAACCTACCTAAAAAGTTTTGAAATCATTGTTTTACCAATGTGCGCTATTTGACAATGATTTGGCACTTGATTACCGCTACTCCAACACCAAATAAAGTACACGACCACTTCTTCGATCATACGAACACAAATTACTATACGAACGGAGTTCGAGGGGCGAGTTCAAAGACTTTGGTCTAAATTGATTCTGGAAAAGGTGGTACTACCTCAATACCACGCGACACTACAAACTATACCGACTACAATTCACTGATACAATACGGTATACACTACTTGGTGTGTCGTCTGTTCGCCGCGCACTAAACTGAATCTGGGCCAAATGCCGCTGAATGGATAAAACACTGTTTCCTCTGCTCTTTCTTCTTTTGAATCAACTTCCGTCGGTTGGGATCCGAGGATGATGGTTACTAGTAGTACGGTAGATCGCAGAAGTATCGCAGGTTTACTTTCTTTCTTTACCTCGGTTCATGCTGCTGAAAAGCTAACAACAAGACGTCGTCGGTCGTAGTCTCGTATTCGTTGTTTATAGTCTTGGTCGTGCGTCGCAATCGCAATCACATTCCATTCCACAGAAGAGAAAGAAGATAATAACAAGCGCAGCACCAATACCAATATACTCGTAAATAATTGATTTGAATCTGAATTTTATTCATTTTTACTTTCATGCTTCTTTCGAATTTAAAAATCTCAACAGCCATTCTCTTACACGATCGACCAACTCTATAACGTGTAAATATTTTTATATCAAAAAAGAAAAAAGAAAAAAAAATTGAAGAGGTACATTTAAATTTAAGGCGTGTAGACTCTGTAGACTGTAGATTGTTTGTGGATGGGGCAACGGCAAGTGGGATAGTAAAAGGAAATCACATAACTGTCGAGCAGTGTCGATAGAGTTCATGTTTCGATCGGATGTGAAATTTGAATATAGAAATGAAGCAAGAATATGTACCTTCCAACATACATAGATGGCGCTGAACGTGTTGCAATTTATGCGATCGTACTACAAAGCTAAATTGGCTTGAGATTTACAGTAAAATAAATATAAGCAAAGCATATTATTATGTAGGTATGTAGTTAACCTCTTGAGTTTATATTTCATTTTGAAAGATGAACTCTTTTAGGTTTGATGATGAACTTGTTGAACTTGATGTTGGGGAAAAGATGACTGGAAACAATAACTGGGAAGAGGAAGTATAGAAATAAAAATATTCGAAAGATGTATATTTTTAAGGTATGCATTTATTAAAGGCAATTTGAGGTTACAATGTAAAAGTGTTTCAACCTTTTTTACAATAAAATTTTTAGCTTTGCAAATTTGGATCAGTGAAAGAGCAATAAATTCCAGACTTTGAAAAAGTTGCAAATAAGGAAGAGTGATAGAATAGGTATAATCGTGTTACTTTGAAGATGATAGACATCTTATAAGTAGTTGAGTAGGTATTTTTAATGGAGTGCACAATTAAGGAAATCAGTGCAACTAGTGGCATTCTAGCGGACACGACATTGCAACATGTACATTTTTTAACTGATGGATTCAGTCGAAACATGGGAAAACCCTATTTTTCTTGTTGCGGGCAAGAGGAACGGAGGAGGTGTCGGTAAGTGAGTTAAGGTAGGAAAAAGGATCAGGTAGGATAGTGAAAAAAGAAGAGGATAAGGTAGGGTGGAATGTTAAATTCCGGAGGATATGATCTGTTTGTGATGTGCGGCAGTTTGCTCGCCGAAATTGCGGGAGATCAAAAATCAAAAACCAGAGATCAACAACTCACTTTTGGGAAGTGTAACAGCAGAGAGACTATTATCACATCAAGGGCAATGCTGACAGAAGCAGTCCCAACAGTGGAAATCTTTGGCCGATTGGATTCCTCCATACCCGGTGAGCTTAGCTGCACGTCGCTCCCTAGCTGGTGATTATACCCGGCCTACCTGATCCCAGCCTGACTCCCTTGATCCATATCCCTTATTCAGCCCCAAAATCCTTTCTAATTTCCTTGCAACAAATGGCGCCCAACGTGGGGCCCGAACCCATGACCCTGAGATTAAGAGTCTCGTGCTCTATCGACTGAGCTGGCCGTCTAAACCCTTCCAATCCTTCCCAATTTCCTTGCAACATTATTTTTAACTTTTTTTTCAAACATACTATTTGTCAAAAACAAGTAAAGGGTCCAGATGTTGCATGTTTGTATATTTGTAGGTTTCTACGTTTATATTTTGTGTACTGCAGGTTTGTTTTATTGTAGTTTTGTATAGATCTAAGTAAAATTTGAACCTGGACACCACAAAACTCTTCAATGGAATGCATTGTAAGAAATTAAATTGTTTGATAAATTAGTGACCTTCAGAACATACATATAAATGGAATAATACAAAATACTCAAAAGATTCTGTAAAGGGGAACGTGGTCTAAAATGGCCCACCAAGGTAAAATGACCCCTAGGGGGTCATTTACAGAATTAGAAGGCGTTTTGTGAACCCAATCTAAAGTTAATTTACTATCTCCGACGTATACGAAATGTTAGCAACTTCAAGCTATTATTTGAATTTGTACAGGTCAAAATGTGTCTACCTGTCTTTAAAACTAAACTTAATACATTTGCATTTTTTTTTTTGAAGAATGTATTGACAAAAAACTCTAAAAAAAAAGTATTTTAAAAATGACAGTAAATGCATGAAAGTATGAAATATTTCTTAATCATTTTGTATTAAACTATTTCAGTTGTTTCGGTATTAAAAGTAGTAAAAAAAATACAGTAAAATGGCAAAATATCCCCCTTAGCACTCGAGTAAAATGGCATAGGGGTCATATTTTGTATTCACCCTTACATTTCTAGTTTCTTTAAAGGGAAAACTATTGGAAAACATAAACTTTACTGACAGGCAGTCCTGGAGGAAGGAATAATTATCAAAAGGTCTAAATGTCCCAAAACACAAATGGGCAGGAATACAGTTTTGAGTTTCATAAACCACCCTACCAAACAAAAATAAAATTTTAAATATCTTGCACAAGGGTCTGTGGCGATTAAGGACCACCCTTTCCAAGAACAATGAAAAAAGGAACTCGTCCATCAGGAAACTTGCTTACCAGGTGGCTGACTAAAAATACACTTAGCATGCCATTTTACCCTGGCAATTTTGATCAGTCAAATTTGAAGACGTTTTGAAAATTAAAGATTTTAAAAACTTTTTTGGACTTTTTAAAATTGTAAAGTTAAAAAGTGTTATTTATCAAACTTTAAAAAGAATATAAGTTATGGGACATTTTCCTCAGGGAGACCATTTCAGGCCACTCTCCTCTACAATTAATATGATTTAAAATCCTGTCATGTTATTTTGCTGATGTTAAATTTGCACTGTACAAAAAATTCCGTATGGTATTGTAAATATCGTCAAATATTAACAAGTTTGTATGTGAGATTAATTGTATAGTAATAAATAAATTGACGTCTTTGATTCGATTTAAAGTTTTTTTTCTTATTTTAAGAGAATTTAAATAAAAACAATAAAATAAAAGTTGTTTATGATGTTGTAGGTGAAATGAATAATTCAAGTTTTTGATTATAAGTGATTAAAAAAAATTATATTTGAAGAGCAAATTTAAAGACAATGTATGGTTTTAAACTTAAACAAATTTTCTGCAATATGAATTAACAACCGTTTACTCAGACCCAATAGTTTTCAAAAAAAAAAAAAAATACTTCATAGTCTTTTGGAAATTGTGTAGAAATATTTTGCCATTTATGTTGATTTTTTTTTTTTTTTTTTTTATTTGTTTGGGAAGGCAACTTTTCCGTCTTCCCCATTTCTATATGCCAATATACACAAAAAAATGTTTAATTTTTCATATTTTTGTCATTTAAAATTTCTATCCCTATTCTTTTTGCCTAGTGTGAACATTTAATACTCAGAAAATCATACCCTTCCATCCTTTAAAAAAAAAACTAATTTTAAATAAAAAGGCACATGGTCACCCTATTTGAAGTCGAGAAGGACAAACAATAAAAACTGTTTGGCTTCTTTGTCAGAACAACTGATCCTGTTTAAAATTCCATCATCTTAAGTATTTAACAGTAGCCGCCTGAATAGAAAAATTATTACAGACTCAGAAGTCAGAACACAAAACCACATGCAATTCTACATAATTTATGTAGACTTACATAGTTGCTACTGTACCTTTATACGTTGTTTCTTTATTTTTAGAAAAGTTCTAATAATTTATTTTACATTCACAGATTATTACCCAAAAAACGTAAACAACATCGTTCCAAAACTATCTTGTGACCATAACTCAAAAATGATTATCACAGCCATAATTGACCTTGCTCTAACAACAGACCGAAGAAAAGATAAGAACTTCTAAATTTAACTACAAAATTCTGTGTAAAGTTGGTACATAATGCCTATTAGCACACTTTTACGATCGATGATGCTTAAAGTATTTTCAAACTAAATTAGATTTCAAATGGGTACACTTTTCCTCGTAGTGTGTTGTCCACACACTCTCTTTGTTTCTCTTCTACATTATTGATTTTCACACTTGATCGGTGACTTTCCCTAGAAACAACGACGACATACCTGATTAAAAACAAGAGCAGGGCAATACCCAAAACAATTGCAACTATTAATATCGTCCACTCTAGTGGCCCACTAATGCATCTGTCATCTTCAACTGCTGTTGCTGCACCAGCTCCCGGTTGTTTCTCCATTGTCGTATTCGACATTTTTTCCTCTTTTTTTTCAATACAATTCACTTTTTATTTATTTATAAATAAATTTTATAAAAAAAAAATATCCACACAAGATAACAACAATATAATAGAAAACACTAAGTAAAGAAATTTATTAAAAAAAAAAAACAACAACAAAAAAATGCCAACGAAGTCGAAAGTATATCACGTACGATCGGTTCAATCGAATCGAATCGAATCAAAAAGAAAGAAAAAAAAGAAATCTTCGATTGCAATTAGACTACAATAATAATTGTCAGATGAATTTCGAAAAACCAAATTATACTGTGCACCGAAAAAAATATGAGAGAGCCGCAGCCGTTAATGATTGTGTATTATAAAAATGCCTTTCCGGCCGATATCTGTCTTCTGAGAGTGATGTTCGGTTAACCTACGATCAGGTTCAGCGTTAAATCGAAACTGAATGCGGCTCAAGGTAGTGCAAAGTCAACAGCGCGCGCCTTAATGATGGCTGAGTATTGTTGGTCAGTTTGTAGTGATGCGGTGCGGTACGGTGTTCTGGCGGAGGAAGAGTTAAAAAGCTGCTTGAAGGAGGTTGGTTTGGTTTGGTAGAGGAAATATACACGTTTTGTTCAAGCCCGGCTTTTGGTATAGTGGGGCAGAGATCTCTCGGGGTTTCACGTTTATTTTGTTGATTGTTCGCCGTATAGTTTTTTTTTTATTATTATTTTCATCGGATTTCATTGTAAGTTTTGTTTTCCTTTATTATTGTTTTTCTTAACACGTCCCAAAAGGAGTGTATGTTTGTTAGATTGTGGTTAATAGAGGGAGACCCGCTAACACCGCACCTCTCGTCACTTCATCATCATCGATCGGTCGTCCAAGTCGAAACGACCGACTATGATGACAATAAACATTATGAGTATGAGAACGATTTTGACATGAGGTGTGTTTGGAATGCTTGAATGGATTTGACTAATTTTATTTGTTTGTTGAGTCAGACACTGAGTGTGAATTAGGTGGCAAGTTGTACGAACTTGCTCTATTCTATCAACAACTTACTGATAAACTGGGAGTAACTTATTGATACTCAGTGACCTCAACTTTTTCATAAATTTGAATAATGCCAACTTTACCTTCTAGTTGTAATCCTCAGAGATTAATTTAATCCAACTAGAATTGACATGACAATATACAATAAGTGCAAATGTTGAACACAAAGAAAATGTAGGCTATTGCTCCCGGACTAAGATTAGATTAGTGCCTGGTGGAATAATAACACCCGAAGCCCATGGTCCCTACAACAACCCTTGTGTAGGACACTTCAAATAATATTCTTGGCCTTGACTAAATATAATTCCCCATCAACCTGTGTACAGTGTACTATATACTTCTCTATTCTGGAAATTCCGTAAGCGTACAAGAATTGCGAGCTTCATTCGTAAACTTCAGTAACGCAATTGTCTTCGAATAAATAAACGTCTCCAAATGACTTGGAAAGGATCTATCAACCAGATGATAACAAGGCTGGAGGTCGTCTTTTCAACCACATTCAAAAGACTTGGTAATATGGTCGTCGAATAATGACAGATCGGAGAAAAATTGATATTTTTTCTGAAGAAGCATGCATTAAAAAAAAATATCAGCACTAGCATCAGTAAGTTGATACCTACGAATTAGTAAGTAGGTATATTGTTGACTTTGTCCCATCAATGCTCAAGCTAAAGGACTGTTTTCCAAACATACTTTAATGAAAAACAAGCTGACTAAAGTGTTTTCTTACTAGCGCCATTTGTTTGCGGTAAAAAGTACAAAAATTGTTTTTGAAATCAAGATCTAAGTTCTATGCAACAAGTTTAGTAATTTTCACCTCAAACAAACGGCCACTATTTGCAAAAGTGCAAAAGTAAAATATTTTTTTTTCTTTATGGGTATATTGTTTGCAAAAAAAAACTACACCACTTGTTTGAGAATCCAAAATGAAAGGTTTTTGACACGTTTTTGAAATTTTTCGGAAGTAAAATAGTCAGAAAAATGAGTAATCATGAATGCAACATGCAAATGCAAATGTCAAATGGTTTTCGGGTGAATCTAAAAAGTGTTGTTAGACAAAGTAACATAAATGTTTCGATTCACATTAGCAAACAACATGCAAAAATCCACATTTATAAGATTGTGTTAACTCGAAATGTTAAATTTTTGTCAAAACAAAATATTATTTTCATGACACCTATACTTATCCCGTCAAACAAGTTTGAAATCTTCCTCTGATGGATAGGTGAGCGTAAACACAATATCGATATTGTGGTAGGAGTATACATAGTTGATGCGGCAGACACTTTATATGGACAAGTTCGCCCATACCCATATTATACCGACACCAGTATGTTTTTTTATTATTATTTTCATCAATTTCGCATTTTCATAAGCCGTGAATTATTTATTCGACGGGATTTACAAAATATTTAAATTAAGTTTTATTATGTCTGCCTGCACTTAGAAATATTAAAAAAAAAACTACACAAGCATTTTTTTTAGCGCAATAATTGCAACAGTTTGGTTTTGGAATGCAGTCAACATGTTGAATATAAAAATTTAGAGCTATCAATCAATGGGGTTTGTTGACAGCTCTAAGATTTAAAAGTTGATGGATTGGATTATATTTTTGTTGTTATCAAGATTTGTTTTGTGTATAAATAAAAAAAATATTTTGTTAGATTCTATAGGTACTTTTTAATGTATGGAGTTCAGAATTTGTAGTTACTTAATAAATTTATTGTTTGTACAAATATACACATCGAAAGGTTTCTGTTTTATGTTTAAAAACAAGAAACTTCAGCTAAAAAGAAACAATAGAAGGAAGAAAATACTTTTCATCAAATTATACGTTTGATCAAACAAGTTAAACAAAGTGCTTTGATTAGTCTAAACAATTTTCGATTGAAAATTTTCTTCCTTATGAAATCTTATCCCACGTGCTTCTGCCATCACTCTGATGTCTTTCCAACTTGTTAAACAAAATACCTAAATTTGTTTATCAAATTAATTATTTTCTGTTTTAAAATGGCAAATATTTGGTTTACTGATTTGCTTAAAAATTTTACTGTTTTTGTATAAAATAAAATTAACTAATTGTTAATAAATTTGTAAAGAATGGATTTCAACGGTGCGTCAGGGCTCAAAAGTTAAAGTTATATTTATAGAAATTAATCATTTATCACATATTACTGTTAGAAAAATATAAAATTGTAAACAAATCATGCTAATTATTTTATTGTTGGGTTAGTAGGTTATTCGGAGTGGGGCTTCCGCTAAAATTTAAAATTTATTGATTGTTCAGAGAGGAAAACCCCTAATTCCATAAAAAAATGTCAACTGGGAGGAGGAACGAGTTAGAGAACCAGCAAATTCATAGGCTGGAATTATAGCTGTTTCATAGGCTGTCACACCCGATCATCAGATTCGTTTCATAAATAGTGCTAAGCAGCGTTGCCACTGTTGGAAAAAATGTCCGAAGTAGATTTAAAAAAAAAATGCAGTAAATTCAATTTGCTTGTAGCAGATTTGTATTTTTTTTTCTAAACCAAGACATTTTTAAGTAAAAACATAAAATAAATATTAAAATTTATTTAAAACATAACAAAAACTATAAAAAAAAAAACAACAAAATGTGCATATCAGGAATTATTCGTATCAATTTAAAATTTTATATTCAACATCTATTAATGTAAACTTGTTAAAATAGTCAAAAATCAACTGATTCTGATGGCTCTCAACAGTCTTTCTGGACATATCGTCCAATTCTTTGCATAGAATAACTTTTCATAATGAATCTGCACAAAAAGGGAGCAATAGAATTATAGAAAAAACGTGTTTACAGTTTTCAAATTAGTACATTATCAATGAAATTAATGCATATTCTCACTTCAAACGAGGAAGATGGGCAAGATTATTACTAGGAATCGTTTTTATAAGATGAAAAATCATCTTTTTTTTCAGTTATGGCAGTCCTCATGTTAATGAGCGAAATGTTCATGACAGAATGTCTTAACATTTTAGCAGTTTTCAGGAAAAATGGCTGTTATCTTGAAAACAGCACCGCTTTTTTCGATTGATCGTACTTTTGCTGTACCTTGGGAACATAAGTAGCCTAAATCTAATCTTGGGCGATATTTTTTCGAAATAAATCATATAAATAAAATACTTTTCGCAAAGTAAATATGCTAATTAAGTTCACATCACTTTTTATTCACTGAGATATTTCCAAAAAGCACGAAAACCATGAAATATACATATATTTAAAATTTGGAAGAAGATTGAAATAAGCTCCCTCTATTTCTAACGAATTTGGAAGAATTTTGGACTGAATTGGCTCTGAGCATGAGGGCAGCGGTATATAGGAATAATGCAAATGTTTTAACCTTATTTTAAGTCATCCGCAAAATATAATTGCACGATGGTTTACGTTTTGGAGATGTCGGAACCGGGATAAATCCAAATAAATCGAATCCTCTCTGATGACATATCAATTTGAACGGTAAATTATTCCATTATCTATATTAAATTGAATTGAGATATTATATCCCTGCATATATTTTATTTATATGTGTTATATTTTATATAGCTACCTATTAAAATTTCTTAGTGTGTACTTTAATATCCGAAGGTTAGACTAGACACTAACGTAATTAAACCCGCAATTTTCTACCAGCTAAAAACTGTTATTACTGTCTTGAAAAAGTCGATCGATTTACCACTTTTTATGTATAAAATCTGTAACTTATGACATGGAAAATTCCTTACAAAGTATTTATTAAAACTAAAACAAGCTTTTGTAGAAATTCAAATGTATCTTTATACTATGACTCGTTATTTGTTTGTTTTTTCATACATAATTAATGCAAAATTCCACAATAAAGCTGCTGCGCATTCGCATTCCGTGTTAACAATCGATTCGATTGTTTTATTTTCCCAGCAACTCGGAGTGGAACAAATTCTTTTCAATCCAACTAACCAAAGACCTCTACTCTATGCCTGAACCCCGGCATAAGTTTCAAGTTGGGGGACTGGTTTTTATTTAATGTTGAACCATCAACTTATCGTCGTTTGCAATCTTACACACACCGTCATATATGTAGCTAGAGTCCGATAGTCAGTTCAAGTCATTCGAAAGAAACAAGTTTTTTGTACCAACTGACCACTTCAACAATAAGTGCGGAGGGTAGTTTAATTCTAAGACTATACAGACCATAGATACAGATACAGACAGGCTATATATATACATTTTACACTCTGGCCAAGACCTCTTTTATTCGGCTTCATGGCTTTTAATGGTGCAAATGCAAACCCGAGTGCAAGATCAACTCTTCTATAGCACATCTTTAGCATTCTTACTTTTTCAAAGGCACCCAAAAGCAGCAGCTTATGTGCGCATATTCAGCCACAAATCAGCCATGATGGTGGGACACGGACAGAGTGTGGACGGCTTTGCCGGGCACACTGCACCTTTCAAACTGCATATTGGAGGTATGATATCCTTGGCCATGACCGTTTCTCGGTCAAATGCGGTTAAAGTCTTATAGGCATTTTGTAATGGCTTGTGCCTCTCCGAAGTCCGAAGCCTGTTTTGGCTTAAACAAAATTTATCTTTTTTCTTTTATTTTTTTCGTCAGATACTTGTTAAGCAACCATGTGTGTGTGTTTTTTTGTGTAACTTGCTTTTTATGGTAATGTTAAATGTTTGAGGAGCACCTTTTTTTTAAAAAAAATAGTTTTGTGTGAGGAATGTAGAGTCGTTGGATGGGTGATTGTTGTATTTAATTTTTTTTTCTAGCGTTACACCAGGAGCTCTTGTTTGAGTCGTTCGAATCATTCAACGTCAACTTGGTATACTCCCGGAAGAATCAAATTAGAATGTTGTGGCTTTTTCCTTGTTGCGACTTGCGAGTGTTGTGTTTATGTAATTTTGAAACGATTTGTTGTACTAAATTGGTCTAACGGATTGTTATCCATAAACAAGTAGAACTTAACGAGTACGGAATTTATTTTATTCCTCAAGTTGGAATTGATAGGTCTGTGGTATTTCTGTTTCTTTTAGATAGGAAGTTACAATGTTTGATTATTATAATTGGGGTAATAATGCGCGTCAGAGGTCCTCGTAAGGTTTATAAGACGTGGATTACATAGATTTTTACTTACTTCAATTACTTACGTAAGTGACTTCTGGTAAATGTACCAGTATAAACACCTTTCCATGCAAGTAACCAAGTACAGTAAATTGTTTAGCTTACGTAATTTGCAAGCAACATGAAGGAAAAATTGGAACTGGAAAACATGCATTTTGCTCTATTTTGATTCGAGCCATATTCCAGCGCGGTACCTCTAAAAATTCGGAAGCGTTCTAAACATGTCGTTCAATGGTGTATTATGTAGCAACAAACCAACTCTTCTATCCCGATTTCCCGATTGACCGTATTCATAACTTCCGCTTCAGAACTTAGGGTAAGTCGAAATGTTATTTTTTCTGTGGGCAAAGTGCAGGTTACTGAATCTGGTTCCGCATATATAGATGCTCTGGATGATAACTGGTCGAACGAACAGGGCGGTTGATTGGCCTGAGTGTACGTCGACTGATATGTTGTTCTCGGTATGAAGTACGGCTCTCTTAAGTCGATATCCATCAATTATTTACATACATAAGGGTGTCTTGGGTGAAGCGGCTTTTGAATGGTCGCTTGAACGGATCTTCATCAGTGGGTTCGGCGCTATTTATTTCCTCCTTAATGTCTTCCCATTGTGCGCTATAACTTTTGACCTCAAAATTCCTTGAAATTCTGTTTTATAAATGTATAAATGTTTGTATATTGCCACTGATGGTTTTAAAATTTCTGGGTGACAAAATACTTCGATAAGCTAGCTCTGATTTTTAACTAAGAAGATAAATCCGAAATTCTTGCAAGGATCATAGTTGCTTATTTGGTTCACTTTCTGAGTCTGAGGCCGTATATAAGCTGGTACGCTGAAAAGGGTATCGGATATTCTGTAGTCTGGATGCGGGTGAATCATTAAATGGCTTTTCGGTGAAAACAGTAGATATAGGTTGGTATTGCCTGTAAAGAATCCAGTTCAGTCAAGCAGAGTGCGATTATTGATCCTTCAAACAAACGCAATCTCAAACTGAACTAGGTACGCCCGCATCCTATAACCTCTTGACTTACACTCAGAGGAGAGGGTTATGAATACATATATTAAATAGGGTGATACTTGGTATGTAAAAATGTACACTGCCTTACCCTTTAACTTTATTTCATCGTCAATGGTGTATTTGGTCCTTTAGTATTTTGTTCAAGTGTCTGATAGAGAAAACAATTATGAACTTGCCGGGAGAACTATATTATCACTACGATTCACTACCTTACCATTTATATTAACACACTTCCTCACCTACGAGTTTCACAATACATAATATGGCTGAAATAAGTGCGTATCTCGGCGCAACGTATTCGTTGGATTCGTTAATGGGTTCATTTTCGAATTTTTAAATAAAATATGCTTAACGGTTTATGTAACTGAATTTTGCATACATGAAGTAATGAATGCACATGTCGGTAACAATACATACCATACGAACACAGCTCGCATTCTTCGTGACTATACTAGCGCTCTTAATACTAAATGCGGCAGTTTCGGAAACAAAATATCTGTCAGCAACAGATGGTATGTCATAACAAATCAAGAATTTCACATTTCATCGTAAACAAAAATTGCAAAAACGATGTTTTTATCAAATAAATTCTTGAGAAATGGATTTCCTTTGAATTGCAAAAGGTATTTTAAATAATCTCCTATTAATTCAAAGCTTAATTTCAAATTGTCAATAGATATTTGAGTGGAAAATCTAGTGATAAGTTCTACGATGTAATCGTAATCGGTGGTGGTCATGCCGGAACTGAGGCATGTGCGGCTGCCACACGAATGGGAGCCAAAACCTTATTGGTAACTCATAAAAAAGAAACTATAGGTATATTCAGGAATGCTTTGAAACATCCAACTGTGTACTGAATTTTTTTGTATGTAGGAGAAATGTCTTGCAATCCATCATTTGGAGGAATCGGGAAGGGACATCTTATTCGAGAAGTAGATGCTTTGGATGGGATCTGCGGCCGATGTTGTGATGTATCTGGTGTTCAATACAAGGTAGGAACATAATCTATTTAGAATATCTATTAGAATCCTTCCAATCTAGGTGCTGAATCGTCGTCGTGGCCCAGCTGTTTGGGGACCTAGAGCTCAAATCGACCGACAACTGTACAAAGCTGCAGTGCAAAAAGAACTATTTAGCATTCCCAACTTGGACATACTCTGCACACCTGTTGAAGATCTCATTATAGATGAATGCACTCCAGATGACAAGTCAGAAACTGCAACAGTCAAGTGCTCTGGGGTGATTCTTCAAAACGGAGAAAGAATACAATCACACGGAGTTGTCATCACAACTGGGACATTTCTGCGTGCCCACATCAATATCGGTATGGATGTTCGTCCAGCAGGTCGTATGGGTGATGCACCCGCTATTGGCCTCGCTAATAGCCTTGAGAATCTCAAGTTTCGAATGGGCCGTCTTAAAACCGGAACTCCACCTCGAATTCGAAAGGATTCCATTGACTATTCGAATTTAAGTGTCCAACTTGGTGATGACCCACCAACTCCGTTCTCATTTTTGAACGACAAGGTCTGGATTGATGCCAAAGATCAGCTCCCCTGCCATCTTACTCACACAACGTTCAGAGTTAATGAGATCGTCAAAGAGAATATGCATCAGAATCGGCATGTGACTGAAGAAATCACTGGTCCGCGGTATTGTCCATCAATTGAGTCCAAGATCCTACGTTTTGGACAGAAAACCCATCAAGTTTGGCTCGAGCCTGAAGGCTTCAATAGCGACTTGGTCTATCCTCAAGGTTTGTCGTGTACTCTGCCTGAAGAGCAACAAGTCCAATTGATTCACTCAATTGTCGGACTCGAAAAGGCAGTAGTTGCCTTTCCAGGTTATGGGGTTGAGTACGATTATATAGATCCGCGAGAACTCTTCGTTACACTAGAAACAAAGCGTGTTGCTGGGTTGTTCCTAGCTGGACAAATCAATGGAACTACTGGATATGAAGAAGCAGCTGGCCAGGGATTATTGGCTGGAGCAAATGCTGCAGCAAAAAGTTTGAATAAGGAACAAATGACTCTTAGTAGGACGGAAGCTTACATTGGAGTGCTCGTCGATGATCTGACTAGCCTGGGAACTAATGAACCATATAGGATGTTTACAAGTCGAGCAGAGTTCCGCCTATTACTTCGACCAGATAATGCCGACTTGCGTTTAACTGAAAAGGTATCTTTTCACCTATTAAAGATTTCGCAGGTTCTCAAGTTATGTTCTGTTTATTTAGGGCTATAAGTTGGGGTTGGTATCCGAAGAACGCTACAATCACATGTGTCGAACAAAAGCAAAACTGGACGAAGCAATTGCTATTCTTAAGGATCTCAAACGTTCTTCCAACCAGTGGAGATCTCTTTTCAATCTTCCGGAAGCGAAAACTTCTGTGCCAAAGAAGTTTGTTGTTCAAACATTCAATAATTGTTTAAGCCATCTTAACAAAGCTTTCCATTTTGTAGTGCTTTTGAAATGTTAGCCATCCCAGCAGATGATATATCGTGTCGACAAATTGCCAACCTTGAGCCAGAACATCTCGGATGGCTGACGGAAGATGAACAAATTGCAAATCGAATTAAAATCGAAGCACTGTATGATTATTTTGTTGTCGAACAGGCTAAAGATGTGGAAGCTGTGCGACAAGAAGAGCAATTAATGATTCCAGCTAATATTGATTATTTTGCGTAAGTTTAATTTTTCCTTAAGAATTTGAAGAGATAAAAGAATTAACAAATAATCCAAAATAACTAAATTCCAAGGAAAGAAAATTTAATGAAAAAAAAATTAACGCAGCCGGTAGGATTCGAACCTACGCTCCCAGAGGGAATCTGATTTCGAGTCAGACGCCTTAACCACTCGGCCACGACTGCTAAGTGAAGAATTTGTGTCAAAGTTATCATTTAAATTTCTGAATATTGTGGAGAGATATTTTTTTATTTTATTACTATTAAACGACACGGTAGTGCCCAGCCAAGTTCTAGCAACTTTGGCACCACACCCTTATTTACAGGAACACACTCAGGCCATTTCGACCCCCTCTTACTTCTAAACAAATTAAGCTAAGAATTTCAGATTTTAAATATTGAGGTAGTCAGGAACACTCAGCTCAGCAAATTTCATCCACTAAGCATGAGTGGGCTTCAAAAATTGCAAAAACCGTAACTGACTGACTGACTCAGTGATGACAGATCATCATAATAATGGAGCACCACCCGTCGCCCTAGAACCTTGAAATTGCACAATGACAGACTTTGCGGTGCATATAACAGAAAATCGAATAACAGAAAGCGAAAATTTGAGAGTTTCCATTCAGGGGACGTGGTATCCGCCCATATTCCCTAAATAAGTCTAAAATCATTGTATTGTTTTGAAATTTTGCACAATGGTTGGTTTTGCAATGCATATGAACAAATAAATCGAAAGTTTTAGATTTTGGATCCATGGGCCGTGGTATCCGCCCATTGTCTGCAATAGGATCAAATGCCTATATGATGGACTTTCAAGCATCGTAGAAACTTATAATTTTAAAAATATACCAAAAGTTTGAAATTTTTTCAATAAAGTGGCGTAGTATCCTCCACTATTATCAATTCGGTACTGAAAATTTAAAACTTTGCAACTTTGCAAATGTAGCTAAGGGAAATACGAACTTGGTATTCTTATATATCTCACTACTTTTACTACTTTTTGTGGAAGACTTACGTCCATATTATTCAGAAATTTCAAAACAAGTTTTGTATCAAAACATGTTTTGTAGAGTTTAAAAGTTCGAATATGTCAACCAATTGGTAATATCAACGAAATATGATTTAAGATTCGGAGTCTTGGATGTCCAAACTCCCCAAGACTTTGGCTAAATTGTGGAAAATCTTAAGCTTAAGCAATATCTCTAGCAAACAATTTTGTACGAGAATCCGTTTTTTTGCGATTAATTAGTTAGCGATTGAGAAAAACCAAAGCAAAGATTAACACCTAACCAAAATAGATTGTAAATGTCAACTGATATGGGCATCTTTTTTGCGATTCTGATGCGGAACGGTGTAGCATCACGAATTTAATGAAATATTGTTCATGTTAATGCATATAATTTTAAAACTTCATCTTTTAAATGTTATTTCTAGAAAATCCTTAAGTCTTTCTAATGAAGAACGCCAAAAGCTAACCATGATTCAACCACAAACAGTAAATTAAAAATATTAAACTACTTTTTCCAATTGTTGTTAATTAATTATAATATTTCCTTCCTCCAGATTGCTGCTGCTAGTAGAATTCAAGGTGTTACTCCTTCAACAGTTGTTCGACTTCTCAAATTTATTAAACAACGTCCACATCAAACCAAACATGTTGCTTTAAATTAATTTTGAATACCTATAATTTATTGTTAAGACAAAAAAAATACTGTAATTCGATATTCATAGAAAAAAACCACATAGTCATATAAAAATATTAAAATTCGTTTTATAAAAAATCTCAAATTTATTCATGTAAAGGATAATTCGTTTTTTGTTTAAAACATTAAATGCTTATAAAGTTATAAGTAATGTCTTAATATGATCAGAACTATAATCTAAAAGAAATTATGTATTTTCTTAATAATTATAAAAAAAAATATAAATGTACTAAATATAAATAAAAAAAGAAAGAAAACAAAATAGTGATAATTTACAAAATATAAATACAGTAATTATTTTGCAATTGTATGGGAATTCTCAAAAGACCCTTACATTGATAATAAATAGAGCACCAAATAAATTATAATTGCTTATATTGTATTAAAGTTGTTAATTTCGTCAAGTAATTACTTAATTTTTTTTTTTTATTCGCCAAACATAGACAGATCAATTACTGGCTATGGGATGAAAGCACCGCCTATTATGTCAATTTTCGGTTTTTGTCATTCTTTTTTGTTATTATTTAAGCCCAGTACGCTGCTGAAACGAAACGAATAATCCAAAACAAAAATCACACAACGAAATCGTAAACGAAAAATTTTGTTTTTGCTTTTCTTCGTGGAGACCAACGAAAAATTTCGTTTCACATCAGCAGAGTACTAGACTTTAAAGTCAGAATTTGGTCCGATGGTGTCAACTATGTATACCTTGTTTCGTCAAAGTTCCGCCAAATCAAGTACATTAAGAAATAATTAATAATAAAAAATCGAAAAAGGACAAAATGGCAAGTTGTACCCCATCGAACAGTTTGATTTAACGATTAGTTTGACATTTTTACTTTAATTGACAAAATTAGTTGTTATAAGTAAATTTAAAAGCACAATTAACATTAAAACTTTAGCTTAATATTTATAGTTATTTACAAAACTCTTTATAATATATAAAACAAGATCAGTCAAAGACACTTGGATACAAAATATTAAATTTCACAAAATCAACTCAATTTAGTAACAATCGCATAGTGCTGCCAACAAAAATGCATGAACATAATATGCATATTGTAGAATAGATCTGTCCAGGGACAAAGGATACAATTCCACAAAATTTGCTGTTAATTCTTTACTATAAGGTGAATAATTTTAGTCAGTTGTTGCTTAGTCTTCTACTTTCTATTAGTAAAGAAAATTGAAGCATTAAAAGAGTCCCATATGTGAATGGTCAAGGCCAATAATATAATTATAAGTTATAGCAATCAGAGTTGACTCGTTTTATTATTTGGTAAGATATGGGAAATTGTTTTTAGCAATTTTTAATTATTAAATTCGAACGGTCACTGTGGCGTATGTGGAACCTTTATTCTTTTGTTTTACCAAAAAACTTAAACATTTTGTAAACTATGTTCTGCCGGGAAATGTAAACCTTTTAAGCTTGACCTCGGAAAAATTAAAAAGTTACATTCTGTATTGACAGAGGGACAGTAGTATTTTTTTACTAGCGGCGAATCTCCTTGTTTGATTAACTACTTCCACATTTTTTTTTTTTTTTTTGATTTCGGCTTTGAAAAATTTTTGTTTGATATTTTATGAATAATCCTTAAAGCATCTGGAAAGTTGTGGTTTATAGTTTTTAAGATGAAAGTATATTCTGATCTGAGACAACAAAACCTGCCTTCCCGTGTTATCTTCAATTGACCTATCCATTATGATTATAGTTGATTTTGTGAAATTTTAAAATTTAAATCCCAGTTCTAGTGTAATATTCTTGATTACTTCCTTAATTTTAAGTTAAATTTTGCGTTTCATAAGGCAACAATAAACACGCAGCTGCCGCAAATACCGCAAAAAATCCATACACCGAAACAGCACTCCAAACGGAGGTTTGTAGTAGAACTTGTGCCACATAAGGTGTTGCCATTGCACCCAAACGTGCCAAAGCTGAACAGCCTCCAACTCCTACAGATCTCAATGCAACAGGATACACTTCAGGTGTGTAAACATATGCAGCTTGGAACAAGCCAGCTATGACTCCTCGAGCCACAAAAAGAACGATTGTAAGATAGATGCGTCTGGAAATAACAAAATCAAAAATAAAATTAATTCGTTAATGTGATGCTTTTTCTAGGGATTTTACTCTGTTGCATAGGTAAGAAGGACAACACAAGCTGCATACAAAAGGAACTGCAATGCCATTGTAATCTTTCTACCGCAACGTTCAATTATAGCAATGGTTGCAAAAATTCCTGGAAATTCTGCCAGAGTTGTCCAAAGTAGATCCATGTAATCGGTTGTCTCCAACGGTCTGCAATCATCAACATTTTCTGAGACCTCCTTGGATCCTGAAGGATTATTAGCAAATAGTTCCGTTGACATTAGAACCAGTCCATAGTAGCAGAATGCACATGACATCCATATAAACCAAAGCAGGAGTGTTGTTCGTCTAAGACCAGGACTAAGAAGAGCTTTAATGCAGCCTTTGGAGTTTGGACAACCATCAACAACTAATCGACCCAACAACATTGGACGTTTATTATCTCGAGCAATCTGTCAAAACAAATTTTTAATATCAAACCATCATTGAACAGGCCTTTAGAGGATTCTTACATCTTCTAATGTCTGAAGAGCCTTTTCAGTGTTTCCATTTGATACATGGTATCGTGCGGACTCTGGCAACCACTTAAATGAAATAAAACAAATTATTCAAGTACAATTATTAAACAAATTCCAACCTACTGGTGTGATGACAGCAAATACAAATAACGGTAAAGCTGACAATCCAAGTAACCATCTCCATCCGAAATTCGGGGCTACCGCCAGTGCTAGTGCGACTTCAAAGCATGCGCCAAGGGCCCAAAAACACTAACAATAAACAAGAGCTTTTAAATAAATTTCAATTGTTATTCACAGCTTAAAAGTTACATCTAAAAGAACGACACATTTGGCCCGTTGTTTTGTTGGTAAAAATTCAGCATAAAGAGTCACCCTGTAAGAAAGAAACAACAATGGTTGCCAACTGCTCTGAAATTATGTACAAAATTGTTTACTAACGATTGTGGTACACATCCAATTGCAAAACCAACGAGACCTCTCAGGAGTAACAACCAACCAAAGCTAGGTGCTACTGCACTCAAAAGGCCATACAAAAAAAGTAGAATGCCACATAATGTGAGGGCCTAACAAAAAAATATAAAATATTATTCAAAATAAAGTTTTTGGACTTGTTTTTTTTTAACATACAGGTTTTCTGCCATATCGATCACTGAGTTGTGTCCAAAAACTTGAACTCAACATCATTCCTAAGAATACAACGGTTGTTGTCAAAGCTTGTTGATATCTTGAGATACCCCAATCACAATGTAATGCAGGTCCCAACACACTCAATATTGTCATTTCCATTGAATCAGCCATCCAACAGAGACCGACACAAAGTGATAGTTTAACATGAAACCAACCAAATCCAAGAGCATTGACAGCTTGTTGAACAGTGAAAGTATCTAGAGGGAAGAAATATGCGATTGTTTAAAGAAAGTTTTGGTAAATTTTTGGTTAAAATTACTCACCATCAGGTACCACTGTAATTGATGATAATTCAAATTCTGGTCCGAGAGACGGAGCAGCCATTAATGTTGAGCCATTTAGTGGAGGAATATTGACCCCATCCATCTCCTCATAGCCTCGATTGAAGCCCGGTCTTCGTACACCCATGATGGTTGTTGTACTCTATAAAAATAAATACATTAAGTTGTGAAAAAATATATAGAAAGTTCTTCTAAACATTTTTCTTTTAATTAATTCCCTTTGATTGAATTGAGGTCAAGAATTTGAAAAGTAAAGTATCCCCGCCTGCCAGGGGTTTGGCCCTACTTAAAATGTCTGCCATTGGTATTTTTTAGTCACCAGGCAGTCCAGGGCTATAGAATGCAACAAATTTCAAGTGGTTACGGTTAAAAAAAGCATTTTCGGGACCGTCTGCCTCACTTAAAATGTCCGCCGTTGATATATTTGTTATCAGTGAGTTTGTCGCGTTGGTTATTAATAAATTTTATGTGGATACCCTCACTAAATTTTCAGAAAAATTGTACTTTAATGGACTTCTTCTCTACAACGTCCCCAATACATGCAGGCAGACTAAGGTGTTCGTCATCACCATAACCAGGACTTCTTGTACCATTATTTTGGATCGGTTACCCCTCACGCAAGAAATCTACTCTCTATATAATTTCTTCAGATATGTAGTTATTTTTAATTATTTCTAATGTCTCTACATATATCCAGCGCAAATAAAAAAGTCATTCTTCTGAGGGCAATGGAAACTCTAGTCGCCAGCCAAGTGTAAACATTTTACATTTGATTTCTGCCAAAGACTCTCTCTCCATCTCGTTGAATTCAAGCTGTTCACAATCTGTTTCACTTTTTCAATTTATATTTTATGTTCAGTTGGTTAGTATTCCAAAAATATCTAATACATATTTCAAACAAAAATGTATTATGAGTGAAAAGAAAATACTTTTATACTCGTGCAAAAGTATCAATTTCATAAAAAAATACGTATACGCCACAGTGTCCCACGATATAGTATTTTAAATTCTTAGCTGTATCACTGAATTTAAATAAAATTTTTGTTTATTATTTCTTTGTACGATTCTAAACAGTTTTTAATTATATGTTATCCAATAGCAATAATGCCTTTAACGAACGAATTCATGCATTTGTAGGGTTTCATAGACAACTAAATTAATTTGTTTTTTTTTTTAACTTAATTTTAAATCCTAAAAGAAACAATGTATGGACTTTTTTTTTTTTTTTCTAATTAGAAAGTATCAGATTACATGGAATCGTTATAAAAACCATGTATACAAAAGGCTTTTTTAAAAGGTCATATCTACTATCAAGTTCATTGACAGTAGATGAAGTTAATACGTTGGGTTAACAAATGATTAAAAATATTTTCCTGCAAATTATATTTGTTTCCTCATATTTTTTAAAGGCTTGTGTTAAACATTTGTAAGATATAATTTAATAATAACTTGTATCTATAATAAAATCTTCACATTATAAGTAAAACTCTCATCAATAGGCATTCGTGGGCTGATGTCAAGTTTTGTATTTATTTGTTCTTTTTTTTACCTTTTACGTTTATACACTGTACACCTAACTTACATACAGTCAACTCCGCTTTTCTGCACTCCGTTTAACTGAAAAATACGCTTAACTGAAGCAAGAAATTTATTGCTTTTTTCAACAGTTCCCATGCAAACTACTTCAGATAATTGGACTTCACTTGAGTGAAAACTCCTTTTAACTGAAAGAAACAAAATCTTGACTCAAATGAATATTTTCACCAATTCAGCTCCGTGCAAATAGAAATACATATCACTGAACGCTGCCACCAAATTTTCAATTGAACAAAATGTGTCTTATTTCTTCATTATCGAACTTATTTTATGAAACTCGGGTTATGTGAAACTAGTTTCAGCTATCCAAAGTTCGTTAAAATGAAACAAATGAATGCAATTTTAGTGTTTCAGCTAAGCGGAGTCGACTGTACATATGTATGTATGTATGAAGTAAGCAAAAAAGGCGTCTATATTCCACAGATTTTTCTCCCACTACAGTATGTCTATATTTATTACTCATCTTGAACTTTCTATCAAGAATTACGAGTATATTTAAAACCATAAACCTCAAGAATTGTTCGAATAAGCAGTAATTCCTAGTAATAGCTAAGCTTTTCTCACATTTTCCGTACATTGATCTTACTCCATCAACTGCTTATTATATTTTTTTTTTTAATAATTATTACAAAAAAAAATGAAGAAAAATAAACACAATTATGAAGCACCGTTTAAAAAATACAAAATAATTATTGTCTGTGCAACAACATTATTGACGGAAGAGGCGCACATGAAAATTTTTGTTTAACTGTTGAAATGGTGGGATGCATGGTTGAACACTCCTAATTCATGTTTTGAATGGTTTTTCCTTTTTTTTTTGTTAATTAAAATACAAACAGTGCATAGGTATTTGGTTATACTTAATGTCGTGGGGTTTCTTTAGAATTTATCTAAGAACAGAATAAAGATACAAATCATATTTTTTTTGATTTGGCTGTTAAATTTTTCTAACAGTTGCTTTAAGTTTTCGACAAGCCTAACGTAAAAGATCTTAATCCATTATCCATTTAGAATAACATTTCAAATGAAATATGTTTGCCGAGCTCTTATTTTGTTCTTGCCTAGCAGGCCAGTCATACAAAAAAAATAAATCGCTTCAGGTCGCAAAAAATTGCACATTGTTGAATTGTTGCGATGCTGATAGAATTATAAGCCAGCAGTGTAATGACCGCTTTGCACAACACAATGTTGTTGCGCAATATTTCTATGTCTCTTTGCTTATTCTGTATCTGATTCGTTGTGGAAACGAAAAATATTGACTAAAAATTTAGAAAATATTAAACTTTTTTTATATCACTCAATATATTGCTCAAATCAAAAATTTTGTGCAATACAGCCCTTACACGGTAATATATTATTGCACAATACTGAGTATTGCGCAAAAATATTGTGTCGTGTAAGGCCAGCATAGATTCGCAGTTTCGAAAAACCTAAGCTAATTGCATGGTACATGAAAAACTCAAAATTTGTTCACTTTTTTGTTAGCTCTCTGCTTCTAACTTCTAAAAGGTGAAAGAGATATAAGTGTCTTATATGAAAAAGTTCCATCACTTTCATCATGATAGTCGGATATCTATTTGAATTGTGCATTCAAAAGTTATTATAAATCATGTGCCATATCGACGACGCGCGGATAAAGTACCTACTCCATTTGTTGAACAAAAACAATAATTAGCGCCAAAAATCTTCAAAGTGCAGGTGCAATGTTATACAGTAAGATTACGTGATGAGAGTCAATATGTACGTTTATAAATTTTTTTATTATTATTTTTGTTTTTTTACAATACAGCTTAAATTTATCATTCATTAGTTATAACAAATTAAAATACAAAACATATCAAATTGATTGAACAAAACAAAAAGGCATAGGGAAAAATCGCCCATTTTAAGATGCGTTTCAAATTCATTCAGATTTTTGTTAATATTCTACTTTTCTTTTTTAATTATTCTTGCCCTACACAGAGGGCATAATGTTATATTTTGTTTATATAAATCCACAAAACATTTGATGTGAAGCCTGTGTTCACATGTAAGTGGCTGTGATTTTCCTGAACTCATTGGATCGAAGCAAATTGGACATACTAAATCTGGATCGCTATAATATTTAATTTTGTTATAATTTTTTTTTTTTTTTTTTAATTTTTTTATTCTTACTTATTTCTATATTTTATATAATTGGAGGGCTTGGGAGGACGATTTAATCCTTCTATTTGATGTGGCTGTGAGTTTTCTTCAAACATTTTTGTTAACAAATATACTAATGCAACACCACCTATTAGTGGTATGGAAAATCCGAGTAAACATGCAGGGAAACCCATTTTATTTAAAAATTATTCAATAAAAACAATTAAAAAGCACAAAGTTTATAATAAAATAAAACAAAATTACAAACTGTAAAAATGATTAAATGACAAAATATACAGCTAAATCCACTGATTTGGCACTCAGCACTGAAGAGAGTTCTTCAGCGATTCAAAAAAGTTTCCTCAAGCCTTACTCTTTCAAACAAACAAAAATTAACAAGTATAGAAATAAAATGCACGTCTGTGGGTCGCTCAAACTTGCTGTTATAGTTGAAGTTGCTTTGGTATATGAAATTAAACAGAACTCGATTTTAAAATGACTAAAACAAACTGGGTTTGAGCTCCAAACAATTTGTGCCGCATTTAATTTTTTCCAAGAGAGATGAAATAAAAAAAAATTTATTAAAAATTTTCAGAAATTTAAAAAAAAATTTTTAATTTCGTATGGTTTGTTTGAGTGGGATTTTTCTATGAATCCTAAAATTGCCCTATAGTACCAAACTAATTTATACCGCAAGTAAAAAAAAAAAAAAAACAAAAAGATGAGCTTGAAACAAGATTTCTCGAGTTCATAGGACGGACTTGTGTTTTGAACTTTTCGAGGCTCTGATATGATTTTAGTTAATTTGTTCCAGTTAACTTCGTTCAGTATTCACTTAAAAAAAAACTAGACTACCCGTAACATACATATGGATCGGTTATACCTCTTACGCAAGAAATTTGCTCCCAGCTCTTAGACTAATAAAACCACCGGCAGTCCAGTTAATAAAGGTTTTTACCTCAAAAAATCCAAAAGTTTGAAAACTTAGCATTCTTACTAAGGGATGCCTGGTGATGTTTCAAAAAAAAGTCCCCAAGAATTCGACGTGAGCTCTAGTGGATCATCACCAGGTATTCCTTAATAAGTGTGCCAGGTTTCAAAACTGATGGTTGATTTTTTTTTTTTTTCATTCATTGACTGGACTACTGACCAAATTCTGACATTTAAAAATAAATTAAATAGAAAATTCAAAATTTTGCATAATCTTTTTCTATTGATTTAAAGCAACAAAATATTTACGTTCGCTCATTCTCGTATGCAGCAATTTGAACCATTACCGCGTTCAGTGTGCTCTTTATAATAATTGCATTTCCCGGGAAATGACATACCGATTTCATTACAAAAAAAAATGTTTGGGTATTCCAATCATAACAATGCATAATAAATCTGTCGTTTGCAATTGAAATCTGACATAAAACAGCAAAACCACATTTTTATAGGTTAAGATACATTTTAACCTTGACAAAATTGCATTATGAAACAAATACCTGTCATATTAAAACCAAGCAAACCCAACGACCGATTTTTTGCACTGTCTGTGTGACAAATCCCAGAGTGTGTGCTTGCAATTCAATTTAAATAACTACAATTTAATTGCTTTTAATAGCCCACAAACATTAAAACTTAAGACAAAATTGCAAACAAAAAAAAAAGATACAAACTGTCAGTTGTTAGTTATAACTTTGACCGCCGCACCTCATTAAGTTCTGATCTCACATAAAATGGCTTGTCATTGAGAGTGAGACTGGACTTAATGACTTTCTCATAAAAAAAAAACACAAAATTCCATTCATTCACTTCGTCTGCGTCTCATGTCTCGGTTTAAAGTCTAATCTTTCCCTACCTCTATTCTATGTCTATCTAACAAAAAACCGTATGTAGCATAAAACAGCGAGGGAGGTAGATATAGGATAGAGAGATGAACCACACCATCAGCAAACTCATTATCATCATCTATGGCTTCTCTTATTCGTAAACAAACTATCTATTTTTATTATTGTTTCTATCTCGCTCTCTCATTTTTAAAATTGATAATGACAAATTGTTCATTTTATTTTTCCATCCATATAAGCCTCTCATTTTCAAATATTTACTCTTTTTGTTATTGTTAATTTCTCAATCCGCCAAATAAGTAACAACAATGTGAAATTCCATAAAATATTTTGCTACAAAAAAACAATAACAACACCAACAAAATGATGTCACTGGAAAGAAGGTAAATTAAAGATGAAGACTGCGCAAAGATTGAAAACTTAACTGCTAAGCGAAGCATTCTCCCATAAATTGTATTGTAAGCAAAATAACTTTCCGTCCTACCTTTCACCCATATTTACTATACCTATCATCATCATCGCAAGCTTGCAACAAAACCTAGGTAAACTGGGGCTATAGAGACTGATGGGACAGTATAGTAAGTAGAAAGAGATGTCTTTGTATTGGCCATGCGACGACTACGCGTAGAGCTATATTATATGGACATTGTACCTTTAGTCCATAAAAATATGTGACCCACCTGTGTGATGTGATTTGATGTGGTTACAACTTTAATGTCTTCTTTTTTTTTGGATTGAATTTCAAGTTTCTCCTTCAATTTTTTTTTTTTTTGTTTGTACTTGCTTCGATTTGTATCTTTTTTGTTAACTTTTTTCTTTTTGTTTCTGTTTTAACGAATTTTTCTTGTACAAAAAAAGCACTAAGCAGACGCGTGCCACGAATCTGCGAAACTTAATGTATGCAATACCTAATTATTATTGCTACTTTTACTAGATTCAACAATAGATTAAGGTCGGTAAAATAATTTCGACCATTACCGGATGACAGGGTTACACTGTTAGTTAAATTCATGTATGCACTTTTTTGTATCTCAAAAATTCACTATAAAGCATTTCTCCCCATGCATGGTTCGATTTCACAAACAATATAAAATTTATTAGCAAATAGCGGACGATTACTGTTAGTTTAGTTAGTATCTACATACATATTTGTGCTATGCGCCGTGTTCAGGTTATTAGATTTTTAAATTGCAAAAGAAAATACACACGAGTATCAATTAACTCTATCAGGTAACCATCAAACCAGAAACCGCCAAACCAATACCGACACCGACAAAATGTCCACACAACCGATCATATGAACAGCTCAAAGTTAACTGAATAAAAATTAAGTATCCAAATGCAAGAGCAAAAAAATGTATCTTTGTGTCTCAAAACTAACAAAAGAGCACCTTTTTAATGATTTAAGTATACGGTTGCCACTTTTCTATTAGTTTCTGTGTAAAGCTTGGCTTAATTATCTGGATTCTATTTATTTCTATAGATTTATCTATTAATTTATTATTTATTTATTAATGTTCACAAACATGTGTATAATTTATAGGTACATGGGATCTTTGATTTTTTATTTCGAACAATTTGTGTGACTAGTGTCTCCACCCTAGGGGACGTATTTATGAATGCACCTTGCGAATATTAAACAAAATATAAACGTCAAATAAAAATGACGAAACTGACACCTGGTTTTCAATCGGAAGCATAGTACAGAAATGTTTTTTTTTGTGTTTTATTATGAAAAAAATTAACTAAATCATTTTTTTATGAAATTCGCAATACTTTACTTCCGGGGAGTCAACATAATTCGCAGGGTTCACATTTGCATTTAAAGCATATATGAACTTGCTCACTGAGCTATATTATCACTACGAGGAACAACTTTACCATTTCTACCAAGACACTTATTCCTTACCTACGAGTTCCACAATAGAAAATATGGCCGAAATAAGTACGAATCCCGCCGCAACTCATTCGTCGGATTCCATAATAGGGGTGATTAAAAAAAAAATACGTTTTTGATGGTATGGCAATCATGATTCTATAAAACTCATGCTCATCATTATTATATGTGTTTGCACATTTCTTATAAATTGTATCGTTGCTTTAGAAATTGAAGAAATTGAATTAAAAGAAATAAGAGAAAAAACGATGAAGAAAAAAGTGTTAGAACTTGGTACTGGGGATGGGAGAAAAGCCTGTTTTTCCACTTGGATGCACAGACAGGTTTCACGGCTGATTTTGATATTATTACAGCGTACAGTGACTAGCGAGGAATCCCATTGAAGCTTAGTTAAAGTTGAACTCAATAATAATTTAAGAGCGGAAATGAAGAGAAATGCAGGTGCATTAGGTAAAGTAGCACTGTAGCAGGCTTTAGAATTAATACCATGGATTGTTGTGTGTTTGGTGTAGGTTCTGTTAGGTTATATTAATTTCGCTTTCTTTCTATGAGAAGAGATTAATCAAATGGATTATAATTTTGTTTTGTTAAAGAGTATATGAGTAAGCTAAGCAGGAATTAGAATAAGTTTATGCTTTATACAAAGCCTTAAAAGAGTATAGTATAAAATTAATCTACACTAAAAGAAATATTGGATAAATTTATAAATCAATAAGGTAAAGCAATATTTTTTTCATAAACACGATAGGCGCATGTTAGTATATGACAAAAAAAAAGTCAAGATGAGTAAATCAATGAACCTACCTAGACAACTGGTAAACAAAATGATTTTTTGGTTTTTCTAAATATGTACAATCCAAATTTTGTCATTTTACAAGCACCTTTTTAGCTTTAATCATTAAAGCTTATTGGATAAAGTTCACATTAGGTTTTTTTTTGGGTTTAAAAACGATCAAATTTTGATCGTTTTCGTATACGACGATTCTACCCATGAATTGTAAGCAACTAACCAATTAGATTGGGTGTGGCCACTGCACTCATCAAGTTAAAGAAAATTTCTAATTTGAAGTGTGGTTTTTGAACCTACTAATAGTATGATGCAATCGGCGATAAGACTGAAAATTGTACAATACATGTATAATTTTTTTAGTTAACAGCCTAACAGTTTCTTTACACCAACGCTAAGTTTGTGTGCCTACAACATTAGCAACAAAACAGGAAAATTGAACTAAAGGGGTAACTCTACTCTGGGGATCAATATAATATACCTACTCATTGAGTTAAAGGCAACAAAATTTAATAATTTTGGTCTTATATGAAAGGTACAAGCAGTCTCCCTCCTAAAATTTAATTTTTATATGATAAGCGTTTTACCGTTGTCTGTAATACTGCAGTCAAATTTGTACCTCTCTGTATTACTTTATAATATATTAATTAGTATTTCTGTTATTCACAAGGCGCTAGAGTCGCTTAGAAGACTTTACTTCCTCGACTAACTAGATACCACCCCTGGTTTTATTTCCATTTGACATTTCCTTCCTAGAAATGTCATTCGAACAAAAAAACTTGAGTGTTTGTGTCGTGTAAAATCGTCTTTTTATGTTACGTTGGCTTGAATATTTTATATTTTTTTTTATTTTCAATAAAACAAAGTAAATATTTAAACATTTGCCAAGTGTCTCGTGTTGTAAGTAATTTTATCAAGTGCCGGTTTATGTAATTGAAATACATTTACATACGTGACTATTGTTGTGAATTATTAAACATTTTGTGGTGTAATTTTTGTGCGTGGGAGCATCACAAATCGTCCTTGGAATTAGTTTTTTTTATTGTGTTTTTTGTTTAATTAAACAAAGTATCTTTATCTACGGTAAGTAAATAAATTAATAACAAAAAAGTAAATATTTAGAATAACTAATTTAATTGAGTTTCAAATTTATCTACTCATTTATCAGCAAATTATTTCCACGTTCCTAATCAACTAATTTTTGTGAGATAAGCAATCATTCACTTCCTGTAAACTAATTATTAAAATAGCAAACTAATATAAAAATGTTGGTTATTCATTCGATTTTTCTCTATTCTATGGTGCAAGTAGACAACGTCGACACAACCGGCTGCCTGCTGAGAAGTCATCAAAGTGCTTTGACCCGGTTTTTTGTCTATGTAGGTAATCAAAAGTTAACTCTGATTCAGCTAAATCAAAGCGCGAAGCCCCACAAATTAAACAACAATACAATATTATTTATTATTTGCTTTGCCTGCTTGAATGTTCAATCAAATATTTGCGTAATAAAAATGAATTTATTGTTAATGAGTTTAAATTCAAAGGTCATAGTAGGTAAAGATGTCACTGACCTTTTTAAGACTACGAAAACAATTTATTTAAACGAGATGCTGTGCTCTCGTAACTTTTGTTCAATTTTTATAATAATGATGGTTATTTACACTACCGATGAATGTTCACCTAATGAGTACACAGTCTTCTTTATGATTGAAAAAAAAAAAACAATCAAAAAGAATCAACAGGGTTATGGATGGAATAAGCAACATCACTTGAACCTGCGCTAATGTTGGTAAAATAATTTGCTTTCATTTACATTCTTCTTTTTAAATCTGAACTATTTGCCAATCTTCTTTGCAGAAACTTAGAATAAGAAATCTTATTTTTTGAGTTTTTGTTGTGTCTAAGGAATGATCATGATCATTCGTGATGGCAAATAGGTCCAATGCATATTAAAAACTATTTAATTTGCATATTCATGATGTAGACATTATAGTTTAAGAGCTCAAGGCATTAGTTTTTTGCGTGAGAGGTATCCCATCCCATATATGTGTTACTTGTAGTCTCGTAGATGAATAAGTTCATCAGACGTTTTTGGGTATATTAAGTCATCACCAGGTTCCAACAATTGGCGACACAAAAGAATATGCATACCTATTTAGAGAACCATCTTGTTGTTTTAATTTGACTTTCTTAGCTTAAATCGACCACACAAATCCGTCTGAATGTTCTCTGATTCCCAAGAAATATCAGTTCTTTAGTTCATTTGATTTTGGAAGAAGATATTTGTGCAACATTTGTCACAGTAGAGGCAGGAGGTTCATTTATTTTAACTTTGATTGCAGATGCAATCCGTCCTTTGTGGAATTTATTATAGTTTGAGTTTCTTCTTTTTTAACTAATATTTTTCCTTTATGCCTTTAATAAGTTATTGTCGTTTTCCTCTTCACTTAGTCATTCAATGGCTCATTTTACATGCTAACCAAATTCATCGGCGTTGAGTTTTTTTTATTCTAATTTTTGAAATGAGATTTTAATTACAAATGTCGTTTATTGTGAAATAAAAACACTTGATGTACATCACTGTCTTATCAAAAGGGTACATAAAAGCCGCTTCTATACTTGCCTTGAAACATTCAATGCCATGGCTAATAGCTATCTCCTAACTTATATTGATTGTTTCCAGGCAAAGTATAAGTGTCTGTCTTGTTTTTTTTTGTTGTTAATCATTTATTAAATGCCTGCGATTAAAAAACTCGTTCATATGCAATTCAAAGAAAATGTTTTATGAATGAAAAACGAATACAAAAAAAAAAACTTCACTTCACGTCGAAGGTATATTTGTGGAATGTTGAAGCAAAAGAAGAGAAAGAAAAAAAAATATTTCAAAAACCTGTCCAACAGAGCTTTGATCAGCAACTGTTAATGAATGAGTCTGTTCCTATGACTTTTATAGCAATTTCTAACACTACTCGTATACAATAAAGCTTATCAAAGAGACAATTAATTATAATTTATCCATTCTTTAGTTAAGTTTGCACACATTTTGTGTTTATTTTTTTATTATTATTTCCTCGAGGCATATATATGTACCTAAATTTCATTATGCTTGTGGGAGATTAGTAAAATGTCAGGAAATTTAAACCATTTGAGTAAACAAAAGAAAAAAATAAAATAACAAAACACGTGAATACCGTGCAATGTTTTGCTAGATGATTTTTATTGCTCGTAGACTATGAAGTACTCAGAGGTAATCAGAGTTACCGGCTCTTAATTATTTTTATTTTAGCCTACGTTTTTTTCTTAAAATGATCAATAAGTTGCCAAATTTGGTACCCACTACGTTTTTTAAAATTAATTAAAATTAAAGGTGCATGTAACAAGTGCATCTATAAACAAGGTCGAACTATTCAGAGAATTTTTTCTTCAGCTGTAAGCTCGGCAAACGGAAATGAAGACTTGCTAAGTAGGTACTGTTTCCTTGGGCTGAGGAAAGAAATATGGAATTAAGTCCTATCAGGAAGAACCAAAGAAACGCTTACTCTGGTGGCTGAAACTTGATTTCAAATTTCCCATATAAAACCCTATCGATCGGATAAAAAAAAATTGACAGTGCATCTTCTTGCAAGCTTAGCCAGTTTTTTTCCAGACCATCGTACTTTAGTTTTGGTAACCAGAATGATTGTTATAAAAAACAAAATTCTATTGGCAACACTTTTACGAGTATGCCATCTTAATAATTACTCACGTTTATTTGCCATAAGCTTTTGTTTTTTATTTATTTTTAAACTCATGATGGCATCTTTGTATTAAAATTGTTCGCGCTTATGCAAACAGAGACTTTGAATAGAAATTTCAACAATTCAAAATGTGCGCTTTAGTATGTTTAACATAAGTAGTAGGTGTTAAGGAGGCTTTATATGATATTCCATAATTGTAAATTTTTAACTACAAAAAAATCATTTTGCTTATTATGGCTACGCATGTGGGATCTTAACGGTTTTTATTATCAAAAACAGCCATAAACATCCAAGGTTTTAATAAGTTCCACATAGTGACAAAACTTTTCTTCGTTTAAACGATACGTAAAAAACTCTAAATATAATATTATCAGTCATGCCTACCATTTATGTGCCACTGTATTTTTTTTTCTTGACTAATGATGGCATCTTTTTTGAAAAATTTTGTTAAGTAATTCCGAAAACTAATAAAATTAGGTTACCAACTTTTTTCTTTTGTATAAAATGTATTGTGAGAAATGGAATCAATCAACTTGTAAATGAAACAATAGTCAATAAATTGATATAAATGTTTTTTCTTCCTAAAAATATGTATGTCCATATTTTCATTATGTTTTTAAGATTTAATAATTAAATAGTTTTAAAGAAACTTTAAAAAAGAATCTTTTCGAGTCTTTTTTTTGTATCCAATTTCTGAAGAAATTTTAACTTAAACATGTTCTTCTAGTTTTGTTAGGAGCCGGTGGGTAACTTCTTCACGAAACTGAATTGTTTCTTCGATTTTTTTAACATTTTTTTATAATTTTCAATTACACAAAAATGGTTCCGAAATCTTCCTAAACTTCTTTCCTCAATTTATTTATTTTTACAATCTTGACCATGATTATCCTATGATAAGATAAAAAAAATAATTTAAAATATCACTAATAACAGGCAAATTTTGCATTTATGTTTCTGGCATGAGGGGGGGTGACAATATGATTATTGAAAATTTCTCTAGATCCTCAAAATTTTAACAAAGACGGTTTTCGAAGTTTGCCGTGTTGCAAAAATTTTTTACTCCGTCATATTTGTATTATTAACTTTGCTCTTATTGTCCTTTTTCTGATGAAGCGATTGAGATACGATTTATTAAAATCTGTCTGTCGGCGACAGTCGGATTAGTTATGTAGCTCATAGGGGAAGAGAATTAAATTTGTGTCAAATGAAAGATAAGTTGATACTGAAAATGAAGTAAACCAACGTGGCAGCCCTGTTTGTAAGAAAAAAAAATACGAATTACATTAGTAATCCCAAACTTTTCCGTACCGTTGCAAGAATTTTTTTTTACAAAAAAGTGTAAAACACTAATTTTTACTAAATAGGGAAAATTGGGGATTTCCATTTTTACATATTTAATTTTTTTTAAAATCAGTACCATTATTCACTGGAACAATTAAAAAAATGCAAATTTGTAGCACTTCCAATACAAAAGTGAAATTTGTGGAAGGTTTTTGTAAAAAAGTTCAAGAAGGTTTTATACAGAATGACTGAATTTTGAACTTAACCTAAGTTTAGGTAATCCTTATTATTCGGCTATATTATGGTCAAAAACGTGAAACTTCAAAAGAAACATAATAGAATAAATATCAACTTATAAGGTATTTTTTTGGAAACATACTGCGTTAATTATAAGAAATATTTATTTATTTCTTTTTTCCGGAGAAGAAAAAATAAATAAATACAAATATGTATGTATATAAAAAACCTTACAAAATATTGCAATGATTAATGTCAAGTTTAAAATTTCATAATAACAACAATATAAAACGAAAAAAATACAAAACCTTTAAATGCTTTATGAAGTTGATTTGATTATAATTGTAACCGTTATTCTCGATCGAGTAGATTTTTTTCTTATGGCTCCATCTAGGCCCACATTATACATCTGAAATCGTGTTATTAATAAAATGACAAGATTTAAGTGAGATTTCTTAAAAATACAAACAGAAACTTCAAAATCCGGAAGTAGCACAAGTCGATACCTAATAAATTAGATATTGCTTAACATTATAGTCTTAGATTACAGTAACCTTAGCTGGATAGTTAATACGAGCCAGTGACTCGAATCAATATCAATTAGCCAGTTCAGATTTCTAAGTTATCAGCAGTTCCCAGTTAGGTTACTGAAAACTCCTCCTTTTTGCCAAATAAATTCTGCGGAAAAAACCTTTGAACTCTCTACTTCAGATTCTTTAAAAAAAATTCTCTAATGAGATCTCAAAATTGTTTCTATATAATTTGTCTAAACCTAACAAAATAAATAAACATGCACAAGTACATGTATAATTATATGCTCCATAACTCCCCATTCAAAATGCAAAAACAAAAACAAATAAAAATATATTCTTATCATTGTACTCCTAACCGAGCACGTCCCCATCTTTACGACACTCATACGAGTGTTGCCTGCCTGCATACAAAGTTCTATCTTCTACTGCGCCAGACCAATGATTTATAATTCATCAAACAATCAGAAGACTGGTAGTATCCGCGACCGACACGCCGCTGACGACGACGATGGTTGGTGTGGCGAAACTCATTTCATCGTGCTCGTCGCGCTCACAATCTCAATTTAACTGCGAGCGCCGAACCAATTAGATTTTCCAGTCATCGGTTAGCAATTGCCGTCTACATCAGCTCCTCAGCAACACACTAGAAGCGCGCTCCTTAATGATCAATCATTTAGCCCAAAACTCTGGTAACGAAGAGTTCTTTTGTTCTTTTTGAAAATAAATTGAAAATAAATATTCAAAATTTTATTTCATAACAAAGTGGAATATACTCGTACAAATTTGTGTTAAATTCTTCAAAAAGAACAAAAAATAAAGTAAAGGAATTTTAATTATTTTAATTAAACCATAAATTTTACCAAATATACGTCATTAATTTGTTTTCAATTAATACTAATAATTTGTTGTTTTTTTGCTTGTATCTTTCAGACACTCTCTTCAAAAAGGCCGCGGTATACTCAAATTGATAGAATAACAAAAAAAAAAAAAAAAACAAAAACCTTTTGACAAAGTTGATGATGCAACGGATTGTTTTTACTTTCAAGTGAATTGTTTGGAATTTATTGTGTTTAAAGGTTACCTAACACCAAAGGGGTATCCAATATTTGAATTTTCTGAATTAATTTGTATTCAATTGAAGATAAAAAAAAAAAAAAATTAAAACAAAAGACAATCAAAGAAAAAATAAAATAAAATGATTCCTGGGTATGGACCAGTAACCCAAGCGTTGCTTGGAACGCTTTTAACTTGGGGTCTCACAGCTGTTGGATCTGCAATGGTTATATTCGTTCGAGGAAATCAAGTAAGTTTTTTTTTTTTGTATATCTTTTCCATTTATTTTTGTCTCATTCATTTTGTTTTTGTCTTTTATAGTTTTTGAATTAATTTGCATGCGATTTTAAGAATGATTTATTATAGAGTCTGAAGTAAAACAATCAAAGTCGCAATATAAAATAAATAAAACTGTGTCCAATGTTTTAAACTCCCAGATGTAACATGTTGCCAGGGAGGTTTGCCTTAGAATTCAACAGGTGTCGGTATGCAAAAAAAAAACAGTCCTCTTGTCAATGCATTATGTACTTCATTCAGTGATTGAATGAATATTTAAATTTAATCTATTTATTGCAAGCGCGTGGCTTTGAGTTAAGATTAAAACTTTGATTTAATTATCAATAAGAGATAAAGCAGTGTTGTAAAGAAGTCATTTGAGTCATTTTGAATAGTTTTAATCCATAGATTTTTATTTACTTTTATGTAGACATATAAAAAATGAGTACAAAGTAGTGGGCCTTCTGACTAGAACTTGTTGTATTTTAAATTTGTTCGCTAATAAAAGTATTAGAATGGTGTGCAGGCCACATAATTTCATTTTTTTTTTTCAATGCAAAATAGATAAATAATTTTGATTTGTTGTGCGTTTAGATGAGAATATAGTAGTTTTGTTTAATAAGAAAAAAGTTAAAACCGGGCAGGACAGATCAGAGCATTTCCATAAGAAACTTCAGAACAGAAAACAACAACAAATACCGACATCCTGTTCTAAACTGTTCCAAGGAAGACTCATTAAAAACCAAAAAAGTCAGCTCGAAACAGAAATTTTCTCATTAAACACTAATATATATGCCAGAACAGGCTTTTGTGACTTTTTAAACCTCGATACCGGTTTATCTGAAAGAAAGCTTGAAGACAAATTTTTCTTACCTGACAAACTTTTTTTACCAAAGTTTTTGGTAAAAATGTATTCTTCGTCAGTATCCGTATATATCGTATATCGTCAGTATCAATATAAAAAAATTGTTATATTTTCCAAGGAACTTAACTTTTGCCATATATGGCAGTTACACATGAATCATGAATCCTTCAAGCACAGATTTTTTTCTGACCTGTGCTTGCAGTAATTTTGGCATTGCTAATTTGTTTTTTTTTGCCATTTCAGAATGTGCCCATTTTAATATAAATCGACTTCAAAGTCTTTTCCTTATATTATTTAGGAGTGGCTGAAATTTAAAAATCTTGTCGTGTCCAGGTTGGCCAAATTTCACAAAATTCTCATAATCCTCCCCAACACCTACACCTATGTACATGGCATGGTCTCATTCACAAGAGACTGTCTAGTTGAAGGCAATTTTATAAAAGACGTGAATAATAAAAAGATTATCGAATTGTTTCACTTTACTTCGATTAATGTTGCCTTGAATTTTTTTTCTGTTGGATTTCTTAAACATCATGCCTAATAGCTTTCCAGCTAAAAAAAAGCCAAAGAAAAGAAGTGAGTGGGAGTCTCTAATCCTCTGAATCAAGGATTTCATACTCACTCGGCAGCACAAACATTTTGTTCTGTAAAAAAAAGTAACAAGATGGTTATTTTCTCACTCCAAAAACAATGAGAAGTTCGAATACCCATTTGTTGTGAATGCACAAGCAGCCATATATGGAATATCTTAATATATTGTGAATGGATAAGGAGTCATATATGTATGGATGTTGCTAAAAACACGCCGTGTTTTGAAATCCACAGACATGATTGAACATTTAACAAATAAACTATACTTACAAATACTGAATCTCACTAAAAAATATAACAGCCTTTAGATTATTCGAGAGCCAGCTCTCTTAATTTTGAGAGTGGTCGAGACCACTCATAAGTCAATAATATTCCAAAAACTCCGATATGAATACCAGTCTTAATGATCAATACGGTTATTATCCATTAGCAGTTGCGTAATTCTGTTAGTCGGCTTTTAAAAATCAAAAGCCATATATAGCTGCTTGTGCAGTAGAGGATTGAGATAGTTTGTTCACAGCGGTTTAAAATGTTAGCATAATTTTACGAGGTTCTAATTAAATAACGCTAGTCAACCAAAATCAGTTGATAAGCTTAATCGATGATAAGCAATTAATTAATCATTAATTTAAGCTTTACAACAAATTATAACATTTTTTCATTTCCGCCAAAAACACCTTTCACCATATAAATTTATATGGACTCCTTGAATTCCTAATTTGCATGATAACTGAAACCTTCATACCAAATTTTATCAGTGTACCATTCTTTTTACAATATTTTTTGCTAATACAAATTTCTGTACTGAAAACAAAAAACACTCAAATTTACATAAAAGGATTATTACTTTTTGTTGGGTAATCATATAGGATTATCTCTCTTCGCATTCTATGTATGCTAAAGCTGTCCTAACAGAAATTGTTTAGTTTAATAAAAATACTCGATTAAAAATAAAAATAAGAGAATTTTTGGAGACTTACAATAGATGGGCAAGTAAGTGGATAACAACCATATAAATTCAAGAATTAATTGTTCTAACTTTAACGATACTAAATTTCTCATTTTTCCTGTATTAAACAATTCCTTATTTTTTTTAAATTTTGAGATTGCATTAAAACAATAATTATTTTTAGTGTGATATAATTTCATTTAATCAAAACGGGGAAATGAATTCAAATTCAATCCAAGCTGCATCGAATTCTAACTATATAATTCAAATCGGAATAAGCGAACTGGGTATTCGAATTTGTCACACCAAAACGAAATTGCTACTCTAAGTAGATTTCGATTCCATTTGAATCAAATCTCTCAATTCGGTGCGACTTGGTCTTATATTTTAATTGAATTCATCATTTGGATTGGATTCAATCTTCAAATCCATTCAAGTAAACGGGGTATTAGTAGAATTCTTGTTATTCTTAATATTTGATCGCATATAAAGTTTAATGTTATAGCATTATCGTTTAGCAATAAAACCCTGTAAAAAAATTTAAATAATTTGTTTTCTAAACGTGGTTTTCATTTAAATAGTTAAAAAAATAAATAAATTTGTATTTAATTTGTTTATTGTTTTTTTAACAATTTAATCACATTTAACTCTGAGTACACAACACATACATATTATCTTCTTAATAATGTCAAATGATTTGTTTTGCAACTTCATGGCATTTCTTTTTTTTTATTTTTATCTAAGAACGTGACTTAACTTTTTAAGATGAAAAAGATTACGACACACATAATAAGAAAATAGATTCGATCCTAAGGTGTGGGTGTTTGTTTGTTTTTTTTTTTTTTATGGTCAATTAGATATTTTTGTTTTAATTTCGTACGTTTTATCTTTTTTTGATATCAAATGATAAGAAGTGAGTCAAAAATCAGTTTGATAACATTTCCTTAATGTCAGTCATAATTGCTATTTTTTTTTACTACATAGATTCAAAAGATATACCACAAATTATATTTTTAGGCAATCTTTAAAACACTTCCTTCAAATTATTATTCTTCCATGTTTTTTATTTATTTAAAAATGTTTTTCATATTCTTTGCAGAGAAAATCACTAGATGTTGCGTTAGGATTTGCCGCTGGTGTGATGATTGCAGCCTCATTCTGGTCACTATTGTCTCCAGCGATTGAATTGGCAGAGGGATCTGGCCTATATGCTCAGTACTCATTTTTACCAGTTGCCGGTGGTTTCTTGTTGGGATCGATATTTGTCTATGGCACCGACAAACTGATATCCTATTTGGGCATCAATAGTTCACATATGATGATCTGTAAGTAGTTTAAAAATATTTCGAACATCTTTGAAGAAACCTAAACCTAATTTTTATTTTTTAACCACCAGCCCTGACACATTCAAATAAGGACAAAGCTGAAATTGCACTAGATGATGTGCAACATTCACGACAAAGTGTTGGTAAGCTTAATAAAAAAATTCGTGTAGTTACACTTGAAAACTCATAACCCTTTTTAATCTAGATCGCACTTCAACCAAAGGAATGCAAAGTTTCTCAGATTGCCTCAGTGTCCAACACAGCGGAGAATCACGAAGAAGGAAAAATAAAGTCAATGCCGATTTAGAACAAAATACTTATTCAGATCAGGCACGTATTGACCATGAGAATGCGATATCACAATGGAAGCGTATTATGTTATTAGTTGTTGCCATTACCGTCCATAACATTCCCGAAGGATTGGCTGTTGGAGTGAGCTTTGGTGCAATTGGTACAACAGATTCAGCGACATTCGAAAGTGCGAGGTAGTAACCTACATTTTTGAATAAATAATAATTTAAGCTTAGCACATAAAATTTAAACTATTTTCCATTTAAATTAAAACAGAAACTTAGCCATCGGTATTGGAATACAAAATTTCCCAGAAGGACTTGCTGTCAGTCTGCCCCTGCATGCTGCTGGTTTCAGTGTGCCAAGGGCGTTTTGGTATGGTCAACTATCTGGCATGGTTGAACCGATTTTCGGAGTCCTAGGAGCTGTGGCTGTAACATTTGCAAATTTAATTTTGCCTTATGCTCTGTCGTTTGCAGCAGGAGCTATGATCTATATTGTGGCTGATGATATTTTGCCAGAAGCACATGCGAGGTGAGTAATTAGATTCTCTAAAATGTTCTTAACAAATTTTTCACCTGTAAAATTAACAAATTTATTAAATTTTCTTTAAAAAATCTTAAATTATATAACTTACTCCCGAAAACGTATTCAAACAAATATATAACCACAGTTAACTTATTGAACTTGGACTTAAAAATTAAAATTGTCAAGAAAGCTAACAAACTCTGAAATCGGACTTTTGGGGGCTATCGTGAATAAAATGTTCCCAGGGAATGTTTCCCTCGATTTTTTTTAATTCCTAGAAAACAAAATTCCCCTGGAGATTCACGATAGGGGCCCTTATGTCATTCTGCAAGACGCGATGATCTCAAGTTAATCCTTTCAGAGTACACTAACAATTCCTTAAAATTGTTATATAAACTGTAAAATGTGACTTTTTGCACTTTTAAATTATAACCTTTCAATTGTTTGTCTCCCGACAGAAAGTTTAACATCAATTAAACATTAAAAATAATAAATATAGTTAAAACCATAACTAAAAGTTAACTTTTTTTTTTGTATTACAGTGGAAATGGTCTCCTAGCAACTTGGGGAACAATAGTTGGTTTCATCATAATGATGTGTCTAGATGTTGCATTATCTTGATTTTCATCTTCCACCACCAACCAAACTGAACGAGTCTGGATGAGAAAATATGAAACGTATATTCTAACTGAGAGACTCATACCTACGCCATTTGTTAATTTACTTTTCTAGATGTCTAATTTAAATAATTTTATTACCATTAACTCAATAAGAAAAAAACAACAATCAATACTTAAACAAAAGATAGTAAAAAAAAACTGCTTTCCTTTATCTTAAAAAAACAAAAAAATAAATAACAAAACATTCTCTCCATTTTTCCTAAACATGCATAAAATATAATTCAAGTTCATTGTCTATCAAATGTGATTCTTAAAATTACTTAATTTTATAAGTATAAGTATAAATAATTATAATAAATATATATATATTTTTTTATTGTATAAGTAAATAATAGTTTGTATAACAAAACTATGTATGTAATATAATTATTTTATTATAAAAAACAAAAAACAAAATGAACAAGATATCCTCGTGCATAATAATAATAAATTAGCCGCTTGTACAAAATCATAATTATGTTAAAAAAAATGTATAACAGTTCAAAAAAAAAAATATTTAATTTTTACTCCTTGTTTTTAATTACTTATGCAGTACGCTTAAAGTTGAACCAAATTGTAAATATTTGTAAAGAACAGTAAATAATTGTATAATTGATACAAAATATTAAACTTTTTAAGATTGTTATTATTTTTTAAAGTATCTATAGATGTTTTATTTATTTTTTCTTCACTCAATATTATGTGTTTCCAACCACATAAAATAAACACTTAAAAATGTGGAATTTACTTTTTTATTGCCATTTTACTAAATGTAAAACAAAAACAATTGTATTATTTAATGCGCACCTTTATTTAACCCAAAAAAAAAGTTAATTTAAACAAATGGAAATAAGTTTGACCCTAGCACAATGTTAAACCAAATATCTAACACATTTTAGTTAGCACATGAGAAATCATTCCAAAAAAGACTTCATACAAAATGCCTACCGGTATTTTTTTAAGTAGGCTATAATAAAAAAAAGTGTCTTGTTGCTAATAATTAGACTAATTAATTAAAATTGACTAATTTTATCGACAAACAAAATGACAAAAAAAATTGGAGTCGATAGATTTTTTTTTGGGCATAATTTTTCAATCAGCAAAACTCTTTCAAGTAAAAACATCTGATTATAATCCTCTTCAACAAGGATTTTACTACAATTTTTTCAGTTAAAAACGAAAACTAAGATTATTAGTAATTAATAAAATTTGGGAAGGGTTTTGCTGGTTTTAAAGTTAGACATCCAAATTTTGTTCTATTTATTTTAATGCCGGTTTAAAAGTGTGAACTTACATAGCACATGGATAGAGTTCCCAATACGTTTTAGTTTTTTGTTTATGTTTTGAATTTTGGCTAATATGATATCTATTTGCTGTGCTTTTAAGAAAAAAGTATTAATTTTCATTTTTCATTAAACATTTTTATTTGGGGTTATTGGGAATTTCCGAAAAATATGTTGGAATTTTTATTCATTATTCGCATGATGGTGTAAAACTTTCTTTCAAGGAACAAAATCCGTGATTATATAATTATATAACCTTGAATGCTATACCAGCAGCAGAAATAATATAATGATGATCCAATAACTAGAAAGGTTTTTTTTACAATACGATTACCTACTAAAAAATCAATTTTTTATAAGTTTTATTTCTATCAAGCAACAGGAATATTTATCTTAGGATTACAAATATTATCTATTCTATTGAACGTATTTTATATTTTGAAAAAAAAACTAACGATGTTTTAGTTTTATAATTTTGTAAATCAGATTATTAAAAAAAAAAAAATAAAAAAATACCATTTTGTAAATAGAATCAGACATTGTTGTTATTTATTCCAAATTACAAAAAAAAATCAGTCCTAGTCTTTCTGCTTTACCCCTTTGAAGACTGCTCAATCTAATGGCGTTTTTTATAAAAGTTTTCGATGGTAAGTATTTCGATTCTGGGACTATGTTTGTCATTTTACTTTGGTGAAATCAGGCCGTGAGAGCCATAGTGGCCTAACTGATCTTTCCACTTTTTTTGTAAGTTCCAAAACTAATGTTTACTCTAGCAGTAATCAGTTGTATTTGAAAGTTAAACTAGTTAGGCCACTATGGGTCTCAGGTCCTGAAATAACATGCCGAAAGTAAATTTGGATGTTCTACATTTTGGAATTTAGACTAACATATCAAGAAAGTACATAATCAAGTCAAAATTCGTATATTTGATGTTTAAATAAAGTGTCTATGGCATTTACCGAAATTTCCCAAGATATACCTAGGACCCGATTGAATCAAATATAAGATCAGTGTAAAGGGAAAAAAATACCCTTTTACTCATGATACGCATGTGATCCTTTGCAATATTGATTCTTATAAATATCGGATTACTTTAAGGACCTTTTATAAATGTTACATGTTTTTTACCGGGTGTTTTGGCACTTATTGCACAATGTTCTTTACTACTAAAAAAACACCCTTTCACCCAATATATTTGAATGCACCCCTCTGGTCCGTGATTCTAATGACATTTGAAAGCATCATACCAAATTTTGTTAATGTATCATTATTTTAAAAGGCTTACGCTAATATTTTACTAGTTGAACCGAAAATATATTCATCATTTCTTAACGTAGTCATATCGAATTAGTGGTGGTCTTATTCCAGCCATCAGAAAAAAATACCTTCAAATCATATCTCATGTTTGTAATTTTACTAACATTAATTATTCAGGTAAATAAACATTCACATCCCCTACCACTAAACGTCTTTAAATGGAATTAAAAAAAAAAAAAACAATAAGGTGATTTTGGGGGAATTCGGACCAGCTATAGAAAACGGCATTCTGCGTCGATACCAATCTCCATACAAAATTTCCAGTCTTTCCTGGTCCATATTAGGTATAACGAAACGATCGGGAAGTGAACAATAATATAATTAAACAGTACTTAATATGGGGTTCCACTTTTGTTTTCTTCAGATATTTGCTAGAAAAAGAAGTAATAGCTAAGATTACTTCCAAGAAAGCTCTTATAATTAAAACACTTTAAATAATATTTATTTAATTTTATTTTTTTTTTATAATAATTTTTAAAGAGCAACAGTGTTTAGAGCGGAATAGTTTCAGTATATTTATAGTTTTACTTTTTATTTATAGCTAAATAATTTTTTGTTTTTTATTATATTTGCGTAACAAACAAGAAGTTGTACATAATAATTTTTTTTTATTGTTAATGCTTAAATATTATCTGAGAATTATTCTTTTTTTTTTTTTTTAATTTTGTTTAATGTATAGAAACAACAACACTTAACATCATGTATTTTTTTTTTTTGTTTTGTTTTGTAAATTTTAAAAGAATAACTCAGCTAAATTATTTGTTATTACTTTATTTCTTGTTGTTGTTATCAATAACATTTCTATTTATTAATTCTTTTTTTTTTTTACTATCATGTGTATATATTTTTTATGTGTATATTGTAAATAATTGTATTTACTCTATTTTTTTTTATTATTACTTTTTAACTACGTATACTTATAAATAATTAATAATTTTTTTCATTCATTAATCTATAGTTCAGCAAGTCTTTTGAAGTGTTTAAAAATTTGTTTTTTTTTTCTTTTCTAAGTTTTATTAAATAAGAAATAAATAGGTGAATAAAAAGAATTTAGAAAAAAAACTTATAACTTAGTTTTGTTTTTGTAATAGTATTTTTTGTGGCAAGGAGGGGGTGGGAAGAAGTTTGTTGTATTATTAATAAATCAGTAAAACTATACAGTACCTATTAAATTTCGCACACAACTTATATATTTTTTTTTTGTCCTTTTTTTAAATTTTCTTTGTTTGTTATTAATAAATTTAAGGTACACAATTACAAATTCTAGTAATTTTTCTGTTAATTTTGTCTGTACATGTGTATAATATATGTAAATAGAAATATCAACAAGAAACCAGTAAAATAAGAATGAAATTTAATAGAAATTTCATTTTTTATATTAAGACATTTTTTGTTTTTGTTTTAATTTTATTTTTATAACATTTAATAAATATATAATGTATTGTATATATTTTGCAAACATTACATTACGATTTGTATTTTTGTTTTTAAATCTATAAAGTTTTTATTTAAGCACATAATTAACCGACAGATTTTGGCTCTTATTGTTTGACATAGATATTATTTTTGTTTGTAGTGAAGGAGGAAGCATCTAAATTTCGTACTAGTTTTTTTATATATGTTTAGTTTTTTTAACTATTTTGTAAATATTATGTGGATGTTTAAGTTTTTTTTGTTATTAGAATTAATTTTTGTATGTACAAATATTGAAGAAAAATATATATATAATATGTACGTACTATAATTTCGATTTTCATAATCTAGCAATGTTAGAGTTACAATATTTATATTTTTTTTAATCATTTTTTTTTTGTTTATTTGATGTTTTTTTTTTTTAATTTGTTTTTGTATTTATTTTGTAAATGCAATTTTATTATTTGTATTTTATTCAATAGATAATAATTATGGTTGTATTGTCAAAGAATTTTAGATAAGTGTTGGCTTTTGCTATATAATAATAATTATGATGAGATATTCGTTTTTATTTTTAATAATTTTGTATATAGTATAGATAACTATGTGTGTAAATGTATTAGATTTGTAGGACTGTGTGACTTGAGTTGTTTTTTGTTTTGATGAAAAATATTAATTTAATTCATTTTGTTTTGTTGAATTGATAGCAGCGAACTAAAAACAAATTGCATTCCTAATAAAGTGCAAAAACTAAAAAAAAGGATCTAACTTGAGTAAAAGGTGAGCTTTGTATGTATGATGCTGAGCAGCCGCTTGAGGATATAGGTATCATGACAATCGTCGCGTCGCATATGAAAATGTTGGAACGTGAATTTATTTACGATTTTTCTTTAGGTTATATAGATACCAGCAATCGTTAATACGTTTCCATTTGATCGTTTGCGTGTTCGGCGATTCGGCCCCAGATCAACAAAAGTGATTTAAATCAAAATGAATAAAGCCAATCAACAAAGCTTTTCTAAATAAAAAAAAAACACTTACGCATTCTATAAAAAGTTGCATCGTTTTTTGAGGTTTTGAAACTAACCAGAAGACTCCTTCAACAATTCTTTTCATTGCATAGCAAAAAAAAAAACAGGTACAACTTTTGTCATCAAAAATAATATTGGTTTTATGAGGCCATCACTTTCAGTAACAATCATAAAACGTCTACTTCAATCACCGTGACCTAAGGCGGGGGAATACACGGGGACCTATCGGAACTCTCGAAAATTCTTCAAAATTATACGGAAAAAAATACAACCAGACTTTATATTCTACGAATTTCGAGACAAAGAATTCGAGCTGTAGTAGACTTTTATTTTTGAATTTCGAGTGTAGTATAAAGTTTTGGTACCTATGAAAATATTAACTTTATATTGTTGTGAAACATGGATAAAATTATAAAACTCAATAAAGAACAGAACAAAAATAATAAGTTTTCCAAAAAACAAGAAAAGTAAAACGACTTATAAAATATTTTATTTGTTTTAAATTGTTAATTTATTTTAATGAATTAAAAAAAAATATAACATAAGATATTGTTTTAATAATAAAATTAAGTACTGAACATAATACACAATAATATTTCATCAAAAAGAAAAAAATAATAATAAACATTAAAATTTTTTAACATAATTAAAAAAAAAGAACATATATCAATTCTTTTATTTTTGTTTTAAATAATATAAATGTTAATGTATTAGGACACAAAAAAAAATAGGACACAAGAAACAGTTAGTTAGCATAATCAAAAGAAAACTAACGAAGAACACAAAGTAAAGGATATAAGAAAATGATTACATAAATATTTTAGAAAAAAAACAAAACCATTTTTAAAATATGTTTTTTGTTCGTTAAATAGAAAATTAACAAAGTTAAATATTCTTTAAAATAACTTATTTTTTTTTTATAATTTTACACTTAATCAACTGAAAAAGCGATTTCAACATAATTCTATTTAATTTGTAAGGAATGACATTTTATAATTTATTAGTTTGATTAACGCTTGCTTAAATAAAAAAAAATACATATCTTTTGAGAGAATATTTTTGTTGAACAATTCCCGGATAGTTTTTGTTTACAATTTGCTAAAAAAAAATCATAACAATATTAGCTTAGTAAATAAACAAAATTAAAAAAAATATTAACTCTAAATTTTATTTGTTATAAGAAACATTTTTGTATTAGGAAAACAGTTGCCGTTATGGAAGAATGTTTTTGTGTTTATTTTTAGTTTGTTTTTTTTTTATGAAAAAAAATATTGCTTAAATTGATATTAAATGCAAAACTGGAATGATATGAGGTTAATAAATAATACAAAATTGTATTTTTCTTATGCTTAGTGAGCATTTATTTAGTTAGAATGATTAAACGATTTTTGTTGATTAGTGAGCAAAGCAAAGAAATATATAAAATATCCATTTTTTAAAAAGTGTTTTTCTTTTTTCAGTTATCTGGAAATTATACTTAGTGGATATATAAAATAAATTCGATGATCATACTACATGGGAATATTTACACTTTAAAAACAAATAAGTATAAGTGTTTTTTAAACGAAAATATATCTTAATTTGATTTGCTTTTATAAAGTGAAAAGTTTTGTGTATTATTACGAAAAACCATATTATTGAGCACAAATTGTATAAGAATAAACTCAACATGTGGTCATAATAACACAAGCAACAAAGAAATTGTTAATTAATTTAATTTGTTAAATTAACAAAACTGTTACAAAGAACTTTGAAGGATACAAGCAATTTTACCATAAATACATTTTTTAGATAACAGAAGCATAAATTAAATTTAAACAAGTTTTTTTATAAAATATTCTAAAGATCTATTTAATTGTTAATCCTTAAGAGCATTAGATAAATAAAGTTAAAATATACGTGGTACGTATGTAATACAAATCAGCCAATTGGCAAAGAAAAATAATAATCTTTTGTTGCGTAGAAAAACTTTGGAATTTAACCTGAAATTCTATTGTTTTTTTTTTAATCAAAAAGGAAGCAGCATTTTTAATTATTCTTTTCGGAAGAGTTCTATTGTGCTGAATTCGAGTCCGATGATAGAATTGCCTTATCAGGTCAACCTCTGAAATATATTTTCAGTATATTTTTAAAGTGAACAAATTTTTCATAACGAAATAATTTGCTTTCTAAATTTTGAACACTATTTAAAAATTAAAGTAAGGGTCAAGTTCGGAAGTTTCTTAAAGAAAAACTGACAAATTAAATAAATAAAAAAAGGAACTCCTAACTTTTTCCGTCCCGCTGTCAGAAATTTTCTAGAAAAAAGTATTTTTTTTGCGGCTAAGTAAATAAAAGCTTAAAAAATGATTATTTTACTAAATGTTTAAGAACTTTTCATTTCTTTCTTGGGGTGCCTCTATTATTTTGAAAATCAATACCATTCTTGCTCATATTTTTTGAAGTCTTGCATGTTTTAATAAAAAGAACAAACAAATTTTTGCTCTAAATAATAAATACAAATATTTTTCTTGTTATGTTTGTTTTATAAAATTTTTAAATTTAACAATTTTGTTTTTTTTTTTTTTGTTTATATATAAGAAGAAAAAGTCACAGCTTTTATAATAAAATATTTCAAAGCTTAAAATACGCTTGGGAAGTCATATAATAATAATTTACATAAAAATAAATGTCCGCTAAAGATAAAAAAATTGTATTGCATTGAATTGCTAAAATAAAGTATTGAAAGTATTATAAGTTGCTTTCTAAAGTCTTATGTTGTTGTTTTTGTTGTTAAGTGTTAAATATTAGAAAAACAGTTAATCGTCGTGGTGAAAAGGAAAAAAGCTTTCTAAATTACCTTTTTTTTTTTTGCATACTTATGTCGAAAATATTAATGCTTAGCCTTAAGTTTCTTATTCAGCTTCTTAAAAATACATTTTTTTCTCGTCAATTCCTGTTTGTTCTTCTACATTATTTTTTTAAATATAATATATTCAATCTTTAGATCTCTACTTCGACTGGAATATATCAAAAGTATATTTCCTCTTCGTCAGGTGGAGAGCTATTTTGTTGTGGGGTTGTTGTTTTTTTCTTTTCAATAGCTCCACTAGAATTTGTTAATGTTTGTCGACTATTGTTGCTGCTACTATTACTAACAGTGGAGGCTGACGATGAGGTGGAACACGTTGATGCTGTGCTCAGTTTTTGAGTTAGCATTGTGTTGGAAGGTGATGAACGCGAAACTATGGGTGGTGGTGATGATGGATTTATGGAGGCATAGGCACTCACATTGCGACCAGTTGTTGATGATGGATGATAATTAGCAAGAGACGTTGGTAATGTACTGGTCGGAAGGCCAACATCTGAGTTACGCAATCGGTATCGTTCCGGCAGTTTCGGATAAGTATTCGTTCTTCAAAAAAAAAAAAAACATAATTTATTTGATTAATATTTTTTTTTAAATGTTTTATTACCTTGTTGCTGGATTTCCAGTTTGTTGTGGTTGTTGTTGAATTATTGCTGGGCTGCTTCCGGTTCTTGAATGATTTGGTGTCATTTGGTTCTAGAATAAGAGTTAATGAGTATAATTGTCTTGGAAAGGCAATGCTTTTTTTTTTTTTTAATTATACGAGTACTACACATGTATCATTTAAAACTACACAAATATTCGTTTACGTTTAGTTTGTATAACTTTAATACCAAGTGCTTCCTTAAGTGCTTAGTTCTACTCATCGTTGCTTTTTGGCTAATGTTTGCGTCTTCAAAATATATATTTAGAAAATATGAGTAATTTTCTAAATAACAGCGTTCAGTCAGATATTGAAAGATGTAGTTTATGGAAAAATGGAGTTTACATTGGACCTTACCAGTAATTATTTTAAGATATGGCTTAAATGACCTATAATAATTTTAATAGTCAATCTAACAGATAAATTAACTAGTTTTTTAAAGTTTAATGTGGCGTTCATCTAAACTTGTGTTTAGCGATTGGTTAGTGGTAAGGTGCATTTATTTATTAGAAAGAAAAAAAACATACTTAAAATTGGACGTGAACGATCATTGAGTGGTTCAGGTTCATTTAAAGCTATTTCAAGGCGGCAAAAAGTAAATTACTCTGAATTAAACGATCTAAAAGTGTCAATTAAATTACACCTGTGAGACAATAGGTTTGTTCCCACAATTTCTTCTAGTGGAGAGAAAATAAAATACTGAAAAACTGTGAAATTTTCTGGAACTTATTGAACAACATTGCACTGTGACGATAATTTGCGATTCCTTTTTTTGGCTTTCAATTTGAGCAAAACACTATTTTTATATGCAAAATACGAGCAAATATGATTTACTACAACAATTGCAACAAATTTTTGTATTTTGTTTTTGCCACCGAACGTATGTCAACCTATCATTTGAGGACTCATATTTTTGCCTGAAGAAATTCTTGGGACTGAATTCGACAGGGAGCTTGTGGCCAAAATTGATTTGCTAGCTTAGTTTTGGATGTTCTTAATGAATATCTTTGGTGTCTAGTTTTCACTTTAGAAATTTTTGTTCAAGGTCGCTACAACAACTCTGTAAACTTAGTAAATTAATAAACGGCTTTAAAATTATAGAAAAACAAGTCAAGTCAGAAAAATTAAAGAAAATAAAAGAATGCACGTTGGCTTCGCAGTCTACAGACTTTTATTTACTTATTTAGAGTTAAAAATATTTAGTTTTTATTCATTGCAACAGGAAAAATGGATCCGGTTTTCGGATAATTAAATATTCGGAACCACAAAATGTAGATTTTTCTCAATACAACGAGTCTTTGCATTGCTGGCTGCGAGTTTGATAATACTATAAACCTCAAATGCATTTATTTTAAAACCAAACGAGTGGATATATGCCCTTATTCCTTAGCACGTCAGTTTTCTTGATATTTTGTTCATAAATAATTATTCAGTAATGTTTGTTAAATAATAAAATTTAAAAAAGCTGCGATGAGTTAATCTATCTACAAACACAAGTGTAAGAAAAAAAAATAAACAATTTAATGTTTCTTTTAAATATATATTAAAACAAAACAAAAAAAAAACTTTAAAAAACTTAAAACATTTTTAATAAAACTGAAAAATAAAATTAAGACTTATAAATAATAAAATTTTATAATATCGATTCTCACCTTTTTATCAGCTAATTTAAGTGGAAACATTTGTGTGATACCTCCACTTGAATTATTACTGGAATTAGGTGGTGAAGTGATGTTATTGCTAGAATTTGTGGATTGTGGTGATTTTTCAGATTTTGTGCTAAAAGAAAATAATTTACACACGAAAAAAAAAACAAAAACAAAAACAAAAAAAGGAATAGGAAAAAACATAAAACAAGGAAAAATGGATAATTATGATGATTGAAGGAGAATGGAAACAAAATAAAACAAATTCAAGGAAAAATACTGCAGAAAACACATAATGAAATGAAAAGAAAGAAAAGAAAAGAGAAAAAAAAACAAAACAAAATCGAAATAGTGAAGAAGAACCATTCAAAAAAACACAGACTCAATAAATAATAAAACAAACACAAACAAAGTGAGAATGAGAGAAAAAGAGAAAATTATTCTGATGATGAAGATGGATGAATAAAAACAAAAACTCATGATGGATGAAAAGATAAACATTAACAGTGCATTGAGGAGAACCTTGACAAATTACCTAGACAGGGAGGACAGCTTCATGGGAATCTGCTGCTTAACACTGGCCGGGTTGACTTTGGGTGCATTAGTGGCGCTCAACAGATTCGCTGGCGGGGTCTTCGGTACTGCTGGAACGATAAATTCTTGTACTTGAATTATTGAATTCTTCAAATGATGAAGGAGGAGGAGAAGGGCCTGCATCGATATTTGATTTGGGCATCTTTTTGGCTTTTGAAAATGATAATGATGATCGGCGAAAGAGGGATTTTCTTATATCTAAGGAAAAGGATAGTGGATACTGGAAAGGGTTATGGGTTTATCAACTCACTCGAAGCTGATCGCCACTTGTCTTTTCGCCGATCTACAGTGCTACCGTCAACTGAGTGATGCTCGTCACCGCTACTATGTGGCGGATGATTTTCATCTGTGCTGCTGGGGGCTATAGTTGCTATAGGAAGAGGGGTCTGCAAATAAAAATGACTTCAGTAAGAATAAAAGCTCATACAAAATACTGCATGTTTCACTTACACTTGGTGACAACAACAATCCCTGGCTGGAAAGCAATTCCATTTTTCGATAAAGTTGTTCACGTTGCTGCCTAATGTCCTCCTGCTCTGCTTTAATTTGCTTTTGCAGTGCCTCTTGGGCGGCTTTTTGTTCATCTAAATCACGTTCTTGCTGTTCCTTCTGCTTTAGCCATGAAGTTTTTTCTTCCTGCAACTTGTCCTGTAAATTACGTAACTCCTCCAGCTGATCGTTATGCTTGTACTGAGTTTTAGGATTGTCCCTAAATGAGGCCAACTGCATTTGTAGATTCTGTATGGTAGTCATTTGTTGGGACACTATACAGAGTAGAGTTTGTAGATAATGTGACACCTGTAGGGCAGCATAATTATTATCTTTGAGGCAGATATTTTCCGTATTATTGCGCAGTATCGCACTCTGCTGTACGGATAGGCTGTTTAAGTTGGAATCATATTCCGAGTGATTGCTTGCTGATATTGACAATGATGATTCTTTCAAATGATTGTCGCGACAGGGTATTGGAGACATGGGTAATGTCGAAAGGACTACATCGCGGCACGAGAATGCACTCTAAAGAAAATTTATTAAGTAAACTAAATTTAATTGTAAAAAAATTAAATATATACCTTGCTTCGTTTCTCATCGAATCCACCAAAGGTTTCAGCACGTTTTGGTAGAATCGGTGATGCATATGCATCACTTTGTTTCTCACCAACCGAACTAGTGGAGCGGGATACGGACAGACCTGTTGCTGCTGTATAAAGGGTTGATGCTAACAGGTAAATCTCCTAAAAAATATAAAGTACTTTATGAAAAATATTATTTAATTATAGAATAGGAAATATTTTACCTGAACAGTATTTAATACTCTTTTCCATATTTCTATGGTATCACAGTCATCGTTAATTAAGTCTCTATAGGTTCCAAAATTCGATAAGAACGCCTCGGCACTTGGAATAGTCGATTCTGGTCTCTTCTCTTTCAATAAACTAAGTTGAAGGAGGATTTTTTCTTCCAGAATGAGAGCTTGTTCGATGTCTTTTTGACGCATTTTGTCTGTGGACATTAATTGAGCAAATATTTAAGTTTAATAATAAATTTAATAATATAATAAACTACTTTAATTTGTTTTATTCTTTGTAGCGGTGAAGTTAGTGTAGAGTAAAGTGTATTAGTGATATGTAAGAGTATGTTACAGTTTAGATAGTGAAATGATTTGCTAGCAGGAAGAGTTCTGTATGGAAAAAAACTACATAGATTTTTTTGATGGGATATAAATCTGTATTCTAAGGATATCATCAATAAGACATCAAACCGGAGATGTTTTTATTTAATTTAAAGTACATATATAAAGTAATGATTAAATCAATAAATCTGATATCTTAACATCAGGTTTGAAATATAATAAGGTGTTTAACAGGGTCATTTCTTGACCCTAACAGAGAGACTCAACGGGAACTTCTATTTCCTGTTACTTTTTTGTATACTTAACTTTTTTCTTTTTTTTTGTCTGGTTATTTTAGTTAACTGGGAACATGTGCGCCAACCTGGCGACTAACATACCCTTAAGGGACCTTATATTTTGGGTGAGCGGTACTAAGGAAATTCTGCGAACCCGCAAAAGCAAGACACCTACAGTACCTTTACTCTCAGAAACTGAACAATAATTGTCTTTTTGACGACATTACATACAGCTCTTCACTTTTTTAACAAGATGGTAGACTTAACCAATCATGGGTATTTGTGGCACTTTTTAGATACCAGTTCGGACATTTTAGATTTTTCCGAGTTAGTATTTTGAGTTATTATTATCATTTGGTACATTATGCCTATATAGGTATCGACTTACCGGTATGCAGTCCGTAATTTATGTAAGCATTACGGTAGTTCTACTACAGCTCGCAAAACTACAAAAACATAGTCAGTCACGGCCTGTAATGGTTTTTTGTGTTTTTTTCTTGGATATGGGTAAGGCATTAGCAAAAAGAAAGCAAATCCAGATAGAGAAATTTAAATTGATTGAATTATTTTTAGAATTTAAGGGAAAAACTTCGAATGATGCGCCTCAATCTTAATGAAAAGCTTTCGGTACACTAGATAAAGTCAAAGACTTGTTTGTCGGAGATGGTTTTAGTCGCCAAAGTCCTACCTCAAACACACAAAAATCTGTTACATTTTTCAAGTTAGCTAGAATTTTTTTTGTTTCGTAAAGCGTCAAGGTAATATTATGGGAGCATTTACTTCTCTACCTGATCGATATGCATTTACAACTTTTCTATGCTTTCTAAGACCAGAAATAAGATTCTATTTGGCTTTTGTAATAGCTTTTCCACGAATTTTATTCCAAACTATCGGTTAAGTTGCAATCTATTGCTATTGCAAGAATCGAACGGTTCTAACTTTTGTTTCGTATTTACCGTTATAAAAAAAACATACAGTGTTAAAAAAATCAAAACTAGCACAGTTTCCTCGTTAAAACACAATTAAACTGGATTTTAAGTGAATAGCAGAGCAGAATTTGAAAAGTAACTATTAAAAAAAAAAACACAAATATTCTTTTGATTACTGATATTCTTTTGATGATGACTTTAAAGTTTACTCACAAAAGTAATCATTATTAGATTGTGCAAGAATGTTTTTACGTTTGAACATTTTGATTCTAGATTCTGTTACTATTTTTTAAATATCTGCAGTCTCTACATAATTCAAAATTTTTTTATAACACATTCTTCTCAACGCACTTCGTATGACTATATCTACTTTCACGTACTTACTGTGAGGTGTGGCTTATCTCATAAAAAAAATAATTCAATATTTCAAAAATGGTATATCTACTTCTACATGTCTATATACCAAAAAAAAAGCTCCATCAAAAGAAAATAACAAATCATTACTTCCCTCCACATTTTCTCTACGTCAGCTGTTTTTTACTTGAACAAAAAAAAAAAAAAAAAACGATAAAATTGATTTGCCATCTAATCAATGCAATTGTTCCAATCTTGCTGAAAGCAACAAGTTCAATTAATCAAAGTGCAATCTATAAAGACACATGTGTGTCTGTGGGTATCGCTATAAGTTGGTCAGTTTTAACCAACACTTGGGCTGAATTATTATTGTTTGAACAAAAATAAACTACATATTCGTGCCGTTTCCCATTTAGATGTTTTGATAAGAGTCTGTTCCATTCCACTGACAAAGAAGACACATCCAAAAGATAAGATTGCATTTTTATTTGTTTGATAATAATTGTTGTAGAAAAATAAAACACTATCACTGCATTGATATAGATTTAAGCTAATCAGCAAAGAGATAAGAGATAAGAAATGCTGATAAGTTTTCAAAAGCTCTGAAGGTTTGGTAACCAAACGGTGAAAAAAGACTTCTCATTTCCATCGAATGCGAGTTAGTTTAGTTTTGTTATTCTTGAAAGAAATGTCAACCGTATTATTTGGGAAATGATTGTTAGAGAACATTCAAAGTTTTAGTGTTCCATAATTTATACAAAAATATGGCAATTAAATTAAATTTATTCGCTTTTATAATTTTGATGATTGTAAGTGAAGAAATTAGTGCAACAGAAACAGAACATTGTCCATCGTATTGTACGTGTGATTTATTTGAAAATTTAAATCGAGCAGACTGCAGGTTGATTATTTTGTGAATGAATTTTTGTTGTGTGGTTTTGAAATGTTTTATCCTTTTTTTTGTTGTTGTTTTGTAGTGGACAACAATTAATTACACCAAATGTCGAAGTACCAAGTGCAGTGGAATTTCTTGATTTGTCATACAATGACATCACTACATTGGATAATGTCTGTTTTGAGGTGAGTTACGGTTTTTTTGTTTTTTTTTTTTTTTTGTTTTAATAAACAAAAAGATAACGTTTGATAAGAAAATTAGAGAAAACATTCATTCGTAAACCAATGCGGCTATAACAGGTCAATGGTATTAATCATTGAAATACAAGGAAAAGTAAATAATAATTTATTTTGAAAACTGAAATATGTGGAGCAGTCCTTGAAAAAACAAAAATGCTTTGATTTTGAACATTTGGGGTCAAGTTTAAACTAATATAATTAATAGTGTTGCAATAATATTAGGCCAGATCATATTAATCAATATTTCAAAAGATTGTTGGCGGTAATTGATATAGTTAAAATTTAGAATCCATATAAAAGGAGAAATTTAAATTTTGTTTTAGGACCAAAATTTACAGTACATTCCGTTAAGGAGAAATGTAATTTTCTCGATTTTGATATAAATTTTTTGTAAGTGAGGTCTAATTTGAAACTTTGTTTTAATCATAAAACCTCTATAAGCAGTAGATACCTCCTAGAAAACTGAAATTTTTTAAATCGTGTAAAAATACTGTATATTTTTAACTTGACAATGGAAATTATTATAATTGTTACCGATATGTCGGAGTAAAGCATTTCGAAATATCTAAACATTTTGGGATCTCTAGAATCTATTGATATTGCTGCTATTTTGACGCTTATTTAGGTATGATAATTTCGATTTTGTCGTTCATTGTTTTCATACAAATGTTCAATCCTTCGCTAACTTGATGTCAACTTAGCGAAACACCAATCCTTAATGAGCGGTAAATGTTGATAAAATTCACGCTTTGATATATAAAGCCTAAATCACATTTTGAGGGGAACCATGGTAAATTTCCCGCAATAATGCTCAGGCCCTATAAAACGAGTCAATTCATAGTTCCCTAAAAAGAGTTTAGACTCGATAGAATTGTGACCTTAACCAAAATTTGCTATTCCGAATTTCCATACAAACTACTTCGGATAATTGAGCTTCGCTTAAATAAAAACTCCTTTTAATTGAAATAAACAATCTTTACTTAAATGAATATTTTCTTCTATTCAGCTCATTTTTAAAATCATTTACGTTGAACACAATAAAATGGTTTTTTTTTTATACAAAACTTTTTTTTATTTTGCACGAATTTGTCAGCATCTTCAGACAAAATTAAGTAATTAAATTAGTTTCTACTTAACTCATTTATTTAAATTTGTTTCTTTTTTTCATTTTAGGGCCTCATCTACGTTGTAAACCTAACTATCAACCATAATGCACTTCACACAATTTATCTGGACGCATTTAGCTCGCTAAGAGAAATCCAATTCATCGACATGTCATACAATCGTCTAGAATATTTCGACGAACGAATATTCGAAGCAAATACCAAACTTAAACGACTAAATCTATCAGGCAACAAATTCATGTCACTTCAAAATAAGCCACTTCTGCGAAGTTCATCAATTCAATACCTCGCACTGAATAATGCTCAAGTTACATACATTTACCCTCAGATGTTTAAAGAAATACCCAACTTACAAGAAGTTGATATCTCAAATAATCTAATGATAACTCTTAGTGCTACGGCTTTCAATTCGCTGCATCAATTGCAGACAATTAATTTAGAACAAAATCGTTGGATCTGTGATAATGGTTTCGATGCTACATTAAAGCTATTGAAACGGAAAGGAATCGAAACAAGACTACATTCGTGCGAAGTAGTTTTCGATATGAGAAGCGCCACCGCTGGGAGAAAGGCCGACAATGAACCTCACATGTTCGAGAGAATGATGGCAGCACCACCTCCGACGATGCAATCTTCACTTGAAACTGAACCTAAGGAATTTATTAAAATCGAAAATGTTTGGAAGCCCAAGAAACCCATAGATTCAGAAGAGGTCCATGAAGCACAAGCTTGTGAAGAACAAAGTCCAATCAAGATTTGTCATCTGCATCGCAGTTGTTTGGCTAATTTGAGAATTTTGATAAAAGACAAGACAGCTGGGGAGGTCATCAAACGAGGAAAATATACCGAAGATGACTTGAAATTTGTATTCTTCACAGGAATTGCACTGGGAGTAGCCATATTCATCTGCCTTATGACCTGTGCACTTTGTATTAAACGTTGCTTTAGTGTTCAAAAGAAATTCACCACACAACTGCAGAGTGATGGTGGGTTAAGACAAATGTGGACTTTCTAAACTTCTCTTATATTCATTATTTATTTTTAGCTGTCAGCACTGTGCCATTTCGACGCCCCATTCCAGCACCAATACCACCACTTAGACAACGTCGATCGAATCGACGATCTCGAAATGCTGTACCACCTCTGAATCGGTCACTTTCAAGTCCTGTGCGTCGAGGACCACATGCCGATGGCAATCAAGGTGACTTTGCTACATTTATAACGCGGTTTTTTGAAAGACCGTCAAGGCATCAATATTACCGGACAATAAATGAGAATACAGCTCATATGATTCGACGATTGAGTCAGAGTAATTTGTTTAACAATCGACGTAGTAGAAATTTTACTGAAACAACAACTCCAAATGGCAATGAAGAAGGAGGTTCAGAACAATTGCAACCATTTGTATATCCTTTGGCTATTGAGAATGTAGCTTCTCTAGACGATCCACTGGTGCATCCATCTAATGCAGAAAGATGGGAAGAAACATCGGTGCGTCCAGAAACACCACCACCAGCCTATGGAGATGTTGTTAGGCCGAAAGGAGAAACTTAGTTGTTTTACAAATTAAGAATTGTATTTAAGAAGTCCAGTTTTCATAGTCCTATTATTTTAGTTAACTATAATTTAAAAGAATAAAAAATACATTCCATTAAAAAAAAAACTATAAAATAAGTTGATTTTAAAGAAGTTTCAGAATTTGAAGGGGTGTAGGACTACAAATACGTACCTTCGAAGCAAAACGTTATTAAAAAAAGTATCAAAAGAATTTCAAAATCAAAACAGAATTAAGTTCCTTGTTAACTTGGGACCTGTTTCTCATCAAAATTATATCAGTAACATTTACTATATCAACTTCATTTAAAAGCAATAGGTGCGCCCGATTGCACCTAGCGCTCATTTGTAATCGAAATAAGCCATTAATACTAAACAGCCTAATAAGGCACGCCTATAGATCCTATAGAAGTTGTCAGATGTCGTTTAATGAGAAACAGGTCCCTGGCTTTGGATCCGTTTATAGAAACGGGCTAGCAGTTTACACAGGCTACAGTATTAAGAACTCCATCCAACAATATTCGACAAACGATATCCAAGATCGAAAATTGAAAGCTATACGAGTACTTGCTTCCTACTCACTAATAAACAAATCGTAAAATAAAATTTAACTAAATATTTGAATTTAATTTTGTTTATATTTGGGAATTAAATCTGTCTATTACAACATTGAACATTACTAAGTAAATGACTTGATACATGTTCTTAATAAAATTGGCACATTAGTTCAAGATCACGGGATTCAATGTTAAGTGCCGATTAAAAAATCACCATACTTAGCAATAAGTAACATCAGTAACTGTGTACATCAATAGTCCATTATGGTGTCCTACATAAGTATATCCAAAATAGGGCCAGAAAATAATTAGTCATGGATACAAATTGTTTGCTATCAACTCTATCTCCTATCATATAAAATTCATTTCCCACCAAAGCTAGCATACAAATCAGGTTTTTTCAATAAAATATGTAATTTTATATATGTACAAACAGTGTTTGATGTTTTTATGTAGGTATACAATTAAGCCTTCAAATGTTTATGTTTGTTTTTTTTTTTTTTTTTTTTTGGTTCAACATCATAAGCTTACCTTCTAGCTCGCTATTTCCCATAGCTATAGCATAATTTCAAGCAATACAAAGAATATACAAAAGCATTGTTATTTTTATCACTGGATGTGTGGTTAATATTAATTTTGAAAATAAATGAGCATGAATAAAGCAATTAAACTAAACATGATCAAATAAAACTAAGGGAAAAGTTATAATATATAATGGAAGCCAAAATGACAATGATTCATGATAATAGATAATAAATATTAATTAAAATTTATAAATATTGCTTTGACATTTATACAGGAAAAAGGACAAAACATAAAAAAAAATGTATAGACATATAAAATAATTGTAATAATAATTTACCTATTAACTCTCTCATATTTGCTTGTTTGGCGTCAATAAGTTTTTGTTTTTCTTCAGCGGTAAGATCATCAGTTTCGATATCATCAGATGGACATTCGAGAACAGCAGCTCTGTTGAGTTAAAATAATTAAAATCATTCTGTTAATCGCATAGTTTTGCTAATTTTAAGTTTTGTCTCAGACAAGAATATAATTTTAGTATGTTAACCTTGAATTATTGTTCGTAAGACCCTTTTGCCTTAAATCAGTGGTTAGGAAATATCAAACTGTTGATAAGGTTATATGAACGCATCACACCCTCTTATCCAAATAAAACAGAAACCTCATTGGTAAAATTCAAAATAAGAATTGCTCATGGATGATTGTTAAAAAGTTTTCAACCGAGGTGAATACTTCAATTCGGTAGAATATAAAATCGAACATTCCCTTTATTTTAAAGAGTTAAATTTTGGTCGCATTCCATGATATCGAAGCCGATTTTAATAATGTCAGAATTATTGCAAAATGGCTATAATAGAAATAAAATCTGGAAAGATACTCCTAAATTGAGGCAGGCAAAAATTCTACTTGGGAATTACAACCAAAAGCGTTTCAAAACATGCATTAATTTAGGTAGAAACAACCTAAGAATATTAACTGGCCACTGTAGATTGAGTAAACACCTCAACAACATTGGACTGATAAGAAAATGTGCCACCTGCAGATTCTGCAATGAACATGCTGAAACACCGGATCACAGCATACTCGGTAACTGTGGGGCACTCATGCACCAACGGCACAAATATGTGGGGCATTAAGTGATTACAGAGGCAGAGTTGTAAAGGAAATCTCCTGTAACCCAGAAGGGGGTACAATAAACTTAAAGGTAGCAGTAAAATTCCCCAACTTTAATTCATTTATTGAGGATGATGAAACAATTTTAGACCTCTTCAGTAAGTGCCCTGCTATCTTCCAAAGAACCAGACACCACTTGTGAGGCTACTACTACAATAATCCTATGGATTTGCTGAGCAGTGACATAAATAATCTCTCTCTGAACCATTAATTGGTTTCAGTTGTTAGTATTTTTGTTTCCTTACAGATTTCGGTGGTATCACAATCGTGAATCCTACTTAAACTCAACTTTACTTAACCTTATATTCCAAACTAAAGCATAAGTAATTATAAAAAACCTACATCGAAAGAACACACATTTCGGTTTAATACTTAAAACTAAAATTTACCTTATAGCTTGAATCCAAACATTTTTATCCTTTGGTTGTTGTACTTTAAGCTCATACATTTCGGGAAAGGCAGGGTTTGAAGAAATAATATAAATGCCACGCGATTCAGTTCCAGCTTTTTCACGAATGAGAAGCTTTTGAAGAGATACAACTCCAGCCTATCAAATAAAAAAAAAAGAATTTAAAACTTCAGCTCATCAAAGAAAATTAAAATAAATACCTTATTCTCTGGGGTAAAGAATGTATACTTATTGTGTGAGCTCTCTTGAAGAAAGAATAAACAATCAGACAACACTACAACCAGCACAACTTGCATCTTAGATCTGCCTTGCATCAGCATAGCATAGCCTTCGAATCTGAAAAAAAAAAATATTTCATTTACATAAATAATGCTGAGAAAAAAATTGAAAAAAAATTACTTTAATCTCCTTTGAGGGCCAACACAAATCTCAGATTTCCTAAATTGCTTATTTTTGTACATTGCATACGATTTGACATCGATGCGTCTGAAGATCTCCAATTGGCGATCTTGCTTTTCCTTTTCCGCCACACAAGCATCTACATCGACAAGCATACTTTTGACCAAATTCATAGCTCGCTGTAGCTTTTCCTGTTCGACTCGATCCTCCCTTGAACTCTTCAATAACGGATCGATGAGTAGAGGATATTTTGTCAAGCGCTGCAATAAATTCCCAAAATAAAAATGATAGTTAGTTAAAAATAAACAACAAGACTAAAATGTCCATTGAACTTACCTGCGTCACAAACAAAATACACTCGGGAATGCCTTTCTTCTTGAGCAGCGGATTGGACAGACAATGCTTATACCATTCGGCAAACGTTTGATCGCTTGTCATGCAAAATTTAAATTTATCGAGTGCAGAACGATGATTTGAGCAGAATTCCCCTAGAAATAGAACAAGAGTATAGCTATAGTAGTAGTGTCGATGTGTCGTAGGGAGGTGAATATTCAATTTTTAATCATGTGTGAAGGACTGCTCAGCACTATGCTGTGCTGGTCGGTCATTGAGGAGAACTCATCAAATTACAGAATGCTTTCGTATGCACTATTGGGTGTTGTGCGGCTACAAGTTTGTACCGTATAGAATGGATGATAATGAAAATGAGGCGTCCAACGACGACGATGAAGGCGTTCGTCTGTTGTTGTCGTCGTAGGTTCGACTTTGTTGTGGTACATACACAGTACAGTATAGTGAAGCATTTAATTATGTGTACTGTGAGTTCAAATTGAAAGAAAGGTCGCGTGGGTTTAATTACCCTGATGTGGAAGTGGGTCATTTTTGACGGCCGGTGGTGGTGGTGAAAAAGAAAACAACAACAATAACGACGACGATGAAGACTACGACGACCGACGGCGGGATGTTAGATATAACCAACGAAGGCGATGATGATTTCTCTATTGTTTTTTTGTATTTTGATTATGTCATCTGTGTGCAAATGGGAGAAAAAAAGTTCATGCAATTATGCACTTACAGGTGGTCTATTGTTTTTTTTTTTTATTGAAGAAGCTCGAGGTGTATAAATTGATGGAGTCATGTGGATGGATGTAATAAGATGTAAATATTTTAAGAATTTTTAACACTTGTTAATGTTTGACAATGAAGTTGGTTGAAGAAGAGTTTGGATTGGTGTTGTTTTAACTTGTTTTTTTTTATTTGTTTTTTTAGTTTATGGATTTTTCAAAGGCAAATGAGAAAGTAAAAGTAGAAATGTGAATTGTATGCCAATTAAAAACTATGTTTGTTTACATGTGGTTTCATTTACATGACTTTTATTGGATATGAACCTTAGAGATTGTGATCAAGAGTTGAGTAAATTTGAATCTGTGTTTGTGGCGGAACTTATGTGTTGAAATTTTGTTTTGAAAATGCTACCGATGTTGGGTCTATGTACGAATGAAAAGATGTAAGGAGTGGTGGAAGCGGACTGCAAGCTGGAAATCTATTTTGTTACCTTCTAGAGCTGGATGATATTGCTCATCTTATAGCTCTTCCACCAAGTTAGTGACTCTTATGAATTTTAGTATTCGGAATATTTTCGGAGGGAACAGTTCGCTGGTAGCACCCAACGTGTTTTTTTTCTCTAGTGTATAAGTACTTTGCAGCCAACTTAAACTAGGGGATCTCTAGGTGAAAAGATCCCGAAAGTACGGTTTAGACTAGAGTACGTCGCGTCACCATTATATAGTGTCACACTTCAATAGAGTTTTCTTGTGATGATTAAAAGGATGCCTTTCATAACTGGTGGGGTGCCGAGTAGGCTGTTCCAACAGACAAAAATCAAACTCGAACTATTAGACTTCTGTTCCTACACGCATTTCACCAGCCCTCAAACTAGTTTCTGATCGTCAGAAAAGTTAGGGATTTTTTTTTTCAAACTAAAAACCAGAGGGAACAAATTTTTGCTGGTAGATTGTGTGTGTGTAGAGTTTGAATGTGCGTATGGATGACGAATACTAAATTCAGTCTTTTTCATCGTTCAAAGTTAAAATTATGTTGAAACCGACGGATAAAAATAGTGATCCTGCTACAGGCAGCTGAAATGGTGATCAGTCAGATTTCCAACCAGCCAAAACCATGCCTCTGATTTTATTTAAACTTACAAACTTGGTTGCAGACGGTTTTAAACTGCGTATTGGAACAAAGCAATTGTTTAATGAGACTGTTCTGTACTGTTCGAACAGAAAATTATAACTTTTTGGTGTTAAATGAGAAAATATCAATTCCGAACAGACTCTATTTTTGTTTAATGAGTCTGTGTGGAGCAGTTTTGGAGATTTTCTGTACATGCTTTTGAGTCAGAAAACATTTTCAAAAACTGTCAAATGTAGTCGTTGTTGTTTCAGTTGTAAATTGTTGTGGCGTTTCTTTTCTCATTAAACAAAGCTATATGAGTGTAATCTTTCGTTCGACGGATATCTTATTTGTTTGTTTATTTGATAACTTACCATAAGCAACTTTTAGTCTCTGAGCATTTGTTGATGAGAAAAAATCCACCAAAATGTCAGCAATGCTGTCAACTATGTAATTTTCTCTTTGCTTCTGCCGAAGTTTTTTGAGAAAGCTAAAAATGTAAATGGTTAATGGATTATGGTCTCGACTTTTTAAACTGTTGGTTTTTGTTGTATACTCACCACGTGTGTAATTCAGTCAATTCAGCTAAGCGAGGAAACATACGATTAATATGCAATCCCGCAAAATGTCTTTCTAAGCTTTCAACAAAAACTTTCTGCATGACTAGAAGGGTCTGGCAGTGATGTTTTTCCGTCATAATAAACTCATAAATGTGTTCCTGCCTTTTCACTTGCTATTTTTTTTTTTTTTTAAGGAAAACAAGAAACGTTCCAAGGTCAAATATAAAACCCAAAGTGTTTTATCAATCAATCTTACTTGTTTATCTTTAAGTGATTTGACAACTTCTTTTGGCACACTTGGACTCCATGAGTCATGTTCGTCAAGAGCTATACCTAAAGCTGGATCAGCGCCCAAATCATGTGGACCGATTGGCGGTTCATTTAAAAATTCAACTCGAATCAAAGGTGTATCATCTGAGTAACTGAAATAGAATAAACAAAAACAAACAATTGTCTTCTTTAGTTTTGATTTCAATTTTAAAAAAATAAAAAAAAACAAAAAACTTGTAAACAGATTTTAAAAAATATCCAGTTAAATAGATTTCGTGTTTGTGAAAGAGTGTATTTCGGTTTTTTTTTTTTTTTGTTTTATACACAGTACATAGTATAGGTATAGTTTTCATGGTTTATCATAAGTTTGATTAGAGAATAATAATAAAAAAAAAAAAATAATAAAACTTAAAAACAACTTATTTCGTATATATCATCAAGTTCTTTTCAACATCCATTTAATAAATATAAGTTTTAAAAAGCAGTAAGTTTTTTATCAAAGAAATGAGTTTTTTTTTTATTTTTTAAGAAAGATTTACAAAAATAGTTTTTTAGAGAAACACAAGAAAGCGGAGTAGATAAAGTATTAAATGTTAGTTTTAATATTTTAATTATTCAAATTATTATGAATTAGCGCTCTGGGAGGATACTTACTTTGAATGTTCATTTTGTGAATGTCCATCATAATAATCCCGGCCATCGTCATGATGTGAAGTATGGCTAAATAAGAGAATGCAAGCGTAAAAACAAAAACAATAAAAATGTGTAATGGAAATAAACACTGCGGCGAAGGCGGCTTAACAAAAAATAAAACAAATGAATTTTTAAATTAGCAAATTAAAAAAATAAATAAGGACAAATTTTGTGAACTAATTACAAACATAAAATATTTAACATAAAAATTAATTATAATAATTTTAAGCGTAAAGAATAAATTTACTATAAATAAAATTTAAATAAAAATGCAAAGTGTTGAAGCAAATAAGGAACTAAACTAAGAGATTGAGGTGAAGACTAAGTGAAATATGAAGTTATATAATTATTTATTTTTTTTTTAATTTATTTGTATAGAAGCCAGATTTATTTGATTAAAATTTGAACAAAAATCTAAACAATGTGATGGATTTTGTTGTCAAATGCTGATGTTTTGCAATATTTGACATTGATACGACGACATCATTTCGACGATATGTGAGTCTAACATTACCATAGAATTTTAAGGAGGATTTTAATTTAAGTTTTCCGAGTTAGTATTTTGAATTATTATTATCATTTGGTACATTATGCTTAGCTAAGTATTGGCTGACCGGTTTGCAGCCCGTAATTTATGAATGCAATACGTTTATAAGAAATATTAAATAACACTACAGTGTCCAGTTGTAGTGTAGCTCACAAAATAAACAGTATTGTGTCTCTAACTTTAGCGAGAGTTCTATTACAGTTTGGAAAAAAATAACTTTGCTAATTAAGCGAACTAATTACGTGACCTTCCTCAAAAATTTATTATCTGAATTAATAATTCTAAAATTGCCTTAAATATTATTGTAGCTCACGTAGAAGAGCGGGTCACTAAAAAACATATTTAGATAGTAAAACATTAGCAAGAGTAAAGCAAACTTAGATAGAGAAACTATGTAGAATTTGAGTGAAAAACAGCTTGATAAATTTAAAGACTTGTCTGTCAGAAATGGTGTTGGTCGCTAAAGTCTATTTAGTTTGATTCTTAAGTATAATAGACACTATTATGAATTTTCTAAAAGATTAATTGTAATTTAAAAATGTTAAGAATTATTCAGTACTTGAAGAAAATTAAAAGTATTTTCTATAAAAATAGTAGCTTTGAAGTTCTTATGTAATGTTTTGTACTTTTTGTTTTTAGGTTTTCTTTGAAATATCAGTATGATAAAATGGGAAGTGACGGTAGTGTAGCTCACGTTTCAGAATGTAGTGTAGCTTAAGACCTATATGATTAATAAAACAAAAGTGTTTTATTTGACCATTTTCTATTATTCTATTTAATGTACTTTAACTACAGATACAATTTTTGTATCATAAAGCCCTTAAAGCGGAAGATTTTTGAAGTTAAAAAACACCTTTGCAACTTCCTTCGGCATGTAGTGTAGCTCACATTTACTTTTCATTAAAGACATCATATTTTATCCACATGTTGTAAAGATGCGCTCATGGGAGCTGGATACTTGAAAAATCTTATATATAATACTAATTAAGATGAAACTGTAAACATGGTAGCTTTCGCAACACAAGAATAGATAGAATGCCGGTCATGTTAAATGTAGTGTTGCTCACATTGAATTAGGGTTTAGGTGTGAGACGCATGATGATTCCAAGTGATCGTCACCTAGACGAATTTTTTTTTAATTTTTCAATATCTCATAAAAATGGGTAATTTTTTTTAATTCAAACTAAAATATCAAGTATTTTAGGTAAAAAATCATGGTACAAAATCAAAAACAACACATTTTTGTTCAATTTAATTTCTCATTAAAACTGGCTTCTATCCTTTATAGTTTTATCCTTATTTTAGTTTTGTTTAAATAAAAATAAATTATAATGGGTAGAGAAATCATTATAGATCAACTATAAATAGGGGCTACTTTTTTTTTATAGACCAGACTTACGGCAAAATCCCTCTTTACACTGAATAGATTCAAAGACATCAAGTATAAAAATGGTAGACATTTAAAAGCTCTTAATTTTCTACTTCATTTTCTTTTTCTATTTGGCATGCATATAAGGAAAAATAAAGAACTTTTTTTTGTAGGTAAATAAGAAATATAAATTTTAACTACTATAAACTCATAGCATTAGATACTTAAATATTTATAATATAAAATGCATTTTCAAAAACAAGTAAAGAGCATCTCCTTAACAGTTTTCAGTTTTTTTTTTAAATTTTTTAGAAGAATTAGAAGAACAGCGAAGAATGGAGAGAGTTATAGAATTGAATGTATTATGTAATTAGGAAAAGATGAATTTTTTGTTTATGATATTTTTCAATCAACTCGTATAGATATGATTTATAGTTTAAATGCAAATGCGTTATATTATTAATATGATTTATGAGAAAAGATTGAATTTTCGAAAGGCCGTTTAATAAATTTTGATTAAGGAAGAAAAAAAAAACTAACTTCAATTTTGGTTGCCAACGTAAATAGTTTTTATTTTTTTATTTTTAAATATAAGAAAACAAAACTACTTTCAATTTTTAAAAAACATTTTAAAGCCAAATTTAAGACAGACTTCACATTGATCAATGTAAATGTAAGGTGTAAGGTGTGTATTATATAGATTTATAGGTGTATTTTGTATGGAGTTGTTTAAGATATTTTAGTGGTTCAGTGGTGTTCGAGTTTTTTGGTAGTGGTGTTTGAGAGAAAACATAATCAAGATATTTCAAAAAAAAAAAATATAAAGTTTTTAAATGAATCAAAATAAAGTTAAAATAAAAACAAAATATAGAATTTTCATAACGCGCTTCGTTTTTATGATGTAGCTTTTTGGTGTGTTTTGGAAATAACATTTAATAAATAATAATTTATGTATTGAAAAAACGTCTTGAATTTATAGGTTTTGGACACAATTTCGAGTCATTATGATCGTTTTGGAAAAATTTCCCAGAACAGGGACCGCAAAAAATATTTTGCAAAAATCTATCGAGAAATCCGATATCTCTTTAACTAGAAAAAATCGATTTTGGAATTAATTATACTAATCGATAACGAAAAAAATTCTTTCTTAAAACTTTGCATAAGTGTTGCAATGTTGTAGTCATCATTTTGAAAAACAATTTATTTACAAATATTTCGAAAATGAATTAGAAAAAGTTCTAACTGATCACTTGTATCAAAAAGAACTTGTCATGATATATCTTTTGGGAAATACTATTATCTACAAATTAGAAAAAAATATTAATCGAAAACTGCACCATTTAAGACCAAAAAGCAAAAAAAACATGTTTTATCGACATTCGGCCAAATTTTGAAACCATTTTGAAACTATTGGCTTATAAGAATGAGCCCAAAATTGTGTAAACAACTTTTTGATTCAATTTACCGTTTAAGACTGTATGCGAAAAACCCAATTATTCGACAACTCACCTTTTTGAAATAGCAATATTTTGTAATTGAAAGCTCATTATGGCAAAAAGTGTGCCAAGTTTGTTTTGTTGACAATATTATAATCTATAATTTGAGCACAAATTATTTTTTTGAAAACTTTGTCAATTTGAGTAAAAAGCAAAAAAAGAGATTTATTGGATTTTGAAGAAGTTTTTAAAATTTTATCTGATAAAAAATTTTCATAATGTATAAACTTTGTATGCAAACTATTTCGATCACATTCACAGTTTTTTAGTTTTTCCACAAAAACCGACATTTGGAAAAGCGATATCTTCTGAGTGATCAGTCGGAGAAAAAGAGTGTCAAAACCTTATTTGTAGAAAATCGTATGATCTACAAGTTTTGCAGAAATACTTTTCAATAGGTTCTACCGTTACATAGTTATATGCGAAAAAACAATATTTTTGACATTTGACCCTGAATATCTTTTGATGCGAACATAATTGCATTTAAAAATCTTCACTTGGAATTTTTCGGTAAATTGGCCTTATTTTTGTAGATTTTTCCTGGGTTATTTAAAGCGTTTCGGAACCATTTTTGACCGAACCTGTTTCGTCTCTCTGTAAATCTTGGTAAAGATTAATTAAATATCTTTGGATATTTAGCTATATGATACAAAATGCAGTTATTAGCAGCATTAGATGTACAAAATATCACTTTGAGGCTCCAGTACCAAAAGATTTGACGTATTCTTCTACTTTTATACTTGACAATGCCATAAAAAGCAACACGTTCACTGTGGCGTATACTTGCTTTTTATGTGCAAATAATTTAGAAAGAAAAGAAGCATGTGTGCTTAGTATTTAAAGTTACTTACTTCAGTCAGAAAAAAATTAGTTGATGTTTAACAATCTTTAATACGGAAAATACTTTTTTTTGTTTACTTAGGGGCCGGTTTTAGCGATCAGGAAAACGAATCAGGAAAAAAATTCTAATGGATTTTTTAGGTAGTTTTCAATCAAACTGAACAACAATTATTGCACTAATCAAATAAATCTAACTATAGCATAAACATTTATTGTACAAAATGTATTTCTTTATTTTCTTGACGCAAATTAATTTTTCGTGCCAGCTGATTGCCATTTCAAACAAAATGGAATAAATCGTTCCAATGATTTGATTTCAATTTCCTTTTATCCACTGACGGAATTGCATACGAAAAACTTATTCTTATCTATACTATCAGAAAAAAGAGGAAGGCTGGCTCCTGATCGCTATAAACGACCATCAAGAAAAAATATTTAATTTCATAAAGTTTCAACTTTTTCTTATGCGTTTTCCTGATCGCTATAACTTGCCCCTTAGACTACATTTTCAATATTCGCCTAGAAGACAGCCTAAGCAAAACGTAGTTTTTTGAGCGTTCTTACAAGAACACAACAGGAAATGCTCATATTAAAAATTCTCTTGTTTACAAATTAAAAATATCAGTGAAAAAAAAGAGAAAATTTGCTCTTAAAATCATTCTTTTCGGTAAAAAAATAATAGACTAGGCACTATTGGCCATCAATTTCCTGTGCACTTTTTTTAAGACTTCTCCAGTGAATGTGTATGAATGTACTGTATGTACTAAAAAAATTGATAATAATAACCACACAACTTGCGTTAGTTAAATAATGGTTTTACATAAAAAAAAGTACGTATACGCCACAGTGCACATAATGTTCATATTTTTGCTTTGAAAACACCTTTTTTCAGTTTATGGAATGGCATATAAATAACCACGTCAAATTTTTGCTTGAATCAAGGTATTTTTAAGCTGTATATATGTACATGCTAATTTTGCGGGAAAATGGCTTTTAGAACTGTAAAAGTTATTAAACCGACAACGTGAATTTTAAAATTGAATTGACTGCATTACCAATTGACTGCAGTCGTTTACAGTTCTGCTTATTTATTTTCGTTTCACAAACTAGAATTTGGTGAAAAATGGTTCATGTAGTAAAAAAAAAATGAAGGATCATAGCAAACACGATTGAATATACATATATAGGTTTGCTAAACTGTGACCTCTCAAAAAAGATTAAAAAAATGGAATGAAGCTACATCATAAAAAATTAATTCTCAACAATTAAGTCTAATTATAGTGTGTTTAAAAAAGAATTCCGTATTAGCTATAAAATAAATACCTAACTTTTTAAAAATGTTACAATTTGTGTAACTTTTCAGCTTCAAAAATACTTGAAAGCGTCAACCAAAAACATTTAAACAGAGTAGAAAAGCAAAAAAAAAAGTTCTTCAAATTTGGAAAATGAAATTAGTAGAGTGTATTATAGGTTTTTTTTTTATATAATATATAAAATAAGAGACAAGAGTATAAATATATAAAATAGTTTATTTTGTTTTAAAAAAATTGTTTTTCTTTGTGAGACCAATCGAAGCTGAAGAGCAAAAGAAATGTGAAGAACAAAATTCAGATTTTTTTTTTGCTTCTATATAAAATACATTTTAACAATATATTCTAAAAGTTAACAAAATAATAAGCACATACAACTCATAACAAAAATGATTTTTTTTTTGTTAAACTTTAAAGAGTTTTTTTTTATTTAGGAAAAGTTAGAGTTTTTTTTATTTTGTTTAAATAGAAGATAAATGAACGAAACAAAAAACTCAACAAATTGTTTAAGCAAATACTCTCATTTTGATTATGATAAACTTTGTTGTTAAAAAAAAAATAATTTTTTTTTTTTTAGTTTTATGATTTTGATTTTTATTTTTGATGTATCTCTGTTGGGGGGGGAGGGGTTATTTGTTTTATGTTACCTAGCGTGATGTGAAGTCACGCCTAATTTGTTAGCAACCAATCTCCAAGGAGAGTAGCATCCGGTCATTTTCTTGCCGCTTTGAAAAATGCACAATAATTTAACAATAATTGAATTTGATTTCTTTTTAAATTCAAAAACATTATTTGTTTTTTTTTTTTTGTTTTCTTTTTGATTTTTTTTTTCTAATGCATACAAAATTTTGTGGACAATTTTGATAAAACAAAATTTTTAATAACAATACAAAAATTAAATTAAACGAAATAAATGAAAAAATATTAAAAACAAAACTAATATAACTTCAAATCTACTACGGCAAACTGTTTCTTTTCTCTAAATTTGTGTTGTTTGAAAAAGCGTAGTGGGCGAGAAAATGTCCTAAATGCAGAAATATTTATTATTTATTTTGTTCATAAATATTTAAAAAAAAGTTAGATAACAAAAAAAAAAAACTAAAAATGGGTGATTTCAGCAAATTACACTGCACGTTTAGTTAAAAAAATATATTCGATTACACCTAATGTATACTTTCTAGAAATTTTCGTTGAAAAACTCGTTTTCGAAAATTTAATTTTTCAAAAAAAAGAAAAGTTTGAGAATCGGTACCATATCAGCTTTTATGAACATTTGATGGGGTAAATCGGTAGCAGTGGAGGTAAAGTTATAGAGGTACCAGAGGTTATATGGTTTTTGTACTTTTGCCGGCTAAAATTTTTAAATTTTGTATTTTTTTCAATTCCGAACGGTGATTCTCAAAATAACCCGTTTTGTTTGAGTAAAAATTAGTATTATAATTGAAGCGTTGAGAGAAAGATGGGATTGAGTGACATTTTCAAATATTTGAATAATCAAGATTTAAAGTTTATCTTTCTCATAAAGTTTATCTTTTTAATAAATAGGTTCTAAAACAACAGAAAAATTATACTGAGAACACAGAAATTTAAGTTAACCCTAAACCATCTACCACCAATTTCAGTCCCTTAACCACCTGCGTGTGGCCCCACAGACCGTTCAATAAATATGATGGGTGATTTTCGGCAGTTACAAAATTAAAAAAAAAAAAAAAAAAAAACAATGACAATGTTTCTAGTACTCTTGAACTTCATTTAAAGAATCAGAAAAAATAATATTAAATCACCTTTTTAGCATAAAATTGAGTATGACCATTCAATGAGGTGTGTATAAATAGGAACTTATTTCAAAGTTTTTTTTTTTTGCTGATTCTTATAAATTAGGAAAACAAACGATATAATAAAAATTTTAAAAAATTCCAGAGAAAAATTTCGACAAAACTGCAGCCCACCAATATTCACAATTTTTTCGGCAGTTTCCATACATTTTTTTCGTACGTTTTTTTATTCGTGTAAGTTAGTGCGTTGAAATAAAAAATATCAAAAATTAAGATTTCACAAATACCTTGGACAAAAACAATTTATCTAAACTTTTCGAAAAATACATTTAAATTTCAGTTTGCTGAGAATCACCCAAATACAAATAATTTTCTACGTTAATTTTTTTTGAATAAAATTATTTATTTTGTTAAGATTGATTGATAGATTATAGATTGATTAACTGCTTGGCATTTTTGCAAAGAAGAATATTATTTTTTTATTGTTTGTTTCTTCTACAGTGCCTGTGGTCGTAGGGAATGGACGTCGTTTATTTTAACTGTTAAATACTTCTATAAAAAAAAAAATAGGTTATATAAAATAAAATTACTCTTTTCTCTTTTTTTTATTTCAATTTTTTTCTAAAAATACATATCCAAACAAAAAATATGTAAATAAAAATAACTTTATATAATTGTTGCTTTGTGCTCTTGCAAAGAAATTTGGGTATAAATAAAATTATAAAAAAAAAAACAATTTTTTAAAAAATTGGCTTTGCAAAACAGAGTACGGTGTCTTTTTTTATTATTTATTTTTATACATTTGGTTTAAGTAATATTTTTTGTTTTATATATAATATATATTTACCTTTTCGAAATCGATGAATATTCCTTGAGACTAATATTTAATTTTCTAGCTGATTGCTAAGCTAACTAAGTGCATGTATCATTTCAAAATATATTTCATTTTGAATGGATACATAATATTATTTACTTTGAGAAAATAAAAAAAAAAAACAAAAAAAAATATACTTCTCGCATGTGCCCACTACACTTTTTTTTTTACTAATTGTAAGGTTTATGTTTATTAAAACAAAAAAAAAGTAAAAAAAAAACTTAACAAATTTGCAAAGCATTAACAGTTTTTAAATTTGTAGGTTAAAACAAAATAAAATATAAATAATTTTGGTATATGAACAAATTTGAACCTATAGGGAGTGCAAAAACACATAGAAACGCTCTGTTGATGTATGTATATAGTTAACTTTCAAGCAAATGTATTTTATTGTATTTAAGATTGTAAAATATTATTATTTTATTTTTACCAACTAAAACGATTTATGTACCGCGGTTATTGTGGTGAATGAAACAAAAAAAAACTTCGTCTGTTTATATTATGTATATTAGGTACGTTGCAAAAATATTCTTCCCTCATTAAAATTATTATTGAATATTTACAAATAAGTGCTACTAAATAATTGATACAAAATATATAATAACTCAAAGAAAAATATAAATAAAAAAACAAAAGCTAAAATGGTGGTTTGGTAACGAAAATTTAAAAAAAAAGGATATAATATATTACTTTATTGATAATCTTTTTGTAATTCTCCAATAGGTAAAGCAGTGTTGTCCAACCTTTCTTGTTCAGTGCTCTACTAGGACTTTTTCAAAGTCCTTGTACCCCCCTAATACATTATATTCACTAAAAAATACTCAATGTTAGTTTTATTGAATAAATCAATAGTTTCTAAACATGCATTGTAGAACTGTAATGCTAGTACGAGCAGCAAATTTTTAAAAAAATTAAGTAATATTTTGTTTAAATCAGGAAACATCCTTTATATTGATGCCTTTTTTATGGCTCGTAACACTACTTCAGCTGCAAAGTATCAGTTCCTTGCATTAAATTTAAGAATGAATGAAATCTGTCGTTGGTACCAAAAAGATTTGAGTCTTTTGAACTGATAACACTTCATTTGACTAACCCTGTAAGTGGAATACTTACAAAAAATGTATTAAAATTTTAATATATTAAATTTTAATATCCACACAGAGCATTATTTCACGTCTGGATTATCGATACGTAATTTGCAAGATGTCTTTAAGTGGATTTATAGCTTATTTTTAAGTGACAAATGATATCGTTCATAAACAATCTTTCTTAATTTTATGGACATAGAAAACGGAAGTTCAAAGACCCTTTTTAATATTTTTTACTTGAAAAATACAAGGTACCTTACCTACTTCTTCAATTATAATCATCATGATACAAAACATGAATTCTATTTCTCCCTTTTTGAGTAACTTAACAGTAACGGATTAAAAAAATGTTGGTCTTTTTTGAAAGGTGCAAGCAGTCTTCATACTACAAATCAATTTTTATATCATATAGGTATTTGTTAAGGATATATCTGATTCTGCAGTCAAATTTTGACCGCTCGGCGGCGGTACTACTCTAATAACTGGGTATACAAATATTAAAGCAAGTAGGAGTTATAATAATAGTTAAAAACTAGGCAGTCGTGGCCGAGTGGTTAAGGCGTCTGACTCGAAATCAGATTCCCTTTGGGAGCGTAGGTTCGAATCCTACCGGCTGCGTATTCTTTTTTAAATTTTAAGTGACTCAGTATTTTATTATTTTTCTACATAAAGGATGTCTATACGAAAAATTAAATAAATACAGTAGGGTAGTTGTTGATAAAAAAAAATGCCTTTAACTCGAAAGACGCAATTTCGATACTGGTTTTTAGATATAGGAACTTTATTATTTGTGTAAATCTTTTTAATGGCTGTTTTATTTTTGCACATTTGAATTTCTTATTAGCCCAAGTAATATTTCAAAAATCGATTAGAAATATATGGGAAAAACTCAAAAATAAAATAAAATTCTGAAAAGTACTAGCACTGTGCAAAATCTGAGAATTTCAAATTTTGCAAGCGGGATATTTCCTTGAACCAAAATAAATATATAAAGTTCTTCAAACTTCATTGAAATAATCTAATTGGACATTATTCCTTATTTCATGTCATTATTTCTCAAAATTTTGACGTCTTTGAAATTTGATTGAACAGCGATGATTGAAAAATAATAATTTGTAATTTGCATTATGCTGAGAATTTAAAACTTTTATGAATCAGACATTTGAAGTAGGGTACAAATCGAGTGGAAACGTTCAGTTCTAAGACCTGGGGACAAATCGTCGCATACGAAAACGAGCGAACGTAACTGTATTTGATATTTTTCTCTTTATCTTTTTGTACAGATTATATAGAGACAGCGATCGTCACTACTTTTACCTTCGTTCGTTTCCGTATGCGACTATTCAGCTCTTGGTCTATTTCTGAAATACTTAGAACTGCACTGCACTCCATAAGTAAAATGAACAGGAAAAATATTGTTGCCTTCATAGTCAGGACTTGAACCCGCACCTCTGGGTTATTAATTAATTTCAGTTATTCGGATCTTCAATCCAGCCGTTTTCCACTTCGACAGAAGTCAAGAAGTTTCTAGTTTATGATGAAATGACATTTAAATTCAAATATACCATTATGTGTTCAGTGTACGCCATTATGAATTGCAACCAAAAAATTTTAATTAAAACAGAAATTAGCATTAGAATGCATTTAATTTTTTACATAAACTACCAACCACCATTACAAAAAAATAAAACATAATACAAATTATTTAATATTGACAAACATAAATGAAACTAAAAAAATAAAAATAATAATAATAAAAACATATATAATTTGGAAAATAATAAATTAAATTATTTTGCGCATTCTTCAGCTGGGAATAAATTATTATAATATCTCACACGCTTAGTAAATTTATAAAAAAAAAAATATTCTTATACAAAAGCAAGACATATTAAATTTTAAATTTATTATTTTAGTTAAAAATAAAATTAAAGAAAAAGAAAAACAAATATTACAATGCTTTTTGCAAAATCTATGCAAACATAAGTTAATATAAATATAAAGTTATTCTCGCAAGTTTTTTTTTATTAGTTTAGATGAATATTTTTTTCTGTATATTTATAGCAACAATTAAAAATATTTTTGATAAAAAAAATATATATATATTCATTCACACAATACATATAGTATGGTATTGTTTTTTTTTTTAATAAACTATTTTGAGTGTATGTATCTTTTGTTATAAAATTTATACATATTTTTCAGTCCTAAAATAATCCTTGGTGTTTTTTTTAACCAAAAAAAAAAAAAAAAACAAGAAAACGTTAATAAAATTACCTGTTTAATGAACCCTTTTTGCCAGAATTAGACTTGGAGGATTGTTTTTGGGTAGTCTTGCCTTTGCATTCAAATTGATGATCTTTTACAGTTGCAAGATTGATAACAACGCCACAAGCTTTATTTTTTGTTTTTTTTTTTTTTAATAAAAGAAAAGAAATTGTTAGATTTTAAAGGTATTCAAAAATGTTAATTTGTTTCATGTAAGAAAGTGCAAAATTATGGATCACTAAACTCAATGTCTGTAAAAACAAATCAAAGTAAAAAAAAACACAGCAAATTCGTTTTTAAAGTCAAAGATTGACAGTATTTTTCAATGCTGTTGACCAACAAAGAATAAAGATGATCGCTAACAGCTATTATTTTTTTTTTGTTTCGCCCTAATCTACCCTGTATGTTTAATGTTATTTAAAAGAATAATGTTTACTATCAACTTATCAAATCAAATTTAAAAAAAATAAGACGCGTCAAAGTCGGGTGGAAGGTTTTTTGCATCAAACTTAAATTTTGCCGTTTTTCTTTTTGTTCATATTTTATTTTTATTTTTACATTACATGGCCTTAAATCGGTAACGAAAAATTAGTTTAATAAATAAATAAAAATATTCGGTGATGTTTTCAAAACAAGACTGACTATTGTGGTTCATTCCTAGCAATTTCACTTTTATTTCTAATTGAACGACGAATTCTTGTCAGCATTCTCAATCGCTTAGTTTTATAATTATTTATACAAAAAATATATATTGTTTTTGGTTATTTTAATGACAACATCTTTAAACTATAAACTTGAAATTCTGTTGGGTCGCTTTCAAGTTGCAAGCGTTTAAATGGAACCATATCTGAATGAAAAATTATTTTTTTGATCTAAAATTTGAAAAAGCACAAAAGCATTGGATTTTATTTTATTTTAATTTTGGGCTTGATTGCACTTTCAAGAGTGAAATAAAAGTCAATATATCGTTTTGGACTTTATCGCATTGAACTTTATTTTACAGGACAATTTCGTCCACACAATGTCTACCAAATTTTCCAGAATCAAATCGAATGGACTTTTCCAACATTTTGAAGAGACAGCACTGAAGTAAAACTACTACAGTATCGAAATTCTCATGAAACCTACTGTCTGTGAATGGAATAAAAAACCGGATGATCACGTGCAACTAACAATTAGTGTTTGAAAGTCTCAGCGTCATAGCTAAGGTAAATGATGTTTCCAAACCGTACCACTTCATTTGACTAACTCTGTGTATCAGTTTCCCTATATTTAATAAAAACTGTAAGGCCATTTTTTAAATTTTATTTTACTAATAGACTGATTATAATTTTGCACTACTCACACGAGGACAGAGTGTACGCATATATACATATTGTATGTGTATATTGTATGTGAACTTACCGTCACAATTAGTTGATTGTCCTTTGGTTTTTGTTTTATCTTTTTTCTTACGAAAGAACAATGAGCCTCGTTTTCGTCTTTTTTCTGGATGATCGTAAACTTCACTGCAATCAAAACAAATTCAAGTGTAATTAGAAAAAATATTCCATTTCCATTATGAGAATATAATTTGAACAAAATTAATTTATACAATTCGAGTTCAAGAAAAAAAAAAATAAGGACACGAATGACACTGTGCATACATAGATTAAATATGGCATAATATCGAAAGCATTTCAGTGTTTTTTTTTTTTATAAATATGTAATTGTTTTTTTATTTATAATTATTTCAAAATTGAAAAAAAAAATATAATTGTGTTTTCGAGATAAACAATACATAGACCGAATTTGAGTTTTAAGTTTGTTCATTTTTGTAGGTATGTTTTTTTTTAATTCTTCTAGTTTAGTATATTTTTGTTTTTTTTTTCGTTTGTTTATGTTTTTGCATTACAATTTATAATACTTACATTTTATCATGCACACACAATAATGAGCGATCATCTTGATTGTCGTCTTCACTATCAGACAGATGTCTTGATCTGTGATTGATTCGAGAAGAAGATGAGCAAAGAAATGAAATAAAGAAAAAAATGAAAGTACAAAAATAAAGAAATCAAAGGAATATATACAAAAAAAAAAAAAAAAACAATCTAAAAATATGTAATTTTTAGTTTTTTTTTTTCAATTTTTTTAAAGCCAATTTTGTGTTTATAATTTATTAATTAGAAAAAAATGTTAAATTTTACAATAGATTTTTAGATTTTAGATTTGTTTCGAGAGTCCATAAAAATGAAATAAAAAAAAACATAAGAAAACAACATCAAGACAAAGAATTTCTGTTTATAGAAGATTGTTTTTAATTATTAAAATTATTTTTTAACTATACTAAACTACATTTACCATAAATAAGCTTAAAAAATAAATAAAACTAATAGTTTAAGCAAGCAATAATATTTGTTCATACCTACACTTTTCTTAACACACATTAATAACATACATCCCTAAATACCGACCGCTGTACATTTCTATACTTTACTAACATAATTGAATTGCTATTAATTAAAATGCATAGTTTAAACGCATCTGTGCTTTTGTGAGGATAAAAGTTTAAGATCTCATAAAATGCGACTGAAAAGAGTTATGTACAGAGGGCTAGTTTTATTTAGTTAAGTTAATCCTGCATATAAGCTAAATACGAGTTAACTTAAAAATATATATATTTTCTTTTTAGAACCGATTTGTTTCTTCTCCCCTAGGGAATCACCTAAAACTCACAACTACTGATTTTTCACTTTAAATTCACCCTCTTAAAAATCAAAGTCATCATTTCGCGAAGCAAATTCACCTTTTGCCAATTAAATTTATTCTTTATCAACAGATCCAAATCATTAAACAAATTTAAAAGAATTTGATTTTTTTTGTGTTTTTATAAATGTATTTATTGCATTTATTTAACTCTTCATTATATCGTAACCATCATCGCCTTCGCCTTCTGAAGAATGAAGATGAATACAACTCGGTTTGGATTTTTATTCAATTTTAATTATTCAGTTAAGCTTGACTGTTCCACAAAACGCAACAAATAAAAAATATTAGACTGAGTTGATGCCAAACCGAATTATCTTTCGGTTGAGTTATGCGCTAACTCAGTTTGAGAAAAAAAGTAAACGGGTTGAACTCGATTTGTGCATTACTCCGTTCGACTCGTTTTAATGAACCAAGTTGTCATATTATTTGATTGTTATCTCCAGTTCAATTTGTTACTATAACTACTTTGGTACATATGTCTAAGTTATTCACAATAAAAAATTAAAGAGAAGTTTAAAATAATCAAATGCATTAACCAAACTTAGTCATTGCAGTTTGAAATAATAAAATGGTGTTAGATCGATATGCTATTTAAAAAATGCACAAATTGTCTTATTAACAGAAAAACACACACATCCACACACGCACAAAAGCAACAAATAAAAGAAAAAAAAACACAATACATATATTGTAAATGAAGAAATAATTTTAAAAGTGGTTTAAAAAAATATTTGTTAATTGCAAAGCGTTTCTTTCTTTTATAATTTGGTGGCTTAGCTTTTTTATTAAGATAAAAAGATGCAATACATTTGTAAAAAATAAAATAAAAAATAAATAAATAAACTTACGTTGTAATATTATTTTCTTCTTTGGCACTCGGTATTCGCAATGGAGCAATTGATGGTGTAGAAATGCTCTTTTGCAATGGTATACGACTGATTAGAGCAGGGGCTAAATTACGTTTAGCTGCAATGCGCTCAAAGTCACGCTGTTAAAACAAAAAGAAAAATTATACGTAAAATTTTATTAAAAATTGACATAAATATGAATTTATTTAAAAATAAAAAAAAACTCAGTTTTCCTCAATGATATTATCGTCCTGTCAATACCAGAAGCATTTAAAAGCAAAACTAATGAAAATTTTGTGACATTGTATCCAAATGTTCCATCAAAACCACTAATTAACTAGAACAGAAATATAAATTAATGCTTCTGGCAAAAGATGCAGCTAGATTAATTGAAAAACGACACTTTCGGCAAAATGTAAAACAGAACTCTACTGTTTTAGTGTTTTTAATTGATTACAAATATGGTTACATAGAACATACCGCTAGTTCAGCTTCATTTAGTGAATGTGTTGAAATTCCACCAGTGCTATTTCGACTCGAACGATGACGTTCAGCTACACGTATAGATTCCTGTTCTTCACTGTCTAGGCTTGATAAGCTCACACTGCTTTAAAAGAAAACCATAGTATCTGCATTAGTAAATTACAAAAATAAAATGAAATAATTCTTAACATGGGAAATTATTTTATTTTATTGAAAAAAATACTTGTATTTTGTTTCAATACAGATTGACTACTTAATACAAATAATACCAATTCAGCATCAGCAAATTCAACTAATAGTCAACAAATAGTTGGTAGTTGCCGCAGACTGACTTCGAGATAGAAAATCGGCCATATGTAATACAATTTTGGATGACCAACAAAATAATCTTAAATATCAGTGATCAATCAAGGCAATTTTTTCTATAGGGTTCAAAATAATTGTATTCACCATTGAGGTGTTTTAATAGAAAAAAAATGTTACGCATACGCAATAGTGACTAAGTTCAAACTCCAAAAATTTATTATAAAATTGACTGTTTAAGTTTATCTCTAAAAAAATTATATATTTTTTATTACTGGCCAAATCATTGAAGCCAGTGTTGCCATTTACTAAAATTTGAAACTATATAATTGCTGAATAACTGAATCGGGTTGCAACTTTCAGACTCTTTGAGCGCAATTTAAATGGCGTTCTGTAACTTTTGATGAATCCTAGATAAGCCCTGTTATTTTGCCCTTATCTAAAACATAAATAAATAGCATGGTTGAAAAAGATATTCAACAAATTTGTTTGCATAAGTCCAGTTAGTAGCCTAAGTCCAAAATTCTCAAAATCGGGATTTTCATTCTAGCATAATACCAGTTGTATTTCGCACATCCCAGTGTTCAGACGGTCTTACAAACTGCAATCATTTTGTCAGTAATTTGCATTGGCGAAGCACCAAACTAAAATATTCAAATTACTCTCTTGCAAAACTAAGTTTTTCGAAAAATTGATTTTTCAAAAAAAAATTGAAAGATTTTTTTAAAAATCAAAAAAATATTATTTTTTTTTTGATATTTTGATATCAAATAATCCTAAAGTTGTTAAGGAGCTTCTGTGTAAAAACAAATTGCAACAAAATTGGTTAAGACGTTGAAGAGAAAGTCAAAAATGAAAAAAAAGGTTCTATGGTACGGTTAATAGATTTTTTACAAACATTTCTCTCATTCTAAAAGAATGACCTTACTAACATAAGTCGACGCAAAAATTTTAATCTAATAATTTTAAAATCGTTAGAGCCGTTTTTGAAAAAAGTTAACTTTTCCTTAATGGTTATATGGCAGGTACCGTTACTTTTGGTCCTAAAAACAAATTTCAATTTATCCTCTAGGGAATCACCAAAGATTCTTAACCACCAAATTTGAAGAAAATCGGTTCAGCGGTTAAGACTGTAACTCAAAGTATACAGAGACAGACAGACAGAATTGCGAGAACCACTGTTTCCACATTTTCTATCATTGTAATGACATGTCTGATATTCACAATTATATTTGATCAATGGTCGCAATATAGAAAAAATTATCAATTGGCAACCGTAATATTAAAATTTCTATCTATTGTTTATCTATCAATTGATATTTGACCCTATGTTGAAAAACTAATTTAATTTTAAAATGAAAAAAAAAAATATTCTTTCATTTAAAGTACCTAGCTTATCAAACAGCCCTCGTATTTCATATTTCGAAAGTAAAACTACAATCGAATTTAAGTATTTCAGAAACTAATTTTTCTTTTTCAGAGAAATTTAACAGTTATGTAGTTAAAAATCGGAAAACTCAATTAAGACTTTAAACTATTGGATTTGAAAATCAATCTTAGTTAAAGAAACTTAATTTACAGAAAACTAACTTTTATTCAAAATAATAAACAAAAACAATAAAAAAATTATAAATAAATTTTACTTAATCTACTGTGACCAAAATAGCTTACTGAATATAATATAAAGTTCCAATATAAATACGAGTATAAAAAAAAATACTTAACGTTATCATATGAGTTTGCAATAAATAATTGAATTTAAATTAAATTTATAGACACATACCTTTTGTGTGAGCTTTTATTTGTACATTCCGTGAGATCTTCAATTGCTGTCCATGACTTTCGCCGGTCCGAATTGATTAAATACTGTTGCGGTGACCATATATTACAATTTCCCGTTGCCGCAGTTAAATCCGGAAGCGAGGGACACGACGAAAACAATCTGGATGAGCTCAGCTATAAAAAAAAACAACAAAGTAAAATTAATTTATTTTCATATAAGCTTACCACCAGCCAGGGAGAGGATATCAGGATACGAAAATACCACACCAAGACCAGCTGCTGTATATTTAAACAATATTCCGATTAACTTACCACAGCGCTATTCACTAAGGAATAGTTATTTGGGAATCCCTGCATGTGAACGGTAGAGTTCTTCATTTGCACAACGCTCTCACGGATATTTTGCAACTGAATCAATGTGTCCTCTGATATAAATGAAGTATACAAAATTGGATTAAAAAAAAAAAATATCAAAATAGAAATTCCATAGAAGAAGAATATTCAATAAAATGTGATGACATTCGAGAGTGTCGAGTGTCAGGACTACTCAGAAGCAGAGGGAATTGAATATAATGCTTCTACTTGGGTCGAACAAAAGGCTCTATTGATGATTCTTACCTAGGATGCTATTGTATTTGGCGCCCGGACTGTGAGGGGTGACACTGATTATTGGCACCATGTTAATATTGTTTGTTATCGGTGGAGTATTGATTGCCGGAATGATGTGCGGTAGGGGTGCTTGTTGTGGAAGTGGAGCCGTATGAAGATTGGGTGGCGGTGGAGGTGGTGGCTGGGAGGGTGGCAGACTGTGACTGTGAGGAGGCTGGTATTGTGTGATATTATTGAGTTTTTGGATATTATTCTGCTGTTTGGAATTGCTACTGCTGCTGCTGCTCATTGGTATAGCATCTCTGTTGGAATTTAGATTACTACTGCTTGTATTGGGTTTGCCGTTGGCGTTGTTAAGAGCACCTTCAATCATGCACGGGCCACCACAAGCTCCGGCATCGGCACTGCCATTTGCACTGAGGAAATCCGTTACGAGATCAACATCGCTGTCGTCTTCTGAAATAAAAGAAAGATACACAAAATCAATATCAATGAAAAATTGTTCAAATTTATTGACAATAAGTTGGTAGTTCACACGAAACAAAATTTTGAAATTTCGCTCATCAAAAGGATTCGCAGCACCAAAATACATCGTTAGCTTGAATTTAAATGTCACATTTGTGTGTGTGTGTGTGTGTGTGTGTAATATGGAATATAAGCTGATTTGAAAAAAAAATAACGTCAATTTGTACTAGTTCCAAAAATGCGTTGTCAAGCAATCGATTCAGGTGAAAGGCACCTATCGTATCAACAAAAGTTAAACAACTCAATTCCTGGAAATGAAATGTGGTAAGCTTGGGTGATTGCATGTACGTTTATGATTTTAAACAGAAATTATTACCCATCACAGGGACTGTTTCTACAAAAACCATTATTTTATGCAAACTGAGCTCCCCAAAATGTGGTACTTTGTTGATCGGTTTCTGCCAAACTGAAAATTTTCAGTGTATGGTTGGTGAAAAATGGTAAATTGACGGCATCGTGGTGGACATAGAAATTAGAAACCAATCTGATTTTTTTTAATTCTGATTACTATTCCTTGATGTTTCGAGGTTTTGACATAGTTGGGGGTGGTAGTATTCAATTTTGGTTTCTGGTCCAGTGAAAACTCAATTTTTCTATTTTATTTCTTTGGAAATAATTAATTCAGTCGCCATATTTCTCGGTGATGGAAGCACCAAGTTAATCGATTTTTCAAGAGGAAGAAGAGGGAGGAAAGACAAGCAGACGATTTTATTAAGTATAACTATAGAGGGGTAGTTTGAATATTCTATCAAAGGGTGAAACAATCTACCTATAAGGATACGGACCACGAAAATTGACGGACGACCATAGTTTCCGTATATTAGCAGAAATAAATACCTACGACCCTTGGGGGCACGAACAATGGTAGCCAATAGCTGTGGTGAATCAGTAGGAAATAATACGGCAAATGGTTCGAAAACCGTCAGGCAACAGCTTTAGTAAATAAGCAGGAATTAATACGGTATTAATAAAGCTCTGACGAATCAGCAAGAATTAATACGGCTCTGAGCGGCGCATTAAACAGCATACATTAATAATAATCTCTGACGGCTCTGCAGTCGTCAGTTTTTTTTTATTAGTTTTACCAACAAAATTCATTTCCGTGGCATTATTCTTATCTGATGAAATTTTGTACACTTAGAGAGAATACAAAAAGTCTTACAACTTTAAAAAATCAACAATTTTGGAGTTAAAGTGTTGCCAACTAACTTTAATAAAGAACAAGTATGGCTGGCGGGGGAAAGTCTGCCAAGTTCGAAAATTTTTCATTAAATTTAAAAAAATTTAGAATTTTTAAGGAAAATTGTTCGAAAACGATTGTATTTTGTAGCAAAACTCTAAATTTAAGTCGACACCTGTGGATCGATTCCCATTCTGTGAAGCTGTTAAGTGATAAGCTTTAAACCTTTTTAACGCCCGAATAAATGGTTAAAATATGAACAAAATAAACCAAATGTTCGTGTATGGAGTGGATTTTGATCATTCAATTAGGCATAAAATAGGTTAAACATTTATTTGGTTAGACCTGAGGTTTTTTTTTAGTCTATCGCCAATCATGTCTGAAAATTTCATAAAAGTCGTTCAGGTAGTTCAAATTTTAACAAAGTAAAATGCACGTCTGTACAAAAAAAAAAAAGTAGCAGTGAATAGTGTACATTTCTCTTCTTTTCGATTATAATTCTCCAAAATTTCAATAAAATCGGTGGTTTAGTTTTTAAGGAGTTTTTTTTCGCTCTACCAAACAAGTTTCACCACTGTGCGCCAGTCCACCTGATCGAGGATGACAGAGTCGGGAGCAGGGCTAATGAAAGACCGAATAATCATATAATAAAACGGCGAAGCTATTTTTGTGGTACATTTTACGCTGCCCACACAAACCGAAGGGGCATAAATTACATATCAAATGAAAGCATTTGTTGCATAGATGTGCAGTGGCTATAATTTTTTTAAATATTTTACACAAACAAAAACAATTGGAAATATAAAATCCACTGACACATGAAATGTCAAATCCATAAACCCAAGACCAGAACCGAAAACATTAAGGTGGATTCACATTAAGATTTGTTCACATTACACAAATTTGCCAACACGACAAAAGTTAATGAACATGTTGTTGAATTATTTGCTTTAAAGTAAAGTACCATCGCCGTAATAGTTTTTCATTCTTAGCAACTGTATTACATTTGACCCAAATTGTAATTCTATTACAGCAAACATTCGTTTGGAACTCATTTTTATGAGTTGATTGTGGCAAACCAGTTTGCTGCAAACGATGTCGAAAAATTGTCCTGCAAACGAAAAAGCTGTTTGGGCAATTTTTTCGTCTGCCGCAAACGATTTGTTCTCTCAGTGTATGCATCACCGGTGATGGCATATAGAAAAGTAGGAAATCATTATATTTTTTTTTTTTATACAACCGGAAAGATTCCTCCTTTTGAAGTTCTTGCACTGTTTAAACTGACAGCCATCTTATGGACAAATTTAGAAACCCCCCAAAGAATGTGCTTAATTTCGAGAATAAGCAATTTCCCTCTAAAATTAAAATTTCTAATGGACTTATTTCCGAGTATCTTCCAAAAAGGAACTTAAAATTCAACCATTTAGTACTAAAACCACAAAAATTTTAAGACATGATTTATAACGTCTTGACGTCTTATTCGGTATAAAGTTACATCTGTGGTCTTTTTTTCATTTCCCAAAATAAGAGTAGGAGATAATGTCAAATTTTCTATTAAATTCAAAGTCTTAAAAGTTTATAAAGATATAAAAAGGAAGATTATGGAAAGGTCATCTTTGGTGTCGAATTTATTTTTTTAAAAGCTATTCCAATTTCAATTGTGTGAAGGTACATGCATAATTTTTTGGCACCTAAATTTCTTCAAGTTCGACAATGAGTATAAAAACTTAATTTGAGTTATTTTTTTTTATTTTTAATAAGAAAAAAAAACTTCCCTCATTTCAAGGTACATTAAAAATTAAAATGACTTGAATACGAAAACTATACAAAGTAAATATAAAGCTACCTTCTGCTGTATAGGTAGCCTCTCATTCCCTATAGTACTTGTTTTTTTGCTCACAGGTGTGTCGTCTGTGTGTCGTATCATGTCGTATAGTATCGTGCCCGTCAAGCTCACTCCAAGGACATTCGAATTAACTAAATCTCTTGTTCTTGCTTTCATGCTGTGTGATGATGATGATGGGATGACGACGACGACTATGAGGATGACGATGAGAGTGAATAAGTGTGATTAATGCAAAAAACATCATGAATCTGCAATCAGGAGACACTTACTGTGTGCTTGACTGTAACAAACTCTTTATCTCTCTCTCTCTCCCTATTCCTCACTTCTCTCATTGGAAGCGCATCATATTAAAGTAAAAGTAATTAAAGTTCTTTTGCGTTCAATTATTTGTACTTCCGTCATTGGGGACAATATACGGGACGGTACAGATGCAATATGGATAGAAAAAAAAGAACAGGGACATTATTTTCCTTGATGATTTAAGGATAAATATTATGTGTAGTACTGTCAATGTCATTTTTATTAGAATCTAGGTCATTTCATCTATAAATTACCATCACGCACCGCAACACACAACGCCCAACATTGATATCGCTTTAAACGTGTCGCCGTACAATCTGCTTCCAAGAGAGAGGAGAAGGGTCATTTTGAATTTAATTCCCTAGCTTCGCACAAATATTTGGGTTAGTGTGTTCGTTTTCTATGTAAATTCATTATTTTTTGTCTCCGCTTTTTTTTTTTTTTTTAGTTCTTTCATTCCAGTCACTCAGACTGTATATCCACTATAGGCTTCCCGCAAAGAGCTATAATTGAAAACCTTGGCCTATATTGATGGTATGATACGGTTTCTTCCTTACTTTTGTGTTCTATTTCGAGTCCCATCGATGACCGAAGGGTCCTTGAGTGGCGACTTACAATGGATGGCGACGACGGACGTGAAAAGATGGGTTAAACAACAAACTGGGTTAAATTGACTGGTGATGCTGCTTGCTACTACTGCTGGTCGTCTAATCTCCCTCTAACACACACAAACACACACACTTAGTTAATATGTGCGTGTGGGTGTGTATGTTCACAAGTGTCTGTCAAAGGACACATGTATAAAAGTGAAGTTTCGCTTCCTGATTGCGGCATAAAAAGTCATGAACGAATGGAAAAAAAAAGTAGAAAATCTGTAGGTCAGCATCAATCAAGCATTTTTATATGTTTCCCTGCCCCACCTATCCCGCCCCCTTTTACTGTTTTGTTGTTGTTGCGTAACACAATATGGTATAGTTTATGCCCCCAACGACTGACTGACTGACGATGTATCTCAGTTTATTGATGTTTGTTTATGCTGGGCTTGAATGGAGGGGTTGTATACTTATTTTGTATATGATTTTCACAACATGTTAGCTTTTCCTCAGATATTTACTCATTGAGGGTTGGTTTACGGTGTTTATTTTATTTTTCTCTGACTTTTCTTATTTTTTTTTAGATTTTTATGAAAGTGTAATCATTCTATGCTCTGAATACGGATGAACTTTCGCGAGTACTTTAAGTGAAAGGATGGATAAAATCAGGGTTAAAGAAAAAAAAAATCGAAGGCAAAAAAAAATAGACTAAGAGATTCTTTTGCTAGGGTTATAGATCTGCAAAATTGTGTTCTTTATTTTTTATAGAGACAAGATATACATATACATTTTTTTTTTCATTAGATTTTTAAATATAAATACATTTGCTTGCAAATGTTGAAAAAAAAGGAGAGTTTTTTTCTTTTAAAATTTCATAAGAACATTAATTTGTGTGGAAGTTCGTTCTCTTGGAGTAATTCTCACAATTTGGGGGGTTTTGCTTAATTTTACAAGGCCAAAAAAAAAACTTTTATGTTATTTAAGTTAATTGGAATTGGAGCGATTCAGGGTTTTTGAAATTTTTAGTACTTTTAAAGGCGTATTCTCTTTTTTTTCTCTTTTTATATATACGAACGTTTGCAGGTTACTTAAAATGAAATGAAAGTTTAATTACATAACAACTATCCTAAAGGTGCAGATCTATGCTAATATTGTTTTATTTACGTAAAAACATGAATGTATTCTGTAGTCTTTGGAAATTATAAAGCAATTCTAAAAGTTCTTTCACATAAATGAAGGCTAAAATACTTTTACTTATTATAGACTATTTTTTATTTGGATAGAATTAAGCTTTATGGTAAAAAAAATAAATTGTATACATATGTAGGTTGTACTTTTTAGCTAAGTTATTAAGAAAAATCATAAACTTCAAGACCTTCATTCATAAATTAACACACATAAAGATATGTTTTTAGTTTATTTTATTGCAAAGAATAAAGGCCAATCCAAGCAAAATTAAAAAAAAATGATTAGCAGGATAAGGGCCATGTAAAAATTTAAGATACATTGTATATGAAATGGGTAACATAAATTGCCCACCAACAGATTGTTGTAAACAGGGTGGGTATCTGGGTATGCGAAAAGTGGGGTGGGTGTCGAAAATCTTGGTTTTTTTACGATGTCTATCTATTCTAAACATGACGTAATTGTAATCACTATAAAACTTAAAAAAAGAAATTATTATAATTTATAAAAAAGTTATTAAAAAATTCAAAATTCTCAAAAATAATTTTTTGATAAAAATACATTTTTCAATCTATTTTTGACCATTTTTTATTTTTGAGAATTTTGATTGATTTTTAACTGTTTTTTTTAATAAATTTGAACATAATCTATTGAGAAAATTCGAAAAAAAATTAGAATAATTTCTTTTTTTCAAGTTTTATTAGTGATTACAATTAGGGTAGGACGTAGCTATAGTTGCGACACATTGTACTTGACGCACAAAATATTTAAATGGAACTCTCTGTTTCTGGATTTTCATGGCAACTGGAAACTTTACACCAAATTTTATTAGTGTACAATCATTTTAAAGCTGTTAACCCCAATATTTTACATGTTTCAACAAAAATGATTACAACTTTTGACTTTAACGTAATATTTGGTTTTACTCCATTTTGTTTACATTAAATGCTATACAGTGAAATGAAACATAAGTCCACATTCCCATGACGAAAAAATGCAATTTAGAATGTTGATTTTTATACAACTTAATGGCTAGCCTATCATTTTCTATTTTTTTGGGAAGTAATGCAATAGAATTTCTAAAAGCAACTTTACATTTCAATTGATTTCGTTTAACCTATAAACATAAAAATATATAATAATTGATTAAAATATCAAGTATATATTTTTTCGAAGCCACAACTAACCTTTAAAGCACTTAAACCACAAGAAGCAACTTTTTTTTAGATAATCTTATCGTTTAAATTGGATGGTTAGAGAAATTGTTTAAAAAATTTAAAAAAAAACAACAAAAATTGCTGTTTTGTTTTTTTTTTCTTCTTTAAAAACAAATTTTATGGGATTTTAGACATAAATTGAGAGGACAGACAAAAAGTTGGCACAGAAAAATTAACATTACAAAAATTAAAAAAAATTATGGAGTAAGATCTTTAAAAAACAAAAAAAAATAATAAGTACCCAAGCGGAACCAAGTCGTTGTGGTTTGATGCCTGTGCACCAACTTCACCCGCAGTTTCGGGCCATGTAATGCTCTGAGTGTTAGGTAAGTATAATTTTAAACCTATTTTTTTACCATCTATGGATATAAAAATGAAAAAAAAAAAATAATAAAATATTCAGCAAAGTTATAGTTGACTGCGTTTAAAAACAACGATTCTTCTCTTCTAGTATTCATTACAAACAAAGTTTAAATTCTTATGAAGTTTAAGTTTGTAAAGAAAGAAAAAAAAAAAATAACTGTATCATGAGAACAAAAGTATTAATTTGGCTTAGGTCTGCTTGGGCTTAAGTTAAATAATGAGAGCTCGTTGTGTTTTTTTTTTTTTTTTTGTTATTTTGTCTTATTTTCTGAATACTCTTCTGAATAGAATGTGAAAGATCTTCAAAGATTGTGCAAGTAATGTTTTGGTCAGGCGATTTGTTTAAGTGGTACAAAAGTTATTTTCCGGACTTCAGATTACACTCAAAATAATTTCCATAATCAAATGGATTTTTTTATAAATAGATAGAGCTTATCTAATGAGAAATGAATTAATATTAAAATACTCAAAGAAAAAGGTTGCGTATACGCCCGAGTGAACCAAAACCAATTTGCAGTAAGAGTTTGTCATTAAAACGCTTCTGAACGTTCAAGATGAAAGCATTCAGCAATGAAAATTCAGAATTGGTTAACAATTGGACTAAATTGATACCAACTGTGATAAATTTCAAAGAACCGTCACGACAAAACAAAAAAAGCTTCAAACAAGTTCATACGACCAAGTCGTAAATTTTTATATATTCCTCCTTGCTCGTAGCTTGTGAACCGGTTCACCCGGGCGCCAATAGCCATAAAACATAATCAAGTTTGTTGCCACAGTACCACGACACAACCCTTAAATCGGTTTTGTGTCGACTCTGTGATTTGTAGTTGTCATCAAGCTCTCTAACCATAAATACCAACCCCCCCCCTCCACCCACTTCCCCTCTTCATGGTCCTCCAGATGTTTGTGCTTCTAACATAATTAAGTTTGGAAAATTAGAAGACACAGCAAGGACTATGAAATTATTGGCATAAATTGGCTTCTGGCGGTGATTGTGTTTGTTTTCGGTTCATCGTCGTCATCGATTTTATGGTTAGGCACGAAGTAGAGGTAAATAGAAGACAGTATAGCGCCCCAATCACTTTGCCATCAGCAGCAGAAGCAACAGAAGCTATACCAACCACCTCAAACCTAACCAAAAGTCCAAGTCAAGCACAATTTCGCATCCAATATAGAACTATGATAAACGAGTATAGAGAGAGAGAGGTACCTCTACGTCTACATGTAAAAGTCATACATTGGTCACAACATTTTTAACCCAAATTCCCGGTCGATGTAGATGTAGACCATCCGACCAGCACGAGCAACAAAGGTGACAAACTGACAAAAACGATGACGAACGATGCGATGCGACGCGACACGACGACATTGCCAACAGCGACAAAGTAGATAGATATGAGAATGTACCCCAGACCAGGTGAATAGATGGATGGATGGATGGATGAATTAATGGAACAGAGCAACAGATACGTGCTGAGTGTGGAGGAGCATGGGATGGCACCTGTTGAAAGCAATTATTATTATTTGTTGTTGTTCTCTTTGTTGTTGTTGATTTTATTGATTTTTTGGTTGGCTTTTTTTGCTTTTTGTTTTCGTTTATTATAAATTTGCGTTGCACCCATATCTTTTATGTTTTTTATTATTAAATTCAATAGAGTTGCCACTTAACCGTGATGCGGAAAGATAAAGGTATTCAATACAACACAAAGTGAAGGCAAAAGGCATACAGCATTTGCTGTATGATCACGACAAAGTGTTCATTACAAAAAGTGAATTTGTCACATTTTTTTTTTCTTTTTCTTTTTTTTTTAATTTAATTTTATGATTGACAAGGGATAATAAAATGAATAGTATATTTTTTTTATTTTTTGGAGGGGTTTAAAGTGGGTGTGGGGCGTGGTAACTCTTATATAGTCGGCGCGGCTTTATAGATTGTAAAAAAAGAAGAGACACAAAGTGAAGAGCACTTGGGGATGAGGGTTAATATATTTTTTTTCTGAAGAAATCAACTCTCTACAAATTGGTAGCACTTAAGAGGCATTTTTCCTCTGAGGTTTGTTCTTTTTTTTTTTATTTTTATCTTAATCAGATTTATATTTTGATAATGAAGATTTGGGAAATATGAAGTGTTTTATCTAGCTCTTAGAGTTATTATTATCAAGTTTAACAGTTATTGACTTTTAGGAAGAAGAACAAATTAGAAGCAAATTGATTTTGTCTAACAAAAGGATAAGCTCAAAAGTTAGTTCAATGATTTTTTTTTTATTTGTTTTGATTGTTCTAAGAAAAGTTTATCAAACAGTTTTTATATTATAAAAAAAAAACCTGCGAGAATTGAGCATACATTTTATAGATTTTCGAGACTAGGCTTTTTGGCTGTATGACAATTTAATTTTATATAAGATCTAACAGATCGACTACATTGGCTAGCCTAAAGGCATTGAACAGAAAAGATAATAATGCTTCAACCAATCCATGGATTCGAACTTAAATTCTGGAAACAATATGATTCCACAATCGGGGTTTTATATGCCTGAAAACAGCTTATTTCAACACGATCATTACCCAAAACACACCAAAGGCCTAGTAAACAATTTTTGACAAGAGGAAGATCTTGATGTTTCGGGGTGGCCAATACAATTTTCTGACCTGAATCGCATAGAAAACTTATTGGAGCTTTTGGATCGAAAGAAAAGTAAATCAAGAGCATTCGAAGTAAAAAGCTGACGGAACAAGTAAGGACAGGATGGAGGTCCTCATTGGTGTCCTTGATTTTTAAAACTTCTCAAAAATGCATTTGCTTCAAAAAACAGGCTGTTTTCGGTGTAAAATAAGGTCGAAATGATCCAACTCCTTCAAGTAAAAATTAACCTACCGTTCAGGGAAAAAAAATATCCCTATTCACTCCATTTCAAAATTATCCATTTTATTCAAATTATAAAGAAAGAATCTACTCCTTAAAGAATTTCAAAAAACTCTTGTTGAGTTTTCAAAAACGCTACTCAATTAGTTTCTTGGTAATGCTTAAGCTCAAAACTATCAAAAGTTATTCCAACATATCACCCTTTTAGATGGATAGTGTCATTTTGAGCTCTCAAAGTATAAGACCTATATTTTTGTATGGCCTGGCATCGTTTTTTGAAAAACTTACAACTAAGCTGTTACTAAGCTTTCCTAGTTGAAAAAAAAAAATAAAACAAATATGTATTGTAAGAAAATTTATGATATTTTTGGTCTAAATTCAATATGGAACTCAATACTGTATTCAAAGATTTTAATTTTCGAGTTGTAACACTATCCAACTCATCGTGCGATATGTGTCCGAAAAATCCTGTTTGCAACATGACCATTAAATTTCATTATTTAAACTCTCATCTGCACTATTCTGCTGAATATCTTGTCCACTACAGTGATAAACAAGATGAACGATTTCACAAGGAAACTTCTACTATGAAGGAATGACATTGGGGCAGATATGATATCAATGTGATGCCCGATTACCTACTGCTGAAATTTGAAACGAAACCTACCACAAACCACAAGAATTATTCAAACAAATCATTAACAAGATCATTTTAGGCTGCTTTCGAATTATGTGATATCACATACGCATTATTTTGAAATAGAGTGTTTTCAAATACAGTAATTTGAACTACAGTATTTTTTGCTTGCAGCGTTTTGGGGTACAGTATCTTACATAAACAGTATTTGGATTTACAGTATTTTGAAATACAGAATTTGGTTTATACAGAATTTTAAAACACAGCATTTCAAAATGCTCCCAATGAAAATACTTAATTTCGAAATAAAATTTGTACAAACGGATTTAGCTTTCATAGATGGTGTTTTCAGTTTTTGAGAGTAAACAGGTCACAGTATTTGGCTCTAATTGAACTAATAATTAAACTTTCTTATGACAAGCACACCTAGCACCACCTACGTCTTATGATTTCTAAACTTATTTTTTAGCAAAATGGTTATTCTTTGCATTGCACAAATTATTTTTCATTATTAATCGTTTGTTGTTGTTTACCTTTTTAGATTTTCCTAAGTTTAGTATGCAGTTACCAAAAAAACACGTCTATTCTTAGTTAGTTCAATATTTGATTTAAAAAAAGTACAATTAAATAGCGCTAAGTCTTTTTTGGCCCTTTTCATTTGTAAAATATTTGATTGCGATATTTTTTACGAAAATTGAACTTACATTTATATATATTCTGAAGGATGTAAATAGAACCCATGATGGGTTACTAAGACAGGATGCTTTAAAAAAGCGTAAAGGAGAAAACTTTCAATGGATAAATGCAAGTGATATAGAATAACAATGACACAGTGAGGAGCATAAGTGAGTATAATGCTTCGTGTCGTTCAATAGTACGGTTTCAATATCAAAATCAATAATACGAAGAACGGAACGACGAAACTTAATGAAGAAAGTGCATTATTTGCTCCTGTTGCAGCTGATGCTTCTCCAAGAGTCTTGCTTTCATTCACTAGATGAAAGTTTATTTTTATTTTTTTTTTTTACAATATCATGGCATGAAATCTATCTATAGACAGAAACCATCTTTAGAAAAGTCGACTTATAATACAAACAGTAAAATACAAAAAAAAAAGGAACTATGAGTAAATATAGTCCTGCTAAGATGGAAATAGTTGCTTGAGGGTTATGTAATTGGAATGCAATGCGCAACAAGGATGGAGTACGGTGTGTGATGAAGACGAAGATGAAGTGTATTATGAAAGTTGAATGAATGAATGAATGGAGAGGAGGAGGAAGCAAGCTTAAATCACTTGGTACTCAAGATTCGAGTGATTTTGGTCGATACAGGAGGTTGATGGGATGGGTGTTGTAGTTGTGTACTGATATGGTTCTTCATTGAAATGAACACTACTATTGTTAGTTCGTTCTTCTGCTATGTACATCTAAACATAAAACTTGTTTGCTGTAATACAAAACAAAAAATATAAAAAAAAAGGATTTCATTTTGTATCTTCTATGTACATACTTCCAACTTCCTATGAACTACTTACTATGATGAAATGCAAAAGCAGGAACAAACAAAAAAAAAAACGACAAAAAAAAAAACAGGGAACCATGAAGTCATGCAATGGTCGTAAAGACGTTTTAAGATTTCATAAATATTTATACTTTGTCATCATAATAAAAGTATAGCCTTGGTTTTATTTACTGTCACGTCAGTTACTTTTCTATTTTGGCAGCTGGATTTCATGTTGAATTTTCTTTATATTTTGTTGTTCTATTGTTGTACTTGTTGTCAATAAATATCGTTTGTTATTGAAATGATGGCGCCCCAACTATTAAATATTTGTAAGTTATTGAAGAAGCTCCGAAACATGCATATACATAATGTAGATACCATATAGTTTTATAGCCTGCTTGTTTTTCATTTACATTTTATTTTTAGAATTTTTATTGTTTTTTTCTATTGAAAACTTCAATGCAGACATTTCTATAACTGCGGTTTTAAGTTTTAAATTGAAGAGAAAATGATAACTTTTTGTTTTTAATTAATTTGAGTACTTATGACGAATTGCTTCATCATTTGTTGGCATAATTTTCTCTACTAACTGAACTATAATCAAAGATCTAAGCAAATGATTTTCACGAAAATTCAACCATAGAATTGGCTACTCAATATTTATTTGTTTTTATAGTCCGTCCGAACGAACGTATCAATCAATATCCCCTTATACAATTCTTAAATTACATATTTCAGTAATAGTCCAGTAACATTGTCGTTTCGTTGAAAGGAGAAATTGCGTCGAATCAGGTAGTCCTGATTTTTTGCTGAACTATTTATATGATGTTAAGCAGATCTTAAATCCAATTTATAGCCTCGAGCGCCGCGCCGATGGCAAAATTGGTAAAAAAACTTCTTAGAAGAGAAAAATATTTTTGGGATGGAAAATGAAATCTCTTGACCTGAATCGTGTAGCAAATGAATAGGAGCCTGAAATAAGTAAGCTTAAACTTTCAAATTATTATGCTGATGGAACAAATAAGGACAGAATGGGACCAAACTAATTAGTGTCTCTGATTGGCTCTTAAGTTAATAGGTTAAGTGCCGTTATTGCCAATAAAGGGTCCTAACAGAACATTAACATGTTTAAATACAATATTTTGTACAAGAAATGAAAAAATCTGTTAATTTTTAAAGTTTTTCATGTGTTTGCATTTTTTTTTTTTGCTCCCGTTTTAACTTACCTTTTGGAACAATTTTAATATTGATAATTTTTTGGAGTAGGTTTCGGTAAAAATCGATTATTCCAGATAAACAATCAATTTTACAACTGTTTGTAAAATTTCAAGCTATTACCACCTAAAATAGCTTAGTTCTTGCTTAAGACAGGACCATACCATTTCGTTTGTATTTTTTTTTTTTGCGCGCTACTGTATATTGGAAGAATGAAATATTTCGTTTTACTCTTTTCAATAAGCCCTACAAATGTTTTTTCTGTAAGTACAAAGTGTAATTCGCTTATATTCCAACTAAAATAACAATTTTTCACTCGAGAACTTCTGAATGCTCTGAATATTACTCAGACCAAAGTTTTTACCAAGTCAACTCTAAAAAATCATAATTAATAAGTAATTTCGCATGAAATGTTAAATTTATAGAATGACCCAGATTTTTTCTGTAATAAAATTAAAATGATGAACTTCAACCTTGCTTTTATCCATATACGAATCCATATATACACCAATCTTAAGGACCTACTATTAGCATTGTTATGGTTGCAATGAGGCTCCGATTACAAGTACCATTGATACTTCAAAAAATATAAATTTTTTTTTTTCGTCATAAACGATTTTTCTTAAGGAGCTTGAAAGGATTTTTTTTTTCTGTTTACTCCTTATGCCTGATATTTTTTTTTTCTTTTCTATAGCAGGATTGAATGAAAAATGAAGTGTGCAATATGCATCGCGCATAGAACGGCCTTCATCCATCGTGAGTTTTTCCTTCCGGCTCAGCATTGATTTTCCATACATTTAATAGTAAGTATACTATTCTCGTATACTTTGGGTTGGGTAGGTAGGTAGGTTTGTAGGTACATGAATATAAAATAAGGCAGAACATTTGTGTGTTTCTTCTTATGCACCTATATAGCTGGGATACCATAAGCACCAAACCTCATGCATAGAGAGTTTTGCCAACTATAGATCCATACAATTTAATAATGCACAACAGCGCATTGTATGCAAAACAAAGTTTTTAAAAAATATATTAACAGTTCACAATTATTTGATTTCATGTACTGGCACGTGTAGCATCCTTTTGAAAGTATGGTTAGAAAAAAATTTGTTTGAGTAATTTATTATAACGAAATTAAATAGATATAAGTTCAAAAGAGTAAGTTAAGAATACGTCAAAAAAAAACAAAAAAAAACTTGAGATACCAACCAATTATGACAAAAGGTGGTCCCAGAATTTTGCCAAGCTCTATTTCGACCTACAGTTTAATCCAGTAAAGCAATTTTCTTTAAATTTAATAGTTAACGTTTTTTTCTGATTCCCTATAAGGAAAATTTAATTTATTTTAGCACCAAAATTTGCAGTACCTGCCGTCAAGCTATCACTAATACTTTCAAATTAAAAAAAAGTCATGATGCAGTTAATTGTAATAAATTTGTCGTGAAAAACGTGGCGTGACAATTTTGTATCTTTTACGACAAATTTACAACAAATTCATGGCAATTAATTGCATGATTAAAAATGGCAATGCTAACTTGACGTTCATAATTTTTGACTCAAATAATTGTGCAGTGATTTCAAACATTTTTAGCATGTTAAATAGTTTGTCTCAACAAAACTGATCTTAACACTTTTAATAGTGTAATTTCTTTTTCGCAGATTGTATCTCGGTTTCTGTTATATCGATTATTATATTTAACCAAAAAACATTTGACCGAATCACGATTTCAAAAAGAACTCAATCTTTCACCCCACACGCCACTTCTGGTGCGAAAATTCGAAATACATAATTGAACAAGAAATTTTTTTTATCTAAAAATTGAAAAATCACAAAACTTTGGTATAGTCTTAAGCTATATTTTTAAGACAAAAAACACACTGAGTACCTACTCTGAGCACGTGCTCCGTTTAATTCATAGCACTCAATGGGTTTAAGAATTCTAGTCTGAAAAGACCCCTGACTTATGGACACAGTTTAGGTCACATGAAATCTAAAAAAAAAAAAACAATCGCTTTTTTTACTTCTACCTACTATCCATGGTTCACGGAGCTGCTCTAATAGATGACATTAAAATATTGATTTCGTTGCAATTTATTGCATCAAAAGTTTTTAAGAAGAAAATATTCATTTTTTTTTTTAATCAATTTGATCACACTTTTGCATCAATCTACATTAATTTGTAATTCAAAATTCCTTTCCTCAGTGTGAAAAATCACATTTCTTTTTTGAAATAAAAAAAAAGTAGCAAGTTGTAAGCGTAATATATTTCCCAGGCGATAAGATCCAATATTGGAATGTGGTGCGATAGCAAAATGTAATATACATCGTGTCAATAAAATAAAATTCACTCCAAAAGCAACACCAACAACAACAAAAAAAAACTAACAATCACACTGACGCAACACGTTCTAACATTTTTTTTCGTCAAATTTCTGATTTCTTGCTGCTGTAAATAGAGAGCAGCACCACTGGCACACCTTTTTCAATTTCACATAAAAAAAAAATATATTTAAATATAATTTTTTTTTTTAATATTTATAGAGAAAAAATTGAACAGAAAAAAAATAGTAATAATAAATATTTTGCATTTCGAGCGTTATATCCAGGAAATCGTGCATGTGCGGCGGTGCAAGAGCTATGGGAAATGCTAAACCTTTGTTTGATGTGGGTCTTTGTGGTAGTAGTCGCATCGCGCAGTCTGTTGTTTCCTTGTTTTTGTTTCATTTTCATTAAAACATTTTTTTTTTTTTTTTTGTAGTTTTCACTCACTTTTGCTGAATTCAATATTTTTCGTTATGCAATTTTGTTTTCAAGACAAAAACAAACAAACGAAATGAAACGAATGGAGATTGGAATGATGATGAAAGTGTGTCTTGTTGTTGTTGTAGTACAACAAAAGGTGCCACAGCAGAATCACATCATCATCATCATCATCATCATGTTATATAAATTTCAATATCCGAGTGTGCGAGCTTGGGTCTGTTGACCTAATCCGCTCAAATGACCCAAAGTACAAAGAGTGCCACTCGAAAAGCACCAGAACCAGCACCCACCTCAATGCAAACTCGCAATCAAAATTGAAAAGCGAAAAACTCTTCATGTTAATCGATTTGTTTACACAGAGAAAAAAAAATTGATAAAAAAATCGTAATTTTTTTTTATATACTGCTTCCATTTTATAATTTCTACTCTGACTGTGGGATGTGGAAGTGGACATGGAATTGAATTGATTCACTTGCTTTTACTAAACGAAAGCAAAGGAGAGGAATTAATTTGCTCTATTAAATGTGAAATTAAAAAAAAAAAAATACAAAAAACTAAGTGAAAATGTTAAGGGTGGTGTCAGTCGTGTCGATATGAAGGAAATTGTGCATCGCCAATGTCAACAAACTGCTTGATGGGATTTTAAATGTAGTATGTGTACTACAACAGCAGTGCATCAGCGTGGCTAGCTATATTGAAATTCAATTAACTTTTCGTGGAAATTGGACTAGAAACAAAAAATCTTTTCGACCGATATGATGCACTCGTCTGTGGGGGCGTGCCTGTATATGAACTTTTTTTAATTCAAATTTAATTGAAAAGGATTAGAAACTAGGCAAATAGAATTTTTTGTTTACACACAAACAAAAAACTTATATGTTTTCACACTTGGTCTAATTTAAGCGTTTGAGAAGAGCAAATAAAAAAAAAATTAAAAAAATTCAAATTGAAATTTAATTGGAATGAACAAATTGTGATAAAAAAAAGTCGATTAAGAAATCCCACGATAAACTCTGGATGGCAAGTGAACGGAGCTATTAAATTTAAGGTCAAATTAATATGTTCACAGTTTGTAAAATTGTTAGGGCCAGTCTTTCTATAGTTCTGTGGCAGAAAGGTAGAACAACATAAGTCCATTTTTCGCCAAAATGAGTTTAAAAAAAATTAAGACTCTAATATCATCAATGATACATCAAGGCATTATCTAAAGAAGCAGAAGAGGTCACAAATCATTTCGGTTTTACGTGCGCATCAGAGTAAGCCATAAGCACAAGGTTGGCCTACCCGTATTAGCAGTGCCAGTGACAAGTGCCGGCCAACACCCTCAACTCAAAAGGTGTTTTTTGTTTGAATTCAGTGAGATTTCCATGAATATGTTGAGGCATAATCCTGAATGTCATCTGAACATCTGGTGACTATTTCACTACTAATTTCCCCCTCGTATCGAAGTACTCAGGGACCGTGTTTGAAAGATTATTTCTGAAAAAGCAACCACAACGTAAGGCAATCCAAATGAATTCTTTGTTGACACTTGATCGAGCGCTTTTTCGGAATCAATGAAACAGCAGGTTAAGTGGTGGTCGATATTAGACATACCTACTGCGCTCAATAATGATCCGCAAGGTGTTAATATGTTCAACAGATAATTATTCAGCGCGGTGTACACTATTCTCTCGCTATGGCAGATTATATCCTAAAATTAATTTCGTCGGAAGATAAAAAATATAAAAAAATAAAACCACATCATAAACCCACTTGAACCTTTATCATTTCGTATTTAGTGCAATAATTGACACCACAAAAATTGCATTAACTTGTTCCTTATTCAAAATTCAATAAAAAACCTCACAAGCTTTGATTTCATAATTCTCAAATATTTGCATAAATTTATGGATGGTAAATTTACCAAACCAAAAAATGTCCATGAAATCGTGTAATCACAAAATCCGCAATAAATTACCAATACCCACCAATAAAATTAATTCTATTCAAACAAGTACAAGTAGTTTTTGAATTTATATCTCTATTTCAGTAAAAAAAAATTGAAAACATAAAATATAGGCAATAAATATTATTAAAATGATATTAAAAGCCACTCACCTCCTGATGAAGGCATTAATCGTTCCGTTGAAATTATATCCATATTAAATCTGTGCTATTTGTTTGTGACCACATTAATGCAGTTTTATGGTTTTAGATTTTTCAATTTATTGTTAAATGTAATTCAACTGAATAAAACTCTAACCGACCAACAGAATTATATTCCTCACCCGCGCGTTTTTTTTTTCAAAAACATAAATGCAGCAATAAAATTGTATTCATTAGAACTGCTCGTGCACACTGTTGGATGTATTTCATATGAAGATGTAGAAGAGTGGTTGTGGCTGGTGGGTGATGACGACAAAGATGAGGACGAGTACGAGGACGGTAAAATATATAGAAACTCTCTATTTAATCGCTTAAAAACCGACAACGCATCGACTTCGACGGAGCAACAAAAACAACGACAACGACGTGAATATATAATTTATAATTTATTTTAACGACATACGAATAATTTAATTTTTAAGCAACAGTTATATCGATATTGTAAGAGTTTTCCCCAATTAGAATATGCAACGACAACGAGCAGTGAAACAACTGAAGCATCATCATTTGTGGTATCCACACGCACGATATTCAGCAATCAATTGAATTGTGTTTCTCAAATTGAGTTTAATTGGGAACGCATTCTCTGAAAAAAGAAGAGACAAAAAAAAAAGAAAGAAAATTAAATTCAATTCAATTTCAACACTAATAGGGAAACGTGTGAGGGAGAATATATACAATTTTACAAGATGTTTCAAGGAGGGAAAATTGGTATATTGGGTGTGTGTGTGTGTGTTTAGTGTGTGCCTGTGCAAGGATAAAGTTCTATTCAGGATTTTTTTTTTTTTTTGTAAATTTAATGAATTTTACCTGGAAGTCTGAGAGAAACTTGAGTCTGAGACTTGAGACTTTAACTTTTTCAAACAATAATTTTAAATTGAATGTAAAAGGAATAAAAATATTGAAAAAATAAAAACTAACTTTTGTAGGTAAAGAGGCTAAATTTTAAATACCTTAAAGTATCAGTTACAGACTGGGGAATACAGATGTTACGTTTGCGTGTCAAACTGCTACAAAACAATGAAAATGACTTTGACAACTTGATGCTTATACCCCCTCACTCCATCTCAACTCAACGGACAAAAAATAATTTCATTCTAGTGCTAGATATTTTTAAGCGTATCACTTGACAAAGTTTGGATAGAAAACTTCTGTTGAAAAACTAGTTGGGAACGGCTGCAAAACCGTCAGTCTATGACGCAAGAATAACGATAAGCACTTGTGGAATAGAGTTTTAATTGAATCTAATCGCAAATAAAATCTTTCAGATCTTTAAGATTTAAAGATGAAAAACTTTACTCTATTCTGTTTGCTCAACGCCAAAATTTGTTTATTTTACTATCATGTCAGGTGTTGCCAATCAATATTTGACTATTAATTCTGCCTGGGCAGACCTTCTTCTCCCGAGTAATGAAACGAATTCACTCCAACAGCAATGTTTAATTCGAAAAGTTTGTTTATGTTCGGTTTATCTTGGATAAACTTTTTAGCAAATATATAATATTGTAGCTTTTATCTAACAAGATTTAAAATAATATGTAATCAAGCTAAAAAAAGGTCTGCCAAGAGTCCATCTTTGTTTTAAATATATAAGTTTTAAATTGTTTCACAAAATTTACCCAGAAAAAAATCTTACTGTTGCTTTCAACAACTGCGAAAGAAAGCGCGGATCCTGCTACCAAAGGTTTTAACTTTGCTAGCCGCTGATAAAACCTCATTGACTGACCCATCAGTGAAGAATTCGCTAGGTCATACCAAGCTGGCAGCAGCGAGTATTTTATTTCGTGACTGAAACCAGCTAGGTGTGACTAGTAGTTAAACCGGACTTTATGACAGTAGAACTACTACCTTTTGTATGTTCCTAGCTTTGCCTGCGATTTCCAACAGTTTTTAGGTGACTTTCTGCTTTCGGAGGGAAAACTTACACAAAGGTGTAGGGCTTACTTCAACTTCTTAAAGCTAGTTGCAGTTTATTCTAGTACGTCAAGAAACTTCTAGATAAATACTTACTAAACAGTGAAGAAATCGAGGCAAGTCCTGTTTAAAACCAGAGCCATTAACCGCATGTACTGAAAGCTTTCAAGGACTCGTCGCAATTCATATTAGTACGTCAGAGGCATTCTATATATGTAAGAACACTTACACATTGGGCGCCATTTATTGCGAGCAGAATAAGTGTTTCAGACTGCAGTGGGAAAAAGAAAAATGGATAGTATTAATTTAAGATGATTCAGTTAAAATTTTTAATAGCGCTATCTGTCTACGACAAAATCACGACAATTACTGACGTACTCGTTTTTTCAAATTTAAGTTTGTTTTAACAGCTTCGCGGACCAAGGACCATTCTTAAAAGAACAAAGCGCGACAATTTTTTTCTTCCACGAAAAATGTATGACACGAGTATACGACAATTCATTGCATCATTACTTTTGGAATTTGAAAGTGGTAATGCTTAATTGACCGACATACAAGAAAAGGATTACAAGAGTAAGGAAACGAAATGGAAAAATTATCAGATCGTAAAAGGGATTGGAATGGAAAAAAAACGCAAACGCCGCTGCTTGTGGTGCAAATTTGAACACCTCCGGATGGGGGGATATTGCTGTTATTTTACAAAAACGGACAAGAAGCTAAATAAAAGTTTTTAGTTAATTTATTAAAATATTTTTTTCTTGGAAAAAAAAAGTTTTAAAAAAATCGCTTCCCGATTTTAGTTTCCTCAAAGTTGACTCAAAACAAATGATCAGAATTTGTTCTGGAGACCACTAAGCACAAACCATTAGGTTACAAGTATTGAATTGAAAAGGATTTTATACTTAATAAAATTCACTTTGTGTGAAAAGAACCTGCTTTCTTCAGTGGCTTTCCGTTTTTTTTTTCCATACAGGTGAAATTAATAAATTAACAGAACTATAGTTTTGAAAGTCATTACGCATAAACAATGAGTTACACACATTTATTTGGAAGAAAGCTTCAAAAACCCTCTAGGGATCGGCATTTAAAAATCAGGAATTTATGTTTTTAATACAGAAGTCGGCCGCCTGAGTATTCAGTAGTTGTTTTTAGTTCTATCTTGTTAGTTTTTGATGAAGAAAAACTAGTTGTAAGCTCTCTTAATAACATAATTTTTATAAAAAAAAAAACATTTATTTTAGAGGTAATTGAAAAAAGATGAGAATATACCAGCTAATTAACTAATCGTTTTAAATAGTAGATTGATCAGGTTTCTTAGATATTAGGATAGGTATATTACCCCTGCCAAAAAGTGAGAATGCTTTTTATAATTTTATTGATACGAGTATCTTCAAGTCCTTGCAATTTCAAAAATTAGCTGAGAAATCCTGAACGGGATAGGTATTTAGATTAATTATTTTGGATCTTAGAAACATGAATTGACTTTCAGGTACAAAGCAACAAAAATGAGTTGAATAACCACGGGATATTGATATTTTTTTTTTTTCGAAAAATCTTTTAGAGAGCTCCATTCATGACATCTTTAATTACAAGGTTTTGTAATCAATTTCTAAAACAGGCTCATCCTGTTCCTTTTCCAAGATTAAAACCAAGTTAATTCCTAAACATATTTGCTCTGTTTTCTAGGCCAATATTATCCTGTCTGGTTGTTAAGCCCAAGTTTACGCCTAAACATGTTGTCCAAATAATTTAGATCTCCCTGGCCCTGGCTGGCCCATAGTAAGCCTACTGAAATCGGTGAAGTAGGTCCCTTAACTAAGGGCGTTATTCTTTGGTTCAGGATTTTAATGACTGATTACAGACTGTGATGTGCGTTAACTCGGGGTCTATGAATCGGATTAACTCAAAGTTAGCTCGGCACTATGAAACTGCAAAAACTTTCTTAGAAGAATCATGAAAAAAATGTTATCTTTGGTCAACCCCCTTAATATTTCTTTTAAAAAATAATTTGTTTAACTATTTTTTTTACTAAAAACGAGAAAAACAAACTATAAATAACCATAAAACAATCACATAATCTACTTAAATTATAGGTACTGATTGTAGCCATTCACTTCCACTATTTTTTTTTTTTTTTTAGAAAAAATTTGAAAAATCTGCCAGTGTCACTGGACAATATGTCACAAAACAATATTTAAATCATTTAAACCAGCAGCTAACTTAAACCAATTTTTTACACAAAATTAGAAAATTCAGAGGCTTTTGGAAAAACGTATTTCTTATTATTCTTGAATCTTTCCCCAAGAGGCTGACTACTAGAGGGGGCTGAACTTAGGTTGCATCACCCTATTTATTGGTGGATGGTAGGTAAACGAAAATTTTTGGTTGATAAACGATTCAAACCATTTCCGATCAATTGAATTCACGGTTAGGGCTTCACGGAGCTAAAAATCCACAGAAACCTATTCATTCTGTTGGAAACAAGAAACCTTTATAAACCTATGTAGGTAACTACACAGAAATAGCTGTGTGTAGCCACTTTTGTACCTAGTTTAAACAATAACATATATATTTATTACCTACAGGATCTATTTCATCATTGGAAGCTTCTGGATCGATTGTCAACCAGAAAATATTTGTTCAAAATTCCTATTAATAAGATTTTAGATTTAAAAAAAAACCCCACCTCTTAACTAAAGCAATCACGTAATCGAAATTTTGTGTCCCGCTGATGATTATTCTGCCTACCAGTTTTCATTATATTGCCCACAAAAGCAAAACAAAATCCACTTCACAGTAATTATATTCAAATTAACATTGAAACCAACTCCCAAAAGCATTTTAATTGATCTTTTGTAGTCTTCTATCTTTATAAACCCAAGTATAGAGAGGTTGTAGTTAGTAGTGTACTAGTATCTCTACTCTAATACATATTCCATCCACATTCTACCCTCCTCCACAACGTTTCCTTCTGTAAAATTAGTATGTTGTAACTTTTGTCTCTACAAATTGAAAACTCATTTTGCCAAAAACGAGCAACAAAAAATGAGAATATAAAAAAAAAAAAAAAAATGGAAATGAAAAATAACGTCGTCTTCCACGTAAAAGTTACAAAAAAAAAAATTACAAAAGGAAAAACGTTCAGACGGGTAGACCAAGACCAAGAATAACCAAGTAAAAGTATCTACCGATTTTCAGTTGTTTTTTTTTCATTCTTTTTTGTTGCTTTTTTTGCTTTCCATATATAAAATATCTGTCCCCACACTCAGACTTAAAAAAAAAAAAAAACAACCCAATGCCTTTTGCGTAGCAGCTCCTCAACAAGAACTAGGTACTACTGCTTGCTGCCGCCGCCGCCTCTGCTGCTGCTCAATGTGGGACCATTCGTCGTCGTCGTTCCCGAAAACCCCAAAAGAAACAAAAACGAAAAACCTGTAATTGATACTTAAAGTGTACGAGTACCTCTACTCTAGTTAGATATTCTTTTTTTTTTTATTTAAAAACAAGAAATGTGCAATAATTATTCTGTGTTTATTGATTTATATCTAAAAAGCAGTTATCTTATCACTTATCGCCTTTCGTCGTCATCGTCGGTTGTCGTCTTTTGGGGTTGTTTTTGTGTCGTTTGTAATGAGTGAGATTGGAAAATGGGAATATTGGAACCATAAAACACTTGTTTGCTGGGAATTCCTTCGCATCATCTTCACCATCATCTCGCCCCATCTCTCCCAAAAGGAGGAGGATTCTTTTCTTTTACAAGAAAGTAATCGATAACTGAGTGATATCGAACCAAAATCAAGAGATTTTCTTTTACCGTTTTGGATGGTGTGTCTTATTAGACAAGAACACAAAACCATGGTCAATCACCAAACGATACCAGGGATTCCTTAACCTTTATTCTGAGAGCCTGTTTTTAATGTGGAGGCTCTTCATTTTAATTAAAAGACCATCAACATCCACCAGCCACCACACAAAAGAAGCACAAGTAGATATTATGTGTATGTATGTATTGGGATAGGTACATTACCTAGGCAGAAGGTTGTTTCAGGGTTTCAGTTTCACCTTCAGCTCAGCTCCAGGTTTATTGTAATCCCGTTTTTTAAGTTCACTTTTTCACTATTTATGTGTCACAAATCATCATTAAACACAAACACGAAAATTTAAACAAAAAAACGTATAATTTATTTCTTGCGCAGCTCGTTTTTTTTTTATGTATTTTCTTTTTTCTGCTCTTTAAGCAATTTAATAATGGTCCGCGATCCGACTATGTTTTCGAGTCAGCAGGTCGCAGGAGGAAAATGAAAATTTAAAGAAAAATGGTACACGAAAAATTTTCTGGGCACTGTTTTTCTTCGTTTAATCTTCTTTTACTTTTTTTTTGTTGTTGTTGTTGTATTGTTGAGAAATTGTTGGGTTTTCTTGCTCTATCAACTAGCACTTAACACAACAATTGTATATATCTTGACTCTTCTTTTTTGAACGAAAATCAAATAAACAAAAATTGATGTTGAATAATTATTATGTTGGTGTGTGTGCTTGGATGGCGAAAAAATCCAATTTTTTTTTTTTTGCAATTTTGTTTTCACAATTTTATGGATAAATTTGAATAATTATCACTTGGAATTATATTTTATTATGATAAACACAAATTACAGTTATTTATTTAATTGAATTCATGTTTTTTATGAATAATTTTTTCACAGAATCAAACGAAAACGAAAAAAGAACGACGAGACGAGAGGATGTGTGAACTCGATTTGACAAGCTCCAGCCATTTCTATTTTTCCCCAGTGACGTCAGGTAGTATTGGTGATTTGGTTGTTGATGGAGTGGCGGAGTAGACTTATGTGTGCAGATAATTGAACGAAGCAGGTTTTGGGATGACTGGAATGAAAAATGAAACAGGTGCACAAAATTGTAGTAGATTATGGTCTTGTTTGTTTGTTTATTTCAACAGGTGAATATGATACACTTTTTTTTTGTTGTTGTTTGTTCGTTCAATTTATTATTCTTATCAGAATCAAATTAAATCAACAAGAAATTACTATTAACGCAGTTGGATTTTATTAAAAAAAAAAAAAAACCAACGGAGATAAGATTTATGATAAGATTGTGTTGCAATGTTGAGTGTTATTTATAAAATGTCAGATTATAGAAGATGGCAAACTGACTCATATTGCTTTTAATTGCTTATCTCTGCTCTTGAATCGATTTGATTTATGGCCATAGGTACTTTTTGCCAAACAATAAATGAGGAAATGTGTTCAAAAATATTCAGCCTTGCACGTTTCGCTAAAAGTAGCTTTTGGTTTGAACTATATTTACACGACTGTCAATCTGACATTAATTTCATCAAAATGTTGGAATTTTTTAAATGAATTATTGAGCAGATAAATTTAAGGTTTGCTCATAAACATTTTAGTTTTGGTAAGCCTTTAAACTTATATACATGGTGCAAAATTTAAACCGAAGTATTTTTTTAAATTTTGACAGCGATCATAAGAAGTTTAAGGTCAGTATTCACTGAGCCCACATAAGAGGTCCTCTTTTCGGAGTTTTTTTATAATGAGTTCTTTGAACCTCACATACAATTCTGGAGTTGATTGTATAAGAGCTGAAATGCCTTATGAAGCTATGGCTATCTGACAAGATGGCTATTATAAGTATTTGTAATTTCATTCGAGATTTTGTTTCCCTTAAATGATTTCCCAAAAAATAACTAACCTCTTTCTCTACCCAGAAAAAAAATTAATGAAGTGTTGAGAGTAAGAAGAGGGGTTAAGTGACATTTTCAAACATTTGAGTAATCAAGAGGTATAAAGTTTTTCTTTTTCATACAATGTGTATCTCTGACCTAATATGATCTCAAAAAGGTTCTTAAAGTGACAGAAAAATTATATACTGAGGAAATCTAAGTTAACAAAAGAGCCTTCTTTTCTGATAAAAAAGTCAAATTATAAATAAAAAAAGCTGTCACTTGACCCCTTCTTCCTCTTAATGCTTCAAATGTTCAACTATAGTCTGTTTCGACTAGAGCCCATATGAGATAACTTAGCAAATCTGATAAAAAGTGTTTTCATTGCAAATTATCTCATTTCGTTAGGAAGCTCGCATTTCGCTGTTTCAATATCTGACTCTTCTTTCTTACACAACTCTTTATATCTGGGATGCTGTTTTTATTGTTTCCTTCTCTCCTATACGAAACATATTTGTGGAATGTGTACATGAATATTTTGCTAAATTTCCGAGCAAATTTCGTGCAAATGAGGTGGAAATCACCTCAATTCGAGTTGAGAATTTGTATGAGAAATTATCTCAAATTTGATCCAAATCATCCCCTCTTTGCTCTAGTCGAAACAGGCTTAAGTCTTAAATTTTTTTGGTCGTACCAAGCATAGTAGTTTCTACCACAAAAGTTATAATTTTGTATACTCAATACTTCCTATTCTACAACAACGCTTTGCATAAAAAAATCAAATTTATTTTCGAGATAAAAAACTTTCAAAAAAGCAATTTTTGTACTTTGGTCATAACTGTTTTTAATTTTGTCTTCAATCTACTACACTCTGAATATGTTTGTAATAGATGAAATACAAATTTAAGTTTGGTTTGTGTCTCTACTTGACATGTAGTCTCTACTTAACATAAATAATTCACATAAGCTTAGTTCAATCTTCATTTGATAGATGTCACCCAGTGAATTAAAATTTATTATATTCGTTTACAATAACGCTCAAATGAAAAAAAAGTTTCCCGTACCGGGAATCGAACCCGGGCCTTCTGGGTGAGAGCCAGATATCCTAACCACTAGACAATACGGGACTTAAACATTGATGTGTCAAAGTTAGAATAAATCCAAATTTTACTTTTATACAAAAAAGTTCGGATATTTTTTTCCGTTGCGTCCGTTCAAATGGGTCGTTTCTCATGAGAACGTGTGTATTTTATCGAGCTGTCAGTTAAAAACGTCGACGTAATGCACGCGACGGATTCTATGGGTTGGCCCATTTAGGTATGTTAATAACTGAACTAACATTCAAAACAGAACAGCTAGCCGGTGTCAATCTTCATCTCATTTTATTGGGGCGCATCATCAGTTGAATCTAGTTGTAGATAATGTAGATAGATCCTATATAAATCAATTTGTTGACAAACCGGCAATTTCAATAAGAGCTCCAAAGAAGTAATTCTTATTAGGCATGTACCTATGCATTCGTTTTCTCAAGAAAGGTCAAGTTTCGTAGAAATTTAAGTTTAATAGAGAACATAAATAGAACATTTCTAAGGTGGGCGGTAGAAGTAGTATACATATTTCAAAAATTGCAATTTTTCAGGAGAGGGAAAAAACGTTATAAAACTTTCAATTTTTGATATTTTTTTTTAATCAAACTGTGAGTTTCTATTTTTATGCCGATTTATGTGTGTAATAAACTTATACTGCTTTTAACAAAAATGCCTCATCAATTTTACAGTCGAATGGTGTACTTATCTCATTTTGACCAAAATTTGACTTGTAACTTCTACCGCCCACCTTAGATTTGATCTCATAGCGCATAGAGGTAGGTACCTACAAAAAAATCTTATTTAATTTAATTTGAAATGGCAATAAATTAACAGTACCATATCCACTTCATTAAGGTTTCAACTCAAAATTTACATGGGGTTTCGTTTGTATTAAAAAAAAAACAGCTGCTGGATAAAAACTACGTTGGAAAGCCAAATTTTGGGACAACTACCCTGGCTACCTTCAGCTTTAGCTTTAAATGTTGATGAAATTGCGTGCGTTTGGCTTAAACGCAGAGCAATCAATTCAAAAAGTTATACTTTGCTCAAAATAGTTAAGGTTGGTCTCATTCGACAGATAAATGGACGCGCTAAAGATATTCGTATTGAAGCAGAAACTTGCATTTTCAAAAAATGTAGACAATTCTGATATCTTTCAGATTAATTTAGTTCCATTTATACTTGCTCTAGCTACCAGTCTATCCTATAGAGAAAGTGTAAGGTACCTACTGGTCTTATGTCAAAAAAAATTTTGAGATTTTTTTAATCAAAACCAACATTACGATCCTAACTTTGAACGGACATTAAGTACTTACTTTTTTGAGGCCCTGATTGGTCAGATGTCACCAGGGCGTATCTAGAAAAAAAATTGGGGTTGAGGGTTGGGGGGGCTGTAGTACCTGAGCCTCCTCTAATCTCTAAGATTAACGAAAAAATTCAGTAAATTATGATGAAATTACCTAAATAATATCATGATTTTGGAAGCTTGAAGGAAGGGGGGGGGGGGGGGTACTTGAATGTGGCAAAAAAAATACTTTTTTTTAAATTAATGTACCTACTTCAAACAGAATTTTCATTGACAGTTCCGTTAGCTTTAAAAAATTAAGTAAAGCTTTTCCAAATCTGAGAGAAAGTAGTGATGCGTTGCCGCTCAACAAAATTTAACTTATAGTTATATACCAAAGAGGTACAAAACTCGCCGATTTAAGAATGTGCTGACGCTATTCAAGTGTGAGAGATTGTAATGATAAGCGAGAAGTTCTTTAAGGAATAAAACACTAAACATACAGATGTCAAAAGCTGGTGCTAACTCATAAATGCCAAATATGTATTAACGTCAATTTAAGTTTACACGGCAGGAAATTCCAACATCGTATCCGTGATCCGGTCTATGCAATCTTAGTCCAGTCAAAATAGACACAATTCGCATATAGAGCTGAAAATTGGTATGATTCATCGATAAAAATTCATATCATATGGATTGGACAAGCTTTTAAGAAGTTCCATACATTACCAATACTCTAAAGAGCGATAACTTAACTTCGTGATTAAATTGTGAAGAAGAATTATAATAATTACCATTGGCATTATTATAACCAACATTTGGAGCACCCTCACCCATCGATGACCTTTTTATATATTTTAATCTATTATTTCAATCCAGTACAAAGTCCAATCAAACCACAATCATGTTTTTTTTTCTTCGGCCTATGCGAAGTGTATAAAACATATTGGATCTAACATGATCTAACCCAAGCTGACATGTATTCGATTTCATTTTTTTTTTGTAATTTGTAATTTAGGTAAATGAGAATAATAAGTGAATTTTACCAGTTTAAAAGAAACAAGTAGGTACCAAAGTATAATTTTATATATTTTGCCCAAAATCTACCTATTAGATTCTTATTATAGCCATGAACGTGACATAATAGCGGTTTCGTTCAGTTTCATTTTCTAACGTTAAATATTCATCCTAAAGTACAGACAGCATTTTATTTGCATTTCATAAAAGAAAAGTGGGTTACACCAGTGTAAACTCTGTGTAAGCGTTCTAACGTGGTAGACAGTCAAATTCGTTCCTTTAAACGCAAGAAGTTTCTGTAAAACTTCTTGCGTTCAAAGACACGAATTTGGCAGTTAGTACTAACTTTTCGGGGAATGTCAATGAATTTTCAGATACTCTGAAATTTCAGTGACATCTGACCAATCAGGGCCTCGAAAAAGTAAGTAGGTACTTAATGTGCGTTGAACGTGAGAAATAACACTTGACGAAATTAAGGTTTTTAAAATTCTTCACAATAGCTTCCGTCTAAACTATAATTGCGGGTTAACATCAAGGTTCAATAAGGTATCTCATGATTTTAAGATCTTATAAGCATTTTAATATGCAAAGCACAGAGTCCGTTTAAAAGTAAGTCAGTTTAAAAGTGCAAAATCATACCTAATTTCAACGTCTTCTTCAAGCTCTAGCTCTCAAAATTTTTTTCAGTCGATTAGAATTTCGAGCAATCTCAGATTTTGATGTACTTTTATTCTGAATCAGTGAATGAGATGAAAATATCGTAGTGGTGAAATTCAACTTGTGTATTTAAAACACCAATAAGGGAATCTAATAAAAAAGACAACAGCATAAAACCTACACCAAACTATCACGTGGAAAACGCATGCATGTGATTTTCCATAATGCGTGGTAGTTTTTTTTTTTTGTACGGGAAAGAGGGTATAATAGGCCTAGGTAGCTATTTATACAGTTTTTTTTTTTATTTTTCCGTTGCAGTGGAAAAATACTGATATCAAAAAGACGCGCATGCAACGGAAAATTTATTTCGGATAAAAAAAAAATATAGTTGAAAATCCCACATGGTTGACGGTGGACATGGTTTATTGTTGAGTAGGTAAAGTGGAGTAGAGTGGGGCCGTATACGATCAAATAAATTGGAATATAAAAGTGTCACAAGTCGAGAAATTAACCCCTGGTTGGGTTGTTCTTCTGGAGATTTTGTGATGTTATGGTAGATACACGACTGACGAGTTATCTGTCATTATCTTACCATTTTGCACTTCATCGTGCAAATGATCTGACATTTCAGTTGACATTTTTGACAAACCAGATCAGTAAGTCCATAACATTTTTCGTCTTTGTTTGCATCATCCATCTATTATTTTTTAGATGGCTGAAATTAATAAAAACTTCCAAGCTGGTAGAAATTTAGGCAACTTTTCACTTATCGTGTAAATTTATAATCCGATAGCTGCTTAAAAAATAAATTATCTGTTTTCCCTGTGTTTCTTTGAAAATTGTAAGGCTACCCAATTCTCTTTTCCAATGAAACGCTAATAAAACACCTTCTAACAACAGTATAGTTCAAAGTTCAAGAACCTTGGTTTGAGAGGTTTTTAATTTCTTGATCCATTTTCTCATTTTTTTTTTAAATCCCAGGGTCAACCCTTAACCACTCTTGAAATCAATCGAGTAAAAGCTTGTTCAAATTTTAACCCGAAAATGAACCACGAATGTGCGATTCTGGCCTCAATAATATCAATTTGCTCCTCATTTACTAGATAGTTGTAGGTGTACTAGATTATAGTTTTATCAACTTGTAAGTACTTTGTCTTGTCCCGTTTTCAAAATTTCATAGTCTAAAAGCCTAACTGTGAAGAAATTTTTCTGTGGCACTAGGGGTCGAATGTCTATATGCAGGGATTTGACCCAGGACTCCGAAATACATACAGGAATTGTCATTGACCATATAGCCATATGCGACCCAAAAATTTAAAATATTTATTTAAAACACGGTGATCAAATAATGTTCTGCTAATTTTCCAGTCTGCTACACCAAAGTTATCAGTATTCCATACTTCCTCATTTTTGACACATCATACTACATATATGTACTTGCTTACGCAAAATTACGCTCTTTATGACACGTATACCAGTCCCCATATCATTACTGACCAAAAACCTTTCATAGTCTTCCTTAACTCTAATCGAACCTTCAAATTTCATCAGCTAGACAATCTTATCATTCCGAGACGGTACGAATTCGACGGTGCTCTGACACTTGAACAGTCATTATTTGACAGACAGATATAGAATCCTATTATAGCTGATAGGCCGGCTATAATACATGCGGTGTTTCGTAAGCAGCTCAAGTAAATCATGCGGGGGTGCCTTTGGAATCTGTGATGGAAAAGAACCAACACAGTGTGATTTCCAAACAACTCCGCTAACCGAGAGCTGGAAAGGCAATTATAATAATATGCATGAAAATCATTGCTTTATTTTTTTGTACTTTGTACGTCTGAACTTTATAGCTTTGCTATCAATTTCGCTATAAAAAAAATTATTATTAATTTCAGACATTTTTTTCCGCAAAAAAAAGATTAATAACACTTTGGTGATTGAACTAAAAGTTCCGAATTGTTGACGACCCCTTAAAATCATGTTTTAAACTGATATAGCGCATGTTAATGGTGATTCTGATAAACGACTATGATTAATAAGTCTTTTGGCATTAAGTATTCCAATGTACAAATACATTTTATTTGGTTTCAAAAAGATTAGCACCTTTTTTTTTTAGTTAAACTTTTTGTTTTCGTTTTGTTTTAATTAGATTGATTAAAAGACATTAATGGCTATGCAAAGCGGGTGTTTTTAGATTATCCTATAATACAAATTTGTTATCAAAACACGAGTTCGATGAATGATTTCCTTATAATCGAAACTTAAATTTTTGTGTTATTATTTTGGAAAAAAAAACAGCAATGATATCTCTAGAAAGAAATTAAGAATTTCATCTGCCTTTTAGCTCGTTTCGAAATTAGCCAAAGCCAAGGGTCTGATTTGTGACCATGAATTCGTTTTTGAACTAAACATAGTAAAACGAATTTAAACCTAAAAAAAAAAACATGGAATCAGTGCCATCTTGCAGTGAGTTACAAAACCATTGACGAAAGCTTTTGCCTCTTAACGAACGGAACTTCACGAATCGAAATTGAAACATTTTATTTTTAAGAGATCTCTAAACTTTGGTTGACAACAAAGAAAACAATGAAAAACAATGAATTAATTAGTAAAATATCGCATCGGCGCCAGATGACAGTGGAACGTTTATCCAAATAAACAAAACCAAAAACAGAAGTTTTGATTAAACAAAAAATTGACTACAGATTGTTGGATGGCTGTCAACTGTGACGATTCTCGGTCATAAAAATTAATTACTGTGTATCTTATTTTATTATTTTTTATTATAAATGAAAGCAACAAAAGTGGTGTTGTATGATATTGTATTAGCCGTAATTTATTGGTTGTTGGGTAAGCAGCGTAGTAAAACTTTCTATGGAAAACAAAAACAAAACAAATGCTGCTGAAAAATAAGGCAGTAAAAATCAAGATGACGATGCTGGTTATAGAGCTTTGAAAAATTGAAATGAAGAGGGCGCAGAGTTGTGTTGAAGAAATAATCTTTTGTTTGAAGGTTGGCAGCTTCATGTGTGAGATTTTTCATGTTCGTTGATTTTTGCTTTTTTTAATAAAACACGTTTTGACTAGAAAAAAAAAAATAAAATAAAATAACGTTAATAATTACTCTAAATTGATTTAATTCCTAATTTATATCTTCACCATCACGCGAGTAAGTACAAAATTTTTGCTTATTTTTAGAAACAACGGCAAATCGAAATCACTCCATGTTGCACATCATGTAAAATCGTTTTATTGGCATTCGATTGATGTGCTTTCTACCCATAAAAAACAGCTTGTTTTTATCCTGTGTAGTACATGCCTGTATCTTAAATCAGAAACGAAAACCAGGTTGATTAGGGTCTTTCTTTTGGAAAGGTCACTCACCGGTTTTTCCTGATGTTCCTTCCTTGTTGTGCGTACCTCAGTTCTTGGTTAACTGTTTAAAATATTTTTTTAGAAAGTACTGTGTCAAAATCCATCACAAAATAACTAAATAAAAAGACGTCAGATCCTATGCAGAAATAGTCCACTGTTTAGCGTCGCCGTTAATTTTCGCACGCGTCCAAGAAACCGCATACAATCTCTGTTAATGCCCCAACTAATCTTTAAATGACTAATATAATCTTAAAGAATATAAATAAAAACATTAATTAAAGGTTAGATACTCAGAGGTTCCAAATGTTATCGCCAAAATTATCTCTTTTCCTAATTTCAAAATCGCACATTCAAAACAAGAGTGGTACATACTCTTAATTAATGTTTTTTTTTTTTTGAAATAGCTAATGGAAATGTACCTCAATTAAATTATGTTTGTTTATTCTATTCATCTCATTTCGATTGGAATTGTTGCATAATTTTTAAGAATTATTAGTATAGTGGCTTTTGAATAAGAAGTCGTAGTATCATATTGGTGGCGGCCGGCCCTTTGCCATCATGCGTCCTTGGCATGGAATTCTGTCTGTGGTTAGAGGGGTTCACCCACTCGTTCAGATTTATTTTTTTGGTTTCTGAAAATAGCTTAAAGAACTTCAGCGCAGCGTCAGCAGCCCGTTGAGTCCATATACATACGTTGTGTGTACGATACGTGAGTCACGTCACAACATCACGTAGCAGAAGCGATCCAGTTGGAGATGTTTCTTTTGTTTGTAAACAAAACGCATGCTCTCTGTTTCTCAAGACTTTTGAGGAAATCTCTTAAGCTAATTTATGAATGACCTTTGTTTCCACAATAAAAGAACAAGAACGAAAAGTTTCCACGATGATTTCCTGATGTTGGGGGTTTTATTTCTTCACAGCCAACCAGCGTTAAGAGTTTTTTCTTATTAAATAAAATCAAACAGGTCTTTTTCAACATTTATTTTTGTTAGATGCACTAATCGATTAATAAACCTATTCTATTGATCAACAAAATCTGAAGTTAGGTAGTTTAGGTTTGAGAATTTTTGAATATCTTTCAGTATGCGAATTGAGTAGGTAGGTATTTCTGTAAATTATATTTTAGTGAAATAAACATGAAGACTTTGATAAGCGCAGAGAGAGGCCTTCTGCGCTGGAAATCATTTTTAGATTGGAACACACAAAATTTAATGAAGGGCTGACCTTTTTTTTGTTGGTTCCAAGAGATTGGAAAATTTTCTTTTCTGGCAAAGACTGATCACGCTGTCGTTGAGTGATCAGACCTACTTAAGTATGGTGTACACGTGATCGTTGAATGCATAGCATATAACATTATATTTTATGGTATTATTGTTTTTGTTGTTGGTTAAAGTATCTCAGTTTGATATTTTTTGTATAAAGACATTTTTATCTACCGGGAAGATATAAAAGAAAGACGACCGTTGGGATTTTCTTGAGTTTTTTTTTTTTTTTTTTTTTGACAACAACACTGTTGTTGTTTGACAAATATAAAATTGAGTTGAACGGAAGGTTGATAGGTATAGGTCCTACATAAGAAACGTGAGGAATCAGCTGGCTGCTATTATAGAGGATAAAGGGAAACTCATTAGGTGAATATTTTTTTGGGTCAACATCAGGGAGTTCCATTCGTGCATTCTTAAAAGATTCAAAACACATGACATGAAGAGAAGAAGAAAAATAAGAAAATGGCGTTAGAGATTTTTTGCTTTGAAAAAAAAAAAATATTAATCCCATCAGTTCTTGTAATGTGTACTTAATCTGTTCTGTATTTATCTTAAAGAAATTAATATACAGGGTGATATGCATATTTTAAGATATAACAAAAGGCTAGAGCGTTTAGTTTAATGCAAAACAATTATAAATAAGAAGGTATCTGTAAGAGAAACACATTAAAAAATAACAGCAATACAAAGAATATCATTGCTTACATTTTTAAAAAGCCAGAAATCCATTCTTAAAAATTGTTCATCAAATACTTAAATTCAAAAACATAAAATTAAAATATTTAAATGTTTTTTTTTTCTAAATTTTGTATTTATAAGAACTATTTTAATTTTTATTAGGTACTCAATTCAATTACTTATCAATTTTTAGTCAAACATTTGAAACTAGATGGGTAGTCAAATGTTTGTTAGTTTTTGAAATAAAAAAACTCAAAAAAGTAGCGCTATGAAAATGCTCTACAAAATGTGCCAACTGATCTTAAAATATGTACTTTAAACTGTTTAAGATCGTGAAGACTGACAAAAAAAAATGAAAATATTATTTCTTATTAATATCTTATAATAAGGTTTAATAAGATGCATTAAAAGAAGTACAAAATAAGCCAGGAATACTGACACCGCTAGTCATAGTTGAAAAAAAAAAAAACAAAAAAGCTTTGTTAAAAAGTGTGATCGGATTACTTTATAAAAAAAATTGAAAATCGAGTCGTTTTTAAGAAAATTAGTTTCTTATATACATATAAAATTTCTCAAACTTTGTTTAAAAAAAAATTGGTATGCCATTTTCAAGAAAATCCTGTTTTCGAAAAAAAGATTTTTCAAAAAAAAATAATAACATTCCAAAAATATTTGTTTTTAATTTTTGATATCAAATAATTTTTAAGGTTATTAAAAAATTTTATCAAAATCGGTTTAGTCGTTTAAAAGAAACTCAAAAATGAAAAAAAACACATTTCAAAAGTACGGCCTTATGAACTTATAAAAATACGGCCTTACTTACAAAAATACAATTTTTTTTATTAAAATCGTTGCAGCCGTTTTTATTAATCCTAAACTTGTCCTACATCGCAAGTTTTCTTACTCGAGCATGATTCCGGTTGCTCTAGCGATGACACACTGTTGGGCTATATAAAATATTGATACAATCCGCCCTTGGATTATCATATACTACATATATTTTTGCTACGTTCTGTGTTATTAATAAGCAAGGAACTAAGTGCAATCTCCTCGTATATATTTCATACTGTATAACCTTTTCGTGGAAAATTCCCGAGATACATTTGAATCTTGAATAAAAAACAAACTTTACTAACTGAACTCCACCTCCAAGCAGATTAAACTATTAAACTAGACACAAAAAATATAAAAAGGTGGTTTATTCGAAACAAATACAAGTAGCAGGTATTTATTAAGCAATTAAAAATTTCAAGACCGATACTTTATCTTAAAATCCATAGCTAATAAGTTGCATAATGAATTTGCTCTCTATTTATTGCAGTAATATGATTTATTATGATTAAACAATTTTATAGTATCGACATATTAAATTTTAAAAATAGAAATTGTAAAGTAAATTTTATTTTTGCGATTTAAAAGTTATTTTATTATAAATGGCTTCCATTAGATTAAATTAATACTTAAAAACAAATACACCTTTTAATACGGTTTATACCATAAAAATTATAAAGTTACATAAGCCAATTTTCAATTCACGTACTTAAACCGTGATATAGCAAATAATAATTCTTTTTGCCTAAATGCATTTATTTTTGTCAAAAGGTTATCAATTAAAAAAAAAAAAAAAATTAAAAATCACCATTTGCGCGATTGCAAATAATTATTATTTTAATCATTTGCGAAATATAACATTTGTCTTTATCTCTAAGAACATTCATAATGAAACAGTAATTATTATTGTTGACCTTGATTCTCTATACAAAGTAATTCAAAATGCACGTTTTTTAAGTATCAACAAAATGTGAAGTACCACTCAAGATAGTTGTTGAATTTTTGTTAGGTTTGAATAATTTGTACCTACATCTCATCTTTTTATCAATACAGAATGAAATAAAAGTATCATTATTTTGAAACTAGAAAGTTGTACAAAGCATTTTGTAAAAATAATCGGACTTGAGATAACAATAAAAAAATTACAATACGATGGTGAAGAATGTGAAAAATTAAAACCCACAATTTTCTCCGACTGTTATACTCGATTTACTTGTTTTACCTCATCAAAACTTGGTATTAACTTAAGTTTTTTAGCCGCTCTCCATAGGAATATTTTTTTTAAATTTTTGCTTTTGACTTAACATGACGGTACATGCCGTTTACATTTTTCCAAATGGGACTTATTTTTATCAAAAACGGTGCCTACGATTTGGAAATCGAATGTATTTGGCGTTTTATGATCACCATTTAGTTTTTTAAAAAATTAAAATTTTGTCATTTTAATTCCAATTTGTTTCTTACAATATGAATACTTTTTTTTGCAATTAATTATTTCCAGGCTAACTAAAAGATTACAAAATTTAGTAAATTAAAAAAAAAAATTGTTAATAATCAAGTGAAATGGAGTGTATTAATATTTTTGAAAATATGAGCAGACCAGGAAAACCGGTGAAAAGAAGTGAATCATTTTAAAATGATGATAATAGAAGAATATTTACCAAAAAAGCCCCATCAACTACAAAAAATATAAGACAAAAATTGAACTTCTCTTAGAACTTTTGTGATTCTGTTAATAGATTTATCGAAAAACTTGCTACATACAATCCGTGTCACTTGATTACGAACAGTTATTTTTGTTGTTTTAATTTTACGATATTTCTCAAGTAGAGAGTATAGAGGCTTTGAGTACTAGATAAAACCTTTTTCATTTCGCAGTTTTTGGCTAAAACAAATTAAATGGCAAAGAAGAAAAGGCCCGAATTCGGACTTTCTTCAAATTCGATAATGGCATCCGTTTTATACCCCGCAAGAATGGAAAAGGCTACACACTTGTATACAGCCATCATATGTTTAAGAAATGACGTTTTAAATTCAAAAAAGGTAAAGAATTTTAACCTTCTGTATAAAAATCAACCCTTCATTTATCGTTCCGCAGTGTATTGTTGCATTGTATTGCTTGAAAATCCATCATGACCTACCAAATATTACAGAAAACATACGAAAAGCTTATTTTGGTTTGTGTTTTCAAAACGTTATCCAGGCAAGCCGAATATTTTGCTTAACTCTGTTACAGTAATTCACTTTTATCAATGATATCTTGATAACTGACATGACAGGACCATTGCTGTCTGTTCTCTTCTAATCAACTAATTTTAAATAAATATGTTAAAATTTATACCTATAATTTCAATAGGTAGTGAGTAAAATGGCTAAATTCTTAATTTCAATGTCAAAGAATAAGTCGAAAACAGCTACGACGGACGTTCGTACGCATTCCTTCAGCTCAAGCTCAAGAACCTTGCTATCGGGCATCTATTTTAAAATTCTTGTCCCGTCCTAGGAGTCTTTAAGAGATTAATATGCCAAATGTATTTAAATTAAGAAGCAATAACAATAATCCGCAACAATAAACTCATGTGGGTACCTACGTATCAGTATCAAAAAAGGTGTTTAATCAACTGCAGATTAATGCATCAACAAATCAAAAATTATCTGAGGAATGTTATTTTGAAATACGAAACAAAAATATTATTGTTTAAAATCAGCAATTTTTGTAATCAAGATAACAGAAATATGTATTTTAAAAAAAATTTGCATTCTCATCTGGCCTGAGGGTTATCTATACGTTTAATAGAACAAAAGTCCGTTTAAAATCGATTGATTTCGGCTCTTGATCGTAAGGTTTTCTTTGCGATTCTATTATTCTATTGTATTGTTGCAAAAGTATCTTAAATCTATTTCATGTGTTTGGTAGACGATGGCATAACCGTTCTCAATAAAATATAACAAATAAAACAATGCAACAGATATACCTTCGAATAAAGTAGTTAAACTCGTTATTTCTGGATAAGTAGATGTACATATATACCTTCTGATCCCACTATACTTCTTCACGTGTGTCTATAAGAAAAGTACCACTTTACTAACTTATAAGCAGTGAATGAACTTCAACAAGACCATAAATGTATGAACCATGTGAAGCAGTTATAGTCGACATTATAGAGATAGATAGATAGAAACCAGAAATTCCTTAACAATTGGTTTTGCAGAAATAATGCCGGTTGCTGATATAGTCATCGCATCGCATCATCGTATTGAATGTCGACTATATTACAATTATTTATTATATACCGCGAACCACAATTATGAAGAGCGTTCCAATTATAAGTCAACGATTCCATACTAAAGCTTTCTATTCTTCATTCTTATGTCCAAATAGGGAACACCATGATAAGTGACAGTTCGGTTCATATACTGACTTGATTGACATTGAGTGTATTTTTAAATTCACAGATTTATCACTTTCGAAAGTTGATAAATCCTGAGAGATTATGTTTTGAATCCAAAATATGCGCATAAATACAAATTATAAGTGTTTCAAACGTTACACCTTAACCGAATTTAATGGTGACACAGGAAATGTTAACAAGAAGATATCTCTTCAATAGCGAAGAGATTTTCTTGTCTGGTAAAAAGATGCCAGACGCATCTCTGTTGCATGAAGTCCAAACAAACAAATAAGCGATTCAACGATTTCTATCCTTTTAGGATTTCGAAAATTTTATTTTCTGGCGTATGTTTGAGTGCTTGCATGTTTGTTTGTTTGTTTGGTTGTATGTTTGTATGTTTCTATGCTTGTATGTTTGTATATGCTTGTAGTCCAAACAGAATCTTAAAAACTGAAATATTAATCGTAATCAGCAAATTTCTAACAAATTTTAAAATCTCAAAAGAAAAGTGATATTAATGATAGAAAATTGAATTAAATTTTATGGTACGAGAAGCTCACGAAGAACCAAGCTCTAATGACTACCTCTTTCAAGCATTTCCTGTGTGACTCTAGTTTTGCAGAAATGGATGAAATTCTTTACTTTTGACAAACTGACTCATTCAGTTTTTTTTAGATCTCCAGGAAATTTTCTGGACAGAACTGTTCGAAGTAAAATTGCTACCGATTTTGAAAAATTCATATGTTAGGTTATAATCCTAGTTGATATTGATTTCAGTTTATTAAATCCTTAAAATCAAGGACAAATATAAATTTTAACTACGTTTTAATTAAAGGTGTTTCAGTATTCAATTAAACCGAACCATTATCGTTTTCATCATTTCCGTCTGCTATAGATCTTTGATCTTCTTCCTTATACGATGTTTTTTTATTCACCATATCTCATCTTTCTTCCTCTTAACAATAATCTACGACTGCAAATTCAAAGCAATAAACTATTGAACATTTTTTTATTATTCCGCCTACATTCACTCAATTAACTGAAACAAAACGATCAACACTCTATTTCCGACATGACAAAAACTCACTCACAACATTTTTAATCACTTTGCAGATTGCAGCATTTCATATAAAATAATATTTTATCAACAAACTCAACTTCTCTTCTCAGCAAGCAAACTGCCTGCAAACGAAAACAACAAGCAAAGTAAAAAAAAGTAATTGAGTATGAGATTGAGACTTTCCTCGTTTAAGAATTGAGTGTTTGCAGATGTTGAATTTAGTTGAGAACTAACCATTGTAGCGTTTGTTTCGTGGATGTATTATTGCTCCTCCAATTAATATTCATACAAAATATAGTTTATTCTTTCTCGGTAGAAAATAAAATAAATTCTTTTTCAAAAATAAATAAAATAAAAAGTGCTGACTCTCTTATTTGGAAAAAAATAATTATTTCGAAATATTCCATCAAAGTGCACAAAGAATATACTTTTCTTTGTTTTTTTTTCTTCGGTATTCTGCCCTAAATTAAAACCAGTGTGACAATTCGGGTGGTAGAATAATGAAATAACGGAAATATTTTTCATAAAAAAAATTTATTGTAATCCGAATCTAGTTGTTTGAACAAAAAAAAAAAAAAACTGTTAACTAGTGCAATTTGTGCTTGTTAACTTTAAACAGACAATAAATAAAAAAAAAACTTATTTTGACGATCAAACATATTTTTTGTTTTGCTTATAAAAAAACAAAATAATTTTTTAAAAACAAAAACAATTTAAATGAAAAATCGAAAAGTTGCCAGCAGTTTATTGCTTACGATCGCACAACAAATGGATAAAGCTGCTCTTTTATCAGTCAGCAGAATAAAATACGAAAATTATTCTCTAACAAGCATTTAGAGTGTTTTTGGGAACAAAAATAACAAAACATCAAAAAAATATCACGTAAATGCGACTCATTCAATAGCCATAGCCAAAGATACACCACCACCATCAACAATAATAAAACGGAGTTACTATACTTCCTCCATACAAAAAAAAAAAAAAAATAATATCGATTTTCTTTATTTTTGGGGTTGAAAACCACCAGCATTATCTGTGATAAATTTTCACCACGTGAAATCCCATAGTTAAGCTGAACTCTCACATAAAAATCCATAGATTTTGGCCACATTTGAAATAGAAAGAGAAAAAGAGATAAAACACAAGGAAATCCATATAAAGGGAAAAAAAACCTACAAACAGAAAAAAAATAAATCAAACAAAATGTCTTCCCTACCGGAGAAATCGCAGCAAGTAACTGCAGCAATAACTGCAACACCAACTATTGTTTCGTCATCATCGTCATCATCGTCGTCATCGAAACCAATGATGACGAAGACATTTTTCTTTCGATCGGATTCGATCAAAAAGATCAAATGTACTGCTGTTTACCCTTTCCAAGTTGCTGGTATGTTAACACAATAATTATTTCCTTGTTTTTTTTGTATGTTTTTTAATAATATTAAAGAAAAAAATATAATAACCTTTATTTTGTGCGATATAGTAGGTTTCATTCAATCTCTGTTTGAATATCATTCAAAGTTGAAAGTTATTTGATTTTTTTTTTAATAACTTTTATCACCTTAATTCATCAGATAATTGTAGCTACGCGTTATGGTTGTTTCCTTCGAATGTTGATGGAAACTTCCGGTACGGAACGTAACAAAATCTAAGATACACTCTTAATGCAGTCGAAATATCATTTTTTATAAAAATTGGTTTGGTTAATCAAAATGTAATAGATTCAATAAATATTGCTAGTTTTGGAGCTGGATGCTTGGTAGTCATTTCTTTAAATTTGAGTTAATCCAGATATATGTAGGTATTTTTTTTTCTTCTTTGAACTATCGAAAAATACTCGTAACATCTGTCAAAAAATCTACATCTTTATCAAATCGTATACTAGGGACACTTTGCACCCAGATTGTGACTTTCTTAATCAACATTAAAAGACATTTATCATCCCAGTGCCGATTTGTTGTTGTTGTTGGCGATATGTTTTCTCCTCAATTGTAAACAGGAACACAAAAAAACACTCTCAAAAACTATAGTGTCGTATTTATAAGTTCAGACAAACTACCCACATGAAACAGAGTTCCAATTCAATATACCTACATGAATTAGTTCGAGAGTTCACATGCACTAAGAACCATTGTTGCCACTTAAGAAAACAAATTCAATTTATGTAAAATTATAGAAAATTTCGTTCAGCAATCAATTTATTCTGAGTTAAATTGTTGCTATATAGTTAATCCTGTCAATGAATTAATCCCGAGTTGGCCCATTAGCAGTATGTACAACATTTTAGCTTTTAGCTTTGAGCTGTCAAAAAACTATATAATTCGCTATTGTGACTTCAATCTTTCCAAACTGTCGTATTTAAATTTCAAGGGATTTTGTAAAGTGCATTTTGCAGATTTCAATTTTTTTTGGCAACTTCAAGTGAACATAAGTTTGACAGCTTAAGTTAACTCGTAAAACTATTTTCGACTTAACTGAAGTTAATTTAATGTGCAGAGGGTCGATTCTCGTTCTATAAAGCTGTAAAGTGATAAATTTTAGACCTATTTTCAACAATCAAATGTTAAAAAAATAAATTAGATATCACAAATGATTCACAAGACAAACGTTTTATTTAATTTGATGTCACTTTGACCATTGAAAAAGACGTAAAAAGGTTTAAAATTTATCATTTTACAGATTCACAGAACGGAAATCGACCCTCAGAAGAATTAATTTACTCCGACTTAACTCAGAGCTAACTCAGCCAAAAATATTCAAGAATACCTGCCTCCAATTTGAAAAACAAAAAAAAAAAAACATATCTAGATAAAATGACCCATCTAAGAGTTAAAAAATTGACTTCTACCCAAGTGGTAACCTTGCTGGAGATGAAAATAAAATTTAAAAGAAAAAAAAAAAAACATAATCGGGTTTGTGACTTAAATGAAACATGAATTTGATGAAGACGTGCGTATTTCTATCTGCGTAATAATTGAATAATATTCATTCAATTGCACTTAAATGGATAAGTTGAATAACAATACAATGTTTGTTTATGTTTTTAGTTAAAAAAAAATCGGGAACACCACTGCTAAAATTCTGAAAGAAATCGCAGTCAGTTGATTTTTGGTTCTGCCTGTTCACTTAATTGACAAAACATATAACATAATCTGATTTACATCATAACAGTCAATAGTTGTGTTTAAATTTATGTAATTTGAGATACCATGTTTCAAAATTAATCATTTGTACAAAAAATTTTCGAAATCGGACAGTTCTTTAAAGTATCTTGATTACTGGAGACTGTTTATATGCTTAACAATCATTATATAAAAGCTGATATTAATATTAAATAGAACGTCACAAAATAAGCAAATTATTTGTCAAAGGTTAAATACTTACGTTGTTGTATACCAAGGTGAATGGTTGTTAACCTACACAATTTTCCGGGGATTTACGGTGAAATAGCGTCATTTTCTATCCAATGAGTAATTGACACTTTTTTTAAACTGTAGAAAATGAATCAAGTTTTTTTTTTATTCATTGAATGGTTTAACATTTCTAAAAAGTTTTCTTTCTAATACCTTATGACGATAATAAAAAGTTAAAGCTAAAAGTTGAAACTCGAATAATAAAACTAGTTTTCAGTGTTTTATATTTTCTTCTTGGTATAGTTCTTACATTCTAGCAACTTATTATAATTACCCAACAAGATCTACAACATTTTATAATTGCTTATAATCTTAGATAAAGAAAAAAAATATCTTCAAAAAGAGTTCTGTTGAAACAAAAGGTTTTATTTTCATCTTTAATTGAATTTCATTAACATAGTTTTGATAGTTGATACAACTTACCTTCGTATATTTTGTAATACCAATGCCATTTAACAGAATAAAAAAAAAAAACATCAACAGAAAATGCTAATTATGCATGCAAGTTTCTAACATAAATAGAATCGATTATCTAATTAGCACCTGTTGGCTGTGTTTTGTGCATTGCTCTTGGGGCAATAACCTTGTTTATTTTTGTTTTATCGTTTGGTTAAGACTTAGATGCTTTGAATGATCTAAATTTATCAGCATGTTTTTTTTAATAAACTAAGAGCCATTTACTGAAACGAAATTTAAGTCATTTATGTTCACCATAAAGTCTTATTTGAAAGTTTACGCAGAAGAAAAAGTAGGTAACCCATAAGCGCTTATGTTCAACATAAAAAACTCAAATATCGTATCACCAAACGACCCTTATTTATTCAAATTCTCTTTTGTAGTTTAATATAACATGAATCCTTGAAATATAGAATGTTCATTCCTGACTGAAACGCAATCATTTGTTACCTTGGAAGTGTTCAGAGTTGATTTTGTCAAAAATGCTTTTGACTCCAGAAAAATTAATTTAATTTTGGAGTTAAAAAAGCACTCATGAGTGGGTACTCATAAGTATTTACTCATGAGTATTTTTTTAGCCACTATTTCACAAAAGACAACATTCGTGTATCTAAAATCATAATCAACTTTGTCGGCTCCATTGGAACACGATATCATGAGCGAGCCATATTTCCAACTCATACTCAATCCCTCAGATTATTCTTAATTCCTCAACTAAGTTCCTGCTTACTAAATATAGTTATTTATAAACATTATTTTACGGAACCCATACCTAGTTGATTTATCGATACCGATAACCATAAAATCAACTATTTATTTTTAGCCTTTTTTCAATCATTCACATTCTTTCATAATTCAGTTCATCAAACTTTACCACGTCTTCGTTGTAAATCTGCAAAGAAAATCAACAAAATATGCAACACAGAAAAAAATATACACAATCTAATCAATAATTTCCAACAAGTTTTCGATTTCATTTGTTATCGATGAGACGCAACGACCAAAGAAGAAAGTGACAGTTAGTTCGAGTCATCACATAAAATGTGTTCTGTTTGTTTTATTTACTACTTGTAAGGTTGGGGACCCACTTTCGCGATATTATACGCATGCTTGTCTTCATGTCTGCCTTGTATTTTCATATAAAATCATCCGGTAGTAGCGTGCTTATGTTTATTTTTTTCCGAATACATAATATAAAATATTTAAATTATCTTTCAAAAAATTAATTTGTTTTATAATAACGTCTGAGATGAATCAAACTTTTTTTTATTTTATTTTTATACTGACATACCTCCTTTTTTATATTTTACTTTATCTAAATTAACTACCTTACTTATCTAGATCAATAAATAATTAAATTGTAGACATCATATATTTACGCAGTAAAATATTATAAGAAATCAAAAGCGTGCTAAATTCACGTGCGTACGTACTGATATATTTTTCCACTGTCTAGCGTCTAGTCTGCTGATAAGTACAAAAGTACTTAATATGAAATTTGATATTATTATCAGACATAGTGGAATTCTAATAATACCTACTGAGTAAACATAAACATACTTTCAATTTTACTTTGTAAATTTATTCAACTATAAATAAAAAATATTTTTAAAATAAGTTAGAAAATAGAGTAAACAATCTAATGACAGCTGAATGAATTGTCATTACATTTGTCATTGTTTTTTTGGTAATAAGCTCTAACCAAATGTAGGAACGAAAATTATTGGTGTCCATTTAATAAGTAACATTTTGATATCACCAATTCAAAATCTATTAGGCCCAAGATGAAATGTACGTTGTTTTCACTTCTTAATTTTTGAAGGTTTAATACCAGAACAGAAATTGTCTCATTAAAATTTGACAGTTGAAAACATAATAGGGGTATTCATGCAACCTGGTAAACTCGTGGTAAACGTTGTAAGGTGTAATATCTGGTAAACTAACTGTCATTTCCATACAAATTTTGACATGCGTACCACAATTACCAGGTTTACCACGGCTGTACCCCTAATATAAGTCTTGCAATGTCACATTTACATGTGTTAATAATATACTAACTCTTAAGTACTTGAGTGTTTTAAAATACTAAACAAAGGACCTGTTATACAAGTTTAATTTAGCTCTTTGGTACAAATATATCTACCAATTTAAATTTTTTTGTTGTTGCACCCCTTGAAAGTATGTACGATCTATGTTTATGAATTCACTCAAAGACTGTTTGATTTTGTAATTTCTGTTAAAAATAAATTATCAATGGCGGAAGAGATAGAAGTAGTAAACACATTTACTGAAAATTAACATCTTTAGCTTTGTTATACTTTGTTTCAATGTTTGTTGTTTAACATTTTCAAAATATTCCATCACTACTTTCTGACGTGATTTTACCTAATTTATATTGTTTATAGTAGGTCAGTAAAATGAAAATAATATCTTGGTCATTATAATGATGAACGTGATTAGAATCTGACATTAAAAATGGATAGGTAAACAGACTCTTTTAAACAAAATAAACTGGTTAAGCTCCGGTTTAATTATGTTTGTGGTAAAAAATTTATATGAAGTTTATGTATTTTAATCATGCATAGTCTTTGAATATAGTTGATCTATTAAATTCTTGTCTAAGAGCATGAATAATTAAAAATTTTGATTTTAGTTTTCAGTCTGTAATGACTTGAGATAATAGGGTTAGGTATAAGAACTTAAATATAGCTAATGTCAAGAATGAACGTAAAAGTTTACATAATTTACAAATGAAATGGTTATAAATAATGCACTTTGCTGTCAAAATGTCAAAAATGAACGAAACTTAACGAATCGCAATAATGGTTGCGGAACTTATATTTTCCGTACCTGGAGCTATTATTTACTTTTAAAATAAGCTGTCATTTTCTCAATTATACACACATGGCTTGTTAAATTCAAACAAATTGAAAAAAAAATGGTAAAAAGAAACACAACTTTTCAATTACCATAAAATGATTTATTTGTTAAATACAAAAAATTATTTAGTTAAAATTTGTTCCACATCTTTTAAATGTTCAGCATTTATTGCTTGACCCGGCATTATGTATACGTTACACCAATTTTAATTGATTTTATTATAATGATCACCGTTGAAATTTAAACAACGAATGTCAATCAGCGTAACAAGATGCAAAGGTGTGCCTAGCTATCGTTTGACTTGTTTGTCATGTTCATTGTTTAAAAAAATGTTCACAAAGTTGAAGAAATGATTACAAATCTAATATAGAATCTGTCGGAATCAAAAATGCACTTATCAAAAATGATTCATAGATTAATTTCATGAATTTCAATGACAATTCGTATTAGGTATCCGCCAAAAGACAAAAGATACAATTTTAATACCACGCAGTTAAGTGAGGTTAATGATATTTTATCAAAACAAACATCAACAACCTTAACATTTGTTCAAACAAAATTGTTGTTTTCTTGTTGGTATAGATCACATATTGTATATGTAGATGTTTTATGCAAATTTCACCAAAACATTTTTGTTTATAAATAATTAAAAATTTTTACTTGCTTTATTTTTCTGCTATGGTCCAAAGTTCAATGAATCACTGAAAACCAACGTTTCACCGTTAAATATCCACTTTTACGTTGAGTGTTGGTTACCTTGGATATTCTTAAAATAGGTTGTCACTCTTGTCAGTTTTTACTTCATGGTTTTTCTTACCAACAAATTGGCACATAATTTTCATTTACTTCTTTAAATTTTGTTTTTGTGGTGTTTCAATGATTTGTACACGCAAGGGATACATGTCAAAGCATTGAATTTGCTTGCCAAGTTTTTGTTAGCATGTGGAAAATTTACAACTTCTCTTCCAGTGTTTTGAAACACACAAATTCCTTACTGCAAAGTCAACAACCGGCAAATCCGTTTATTTTGTATGCAAACATTAGACAGACAGTAATAATTAGTATCTATTTTAAATTGCGCAGGTTGTCGCAAAGTATGAGTACCTACTTCTATCTATTTTTAGGAGAGACTTCTTGGTGTCTTTTTTTTATTTTGGTACTTTGAAAAATTTCGTAGATCTGTTTGTTTGCTAAATTGACAGATGAATGTGCCGACACTCTACAACAAAAAGATAGTTTCAACTCTGACTTTGCATGATATTCATAATTTAAACAATAAACATAGCTTTCCTATAGACATTATGTAAATACACACTTGGAATTTTATAAAAAAATCAAATATTCTCAGAAAAGAGTTAAGTACTTTCAATTTATTTGGTATTTTTTTTCGTTTTTATACAGCTCTTGATGAATTTATATATGTAATTTATTTATGAGTAGTGCATTTGGTTTTCATATCATTCTGTCTATACATATAAAGGGCCTGAGGGTTTTCTTTTTTCTCAACATTCAACACTTAATGGCACTCAAACTACCAATTCCAAGGTCTAAACTCATAACACCGATGTTCTCCCCTTAAGTTTTGTGTACCATCATCATTATCGTATAGAGTGTTGTTTCGATCTTCATGTTTTTTATTTCTCAAATTTGCACCTGCTGGTATAATCAGGGATGCCATATCAACAATATTTTTAAGGTTTTGATTAAAATTTTATTTAAATTTAGATTATATTTGAATGAAGATATAAAGCATAGGTACGTAATTTTTGTAGTAAATTGTATTGAAAATTGGCGTGTTTTATTTATATTACATAAAGTTAATTTTAAACAGATTAAAGTACAAAAAAATGTATGAACTTAAACATCAAATATGGCAGCACTGCTTTTCTGTACAAGCAATTTAACTATGAATAATTTCCGGCTGTCGATTTCTTCATTCTTGATTTTATTTTTAAATATAACATTCTGTTCTGAGTAATCAACTACACCAGGGAATACATTGAACTTTGGAATCATAAATTTTAATAAGAACATTGTGAAATAATGACGACAAAATCAAGGTGATTGTGTAAATTAGTAGACGATATCTCCAAGACAAGGAATTTAAAATGGGAACTTGGCTCATATACGTAGTTCTGTTTGATATGATAAAATATGCATTGTTTTTTTAATACGTATTTTTGTTTGCTTTTCTGTGTAATTTGAGTTAAAGTGGAAAGGTTAGGCAGTCAGGTAGGTGATGACTTTGATGAGTTACAAAATCTGTAGGTGAAAATGAAGAATAAAATGAAAATAAAAACAAAAAACAATACAGTTGAAAAAGTGAAAGCTGACATTACATTGAAGAGTATGTTTTGTCAACAACTGTTGTTTTTTCGTCCGTATGAAAATTCATCATTAAATCATACTAAAGTGTCAACGAAATTAGTACACTTATATTCCATTTTTGTTAAAATGGCTTTAAAATGAAGTGTCATGCCTAAAACTAGTTCAATAAATAATGATGAGTGCATTCAGAGACTATTTCTTAATAGAAAATTGAGGTAAATTTAAAAAAAATACATATAGAAATGCTGAAAAGATGGATTATTAAAGCCCTGGATAAAGATATTTTAAGGTTGACAATGTCAATTTTAAGGCGTCAACCTTTATCATTTTGGGATCATATAGTTTAGGTAACTATAGCAGAACGTCTGTCGGAACGTTTGTATTTTCATACAAAAATGTACAAGTGTAATTGACGTTTTATGGTTATGATGAAAATAGGTAGTTTATATCAAGATTAATAATGAGGTTAATTTAGCATTATACCCGTCAGACAAAATATCAGCTATTTCCTGTCACTATCTAGTATTAGATAACTCATAAATGTAGGTATAGAATTGCGATTTGTCATTAATCGTGAAAGATAAGTCTGTTGATAAAATATACTTTATCAAACATAATTAAGCTTTTATTAAAAGGTGATGGTGTTGTGTAAAATCAATAAAACTTATATTGTAAATCTAATTTAACAATTTTTTTTAGCCTTACATAAATGATTGTATGCAATAAAAAAAATAAAATTAACTACCTAAATATTTGTTGCTATTGGCTTATGTAGGCACTCATATCTTTTTTTATCTCAGTTTCGAAGACATTTATGATCAAGATATTTCATCCCACCAATAAAAGAAGAAAGAATTTACGAAAATTTGACCGATTACGGTTTATTAAAATAATTTGTTTTTCATGTTTGTAAAACTTGACACCTCGTGTATAAGAATATTTTTTTTTACTGCAAATTGATTAAGAAAACGCAATTTGTTTTCAACAGATAAATTCACAAGTTATAAATTTTTGTTTGAGTAGAAAAAGGCACGTGCTTTTTCGTTGTATAGAATAACACGTCTATTTGTCAACATTTTACTTCTCAATAATCTGATTAATTGACTGTATTTTTAAATATTTGAGATATCTTACTTTTAAGTTTTGTAAGAAATGACTCGATCGCATGTACCTACATTTTGAATTTACTTAAAAATGACAAAATTTGTACCCGATATGGTCAACCAGTTCCAGCAATTCCAAAATCAGAGTAACCTTTTCTTAAATTTTGTCAGAAAGACCATCAGAACAACGTCTGCTGGTTCAGCTAGTTTGGTGTAAGTACAACATATTGCTTATTGGATAATTTTGTCAGCAAAAACCAAATATTATTTGTTTACGATAATATTAAGATGCATAATATCCTCCCAAAGAAAAACGCAATCCTAACTACTCTATGATTAAAAGCCTATGTACTCTTTTTTTTTCTTGTTTCCTTAGCTCAATGTCTGTCAACGGATATGATATTTTATGTAACATTATTAATTGCTGATAACTGAATTTAATGTGATTATTTTACTAAACAAAACGTGACCATTATTCATGTATAAGTTCTACATTTTTTTTTAATATTACGAAGCCTGCTTTGCATTTTTTACTATATTTAATAGCATACATATTTGCATCTAGAATCTAGTTTCAATAAAAGAGGCGTTAACTTCAGTTATTATCTCGTTTTAAAACTATACTTGCATGTTAATAATTATTAGATTTGCATTTATGTAAAAACTTCTAAAGAGCTATTATTATCTGCCTTTTTATATCAGAAATGCCCTTCGTTTCATGACCAACAACGTTTATTGCACCCTTTGCGAATATAATGCATCTTTTGTTAAAACAACACAAATTGTTTAAATAAATATTATTAGTTTGCTATTTTGATTTACATATACTTAGTTGCAGTTTAATTATAGTTTAATTCTATAATGAAGAATAGTTTTCGATCTACAGAATCATTCAAATAAATCAAAATTTATCTAATAATCAATTTGGACAGGTACAGAATGCTTTCGTCATTAACAAGCAGGTATAGTGTCGCCGTGCGTCTGTAATATAAAATACTATTTAATTAAGTGTCATTTACATTCAAAGCTGATCTTTCTTATTATAGATTAAATGTCTATAAAGTCATAAATTAATTGAATTAATTTTTTCTTTACGTAACAAACTTATTGATGTCAGAACAAAATTATTTGAGAATAAATCATGTACTTAGAGATGTGTCAAGGTAACGTGAGAAAGTGATGTTTTAAAGTAACTTAACAAAGTAACTTAGCACAGCAAATTAACTTTATCAAAACAATTATAGATTAAAGTGCGTCTGTAAAGTCATCAATTAATTGAATTAATTTCCTTCCCTACCTAGGGATGTGTCAAAGTAACGTGATGAAATAACATGAGAAGGTATATCGTATTAAAGTAACGTGATGTTTGAATTGTCAAACAGCAAATAAACTGGATCAACAATAATTAGATGCTAGTGAGTTAGAAATGTTAATGAATTTGATAAAAAAAATGTTACTTATTTACATAAAGAAATGTCAATTTAAATTGGCGAGTTTAGTATCGGTAATTTGGTTATCGAATAACTTTGATTTCAACCAGCTGGACTAGGATCACGTTTTTTTTTTTTTGTTGCTTATCCTGCAAATAAAACGTTCAAAGCTGTTAATGTTGATGCGCTTTTTGAATACCTACTCATTAGTCTGCTTTATGAATTATTCGTTATTATGGAACCTCATCCTGTTATATGAATCTACTAATGATAATTAATAGCAATGCTTTTCTATTTTGCACAAAGTTTTTAGTTTTATTTTCATATAGTCATTAGCTTGCCAATATATAAATCATAATGAAAACCCTTCAATAAAAACAAAACATACAAAAGAATGTAACCTTGAATAGTTATACTCTTTAATATACATACTTACCACATGCCGTCTATCCCCATTGTCTGGAGGCTACATGCGTTTTAAAATGCTTAACTATGGCCGACAAAAAACAGTCACTTTGCACACTGACAGTGTGTCTGTGTAGTCTGTTTACCTGCTGTACCTTATAATAAATTCCTTAAAATGTAATGCCAGCTATCCTTCGGCACCATTTAAGGGCATGTCTGCATGCAAGAGTGCAAGTGCAAAATGCAGCAAGCATATTGTGGAAAAAGGCGTACCCAATCATTAAACATATTTCCTATGCTGCGAGTGTATTTTTTTTTTACTGTGTCATAAAAATTACAAAACAAAAAAAACTGTAACTCATTTAGTTTGTCTGAAAATGTATAATGTTTTTAACTGTGTGCAATGCTGCATGCATGCACTCAAGTCATTTGGTGCATTTAATTAATTTTAAATTACAACAGACATTATTTTGGTGGTCCTTGGTATATAATGATCATCCTGGTGTCATAGTTTTTTGTTCAACCATCATCGCCTGGATGATAATTACGATTTTGACTGATCCATTGCAAAAATAATTGCATATGTCAACAGAATGAAGCAAAACAAACACGAACATTGTACCCATACGCAAAAGTATATACATACGTCCAAGCTATTTTATTGCATCAGTCAGGTCATCGTCTTAGAAAATTAAGAAATGAAGGTTATCAAAAAATGATCTTTCTACTGTTTTTTTGTTTATGAAATAATTGTCGTATATTCTTCGAGGTGATAAGGTGCTGCTGTGTGCTAGATAGTAAGAAATACAATGATCCAAATAACTGTTGTTGATTTTTTTGTCTTCTTGCCATGACTTTGAGTTCGGTTTAAGAACCTTTTGAACTTGTTATTAATTTTATTAATAAAAATGAAAAAAAACAAATATTATGTTTTGGTTACATTCTTTTGCATCTAAAAATAAAAACAAAATATAATGATGATGAAATTTTTGGGTAAATTTAGCATCTCCGTCATAAAAATGTTCATGTTACAAAAAAGCTCTGCAAAAATTTCTTAGGAACGAACTAAGTTTTATTTCAAAAACAATTGAAATAGTTTATAAATTCTCCATGGGAAATTCGATATTTGGGATTTAAGTTGTCAAATCCATAATAAAGGTTTCAGTTTGTTTTCCAAAAAATTATTAATATCTTATAAAATGACATTGAAAGAAACCATAAAACAAGAATAGACATAATACCACCTTTAACTATCACTAACTATCATGGCTCAAATGAATACATATATTCACCTATTCTGCTCCGCATGAATGAAAATTTCACTGAACGTTGTCATCGAATTTTCAATTGAACTCATCTTTTCAATTTGAAATGTCAAAATGTTTCTTATTTCTTCATTTTCGATTTTTTTTTTATAAAACTCCGCTTATTTGAAACTATAATGAAATGAAATATAATGAAAACTCCATTTAACTGAAAAAAAACTTTCTGGAATTTTAGTGTTCCAGTTAAGCGGAGTTGACTGTAATTATTTATTAAAACAACTTCTTATCAGAAATGCTTCTTCTGAATCAAAAACATGACACATCTTCTACATAAAATTACTGCCTATTCTTTTTCATTGGAAAATATTTTTTGCGCGTGCATTCCAAAAATAAACAAACATCCTACTTTGTTGTCAAAATAATTTTTGATTTTATTGGTTCATGCGCGTTCTTTGATCCCAAGTATAATAAAGTATTAAATCAAAACAAAAACAATTTATGTTTCTTCACTCTATCGCACATGATAATAATTCCAAATAATTAAATTAATTCACACCTAATATTATGCAACAAAATTTAATAATAAATTTTTTCCATCTTCTTGTTTAACAGGTATAAAGCTCAGTAAAAGTGCACTCATTGAACTATTGGAAACCAACATTAAGAAAGCTCGCATTTGTACCCAAAAAGCTATGCTTAACTTTTATTGTATGATTTTGAAGCTTCTCAGTACACTTTTTGCACTTTGGGATGAAAAAGTTCAAAAGAAAGCTAATGCTCGTCCAACAACAAGAACTTCATCAACAACATCGTTGAATAGTGAAAGCTTAACTGCAACCAAAACTAATGTAAGTTACTTTTTTTTCTTACAGTGGTGATCAAAAAAAATCTTACATTAAAAAAAAAAAAAATTAAAATAAATAATTCAAAGTCAAAATTATATAAATTTGTTTATTGTTAATTGCAGAATGCTAAATCAATTGTCTCTAATCAATCACCAATTCAAACCTACCAAAGCCGCATCGCTGAGAAGTTGATTCGAATTCAAAAGCAAAAAAGACGTCTTAGCGGAAACAGTTTGATTCCTTCGACATCTAGTGTTACTCCCACTACAACACCCCCATCAACACCATCCTCATCCACCACCGATCTCAGCCGCTTAAGTGTCTCCTCATCCACTGAAAGTCTCAGGTCAATTAGCTCGCAATCAAAGAGCAGCAAATCTACGTTCCAAGAATATTGCCTAATTTTGTGCGTACATGCTGGTCTAGTCGTAATGTATCTACAGGTTGTGATTCTCGGCATTGCATTAAATACGACTAACATTCCTTCTGGATTGATTTTTATGTTGTGTACAATTGGAATAATTGGATATGTTTTTGTAAAAGTGAGTTTTTGAACTACATTTTATGTCAATTTCGATGTTTAACAATTTTCTATCTTTTGTTTAAGGTATCCCTTGTGAATCAAAAGTCTATAACAGAAAAATCTCTAAGATCATCTCGCCAACCATCATCAGAGGCTAAAAATGCTCCCCATGATCCCCGTGATCCAATTAAAGATGATTTCAGTCCAGAACGTCAAAGCCGATCCAAAACGAAAAAAGTTCCACAACCTATTGAACACAAGACTTTGAGCAAAGTTGAACTTTTGTAAGCCTGCAGGAACAAATTACAATAATTAATTATAATTTAAAACAAAAATCTAATTTATCTCTTAAGTACACAATAGTTTTGTAGGATCTATCAAGTTAGGGCAAGCATATCTTAAACAACAACAACAAAACAAACCTTCAACCATTAGAAACCTTTAAAATAATTTTTAAGAACTTATTTTTTTTTCTCCGAAAAGTACAACTGCAATAAATGTAATAATTAGGAAGTTCAGCATTTTTTAAGAGAGTCATACAGTCAAGTAAAAAAGTCAACAGAGTCGCATTTATAAGAAAAGTTTGACGGATTTTGATATTTTTTAAATTTTCCTATCAAAAATCAACAATGAGTGTTTAACATAGATATCACCCGTTTGACAGAAATGTCATTGCATTCAAAGAAATGTCACAAGTTTGGCAGGTTTATTACAAGCTTCTAGAGTTTTTCTACATAAAACGTCAAATAATACAAAAACAAAATGTTTGACAGATTTTATAGTGACATTTTGAAATAAAAGTTCTAACATCACCAAACTTCACAAACATTTTTTGAAGTTTACGTCAAAGAAAAAATCTTGACATAAATGACAGATTGCTGAACTGTCAATTTTCAAAAAAAAAAAAAAATACTCAAAATAAGCTTTTGTTTTGAACTTCTATCTAAAAATCATTGCTTTCCAAATGAATATTTATCATAAGCCTTTATAATAAGTGTTTTCCTTCGAAATGGACTTCTCAAGTGACAGCTGTCATTTATTAAAAGTCAATTAACCTATTAGTCTATAAGGGAGCAGCAATTAGATGTCCTATTTAAAGGCTTTTTTTTTAAATGACAGCTGTCATTGCTATTAGTTCTGAACTTACATAAAAACATTTTGAATCATTACGGAAACTTAAAACTAAACAACTTTCAAAAGCGTCTTTATGTGAGTTCAGCTCAAAGCTATTACGAGGACTTTATTTATTTGTCTCTCAACTTTCTATTTATGAATTTGTCATTACACTTATGCTTTTAATTGGTTTGAGTTTAATTTTGAATTTGATTTTATAATTATGTCTTTGTGAGTATTGTAATTGTATTTGTAATAATGTGTATTTTTTTTATAAATTTCCTTTTTTTTTTTCAATATATCTACATTAACATTGTGAGTAGATAATTCAATTTTACTTTTTTTCCGCGACACCAAAGATATTTAGAAAAGAAAAAAAAAAATCAACTTCAAATAAAACTCTACTCAATTGAATTGCATTAACTATTTTTTAAAGTGTTAATTTAATTAAAAATTTTGTTATCTTATTTATGAATAAAAACAAAAAAAAAAAAAATAACAAACACTTAATAGATACTTAATTGAAAACTATTTTTCATTTTTGACATTAAGTCCATTTGGGTTGTCAACGGTCATCATGTTGACAGTTGTTATATTATAGAAGGTATCAGTGAGTGCTGCCAACTATCAAATAAATGAATAAAAATTTAAGTCTCGCTAAAATAACAGTGACTTTGACACAAAATGTCATCTGTAAAATTTGTAATTGAACTTTGAATTCCGCCACTATCTACAATTTATTTAAGCTTAATACAAAAAAAAAAAATGTTTGTCTGAATGTGATGATATGTTTTGTATACGAGCTATTACCTCCCTAATTCTTCTGTTTTTCCCTTGTTCATGTTTTCGCCTTTCAATTTCCAACCTATATTTTTTCCAAATATTAGAACAATAAAATGTGAGACTGAAATAAAAACGAAAATGTTTAAAAAAGAACATAGATTATTGATATCTCAGTAATTTATGTTCAGAAATATAAAATTTTATTTTATGTTAACTTTGCAATTTATTTTGTTTTGTTATTCATAAAATAAAATTTCTGTTTGACTGTGATTGTGTGTGAGAGAGATTGCTTAAGTGTAGAATAATTTATAGAAAATAAGTTTACTTTACTCTATTTGTGTAAAATGTCTCGAATTCGAGATATTTCTTTTTGTACTACTGATAATTTTTTATATGAATTTAAATGATTAGAATTAAGGATTTATATGGAACACATTGTTCAAGGAATACATAAAAAAATAATAAATATAATAATTTATAAATGAAAAAAATTATTGTTTTACTCTTTAACAGGTGGACTTTTTTTTCAGGTATGTATTTTCGAACTCAAAGAAGAAACAAAAAAAAATTAAAACAAAATATGAAAATGTGAAAATATGTAATATATGAGAAAGCTATGTAAAACAAATAGTGCAGTAAAGTCTAACTGCCTTAAGATTTACAACTAAGTCTTGATTTTCAATTACCAGTTATGTCATCCCTGGAATAAAATCTTCTAGTAATAAAGCATTCCGTATGCCAACTCATTTATTTCTTATTTCTATCGATGACAACACTGACTTGCTGTCAAATTAATATCAAGCTTTGTTTTCTTTCTAAAAAAAAAAAAAAAACTATCTGGTTTCAAATGTTTCTCTGTTCAAATTTGTTCAAAAAATTCTTTTACAAGATAAAGGTTTTTCAATAAGAAGTATAAATGATTAATTCATTTCTAAACAAAATTTTCTTTCTTTCTTAAAAAAAAAGGTACAGTTTTTTTTTTATTTTTTGCTTGCAAATATTGTGTTAAGAAAATATAATGGAGAATTTATTGGTGCAGATTTGAATATTAATCATTAACTACATTTTTTTTTTATTTTTGTATGATTTTGGGGGACCAATTTGTAAATGCAGGTCATTTTGCTGGACAATTCAGGTCGTGAGTGGCTTAGCTGATTTTTCACTTTTTTTTTAGAAAGTTCAAAACTAATGTTTATTTCAGCAGAATTCAGTTCTTTTTGATTAATTTGTACTAATTGTAATGTCATGCAGATAACTGTTTCAGAAGAAACCAATTTTCTTGACCATAAATACAAATTTTTGCCTTTTGAAAACTTATTCCCAGGACAAAACATTCTTCTTCTTGGTAAAATTCATCATTTTAGCAGTCTTAACTAATTCTAAAAACCTAAAAATTCATTAAAAATCATACATACTTACATACTGAATCCCAATGCTTAATTTATTTCCCCCCAATTTTCTTTTATTTTTTCGACTTTCCACTAAAACAAAAAAAAATAATATATTCTTAAACGCTTTCTCTTTGTTAAAATCATATCCCTAACTTTAAGTACCAAAGATAGGAAAATAAAAAGAAAAAAAAAATTGAAATACTTTTGTTCACTCAGGCGAAACTTTTACATTGCAACGCATTGCACGACATTTCATAGACATACCGCCGCCAGTTAACTCATTCAACACAAGGACCTAGTTTGTATGAAATTCAAACCGTTTTCAGACTCCCTCTTCTCTCTACCCCTACTCCATACCTGCTGCTTCTTATACCCTTTTTGCCACTATACACACATATACATTTTTTCGAATGAGATAGAAAGCAAAAAAGTTTCATTTAGAAAATCCTTTTTATTTTCATTGACTTAACAGTCACACAAAAATTCTCTCCTTGAGGTGAACACAGAAACAAAAAATACAAAAACAAAAAAGAAACTCACCAATTCACCACCGCATACCATACTACACCGCTAATAAAGTTTATAATTTGAGATTTAATTACGTCATCGCTGAGAGTTTGTGTGTGATGATATTTCGAATTAGGCCCAGCAGAGAAAAATAATTCCCAATGAATGACTACTACTGACACAGTTTGACAGTGGGACAGTAGCACCAAAAATCAAGCAACAGCACAACGAAAATAAAAGGCTTAGCCAATAAACCAAAAAGAGACACTCCCTCTCGCTGTGGTGTCATTCGGATATTTTCACTCGCCCATTGGGTTTCCTTTTTGCTTTTCATTATTATTTTTATCCGCATTTTACCAGAGCCCCCTTTCCATTATGTCGTATAAAAACTACTCACCCCGCCCCCCCCTTTTGCCCTATCAAATAAAAGTACACCACCATATTGAAGTTCTCTTTCTCTTTATACCTTTTATCATGGTTTTTTCAGCTATGATTCCATTACGCGGTCGTTGACGTCACCGAACCACATCGTGGCGCTCACACATAAAGTGTAACCGACCGGCGAAAATGTGGAAAATGACAAAAATGCAGTTATTCTTACAATATCCTTTATGTGTTGACATTTGTTAGCGTTTTCACTTGACAACATGTGCGCAGGCCCTTGCAAAAAAAAAAGTGACTCAGTAAAAGAGAGAGTGGACTTGGACTGAAGAGAATACTTAAGTGAGAGACTAATTTTCTTTCCTTCAAAATTGGGGAATGGGGGAAATATTATTTTTTGGAGACTTGTACAGCTTTTACTCTCTATTTGTGTGCATTTGTTTTTTTTTTTTCATAATATAGTGGGCTAGGTCAGGACGGGATGAGAGATCATCAAGTAACGACTCATGGGTGAATCAGATATGCCGGCTATTTACTATATGGTTCGATATAAGTTTGTGACATTTCTAGAAGTAAAAAAAAAAAAAAATTTACCGAATTTCATTGAAAATCGATTAATAGTCACATTAAATTTTGACAACCTTTCACTCCCCTTAAAGGTCATTTTTGTCGGACATTATGTTGTCAAATTCTGAAACGAATAAAACGCACTTTTATACTTTTTCAGAAAGATTGTTTGAGTAAAAGACAGAAAGGGTGACGTTATCGTATATTGGGGCAAAGAAAAGCAATTTTCAAAAAAAAAAAAAAAAAAAAAAATACCTACTTCAGTTTTCCTGCCAAAAGAGTGAGTATGTTTGCCTTTTGAGTATAAAACCGAAAGTGGATCAAAGTGAAAAGCTTTTTTGTGTGATTTTTTTTTACATAAAACGCATAGCTTGTGGGGCAATTGTTTTTGTTCATTGCAGCTTGGGTTTTTTTTATATCCTCTGTCTATACAAAAGAGGGAAACACGAAATGAGTATGTTTTCAATTACATAAGGTGTGTATGAATAGGGGGTATATTTTGTAATAAACTCGTACATTACCAAAAAGGCTTTATGGAAAGGTCTAGCTCCTTTAAATGGATATGATTATAAAAACGGTGGAATGAAGATCTTGTGACATGTTAAGGTAGATCTTTGGGTTGGGAAACATTTTTTTACATTTTAATCGGTCAAATGGAATCAAGCAGTAAAACAAAAAATCGATAAAATAAAAAAAAAAAACATCCAAAAGGAACTATGGACAATGAGTGGACGGGTGATGTGTCGGAGTGGTTTTGAAATAGTAAACTTTATTAAAGCCTTTCTTTGGTAGTTTTATAAAGTTTTAACATTTGAAACTTAATCAATAATAAATATAGATTTTTTACTTTTTTTATAGGAAGTCATAGAAAAAAAAAAATCTAAAAAGTACGTATACGCCCGAGTGAACCTCAGTTATTTTTCTTATTAATAGCTGATGTTGTGTGATTTTAGTTATAATGATTATTTATTTATTTCCAAATGCTCATCAATTGTAAGATACAATATCTTATAAATTAGTATGAAGCTAACTTCACAAATTATATGTAAAGAGCTGAGATGATTGGTTAAAAACAAAAATTGAACTTAATTATTTTAAACAAAACAAATTATGTAGGTACAAGTTTAAATCTTCAAATAAGGTTGAATTTTTCAATTTTTTTTTTTATTTTTGTACTCTATTTCGTTGCAAGAGGTATTTTAAAGACGAATCGCGTAGACAATAAAATGCACGACTGGATCGCACGAACTTGCTCATGTAGTGAAAAGCTATGTTATATATTAACTAAGCTTGAAAATTTTAGCTTTTGGTCATCTGATGTGTGTATGTTTTGAGAGAAATAAGCAAAAATACTTTTTGGATTTTTTTTTTGAAAAATAATTTTTTTTTTCCATATTGGGTCAATGATTTGTATTTTTTCAAAATTTTATTGTTAGATGTTGATAAATATTAGCCATCTTCAAAATGACATACCAATTTTTTTTTTTATTTTTTTTGAAAAAAATTTATCGTTATTGAAGAAATCATATCAAAAAGTTTAATCAAAATCGTTAGAGCCGTTTTTGGTAAAATTCGAATAACTCAAAAATGTTGTATGGGAGGTACTCGTTCTAGAAAAGATATTCAAAAACAAACTAAAAAAAAAACTTTCGAAAACACGTAAAAATCATCTGTACCAAATTTGAAGAAAGTCCGTCCATGCGTTTGGGCAGTGGAGAAGTGTACAGATGGACGCACAGACGCACAGACCGACGGACGGCATTACGAAAACCACTTTTCTATTTTTTATATAAAATTTTACAAGGACTTTTATAAGATATTATTTTAAGATATTATTTATCAAAATCTAATATCTGAATTTTGAAAAAAAAAATATTGAGTATTTTTCAAAAAATTTATTTTTTTTTTAAATCCAAAAACATAATTTTCAAAATTTTGTTTACTAATTATTATTACGGTAACTTGAAAGAGAGAAAACCAGAATTAAAAAATGGTTCTATGGCATGGACCGTTAATAACGGTGCTTTTGAAAAAAATGGTTTTCATTTAAAGATAGAAGTTATCCAAAAAAATGACCATGATATTTATTATACTGTGGTATTTTTTAATCAAAATCGTAGGAACCATTTTTGAGAAAAAGGAGTTGTTCCAAAACCGGGATATGAAAGGTACTGTTATTTTTGGTAAAAAAAAAATTAAAAACGCCTGGGAATATTCTCCAAAGTATGCCAAATACCAAGTTTGAAGTAAATCGACCCATCCGTTTAGGCTGTGACTTCTGATACATACAGACAGACAGACGGACATACAGACAGAATTGTCGGACCCACTTTTTTCTCATTTTCTATTCGGCCTTAAGAAATCATATAGTCTGCTAAGTTGTCTTCAAGTTGGTGCAGTTTTCCGACCGTAAATTTATGATTTTATTCACATAAATGACTTTGATTTTAAATCAAACATTAGAATTTGAATATCAGGAACATTTTCAATTATTACAATATTATTTCTTCCTCAAACAAACTTCAATATTATTTATCTACAGGAAATCATCAGGAGAAGATTTTACGCCTAAAACTCAATCAATGCATCTCTTTTGTCTTGAAATTGATTTATTTATTTAGAACTTCTATTCAGTGTACATATTGGAATACTCGTCGTTTGTTCATTTCCTTTTTCCAATAATTTGACTATACACATAGGCTACTCTTTTATACACTGGGGACAATTGTGATTTCGAAAACATTTAGGCCATGAATAAATATTATTCCACTCATGTTGTAGTAGGTCCTTGGTCTTCAAACAAAAACCAAGAATAATTTGTTTAAGGTTCCTTTTTGGAGAATCCCATCAGGATATGGCATAGTTAGGCTTTTTCTTATCTCTTCAATTTTACGACCATGTTCGGGTTCATCTTTCAAAGGGATTATATATTTCTATGGACTTGTGCAGTATAGTATAGTTGTTGTTGTGTGGTGTAGTTCTAAATTCTCATCCGACGACGCCATCGCACATGGTTGATTTTCTGCTTCTTCTCTTGTTTCTGTTGGTGTCATAAATTTCTGGACGATTATTCCTTAGAGTCTGGGGTCCATTATTTGTCAGATGACATTTACTTTCACATAAAATAATGCGTAAGACAACTAATATTTGAACACACGTATGCTGACACCGACACCCACTCAAAATTCAATTAAGAAAACGACTTTTGAAGGACTCATGAAGAGGTATATATTCTCAAATTCTATCTGATGGTATACATAGAGTGTTTTTTTTTCACAAATGCAATCCACTCTCAAGGCAAAAGAGAGCTGTGTGTGTAAGATGAGAATTGTTTATTGGGGTTTGGTTTGGAATTCTCTAATTCTACGTTGTAATCGGAAGAACGAGTGAAATTGCTGAGTCCGTTGTTTTGGTTTCGTACACAAGACGAAGTAAAGTGGAGGTTTGAGAAAGGAGCAGGAAAACTTTGCAAAATTTATATATTAAAGTACACATTTTTGAAACAAGGTCGAATACATTAATTGTTTATCTACCCAGGCAATTAGCGACACATAATGTGTGTGTGTTGAAAAGTGTTTATTTTTTTTTTGTTTCAAATTTCAAATATATTAATTGTGTTTTTTGGTTTTATTTTTCTTTACCAACATTTTTTTACTAATTTTTTATACTTTATAACATTCATTTGGACTTTTTTTTACAAAAATCTTGCGAAGTGGTGATAGTCTATTAGAGAGAAGAAAATTGAATACACAAATTATCAAATTTTTCATTAAATTTTGTAATTTTAACGCATTCATTAAAAAACACATATTTATTTAACGACCTCTGTGGAAATGTTTAATAAAATAATTGCGCAGTATTTTTTTTGCAGAATTATAGTCTAACATTTTGTCTTATAGACTCTTTTCAATTTATTAAACAATGAACATAGTTTGAAACAAGATTGAATCAAAGCTTAAAATAGGTTGAACCAAATGAGGTTGAACAAAAAGGTTGAATTGAGATTCATGTGAGGTTAAAACAAGGTTGAAACATGGTTAGGATAAGGTTAAAGCAAGGTTGAACCAATCTTCAGTGAGGTTCGATACGATGTTGAATCGAATTTTTAAAAAAATTACACGCAATGGAACTGCTGCACTGTTGAATAAAGTTTGAAAAGAAGTCGAAACAAATAATCGTATTTATGGTTTCAAACGCTCGTTGCAGGTCCAATAAAATAGCTAAAAAGATTTTTCCAATGTCAAATTTTTACGTATGATCCAACTTAACCCCATGATATTATTATAGAATTTGAACTCAGTAGTAGTTGTTTAGTTTTGGTATCAAGTTTGTGCCTAATTGTTGTACTCTTTTGAAGTGTTTTTGATTTTAAGAAAGAGACAGTTTTTTGTGGACCAAAAAATAGGATTTCACAGAACAATATTGATTCGATCGCATTTGTAACACCCTTCGTAGTATGAAGTTTTTTTTGCATGCCTTTTGTGGCGTGGCATTTCAAATGATATACCTATTTTAGAAAAACGCAAATACAGTTTTTTATGACCTTCTTTTAATAAATTAAATTTAACGTGTAAACACATTCAAAACGTCAATTGTCGAATTAAAATAGAAGCATCAAAACCGACAAACAAGTTTAGAAAAAAAAAAAAAAATAAATAAAATTAATTTTAATGTCTAATATTTATCATTTTGTAATATTTCATGTCAGCAGAAATAAATTAGAGCAATTTTTTGCCTTCATAACATTGACTTACATCATAAACTCTGAATCAATGGCATTTGCATATAATATTCTACTTCTATACTCGACCTCAGATAGAAAACTACAAAAAAATACTTTGAATCTATATATCCAACCTCCACAGTCTAAGTCAGCAAATAGTAGCAAGGCCTAAGCCCATGCATGTCATATCTACTTACAATAATTGTATACTAAGAGAGGTGTTTTCAAGAAGAAAAAAAAATGAGCCCCATCTATATTGCAATAAATAACTACACAAATTTACCTCCTTAAAGAGAATAAAATAATAACTCAAGAAACAAAACTGTTCTCCGGTTTGAATAAATTTCGGCATTATCCAACTTCCTCCATCCTCCTATCACGGATTCAGGTAGTGAATTAAATGATTTTTTTTTATTTATTCCAAAACAATCAATTCTCCCAACATGGCGATATGACTTTTTGTTTTTTTTTGTTTCTTTTTCATTTTAATTGACATAAAGTAAACAGAAGTATAAACAGCCCATGGAACTATTTAAACTGATACAAAACACGAACATAAAAGTGACCTCATTTCGTTGAACCAAATATTAACCACGATTCTTTTACTCTCTGAGTTACATTACACTCAGCCATCATCATCACCATCATCGTCAACGGTGCGGCGTCAAGGCAAGTCTTTAAAACTGCGCGAAAAAATAAAGAAAAATTCATATTAAAGACCACAACCTTTAGGAAAAACCTGTCTCGGGCGGCATTTATACGCTTTTGGCCAAATTATTTACATAGACCCCCTCTTTCGAGTGCGATACGTCTGTCACCATACATTCACCATCACCGCACAAACTTTGTGAAGGAAGGTGCCAGTGCCAGCCGTTAAAGTGACCATCGACAAGCACCTACACTGGGATTTTCTGTATTCGGCGGCCGTATTCAACCCGCCATCATAACTTGGTGTTACCAAATTGAGAAACAAGAAACTGCCAACTTGACTGTGTGTTTCGTTCGTTTTTATTAAATGAAGCTTTTTGTGACTCGGAGCACTTACAATGAATTCGCTGACTCGCACCGCCACCTTCGATTTAGTCAACGCGAAAATCTCAAAACGAACGGTTCACTTTTATAAACAACGACAGCGGAGTCGTATTAGTCGTCGTCGTCGTACCAACGATTCGTTATTAAAATTTCCACAACAAGAGTCATGATAAATGGGAAATTCTTTACTGGCCTCCCGGCTAATATGGTCGACAAGAGACCAACCCTTAATCGTCAGGAAACACACTTCTTTTGGCCTGATGACACGCAAAATGTGTCAACCGTCGACTCAAGGACGAAACGCAGGACAAACACTCAAGCTGAGAACGGAAATGCCTACAATAATACCCCGCGAGGGGATCAATCAAATTCAGACGCCGAGAATAAGGAACGCTTCAAGAAAGAGTTCACCAGATCTAGCATTCAATTCTATGATAACGTCGAAGAAACATCGCCAGTGCGCAGGAACCGTAAGAAACTGACAGTTCCACCACAGAAGCTTCAAAATGTGCAGGCGCCAGTTAACATGCTGGCCAAACGAAAAGAAAATCTTTCGTCAAAAATTCAATTCTTTGATTACGGCGGTGGAGAGGACCTAAATAATGTCCCGAAAGCTGACAAAAACAACAAAGCGGAACTAGAACGGAACAACAAGAACAGTCCGAAGCTGCAAAATAAGAACCTTGCCTTTGATCCACCTGATGAGGCCATAAATTTCATTGAAAACGATGTTAGGAATATGAGGATGGCAGCGCCACCTAGGCGAAGAAATACTGTGCGAGAGACTCGTCCCGGATACAATCGGCCATTATACCCAGCTGAGGATGCACTCTATTCGGACATCCACGATGAGTATACTCCTCCAAGAGGCCGTCCCCTTCCTCCACCAATCCGGGGCAGATACTATGAGTCCGATCCAGATTACGACGAATACATTCCAAGACGTTCGCATCCCAGATCTACTTCTTTTGCCCGCGAACCTTTGGATTACATTGATGGTCATCCATCTGCTCGCAACAACTATTACGATGGATCAGGAGGAGCACTTGCATCTAGGAAACTAGGGCGGCAGGTGCAATTGACGTACTCCTCCGCCAACGAGTACAGCAGCAATTATGGAGAATCACCAACTCCACCGCCACTGCTCCTCTCATCTGCACCACAACAGAGGATGCCAAGAAAAGCGAACATCTTGAAGGTAGACAATGACATCAGGAACAATGAACAGAGACAGATGATGATGCCGCCTCAGCCGCAATCACCATCGTCACCCTCCCAACACCACTTGCGAAGCAACATATGTTTCAGTGACACTGAATCAGCACAACCAGCAGCTGCGGGCCCCACAGCACCATCCCCCTCATCATCAGCAACCAAGAAGAACATTCGAAGCAGTGCGGTGAACAGAGTGAGCGTGGGCTTACCAGATTAACTATAAACTGCTCCAGCGGAACCATTAGAACACCATCAATGGGTGTATAATTTATGGAAGCACTTTTCCTGTCGCACCGAGAAGAATCGCCATAAAAGTAAAAGCAACAAAAAGAACCTACGTCAGCCATTTTGTTGTTGTGTTTACAATTTTAGTTTTTTTTGTTTTTATAATTAGTTTTAATAATTTTGTATGTGGAATAAGGTGTGATTGCAACTTTTGGTTGTTGTTGTTGTTGTTTTTGTAGCTCACAGTAAATATGGAATAATTACACCAGATAATGATTTGTCTTTGTTTTACTTAGAGTATAACCGGGAGGTGGCGTGTGTGTTGTATACTTAAGTGTACTAAAGTGTACATAAAGTATAACGCTTTTGGTGTTTATATGAACGTTTTGTATAATAAGACAAAAAAAAAAAGTGTTACTGCTACTCCTCTGCTGTGGTACTGCGTCAACCCACTCACAGAAATTCTGTTTTGAGTGATGATTTGTTGTTGTTAATTTTCTGTTTTAAGGAATTAATGTCTAGTTGAGGGGGCTTAAAGTTTATTATGGCAGTTCTGTAGAAAAAAAAACGATTGTTTGTGATGCAGAGGAGTACAATTTTTAGTCATCATGTGGCGGGTGGTTAAATATTTTTGCCACAGCCAAGTGATATAAAAATATACAAAGTGAAAGTAGATAACATTAGAATTGATTTCTTAAGTTTTGTTTCATTAATTGTATAGAAAATTTGACGTAAGTTTTGCGATTTTGATCAAACTTTACATACATTCATGTTAGCTGACATTATGTTTAAGTCATTTTTTAACAATATTAATTTTTCGTCTTCAATATCACTGTCATTCCCCGGTTTCAAGGGCATTCAATTCAGTTCAGTTGAGGGGCTCTGGTTGGCCATATGTCACAACAAAAACTTTAAATGTTTGATTTTTTGATACAGTTTTGTTTGATATTGAAAAAACACACATAAACGAAAATGAGTTATTAAAGTTGGTATAACGTATAAGAGCCCCAAAAGACCTACGAATTCACGCAAAACTATGGTTCACAATAATTGACAAGTGTGACAAAAAGACTGATCGTGTGTGAGGCTTAAAAGAGAAGAAATAGTTTGCAGCAAACAAATTTAGCAAACGACTTATTCGTTTGCTATATCTTTCGACTTCGTTTGTAGATAATTCATATATTTGTTTGGGTTAAACACTTTGGGTGAACAATAAAAATTAAAAAATCAGTGTAACTTATTAGGAATATTTGTTTTCCTTCAATAATTGCAAATGTATTGTATATTTACACCAAAAGTGAAGTTCTTTGCAACAAACAACATTCGGGAAAGGTTCTTCGCAATAAATTTATTCGTTTGCTCAAAACAATAGAATTTGCCAGTTTGAAGCATTTTCTTTTGTCGCAATCAATTTATGAAAATCAGCTTCAAACAAATGGGTTGTTTTCCATTGTATTTGCTGTAATAGATTTAAAATTTGGGAAAAATGTAATACTGTAAAACTTACTTGTACAATTTTCCAGCAAATGATTTCTATTTAATTCAAAAGAAAATGATTTCTATTTAATTCAAAAGATATTCATTATATTTATACTTATTATTGAGTGAATCGCAGGGTTTGCATTTGCGTTTAAAGCAATTATAAACTTGACAGGTGAAATATATTAAAAACACGGTTTTCCAAAGCCTAGGGCTTTTAGCTATCAACATCATAAGTTCAACACTTTTAAAACAATCTTCTATCTCTCTTATCTGAGTTTGTTTCCAAGACTAATTTTCTAATTTTAAACTTACAGATTCTTCATTACTTTTTGTGTTCATGAAATTAGAAATATTCTATCTTCTTTATTGTTTCATTAAAACCTAAGTCAACTATTAATTCTATCAGTTAATGCAGGAACACAATCAACTTTAGCGGAATAAATTCCCATTCTCAACGTAAAACCTTCTTCATTATGAAAAGGCAACTCAATTATGCATAAAATAATTTCATAGGAACACTAAAAATCCAATTCAAAACAAAAATGATACCAAAAAGAGAGCACAGTCATCCCTGCGGACGAGCGAGCACCGATAAAATTCTATTCTATTATTCACCGATTAACTTCTCATTATACTTAATGATTTCTTTTCATGTAAATGCAACGATCCTTTTGAACTATATCGTATCGCTATCGCCCCATCGCGTACCATGGAACTTAACCATTGCTATCATCAATAATTTAAGCAATTATATTTTCACGAGAAAATGAGAAAGAGGAGGCTTCTTCCTCCTCTTTTATGTAAATTTGAAAAGAACTCTACAGTCAAGAGTCCAGGTCAGCCTTTCAGTACATGGACACACAAAAAGTATCGAAAATACAGAGAAAAGAAAGAAAAAAAAAATAACATAAAATCATGGAAAGTTATCGTCCTCAATTTCAATAACTATCAAGTTTTAATTTTTTTCCAGGAAACTCGTATTCAATGAATTTGTGAAATTAATTTCTGTTGGAGATTCATTTAATTCTCATTTCATATTTAAAATTGTAAATAATATTTTGATTCCATAACCAAACCATAATGTAGTTGGAAAGTAAAATAGCAAAACAAAAATTTACTTGGATATAATTTTGAATACCGCTAAGCTGTTTAACAACTCGAAATATTTAACTTGCTTCTATTGAGCTTTACAAAAAATCGATTTTTCCACAACATATCCTTTTTATTGCCCAAGTGTATTTCATTTCATATAATGGGGATACATCTGCAGCAGTCAACTGTGATCATTTTGAAGAGTCTTCTCTTCCATTTTTATTTCATCAAAGCAATGGGCTCTAATGGTGCACTGTGTATGTGCAGTACAGTGAGTCTATCGCATGTTCTAGAAAATTTTATATTTCAAACTTCAAAATGAAAACATTTTTGAAGAGAAAGAGAAAATTATAACGCATCTTCTATGTTCATGCCCTGCTTTTTCGTAAGACGTAAGATGTGGAAAAAAATTTAGATATAAACACTATTTTTTCACAGTAAAAAAGCAATTTTCTCTAAATTTTGTTTTTTGTTTTTGTAACTAGTCGATTTTCCTATTATTTTTATTTATTTGTATTTGTATTTGTATTTTGTCGTATTTGTATTTATGGTGTTTATTAAAAAAAAATGTTTTAAAATGTGACCATAAATTGAGGAATAAAAATAAAACTAGTATCAGGACTAAGCTTATGCTTGTGGAATAAGTCCTTCAGATTGCAACTGAATCGATTCAATAGTTTTGAATATATACCAGGTCAACCGGTTAAAATTCTACTACCCGTACCTCCCATAGAACCGTTATTTTTCATTTTTGACTTTCTCTTAAACCACTAAACCTGTTTTGATGACTTTTTTATACGGAAGTTTCTTAAGAAAACTTAAAAAATATTTGATATAAAAATTTTCAAAAAAATAATTTTTTGGAAAAAGTAAATTTTTCGAAAACGGGTCACTGTATATTTTTGAAATTTTGGTTATAGGTGTGCTATAATATTTTGATGAGAATGGCATACCAATTTTATTTTTAAACATGTTTTAAAAATTTGTGTACATTCAAAATTATTTTTTTAAAAACGGCTCTAAAGATTTTCAAATCAGATGGCAGAATTGCATACAAAATAATTGATTGTTAAAAACTTTATTTAAGAAGCTTTAACGTCCACAATTAATTTGACGAGAAGAGTAAGTTCGTGCGACCTAGTGGTGCATATTATTTTATAAGAGTGTTCCTAATTTATGAAGCTAAAATGGGCCTACTAGCTTATACTTTTTTTTTTACAAAATTGCCTCTTCAAACTTTCCTTGCTTTAGTTTGTTTATACCTTTGCATCTTGTACTCACCGTACTTAACTCCATAGAGTATATGAAAAAAAAATCCAATAACATAGTATAAAGTAAATCGACCTTCGGGAAACTGTTCACATTTGAACGACTCACAGAGGTATTTGAAATGTATGGCATTCCTAACTGGAGTTGTGGATTCAGCGGATCAAAACGGTTTCGCTTAAATCCTTCCCCAGAATGATCCACAAGAGAATTATGCCAGAGGAGCTAAGTCTAAGCCTCTCGCATAATCTTCGCAGAGAATATAGTCGGACATCGATTTGTGAGGTTCAACAACAAACAAAAAAACAAAAAAAATGAGAAAGAATTAATGCCGTAAAGGTTTTGCAAAAGGATCAAAATGTGGTAAGAGGATTGGAGAGGAGATGGGGTAAACTATTTACACTGAGGTGAAAGCAATAAAAAGTAAACTGGCACTGAAATAAAATTGAATTCCGCTTTAATGACCAAATAGCATCATCATCGTCATCATCATCATCATCATCATCACCGTCGTCGTTATCATCACCAAAGAGACGCTAGCTGCTCGTTCGCTCATTGCCTCCTGCGTCGTCAACCGGAAGTATTTTGATGCACCAATGATGCCGTTTACATTGAGTATATCTACATCCTCAATTGAAACATCCTATACTGCGCTGCGAGGAGTACAAAGTGTCCTTGCTAAGAATAGTCCAGGTCAATACTGATGGGTTTGGAACGGATATATATACGGCTGTTGAAATTAGCAACATGACGCCTTAACAACGACTGATGATGGCCATCACCAGAGATATGAGGGCAGAAAAAGAAAATGAATAAACAAAACGTGAAGCATGAGGATGGATGAGTGTCGGCGACAATGATGATGATGATGATGATGCTTCAAGGCGACATAAACAAGATTCAATAATCCTTATGGTTGGGGTCGTTGTGAAGTAGAAGGTACTTATGTATATGAAGCGCTCTGGCTGATGGCAGTAAGAGTGATATTTATTGGGATGAAGTCGCTTAAGTGTCATTGATTCTCGTTGAAGATGATTAACTTTAAATTTATACTCGCGTCGATTTAATTCAGACATAAATTAAGATAAATATTTTAAATTTGACATTTTAATATGTCGTGGTATATTGATTTCATATCAATATTTTTGAGTTATTAATTTTTTAAGATTTTTATTCAGGGTTAATGATGGGGTGTCATTTAAGATTAAGGTATGTATATCTTTCAACGAAATTGTGTAAGAAAATTAGTTTTAAAATATTTTGTTGTGTGAACATTTTTGGTGACTTCTACAAAAGTCAGTCATGATTGGAAATTGTGCATAACCTGGTTTACTGAAAATGATTATGGATTTTCACTGAATTCATCAAAAAAAATTATGTCAGCAAAAGAGTGGAAAAACAAGTAGTAACAGCATTCTCTTGTGAATATTGTAACGTAGCTTTCGTTACATTTGAATGGATGTAACCAAAACTGAGCAAAAGTTTATTTAACCGACATACAGTGGAAATCAAAAATCAGATCTGGAGCACCTGGGCGCATAAATACCGAAACCCAAATCAGATAGGGGCACCTGGGAGCTCATAATTCTGAAAAAGTAGCAGTTATACCGATCGAAACCCAAATAAGTACACTCAAACTGAAATTAAAAAAAAAACAATATCTGGCCGCACTGTAAAACAGTACAGTGGATATAAGATACGGGGCACCTGGGTGCTCATAATTGTGAAAAAGTAGCAGGTATAGATACCAAAACCCAACTTAGTACACTCAAACCAAAATTTGAAAAAAAAACAACATCTGGCCGCCTGGTAAGCCAGTACAGTGGATATAAGATACGGGGCACCTGGGTGCTCATAATTGTGAAAAAGTAGCAGGTATAGATACCAAAACCTAACTTAGTACACTCAAACCAAAATTTGAAAAAAAAATAACATCTGGCCGCCTGGTAAAACAGTACAGTGGATTTAAGATACGGGGCACCTGGGCGCTCATAATTGTGAAAAAGTATAAGGTATTGATACCAAAACCCAACTTAGTACACTCAAACCAAAATTTGAAAAAAAAAAATAACATCTAGCCGCCTGGTAAAACAGTACAGTGGATTTAAGATACGGGGCACCTGGGTGCTCATAATTTTGAAAAAGTAGCAAGATACCAAAACCCAACTTAGTATACTCAAACCAAAATTTGAAAAAAAACAACATCTGGCCGGTAAGCCAGTACAGTGGATATAAGATACGGGGCACCTGGGCGCTCATAATTGTGAAAAAGTAGCAGGTATACCAAAACCCAACTTAGTACACTCAAACCGAATTTTGAAAAAAAATAACATCTGGCCGCCTGGTAAAACAGTACAGTGGATTTAAGATACGGGGCACCTGGGCGCTCATAATTGTGAAAAAGTAGCAATTATAGATACCAAAACCCAACTTAGTACACTCAAACCGAAATTTGGAAAAAAAACCATCTGGCCGCCTGTTAAAACAAATACAGTGGATATAAGATACGTGGCACCTGGGCGCTCATAATTGTGAAACAGTAGCAGGTATACCAAAACCCTAATTTTGAAAACAACATCTGGCCGCCTGGTAAAACAGTACAGTGGATTTAAGATACGGGGCACCTGGGCGCTCATAATTGTGAAAAAGTAGAAGGTATTGATACCAAAACCCAACTTAGTTACACTCAAACCGAAATTTGAAGAAAACAACATCTGGCCGCCTGGTAAAACAGTACAGTGGATATAAGATACGGGGCACCTGGGCGCTCATAATTCTGAAAAAGTAGCAGGTATACCAAAACCCAACTTAGTTACTCAAACCAAAATTTGAAAAAAAAACAACATCTGGCCGCCTGGTGGTAAGCCAGTAAAGTGGATATAAGATACTGGGCACCTGGGCGCTCATAATTGTGAAAAAGTAGCAGGTATACCAAAACCCAACTTAGTTACACTCAAACCGAAATTTGAAGAAAACAACATCTGGCCGTCTGGTAAAACAGTACAGTGGATATAAGATACGGGGCACCTGGGCGCTCATAGTTCTGAAAAAGTAGCAGGTATACCAAAACCCAACTTAGTTATACACTCAAACCGAAATTTGAAGAAAACAACATCTGGCCGCCTGGTAAAACAGTACGGTGGATATAAGATACGGGGCACCTGGGCGCTCATAGTTCTGAAAAAGTAGCAGGTATACCAAAACCCAACTTAGTAACTCAAACCAAAATTTGAAAAAAACAACATCTGGCCGCCTGGTGGTAAGCCAGTAAAGTGGACATAAGATACTGGGCACCTGGGCGCTCATAATTGTGAAAAAGTAGCAGGTATACCAAAACCCAACTTAGTTACACTCAAACCGAAATTTGAAGAAAACAACATCTGGCCGCCTGGTAAAACAGTACAGTGGATATAAGATACGGGGCACCTGGGCGCTCATAGTTCTGAAAAAGTAGCAGGTATACCAAAACCCAACTTAGTTATACACTCAAACCGAAATTTGAAGAAAACAACATCTGGCCGCCTGGTAAAACAGTACGGTGGATATAAGATACGGGGCACCTGGGCGCTCATAGTTCTGAAAAAGTAGCAGGTATACCAAAACCCAACTTAGTTACTCAAACCGAAATTTGGAAAAAAAACCATCTGGCCGCCTGGTAAACCAAATACAGTGGATTTAAGATACGCGGCACCTGGGCGCTCATAATTGTGAAAAAGTAGCAGGTATACCAAAACCCAACTTAGTACACTCAAACCGAAATTTGAAAAAACAACATCTGGCGGCCCTGTAAAACAGTGGATATAAGAAAGGGGGCACTTGGGCGCTCATAACTGCAAAGCACACAGTACAGTTCATCTGAAATTTGAAAAAAAAAACATCACCTGGACGCCCAAACAAACAGTAGAAACCCGCCCAAATGCCTAGGATCTGATATCGACTGTTTTATTTTTTTAAGTGCTCCGGTGCCGTTTTTTTTCAGAATGCCTGCTTTTTTTAGAATTATGGACCCCCAGGTGCCCAGTGCTGATTTCCACTGTACTGTTTCAAATAACGGTTTAAATGTACTTGGTAAGATTTCGGTATACCTTTTACTTTTCAGCACCGGGATTGTGGGTTTTCTGGATTTTGTTTATTCGGTATGTTAGGTTTTCGGGATTTTGATCCCAACCCAATTCTTCGGGATTCCGATTTTGGGATTTTTTTTCGGTATTTTGGGTTTTCGGGATTCTGGGTTTTTTTTGGGATTTTGAGTTTTTTGGATTGCTACATCATATATGTACATCTTACATAAATAAGTGCATAGTGCATCCTATTGATATCTGCAAAGTAATTTTTTGTCATTAAAAAAAATAGTTTAGTTACTTTGTTTTATTTTTGTTTGTTTTATTTTTTTATGTAACGGATAGAGTTTGAGAGAAATTGGCTCCAGATCCTTTTCAGTTTTCAGTTTTATAAGTAAATGTTGATTGGAAGTTTTAATGCTAATGTATGCAAGGTCAAATACCTACAAATAATTACTTACTTCTGCTTGGAATTGCTCCAATCTTCTTCGAGTAATTTCAGAAACTCATTACTGTGTTCAATTTAAGAATGTAGACATTAAAAATGTCATAGAAAATTACTACTTTCTATTTAAGTGTCCTGCACACACCTACCTCAACATATACACCAGATTCGTTCGTAGATATATGAAACATAAAAACATCCGCATTAGAGGTCATCCTATTCGCATTCATGGAGGTTCAGTGAACTAATATGAGTGTGCTTTGTGACCCGGTGACATTAATTTCAACAGCGTCATCGCTTTTCACGTTCATAACAATATCCTTGTTTGTTTTGGATGAGAACAAAAAAAAAAAAAACAACCTAAAAACTTTTGTTGGCTCATTTTTTTTGTGAATGTGTTTACGTTATGACACTTTTCGTGGAAAATTCATTCTATCTAATCTTGTGTGTGTGTTTTTTTTTTGTTGGAAAACGGATGCCAAAAAATTATCCGCCCAAAATGGAAAACTCACAAAAAGAAAAGAAAAACACCAACAACAGATTGTTGTAAAAAAAAACTTGTTATTACCAAAAAAAGGATACGAATATAGCAGCAGCACGCGGTGGCGGGTGGCGGTAGTGGCGAGGACGGATACGGATGTGGTGGTGAAACCATTTTACAATGTTTAAATCTTGTGTTTCAATGAAAAACCGATGTATAGTTTTTTTTTGTTGTTGTTTTGTTTCTGCTTTGTTTTTAAGGGATTTTTATCAACAACCAAAGGTTAAACAATGATTATTTGACGATGATGTATTTTTAGGAGATTTTTTTGTTTGGTTGGTCTTTTGGGGGATTATTGATTTGGTATTTTTTTTGGGTGATTGTTTGAATGGGATTTACGAGGACGAATGACTAAATGGATTAAGTTTGAAAAAAAAAATGTGATGTGGGGAGCCCATGGAAAAACCAATTTATAGAGGATTACTTTAAGGAGCTATCAGCTTAGACCGATTTATGTCTTTTCACACTTTGATGAGCTTGATGATTTTTAGATTTTTTTTCCTGAACCAAAATAATGAAAGACCAATAGGTAACATGAAATAGAAAAAAAAACATGTGAAATAATTTTTTTTGGCACATAATAGTTGTAGAGGTACATTATATACATATTTTCCTAATTATTTTTCTATAGTGCTAATGACATAAGAGTAAGTGATACAAGGCCAAATTTAAACAACCCTTGTGTCGCTTTTCGAGAACATCCTCGTGTCAATATCCTCCTCTATCGCCAATTCTTTCTTATAAGTGATGAGCTTCGTGTAGCCCTGTTAGACGGAAATGGTGGAATTCAATGAAATTCTAACATTCCAACTACAACATCTCTCCATCATTTGTTGAAGATCCATGATTCTATGAGAGAAGGGGTGAACCCATAGAATTCGTCACGTGCGTTAAGTTGAAGTTTTTAACTTACAACTCGATAAAATACACACGTTCTTATGAGAAGTACTCACAAGAACGGATGCGAAAGAAAAAGTAGCTGAACTTCCAACTTCATCGACAACAAATTCGATGACGGATAGTACCCGATGGATTCTATGTATTGGCCCCTTCTCTCATAGGAATCTCCATCAAATGATAACAAGGGTTGATTTTTCAAAGATTTAAAATCAGAGATCGTTAAAATCGGTTCAGCAGTTCTTGAGCTATAAATGACACATGTCACCGTTAATTTTGGTAAAAATAAAGAACACGAAACCCCTTCTAGGATTTTAAGGGCTCAACCAATTCCTTGATACGATTTTTTCAGTAAATCAACCCATCGGCTAAGGCTAAAAGGCAGACTGATAGACAGTATAATTGTGGGACCCCACGTTTTTTGCAGTCCTTAACATTTTGATGTTATTTTTTATTGTTATTTCGGGTTCAATTTTCGTTAAAATATGTGGTAGGTAAGCTAGAGGTACCCATTAATTAAGTAAACTCTAATCTTTCATAGTAATTACTTCAATACAAATGAAAGGGAATGCGAATAATGAATAACTAAATTTGTCGTTGTAGTACAGGTAAATTAAAATTAAATTAATGATCTCATGATTCGGCAATTTTGAAAATAATAATTCAATAAATCAACTGCTTCAAAATTATAGTTAAAAAAATATATAATGTGTAATCAAGTAATAACAAACAGCACAAATGATTATAAAAATACTTTCAGTTTTTGGGGTCGATAAACAAAAGCTCCATTTTTGAAGGCCAAATTCATATACTCTAGGCGTTTTTCGCATTAAATTTGTTCCACAAAATTCATATTAAATATTTTATGTAAATTCAATGAACACAAACTTCTTATTGCGTGACTCAATTTAAAGTCAGTAAAATCCAAATTGACTACATTTCCATTTAAATTGGTTAAATATCATTTCTTAATCTCCTTATTAACACAATTAGCTGAAACTTTTTTTTATCATTAACCTTTCATAAAAATTGAAAAAAAAAAATAGCAATATTTTTTTTTTCAATGAAAATGCAAATGTGATACCTGACAACAACTATCCATTAATTTCTCCCCATTACAACGAGCACAACTTTTATATTAATGACTTTTTTTTCTTCTCTACCCTCTCCTCCACCCTCCAAAGTATCTTTCGATGTCGGAACTCGGAACCTAAGGATAATTATATTTACCCGCCATTTTACAAGCAATTGTGTGGTTTTTTTTTGTGGTAAACCTTGGGCCTCTGTTGGCCTCAGAAAGCAACAAAATAAAAACAGAAAATATATTTAATTGCAACGCCATTGAAACGTAACAGGTATATCCGGCAAGAAAACCAAAACATCAGGACTTGAAGCTCCTTTTTTTTAGTTTTATGTAGTTTTTTTTTTCTTTTACTTCTAGGTACTGGATCGTTCTATGTTTTTATTTTTATTAATAAAAGTCCGTTCTTAGTTTTTGAGGTGTGTATCCCCAGTTGGATGGAAATTAATTAACCTTTTACAGTTGGTGTGCAGCGACAACACCGCCGCGCTGACCGACCGACGGACGGACGGACGACCAAACATCATCCACAGGCAGGCCATCAAGAGTTACATTGTCGTCCTTCTACTTTTATGTCCGAAGAAGACCAAAGCCCTACTTCGTTCAATTTCATTTTGTTGAATTGAAACGAGTGAAAAAAAAAACAAAAAAAAAAATAGTCCCTACTGTTAGTGTCATGGCAAAGGATATTATTTGATGGAATTATGTCACATTTTTTATTGAAATGAAAATTAAAATTTTCTCTTTATTTATTTTTTTTTTTCTTCTTTATGTTGGTTACTGTGCCAAAAGGAATTTTAGTTCTGCAGAAAATAGGTCTGTAAACTTCTATATGACATTGGTTCTAGGTCAGAATGGTTCTTTTGTTCCAATCAACTGCAGAGATGTAGAGGAGAAGACATGGTTCTTGTTTGTTTTTTTTTTTTACTCAAAACAGGGGAGAATTTTGTTAAACTAAGGTAAGGATATTTTCAATTAGTGCTAGCGTCAAAACTACTTTTACATGATGTTAGAGTTTTCCAACAAGGCTCGAGGGGGAGAGCAAAAAAAAAACATAACACAATTAATTTATCGTTTGTAAGAAAGAAAAAAAAAGAGAAGAAAAATCTTCTTGGTCTTGTTTGTTTTGTACAAAATGTGTGTTAATGTGCCGGAGGTAAATTTGTATGCATTTTGAAAGGATTTCAATTAAAAGACTTAAATTCTTTTGTTAAATAAAAATCCTTTGGCAAGGAAAACTTACACAAAGACAAATTACGCATAGTCTAATGGAAGTTACAATAAAAAAGCTTTCGCATGATTTCATTGTCTGTGAACAGTTACTAGGTTATGTGATGGGATAGAACATTTTCACTTTGTGTTGGCGGCGTCTGGACAAAAACTTTTGTTTCAAATCTATTCTTGGAATTAATGACTGCATATGTGTTGTCTTTTTTTCAAATTTAAAAAAATATTTAAGACTCTGAATTCTAAAGGGACGTAGGTAACTACTTTATGAAAGTAAAAATTGTATTCTAATAAAATTTTATTTGATGTAAGTAAAATTACTTTAGAAAAATAGTTTTTTGTGTGCATTTTATTAATAAATTATTATTTTTAAAATAGAAGTGTATGGTAATTTTTAATTATAAAAATTTTTTTTTTTTATAAAAAGCTCTGAAGATTTTCACTTTTGTTTTTCTTAAAATGTTTGTTTCTTAAAGGAATCAAATAGAAATCTGCATTTCAAGCTCCAAACTTTATATAATCAAAAATTTACTGAAACACAAGCTATAGCATAAAAAGGGTCATAACTCTGCTTGGAGACATCGTATCATTTTGGTCTCATTCGATTCAGTACATAGTATGACCTCTCTGAAATAATAGTGTCTTAAAATATAGCCAAATCACAAATATCCAAGATGGCTGCGGTTTTTTCCAAGATGACAGCCAAAAAAAAGTTTGTTTTCCTACAAACATTTGAAACAAATTGAACATCAAACGAATTATTAGATGAAATGCACTTTTTTGAATCTTAAATTCAAAATGGTGGATTGAGCGGCGCACAGTGGGGCAAACAAGGAAAAAATTCTATTTTTTTTGTTTTTCCTGCCTTGTTTGAAGGGCTATTGTTTTCGTTATAAGTGGGAGAATAAAGTTCTTGTTCGTTTCTTCATTTTATTTTCGTTTGTGGCTCTGAGAGACTAACGACGTTCGTCGGTGTTACTTCTAAATTAAAATTTATGTTAAACAAGATTTATTTAAAACAAAAAAAATACAGTTAGGTAAGCATTTGTAAGCCCAAGAAACATTAAAATATTGAACAACAGCAAAACTCTTTGAAATAAATTAAAGTGCACCAATTTCCTGTCAGTCACTATAAAGTCTCCATGCAAAACAAATCTCATGAAGAAAAAGCTCTCTCTAAAAAAACAAAAATACCTAAACATTCACTACTCGGCGTGTGCACTTTGCCTGCACTAAGGAAAATTTCACGCTCTATGCCTGTCAAAAGTAAAATTCTCTCCGAAAGTGAATTAGCAAAAAAACACCACTTTTCCGCACGCACTCTCCCTTGCTATATCGGCGTTTTCCTTCAGCGTGAGTGTTGTGTTTTATTCGTGTTTGCGTGTAAACAAAATCGACCGTAGTATAAACTGTCATGATACACTAATGACTTCCACTAGCACTGATTCAAATGCGACCGACACACATAAACACACACCCAATACCCATTTGTAATGAAAAGCCGGAAAATATGAAAATTGTTGATAAATGTTGATGGAAATTCCTCTTAATTTCTCTCTATCACTCTCTTTCACTACTCTCTTTAACTTTTCAAATTCATTTTCCGATTTTCGTCATGTTAATTTTCTTCTTCACAGTGGTTTTTGCTCTCTCTTTTTGGAAAATTCCCACGAAATGACGAAACTATTATTAAGTAAGTTCTTCACTCTCGCTCGCGCCGTGTGTGTTTTTCCTTTTTGGCAATTTATTTGTCCAACAACTTTTCGCTCAATATTGCAACTTCTGCACATTTCCACACAACTGAACATTTTCAGTTGATTTGAAGACTTTGGCAAAAATGGACGTGTAACGGGATTTTCACATAGAAAAAAAAAAAACCGAAAAAGGAAGAAAAAAAAAAGAAAAGAAGAAAAATAATAAATAAAAGAAAATTTTCAAAACAACCATAGCTCTCATACTCGTACTTCGCGAATGTCTCCACGTTATTGTTGTCATTTTGTTTTGTTTATAAAGTAAATTTTCGTACTTTTTCAATCAAAAAAAAAAAATTGAATCTACAATGTTACTTTGGTACTAGATTTTCAATACTTTCTACTACTTTTTCAACTACTACCATCACAAAAAAAGAATCGTACTATTAAGTGAAAATTATACAAATAAAAAGGAATAATAATAAAGAACATTTTTTTTTCTTCCGCCGTGTCGCGCTGTGACAAATCCGCTGCCGCCGCATGTCAAATTTTTTTTACCGTTGCTTTTAGCATTTCGTTTTTTTTTTTTTTTTTTTGAATTTTTTTTCCATTACTTTTACTCTGCCAATCCGTTCGTCCGTCGTCGCCTGGTTCCTTATATTTCCATAAAATACACTCCACTCCTATCGTCTATATGTTTGTGTGTGTGTGTGTGTTTTTTTCGTTTCGGAGGAAAATTCGTCATAACAGTAAAACGAATTTCCCATTTTCTTCGCTCTAGTGGTCGATAGTATTCGCGTTTTTGTGTCGTGTTTGACAGCGAACGAAATTAAAAAGAGAAATTATATATAAATTACAAATTTTCTTACTGTAAATAGTGTAAAGTTTGTAAATTAAATAAAAATTAAATTTAATTTAAGATTAGAATTAAATTTATAGCAAAAAAAAAAAAAAAGTTGAAAATATATCTAAACCGTGTAGTGCTTCAGTCGTGAAATAATAGAGAAAAAAAAAATAAATAAACGCCAATAGTTACTTAGCTGGGATACGCTTTAAATTTAAATTAAAAAAAAATCTTAGTTTAAAATTAAAATTCACTGCAAAAGGAATACCTTTTTTTCTAATTAATAAAAAAAAAATCATAATAATAAAAAATATCTCTCGCGTGTGTAAAATAATAAAACAAAAAGTCAAAACGACAGAAAAAAAACAAAAAAAAAAACTACATCGTCATTATAGTAAATGCCTTTTGGTTTAGAGCAAAGAAAAATAGGATATAAAAACGGATTAATCCTGCTCACGAAAAAGCACCTCATTTCTCGAAAAAAAACTAGGATTAATGTATTTGTAACACAAAAATACCCACAAAAAAAGCAAAATAAAAAATAAACACTGTTGCAGTTTATAGATATACACAGTCACATTCACAGAAAGTATCTAGATACAAAACTTAGCAAAATAAAAAAAAAAAAATTGTAAAAAAAAATATATAGGAAGAAGAGGAAATACAAATTCCAGATGCATTCAAATGCTCGTGTATGGATGGCAGCAACAATAACTACACGAAGGATCTCTGCAACCATTTCCGTTGCAGTAGGCTGAGGGGCATAGATGAGTAACTAAAAAAAAAATAAAAACATAGGAAAAAAGAAATAAAATCAAACCAGAACACCAGCAGCCAGCTATCAAAAAATCCTTTTTTTTTTCCTGTCGGAACTGTCGGTGCGGAAGGATTACAATTTTGTAAATTATAATCAACTTGAGAAAAAAAAAAAAACAGAAAAAACTACAACTACGACGTCGAAGAGGAGATAATCTGTCTATGAAAAGGATTTTTGTTCCGTTTCATCGTTTATTAATTACATGTAAGTATATTATGAGTGGGGAAATAAAAATTTAGCTAGAAGAACTGCGACTGAATGAATTTGAAAGAAAAACTGAAAATTCTTTTTAAGTGGATAAATATTGCATTTGATTTTGATATATGTACTTATATTATGTGTTGTGTACCTATCCTTGTTGAGTGGAATTTTGTAGATGGATTATTTGTAGAAACAAGTATTTGTACGTTGACTTTATTTCTTTTGTTTTTTTTTTTCAATTACGTGCGTGGTTTAGGTAGATTCTTTTTTCAAGTCCCCTCCCCACCGATAAGGAGTTGTGCTGATGTTGATGTCAAGAATTCTAAGGCGTGTGTTTGTTTTTTTTTTTTTTGGTTTCGCGATTTTATGTTGAAGTGGGTCATCAAAAAATGTCTATTTTTCTTTATCATCTTCCTAACTAACCTACAGACATATGTTTTCTTTTCGGAACTAGGTTTTTAAAGAAATATGCTTTAACTGTACGAAAATGTTTCTGTTATAGGTTTTTGTATAAGTTCTTTCATTTAAACAACTTGTTATTTCAAGCTTAAATGTCAATAAGATGAATTGTAAGAATTGTAATTGAACTGGCCAACGCAAAAACATTTTTCAGACTGCTGTTAATTAGCGCTGATTCCGAGAACAGTACTATTTTTTCTCTAGCAGTTCTAGTTTTTAAATTATACTGGTTTGTTTTTGTCCTTCATATAATTTTTAGCAATTATATAAGATTAGAATTGGAATGCGGTCAGAAGTCGTACAAAAAATTGGTTTATACATAAATTATTAATAATTTTCTCTTCTTTTATTCAAAAACCGTTTAAACGAAAAATTTTCAAATTTGTAACTGTATACACAAAACAATGAAAAACAATTATTATTTGGAAGTGATTCAATAATTTCTAATGTTTACCGCAATAATTATTATTTGTGGATGGCTTCATATTCGTGCTTAGCACCCCAAAAAACATAAAGTTAGTCATTGAAAATATTACTTCAGGACTTTCCGCATCTACGTACGTTTTTACTGGACTACAGAGAATATAATGAACAATTCAAAATTTTCACTTTGCAATAACTGTGTGTGGAAAGCGAATTTTAAATGATTTAGAAATAAAATGCAAGACTCGCTAGCACGGAATTGCTCTTAGGGTCAAAGTTGCTGTGGCCGTTAAATCTACTTACATAAAGTTTTTAGAAATAAATAATTTTTTAAGAAATAAAAAAAAAAAATAATTTCATTACTGAATGACATAAAAAACTTCTTAAATTGTTTTAAACTCCAAACGAAGTATGCCATTCAATTTGATTAAGAAAGATAAATTTTTGGCAAAAAAAAAAAAATTGAAAATAATTTTTTTATATATAAAAATTCTCAAACCTTGTTTAAAAATAAAATTTGTATGCCATTTTCAAGATAATATTTTTGTACATTTGAAATCAAAATTTCAAAAAATACAGTGACCCGTTTTCGAAAAATTGATTTTTCAAAAATAAATTTTGAAATTTTTTTTTAAAAATCAAAAAATTACGTTTTTGAAAATTTTGATATCAAATAATTTTTTGGCATTTCCTATCATCATAATGGCATGTCGGATTTGTTATCTCGAGATCGATTTTTTTTACGAAACCTTAACTTGCCCTATAGAACCTATATCGCAAGTAAAAAAATGTAGTTCTTTCACATCTCATCAATAGTTTTGCAACAAATTATTTCGCAGCAAGGAAATTCGACATTAAATGTACCAAAAAAACGTGTTTTGATATATTTATATTACCATACCTCGAAAACATGACGTGCTAGAGTATTTTTGACCTCAGATTAGAGTCAAAATCATTTAGAAAAGTATATTTTGGTTTGAAGGCGTTTTTTATTGCAGACCAGTTCTTATTATACACCTTTATTTTGTTGTGTACAATTTTTTATCATCATTCAACCATTATGGGTTAAAAATTACCGCTCTTAACTGACTTTTTTTTTTAACGTCATTTAAAATACCTTTCAGTCTATTTTCCATAGAAATTTACCACAAAAAAATTCATAAAATGGTCTAAAGTCAATTTTGCTATAATTAGAAAGTTTAAATGTCATGTAATAAAAATTATATATATTTAACAAAGTTCTAAAAACTGCAGTCTTTTTTGGGTACTGCAATTAATTGACTAAAAAGACTAAATTTTTTAAGTCTTTTAACTTAAAAAAATACTTTGACTGTAAGACTACAGTCAGCAGCCAGTACAAAAATACTGACTGAACAGTTAATAAAATTGACTGCAAGTTAATTAAGTGCAGTACTTTTTGACTGGTTTTAGTCTACTATTCAGTAGAAAGTTTTTGTACTGTTATGTTTAAAATTTTAGTCAGGTATACTCCCATACTTCGATGACACTTTCCTGCAGGAATATGGAGCTCTGAAAGTAACTTTTAGTTTAAAGAATATAAAAAAAGAACAGTACAGACAAATTTCTACTGACATGAAGACTAAGATCAGCCAAGAAGTACTGCAGTTAATTAACTTTCAGTCATTCAACTGCACAGTCAGTACTTTAGTTCTTATTGCTTACTGCTTATTTTTTAATTAAAATTCTTAGTAGCAGTACTAGCTTGCAGTTAAAATTAAAGTCAATTAACTGCCACAGGAATGATTGCATTACCAATTGACTGCAATCTTTTACAGCTCTGTCATTTAACAAAAAAAGGAATGGGCGTTTGTGTTGCGCCCCAAGTGCTTCAACACCCAGTTTAATTTCTTATCGGTTCATTTTGTTATAACCAAATTTCGACATCCATTCTATTATTCAATACTCTATCAATATTTTGAATATTAGTCATCTTCAACCATTTAAGCATATTTTGATTAGCACGCGATAAAACTTTGACGTTTTCATTTTTAGAAACTTCATCAAAACATATTTCTATATTTTCTTATAAATTTGCCGCCTCTATCTACAATACCAAAAAAAAAACAAATTAATCTCATGAAAAATTACTTTTAGCTTTTTGTGAAATTTATTTCAGACTTTTAGCATATTTTCATCAAAGTACTTTATTAATAACTCATCCAGCTAGAAAAAATAAATAATCTCATGACTCTGAATAAATTTGCACATCGAGAAAAAAAAAACTTAACAGTTGTATAAATTTATTCAAAAAATAATAAAACTACCACTCTGATAGTTGAGTTGTCGTTGCGTCGTTAAGAGATTATTATTCAAGGGTAAAAAAGCATAAAACTAAAAATCCTTCCGAAACAAAATGGGGATATCTGAAAATGACATCATCATCGTTGTTGTCTATAAATAATAACTAAGTATGCGGGGATGAACGAAATATTTACAATTGATAGCAAGATTGTGATGAATAGAGTGTTTCACTTTGTTTTTTGATTTGTAAGAAATAAACAAAAACATAAAAAAAATACTTATTCAAAGTGGAGTTGCTGAAAACTGTTCAAAAGTAGCTTTTCAGTTGATTGACATTTATATTCATATTTAAGTTTTCGGAAAGATTGATATTAACTTGAATTTCTATTTTAAAGTTTGAAATGTAAACAAATTAAGTAGCGGAATGCCCAGAAGTATACCAATCAAAATTATAAAAAAAATACGTATACGCCCGAGTGTCCCAAACAATTCTCAAAAAAATGGTCTGTGCGAAAAAAAAATTCCAGGGCGACAAACAGGTGAGGTTTTATTGCGCAGGCATCACTTCGATTGTAATACATTAGTCGTTGATGGGTACAACAGATGACAAGTTTAGGATTTGTTAGTTGAACAAGAAATATCTGTTTTATGCACTAACGGCCATATTATTCAGTCTGGATTGAGTTTGGATTAAGTTTATTATTAATCCAACTATATAAATTCGCATTTCTTTAATTCAAAGATTAAAATCTTGGCTCATATTATTCACTCAAAACATCCAATGGATTTAAATAGTCTTAAATCAAAATGTCAATCATCCAAATGTCATATTTATCTTAAATGTGACTGTTCTTTTTATTCATAGCATTTGTCAAAAATGTTTTTCTATTTTAAAAATTAAACACCACAAGATGTTTAGTGCCTTTTGCTTATATAATCGTCTTGGAAATACCCCTTTTTGTTTTTCGTCTCGGATATAGGCACATAATTAATTCACTGCTCAATACCTATGTTAAAATGTAATAAAAAAAGCGTAAGCAAGGTGCCTCACTGACTAACTTATTATGATATTTTAGGTTAATAAAGTAAACAAATTTTTAAAATTATTTTTTTCTTAAAGGGAACAGTACAAATTTTTTGAATAAAAAAAAGGACGTATACGCCAGGGTGTCCCATAATTTTCTTAAAGGATTGTGATGTGTGATGTAGTTCAGCTATAAACACTTCCTGCGTGAAAAATAGAACAAAATTGAAACATGTTAATTTGTAATTACTCAAGAATAACTGCTTTGTACATGAATCGGTAAAATGGATCGTCAAAAGGTACAAGATGGCAAACGACCTCCCATATTTTGTAAAAGAAATGGCCCTTATTGAAATCGTGTGAATCCTGGATCTCCTGATCATTTTTTTTACGGAACAGTATGTATTTACTATTTATCAGTTGTACCTAAAGGTTTTCTGGGTCGTTGATTCAAAACCTGATATAAAAAGTGACCTTTGATAATTTACAGCTACAACTATGACACAGGCCTTCGGATTTTGATTAAATTTTTTAAAAAAGCAGATTTTTGCCTTTAAATCATACATGTTTTGCTCAAGTTAGAGTGCAGTAAAAGCTGTGCCTCAAGCTTCAGTTACTTTGTCATAAAACAAGTAAAGAAGTAATCATTTGATGATTACTTCTCTCCAGATTGAAGGTAGAAGAGAATTGCTTAAATTTTACAGCAAAAAAGATTTTGCCGCAAACTTAGCACTAAATTATAATGAATACACTGGTCAACAAGGCCCAATCTTTGAAAAACGTTACTAAATGTATTTAATGTGTTGAACTCGAATTCGAAGTCAGAAAAAATCTTAGTTGAAGTATATACTTCTCATTTTATACTGATCAACAAGGTGTTTGTTGCCGAAACAAAACTATAATTTTTTTAAAGGTTTTCAAAGTTTCACGAATGAGAAGTCAGAATATCTATATCCGCACTTATGCTTAAAATATTCTGGTTGGTAAATCGCAAAAAAAAACTTTTTCGCAGTTTTCTAAGCAATTTTTTGACGTTAAACGAAAAGGGGTGGGTTTCTTGTGATTTTTTTTTTGGGAATATCTTAAAAACGAAAGCCAATTTAAAAATTTTGACTGCGGATTCAAGTTCAACACATTAATAACCTTTAGAAACGTTTATCAAAAATTGGGCAGCAAAAACCTTGTTTACCAGTATGTAGTGCTTAGTTTGCGGCAAAATCTTTGTTGCTTTCGGATTTCGGCATTGTTGTTCTACCTTCTATCTGGGTTTTGATGAATCTTTCCTTTTGTTAACCTGCATTATACTTATTTTTGTGTTTTAGAATATTATTTTAAATGCTACATTTTTTATAAACAATGTTGTAAGGTTTTTTTAATCGATTTAGGTCAATTTTAACATTCAGCCAGAGGCAGAAAATAAAGTTTGGATGTAACCAAACTTAATATAATTGTTATACTCATTATTTAGCAACATTTTACTACTGTGCCCGTAAAAGAATCAATTTTTTTTTGTTTTCTCCATAAAAATGTGACCCAGCCTACTGTTAACCTCTCGTCTTAAGTTTTAAATTAGTTGCAAGATCCTCTTACAATACTTACCATTTTCTGGTAGTTTTACAGTTCTTATTCAGTTCAGCCATGAGGGTCAAGGCAAATAATGATGGTTCACCAATCACATTCTACTATAAATAAATTTGGTTTTAGTTTTAAATTAAAATATAACCATCCGCTTAAATCAATATTAATTCTGTTTCACTTTAAGTTGTTAATTTGACAAACTATGTCAACAGAATTAATAAGCTTTTTCTATTCTTAGTGTACTTATGTTCTTTCGTAAATACTATAACGGCTATGATGATGTCGAAACAACTGTCACTACCACATTGAATTATAAATTCAGAGTTCAAAACATTCCACATTAGCCCTTTTGCCCTCTTCTGGTTATCCCATTCATGTGCGGAGGATGCACTTCCAAACTTATTACAGAGAAACTCTAATTTTATCCAATTTGCTGCCCACAAAATGGAAACTACTGTATGTGTCATTTTTAATTCGCACGTGCTGCTGCGATGATGTTGATGATGATGATGCTACTGCTGATGACATATTGTGACGCATTCCCTAAGGCCATAACAAAATGGACACCGCCAAAAAGCCACCTTTCTAGTAGCTTCCATGCACCACAAAACATTATGACCGAGAACCTAATTAAGCGGAAAATTTATTTCGCAAACCAAAAAACAAAACAAAACAAAAAAAAAAAAGAGAACGAAAAGGAAAAACAACGAATCCAGGATAATTGCAGAGCAGAAAAGTATGTTACTTGCATCATTTGTGTCGGCACTGGTCACTGGGCACATCGTTGCCATTTGGTCGTGCAGTTTTGTATTTTTTTTTGTTCAGGATAGGACCGCTTTTAATACCCGCGATTACATGCACGAATATGTGTCCTCGTTCAGCCACATCCTGACCATCCTGACCATTGCCGCCGCGCCTTTGCGTCCAACATACCAGTCCCCAATCCACGTCATATGGCATCATCGTGCGTTGTTGTCGTTATAAATATTTCAAAATTTTATTTTTTTTTTTTTGTTTTCGAAAATTTCATCAAATATGAAGAACGATGTGGGGCAATGTGTGCTGAGCAAAAAAATATAACCGCTTAGTGATGGCCAGGCACTGTGCTGTCAAACAATTCATCAGCATTTGTTCCGGTGCGGTGGTGATTGGTCTGCCGGGGGACCTTTTTGTTTGGTCGGCCATCAGCAAAATCGAATTTCCGGTGCATATTCATTTTTTTTTTGTTGCTTTCTTCTTCTACGGGCAAGAACTTAATAATAATAAAGCTCTCGACCTGCTTCTCGTCCTCCTTGCCATCATAACCACCAACTCTTGTCATATTTTACCTCTGATATATAGAAGGAAATGCTTTCTCTCGTCCGGGTTTCTAGGGCAGGATTTCATCTTGAAACAAACAAAATGGTGGTACGGGGAAGGAATTTTCTTGAAAATCTTGAAATTAAAAAGTTAAATATTTAAAAAATCTTCTCGTTCGCTTCCACTATAATATTATGATATGCGCTCGAAGCTCCTTGGCATGCAAATTTACAACTTTCACAGTGATTTAGGAAACCATCATCATTCGCTTTCTGTGAAGTAGACAGGGGCATCAACTTCAGGTATTATAGAGGAGGTAGGTTCTTATTCTTTATTCTATATACTGGTGCAGAGGGAAGGGTGCTTAAATTTACAGACAGGACGCGCACTTAAAGAAAAACGATGCCAACAACGACACGATGGGAACGAGAACGATGACTATAAGAGTGTGACTCTGCACAGGAGCTGCTCAAATCGCAGCTGGAGATTAAAATCTAAATAATTTACGTGTACCAGAAACAAGGATGTTGAGTTTGACGACGACGACGACATTGACGATGATGACGACGACGACGCATGTATATAGATGATCACACTCGATTCCATTAGGCAAAGGTAGTTTTACGGTTTAAATACGCGAGATGGTAACAACACTTTGGTCGTCATAAAATTTTTTTCCTCCACGACTTCAACATAATAATCAGTAAACATCATTTTTGTCGTTTTGCTTATGAAAATGATTCATGTGCGATACTTTTTTAAGTGTGTTGACTTGATTGAGGGGATGAGTATTGGTTTCAGAAAAAAATATCGCTAAGATATATCGATTTAGGTATCTTTCGGCAGAGGCTACTTAAATTTATTTTAAAGGTTTACAATGGATTGGTTTTCTACCGCAGTTGGAAGGTAATAGTTTCATCGTTGTTTATTAAAATTATGTTCCATATCACTTAGGTAATGCTTCAATGCTTCAATTGAGTGGTGGTCGCCTGCATATGAAGGGTCTAGGAGGAAAACGGTACATGTCCAGTTTCTTGTCAAAATTAAACTAGTGATGAGATGTCGTATTTATTGAGTACGGTCTGAAAGAAAATTTTAGAAAACCAGTTTAATTCTTCCTTTAAAAATAAAAAGATGATGTAAAATAGCGTGGCATCAAGAAATTTGACCAACCTTTGAACGATTGTTCCTCTGGCGTTAGAGTTTTCTGTATAATTGATAAAAATGATACAAGAGAAATTAGTAAAACTTCTTACATAAAAGCATTTTCACCATCAAAGGTATAATATCGACCTTGGTGAAGTAGCGTTCATTTCCCATCTCCATTCGGCATCCCTTATCGTGATGGTAAGTGCGATGGATTATCTTGCTGACGTTTTTCTGGGTTCGATTCGAGTACTGATTGTCATTAAGAATGCATCTCATCTAGCCATTAGGAACTGACAGAAAATTGTAGTTCTCCTGCATTTCTGATAGCTAGAGTGTCAGTAATTAGAGGACCTTGGTCCTTCGTTAGTTAATCGTGTCACAAAATTTAATTAGTATTTAGTCCTTCACAAAAAACGAGGATGGAAAAACTTGAAAAGATGAAAAGGCCAAACAGGCCAAAAGGCTGATCCGATATTTATATAAAGATTGATGAAATTTGATTTAACCCAATGTGAAAACCTTTTCAATACCGACGGCACTCTCCCTTTTATCAAAGTGGTTTTCGTCATGCCGGCCGTCCCTCGGTCTGTGCGTCTGTTCGTCTGTTCGTCTGTGCGTCCATCTGTACAGAGAACCACAGCCTAAACGGGTTGACGGATTTGCATGAAATTTGGTACAGATTGCTTTTTTGTAATTTCCAAGGTTGGATTTTTTTTGTTTTTGAATATCTCGATAAGAACGAATACCTCCCATATAACAATTTCGAGTAATTGAATTTTTCTCGAAAACTGCTCATTTTGATTAAACTTGTATTGTATTGTGTGTTATAAGTGATTGTATCAATACTGCGTTTTTAGTTTTTCTCAAAAAATACGAATAACGGAAATATGATGAACACGATTTTCGGGTAAATTTTCATATTTTGTAGTTATTTCCGCATTATATCATTACTGGCTCAACTAATTTCGTTCAAAACTTGTCACCAGGTCGTTTTCATCATATTAAAAAGTATTGTGTATTTAGTTTTTCAAAAAAAAGTTTTGAAAAAAAAAATTAAACAAAAACAAATTTTTTTTCGATTTTTTTTTCAATATACTATAAATAATAATATATAATAATTTTGACCTACCAGAGCAAGTTCGTGCGATCCAGTCGTGCATTTTATTCTTAGATGTTTATGGTATTTTTGTCCACAATATGATCCAGAACGTGCGACGTACTCAAGTTAAGAATTGATTTGTTTTTAAATATCTGTTTTCATCCTTAAATCTCTCTATATACCATATTTGCCATCAACCTAGTGAACCAGCCACAGGATTTATGCGCGTTCAAGAGTGATGCACCCGAATACACTTTAAAAAAGTTTTTAATATTTCAGAGTGAAGAGTTTTGACGGATTGAACATGCAAATAAGTTATCTCGTGTGTTTGTGTGTGTTTTTCTATTTTTTTTTTAATCGAAGACTGTGCAAATTTATCAGTTTTGCTTTTAGTCAGCTTGATTTTTTTTTTCTCCATTTTGTTTTTTTCTTCTGTAGGCTAAATGCTGGTTGGATGGGAATGCAATTTGTGTGAAAGTGTTCTACTTTTGCACATATTCGATTTGGGAATATGGATTTCGGTTCACACGGTGTGTGTGTCGTGTATCTCTGTCGAAGGTAATAGAGTGTGAAGCTGCCTCAACTAACAAAAATAACAAAAAAAAAAAAAAAAAATTAAACAAACAGAAAACTTTGATGAAGAATACACGGTTTCTGATTGAGTAGGTGTTTTTTTTTAAATTCAATTCAAGTTCAGTTTTTTTCTTTATGGGGTTTTTATTTGTTTATATCCAAAAAAAAAACTGGGAACAAACACAAATAAAGACTTTAATTGGAATTCTCTTGTGATTTTTTCTTGTTTTGCTTTGGTTTTGTTTGATGAGTTTAACTTACTTCTAAGTTAATTTGTTTTTTGTCAAATCGTTTTCTTTAGACTAACTTGAAAAATAAACTTTCATTCAAAGTTTTTTAGATAAAGACAACCATTCTGTTGCCAATTCATTGAAATCCAAATGAAAAATGTTACTACGGACAAACGTAGGGACTCAACCGATTATTTCTGCACCAAGATTTTAGAAGAACTTTCTTATTCCCTAGCTATTATCTGGGTATTGAAGATTTGACAAACTGAAGCATTGTAAGTTTTTGTTGCCAAGAAGATCCACACAGTTTTTCTTTTTTTTTGTTTTTATTTACAAAACAACAAAAATAACCCATTAATCAAAAAATCTCTAAACCAATTCTTGAATAAATAACATATTTCCGTCCATTTTCAATGTCAACATTTTCTAAAATTTTAATAATTTTTCCATTCAAAAAAACTAAAATCATGTCCCATGTGTCACAAGACATTCACATTATGATCAATAAAATTTCCCACGCTCATGTTTTCCATCTGCATCCACTCATAAAAAAACCCATTGACAAGCACATGATCTTGGATAATAACTCAAGAAATATACATACTTCGATCGAATCTTCAAGAATCCCCACCTGTTTTCATTTTGAATGGTTTTCAAGTGATGGAAAACAGCAAAAATAAAAATAATCACAAAAAAAAAAAAAAAAAAAAAGACAAATATACCAAACGACTTGGTACATATTTTAAGCCCCCCATAGCCCTCCCCCTCCCCCGTTTTTTTGTGAATGTCAGGCAAATTATAATTAAAATCGATGACGAAAATCACCAGATGTATCTCTATAAGTAAGCTAGTATCGATATTTTAGTCTGTCGTCGCTGTAGTCGGTCGACTTCTTCGTTGTCGTTGGCGATATTTTTAGCATCAAGAGAAAAGCTCCGGAAAAAATACTTTTTGATGCCGGCCGATGCTCTTCTGCGCTGTTCTGAATTCACTGGATGTGAAATATACTTGACTTTAGTAGTGGACCGGATTAAAAGTGTGTAGATATAATTTTGTTTTTGTTTTGCTTTTGCATATGTCCGTCTATCAATAACGATGCTAGAATTTTGTTTTTGTTGTTATTTTTTGTTTTTTCTTTTCATTTTCAATTGATGTGCCGGGGCTTTCATTTTTATCGACGCGGGTTTGACGAGGTTATTGAACAATTCAGTCGTAAAAATTTTAATGGATTTTAGAATTTAAGCTTTAAGCAATTTAATTGCAAACAGCTATTGAAGTCATGATGTGGGAATTTAGGTATGTTTATATCTAAAATTGACCTAAAACTTGATTTGAAGAGAAAATAGAAATTCTTTAGAAATAAATAAAAATTACCAAGAATACAAATAGTGTTTTAATAAAAAGTCTTAAAGTACAGTGTACGTGTGGTCAGTAACCCAGTGATTTTACTGACCATATCAGCATCTTAAGTTGGTACTTTGGTCTGTCAGAGTTGTCGGTATTCACAGTTAATTGACTTTAAGGACTAAATTTCTTTAGTCTTTTAATGTACAAAAGTAATTTGACTGTTAAACTACAGTCAGCAGTCACTGACTAAACACTAAATGAAAGCAGTTAATTGACTGAAAGTTATTTAACTGCAGTACTTTTTGACTGGAGTTAGGCTTCTAGTCAGTAGATAATTTTTCTACTCTTGTGTTTAAAATTTGAGTCAGGCGTACTGCCTGTCACTTCCATGACACTTTCTAGAAGAAATATGGAGCTCTGAAAGTAACCTCAAGTTAACCGAATACAAAAAGAAACAGTACAGTACGACTAGAAGACTAAAACCAGCCAAAAAGTAATGAAATTAATTAGCTTTGAGTCTATTAACTGCTTTCATTAATTTTACAGTCAGTATAGTTCTTACTGCTAACTGCTTTTTTTGCAGTTACAGAACTTAGCAGCAATATTAACATGCAGTTAAAATTAAAGACAATTAACTGCAACTAAATTGACTGCATTACCAATTGACTGCAGTCTTTTACAGCTCTGTGGTCTCTTGGGGACTTTGAAAATCAACCAACAATCTTCTCCAAACTAATCTATTCAAGCAAAGCAGCAATTGCTAGGAAGCAGCAATTGCTAGAATTAATTCTTCTTTTCTCATCGCTAATATCTTTGCCTGAGTTTATGACACATTCTACCCCACTTCAGAGTTGGAGTTGTCTATTATCATAGACAACGCTAACTCTCACGCTTTTCCATTACGTCAGTGTTTGGTAACCTTTTTTGATGACAGCAAATATATGGTCTTGGCCCAATTGACCGTTTAAGTAAATAATACTGCTTCAGTTTCAATGCTCACAAAAACGTCACGGGCATCAAGCGGTGTTCTGTTGACTATTTAAATATCGTCAGCGCATGTTGTTGTTGCCTATGGTCCCTGATATTGACGTCACAATGCCTTAGACAGCGTGATAGCAAAGTGATCGGTGAGATCTGTACTGATTTTGACGGATCAGCGTATGACTCTTCCTTCTTCGTTCGGAACTAACCGAAACACTTGCCAGGAATATCAAAAGTAAATATTGCACTATACAGCTTGTCCCTATTGATAGTCTTCATTGCCGCAGTGCAATGGAGTAGTCTGAATAGGAGCGGTATTCGGTACATCATCGCAGTTACACAGATTGCAGTAGTAATTTCCGCAGATCTTCAACATCGATTACGAGGCCAATACTTGGTCCTTTGGTAATTTTTGAGAGGTTTTTAGGCCTCTCTGGGTATCATGGCCTTAATAAGGTATCAGTTCAAGTAAAAGTTATCCGGAACGTTCCGACATCCACGATACTGGAAGAGTGTCTTGTTTTGATCGCAAAATTGCCAATCTAATTGACGGTTAAATGATCTGCAGCAGCAAAGTTGAATATGTCAAAGACAAACTCCCTAAGAATCTTCGGCCATTTTTATATTCCCCCAAAAGATGGAGTATGATTGGTTTCAGAACATACAGCCAATTTCGGCACCTCTAAAAAAGTCGTCAAGTAGACATGATTTCAAAGCACACGTAAACTTCTTTTTGTCCAACTTAGCGTAGCAACGGTGATTGCTTTTCCACAGTGCCAATGTTTTCACTCACCGGATTTTTTCAGCAGGTTATCCATTAGATTTGGTTATTCAAAGTCCACTTAACGAGTCGTAGAGGTCCATTGTTCGGTTTTCGCCTGTAGACTGACTTATTTCACAATTCAAGTATTTTTTAAAATGACAGTTGCTCATAATACAAAATTCGTTTTAAATTTAATTAGACTCTCCTGGAAATTAAATCTGAAATTCAATAAAAATTTGATCAGTAAAACAGAGATGAATCCCCTATCTATCCAAACAACATGTAAAAATAGCTATGCAGGCAATTTTTTTTTTCTATTGGTGGGTGATGGCCAAGTCCATAAACATAAATATCTGCCATTAATCCAACGATGCTGATGGGGCTTCTGCTGAGATTTGCTGTAGTGTCCTTGTGGTTGAATATATGCAACCCCCCCCCCCTCCATCCATTGCACAAAACCGAATAAATAGAAAAAAGCCACCTATTTGCCACACGAACAACGATACAATTGGAAAGAAACATTTATTATGGTGTGTGCATTTGTGTGTGCGCGCACACCAAATAGTCCGTCCAAGAGAGCACTCAATTATTCTGCGACGCGACGACAAGATTGCTACTTGCAAATGTTACTATATTCTCTAATGGGTCTCCGCGCGAGCTTTTTATTTTATTGTACGAACGAGTATTGTAGTGCTGTTTTGTCCTCGGGCAGGACATTATTTTCAGTCACTGTGGAAGAAGAGTCGCAAGCTTAGTGGCGCCAATAGTTCTTTTAGTTTTTACCATTTTTTTTTGCATTTTATTTCAATTTCCTTCTCTCGCTCACTCAATCTTATTCTCTCACGTGGCGGCGGCGGGGGTCTTAAGGCAAAATGTTTTCGAACCCTACACCCTGTGTGGAAGTGATGACACAGCGAGCGCCAAAAGGCAAACTTTGACTAATGTCGACCTAAAGAAAACGAGGTCCTGACGAAGAATAGGAGGGGGCCCGTTACCGGATGATGAGTATATGGGACCCCCCGTGAGTGAGGCGCAATACATTTTTGTATCGTCCATTTTTTTTTTGGCGCAGTGAAGTTATTAATGTCTTAACACTTTATGCTAAAAATGGGAGCAAGAAGGGGCAGATAAGTAGAGGTAGCGAGCACTAAATTCAACAATCGCAGGGGAAGACTTGGTTTCGTATGCCCTGGTAGCCTGCAGATATTATATGGGACACTCATTGGAGTGTATATGGGATGGTGGGGTAGGGTAGGGTATTTCTTTAGCATTCTTTGTTGCTTTTACCCATAGTCGTCCTCGTAGTCGTCCTTTAGTCGTGTCGTCGTCAATACATAATCCTTCGGTATGAAAGGAAAGTCCTAAGGCAATTCCATTGTTTTGTTGTTGTTGTTTCCTATATCTATTGGGGTGTTACTGTTACGTATGTATGCCATTGTTGCTGTGCTTCTGCTGATATCGTCTTGGCCATATCGTGCTTCTTCGTTAGCACGGTGGTGCTCTGCTGCTATTTTTCAACTTTGCCTTAGGGAAATTTTGCTCTTCTTGCTTGCCTTAGTTCTTCTACAATCTAACGTTTGTCGGTCGGTTGGTCGTTGTCGTCGTCGTCGTCGAAGAAGAAGAAAAGGAGAAAAACGCAAATGGTATATGCGATTAAGCTTTTTTGTTTTTGGTTTTTTGTTCTTTGGCTTTTAGACCCGACAATATATACAGAAGAGGGACCAGGGACTTTTTTGTTAGTGTTGTCGTCGTCGACGCCAAAATGGTCCGTGGATATATTTTTTGGGTATTTAGCTTAATTAAAAGATTCTTTGGTTTTTTGTTTCTATATTTTGAAATATTTTCGTGCAGTAAAATAGTAAATATAGTCCTTCTAGAGCTCTCCCACTGATTGTTGGTTAGGTTATGAAAGTTGAAAATGGGAAGAAAATCGATAGAATCGATTAGCTTTGGTGGTTTTTCGTTTTTGTTCTATTGATGATGATGGTCTTGACCTGTCGTAAACGAACTGTATAGAGAACAGAAGGCATGGTGGCCTCTGATGTGGATTTTCAAAAGTTCTTTTGTGTTATGATAAATGTTGGATTATTGGTTAAACGGTCGGTGTTTAATGGGTCAGTAGGGAAATTACAGATTTTATATTACTGAAGTATTGATTTCGGAAGTAGATAAACAAATGTAAGGTAGTAGATTTTTATATTTAAGGGATTTTGTTGCTGAAATGTTTTAAAAGACAATACTTAATTTTATAGCAGCAATATGTAAGTAGGTTTAATGTTATCTATATATTTTGCATACTGGATATTAATTTTGTTGTTTTTCTTTACAATTACCTGACAAAAACTTTGTCAAAAATAAGAGTTTTTTGCTTTTACGGAACATACAAAGTTGGGTATTATACCGACTAAAATGTAGAAAAAACTTACCTATTGCTGAGGCTTCTATTAAGATGCCACTATTCTGCAAGTGGATCCTATTTAGTGACATAACAATGTATGAAAAACTACCAATGATGAGGGAGCTTTCATTGCCAACAATTTTTGAAGGATATCCTCATTACCGTGTGAATGAAGAAATTGCCAACCAAGATTTCAAAGCGTTCGTTGGTAGTAATTTTAGATAAAACACTGAAGTCACCTCAGATCTAATCGCTTTTTCAATAACCTACTCGGTAGTTTTGTCATTTCGGAACAGCAAACCAGATTGTTTCTAAAAGCAAATCAAGCAAAAAACTCGAAAATTCAAAGTTTTTCACTATGAAGAAGCAAGAAGTAACAAAAGAAGCATTTAAGTGAGAAATTAAATTGAGGGTAGCAGTCAGTGACTAGCCAGCCCGTAGAAGTTAAAAACACCTTTACATATGTCAATGAGAAAACTTGAATACAAAGTTTTTCTTGAAAATTTTAAAATAATGTAACTTTTTTCACAACACAACTTTTTGCCCATAATTGTATCTGACTGCCAGCGCGTTCCTTTTATTGGACATTCTGTTTACTCTCGGAATTGTAAAATAGTGCTCAGTGCACCAAGTTCTGCTGAATTCCACAGAGGAATAATATCTGAGACTGTTTTTCCAACGTTTTCGAGAATATATAGGATCAGGTACTATTAATCCTTCCAAATGTTCATTTGAGTTGATATCTGTAAGCTTCTTGGGATTCCTTAGCACTGTAGAGGGGGTCCAAACATTGCGATTAAATGTTGACTCAATTAGGGAAAAAGAAGAATGAACAAAATTCATATCCATTGCTATTGGACACTTGAACTAAAAAATGCATTTCAAAGTTTAGCTAACTGAACCTTTTTTTGTAAATTCAGATACTGAAATTCTATTTAAAGTGATGGTACATACATCAAATATTGCTGTTATTACAGATATTATTTACATTTACATGAACCAAATTATGCCGATAGTAGTACCCCTTGGCGTAATGTTTAGTGCGATGGACTATCACGCCGGAAGTAAGGGTTCGATTCCCAATCTATGACACCATGATTTGTTTTTCTTATTTTTTGGTTCAGAAATGTTTTTTGAAACTAGTCAGTAACTCAAACAGAAAAAGTTTCAGTAAAGATTATTCAGAACCTACTGATAGAATGTTTTGCTAATGAATAAGGGTTTCATTTAAGTTAACTCACTCATCTTTTAAGTTTTATTTTTCTTTTTTATAACAATAAAGTATTTTTAACTTTAAATACAAATTTACCAGCAGTGGCAATTAAAACAATCAAACCGCTGGCGCTGGATAACAATATATTCAGTCACGTAAAACTGGTTTGTAAGTTTTTGATCAGTTACTATGAAGTTACAAGAAACTATTTTGCAACTATTCAAAATGATTACACATAAATGGTTTGTACAAATAATAATGTTACTTCTTAGGAACTTGTACTGAAATTCAATTCACTTTTATTTAAAAAGAGTTTGTGGAGATTTTGTCACAAAGGAGCCATTATTACTTCTAGATCATAAAGCGTGGCACTTGGGGAATGAAATGAACTCACATAGCATGAAGAAACAAAAGAAAGTCATAAAATACCATTATATTTCTATTTGCCAATTCAATCATTGTATTTAGTATATTATATCTATAAGAACAACAAAAAAAGACAAACAAGCCTTGAGTATAAATCTATTGTTTGACTGATTTTTGCTCTAACTTAATTTAATTCTTCAACGGACATTGAGAGTTACATAAAACCATTGATGCTATACTCTATTCTAAGATACTCTTTTCTTCTCCCTTTGGTATAAAGATATTATGAAACTCAAACAAGTTTCCTTAGGAAAAAAAGCTATAAACTTCCATCTACATCATCATCATCAGCATTATCCTTCTGCAGATTTTATTCTTGGGTTATGATTTAGTTCCAAGTGGCTTTTGACCTTTTTGCAACTGCCATAGTTAAATACCAAAGGAAAAACCTTCCTTTTTTTTGTCTAGTTGGCCCTCCAAAGAAAAGGTCGATTGTTAAGTGAGATCCATTTGGGATTCTCAATTACTATTTGTATTATTATTATGTCAGTCACCATCAATTCAAATTATTATAATAATTATTATCCTACACAAATTAGTTCAATCCTACATATTCACTTTTTATTATATGTAATTGTCTAACATAATAGAAACATGTGTGTTTCATTAAGAAGAATTTAATTTATTACGCATTGGGATACATGCTGCTGGTGAACTGAGGATGTTTATAGCTTTTTTTTATTTAATACTATTTGAGTTGTATTCTTTTGTTTCCCTTATGAAGTCCTTGGAAATCCTCAAAGTAGTTAAATGTAATTCGTGGATTATACCCTTATGATGAACTATAGAATTGTATTTTTATGAGCTTTATTCATCTTTGGTTAGGAAAGTTATTTAAGGATATCCAGAATTCTTGAAGAATATTAAAATGGCCAACTTGAAAAGTACTTAAGAGTGCTTATAAAGGATTATAGAAACTAAAATCTTCATTACCATTAAAAATGGCTGTCATTACAATTTTTTTGGACTTCTTATAAATCTTTTTTTGGTTTTATATAACGCAAATCAAACTGACCCTGAGTCAATGTAGAAGTTTACTCTGCTTCGTTGCTGATTGCTACAATAATATCTTCGTTCAGGATTTCCCAGTATTACAGTAATTCGCAAAGGAAATTTGTTAACTTTTTATACAAACAAATTCATAAGCCAAACGTGATGCAAATTCCTTCGTGGTATTACTTAAATCACCACCATGGGCATGGGAACCTGGTAGCACCGAATAAATGTTTTCATCAAATTTCCTAGCTGATACTTCTTAACTAACCAACTTTATGTTTACAGAAACAGTTTTTTCCAATAAATAAAACAAGAAAGATTAAAAATAACAAAAATTCTGTAGTTTCCATTTAAATTTTCTCCTAAAATGATCACTAGGTCAGCAGTGTGTCATTGCCAGCACAACTAAAATACTTTTAATACTTTTGATGATTGTTTTTCTATGCCCACGATTCACAAATGATAGATGAACTACTGTAAACTACAACTAATTTTAGAAAAGGGGCACATAAATATTTGCTTCAAGCTACAAATCTGTTGGCTAAACAAAATTTACGTACCTATGACTCTGAAAAAGTAATCTTCTCTGCATTTGCAACAGCCATCAACAGCCAACCCGCTGTTTTCAGTCAGTGCACAATGTAATTAATGCAATTTTACGTACGATGGCAATCAAAAGTCATAGGAAAACATTTTCCCAATTTTCCTCCGCTGCCGCTGCCGCTGCCGTGTCGCGTCGTCGCCACCCAAAATCCAATAGACCCGGGAGGCAATAAAAATGTTAATACAAAGTACAGTGCCAGTTGATGTATTGAAAACACGAATTGTGTGTGAACGTTTCGAACAACCCCAATTGATCGGCGTTTTTGTTTGAAAAAAAAAATGAAAAAAAAAACAGCGAAAATATTTCGAAATCAAAAAAAAAAAAGAATCAAAATTTATTACAACAATTTATGTGGGAAATTATTTGAAAATACCTCCTTCTCCATCAACAGCTGAACAACTACAACAAATCAGCGATAGACCTTTCGATTTCGGTTAATGTGTTTTAGGCCAAATAATTTTCAGGGCCGGAAGAACACATTACTCAAGTTCAATTCTGATGGTTGCACGATCCTAAATTGTGTGTGATTCTAATCGAAGTGATTATGTTGTGTGTATGGGGAAGTAATGGAGAATATAAAAAGTTGAATGGAAGAAATTATGATGATTACTGATTAGCTTTGAAAGTGGGACAGAAAGGTTGGAACTAGGAAATTCAATTAAGGATTCACGCAGAGAAGGAGAAATCAGCTTGTCATTTAAAATAATGCAAAAGCATTATACAGCTAATATTGGACTTCAGTGAACCTTATAATATTTACGAGCTTAGATGTGAAATGGGAAAAAGTAAAACTTATGGTTTGTTTGCAAAGTGGAGGGGAGCTGCAAAAGCTTTAAACGTGCATTCACTATAAGCATAATAAAGACATCAAGTTGTGAAGATACATTTTTTTACTTTAGATTTTTGCGCTTAGTCCAATGTCAACAGGGAAAAAGTTGAAAAAAACGTAAAAAATTAAAAATATGTGGCACACAGAAGGAGGGAAATGAATTTTCCACCAACAGATTTGGAGAAAGGGAGTGAGTGGTCGAAAAAGATGGGTGGATAGGTATCGAAAATCAAAGGCAGACATCAATCAAAAGTTTGAAAAAATTACATGCAAAAGTTAGAGATAGCAAAGATATATGTATAAAACTTTTAGCAGGATATATTTTTTACGAATTAAATTCAAAACAAAACTAATTTTTACTCAACAAAGTTGACATGGAAATTTTTTTGATTTTTGAAAACTTAAGGATGGAGATTTTTTTTTCTGAAATATGAATATAAAAATAAAAACTTGTGGTAACCCTGTTCAAATGTTCAAATAAACAAAAAAATAACAGTTTTGGTAAAGTTAAAAGCTTAAATATGCATCGAATTTTAACCTCTCTTCCATCTAAAAAGTGTCAGGTGCCATTACCAAAATGAGGCTAATGAGGCATTATAATAAAAAAACAGTAAAAGTACTCCTTTGTCAAAATGATGCATTCCAGTAATTATTGCCCCATACGGCAATACAGGTTCCCGCAACAGACCAATTGTTCTGGCAGAGACTATGGTTTGGTCCTTGAAGCGTAGGTTCGGTTATTGTTATTTGGGATTTGAAGATCTTCTTTCCTAATCATCAACCCAATGTAGTCTACCCCTTTTAAGTTTATTGTACATCATCTATTTTTGGCTGTTCTCTAATAGCCTTAAACGACTCTAATACAGCTCTACCAGTCCACCAAATATATTTTCCTTACTGAATTTAGAATTGTAGTTTCCAAGGCCAATTTGCTCGGTTCAAACTCAAAAGGGACTAAAAACTCGATTTTGCTAGACACTCTTGATTTTTGTTCTATTAACTGGGTGTTATCAATATTTGAGGTAATTTCCTATAAAACGCCATCATGAATAGGTGGGAAGTTTTTCTTTATCCTTCAATCAAAATAAATTATACCTATTCAGTAGTTTTATTTTGTTCAATCCATACTTGAGTGTCACACAAGAATATGTAATCGCATATCACTTCTAGAAAAAAAAAAATAAATATATGTAATAAAATTCACCTCATTTTTTGACACTTATCCCACCCATAAAGGTACCTACCCCCATCTTCCCTTCTTCCACCATTTTTTTTACGAAAGCACTAAACATTTACCTTTGATGTGATCCCCTTCTTAGCAAAAATAACGAAACACTAATGATAGTAGCTAAAGAAAATTATACAAAAATAATCCAATAAATGTCACCAAACAAATGATGACGGTGCCTTGAACGTGGAACTCTATTGTTTCAGCTTCTAAAGGGTCGCTTCTATTGCACCTACCATCATTGCCACTGCTGGTTGCTGTTCTTTTGATTTGTTGTTTTTTTTCAACGTAGGCATTGTTGGGTAGGTACATGTATTTAAATCGTTGCCGTCGTCGTCTTCATATACATAGTATAGAGTTGGTTGCGTATTAGATGTCATTGTGGCCCAATGCCCTCGGTCGTAAATCGTGCGAGCCGCAAAAGCGTGTGTAGCATTCACCACGGCAACTAACCAAACAATCAACAACAAACAGCCCCATGTTCCGTATTTTTTTTTTTTCGAACAATATGGGTGACATTTCAAGGCAATCCATCCAATTGATGGTTTGTTGCAAAAAAAGTAGTTTTTTGTTTTGAGTTTGTGCCTCCTCTTCTTCTACTATTGTAGGCCTCTACTCTACATGCTGGCATATCAGAGGAGCAGCCAGAGAGCAACCACAACCACACACATTTTCCAAACCAAACTCATATCTTTAGACCATCATATAACCGCGCCAACAACCTACCATACGGCGGCGTGTGTGCGCCTATTGTGTCTCGTTTTACCACTTTGTCTCACCCAACAAACACATTAACACAACAAAAAGAAAATATAATAAGAGTATTCCGCATTCGCTGTTTCCTCGATGACTTTCCTTCCGTTCTGCTTTTCATATTGTGTCGTCCTCTTCTGGAACATGACGACGACAACAACGACGAAGACGAAGGTGACGGCAACAACGACAACGGCGACGAAGACGTCCTCGTCGTAGTCGTATGGTCGTCAACACAGCGCACACAATCACTTAACTTCATTTAGACCAAAAACGAGCTTGAATATAGCAATATAGCAAGGGGTGAATCCACAGAATTAACATAAACTGCACACACCACACCACCTACCCCCTCCATACTCTTCATAATGTTATAATGGTGGCCATCGCTGCCTCGAGATTTTGCTTTGGAACTACTAACCCATTTTCATATACAAACCGTATTCACCTTAACTCTCAGCACACTAGTGGTCGCGCTTTGTTAAAAACAAAAAAAAAAAAAAACTTAACCTAGCAGAGACTTGTTAGTCAGTTAAACAAATAAAAAAAAAACTCCAGGGATGTTATACAATTAAATGATTCAATTAAATGCTTCCAAAGCTAGAGAAAACCTTACTCAAAACATGTTTTATTGATAACATAATGCTCTGGTCCAGTTTCGTATCGAAAAATTTAAATGTTCTCAATTTTCTTAAGTGGCGCCCAACGTGGGTTCTGAAAAAGTTATCAATTTGTGTCTTAAAGGCAATATTATATAAGCACCATAATGTAGGATCATTGTATAAGCCAACATTGGAAGAATTCACAGTAGCCTTGGCCATTTTAAGCCACTAATATCTTCCTAAATCACCCTTAGACTTAAGAAAATGGTAATACTGGTTACTGTTCAATATCTTCTGTGCACATATTTCATAATAACATCATGTTTCGCATCAATTCAGTATTAAACAATTGAAATTTTCTCATTATTCTTAACTGGCGCCCAACGTGGATTTTGAAAAACTTATCAATTTAATGTAGGACAATTGAATAAGCTAAGCTTAACTAAGCTGAATTTTCCCTCCGCAACTTGGTTGATAACAACAATATTTGTTATACCATCGCAGTCTAAAAATTACTCGGTATTTTGAAACTTAACTATAATTTGAAAAAAAAAAAATAGTCGCGTGCATATCTTCCAAACGTTTACCTTCTCCACCTTTCCCGCAACATAGTATGTCCCATGTAGTTGAATGGAATGAATGACAAATCTCATTTTCATTCGTTTTTCCGTTATGTCAGGCTAAAAAGGAAAAGAGTGGGTTGAGGAGTATAAAAGTAGAGACATGCATACTTTTTTACTTATGCCCATTTGGCCGCATGAACAACTTTTGATGAAAATGAAAATTTAAACGTGATCCTACCCCCTAACCACCGCATCATCGTCATCATCATCTTCAGTTCAGAACTACCACACCCCGTTTTTTTTTTTTTTTTGCTTCCTCAAAAAAGATGACACACAAAAGGGGTGAAACTATTTTTGCATGCATGTATACGTAATTTAACCGTATTATCGGAGCAGAAGGGGCATAATGGGGGTAAAAGGGGGTGCGTGCACATTGTTTTGCACAGCAAAAAAGCATAGTATTGAAAAAAAATTACTCAGCTTTTGTCGAGGAAATTCTTACATACACTCTCTCGCAGTCACACACAAGTTGGGATTTTCTTTTATTTAATTTTCATTTAATTTCTTTTCCGTAAGTTTCCTTTTTTTTTGTTCTTTTGTTTCATTTCTGTTTTTGAGAACATAATTACTTGTTGGGTTTTTTGAAGTAAACTTATGTGTGTGTGTTGTAGTACTCTGTTTTCATGTGGTCAACTACAACAAACTATACAAAAACATGGTGCTAAGCGTCTGTTTTCTTTTAAGCACATTGTTTAACAAACCTTGAAGACCATAATAATGCGGAGGTGGGTGGATCAGTGGGTGGCTGGTTGCTTAGAGTTGATGGGGGTATGTTTTGTGTACGCATCAGAGGATTGGTTGGGTATTTATTTTGACATGGATTATTTATTATTTGCTTTTTTGATTTTTTTTGTTTTTTTTTGTTTTTTTGCAGAAAGAAAATAAATGAACTTTTCATTTTGTAAATACAATTTTAGTGACCAATTCGTCATTAATGACTTAATTTCAAATAATATAATTTTATATTCCTAGATTTTATTGATTTTATCAAAATACTATGTGTGTGTGTATTCATTCAAATTAAATTTTATGACGCATTTTATAACAATAAAATAAATGCAATTGTAGGATTGAATGTACATAAGAGAAAGACCGCAATATTATTAAAAATGCAGAGTTATTGATTTTTATAGAACTTAAGTATATTTAATAGTGGTAAGTTGGATGTATTCAAGGTAGTTTCTATTATTTCATTTATTTTTATACCAAGATCACCTGAATATAGCTTTCCATTTGTTATGGATATTTATGTGTTACCCACAAAAATTTGTCGACAAAAAGTATAAAACTCCTAAGAAATCACTAGAATAGATTTTTGATTTTTTGGGTTCGAGGTTTGATCAAATATAAAAACTGATTAGAATTTGTTTTGCCACTTTAATTTTGTTTTTTAGTTCAGTTTTTTTTTTTTTTAACTTATGGTAGTTTTTTTTGGAGATAAACTTACAGTCATATTAATGAGTGATTTCAAAACTAGTTTCGTGAAAATTAAAATTCTCCAGAATTTGGAATTATTCTCAAGAATTTTGACACCAAATATTTGAATTTTTACATTATTTAAAATTTTGAATTACCAATTTTCGTGATAGAATTTTTCAGAAAACATATTTATATTCAAAAAAATCCAATCTTACATAATTTCAAATAATTATATGAAGGACAAAAATTAATGTTGCTGACCAGTATTACCTGTATTATAGGTTCTTTAATACAGAAAATACTGGTCATAACCAGTTTTTGACAATTTAAGTGGCTTGTTAGCTATTATTATTAAAAATTAGCCATGGCTCACCTTACAAAGCCTCATTTTAGAATCTGAAGCCTTCTTTCTTGCAGCACTAAAAATTTTATTGTTAAAGTAACCAAAGTTGTTTATTCTATAGCCACCTTATTGTTGCTTAAAGAAAAGAAATCAAGCCCTTGACTTATACTTCTAAAATTTTGATATGGTTTGTTAAAAGTATGAAATTAACCGTCTTGTGATCGTGATATGTCCAAAAGTTTTTGGCAGAAGTGACGGTGAGTCTATAAATACTTCAAAAATTTGAAAGGAAACCTTGATTTACGTCAGAAGAAAACTTGCATTAAAACATGAGATCATGAAAAATTGAGAAACTCAATCAAAGTGAACAAGGGATTTTTCTTTTGTGTCCGTCTGCTTAACTCTTAACAATTTTATCTTTAGTAAATTTTTAAATAATTGAATCTGACTCACTCAAAATAAATATAACAAAACTATAACCTTATATAATACTTTGTAAGAAATTGTAGAATATTATAACCCCTTGGGCTAAGACTCCACCAATGAATAACCAGTTCAAGTTGTGGGTTATTATTTCTTTCTTTTTTTTTTTCAATTACAAAAAGGATAGCTGGAATTCCAAGTGAGCGAACATAAAAAGTTTATTCCTTTAGTCCTTTTCCATCCTGTTTTTTTGTATTATTTTTTTTTTTAGGTCAGGCAATCTTGACGCGAAAAATGAACTCAAATAGCCTTCGAACTAGGTTGCTGCACTTGAGTCACGTAAAAAAAAAAATAAAAATTGCAGAAAAATCCAATATGGAAATTCTAAGTAAAATGAGAAAAAAAAATAAAACTTCACGTAAATGGAGCTTAAGGGCGGGTAGACTTTTTGTGTAATAGAATACCCGACAGTGTTTGACAACGTGCAAAATATAAAGACAAACCATCAAAGTTCATTGTTTTTGAAGCTTTATCCCTATATTGGAAAAGTTTTAACATCTCCTTTACCTGCCAAGTGGTACTGATACATTTCTTCTTCAAGAAAATCCTATGATTCAGGGAAGATTATTATTTTTTTTTTTTTATATTTTCTTCTGCTCTAACTTTGAAAGAGGAAATTGTAATCCTTTATAATCTTGTCTGAGCGAAGAAAACTTATGCTTAAAGCCGCTCAAGGTACACTACATACTCGTATATTGGGAAGTTGTCGATGCACCAGAGAAGGTGAACAGAACCATCATATTTTCGTTATTTTTTTTTCTCAAACTGTTTATTGGATTTATTGTTACTTGAGTACCTACTCACTACTGGGTAATGCAATATTACGACTTATGCTTATAAATGTCAGAGAATTTAATATTCTCGGGGATTTTGTCTAGAGTTCTTGATGGATGTACATATTTATATAATTGTATCTAGATGGGTGAAAGATTTAACTCAATGCTTTTTCCAACTTGTTTTTATTTTTACTTGCAACATAGAACTTGGAGGTAAGATAAAAATTCGTTCACAGTAAAAACGAACTTCAAATGACAGTCAAATTTTGACATTGTGATGAGTTGCGACAAGAAAAATGTAAATTGAAATTGATTTAAGGTTGTCGGATAGATTAGAAATATTGCGTTTTTTTCGTACGAAATGAACACGCTAGATTTTCGAATTTAAAATCATAAATCATGACATGGCATTATGAATAAAAATTGACATAAGCAAAGCATATTTTGAACTTAAATGCTTAAGTTCTCAAATGGTAAATATTTGATAAATTGTTCCAATTTATGTGCTACATTCTCAGTTCATAATTTAATCTGAACATTCCATTAAAATACTTTAATTGAATTTCTAAAAAGATTCGCATTGAAAAGAAAAACTTTTTATTCAAAAACTTACTTAGTCTCTTCAAACATTAACATTCTAACGAGCAACAAAAAAAAAACAAAAATAAAACATAAAACGATTAAAGATTATTTCTTCATAAAATGGTTTCTAAAAAAAAAATTGTTTCCATTTTTCATGACTCATTTGATATTCAACATAAAAAGTCTTAAAACCTCCTTCGTCAAAGTGTTAAATGTTAATACATTCACGATTTTGTTTCCTTGTTTTCCTTTTTCCAGCAATTTTAGCTTGAAACGCGATTTTAAATGTGTGTTTTTTATATCAAAGTTAAATGAGAGACAAGATATTTCCATCAGCATTTATCATATTGTGTCCTTGGTTGTTTTATTTTTTTTTGTCAAAAAAAAAAAAAAAAAAAATCCATTGAAGGATCATCATCACACACGCATTTATAATGGCTGGTGTTTTTTTTTTATTTATTTATAAGAACGTGGTAAATATATTCTGAGACATGCGCTTCCATTTTTTTTTGTTGTTCCTGTGTGAGTTTTTTTTTTTATTTTTACCTTACTTCACTTTTATGTGCCGGATACAAAAGTCAAGGTAGGTTACAAATTTTCCATTATCATTTAAAAAAAAAAAAAAAATCTATTCATAATAATGAAAAAAATATTAATTTTAGAAAAAAATGTGTGAAAAAGCCTTGAGGTGTTGAGGTTTTAACGTATTTTGGGGAAAATTTCTTTATTATGCCGTTAATGGCCTCATCTATTCAATAGAACATTGATTTCGTTACGTTTAATGGTGAAATATTATATAGAAATAACGAGTTACTTTAGGGTAGGTTAGGTATATTGATACTCTTGATTTATTGAAACCAAGTGTATGTAAGGGAAGAAACAAAATATGCTTTACAAAGTGAAAAGTTACATTTTAGATATGTAAATTAGATAGGTTGGGGTCAGGAAAATAAATCTCGAAAACCCAAAATCCCGAAAACCCCAAAATCCGGAAAACACAAATTCCAGACAACCCAAAATTTCGAAAACCCACAATTCCGAAACCCCCAAATCCCGAAAACACATTGTCCAGAAAACCCGAAATCACAAAAACCTAAAACCCAGTAAACCCAAAATCCCCAAAATCCCGAAATCTGGAAACACACAAATACCAGAAAACCCACAGTTTTCGGCTTTCGGGATTCTGGGTTTTGGCATTTTGGGCTTTCGGGATTCTGGATCATGGGATTTTGGGGTTTCGGGATTTTGGGTTTTCTGGATTTCATATTTTCAAGATTTTGGATTTTCTAGATTTTGGGCTTTCTGGATTTTGGAAGTCGGTATTCTCCCAAATTAGATAGGCCTGCAAAAAATACTTTTAACAAAGCCAAGATAGTAGGTATTGAAATCGAACTGTTGTAGTGTTAATTTATTCCTTAAAGTTTGATTTTAAACTTGCATTTGACCATCAAGACAATGTTCCCAATGTTCTGAAATGTCACTGCAGCATACTAAAACTATGGGTTTCTGAGCCTTAGTTTCTAAGTTTAAAAACTTAAGAGGCAATTTTCTCGTTTTCGCTTCGTTTTTGAGTTATAACGGTTTTTATGATTTAAGCTCTAACTGGCCTTATCTTTGTCAAACGACGTTAATACAATCAAGAATCTATGAGTGGCTTAGTTTGGCTAACAATTTTTTTTTGGGCGCATAACGGTTTTACCCCAATTTTTTATCAAACACAATTTAAATGGTTTTTTAAGTCGTTTTATCACTTTGATATAATTTTATTCATAAAAACACTTTAAGGAGTGATAATTTGTATTGCTTATTGTGAAAGCCCAGTTTATTTTCTTTAAGCAACATTTAACAAAATTTTAATGAATAAAAAATATCAACATTCTTAGTTCACGTACAAAAAACAAACTAAGTGAATAGAAAAAAATTTAATTTTTAAATAAAAAAATAGTAATAATGAATGAAAACCTACTTGTGAGCTATGGTTGTAGTTTTTATTCATTGTTACTGATTTTTATTAAGATAATCAATCGTTAGATAAATTCAAGCAAGACCACCCCAGGGTGGTGTTCTAGCTCCTCTACTATGGCTTCTTGTGAATTTAATGCTCAGTGCGTAAGACAGATGTGGAGTAAAGGCAGTGGTCTATGCGAAAGATTTGGTAATTTTGGTGTCAGAGAAGTTTGCACCCGTAGTACAACTATGTGAAGAAATTTTTAAACAACTTTATGCAAGCTGTTGAAGAAGTTATTGCTTCTATAATTGCTTCTATAAATCAATAATTGGCTCAGAAGAAAGAAAATAGATGACTTTAACACTCAAAATGTCAAATTGTTTAAATTTTAATACTTGAAATATTATGAAAAAGTTAACTGTAGCTAAATTTATGGGAAAAGTTATTCCTCATTTTTCTGCAGCAAATTGATAAGAAGGGAAACACAAAAGAATTGCAAATTAATAAGAAGAGAGAAGTACTGTGAACAACGCAACAACTTCTGAATAATTATTATTCGTATAGGTAGATACGAGTACGTCCACGGTCGATAATTTTATTTAATTTTTTTTTTTTTGAGGATATTCATTTTTTCATCATCAGACATTTTGTAGGATTCAGTTTTCGTCGCGTTCCATCGCCTTCAAACCACCACCACAAATCGGCCGCATCACTCCCATTATTGGCCTATTAATTTTGGACTTTTTCAGTGCAGTGCAGCCAGAGTCCTTACAGCTCTTCTTGCACTTTGTTTTTGTTATTGTTGCTGGTTTCATGTTGATGCACCGTCTTCCAATTTTTGCAGTTTATTTTTGTTTGTTCGAGTTTTTTTTTGTTTTATTTTTTTTATTTTGAGTTATTTTTTTTATTTATTTTACTTTTTGGAAAAATGCCAAGGACAACATTGGCATCGAAGAGGAAAGAGCGAGAGAGAGAGGAAAGTGAATCCACGGAAATAAGCAAATCGTTGATGGTGGGGGAGAGTACCTACAACACTGATAGTATAGTTTGTTGGTAACTGACAAGGATGAGCCCTGGATATACTCGCGTATATCTCTTGCTCTCCTTTTTATTATTTTATAGTGAAATGAGCATTGTTCAGAGTTATACTGTGGTTAAATGAGGAAAAACTTACCTTGAGCGCTGAGAATAGCCGTAGATGGACTTGTTTCTTGTTGTATTTCTTTTTTTTTTTTTTATTTTCAATTTATATTTTCCTGTGCATAATCCGTGAGATTTTGCGGCACTAAAATTAGTTGATATTGAAAAGTATCATCCTCTCTCTCCCATATATAATATAGTCGAAGGTAAAATACCTGAGCTTTTCTTTTTATGGATTTTTTTTTGGTTTTGGTTTCATATGAATAAGATCTTTGTCATATCGGAAGATTGTTGAAAAGCAGTGGATTATCTGATTTTGTGAAGACAAAAGCCATACCATAAAATTCAAAGTTCGATTATTCTTTAAATCTATGAACCAAAGAAAGTATGCAGTTGATTAGACCCAAATTATTCACTGGTTCCATACGAACCCCATCTGTTATTTTAAAAGCAGTAAAAATTTGTGTAATGGCGTCTACGATTTTTTGAAAAAAAATATTTTTTTCACACAAAATTTAATTTAAAAATTTGGATATCTTGGTTTTTTTTCAATTTTGAATTCCAGTAGGGTAAGCCAGGTTGCACGAATACCCTTATTATTCGTTCTCAAGACATTTGAGACTAAAGTCATCTTATAGCGTTTTTTTCAATATTCAGTAATAAAAAAAGCTGCCAATTAAATTTTCTTGAAATCTGTCCGAAGTTGATATCTTTATTAGTTTTAGAGATTTGGTGAACTTAAAAAAATTACAAACACACAAACGTACATACGCACAAACACATCTTTCTAAAAATGACATGACGGATTCAGATTTTAATTTTTTTCAGAACTCAAAACGTCGACAATTTTGTTTTTGTACTAAATTGAACGTTTTACAAAACTGATGTTCTTAAAACTAAGTACAGGCTGATGTACTGAATAAAGATTGCTGAATAATTTGATGTACTGATTTTAATGTTCTAAGTACAAATGCTTATGTAATCAGTAGTCAGTACAGGCTTTTATCAAATATATTAAAGTCTATATTGCGTACCTACTTAAAAGTGTGCAATTAAGTAAACAAAAGTTGGATTTTACTGAGTGCATCGAAGACTTTGAATAGTGAAGAAAGTTGTGCAAAATAAGCTCAAGATGAATTCATATAAACATTAAACAAATTCCAACAAATCCAAAAAAAATATTTATGAAAATTAACAGGAATTATTTATTAACTTGGCACGCTCAGAACAATTTTTCACATTTACGCATAGTACAAAACATTAATATACTCGCAGTTCTTTTTTTGTTTTTGACTGACAATGAGTTCATGAATTGTTCCCTTACTGTACCTATGCATAATGAACAAAAAACATGATACTTGATTAATAGTTGCTTACACAGCGATGATATTGAACAGATACACAAGTCCAAAATAAGTTTTCATGTCTCACTTTTGCAATAGGAGCCTTATTGAAAGCTTTCTATTGAATTAATTCCCAACTAGAACACGCAATTCCCGTTTCCCCCTAATAAAAAATGTTGAAAATGAATTTCCGATCAAGATTCTTTGTTTGACAAATTGTCGGAATTGATTGCTGTTGACAAGCGTTTGCTTTAAAACGATTAATCACAAATAGGTCACTACCCTTTGTTATGGTCAATTATGCTGTCAATCCTGCCGGAAGTAGTTGATTAATTCTATTGAAGGTTATAATCTTTCAATGAACTTTGGTCTTTGAAGTCCTACGAAGGATATTTCTTGTTTAAACTTATATTTTTAATCAAACATGAATCCAAATGGAAAATTCATTTCTTTTTTTGTTTATGTGTTGTACAAAACCCACCTAAAACTCTTTTTCATTTTCTTTTATTTAATTTCATGTCAAACATTACATTACATTCCACTTAATGTTCTTTGAGCTTTTTCGCATTTAGGAAATTTTGGAAATTTGTCAAAAAAGGACGAACACTGCTGCAGAAATGTCTACACTTTTTTTTTGTATTTTGCATATCTCATACTGGGGTAGACCTCATATGACACACATGTAAGTGTGTGGGTGTGCGAAAAATACCATCCATATGCGGTTATGTGATGGTTTCTTTTACTTTCATTTTTTTTTCTTTCCATTTCTGCATCTGCAGGACTTGCATTCAATATTATGGAAAACCTCCCACAAAATCCCATTCAATAGAAGGCGTTAGATTGAATCAAGAAAATACAAAAAAAAAAATAAAAAAAAAAACAAACAAAGAACAAAACTAGGTCGTCTTTGTTGTGTAACCACAACAAAAACTCAATAAAATATTCAACATCAAGGAGAATAATAAATAAAAAAAAATAAACAAATTTATAGCCTTTATTATGAAAAGAAATGATTATTATGAGTCCTTTTGTCTATGATTATTATTATTGTTTTTTTCATCACATTAAAGTGCGTAAGTCCACTTGAGGTAATAAAAATCAAACTCTGAACGATGAAAATAAAAAAAAAAGGGAAAAAATTAGTAAAATAAGCACAAGAGTTGAAGAGTTAAATCCTGAATCATTAAATCAATAGACAAACACCCCACACACACACAAAAACACTCCTTGATAACATTGATTATCACAAAAGCTTGAAGTTGTGTCCTGTTTGTAAGGTTATTTGAGCTCTCTACGACAAATTGATTTGTTGTTAGAGTTTCTTTTTCCAATTCACCATAAGATAGAAAGTTTGTTTTTCTTTGTGTGACACAAATGGTGTTGACTTTACGTTGACTTTTGCTGTGACTTGTGAGTTTAGATTTCTTTTAGGTTAAAAGTAATGAGATTTATATTGGTCCTTGATTTCTGCAAAGAAATAATTAAGTGCTGTACTTTTCTTGATAGAAATAAAAAAAAAAAAAATAATCTTCGGTTTATGTTTGTTTTAAATTATTTTACTTTTTTTTGGATATTACATTGCATTTTACTTGCAAACTTTCAAACTAGAATTGCCAAGTCTAACAGAATTTCAGTTTACCGCACATATGCTCTTGTATGGTGAAAGGCTAGTTTTCGGTGAGAAACTAAAAGTCTTTGTAGAATATTTCTTTGAATAACATAATATTATGACACTTTCATCTACGTGAATTAAATATTTATATAAAATTAAAAATCTAGTAACATTAGAAGTAAGAAATTAGGTTGATATTACTTTTCTTTGAGATTGCTTCATTTTTCGTTGTATTTTACATTTGGAAGAAGTAAGAGTTAGTTGTTGATGCAGCTGTTAATGATAATCGTAAGGCGTTGTATTGCTTCTTGTAGAAAGCATTTGTTTACGAAGTATGTCAACTCCATCCGGTTCAGCTGAACTACTTTGGCTTGCATGAATCGATGATTTTTGATAGTTAGTTCCTCAAGGTTATGCAATTGAGAATTGTCCATTCGACCACTTCGATGATTACTGTCATTAATTTGCCCTTTTTTTATGTGATCTACCAGTTTCGGTTGTATTTTTTCAGCTTTGTTTGAACTGTGGTTAACGAGTTTTAACTACGGTTTGCCAGTTTCAGCTTCAATTTACCAGTATTTGCTGTAATTTATTAGTTTTAACTGTACCAGTTTGGCATTGACTGGCTAGTTTTGAAAGTGATTTGGCAGCTGTAATTTACTAATTTTGGCTGTGATTTACTGGTTTTTGTTATTGTGATTTACTACTGGCTAAGATTTACCATTTCTGCCTGCAATTTACAAGTCCCGGCTGTGTTTCATTATAGCTTCGGCTGTGACTGGTAAATTCGATTTTGATTTACCGTTTTCAGCTGTGATTTACCAGTTTTTCCACAATTCCCCAAAATTTCCTATGTTGTTGCTAAGAACTGAAAAAATCAATTGTAGACTCAGTATAATTAAAAATAAAGTACCCTTTTTCCAATGATATGCATGAGGTGTTCTTTTATTATTTTGTTTTTGTGCTTCTTTCTTCCCTTAAAAAAACACCCTTTAAACTAAAATATTTGGATGTGCTCTTTTTTTCTTGTTTGTCATGGAAAATTTAACTTTCGTGTCAAATTTCATGGTTGTAGCACTATTAGAAGAGAGTTATCTGAAAAAAATACCCCTGTTGCACTGAAAATAGGAATTTACATTAAAAGGACTATTGTAGGCACTAAAAGTAGTCGTACTGCCTCGGTTTTGATCTTAATGGATTCAACAAATAAGCTTGTTTTGACATTTAAATGAAACGGGATTCGTTGGGGCTTTTGAGATATGATTAAGGACATTACTCACACTAATTTTCACCAATAAAAATGCTGTAAAGTATTTTGTCCGGGTCAGGGGTCTTTTTTGTTTAATTTCCCCGGTCGTGTTACTATCTTTTCATTTTCTATCAGATGTTATTTTGAAGTGATTTTTGCCACGTTAAAATTGTACTTAAGTAGTAGAAAGTTATTGTTTTTGTAATTTTCTTGAAGATGTCCTAAGCTGCCTGTCCCAAACTGCCCCCTTCTCTCTTAACTTACTTTGTTATTATCTTTTTTTTGTATGATATTCTCTTAAGATCTTTACTTTCTTTTAATTTTATAGTTTAATATTTCATATTTTCCATTTCTCTCTTTGACAAGTTTTAGTTGTTAAGTACTAATTATAACAGTTGCTACATTTTGTCTTAAGGAAATAAATAAATAAATAAAAAATAAAACTATTATTATTTATTAACTTAATTCTGCAAACAGATGCGCGTACCCATTAAACTCAGGCAACAATTTTTCAGCAAGTTGTCTGGTGGTATTTGTTATTATGTGTTTACAATTCCTGTTCACTAAAACTCATTGTTACACGAATTTGACCTTACAATTCTTTAAGTCACATCTAATTTTAATCCAAGGTTTATCCCAACATCAAAGAGAACTATAACCATCATACTAACGCATCAAATCATAAAACTGCAATCTCAAAAGCCAATTTGTTTTGCAAAATCCAAAGCAATTTTCATTATCATTTTGTTGTGTTGTGGTATTAGTTGGTTGTGTGTGTGTGTGTGAACAGATACATATGAACCTCACCTACAATTCACACTTTTGTTTTTGCTCTTAATTTAAAAATAAAAAAAAAAAACTTGAGCACTAAGAGCTAGATACCTATAACAAACCTACAAACATCTTCTGTGTGTATTCTTAAATACTCGAAAGTCTTGAAGGCGTCTAGGATGAGTGTCATTTCATCTTCTTTTTCTACAAAAAAAAAAAAAAAATAAATAAAATTCCTAACCCATATCAACATTTGCTTAATCCATCCAAATGGTAATTGAGATCCGTATTCGTTTTCTTATTTTCTTTTCTTTCTCTATTTAGACAAAGGATTTCGTTGTATTTTTGTGTATGTTTTGATTTTGTGTCCTTTTGTTTATATAATGTCTTGCATGGATGGTGGATATGAACAAAGACTTATATAGCCCCAAAGCCTTTGCCTCTTTGCACAATGTGCACTCAATGAGACACTTTTCTTGAACACCCTGTAGTCGTGTGATGTGCTATGGAGTGCACACTCCACTCAAGGAATCAAGTAGTATAGCGCAGTGTGAGTTTTGGGTATACACCTCAACATATTACCTGTCCTGACTCTGTGCTTTTGCCTTGGCTTACCCCCTACGTGAGATACATAACAACTCTGCCATTGTGCAATAAGAAAATCACACAATCTCTCTAACAACAAAACATGAAGGAATTCCAGCTTCTTGTATACGACTACACCTGAGTTACTCTCCTTTACAGGATGTCAGTTTTATTGTGATTTATCTTTTGCAAGTAATTGTCAGGAACAATCTCAGTAAAATGGCTACTGCACCAAAAAAAAAAAAATAAAAAAAAATAAAAGTAAAATTGGAACGGTATGCATATTGTGTCCTTTGGGTAAAGTAAAATTGTTTTATTTTGCACCAAACTATAGGAGAAGAGTAGCGACCTCTATGAATTGGGCAATTCATTCCTATTAGGAAGCAAAAGGAAAGTTACCCAAGCGAAGTGAAATGCAATCTTGGCATGGAGTTCATTAATTTATTAAATTAAATGTTGTTTGTTGTTTTAATTAGAGACTGCCCAGCCCAAGCACCAATGTATTTTGCATAAATGGTCTCGTTCGGTATTTGATTTCATTTTGTTTTTTTTTTTCTATTATGAGAGTGTAGAAGTCGGTTTGATAAAATTTTGAAACCACTCAGAATATATGATTGGTTAAATAAGAAAATAAAAGTTTTCGATAGTTAAATGAAATATTTGCCGCAGTAATGTTTTCCCGTAAAAATAATTCAAATACTTATTGGTAGGTATTTTGACACTGCTATTTGAAAAGTACTTTTTCGTAATTGTTTTTTTATTTGTTGAAAAATGGGGTTCTTGCACAGGCATGGTAAACATATTGAAAGAATGACAAAAATTTACTTAATACCTCATTTAAGAAAAGATTTTTTACCCCTCTGCAAATTAGTATTTATCTACCCTTTGCAACAGTTCTTAAACAGAACTTATTATTTTACTCGTTTGCTTAGTTACCACCTACTTTGTGTCAAATATAAGTTCATTTTCAATTTATCAAGTAATTTTTGAAGAAAAGCATCAAAGAAAAAAAAAATATTCGTTCTTGTTGATTCTCATCAATTAGTATGACCAAAATAATTATTTTTTTTTTGTGTATTGCAAATATGATAAACTATTGATTTAACAGACAAAGTATATTCTGGAAATATGATAATGCAAACATTATTTAACATCATTTTCTCAAACATTATACCTATATTTTGAAGTTTTGTTTATAGGTTCTTTTTTTAACATTTAATGAAAAAACTGTTACAAAAGAAATTTTTTTGAACAATATAAAGTTTTTTTTTGCCGAAACAAAATAAAACTTTTCTAAATCTTGGAGGTTTTTGGTGCACCATGCAGTTAGTACAGGTTTTGCCAAGCTGCAAAATTGGTCTCACACTACCGGAATATATAGCCCAAAAAATCAGTGATATGCAATTTCTTGCGACACATAATGATTCGTTTGTCTTTTACGACTGGCTTATGAGAAGTGAACTATTTAAAGATTTAATCAATATTACATTTTTTTTTGGCTTATAAAGTGCTTTCGGTTGAATTTCAAATTATTTCCATAAACTTTTCTTTCTTAAGATTCTTATAAAACAAAATCATCAACTTATTCACTTGACTTAATTTCGGTTTATCATTTTAAAATTAAATAAAATAAACTTTTTTTATGTTAAATGGCTGAAAAAGGATAAATTCATGGAACCGTAAATTTCATTAGATAGAATACAAAATTGTGTTCTAATTTCTTCAAATCAAATCACAAAAGCCAAACCATATTCCGCAGAAATACAATCCCTCTTCTTTATACATTATACCTACCTCCTTCAATTCGCAATGACAGAATCCGAACAAATTTCATTCCCGTGTTTATAATACAAAAGGACAAAATCGAATATTCCCATCTTATTGGAATGGATACGATAGATTTATTTATACATTCGAGTAGTATTCTCTTGTATGTGGTTGACATACAAAATGGTTTGTGTATATGTAAATCGAACGTCTATAACTTAATCTACCTACACAATGTAGGAAATGTTGAGGAAACGATATGTACGTTATACCTATTCCTCAAAATATATACATGTATTCTCTATTCAGGTTTTATAGGGAAGAGTAAGGTAGGTTATGTTAAAATTCACTGGTTGTTAAGGATATGTGGAACGAATTTCAGAATATAAAGGAGAATGAGAATAATATCAATGCAGAGGCTTGCAAGGTTTGTGGTTTACATAAAAAATGAGCCCCGAATGCAGTCAAATTTTGGTTGTAAATATATCCTTGTCATCTATTAATACTGTACTGTTCGAAAGTTATAAAAAAAGTTATACTTAAAATAACTTTCTTTTAAAGTTTAACAAGAAAAAAGAAACATTGATCTTCCTTGTCTTGCCAGACCTGTTGTCTCAGATAAATTTAACAATTTTTTGGGTGAGCTGAGCTTGAAAGTTGATATTTGTGCCACCGACAAATTTTCACAAAAGCGTTTATTTTGTAAAAACGCACTTTAAGACAACAAATGATTCAAAAACAATTTCCGTATCGTAGCATCAAAGGGATTTCCAAAACAACGGTTTTCTTAAGAACCTGCACCTTGCCGCACACATTTTTTTCAACAGAATACTCGTATACTAAACTGATACACAAAATTATAGCATTCAAAGTACAATTTTTAACAAATTTTAACTCCCTATAAATATGCACATTTTTGAACGATGTGAATGTGAACTATAAAAAAAACAAGTGTAAAATGGTATTAAGATTTTTAAATATTGTGTTATAGACATGAGTTCATATTTTCTCTACAATAGAGTTGTTATATGTTTACTAGATGAATACGGTCTGGGCTGGATTTTAAAGTTTACTTTAAAAAACTTTAGTATTCTAACTTTTAATCAAATTTCTCATAATCCATTTTTTCTTTTTCTTTCAGACTTCAATCGGAATAAAGGCCACCCCACTCTTACAACCCATTCATCACATCAAGGATGTAATAACTACAACAACAACAAAAAATATCATCTTAAGTTAAAAAATTCTAAATAATTCTTAATTTAAATTAAATTTACTTAGTTTAGAAACAAACAAAAAAAAAATAATCAAAATTAATAAAATTAATACATAAAAATAAATAAAATCAAAATGGTTTTCACATAAGTGCTTTAGTGTCTCACAACAATATAATTTTTAGAAATCAAAAATTCTACTACAAAAAATTAGATAAAATTATTATAATATTTGTATAGACAACACACAACAAAAAAAATAAGAATAAAACAGTGTTATGTGCTTTATAATTTAAGTAAAAATAAAAAAAAAAATAAACCTTAGTAAAATTTTATTAAATAAATTAGAAAACAACGTAGCCCATATTTTAAAATTGATAATTTTGTGATATAATCAAAATAATTTTTTACATTATGAAATAAAAAAAAAAAACTAAGCCATAATAATTTTCAAAACACGTATTTTTTTAAGTGTTGCTTAATATAAATAATTTCTACACAAAAATTTAATAAAAACCCACGAATTGAAAGACGAAACAGTTTGTACATAATTAAAAAAAAAAGGATGAAAATAAATTAATAAAAATTATAATTGCTTCGCTTGTGGAATATTCCAAAAATTAAAAAAAAAGTTCGTAAACATTTTTTTTGTGTCGAATTTGCTTAAAATATTTAACAAAAAAGTAATAATAAAAGAAATCAAAATTCTTCAATGATAGTGCATTATTTTAAATCGTTTTAAGTTAAATTAAATTTAAAAAAAAATTAAAATTAAAAAAAAAGTTTAAATTTATTATTAAAAAAAAAAATATATTTATTAGTAATTTTTATTTAACAAATCGGTTCCAAGTATTAGGTCTTGATTCAATTGAAAGTGTTAAGTAAAATAAAAAGAAAAAAAAAATAATATCAATATCAATCCAATATACATCCAACATCAAGGACTCTCTTAAATGTTATATCCTTCTTAACGTCATCATTCACTTATGATAAACAACATCCGGAAGCTGTTTATCGATAGCTTCTTTGGAAACAACCATCGAAACTGAAATAATCACGTAGAGGAAAGCAAGAAAAACCATCACCATTGCCACCATGCCGGTACGACGAGGACACGTGGCCCCAAAGACCACCCTAATTGAGACGATCATCAGGAAATTCGATACGCACAGTAAGTTTAAAGGATTTTTTCTTTCTTTTACATTATTTTTATTGATTTAACTAATTGTTAGATTGGTTTAGGGGTGGTTTGTGGTATTTTTTTCTACCATTGAAGTATAAATACAAAATAGGACCTCCCTATACATATATGCCAACAAAACGTCCTAAATTCGTCGTCCTGATGGTATACTGAATTGTTTTGTCTTGTTTTTTTTTTATCCTTGTTTTCCTGTGTTTAATTTTATATAATACTACCGTGGGATTTAGGATTGTGTAGTTTTTGTTGTTGTTGTTGATTTTTTTTTTATGGGGCAGATCGCCAGAAAGGATAATGGACATCGATTCAAATGCCAATTACATGGTTTTCCTATGCGCAACAGCTTTGTGTACCACTCCAAACCTGACACGAGGGGTTTTTTCAATTGGAAATTGTTTGTTGGCTTTGTGGGTTAATTTGTGTAGGTAAATTGATACTTTTTTTTCTATTGTTTATAGTTATTTTTTTTTTGTTTTTTATTGGTTGTCCTTAAATAAATTTAATTATTGGTTCGATTGGTATCTCTCTTTGAAGTGGCCGGAGTGATCCTTTTGCTTAGTAATTTGTGAATGGTATTTCAGTAAAATATTATATATTGGTCATTTTGTGGATTACTATAATAGAGATAGACAATTAAAACCAATTTAATTGAAATCAAATTAAATAGGATTCATTGGAAAATTTAATTTTGAGGTCTATTGTTTTAACAATAGGTACTGATATATATTTATACCTACTATGCATGTCAGATGATGCACAAGCGTAGGTTAATTTATATAGTTTGTGTTTGAAATCAGCTCATGTGAACCATGGTAAATCTATCGGAATAAAATGTATGAATTAAAACGCATTAAATCTACATCAAAGGACAACTAATTTTAACTCTTTTCAATGCAATTATTGTCCAGGTATAACCTCTCCATTTAAAGATAAAGAACATTCTAAAATGTTCAAAGAAATACTGACATTATTTTTGTTTAATCCTGCACAATATAAGGTTATAGATTTGTTATCAAGAACGGAAGTAAAATGCAATTTTTAAGTGAGGAAGTAAAGACGGAGAAAGACAGCACAAAGCTATTTTATTTTTTTTTTTTTTGATTTTTCGAAAGTTTGTTCATTTAAAATAATGTTAGAGGGAAACTCGGGGTTTTCAAAAAACTTCTCGGGGTCTTGAAAAAAAACTTCTCTCTTAATGTCGTGGAACCAAGATCAAAAGTTTTGTTTAACACTTTTCGTTTCTTTATACAAATTACTCTGAGAAATTTTTTTGTTTAACTATAAATGTTCTAACACACGAACGATACGTTGTCGCACAGTGACAGTGAGATGAAATGGAAATCTAGTGCGCCAAAACTCGTTTGAGTTGAATTTAACTTTTTAATTGATAAAATCGAATATTTGGAAACAAAGATTTTTTTTCCCTCGAAAAGCGACATATTTTTAATTAATTTCCAACAATTTTGATTTTCTTTTTTTGAAACATGAATTTTATGGGGTATATTAAAAGAGGTATTGACCAACCTAAAATTTGTAAGCCGAATAAGTTGCTTGAGGTTGCAGGTTTTTATCGGGCTTTTTGAAAAAAAAATTGTTGAAAAAGATTGATTATAATAATGGTTTTCAAGGGTTATTTTGTAAGGCATTTCCGAGTTATGATTTTTTATCCTTAACTTTTTCGCTATACATCAAGATTTTGTTGAGACGAAGTCGTAAAAAAATATGATATCAGAGAAAATTTAATTTCAAAATTTGGATTTTTAGAAAATTGGAATTCTAGTAGAGTAAATAGGAGTTAACTTAGTAAAAATTCGAAAAGCTATTATCTTAACTAAAAGCAACAGAGTAAATTCAGCACCATTTTATTTATTTTTAACACCATAAAAGATTTATTTTGAAATAGTTTATGAGCTAAACGATATCTCTATTTGTTTGGAGTTGTTGCAGAAACGGTTCAAGACTAATTTAATGATGAATACGTATATTGGTATACTCCTTGCATCATTTTCATTAATGCCTTAAAAGTGAGGTTGTTTATTTTCCAGAGGCTTTTTATAAGCCATTGCGAAACTTATTCAAGTTATACTCAACTTGGGCATTATCGATAACTTTGTCCACCTTTAAATTATCTATAAAATGTCACCTATGCAATGGTATCATGTCAAAGCTAAATTTATTGCATGCAACTAATCACTTGGCTTTAAGTATTGCCGCAATTTGTTGATAATAATTCTTGTGTTTATTTAATATCCCTGCATTGCCTTATGTGTTAAATTAGTCGTTCACCTTACCCAGGAAATATTTAAGCAGATGTGTTTATGTGTGCCAATAAAAAGGGTTGTTATAGTTTGGTTATTGTGTGTATTTTGCACTTTGGCTTATAAATAAGTTTTAATGTGTTGTGCTTAATGCTTTCTAAAGGTTGAGGGTGACAAAAGTCAATAGAAAAAAGATTATTTTTGTACACTCTTTTCTATAGTCGAGTGCGATATGGTCAATTTAAACTTCTATACCTTAAATCACAAATGAGGTTCTTGCTTTAAATCAATCATCAATTTAATCCTCAAATTTGAAGGAGCTTGACTCTAAATTTTCTTATGAAAATATAAAACACAATCCTCATCAGTTGCATATTTTAAAGCTCAAGTTATTTCTTCTGAAAAGTTCTTTAAGCTTTTATATAAAAATAATAATAATTATTATTGTTCCAATGTGCACATTCTAAGTTAAAATATTTTAAACCATAAATCTCTTCGAGCTTAGTAGGTTATCTCCCAAGGGTGATCTGAAAATCCCTTAAAAAGCTCCCAAACAAATGTCCACCAGGCAGTGTTTAAGCACTACCTTGACAAGGATTTATATCCTACCTCCCACACATCTCCCACAAAATCACATGCGACCAAATGCGGACCATTTGCAATTAGGTCCTTGTAAACTTATGAGAGAGAGAGTCGAGTATTTTCTGCAATCCTTTTGGGTATTTTTTCCTCATCATTCAAATCCAATAATTTTGAAGACCTAAAATGGATTCAATCAAAATGAGAAAAACCGAAAAAGAGACTATGACCAGAAACAAAAGCGAGACGTCCTTCTCCTTAAAGCCCCTTCTCCTTCCTCCTCTCAACATCAAGTCCTATTATAAGTAATTCATCAAATGTGATGGCTGAGGAGAGCTAAAGGCTGAAATACAAAAAAAAAAAAGAGAAAACATTTCCATTTAAAAAGAATTTCATTTAAAATTCTTTAAGGGGACCATGTGTTTGTATGTGTGCTGTGCACTCATATAAGCTATTGTACCTCGTATACATCGAAGGAAGAACGAGGATAAAATGACACATGCCGAGCACGGAGCACAAAATTGCGATTTGGTATTATTTTTTGATTCTCAAATCGATTGGCCATTTGGAAAATATGCAATTTTCTAACAAAAGGACATCACAGAATGAAATTACAAACAAAAAAGGAAAAGAATAGAAATGTCGTATAGCCTTTTCGCAAATAGCCTGGTTTGCTTTGATATTTGCATTCCAAATGTAGCAGGGGTGACATTAAAATAGCCTGTTACTTTATTTCGATCCAATATCAAATAACCATATGGTGTTCGTGTCCTCTTCAACCGACCAACAACGACGAGGAGGACATCGACAACAACACCAACAATGACTTAAACGTGGAGCAACGGGTTAAGGACGAATTGAATGAAGAGTAGGTATCTTCTCTAGCTACTATAGAATATCGTTTGGGAATTTGAATCTCGTTGCAGTTGCAGGTCGTTTATTAGTTTTAAGGAATTTCAAGATTTCCTTTTGAGAATATAAACTTAATTTATTTGTCCCTTGAAGTTAAATAAATAAAATTGTGAGTAAGCTTTAGGTTTTTGTCTTTGTTATTTAACTTCGATTCTTCGAATCGATAGTTAAAAGTAAAACTGAAAAATAAATGGAATTAAGTCTGATATTTCAAGAAAATCTGAGCAATGCCGCAAGTTATAAGAATTTTTGAGCAAAAGTTTCTGGAATAAATTCTTGAGTCTCAAAAGAAATTTAGCTTAGTGTTTTTATAAGTGTTGGTTATACATTTTGATTATAATTTTATAATCTACATACATTTTATTACTACATACGTAGGGCAAGCGAAACATTCGTAATAAAATAAAATACACTATTGTGTCGCGTTTGCTGGGTCTTTCGTTTAAAGTTGCTGTGAACGTTAAATCTTCTTAAATAAAAATATTTGAAAATAAATAGTTTACTTGAACCCTCAGTATGAGTTTACTGATAAAATATTAATCAGATCAAAAAATTACTGATAGAAAAGTCGAAGAAAATTATGTGGAATACAGTGTTTTATTCTGGTGAAAAACGTTTTCAACCGTGGAATGTTGGGAAAACATCGCGGAATACTTCGAAATATAGCATGAGAAGTCATGAAAAAAAACGTGGAAAGAAACAAAATAAAGTTGAAATAGTGGTTTAATACCACAAACAGAATATAAAACTAACATGCGAAAAACAAGATGGTCTTTTTCAAAATGGCTGAATTTCTTAACCTAATTTTAGATAATCCTCAGATTCCAACTATTTTGATTCTAACAAAAGTTATCATTTTTACAAATTTCCAACGCTAACGTAAAAATCTAGTGATATAAGCTTATACTTCACCAACACAAGTAACATACAATTTGTTAACAACTAAATAACTAAATAGCTGAGTAATCGCAAAGTCTAATAAATTATCAATGAATGAAGTATTCTTATTTCCTCAAATTAATATTAAAATAGCTCAATTTACCCTCAAGGGTGAGCTTAATAGAGACAATATTTAAGTTTTGAATTTTAAATTTTTATTAAAAATGTTTTTTCTTTCGTTTGTTATAAATTTATTGATTTCTCAACCACAATCGTCTTGCTTATAAACCAACAATAGTCACAAATCCTTCAATTAAATAAAACATTATCCATTAGAGACATCATAATGCTCAGTGGACATTTATCTATAATAAATTAAACGATATTGGCTGCGGACCGTGCCATCCCCATTTCTATTCACATAATCCCATTCCCAACACCTGAACCCTGATCCGTTTTGTTAGTGGGTAAGTGGTGTAAAACGATGTACCTAAATATTATTGCCCCTGGTGTGTATGCCTTACCTGTCCATCACAATCGTATGTACATATCGATCGGTATGTTAATCGCATAAACATACTTTGAAGGGTGGGCGGGGGAGGGGTGTGTATAATTGGTATAATGACAAAAGGCTAGTTTTAAAGCGTGCATATGTGTGAGCCACACAAAATGTTGCAAATTTAACATTTTGATTGACAAACATGCTCCAAAAGCAGACTACGACAGCTTAAAAAAATAGATTTTCGCATTGTGTTTTGTGTCCATTATGTCTGTTCATGTACCGAGTGTGTTGTTTTGCTGCACAGTAAGACCCTCTTAAAGCAAATTATATCAAATGAGTTATTATTTTTGATCCGAAAAGCTATAGTTTAGTTTTTTTTTCATTTGATTATTTTTTGAATATTTGTCTCTGATTTTATTTATCAAGTTGAATCTATCCAAAATTAAGCAATTTTTTAAGCTTTATAACTTAAACGACTTTGACTGTACTTTTTTCTGCACATTTGTAACACTCAATTTCAGATTGAGAAGCGAATTTTCATTTGACTACCGCTTCGATTTTATTTATTTGTTTTTTCTTTATTTTGTTGATGTTTGTTTTCATGTTTTGAAAATGCCAAAGGTAATTCGGTTGCATGGAGGATAATCAACTCTCAATAGGGATAAAGGTATATTTAATTAAACTTGATAATTGATTGGGAAGCAATGCGAGCAGCACAAGAATCTGGATTTTTCATTAAATTTCTGTTATTTATGTAAATTTCGTTTTCTTCTGTTCTCTTTTTCCACAGAAGATAATAAATATAGATACCAACTGTTTTCAAATCTCCTTGAAAAGGATTACTTTTTATTTTTGTTGGTGTTTTTATTTTTTCTTCGAAAAATCCACAGTGAGATTTAAATGAGAAAAAGAATATGTCCAGAATTGAGGCAGTAAAATTGAATGCAAGAAAATATGAAAGAAAAATGCAGGGACAACAACAAAATGAAATATAATAGTAATAAAAATTATAAGTATGTAATGATTAAGTTGGTTCATTTAAACACACACTTTATTAAGGCAATCGACCTTAGCAAATCTGTTGGTAATATTTTAAATGCTTTAATTATTTTTTAAACTTAAAGCAATCGGCTTTTAACCTTCCTTTATTGCATCAAAATTAAGTGAAAGCCAGTAAAATGTCTTCTTCCGAGCTTCTAAATCAGACCCCATCTTTAAAATCTCTGGCGTTCCGCAGGGAAGCCATCTCGGCTCTATAATTTTTATTTTAGCAATCAATAAAAATAATTTCGTCAAGCCAAACTTTTCGACTTCTGCATTAATGTATAGCACAATTCTATATGATGTTATTTTCTTTACCGACGGCGAGGTTCTATTTTTACCTGTGATATAGGTATTATATAAACTACAGCCTTAACCGCTCAAGCGATTTTCTTCAAATTTGCTAGTTAAAAGTCTTGAGTAATTCCCTGGAGGTGAAATTAAATTTTTTTTAGAACCAAAACTAACGGTACCTGCCATATAACCATTAAGGAAAAGTTAACTTTTTTTAAGAATGGGTCTAACAATTTTAATTAAAATTGGTCTAAAAAGAAAGAAATATTCGTAAAAATGTTAGTAAGGGTACCTCCCATAGAAACGTTGTTTTTATTTCTGACTTTCTCTCAAACTATTGAACCAACAATTAAAGTTATTTGATATTAAAAATAAAAAAATGAATACAAATAATGAAATTCCATCACGTACATTTTTTTAAATTCATTTTCATAACAATATGTTTGTTTTGGAGAAAAGAGTGAAGAAAGATTCGTTTGACTTGGTATATATTCAAAACTATTGAGCCGATACAGCTGAACATATCCCACATAGCATGATACTGGCAACGTTAACTATGGTGTTTAGAAGGCAGTAATCAGAGAAAAACCAATAAAAAAATATATTTTGTGCTTACAAAAGTCGTACAAAAAATTTAGTCAAAACATAAATTTTGTAATTTTGTCTACATTTGTTCTACATAAACGGTTTTAGCAAAACATTTTCATATTTTGAATTATGTACCAAAAACAATAAACAACAATTTTTTGCAAGTTTTTCAATGATTTCTTATGTTTTCCGTGATAAATTTTATTGGTTCAACTGCAGATTAGTGCTCAGCGTGTCAAAATCTTTCAGAAAAGTAAAATTTGGTTTGAAGGCGATTTTCGTTGCAGACCATCAGTGTAATCTAGGATCCAAAAGAGTTAGAATTCGCTTTTTGAATGAAACGAAGCTATTGGGTGAGGGAAGTGAAGATTTTGAAACGAAATGGTATGAAATGATTAAAATATTCAACCGTTTTTTGTTGTGGAATAAAATTGTTAACTCAGTTAGCTATGCCTACAGTCTAAATAGTACCATTTTCTATTCATAACTTTTTCGTAATCTTGTTTTGATTTTTCACAGTGAAAATCTTTTAAAATACATTTTTTTAATTTTTGTTTTTTATCTCATTGGTAAGTTTGAAGTTATTTAAACTTTTAATACTTTTTAAAAATGTAGTTCCTCATTAATGAATATTGGTTTGTATTTTAAAATGTTTGTTTTTAAGGCATTTGTTACTTGAAGTCAAGACAATTTTGTATTTTACTACTGCTCTATTGAAAACACGTACATATATAGTTAGTTTAATGCGAGAAAGTCTTCTTTTGCACTTGTTAAGTTGTTGTTTAAATGCTTTAAAATTTCAATGTATACAAATCCATTGACCGGAAAAGAATACCGATATTAATTTGAATAGTGGTGTCCTTCCATGCTAATGAAACCATTTGCAGTATAAACTCTTCCGTCTGTCTTATTCTACCGGTTTCTTTCCGAGTATGTATGGTTGTCGTAAAATTCATTTAACCAATTAGTTCCAAAAGTATTAACGAATTACACTTGCACCCTGTCTTCCTAAGGTTATCAAAAAACACTGACCCTTTGCCTCTGACTTCTTTTGCGTATTCATAATTGGATTCCGTTGCTGAAAAAAAAAAACTTAATTTTGAACTACCAAAAATGTATTCCTCTTCATATAAGCTATTGTATCGTCTAATTAATTTTAAATACAAGGCACAAAGCCACACTCTTAACTTTAGGTCCTTTGAATTTGGTTAGTTTTCTATGAAATTAAAATACACACAACAAAGTTTGTTCATTTATTTTTATTTGTTAAACGGACAAAAAATTTCCTAAAAACCAGAACCACTTCCGAAACACTCACATAATAGAAAACTTTCCAATGCATCGCCAGTGTACCGTCAAACAAGAGTCAATTTATTTGACACTCAACTTCGGTTAAGTTTGCCCGTAGACCAAAACACAAAAAAGTGAAAAAATAAATAAGGAAAAAACATGGGAAACAAAAAAAAAAAAAAACATCAAAACAACTAAAAGTATTTTATAATAGTCTTATTGACACAGTATTAGTAGGTACTCTTGAAAAGTGCTAACCAAGTTCTATACTACATCGTACACATAGAGACTCCCACACAAGCCTCCTTATACTTCATTCCGGTCGATAGTGCATGCTTGCACAGCTAACAAACTCTCTCTCTGATGGGTGCCATCACTGTGCTGGTGCACTGCAAGCTGCAACTGTTTCCACTTCCTTACTATAAACACCCTCTAAGCTCCAACTATACCACCATCATCGTCACATGCACTTCCAAAAGCAGCAGTAGCAGCAGCAGGGAAAATAACAACTCACGTGCTGTTTTCACAGCCAAGCCCAAGCCCATGGCCTTTGTATTTGTTGTGTTCCGTTCACTTTCAGCTAGGATGAGGGTGGGGGTGGTTTTCTTTTTTTTAGTACGAAGCAGAGGTTTTGCTCTTCATTCTTATCCTTTCAATGAAATTAAGTTTTCCGAAGAATAGCAGAAACAGAGAAGCACCCGCGCAAATGAACGAAGAAGCAGAGAACAACCAACCAACCATATGTGGATTTCTGTGCAATGTTCACATCTTCACCGAGACAAAGAAATACAAAAAATAAAATAGAAAGAGGAACATCCAAAAGACACACATTGCAACAAGAAGAAAAAAGAAAAGCCGCACCTCTGCCAGCATGTTTAACGGTTTGTTTCTTCCATATGAATTACCTTAATTACGAATGTATGTGTGGGCTTATATTTTATTAAAAAAAAAAAAAAAAGTCTTATTTATTTTTGAGTTCTCGTTTTGTTGTGGCAGATTGTGTCTTGGTTTATTGTTGACAGTGATGAGTTTCTATTTGAGATAATTTTCTGTATTTTTTTTTTTTTTTTTTGGTTTTGAAATTCCCAAAAGAAAATGTTTTATGTTTTCAAGAAGGCATTTGTTACAATTTAAAAAAAATGATCATAACAGGACGATGTTTTTTTTGTTGTTGTTTATTTGTGTCACATAATAGAAAGGATTTGTAATCTCAAAATGATATAATTTAAGCATTTATTTGAAAAAAAGATTAAGCCTATTTAATAGAAAAATGTTTAGTACCACAGAAAGAATCGAGGAATACCACGGAATAAAACAGAATAAAGGGTTAACCATCGGAGAATATCTCGTAATAAAAGTAAAGTATTTTAAAAAAGGACTAAGTACTACAGCGGAAAAGCAGTAAGTATAAGCCGAGGAAAATCGCAGAGGTGAAAAGTCTTTTGAAATTCCGTGAAAATCCGCGTTAAAAATGGCATAAGACCGTGGAAAGCCACGAATTGCTAGTTAAAGACCGCAGAATACCGCGGAAAAAAGCACATGAAGTCATGAAAAAAGCGTAAAGAACCTCGAGGAAAAAATTAAAATACCACGAAAAAGGCGAAGAAAATATCGAGTATAAAACCCACGGAAATTGAGGAAAACAAAAGTGAAAAATATAAAAATATGCAAAATATCTTGGATAACGCGGTAAAAAGAGCAAAATACAATGAAGAAGCAAGTAATAGGTACTTGTTAAAGATCGCGGAATACCAGGCACAAAAAAATTAGGGAAGTCATAAAAAAGCAATTAGCAATAGTCCATATTACCATGGGAAAAAGCGGAATGCTGGTGAAAGATATCGGAAAACAGTAGAGAATAGAATGGGAAATCGTGAAGAAAAGTGATTACTACAGCGGAAAAAGTTAAACTACCTCGGAAAAAAGTATAACAAGTTGCGAAAAAAATTACAGTGATAAAATTCGTAGAATACTTTTGAAAGATTCCAAAATACTTTAGAGAATAGCATGAAAGGGGGGAGGGGCATTAAAAAAACGCTTAGTTTCGATGGAAATACTACGGAAAAAACGGGTCAGATAGCTACTACAGTCTTTGATACAAACTAAATGTAAGTATGTATGTGTACAAAATAAAAATCATTATAGTTGATAAAACAGCGTCTACCAGGTCAGCTGGTATTATTATTTTTAACTTAATAAAGAGATTGACTTCAATAAAACACAGAACAGAACAAAATCAAAAAAAAAAAAAAAACTTTCAAACAACCTTCCAACTTAGTTCGTTTTTATAACAAACTTTTCTACTATATGCAATTAAAACCCCTTCATCAGTTATTTATTGCTTTGAAAGAATCCGCAGTTTAATAATAAATGGTATTAAAACAATAAAAACAACCATAACGATAACAATATATTCATTTCAATGGAAGAGAAAAAAAAAATCTGTTTAAAAAAAAAGAAGAACACGCAATCTACCTATTCTCATCGCCAAGCTAGATCCAACGAACATGGAATGTGTGTCCTTAATGTCACAACTCACAAGTATCAAAACTGCCAATGCCATTTATGAAGCTCTATTAAAACAAACACACAACAACAACAACAAAAAAACTACAATCCAGTCAGAATTATGATAGAAGCAAAAAAAAAAAACAGAAGGAACAAAATTTATGACTACAAGTATACTGTGGAACATTGTACAAAACCACTAAATGATCACAAAGATGAGCCTCTAAAATGGCTTTCCATGAAACATGTTGCAAAAATGGGAAAATATGTATATGATTTTTCTATGTAAACATCGTGTTTACACAAAAACCCTTATCCAATTTATCAAACAAACTATAATAATCCCCGCAAACTAACCGATATAACGAAGGTGGTGATGGGGAAATATTGCGGCGGTAGCATTGGTGGGTAATGAAAAAAAAAAAAAAACGGAATGAAAAGTGACTAACAGAATCCACACAACAACACACACACATCGAGAACAAAGTTGAATACAAACTTGACCTCATTTTAACCCTATATTTACACCCCATCAACTGGCAGCAGTTTTTTTTTTAAGATCGACTAGGTATACCGTCGTGTTTTGCTTTATGACATAGCTGATTGGGCTAAAATTGATGGAGTTCCTGTATGCAGGTCTATGACAGAGTAGTGGTGACGGTGATAGAAATAACACCGCCGGCCTTCTATTGGGGTTGTTATAAAGGAAATTGTCGTAATTTCGCTTTCCTATAAAAAAAATATTTCGTTTCTTCTGACCGACTCTTAGAATCATCATGACGAATATTGACCCCGATTATAGGGGTGTTATAGCATACTCATAGTGTCGCATAAAGGAATGTCCACATAAAATCGACCATAACCTGCAATCAGAGGAGGAAACTGTCGGTCAACGGGAAGGACGAAAAAAATGAAATTAAAGTAATGATGGTCCCACAACGTCATGCAACTTTAACATGCAACTTCAAATGCAAAACAACACACACACAATTACTCTCACTGTGATTTTCAATGAAAGTCCTTTCTATTCATGTTTCAACGTTTTTTTTTGGTTTAATTTGGCAGCCATATTTGATTGATAAAAAAAAAAAACACCATTAAACTGAAAATTTTATTTTATTTAATTTCCTGATAGATTACCGCATATATAAGTAAACCAACAAAATAAATTGTATTTCAAATAAAAAATATGAAAAATATGAAACTTATACAATTTAATAAAAAAAAAAAGAAAGGAAAAAAAAAAACAAAATGAATATAAATTCATATATCCGATCGGAAGTGCTTAAAGGTTGTTGTGAAATAAAATACAAAAATAAAAATAAAAAAAATGTAAACACCATTCGACCGGACCCACAAGTATCTACCTATTTGTACATCCAGAGCAAAAGAGGAGTTGGTATTATTACTTGTGTGTTTTTTTTTTTTTTTTTGTTTTCTTATTCTGAAAATCGAATGCAAAATTATAGCAATTTTCGATAAAATAAATCATGGAGAGCAAAAAAATTGAATGCGAATTATTTTTGAGCACTGACACGAATTTATTTAAATAATTTATTTTATTTTTTTTACATTTTATTTTTTTGTTTGTTGAAAACATGATGTTCTTATATTTTGGCATCAATTTATCTGTGGGTGGAAAATCGTTCTCGTGGCAATAATATATTTCAACGTGTTAACACGATATTGCCGTTGATATACTTATTATTTGTAAACTTAACATTAATTTTTTGGGATTTTTGAGCTTAAGTTTGTCAAACGAGAGATATGGGTGTGGTTGGAAAAGATTATCGACAGTGGCGTTGTTTTTCAAGGTGCTATAGTTTTTTGCAAATGTTCCTTGGCATTCATAAAAGTTTTATATTTTCTCCTAAATTTTTGGTAAAAAAACAACTTTAATACAAATTACACCCACTACAGAATCCGACAAATGCGGTGCGGTGGGAGCAGAGTACAATAAAGTCAAACGGTTAAGATTAGATGCACTTTCCCATGCCAATAGAATTTTGTAAATTCCTAGCAAAAGCATACGCCAAAAAAAAAATCTAAAATGGCTGGGCTTAAAACCAACCCATTGAAGTTAAGTTCATTTGTTTTAAAGTTTAATGCTAAAAATTCTATAAGAAAATAGTAACTTTCATCTCACTTAAACCGTTAAAATATCTCTATAGAATACTTTCAATAAAACTTTACGTCAGTAAAAGCGGCAAATGCTTTCGAAAAAGAAACCCTTTTACAGAAACCCTATAAATTGGGTCAAATTGGCACAAGAAAGAAAGAATAACTAGGGAGCAATATAAAATTGGTACAAACATTAATTTTCTTTTACAGGAATTAATGAACACATCTTGAAATAATATAAAATAATAATTTGTGATAGCAGTTAACCCAAAAATACGTTTAAAACTTTGATCACTAATAGAAAAAAACTAAAAGAGTCAAAATTATAAAATTATAAATAGAGTTTTTTGTTCTTAAAAATCTACAAATTGAGTTAAACTTTTTTTAAAGGAGATCTATGTTTTTTTTTTGTTATCCTAAGACAATCGAAAGTGCTAGTGAATTTCAATGTGAAAAAAACTGAAAATTTCATCTTAATTTATTACAAAAAAAAAAACAAAAAAACTTCTAGGATAAAAAATATTTGAAACTACAAATTTTCATTTTTGTATTTCAGCCAAGTGCTTTTTTGTTAACAAAAGTGCAAAAATTAAAAACAATAAAATCTATTATATGTAAGAACAACCTTTAACTTTTTTTTATTTTTGTTTTCTCTTCCGTTTTCATTAATATTCAACTACTAGAAAATCATATTTTCACTGAGGGGAGATATTTTATTTTGCGTAAAAAAAATTATAAGCATTGCCATAACACCCGCAGCAATTCTTTGCACTCGGTTGAACGTGCTCTGTGGCGTATACGTAACAAAATCAAAAAAAAAAATATGATGAACAAAATATAATATGATGGTTTTAATTTTTATTATACTTTCTAAAATACTCGCATTTCGTGTACAAAAAAATATATTTTTTGTTTCTAGTTTCTAGACAAAAAAAAAAAATCACGCCAAACATATTGACGTTCAAATTTGTGTTTAACATTCTTGCATATGGGTCCTGATTTTATAATTCCCACGTAAAACAAAATTGCTGGAAATAGATTTTTGTTATTTATTCAATAAATTTATATTGAATTGCACATTCTGGTGCAGTATAGCTAGAGTTCACTTATAGAATTGAACTTTGATATTTAAATACATTTTTTTTGTTGTTTTTATTTGATTTTATAGACGAGTGGAAGTGCACTTTAATACTTGAATGAATTTATTAAAATCCCAGAACACAATTGCCATTGTTTTAGTTTTTTTTTTGTTAAGAAAAGATTTATGAATGTAAGATTACCAAAGAAACTATAAACTAGAAAAATCATGTTATTTCAACTGAAAATTAAGGCTAATCATCAATTATTTTTATCCATTTTTACAAAGTAACTCTTGTGTGCAAATCGGAAATCCGCTTAAGTTTTTTCAGTTTTTATTTTTAATTGTACTAAGAAATTGATACAAAATTCTGTCGGATTTATTTTTATCTCAGAGATCTGCTTTATTCATTGACGAAACACGAACTTATTTTCGATACAATAATTACGTTCAAACTAATATTTTTAAATCGATATAAGAAATATTAACAGAAAAACACTCATACGCCGTAGTGTACGTTGATTAAATAATTGTTAAAATGCCTTTCTTAAGCCTGGTATGTTGTGAGTTGAATCGAAATGAGATTTTCTGTAGTCTCCATTTCAAAGTCGACATGTCTAAGAAAAAGCAAACGAACAAAAAAACTCTATAAATCTTCGAAAATCATATAAAAATAAGGCTAAAATGTATTCTATTCACAGCGTTTTGGTAAGAAAATTTATTATCAAGCCATTTTGACTCTTTTTCTCTTGCGTACCTTTGGATTAATGGTTTTCTAAATGATTTGTTCTTTTTGTTAGTTACTTAATTTTTTTTGAAAATAAAGCTATTAATTATTGTGAATTAATATACTCTCATGTAGGTATTTTATATCACGTTTCCCAAAAACCGAATAACTCCGTTTCTAACGAAGTGATTCACTTCACATATTTTCATTCTCTTGTATACAATAAAACTAATTGTTCGAAAAATTCTTACAAGAAAATAAAAACTCCTTAAATTCTCTTCGTACTTCATAGCGGTAACCTCAAAGTCTGTACAATCAATGCAAACGTGACAATCTACTTTTGAATATAAATTCCCTTCTGAATATTAAATTATCATCATAATGACTGATACGTTGGTCTAATATTTACTTTCATACGAGTAGGTCATTTATACGAACTGTCACTGCGCCATATTTTTGTTATAGCTCCGCCAATAGTCTCTGTCATTTATGACACACACTTCAACCACCTACCTACTTATATTCCTGCCAAACACAGACACTTTCACATCAATAAATGACACACATACGAGTAATAATGAAAAATATTGCTCACACACTTGTACGATAAACTAGTACGTTGGGTGACCTTATCACACATTTTGCTGTGTCATAACCAAAAACGTCACACATCATTAATTCCTTTAAGCAACTCGTTCTCGTTCCTATTTAAATCAACGAGTAACGATAACGACATCCCTGCCATGCCCTGCCCATACCCTGGATGATGAGAGTTTATATCTTTCTCTTTCTCTCTCTTTGGCATACTCTATTCTCATTTTTATTTATGTTTTGACAAAACATTTTGCATGTCTCTGGCTCATTAAGTCCGTTTTGCGTTGGGAAATATTTATGATTTTCATTTTTATTTTTTTTTCATTTTTCTGTCTAACTTTCATTATGTTGAGACTTTGGTTTCTTTAATTTTTCTTTATTTTGCATAAAGAAAATGTGGAGAAAAGCATTTTCGTTTGTGGCAAGAAACTTGCAAACTCAATTAAAACATCTTAATTGCAAATCTTGGGTTTCTGAGGTATGCCAACGAATTAGTCGTTCAAAGGACAAACTCCATAATATATCTACTTGGTAGCGGTGCGGTTCTGTGGTGGTGGGGTGTATTGTGAATTTGAATATCCTTGCAGGAGATGCGTCTATTTGCAAGTGTTTTCAATGCACACACAGTGCAGATTGCGTTTACACAAAACAAACTGTAAGACAAACTTTAATTGAACAATCAAAACTCACATAGAAGACTAGAAGACTGTCTGTTTTGTCTATCACGTCTCTTCTATAAACAAACATTTAGCTGGCACCCTGAACATTTTTATGTAAACCTTATGCGAAGGCGAAAACAATATCGCCACGTTCATGATGCTTCGCGGAACCGTGATTCGAGTCGAGAAAGTTGAGAACGTTTATTTGTTTGTTCAATTAGCGAGTAGATTTAGTTCACTTAAACCGACATCATTTAGAAATTTGTTTGTTTTTAATAAAAAAAAAAAAAAAAATTAAAAACAAAAAAAATACGAAAAAATACACATATTCTGGGAAGAGTATTGGTTTGGATAAGTTATCTGCTTTAAAGTTTATTAATATCAATTTGTTGTTCTTCTCCAGATATAATTGAACGGCCAACAGATAGACGGGTAGACGGACAGAGAGATGTGGGGTATTAATGATTGTTTAATTTATTTTCAAAGTGATCTCTTATTGCTCATAATTGTGTTTATTCGACTGTTTTATTTGAGTGGATTTCAATGTGAATTGATGTGGGTCGTAGATACCAGATAGGTGCTTAAGGAATCTAACAACATTTTATGTATTAATAAAATCTGGATTTTTTTTGTTTAAAATAAATTTAAAATCGTCTTTAATTGAAAGAGAAGAAAATAATAAAAAAAAAATTGGATTTACGAGGGTTTTTTTCTTTTAAGGGAATGAGTGTCGAAAATCGTTTAAAAAATATTTCGAAAATGTTTACTATTTACCATAAAAAACACAAAAGAAAGAAAGAAGACTATAGAACCATATTTACACTAAAAGTTCTTAGTTTTTTTCCCAGTGACCGACACTGTAAACAAACAAAATAATAAATAAATAATTTTATAAAAAATAAATAAAAATTTTATTTATTACTAAAATGATTTAAACAACTGCTTAAATTGTTTTGAGCTCCAAATTAAGTATGCCATTTGTCTTGATTATAAAAAAATTAGTTTTTGAAAATAAAAATTTTATAAATTTGAATTTTTTGTATATATGTATGTATAAAAATTCTCAATCCCTTTTTAAAAAAAAGTTGAAATGCCATTTTTAAGAGAATAATGACGCACATGTAAAACCAACATTTCAAAAAAATACAGATTTTTTAAAAATCCAAAAATTATTATTTTGAAAATTTTGATATCAAATAATTTTAAGTTTGTATTCTTTACGTTTGTATTCTTACCTGAAAAAACAATCATCAAAATTGGTTCCGTCGTTAAAACGAAAGTCAAAATGTAAAAAAAAAACGGTTCTATTGGAGGTTAGTTTCCCCCCTAGGGGATCACCAAAGATACTTAACTACCATTTTTTTATACGGAACCTCCTTAACAACTTTAAAACTACTAGAAATCAAAATTTTCAAAAAAAGGAATTTTTTGATTTTAAAAAAAATCTTTTGTTGAAAAATCAATTTTTCGAAAACGGATCACTGTATTCTATTGCAATTTTGGTTTTAGATGCGCAATAATATTATCTTGAAAATGGCATACCAACTTAATTTTTAAACAAGGTTTGAGAATATTTATGTATAAAAAAAGATTTTTTTTTTTTAAACGCTTTAACGATTTTCATTTCTTTTTAATTTGATTAAGAAAATCAAATTAAATGGCATACTTTGCTTGGAACTCAAAACAATTTAAGAAGTTGTTTGTGTCATTTTAGTAATGAATTTATTTTGTTTTTATTTCTTATGAATATTTATTTTTATAAACTTTGTATAAGAAGCCTTAACGTCGAATTTTGACCTCTCTGTCATGTTGCCTTCATTTTTTTATTTTAGATTACAGTAATTTTAGGCTAAAGGTACAATATCTTAGCCTTTAACTCAACTGAAATTTGTAATATTTTATTCAAAAGCATTATTTGATTGTGTTTTTCATTAGAACAGGGTTACTATATGCTCAGCTTTACGCTCTTAACTTTGTTATTTTAATTTCTTACATTTTTTTTGACTTTCGTTTGGCATAATTAGTTTGACCCTTAAAACAAAAATCTAAAAAAATATTATTTCTATAGTGATGTCTTTTAGTTCGTTCACTCAGAGGAGTTGTCACGTTAATGCACCCATTTTAAAAGTGTTAACCCTGTGTTTTCATTTTCAGTATCAACTTATCTTTCATCTATAAGCTTATTTTATGAGCTTAGTAATATCACTGAGAAAGTACGTTAGAATGAAAGGCTTTTCCAGGCTACAACTGAGTTTACCTTCCAAACTCACTATGAGGGTGGTCTCTAACATTTTCGAATGCATTCGCTAGATTACATCACCTTATTTCAGCTCAAGGCCAACTATTGCCGTCGACACCCAATTATTGGTAATATTTGAACTTGACTCCCAGGTTTTACTAAATATAACACCGCGAGCCTTGTTCCGAATATAAGTAAGTTTCCCAAAGCAACTAAAATAATGACTATGGGAATGAGAAAGTTTTATTTTAAAATAATTCCCACAGATGGAGCTCACACCAATAAATTTAAATAAAACTAAAAAGCATTTAAAACCAAATTATTTAAATATACTTTCCCTAATGATATCATTTTGCGTGTAATGCCTAAAAGGTGCCTCAATGGCACCATCCAGTAGTTGTTAAGTCACGTGTGAAGTCATTAATTCCAAATAGTCTGTATTTTATTCTTCTGTAAAGTCAATTTTGGTAATAATAATTGCCGATTGTCCTTTTTTTTAGTATAGTTTAGTGTCCTTTCTATACAAATTGACCAATAGAACAAACGATGTACCATTCCAACGCCATATATAGGTTTACAAAACCAATTGCATAATATAAATCTCTCCGTTTTTTCTCTCTCTTTCACTCCCTACTTTTGTACTCGTTTACAAACTTGAACAGCGCAAATTGTTGGCTCAGAGTGAATTATTGGCAGGACATAGATTTTCATAGGCACATTAATTTTACTGGCGACATTTTGGCTTATCCTTCTACACTTCTATGCACGAACTTTCAATACACAAACACACATAAAACACAGACAGAAAAAAATGAAGAAGCATTTAGAAAATGCACTTCAAGTTAAATGGGACGTAGTTCAACCAAATCCATAAGTCAACACACAAGGATCTATGGGAAATGAACAAAAAAGAACAACAAAAATTGGGTGAAAAATTGCCCTAAATAGAATCTAAATGACATTACTGTACAGATATAGTTTTTTTTCTAATTTTTCTTTCATTTTCAGAAACATGGGTGACGAAATAAAATTCACAGCTAGGTCGCATGAATTTGCTTAAGGACCTAGTTGATTTTTATCATTTTTCTCTGAAAGCGAAAAGAACGATTCGACCAATTTTGATGAAATTTATGTAACTTGCTGGCATTTAGTGCTTTCCACATGCAGACCCACTAGAATGCTCTTCTATTAAGGCGTATTTTTGAAAAAACTGAGTCTTTTCAGTAAAGTACGGTAAAGAATTTATTCTATTTTGAGTCATTTTCGAACATTCGCATTCTTAAAATACTCTTTCCAAAGCTGGGACAGGTTTGTTATAAAGTTATAGATCCTTGAAAAACTGGAGGTTCGAACTGAAATAAAATTAAAATAAATCAATTTCATAACGAAATGTTTCCAAAATTAATTTTTAAACAGAAAAACTGACCAATCTTTCACTTACACGAAAAGTTAAAACTCTCAAGATTATCAAATTGCATTTGTACACGAAACCAATACGGGTCCCTATTAAATAAGTTCAAATATTACTGCAAAAATAAAAAGCAAGTCCTAGTTGAAAAGTCATTATTAGAGGAGACCAGAGTGGATGATGGTGGCATGGCAATGGCAGTAGTGGTGGCAGCTATATTGCCGGAAGGCCAAAATGGCGTGTGTGTGTGTTTTCTTTAACTTACTCTCTCTCACTGGCTCTCGCAGTTTTTTAAAGGATGATGATGACAACATCGTTTGGTTTTTGGCCCGTGGGAATTCGATTGTGTGCTGCACGCGCGGTCGCAACGATGATTGCTGCTGAGCATTATGTCAAACGGAAATAATGACTCTAAAGTGGTTGGGAAAGGTGAATACAATCCGATTAGGGGCGGCAGATCAAATGGCATTTTAGCTTTATGTATAGTATATGCTGAAGGAAAAAAGATTAAAATGTCTTTAAGGGCGTATTATTCATTTCAATTATACAAAACACGGTTGGTTTGAATTCAAAATGTCAAATGAGAAGGTTTTTCAGTCATGAAGAAAATATTAGTTTTAAAATTAGGATATTTATAGCTTATTAAGTACCACGTTATCCTTGAAGCAATTTTAGATTAGTGCATTAGATCACACTAGGAGTTTTTATTTATACCATCAAAACCTTTCTTCTTAAGGGTGCTGTCGCTTGCTAAGGTTTGATGAAGTCTCCAGAAGATTTAACAAAGTCTCCACGAGAACTATAAACTGTGGTACTCAAATTTTTATGACTTATAAATATAAACGTTTTAATCCTTACCCAAATTTTGTTGTAAAAAGTGACTCAATACTGCATTACTCCCGAGTCTTCGTAACTATGTCTCTCCAGCTACCAATCCTTAGCCCCACAAGTCGAAAAACACCTTTAATCTGATTCCACAACTTAAGATAAGGTCTACCTATGTATCTTGAACCCTCATGGGTTCTTAAATTGGGTTTGGTGCGAACTACTTAATAAAAATCAAAGTTCGGTGTAACACCGGTGATTGAACCTGCAAACCCCAGCTTTTGAAGCAAGGGTGTTGCCATTTCGCCACAAACTATTATATATCTACACCATAAAAAGCAGTTTTTTGGAACAAACAATTTTTTGGAAAGTTGGAAGTAATCATCTTTTCAGATAAAAAGCATTGACTGTATAAAACCACGATCCTTGCATCCTTCCAGACTCCAGAGCCGCTCGTGAATATTTATTTTGCATTTCCTATTATCTTAGTCTACTTATTGATAACACACAAAAATTTAAAGACACAACATGCTGCATTTAGACATTTTAATTTCCTAGCCGCGGTATTTTTTGTTTTTGTTTCCTTTTTATAACAGGCCCATGAATATCCTTATACATATAAGTTTATAGTTTCAGTCTTGTTCTTGTCGCCCGCGTACCGCATACAACAAACTCAAAACTTCCGACTTCTTTAATATTTTCGTTCCAGATATTGTTTTTTGTTTCTTTTTTTTAATTTATAATGTAGCATTCTGTCAAATAGCCAGACTATAGGAAGTGAGAAAGAATATGTCTCGGACTACGGTGGCGTTGGTTGGTAAGATAAAAAAAAAAGAACAAACAAAAAAAAAATCGAGACAAGAAAACATCCTTGGGAAGAGACGATGGTATCATTTTAATATTTTTTGTCCTTACTGCTGTTTGGTTGGGATACGCTTAGATACAAAAAAAGTCTTCTTGGAATTATGGAAGTTGCCGCAAAAATTATTATAATTTTTTTCTTTTTTGTTTTTGAGGAAATTAAAGCAAATAAAAAGAAGGAAATTTAATTTTTTACTTATATTAATCTTTCAATCAAAAATGACAATGGTTTAATGAGCATAGATTTTTAAGATTAAAGACTGATTGTGAGGAGGACATAAGTAGTGGTTTGTGCTATATATGCATTTTATATTTAAACGTTACCTTGGAATTTAAACAAAAATCGGAATTATCTTACAAGGTTTTGGTAATCCATATTTAAAATTAGGAAAATATTTTTTTTTCTTTTTTTTTGCAAAACTAAAATGTGGTCATTAAGTCTAAAGTGAGGTAGAATTTATAGGTTTCTTCTGGCAAACAGAATTTTGCTAGAACTAAGGAAGACGTATTTTTATGACTTGTGTATAAGTCAGAAATTCGCTGTTGTAGCTTTTCCCACGTTTCTTCTTTTACTTTCTTGGTATGTCAGATTACTGATATTGCAGCCATTGTTCCTCTAAATCTTTTTCAGTAATTGATTGTCTTGACTTGACTCTTTGTATGTGCATGTTCTTGTTCATTTGCAAATATTCAATGACAAAGTGACAGAAACCCACCTTATTTTAGCAGAAAATGTTGTACTCGATTTCAGAAATGAAAGAGCTGAGCAGCAAACTTGATTAATTATTGAAATCTAATTTGATATGCTGAGGAGGAGCACAACGTACGATGTGGTTTTTTTTTGACATATAAACAAGAGATTTCATTGATTTTCACAAAGATTCATATTTTTTCCGGCTTAGAAATATCGAAGACTGAGGTTCAAATGACGTCCTGACGCTTAATCTCTTGATTTTAGAATGTTGGAAAAGAGTTTTAACAGGACTTTTTATATGTTTTTAATGCACACATGTTCATCTGGTAATTAAACTGTTTTCTAATGTTTTTTCCTTCGAAATAAAAGAAGATGCATTCTATTCCATTCCAAAAAATTGTTACAAGATCTGATAAGAATTTTTTCGGAAGCTATTGGTAGAAAATAAAATAAGATTCTTCAATAAAATATAGAAAAAAACAAACTTTAAGCATTAATATTATGTTGAAAAGCTGTTCATTGAAAATAAAACAAAACTTGTTTATTCAAAGGAAAATTGGAAATAAATAATTTGAAAAACAACAGGAAATCCAAGAACTGAAGACAAAATCTACCCATCTTCAAATATTGGCCAACACAAGGGTTTATTATTGCTTAAGAAATATTCATATTGGGAGATTTTACTGTTCCCTACAATCAATACCAACAGATGTATAAATTCCAGAAAAATAAAAACATAAAACCCAAAAGGTACACGACAGCACAAACAAAAAGGTCTGCCCGTCGTCGTGGTGGTAAACAAGCTTGTGGGAGTATTTCTATCAAATTATTTTCTACCTTCCGTTCCTTTTGATGGTTGATTATTAAGACAACATCATTATTCTGTTTTTTCTTCGCCTTATCAAACATATCTTGGTTTTATGACTATACTCTATACACACCTGGTTGGGTTTATAGTATTATGATTTGAAGTATTTCTAGGACTATGAATCTTTAAGTAAGCATAATATTACTATACAAGAAATTTATGATGAAAGGGATCAAGTAACAACTGTTGCTTGTTTTTCTTTTTTCATATTTGGGAAAAGTATTTTCGTGACCTAGTTTTACCTTGAGGATAAAAAGATTTCGGTGTTTTTTTTTTTATATTTTCTGTTCATAGAATTATTTTGAGTAAAAAGATTTATTTATGAACAGAAATAAGGTGTTAGCTGTTTTTCGTTTATATTTATATTTTATCGATTTTGTTGATTGTATCAATTTACTATAGTCGCGTTTTAGGTTCCATTTGGATTTCTACCATTTTAGTTAGACTTGAGACCCCAACGTATATTTTTAACGTCTTTTTTTAAGCAATAACCTATTAAGGCTAGGAAACTGACGTCCTCATACAAAAGACTGTTTTCCTCCGGAACTATCATTAAAGTTGAGAAATGCATTAAATTTAATTTCTAAAAAATTTATGAAATATAGTTACCGTCTACCCGTTCAACTGTTGGACTGATTTGGACTATGATTTAACACCAAAGGCATTTGGCTGAAAATCATGGTAAAATTATGGACTCTAACCACCTTTTTTCAGTTTGTGACAATTTTAATCCTGCGAAATACAAGTTTTCCCTTATAAATTAGGTCTGTTTTGGTACTCCCCAAAATAACGAATTTCTACTATTTTTAAGTCCATATTCTGTCAAGATTTCTATCATGAGAGAAAAAATCGAATTTCTCCTCCATCAAAAAAATTAAGTCGAAAAAAAATCCTTGGGCAAAAATATGAGTTCTGTCATTTGAAAACATAGAAAGTATCGATAATACCTTAAAAATGCATGCAGAAAACCGAAACACGAGCTTATAGAAACCAAACGACAGGTTTTTACTGTGTTCCATGTTTTCTGAAGTTCTTCTTTTTTTAAAACACACACATTCTTATATAAATCGACTTTTAAGCTCCTTTAAAATAATAAATCATAAGAAAAGCCATAATATTTTTGTCTTAAATTTCTCTTCCACTTGTAATAAGTTCATTGCCGTTTTAAACGTAAAACACTCTTTTTCGCATGAATAAATTCAAAACTCCTTACAACAATAAATATACAAAAAAGATCAAATTTCCACTTGATATTGATTTTCTTTTAAATGTCATATGATAATAATCTTTATTTTATTTCAATGTATAGTTTCTTATTTTCTTTTTTGCACAAGAAGTGGCTTCTTCGCAAAAACGATTTCCGGAAGAAAAAAAAAACAAAATCAAAGACAAATGAAATAATAATGGAGTCTTATTGTATCTACACGACGACTCTTCTTTAAGTATATTCAAAGTAGGAATATTTTTTTTTATGTTTTGTTACGCTTTCAGGTAGAGAGTATTATTATTTGTCTCGGGAAGAGATTTTTACGTTCTTTAACAGAGGGTACCTACACTAATAATAATTCCTACAGTTGCTTAGGGGGAGAAGTGCACAGATAAAGAATATTTAAATGGTGATTTTGAAACAATAGCTATATTGTAACATTAACAGTTATAATAATGAATGAAAAAGTCTTTCGAACCATACAAATAACTCTGAAATATTGATGAATAGTATTTTATTTCAGCCACGTCTTAGAAGTTCACTAGCCGGATTTTGTATTTAATAATTAAAAGACCCCACAATAGTCGTTAGGTTTTGAGGCAAAAAGTTTGTGGTAGACTGACCAGAAAGCGACAAATAAAATGACAATTCAAAACCCCACGAATAAGAAATATATTTTTGTTGATTATGAAGCAGTCCAAATGTGACCTTAAGCTTAAAAACAAATAATACCTACTTTTTCCACATAAATAAGGGCTTTAAAGTTAAATACGGCCAAATATTTTGGGAAATGAGGCAACATTAGAGGGGAATTAGTATAAATTTCCATTTGACGATTTAGAAGCTATTGTGCCAACTGCATTTGAGCGACGTCATCAAAATTTGGTTTGGATTTTGAGCATGAAAAAATTTAAGTAGAATTTTGAATAGCACTTTTTTTGCTGAGCAACAAATTCAAACTTAAAACTCAGTTAGTTTCTATTTACAAAAACCTTACATGAGCTAACTTTTGTTGATTTTTTAAATAATTTGGATAGTGAAATTTACCACCTTCATGATGTTAGCCCATAAGTGCCCTTAGAAAGAGACAGCTGAGGGAAAGACGTTCCACAAGATCCACAATCCGTTTTGCCCATGAAACAGTTTGGATAAAAAATTATGTACACTTTTTTAATATAGGTGAGGAGGAACCCTTTAGTTGAATACCAATATCACCATGCGATTTTTGAGCGACCTAGTTTTTTTACTTCCAAACTGCATTCCAGGGTCAAAATGTTGAGCAACAACAAAAACTATGAGATTTTGGTAACAAATTTGCAACAAATTGGCAATAAATTGCTGCATATACTTACATTTTTGAATTTCTGTTATGGCGGTGCTAATTTACCTCAAAACGAGACACAACAACAACATTGAGAAAGAACCTCAATTTGTTTAATTCAGTGTTTGAAATTAAGGCATCATAAATCTTGATTTAAATCAAACTCGTTCATCAGCAACAATGCCTGTTTATTACAACCTGTCAATAATTACAATCATAAGAAGCCCACTTATTTGGGGGCCAAAAAATATATAGGGGGGGCGGAAAAGTACAAAAAACAATTAATTAATTCCAATGTCATTCCACCCATCAGCAACGACAAAACTAAACATAATCAAATGAAATTCATTCAAATCAAAATTCAAATTCTGGGAAAATAATGGAAAAATTAATTCAACGAAATATGTTAATCCAACAAAACTATGCGAATTCATTTGAACTCCACAGAAAGAGGTCCAAAAAGGAAATGAATTGCGACCCCGACCATGATGGCAGTAAGAGTTGTAGGTGTTAACTACTGTGATTCAGAATAATAATTTTACTTTAGTTTGAGTTTGAGTTATTTTACTCCGTTTTATAAGGAATCCAGAGGCAAACAAAAACTTTCGTTGAATAAAATTCCTTTTCTGGAAAATTCTAACTTGAATAGTTGAGCATGCGAAACGTACAGAGGAAACTAGAAGAACAAAAAAAAAAAACTTCCAAACGGAAGTGTTTAACCAAAACTAACCAACCACTTGGTGGCAACGACACGACATGGCAGATGGCAGTATTTTTTTTTTTTTTTTTTTTGTAGTAGTAGTACAGTTAAAACTCTCCTTCGACTACAAATCTGGACGGTAGTCACGTTCTGAGAAAAAGAGAGGAGCAAACAGAGTTAAAAGATAGAAAGGTCTAATTTTATTTAATTCAATAGAACCACAGCAATCAAATGAAAGTTCTTCCATGTTCCATGAGTCTAAAAGCGTTATAGTACCTACTTTTAAAGTTCCTGCAACTGGAACTCTAACTAGGTATTTACCGAACAATTAAAGTGTCCATCAAAGTCAATATAAAAAGAAACAAACTCTGGCGAAACAAGAAACAGAAAAAAAGACAGACACCACATCCGGCCAGGACCAGGAACACAGAACCACGACCTTTGTGCCACAAATAACGGAATCAAAACAAAGAAATGCCGCAACGTTCTTAATGTGGAATTTAAATTGGAATTTTATATTGCCTCCACCATTTTGTTTTTACTTTTGCTGTTTCTGTTATTGTTGTTTTCTTTTGTTTTATTTTTTAATTTATCGAATTTTATTAAGGAAAAAGAAAAAGGATATCACAATGAGTTCGTTTCTGGAGGTTTTTGTCTGTAAAGTTAGCAGAAAGGGTTTATAAAAACATAAATGAGTGGTGCATAGACTAAACACTGTTTATAGTTGAGGTTGAAGTTAAAACGACATAACCCCAAATATAGGTCATCTGATGGTGTAGAAAAGTTTTGTTTTTTTTTTTATCAAAAAACGAACTTTAGTTTTGGAGTTTAAAAACAGCTAAGACAGGAAGAGGATCCTCGTTGATAGAAAAAACAAAACAAAAATACTATGTACGAAGAAGTTGAAACACTTCACAGATATAGGTACCCCTACAGTTCAAAAAATATACAAAATAAGAAGTTTATGTTCTTGAAAAAACAAATATTATGAATGAAAGAATCTGTTTTCTTAAGTTTGTCACGATATGATATGAATAGCTAAACTTAAAAAACAAGAGGTTATTGGTTTAAGTTAAAAACAAGGACAAAGTTTGGTGTCAAAACTTAGAGTGATATATCAAAGGCAAGTTTATTAAAATGCACGACTGGGACCAGGAGTGTATTAAGGGTCCAAGCAGCGAGGGGCGACTTTAAGTGAAATTCCGATTGATTTTATGAATTTGTCAACTGTAAGCAAACAAAACTTAATATAATTTAAAGAAATTAATTACATAAAAGTATTAATCATTATAAAAATAATAATTTTTAATAACAAAATAAACAAATTAAAATTATAATCATTAATACAAAATAATATTTAGTAAACGTTGAAACGATTCTAATGCTCTTCGAATCAACAATGAAGAATCAAAAACATTTAACTCTTCCATTTCTAGATTTTTTGTCAATTTGGGTCATATTTAATACAGTTGCTTCTAATGAAAAACTTTTGGGGGGATTGTAAAGAGTTCTCAAATGGGAACTTGACAACTTTCGATTTATTTTTGTACGCGTTCTCAAAAATTGGGTATCGCTCAGACTATTTTTTGGCCCGAATTGGAAGATATGAACTTGGACGACATGTGGTTTTGACAGGATGGTGCCAAAAGCCACACAGCATACCTTAGAATTTTATTAATTTCCAGCAAATGGTTTTCATTTAACTCAAAAAGTATTCATCCACCGCAAACGAAAAGAAATATATTATTTTTCTGATTGAAGATAATAACCTCCATTTTTAAAATTCAGATAGGTCTTCTGAGTCAAAGTATTACAGTTTCATCACGATATAGCTGTTTCAATTTTAGAAGCGATTTACGTGGGATTTTTTTTCTAAATTATTCTGTGTTTCTCGAGAAATGATAAAAATTTGTGTATGTATAAGACAAAGCAATTTCTAAATATAAAAAAAATGTTATGGGACAGCTTGACAGTTGCTAAATAGAACCAAAGTTTGTTCAAAATTAGCAAAAAAAAAAAAGGAAAATTTGACAAAAAGTACTCTACGGCATTGTGGATTAGTGTACCTCCCCATTACCTACTCACCGAGTTCAATAATGAAATTGGTGCCAAAACTAAATTTCTGCATTTCAGAAGAACATGTTCCAACTTTTAATTTGACATCAATTTAATTCTTTAACTCGGCAAGTACCTACAAATTTTCCTATTTTGTAACAATTTTTTTTTAAACGACATAAAAAAAATCCCCCTATCAGGAATGAAATTTTGCGGGGAACTTTTTTGGGAAATTTTTCAATCGAAAAATTGCTGCAAAATCGTTCCCTTTTCCATTATTCTTAATACCAGAGCAACAAATATTAGTGAAAAAAGGAAAAAAAATCATGGAATATTTCGACTGGGAGCCTTTTTCCTAAGAAAAAATTCCCCGGGAAATTTCGTTCCCGATAGGGATGATGATCAAGAGTTCTTGTTAAAAGAGCTCAATAAATTTATTTTGGGTAGTCGGACTAAGCTTCAATTAAAAGTTTGAATTTGATATTAAATAAATCTGCATACATAAATGACATGCCCACTTATTTGCCGACTCAAAAAATCGTAGAGATTGGAGGGGGGTGAGAAAGCTTCTACGGCTCCTCTTTATACGAAGTCACCTCTGATTCACTTACTTGCTCTTATAGTAAAAGTTGCTTTAAATGTTTTGATTTAAAAATTAGCTGAAAGAATATTTTTTAAGAAAATCTTTATGCCAAGCATAAAAATTAACTTAATTGTACAATCTTATCTCCTTGAATCATGTAAATTTTATTAAACCATAAAGTTACGAGATCTTAAGCAATCAAGAAAAAAAATTCAGATTAAAAAAATTCCAACCCGATAATTAGTCATTTCCTATGATATAATTTAGCCTAATTTATTATTTAGAAAACGAAAATTGGAAACAAAAACATCTAATGAAAACCCAACACCATCATTTAACATACAACAAATTGTTCGTCCTTACGCTCACTGATAGATAAAAATATTAGCAACTTTTTCTTACAAAATATGATTCTAACGTGTACCAACGCATGATAAAGTATGTAAAAAGGACGATGCGATGTACATGAACAAATAGGGGAGTCCGGCCTAAAATGGCTAAAAATATTTAAATGGCTTATTACTTTAAATTATAATTTTCCACTTGTTTCATATAGGATATGGAACATAAGAGAAAAGAGAGAAACAAAAAATCTTTTTGCTTTAAGTTTTGGGAAATATATTTCAGGCTGTTAAAGTGCTTTGAAGAATTTCCAAACATGAACAAAATCAATAAAATAATTGTTATATACCTTGGCACATTGTCCAACTCATGCCATGTTCCTTGTTTTTATAAAATTGATATTAGAAGGAAATTTGTAAACTACGTCATTTAAATCCATACTCCCCTAACTTAACTCTTGACAGAAGCTAATGTATTCATTATTTATGATTTCATAGAAACAAGAGAAAGTTAATTTTGTCGATTCCTAGGGCACCTTCCAAGAATAATGGAAAAATATTATCAGAATTGAATATGAGCAACATAAAAGAATATCTTATAATTGTTCCCAAGTTGACGCCATTTCAGTTGGATGAACTGGCAGACCAAAATGAAACACCATCATCATCATCATCTACCATATGTGTATGGTAGTCACAGGACATTGCAAATGAAATTAGGACAAAATGGAAATGATTCTTCTTCTATTTTTGTTTAATTTGTGTGTGTGTATTTGGGTGTATATGCAGATATATCTAAAAATGTACATTTTGTTTGAAAATCTGTAATGGCAATGGCAAATAATGCTGTTGGCTGAATGATACTCTCTGTCACTACTCACTCACTCATTCAGTATGTCTGTCTGTTGGTGCCTGTTTCTGTTTGGTTGAATAGTAAAAGGAAATGCATGGTGGTAATGTATTTTTATGTATCTATGTACAATTTTCTACATGCAGACATATTGGTTTAATAGTGTTGGCTTAGTGTAGTGACGTAATTGCTAAGAATGATTCTCATTACAATTGAAGGATGAACGCAAACAAATACCGACAATGAAGATTTGATTTAAAGAGATTTCAGCTTTGATTCGCATTTCATTGGTTTCATTGCAAATTAAAATTTAATTGATTGTGAACGGATTTAGTTGAGAGATAAGACTTTGATCTTTTAAACACGAAGCATCATTTCATCAAAGACGTGTGCTTTTATACTAATACTTGGTTTGTACTTTAAGTTCCCCGAAGTATTTTCAATAGAAAACATGCTGTTTGGTTTTTTAGAAATTCGCTTTCACTGACGTAAAAGTAATTAAAAGATTTCTTAAATTTTCTACATTCGGTAATTTGAACGTTTTTGGTCTAATTTTTTTTTTCTCGGAAGGGTTAGGTAGGGTAAGAGGGGGACCGTTTGTCAGAATGTAGAAAATATGACCTTACGCTTACATTTCTCGTAGTTAAAACTTTCTTTATCATCTAATATATTCCATTGCCAGGCTCCCGGAAATTATGCCAGAATTTATTGAATTGTTTGAAAATGTTCTGGCCTAACTTCCATTTTGCTTTCTGACTTGATTAGTTTCCTACATCTTCAACGGCTCCTTGCCATGCCTATCTGCCTGATTTCAAACATTTCTGGCTTATTTTCCAAAAGAATTTCTGTTTTTTTTTCAATTTTGAGCAAACGCAACATTTTCTGGCGTGTTTTCCTGAGCCAGGCTCCCAAAATTTTCATCAGAGGAAAATACGCAAGAAATTATTTTTTGGAAGAAACGCCAGAAAATGTTGTATAAAAATCAATTTTTGGCCGAATTTCCATTTTCTTTATGGCTTACTTTCCAAAATCATTTCTGACTTTTTTTCCAATTTTGGGCAAACCACAATATTTTCTGGGTAAATTTCCATTTTACTTTCTGACTCTTTTTCAATACTAATCTAGCCTAATTTTTAACATTTCTGGCTTTTTTTCAAAAATAATTTCTGTGTTTGCATACAATTTTGAACAAACAACATTTTGTGGCCTTTTTTCCCAGACCCAGGCAGCTAGAAATTAAGCCAGAATTTATTGAATATTTTGAATATTTTCTAATTTCCATTTGGCTTTTTGAAACTTTTTTCATACATGTCTGGCCTAATTTTCAAAATTACTAGCTTATTTTCCAAAAAAAATCTGGCATTTTTTCCAATTTTGAGCAAACAACATTTTCTGACGTTTTTCTAAAGCCAGGCTCCCAGAAATTACGTCAGAATTTATTGAATTGCTTAGAAATTTTCTGCCCTAAATTCTATTATGTTTAGGCCATGCCTATCTACCTAATTTCCAACATTTCTGGCTTATTTTCCAAAATAACAACATTTTCGCTGGAATGCAAATGATTGCACAGAGCCTTCCGCGAAGGCGTCAGTTAGGAACTAAGAATTTCAAATATTTAAACAATTTCTTAGAACACAAATGCTTAACTTGTAATATTTGTTAAATTTCAAATGAAATAACAATAATTTTTTCGGTGAAAAAAAAATATTTAAGCTTGAACTCCAAGGACCAGACACATCAAAACAACAACAAAAAAGACTACATTTTTAAATCAAAATTCATCTCATGGCAAAATGATAATCCCTACAGAATTCATTCATCGCCATTTCTATATACTGTCTGGGAGGGAGAGCGTCACTTGTAATTTAGTTTTCCAGAACTAGAATGCAATACAAAAAAAAAGAAAAAAAAAACAAGAGAAACTTTTCATACTATTCACGTAGCTTTCGTTAAAGTGGAACTTCTGACGGCTATGATGAAAAACTCCCTAATGATAACTGCAAGCTAGAATATTTAGTTGAAAGGATGACTGACCCGACCCTACTTCATCCTCTTTCCTTGGTAAAGTACCTCTACCAACTAGATGAGCCAACCAGCCAACAAAAGTTCTTCGCAATCACCCTCACTTGTGTTTGTGTAGATATAGAATCTCCCATAGCACCAGCAACAACAACAACAACATGAACCGTCGCCGACATAGTCGTCGTCGAGTTGAGAACAATATACACTCGCGATAAACATCATTTTGACGTTTTGCCATGGTATGTTACAAGATTGAGGGAAATATTTTTTGTCCAACGATGACAAGTCTTCATTTAAAGAACATAACCTGAAACTGAAAGCCTGCAACTACCCAATCTTGTATGTGGTGTGTTGTAATATTTCACAATGTTGTTGTTGTTGTTGTTGTTTAGAAATGAAAAATTTTACTCTCAACTCGGCCGGTTTGAGTTGAGATGAGCAATGAAAAATATTATCGTCACCGTAGCAACTGGGATAGAAAAAAAAGGTACAACTTAGATGACAAACATCGCAGTTGAATAAAAGGTTCCCAACAAGTTTTTTTTGCATTTGTTCCCGTAGAGGAACAAATAATTTGTTTTCTTATTAGAATGTTATATCAAACATTTAAGTTTGTACCTTCTGTCTTTAGTTAGAGACCTTAAAACTCGTTATTTCTATCGATTTTCTAAGAAAACACGAAACACGACTAAAACAACAAATCCTCTACTTTTTTCAGCTCCTTTAAGGTCTTAGCAGATGTCTAAAAAATTATTTTAATTTTCTTTCACCTCACCTGGCAACCATATACTCCACCGCAATATACAGCCACGAAGGGTCCTCCTTCAAAGTAATAACCTCTGGTGCTGCAACACGAGTTATATTTTTCTGTCCAAGAACCAAGAACGGTGTTCTCTCCCGTCAACCTAAAGTGATGAACATGTTTTTCAATTCTTCTAACAAAACCTTTTTACCGCCATAGTTTCCTCCTTTCAATTTACAGTTTTTGAAATTTAATAAAGTCATCTCCGGAGGCCGCGCGGTTGCATGGCGGTGAACTATGAATAATGCTCAGGCTGTAATGAAGAGTCTATGGATGCAGATGGTGAGAGGGCATATATGTTTTATTGAACCACAAGGACAATGTACAAATAGACATTTTGTGGGGAAGAGTGCTAATAAAAATGTACGGTTGGAAAACATGAAAGCGAACATCCAATATCTATGGGTTATTATTTTTTGTTTTTGTCTACTTTTTATTGGTCCTTTACATTTTTGTTAGTCCTTATTTCTGTTTTCCCCGATTGGGATGTGTTATTAAACAAAATTGTAATTGAAGAAACGAATTAAAATTTGTGACTCAAAAAGTTTGAGGAATCCGTTGTGAATTAGAAAACAGAAGGACTCAACTTTGTTTTTACTGATCAAACAAATATTAATTAAAGGTACAGTATCACAACATTTTTGTTAGCAGAAATTGTTGGCAGCATTGCCTTTACTCATACTGTAAAAGCTCCAACGAATCCCGTTTGTAGGTTGAGCACCATCTCAAAAAACTGATTCAATATTGCTATTTTAGGTTTATGTACATCTACTATTAAACTATGCAGGTAATAGTCCTTTAGAAATCAATCAAACAAGCGTTTACAAAACCAATTCAAAAACAGCTATCTTATAAATTTTATATGTTAATATGCCAGGCCAAAAAACGAAAAATATCTGAAACTGGATGAGTAATGCCTGTTCCAATACTGTTTTCGGTTTTTTTAGCGATGAAATCCAGTGAAAAAACCTGCCAAACTTTCAAATTTTAAATCAGGGCACTGATACTTCTAAAACTGCTGTCGGCTCTTGGTCTATCTTATTTCTTATAACACAAAACCGATGCAGGGCCGTAAAAAAAAGGATTTTACGGTCAATCGTGATTTGGCCAAACGTAATTCGGTCAAAAGTAGCCGACTCGTCAAATCGTTTCAATTTTTCACTTCAGAACTGGGAAGACCAAACCCTAAATATTACCACTGCTTCGCACTAGTAGTAAGAGCACTGCATAAAAATAATATATACGCTGAAATGTATCATTCTAAGTCATCAGTTTCGACAGATACCAGGTTCTTTAAGATTGACTAATTTGACCCTTGAACATAGGTTGACGTGGCTACCGGCAGGAGTGACGATACACTTTGACCAAAGTTTATTCCATTGTGAACCCTTGATCATAACACATATACCTTTTTCCGATGCACAATCCCTTACGTATAGACCCAGGATTTTGATTTAGGGAGCAGGTGATCTAAATATATTATCAGAACATCCCATAAAAAATGCAAAACAAGAAATTAGACCTAGCTTTTCGTCTTACATCTTACCTCTCGGAAAAAAATAGTAGCAGAAACCTATTCAACTTTAACTTGTTACCAATGGTTGGCCCTTTTGTTTAGCTAATAGGGAAATGGGAACAGAAGTAAAACTCTTGAGGACTCACATATTATTCGACTATAAGACTACAGTGCTTTTAAGCCTCTTTTAATCAATATCAAGACCTTTACCTTTATTGTTTATCATTATGTAGCGCTTTCTTTAATTGATTAATTTACTGACATAATTCGAATCGGTTCCTCGGTTCAGTTTCAATCAAAGTTCACTTAGTTGACCTTAATTTGTCAATTACTCTTTGTTTTCTCGTAAAAGCTGTCAGTTACAGGTGTCCTTCCACATTGTTTGCTATTTATCTCTCTCTCTCCCTCTTTCTCTCTCTTATTTCCTTTCTCTTTTCTTTTCTTTACTATTTAACGTGTTAGTAATAGGATAGCCATCAGGTAAAATCGGTAATTTATTTACGTGAGAAATGACAATGCCCTACTACCACCCTCCAGTCAAGTGTAATTGATCGGCAATTAAATGATGTTAATTACCCCTACACAAACTCAACCCCTAAAAACCAGCGCAGCGCAGCGCCAAACCGATATACCGTACCGAGACTGACATCACATCTTCCCGCACACATCCTCTCGCCTTCCTTCACATCCTGTGAACGTTTTCATTTTGCTAAAAATTAAATTAACAATATGACTCAATGTGGCATGCAATTGGGTGACTTTGAGTCAATTAAGGGTTAATTCAATTTGTCTAAGTGGTCACGACGACAACGACTGCTCATCACAGATACAGGCATACAACCCCAGGACTCTGCAGCCCGCACACACCAACATCATCCGAAATATATACATAATTCCCACAGCAACAGGAGCCATCTATTCAATTAAAATAATGTCCTTTCCTTATACTCATATGGTCTGGGCATGGTTGGTCCTTGGTTCTCTTGTTTGCTATACAAAATAATTTATTCATCTCACAATTACCTTCTCCCACTAATAGACACTTTACCTGGAAATGTCTCTATTTTAATATATTGTTGTCTCTTTCATTCTTTATTATTACAGATCGAAGTTTCCTTGTCGCCAATGCTCAATCAGACACTAATCATATCATTTGGTGTTCGGATGGCTTTTGCAAAATGACCGGCTTCCCAAGAGCCGAGGTAATGCAACAATCTAGTACAACAGAGTTCCTCCATGGGCCAATGACATCACAAATGGCCGTTAACCTAATTAGAGAGGCACTCGTCAAGGGCTACGAGAAGCATTTCGAGATCCTCTACTATCGCAAAAACGGTGAGTGGCTGTTTCTTTTTTTTTCCCAATTATTTTCTTTTTTTGTTATTTCTTTTGCTAATGATGATTTTTTATGATGTGGAAATTTAATATCACACTGTGCACAGTTTATCCTTAAAGGATAAAATTGTCGCTAAAGGTAAATTTTTAGCAATGCCAAGTGTAAAAACAAATATTTTGAAGTTTAATGCGGAAATGTAGTTTTGCTGAAGATAACTGAAACATAAATTCTGGTGTAAACTATTAATCAAATGGTGTAAGACAGTTTAGAAGCAATTCATTAGATATTTTTAGGCGGTGTGACCCTGAATAGCTGATGTTAAAAGGATGTTGATAAGGTAACCAAAATTTACAGGGTATACACAGATAATAAAAACTATTGAATTGCTTTGAAATTAGAAAAAATAAGATGAAAAGCCCATTTTTGTAGGGTAGCTGAATTGCTGAAAAAAGGCTCAAGATATTTATAGTGCTGCTGAATGGCTCTTGAGTTCGGAAAAGTAACATTAACAAATTTGTAGGGTAGAATATATAAAAGAATAAATACAAGAGGATAAAACTTTAACAACGCAGCTGAATTAAGTAAAATTAAGATAAAATTCACTTACAGGTTATAACGATCAAATAAAATTAATTTTCTGAATTGCTGTAAAATTAGAAATGGGAATACATACAAAATGTTCAGTATTGCGGAATAGCTGGAGAATAAATTAAAACAAGATTAAACACTTAACAGAGCAGCTGAATTACTGTAGAATTAGTAAGAAGGCTACAAAGAACCTGAGGGGTAGCTGGATTACTGTAAAATAAGTTGAAATAAGAACGTTTGAAAACCTTGCTGCTGAATTATTGTTAAGTTAGTAAATGTATAGTAAAGAAGACTCTAGGGCAGTAAAGTTAGTAAAAGTTAAATAAAAACAATAAACAAGGTAACTGAATTGTTTTAGAATTGATAAGAAAAAATTAAAAAATTTCAGTGTAGCTGACACTAAATAAATTTTCAGGGGGTAACCTATTGTGAATTGAAGTAACAAAAAAATATCTTCTAGGGTAACTGAGTTGCTGTAAAATGAATGAAAAAAGGTTAAACAGAATTAACAAGATAGAGTTGAATTGCTGTTGTATTAATAAAATTAATTTGAAAAGAAATTTTAGGGAAGCTGAATTGCTGTTATATTGGTTAGATTAGAATATAAGGGAAACACTTTTACTTTGTAGCTGAATTGCTTTGAAATTAATGAAAATTGAGTTAAAAAATAATATGGAAACTGAATTGATGTATTATTGAACAGCTGAATGACCGAAAAATTTATGAGAATAAACAAGGACCTACAAATTAACTGAGTTAGTGTATAAATAATGAAAAAAGTGTATAAACATGTTATAAGGTAGCAAAGCGATGCATGAAACAGAGTGGCAAAACAGATTGAATTAAATGAATTCATCTAAATTTACATAAAACAATATCAAAGAAAAACAACGTTTTACTTAAAATAAAATGGAATGACATTTGCATATATGAGTGCATGGCAATACTGTACATGAACTACACAAACATTCCAACATCTATGCAAAAAAAAAAAAAAAAACGGATATGACCCATACACTTGAACCGGATATGAAGAATGATAAGAGGCACATAGTTCCACATCCAACACATTATTTGTCGGTCGGGTATGTCATATAAACGGAAAGGGGACTCATCGTTGCCGGCAAAAAGAGATGATACCTGAGAAAGGATGTCAAACTGCCACACATGCTTTCCTTATTGATATGCCATTCATGGCGCAAAGGGGATTGCAAAAATATAGTTTTTTTTTCGTATAGTCCTTTATTATTATTTTTTTTCTTGTATACCTACGAGTATTCTACTTTTCCAGATAACGATTATTATTTTTTATACATCCTTTTTCGTCGTCGTCATATTAACGCGGTAGGCTTACTTTAGTGTGAGTGTTTGTGTTTGCAAAAGCCTTACAAATTTATTATTCTTAGTTAGTAGATATTATCCTTGTGGGTGGTTACAAAACATAACATAGAAGTGAAGTTCCTTAAGCAAGTGATGTAAGAAAACAGAGAAAAGGGAATACGAAAAAAAGACTGCGACAAAGTGGCATGAAGATAATATGTCTGAGGATGCTCATCATATGACTACACGAAAAGGGCAAACAAACATTTATAGCAAATAGAATTTTTTTTTTTTTTATTTTCTTTGGATTCTCGTGTCATAGTCTTGTTTAGGATTATGGTTAAATAAGTTCAAGGACACGTTTCTTTTTTACATAATTGTATTGGTTATTTTTTTCGTGCGTTAAGGCTATGATTTTGTTTCGGATGTTTGATATTCAATTCACGGAAGTTGAGTTGTTTTTTTGAGACTGAGATTTTGATTTATTAGGGGAGTTGATTAATGATTTTTGGATTTTATCTAGATAATATCAAGGAGGAGGACACTTATTTTTGTATTTTTGAAACTTTTTCAGTACTTTGATGATACCAATAAAATAATTATTTTGAGATGCCCTTTTTTAATAATTATAAAAGAAAAGTACCCAAACAAAAGTTCAAAATCTTGAATTTATTTCCCCAAAAATTAAACAAGTTGTCTACCATCTTTGTGAAATAGATCTGCAATTCAGAAATTCTGATAAGAAGCTTCATATGCGATTATAAATTCGCTTGTAATCCTAAAAGTCAAAATATATTCTGATGGATTTTGGGCTAATGAGTTCGAATCTAAAGTCAGATATTCATTAAATTGGATGATTAAAATAAACGAAATTTATGATCAAGTTCGAAATTTCGTTCTAAGTTTTAAAAATCGTGAAAAATTTTAAAACAAAATTAACTCTTAGATTTTCTCTTTTCAGGAACAAAATTTTTGTGTTCAGAAATTATCGCACCAATTCGCTCCGAAGTTGATGACATTTCCTTATTCATCATTAATTTTGAGGATTTGTCAAATCCATCAGCTGTGGAGCCACCATTAGTCGCAACACTAAGTAAATGTAAGTACAAAAATGTTTTACAATGTAGATTTACCTATTTTTTCTTTTATTTCCTTTAGATTCAATTTAAAATAAAAAATATAATTTACCATGGTGAACCATTAATTAATTGCAAATTTAAACAAAATGTCTATTAAAATATAAGAGAAATTTAACATAAAAAACCTAAAAAAATGTAATGTATTGCAACTAATTTGTGATCCAGCATAAAACCTATCTTCCTTTCTTACCTTAACATTATCCCAACCTTTTATTTGCAGTTGATAGAGCTCGTGCTAGTTTTAAGCGTTCATTTAGATTTGGTAACTTAAGAGAAAGGGGCCTTAGATTAGCTGGGTACTTGACACCGCCTTCCGATGTTACCCAAGAAGAGGAGGAAGCGCACGAAAAGTAATTTAAATATTAATTTCGCTTCCAAAAAAAAAATTTCATAAAAAATAAAAATAAACTACTAATTCATCATCATCAATAAAATACTCGCCACTTGTCACTTTTTTGTACTGCATATTTTTTGTAAAAAAAAAAAACCAAACATTTACATTAATTCTGTCTCCACACCACACATATTATTCACTGATAGTTGTCAACCCATTTTTTGCATCTTTTCTTTCTATTTTGACAGTTCTACTTCTAATATAATTGCAGCCAAATAACCCTCCCTAAAATCGAGTCTGGTAAACTCTGGACGCCAATGTCAACACCAACACTACGAAGTAAAGAGACTGAAAAATTACGTGATTCCTTACGTTTAGAAGATTTAAAAGTCATTTTACCTGAAGTAACATCTGTTGAGTACCGTTTTGATTACAAAAATGTTTATTCTGTTAGTACCGATATTGTTTCAAATAACTAATAACATTTTTTTTTTTCTATTTTCTACTCCTCTCTTGTCTCTTTCTAATTATTTGATTTTTAATTTTTTTTTAATATTTTAATTCCATTGTTTGTAACTACCTTTGTGTCAAAATATCATCATCTGTCATCTGTCAAAAAAAATTATCGATATTTCTTGTTTAATTCATAATTGTTTCCCCTTCATTTTGAATGACGACCATACAATTATAATCCCATTTCATTTCGTCTCCCTTCTCTCTCTCTTTCTCTTCTCTCTCTCTCTTTGTTTTCTCCTTTTTCGTGTATTTTTGCAGAAACCTACAGTTATCACAACAACACAAATTACAACTGCAAAAGACAAATCAGAATTTGTACATACCAAAAGTTTAGATTTCGATAGTAGCCAAATAAGAGGTGAGTCTTTTCGTTTTCGAAAATAAAAAAAAAAAAAAAAAAAAACAAAGTAAAAAAAAAAGTGTGGAATGTATTTTCTTTATAAAGTTATCTGTTATGTGTTTTCTTTAACCCCCTTGGTCTGTACTAACACTACACTACCGACTGGGGTTTGAGCATACAATTTCGATTAAAGTTACAAACAAAACAAAACAAAAAAAAAGCTCTTGCAAGCGCTTTTTCCACCAACCAGAGGTTATTTTTGTATCTGGTTGCTTAACACTTTAAGTTCATACAACAGCCACAAAGTTCAAAAAAGCTCGTTTTTTGGTTTTTGTTTGACTTTCTTTTGTTCTCTTGTATTCATGACATAAACCAATATCACAAGTTTTTTATTTTCTTTAATTTTTGAAAGTTACATGCTTGGTTTAGGCCATGACTAAAATTTGCTAGCCAGTCTCTGTTAATTTGATTTTAATTATATGTTTTTCTATGTTTTTTTTTTTTTGTAATTTTTGTTTAAACTTGTGGTGAAAATTTTTTTAAATGTTTTCGAGTGTTCCAGTGTTGAAATTTTTGTTTAATAACTAAATGAACGTTAAAATAAATCGCTTTCGATGTTTTTTCCCTTAAAACTATGAATATTGTTAGTAAATTGCGGTACATACTATTTTTTTTTTAAATTATTATTTTTGAATGAGATTTGTCAGTGTTTTAAGTGTCGTATATCTTTCATTCTGCTCCATTTTAAATCTTGCTTATTTTTTGTCTCTATTATCTAAATCATTTGTCTAATATTTGTTTAAATTTAAAACGACGACGGTTAAGAAGAGTTTTCTAGGATCTAAAGCAGTTTCGACATAAAATTAAAAACCATTATTAGGATCGAGTGTACATTTTCTGTCAAATAAGGCGATGTTTTTTTTTTTATTTTAATTTATTTTCAAAAGGCTTTTCTCTTAAAAAACACTAACAAAAATATTAAAATCAAGCTTAAAGCCTAAAAAAACACCAAAATAATAAATTTAAATAAAAATGAAAAATAATAAAAAAAAAATCACTCACACTAACAAAAATCCAACGCACACCCTTCCAAATAATTGTTCTTCTTGTAGTCTAATCCCTTACTATTATTTTTTCTTTTGTTTTTTTTTTTCTTTTTGTTTTTATTTTTTTTTTATTTCATTAAATTTTTTTGTTTGTGTAAAACTGTTCTTTGCTGCTATTATAGATGAGGAACAAAGACTTATACATGTTAATGAAGTTAATGAGACCGCTAAAACGGCAAGCGATCGTCGTGGTCAAATGCAAAAGCGAGCGCACACAATAGACGATTTTATGACAGGTAACCTAATACAAGAAAATTAAAATTAAAATTTAACCAAAACAAAAAAAAAAAACTAAAAAATTACTAAAATAACGAAATGTAGCAAAGGAAATTAAAAAAATCCATAAATTATAGTTATATTCTAGTTTTCTTTTTTCTTTATAATTATTTTGTTATATTGTACATTTTTTTCTTATAAAAAACTTTTGTATAGAAACAACGAACCTTAAATAGAAATAATAAAAACAAAAACTAAAATTCCATGCAATCAGGAACGAGATTTAATTAAAAAAAAAAAAATTTCAACTTGCTTTCAAACCCTATATTTTTTTTATAAATTTTGATTTTTGAATCACTTTTTTGACAAAAAAAAAAAACAATTAAATTAAATTAAATATTTTTTTCCGCTTTTAGTGCTTAAGTATAATTTTATTTTCAATCGCTTTTTAGCAGGAAATTAACAGTGAAATGCATATTAAGGGAGTGAATGTAAGAATTTATTTTAATATTGATGGTGTCTGTTTGTTGTTGTATATTATTATTTTTATACTTACATATATATTTTTGTACCTATAAATATATTTTGTAGTTGTCATTGCACGAATGATGAACCGTTATGTGGTTTTTATGAACTAAAGTAGTATTTTATTTCACAAAAATAATTAGTTTGCTTTTGTTAAATAATTATAGATTTTGATTGAAGAAGACAAGAAACAAATAATGCATTTACAAATATTTTGTAATATTCATATGAATTTGTAGAAATGGGGATAGAAGTGGAAAGTACATCTTGTACCTATAGTATATGCCTTCATATTTACAAATCAACCTTCCGTCATCGAGTTCCACTATCAAACTTTTATTTTCAAAATAACTTTCGCGTTGCGCCCCGTTTAATCTGCACCAACCAGGACTGCCAAATGCAAAAATTAAAGGTTTTTACTATAAAAATCAATTATGGACGGATGGTGAAAAATACTGTATTAAAGAACGGTATATTTTGCACTTTCAAAAAAACTGCAGTAAATCGAAAACCGTTAATTTTCGAAACAAACCAGTTTCTTAATTTTTTTAGGTCATTAACAGGGCCTAAACCATTTTTAAGTTTGAACCATAACTTTAGGAGATCCTTCAGTAGCGAAATTCGGATAAGATAAGTAAAAACATATTTTTTTCTATTACAGAAGGACCTCAATTTTGAGAAATATTCGGGGAATGAACTTATATAATGAAATACAAAAAGAAGAAGAATTAAATTAAAAATATAGAAGTAATATGTAATAACTTTTTTCAATATTTGTTTCTTGTCTTCCGCTAAGCAATTATTTTGTCATTTGGGTTTTATGCAGATTCTTAAAAATAGTTTTATTGAATATGACGAATACTTTTAGGCGCAAAATTGTTCTTCAATGTGTATTTAATGTAGAATTCTAGATAAAATAACTATATTAGTACTGTATATTGCTTTTGATATTTTACAAACTTATTGACACACAAATCTTCAGCAGTCCAAGTGAGAAAAATAAGGCTTTGATTCAAATTTTATTTAACAAAACTCATAACACTGAAAATGAGTTTAAGTTAATAAAATTTAGTTATTTATTAAAGCCTTTAAATTCACATTTATATTGTTTTATATTAAACACACAAAAAATATATAAATTAAAATAAATTTTGTTTATTACCAAGCAAATTTTTGTTATAAATTTTTAATTGAAATGATTACAGGTTCAACTGGTCAAACGTCCAGACAATATTTTCCCTATGTCTCCTCAGAAAGTGATCTACAACGATATAAAGCAATTCCAATCCGTCAAAATGCATGTCAAAGTGAAACACATCACCAAAGGACAACAAGTTCATCACTGTCAAATGTGCCTTCAGATTTAAAATCAGACCGGATAAAGGTGAGCAATTGCATTTTGATACTGCAATTATTTAAGGTGCGTTTTATTTATAAATTGTCACAAAAGCTTATGCTTTTAATGTGTTTTTTTTTAATTTTATATTTTTAACATAATTATAATTAACAACAACAAGAATCTGAATACATACGGAAAACTAAGTTTTATTCTTTTTTTTTTTTTTAATAATACTCTTCCAACACGAATTTAATCCTTAGTTTAAAAAAATTACTTTTTTTGAAACACTTTGTAAAAACACAAAATACCTCGTTATGCTTTTAAATTATTTTTTTTTAAATTTTTCTTCTCACAAAAATACAAATAAATAAAATAAAAATTTTATAAAAATGCTTACCACTTCAACTACCATCAAAATTATTTTTAACAAATACAAAAATAAATATAAAAAAAAAATAAATAAATAAAAAATATTATTAAATGTTGTACATTGACAGCCATTGAGCACTCATAGCACGCCAAGAAGCATTGCTAAGCCGGTGGTGGTGGATAAGCATGAAATCAAAGTAACGTATTGTCTCGTTTTTTTGTATCAAAAAAAAAAAATCCCTTTATACCCTACTTAACTTAGTCTTCTAATAGAGTTTTATAGTTACAAAAAGTTCATACCTTTTCCTTCTTGGTTCAATGTCCATTTTAGTACTAGAAAATAGGGAAAACTCTTTTTGAAAAAAAGTAAAAGTTAACTTTAGAAAATTTCTATTAGTTAGTTGCACGAAAATTCTAAAATTTCAACCCTATCTTTGATCTTGAGAAAATAACAACATAAAAAATGATATAATGTGGTTGGGGAGATTTTGTTGTTTCTTCATCATAAATCTAGGTAATAGATTTGAAGGCATCGGACTAAAATTTAGGGATCACTGATTTTCCTTACACAATTTGAATATCAAAGTCAGACAATGGATTGTCATCATTGCAAAGTTTGTATTTAATCTAATATTTACAATACAGGTCCTTAGAAATCCTGGCTTCTTACAATGAAAATAAAATAAATTTACAACAGAAAAAGTTCACGAAGATAAGGATTAGTGGTGCAGCGTTTCCCAAAAGTTAGATAGGATTGTAGAATTCCGAGTTTCATCCGCACATAAAGTTTGTTGAGGTCGTCCACTACTATGATGAGGCCTTCCTCTGTTCGTCGTTTATCGAGGTTGGAAGCCTAGGCTCCTTAGGCTGGTATCAGGGGTGGACTGGGGGTCAAAGGGCGTCCCGGGACTTTTAGACAAAGGGCTACCATAGATCCATAGGGAGCCTTCTTTGACTAATGGGCCACAAAAATAATTCTGTGGCCTCGCAAGATCAATAGGGGAACACATCAGATTTATATTGACTAAAGAGGCCCAAAACCTCGGTTTCACTAAATTTACTGTTAGGTCTCTCGCGAGTGTATTTTATAAGAATTTTTTTTTTAAGAAATAAAATTTTAAGTGCTTATAAGAATTTTTTTCTTGCCAGAAGGCCTACCTTGAAAGTTCCAGGATCTGCGACGTGTGAAAATCTGATAGAATACGATCAGCCAACCTCTGTAGTTGGCATCTTCTTTCTTGTAAATTGTATGCCAAGTTTCTATTATTTGAGCATATACATTCTATAAATGAGTTGGTGTATGCTCCCACCATTAGTCCATTTTGGTTTGGATATCGCTTACTTCTTCTAGGTCGGATGGACAAATATTTTCCATCATCTTCTACGTTGAATAAGTTGTTCTGCATATCAGCGAATGGTGATGGTTGGTTTTATCTCCACAATTTAAAAAAAGTGTTCTTTTCCGATCCTCAACAAAATATTCTCGGTAAGTTAGTTCACCCTTTGATAGAAATTTCAAGCATTACCTCTGTCGAAGCATTTCTCAATAGATTCAACCACTTGCTTTTTGTTCTCCCTCTTCTTCCTTCTAAAAAGTCAGTATTCCACTCTTCTTCTTTGCACGACATAAGCTTTACGGGCTGCTCTCTTACTGTTCTGGTTTTAGCCTGAAGGCTGACTTATATGATTAATATGATTCATCCTAATTAACGGATTTTCAAGTTTTTAGTTTGAAAATGATGCCATTATATCAATAAAAAAAGTGTTATATTCTAGATTTACGAAGTAAAAAAAACTTTGAGACGAATTCCTCGTTCAATTACACTGGAGTGCTAAAATATCAAAATAGCGCCGGAAACTTTTGATTTTATGGTCTGAGAATGGAAGCCTTGAGAGGCCTGGCTTGCAAATTTTAGGTTTAGGATAAATCGCTTTGACAAGGACCTGTTAAGTCTTCCTCTATGTATGGCGAGGTATTTAAAAGTCTTTGAACATAAAACTAAGTGAATACATACAAATTAAATTAAGTACCTAATTAACTACATTTACGTGAAACTTATTGAATGTTTACATATTTGCAGAGGGGAAAGTGTAGGAAAGTATTGCAAAAAACATTTTCTTCTAAAAATAATCTATCTTATCGCAATTTTGCAGAGTTTAAATATTTGTTAATTTCTATTAAAATAATTATAAAACTATATTTTAATTTATGCACTCGTTAAAATCTGTTGCATGCTGTTAAACTGAGGAAAAAATTCTTTCCTCGAAGCATGTTAAATTCGTTTAAGAAAATTAGGACCATCATTTATATTTTTCTTTGGTAATTTAAATTTTAATATTTTTGATTTTCTTATTTTCAGGATAATGGATCGGGGAAATTCTTTCAAGGGAGTCGTCATACTCCCAATATGGGAGAAAAAGTAGCACAGGTAAGTGCGTAGTAATATATCTTAAGAAATTAATGTTTCCTTTTTTGTTTGTGTTCGCAAAGATCATTGCGCTTGATCATGCAATTGAAAATATCTTAACATTAAGAATATTGATCCTTCATTAGTTTAAGTCATTTCAATGAGAGTGTCTTCTAAAATGTCTGGAAAAATATATATTTTTTTTTTCTTTTAAATTTTTCTTTTTAATACCTACCTAATTCTGAATAAGACAAAATTCAAAATCCTGAATAATGAGGATATTTTTAAAAGCTGGTTCTCAACAAAAACAAATCCCTCTATAACTCTATAATCCCATAATAACTTCACTAATTCAGAATAATGTTTAACTTCAACAAAACCAAATTGTGATGTGTCCTTTCTATTAATTCTTATATAATTGTGATTAAGTATCGAAGAGGGTGTAAGTGCCACTAAACCACAATAAAATTTGGATCATTTTCAAATATTGGAGTCGGGTGTGAAAGCAAATTATTATTAATTTATTATTGATACTCAGATATTTTGGTATTTTTTTTTTCGCTAATTGTGTTGAAAAAAGTGATAATAAGTTTTTCAGCACCCGGTAAGAGGACCATTTTATCTCAAAGTGCAAAGTTTGTTAAATTAATTATTAAGGAGAATCTGAGTTATTGAACCAAAAATAACCAGCACAAAGGACGAATAACCTTTCAATACGTCAAATTTACACACAAATAGAGAAAATTTAAAACAAAAAAGTTTCTACTATCTAAGTAAAAATAATTTACCAATTTTGTTCGTTTCTGCAAAAAAAAAAAAAAGAAAATAAAATTACTCAAGAAGACTTCCAAAACTAAATGGAATCGCTTTTCGTTCAAGTTTTAGTCTTGTTTCTCTCTCTCTCTCTCTTCTTTTAATTTACAACCCAAAGTTGAATAAATTTTTTATTTCTTTTGTTGCCTTTTTAACAAAAATAATTGCTTCTAGTCACGTTACATCCCTCCAATTTGAAAATGGAGGGAAATATTTGTACCTACACTAAAAGCTATATGTATAGAAGGAGTTTTGTTTCCTTTCATAGTATAACGGTCTATATGCATTTTATTTCACTCTAATTAATTATATCCACGCAAATTTTACAGATTAACTTTGAAAAAGGGTCTTTTGCAGGTTAGTGATACTGCCTTGTATTTTATAGAGAAATTTTAAGAGGGACAGAGACGGAGATATTAGAGAGTCAATGGAATATGAAAGTTTTAAAAACTTTTGGTCATGAGTTTAGAAGAGCACTATGGCTTGTGTACTGCGTTGGCATGGGGTGATGGGCTCATATTCTTTTGGTCATATCTTTTTGGAGTGAAAGCATTCAACCAATTTTGAGGGAAATTACCATTTTTGGTTTTGAAAGATTAATTTTGTTGTATGAAAACATTCTACCAGCCAATTTATTTTAACAAGGAAAATAAATTTTTAAGTAAAATTTGTTTTTTTTTTTTGTTTTGCGGAACAATTTTAAGTTAAGTTTTGTTGTGTAACCAAATAAATTTGGTATTAAGTTTGAAAGTTCTTATGCATTAGCGAAAGGTACCTTAAGTTCATTCAGCCACTGTATTTTTATTTTATTGGAGAGGTTTATGTTACTGGTGAAGCCCGTTATGTTCTCCATTGATTCCTTTATTCGAGAACACTTTAGAATAAAGATTATTTTATTTTAAAAGCAACCCAGCCGGTTTTCATAAGGCTGATTGGGATACCCAAGGATATAAGGGATCTTTGATTGAGGGCTTCTCATGTTTGATTGTCCCTTATAGCTTTGCACTGTTGTCACTTTGTGATGTAAGTCTCAGCTACTCAAACACTAAGAGAACTAATCAATTGCGCCAAACGAAATAATTGCCCAAACAACTTTTTCGTTTGCTAGACAATTTTTCGCCTTCGTTTGCAGCAAATTGGTAAATTCGTTTATGTTAAACACTTTCTGCGAACGATTAAAATAAAAAGAGTTTAGTGGAACACCTGTAATTGAACCACCAACCTCTCACTTACGATGCGAGTATCTTGTCGTTCCGATACGTACTGTATAATATATGACTGGCGTAGAATGCATATAAACAAAATGAGACAACAAATTGTTTGCATCAAATGACTTTTCGTTTATTGAATAGTTATTTTTCGACTTTAACTTCGTTTGCAGCTAACTCTTAAAAGTTCTACGTTACACCGGTGATTTAACCTGGGCCCTCGATTTCGAACGAAGGCTATTTCTATTTCGCCACGAACTAGATAACTTTCGTGTAGCTTAGAATGCATTTGAGCACGACAAGCATAAAACCAATTCTTAAATAAATTAGTTTCCTGCAGTTATTTCTTGTAAATGATTTGTATCTTTACACCAAAAGTGAAGTTCTTTCTGGAGATGTTTATATTCGCAATCCATTTATTCGTTTGCTGCAAAGCAATAGCATTTTCTAGTAAACAAAAAGGTGTTTAGATGTGGGAAGCATTTTCGTTTAACGCAATCATAACAATGAGCAGAAAAACGAGTTGTTTTACGTTATGTTTGCTGTAATAGAAATACAATTTGTGTTATATGTAATATAGTTGGTACAAATAAAAAACATCTGGGGGAATGGTACTAACTTTCTAGCAAATGATTTTCATTCAATTCAAAGGATATTCATTAACACCAAACCAAAATAAAAATATTATTTCTCTGAGTGTATTATTACTGCAAGTATTTCTTCTTTGCTAGGGTAATAGTTGCAAGGGAACAAGTTTATTTGCACTGAGAAAAAAATGGTATAGTTCAGTAATCTAGATGACATAGAGTTCAAATAAGAAACAATTAATTTATATTAGTTTTTTTTCCACGTCCAGGCTAACATCGGTTCTCACCCCTAGACTGTGCCACAATTACAAAATTATCAAAACCTACTTTGCTTACATTTTTGCTTACCTGTTAGGCGTTTTTGAGTGAGGCAACTTTTGAAATTTTAGAAGCCATATGGTTAACTAAAACAGCAACGTGTTAATGATTCCCAGAGCTGTTTCGTCAGTATACGGCAATGGATGAAACATGGATCCACCACTTCACTCTGGATTTAAATTGGCCCAGTCTAATTCCAGAAAATCCATGTCTTACAAAATTACAATAGTCGCCTCACTTAGACACGCGTAACTTGTAAACAAATACTCCGATTTTGACAAATGTTATTAAAAATGGTGATATTTTTAGGTAGGTGAGATCAAGACTCGGGACTTATTAGCCGAGATGTAAGATTTATCCCAAAGCCAGATTCGAAAGTTTATTGATGAAAATTGGTATTACCAAATAATTGCATCCTTTTTAACTATCATTGACCATAAAATCGATCTCCTTTTCTATACTTTAAAGTCAACGAGTGATTTAAAGAAATCAATTCTAGTACGTTGATAAATGGTTTATTCACGTCTGAGAAAGTTTCAACTTCTTCGAAGTTAATTGATGTTAAAATCAATAAATTGATTAAACTACATAACCATCAAAGACAGACATTCATTTACAAAATGTGACAAGTCAAAATGAACCACCAATATAACGAATCGACACTTCCAATAAACATAAGCACTAAATACTTCATTATAATTAGCATCATTTTGTCATATTCCCACTTAGCCTTAATCAAAAGGACTTGAGTCTCTGACATTCCTATACGAAAAAAAAGAACAAATTCTCACAACACATAAAACGAGAATAATGTAGGTATAGAATTTTAAGAGTCATTATCGAGAATGTCTGTCTCCACATGATTAATAGGCAAAAAGCTCGACACCGGCACAATTCATTTTTTTTTTATTTTTTTCTGTTAAAGGTCAGAAAAGCATAGAGAAGAGTTTATGAAAGGTACACATTATTATTATTGAGTGGGTAACCTCTACCCAAGGTTTTGCACATACCTACATTTTATATAGAAATGGAGAGGCTTTAACATGATAGAAACCTCCACCCTCAAGCCTTTATTCTTAGTGTGTCCAATTGGTGACCCACATGACAATCCAATTATATTGCAATCTAATATTTTGAAGTTCAATAGGCAAGAGTGCAATGTGTGACACTTTATTACGACATCGCCATTGACAAAGTGTAGAATGTTGCGATTTATCAGCGACATCATCAGCAGTCTGTTACATAAATGAACCTTAATTCGTATATAGAGTCTTGCAATGACCTTGAAATGTAAATGATATGTTGGCATTGGAATTGGTAATGAAAACTAATGTGAGCTCAATTCTTAGAAAAGAAAAGCAAAAAAAAAAACTAAATAAGAAAAGTTCAGGAATACTTTATACTCGTACATCGCAAAGACAAGCCTCTCTGAAAAGCGCAAGATTTATCGTGTGGGCTAAAAATTCTTTATCCCAGCGACAATAAGATATAGCGAAAAACTTTATACATCAAATATAGCTAGAATCTAGAACAAAAGAAGAAAAGTAACAGAAAAAACCACCGCCCGCCATTTGCCATGGGTTCATTTTTCTTTGGCCTGCCATTATGGTCTCCTTAGGGACCGTTCAACTGAGACAGGCGAATCTATCCATCCATCCACCACCACCACCAGCACCACCTACAAAAATGCAGTGCTTCTCTCTTATCCGTAAAGTATGACCAACTAGAAGGAGCAAAACCATGTCTTCTTAACGGGACCATAGCAATAATAGGACGAACAATAAAAAAACAACAAAAAGACACACACAAACCAAACCTACACTGATGTTTTCACCATGACCTAGTTAAAGTCAAAATTGTATCTATATACATTCGATGTGGAATGAATAGGAGAGAGTAGATAGTCAGAGTGTGCATTTTTCGTTTGTCCTTTTTTTTGCTTGCTATGAATTCTTGGCTATATTATATCCAAAACCCAATTTCCAATATCATTTTCATTTTCATTCTTTTGGTGTTCTCTGTGGGTTTTGTTGTTTTCTTCTATTTTTTTTTATTTGTATTTTTTTGATCGGATCTAAAGCTTAAAATGCTATAGATTACGGAGAAAATCATGATGGGGTTGTTGGAAGTTAGATTTGGCATCATAGAGAGAAGAAGATACCCTCTCCCTGGCCCAGGCAAGAGTGAAGAGGAGCTGTGAAGAGATCCACACCACACATGGTGTGAACAACGACAATAATGTTGAAAAATTAATGAACTAATCTTTGACATATGTGGGCTTCCTTGTTTGTTTTTTTTTTTTTTTTTTGTTCTTTAAGGATCAACAAGGACCAAAAGGACAATAGGAGACTATATTGAAAATTAAGATGGTTTTAATCTTTTGGTCAGATAGTATACAACACCAAGTGAAAGTCATTTTCATTTAAAATGGAAGAAATCAATAAATAAAATCTTTTAAAATATATGAAGGACCTTACTAATTGAATTTGTATAGATATACCGACTATAGTGTAGGACGTCATGTGTTCAGAAATTTGGGGTTACAGGTTGGTACTAATTATATTTTAGTTCAATAAATAGAATGGTTAAGTATTTTAGCTTTTAATTTAACTAACGTAAAAAGGAGAAAACTATCTTAAGCAGTTTTTCTCCAAAATATCAACTGAAAACAAAACTTCAGAAACGAATTTTTGATATTCCCGTAGAATGTCCGAACCTTAGAACAATAAGTAGATAAACTAGATTGGACCAAAGAATGACCCGAAAATCGAAGTACGATGGCCATCATTTGTCTGATGGACGGTCAGAAGAAACAGTCTGTACGACACCACCTTCTGGAACGGACCCGGCCTGAACGAATTGCCAGCGGGGCCAAGATGCCATTAAATTAAGAACTTGATTGCCACACCTGTATATTAAGAAGGGCACTTGAAGGGTTCTAACTCAAAAAACTGCTATCCAAATATCCCCCAAGCGAAAACAACGCTCGTTTGCGGCTAATGAATATTCTTAGAAATAAATGAAAATCATTTGCTGACAGTTAATACAATCCCCGCAAAAGTGTAATTCTATTACAGCAAACTTAATGCAAAACAACTCATTCTATGCAACACTAAAGTTATCTAGTTCGTGGCATAGCAACAGCCTGAAATCGAGGGCACGAAATCGAGGTCACGAATTTAAGAGTTTGCTGGAAATGAATTTGAAGTCGAAAAATTACTTTCCAACAAGTAAATAGTCGTTTGACTCAAACGATTCGTTCTCGCATTTTGTTTATATGCATTCTACGCTACTCATAAATTATACAGTCTGTAGTGGAATGATACTCGCTTCGTAAGCGACAAAGTGCTGTAAAAGACTACAGTCAATTGGTAATGCAGTCAATTCAGTCACAGTTAATTGACTTTTAATTTAACTGCAAGTAAGTACTGCTGCTTAGTCCTTTAGTTGCAAATTAAGCAGTTAGCAGGCAGTACTAAAACACTGACCGTACAGTTATAATGAAAGCAGTTAATTGACTATAAGTTTATTAATTGCAGTACTTTTTGACTGGTTTTGTCTTCTAGTAAGTTTAAAGGTTTTTGTATTCTTCTTGAAGGAACTTTTAGAGTACTATATTCCTGCAAGAAAGTGTCATGGAAGTGTGAAAGTACGCCTGACTTAAATTTAATACACAACAGTACACTTACATAACTTACTTACTGACTAGAAAACTAAAACCAGTCAAATAGTACTACAGTTTATAATCAATTTACTTTTACTAAATAAGCGATTACTTTACTAAATACATACAAGCAAATTAATTTCATTGACATGCAATTATAAAAAAATCATAAAAAGCAAAAACACGTCTTGTTTTATCGAGAGCTTTATTACAAGTGAGTTTCTTAAGCAAACATATTTAAGTCACATAACTTAAAACTAACAGTTAACATTTTAGAGTTAAGAGAAAAGTATACATATTATAACATTAAAATAATGATTCGATTGTACAGCTAGAGAGTAAAATGATTAAATGATAACATGAACTGCATACGCATGTATGTATGTATAAATGTATAAATCGTTTTAGTACTAAATTAAATAGGTACAGGGTGGTCAATATATTTGTGCGGACATATAATTTAAATTTAGCACATTACAAATAAATATCTCTTACAAGTTATCGAAGAACCGCAGACTTCAAAAGACTATACCTTTTACCCATAAAAATTGAACGTGTTGTGTAAGTTTCATGCTGAAGCGAGGTATGCTAAGACCGTATTTTATTGTCCTTCAAATGATATCCATATTATTGTGAATGGAATTCGATATCGTGTCACGCTGAAAGATTAGTGTTGATAAATATAAGATTGATTTGGCAGAAGTGATATGTGGTGCGAATTATTTTGTGTCAGCAAGTAAAAAAACTGATTTATTGAGAAAAAAATTCAAAAATCTCTTAATTTTAAGAAATAAGGTGATGGAATGCGATTTAACGCCGAAAATTCTTTGTTATGCTAATAGTTTTGTATACTATTATAGTGTAAGCCTCAAAACAAGTAAAAAAAGCATTTACCCCAGCTTGATCTTAATAATAATTTTAATGACGATTTCATTTGTATAACTTCCTCTTATATAATCACTTCAATAAACTTCAAATCACTTATAATCACTTCTATAGGACAAACTTATTGATTTTCAAGTTAATACCTACTATACACCTGCTAAATAGTACGTTACTATTTAATTGGAGGGTTTTCTAATGAGGTTATTGGGTTTGACCTAATTTTTTGTTTTATATAAAATTTCGTAAAAAAGGGAGTTGCTACCAATTATCGCGTGTTGTATACAATATATGGATTTCTTGTTCACCCTTGTTTAGTCCCGGAAATAAGTGACGACCTTTTTTTTATGATAAGCAATTGACATGCGAAGAATCATACTCAAAATTATTTATTTACCGTGTATAGTAGAAATTGTTGGATAACATTGAATTGTGTGGTCAGTGTAATGATTTAATTCCGTTTTACATGAAATAAATACTTTATAGTGAAGGTCAATGTAAGACTTATTAAATTTTAAGGGAAACAATATATCAAGTTAACAGGAAGCTAATGTGACCTTTTTTAATATTTAATGGAACTAATAGGTTAATCTTATCGGAAATATAAAAACTTGAACTTTAAGTTATGATAAGATTAACTGGGACAAAACTGAATGAGTTATTGTTTTTTTTCTTAACTCCGTGAAATAGCTCCCCAGTGTTTGATGGAATAAAGCCTCCCACTGCTAAAACAAAACAAAATAAAATGATTAAATACTAATGCGAAGAAATTCCCCACAAGGGTATACCATGAGTTTTCCGAACTTATTTTATTTTTAGAATTGAAAAGCTAAAAGAAGTTGTTCAACTTAGAGAGAAAGAGTACATGCGATTTAATCTTGCATTTTCTGAATTTAAACCAACTTTTAATTGCGAGAACTTGCCTTTTCAAAATATGGGTAATTTTCAGGATCAAAATAAGGATCCCTACCAAAATCCAAAATTGGCAAAAGTTTTTCGAAGTCATGATCTTATTTTAGTGGATTATCCTAACACTCAGAGAAATAATATTTATTTTTCGTTTGCGGCTAATGAATATCCTTTGAATTAAATAAAAATCATTTGCTGGAAAGTTAATACAGTCCCCAAAATAGTTTTGAATTCGAAATTTAGTTTTGACCCAAATTGCAAATACAATGGAAAACAACCAACGAAAATGCTTCACACTAGCAAATTATATTGTTTGCAGCAAACGAATAAATAGTATGAGAGGACTCTTTGCAGAAAGTTATTTGTTGCAAAAAACTATATTACACAAAGTTATCTTGATCGTGGCAAAATTCCAACAGCTTTTAAGTTTGCTGCGATAAAATATTTAACAGAAAAATGCTTGTCCAGTAAACGAAAATTCGTTTGACGCAAATGATTTTGAATCTCATTTAATTGGTGTGCATTCTACGCTAATCATAAATTATCTATACCTATAGTTGGTAATGGAATGACGAAATACTTGCTTTGTAAGCCAGGGATTGCTGGCTCCATCACCCATTTGTTGCAAACGAAGTCGAAAAATTCGTTCGTTTGTTCTCTCAGTGAAACGTAAACGGAAATTAAGTTAAATTTTGTTTTTTGAACTATTCGATTTTTTAAATTTTACCAGATTAACTTCTATTATTTCCAATCAAATGAATAAATCAAATTAATAATTAGATAGGTACTGTCTTGGAGAAAATTATTCATTATATTTTCACCATACCACTCCGAAACATCTAAAATATCCACTAAACAACAAACTTTCACACAAACTTCTAGCTTCTAGGAAACTGAGTTCAGGAAAAGGTCCTTGATAAGAAAATCCCAATCAAAATATTTGCATCACTCACATTGCAGTGCAAAAACAAATATACATTTCCATTGTCACACAAATGGGGTAAAGTTCAACTCCTCTCTGGATGTTGTTGTTTACGTTACGTTTGTCATTCCTGCAATTTTTAAGGTACACATCTGGAATCTGGTGGTTCAATCTTTGTTTTTTTTTTTTGAATAAAACATCTCATTTTGGATAAAAGAAAGCTCTCAAAATGGAAATGAAAATGAAATACTGCAATAGCACAACAAGTTGTTGCAATTTCACAAAAAGAATTTACCCCAGAGAGTATAGTGTTTTGTGCCTGTATTCGTGTTTTGTAATAACCCCCTGTACCCGTAGTAATCCTGGAATGTAGTGTGAACATTATTTGCGACTTGTGAGTCCATTTTAAAATCTCCTCTCACTCTCTCTCTACGGACTGTTAAGCTTAAAAACTCAGATAATAATGCCATCACCGGGAAAAACTTATGTTGCTTTTTTGTTCTTGTGTGTCCTGCCTTTTGGCCCTCTGCGTTTCGTTGTCATGGAGGATATTCTTTTGGCTTGATTTTGGTGTTTTTATCTGTTTTTCTTTCTTTTTTTTTTTTTGATTTTGTAGGAAGAAAAAAAAACACACAAAGTGTAAATTGCAAAGACCATGTCGGTCGTTCGCTCTACAATAAAGACCTATTTTCATTGCCGCACTCCCACACCCCGCGTTTAGTACGGAAGTGGAAGAATGTCAGCCAGGAAATTTTTTGGATGTCTTTCAAAAATTTTCATTTCGCTTTTATTTTCTTTGCCAAAGGTAAAATAGAAAAAAAGGAGAAAATGTTATTTCCTTAGAGATATTTTTAAAATAAAAAAAAAAGAAAAATTATAAAAGAAAGTAGAATCGTTAGGTTTGTTATTATTTCTTTTTCCTTGATAGACGGGTATAACACAGCAGCCATTACATTAATTGGGATGTTTTTTTTTTTGATTTTGCTAGCTAGAGAGCCCTTGAAAAGCACCAAATTATGTTTATTTATATATTTTGAATCCTTTTTTAGTCTAGTGTTTGTGTTACTTATATTTATTTTGGTATTTCATATTTTCCATTTTGTTCGCCCTGTTTTACTTAGGAGTCCTAAGCACTGGCAACAATATTTAAAGTAACCAAAAATGCATGCATACATTTTGAAAGTTGTTTTCAGTTGCAGTATAGTGGGTACTAATTATTCCTGTTTCGTGAGTTTTGAATCAAAAACTTTGAACTACTTTTAGACTTTAGCAAGGGTTTATGTAGGATTTTGATAAGGGGGGGGGGGGGGCTGTTCTTAATGACTTTGGTACGCTGAACCTGAAGTCAAAACTACCCTAGCACGTCACGTTTTCTATAGATATGATAATATGAACATTTCAGAACCTCTTTTTTGTTGGTACATTTAACGTCGAATTTCTCTACTGGTAAATACTTTATTATATCGGATTTGAATGAAGTGCACTTCATCTGTCTAAATCATTTTTTATCATTTAAAAAATCGTTTTCGGCACAAAGACAGTGCAAAGTGAAATTTATGATTTGTCCAAAATACTCTCTTTGTTCCAATGATCTGAAGTAATAATTTTCAATGACTAATTTGATTTCGTTTGCTGAGCACGAATCTGAAGTTATCTAACAAATTTTCTCACGGGAAACATGAGAAGTAATTAAGAAACTTACAAAAAATAATTGTTTTTTTTTTATTATTATTTTTGGTGCATAATCCAAAATATGAATATTTTTTTGCTAAACCCTTTTCTTGTAGAAAAAAAAAATGTAGACAAAATAACAAAATTTGTGTTTTGACCAATTTGTACGACTTCTGCATTCTTAACAAACAAAATGTTGAAAAGGCCATAAAAATCAGTCTCTTTGAAAAGCACAAAATATCCTTTTTTATTGATTCTTCCCTTCTTTACATACCATAATTAATTTGGTCAGTAACAAGAGTAAAGAAATTCCATACCATCCTCTAAATAAGAGGAGTTTTTGCAGTGTAGATACATTACAAAAAATACGGAAATTTAAATTGTGTAGTGTTTTTTTTTTTTGTTAAATAAGGATTTAAAATGTGATTATAAATTGATGAATACAAATTTGGTTTCAGGTCCTAGCTTATGCTATGTGGAATGATTTTTCTAAATTTCAGCCAAATCAGCTGAATAGTTTTGAATAATATACCAGGTCAACTGAATTTAAGAGAGCTCTTTTCTACAAAACAATCACATTTTTTTTTTTTTTTTAATCAATTAAAAAAAAATTTACGTGATAGAAATTTTCTGAAACCAGATTTAGGTTCAGAAAAGTCCAATCTTATATAAATTCAAAAAATTATATAAAAAAGTGTTGTACACTGATCTGCAAGTCTGGTCTGTAGGTGAGTACCTACTAACATTTTGTTAATTTCAAGATCTTTCTTAAAATTCTCGCCGGTCTATGTTAAAAAAATTTAAAAACTTTTTTTTTTTAATCCAAAAATATTTATTTGAATGAAACAATATGAAAATTGAAAATATTTATTGAAGTCTCAAATGAGAAAATCAGACAAAAGAAAATCGCTTCTATGGAGGGTACCGTTATTACCCGATGAAATAAGTACGACTTTGGTCCTTGTGGTACACTAAAATATTTTAATCTAATTCGTTTGAAATGTTTTTGAAAAAAAATTAAGTTTTTTATATTCCCTATATGGGAGGTAGGTTGATACCGCCAATTTTGGTTCTATAGAAAGTTCAAATTCCCCTCTAGAGTCTCACTCCAAACCATTAACTATAAAGTTTGAAGAAAATCGCTTTACCGGCTTAGGCTGTAGCTAAAAATAAGGACAAGACAGGCGGAACCATTTTGTCGCATTCTCTATCATCGTAGGGTCATGTTTGATTGTTATCTCGAGTTGATATCTTCCTCTTATAATAAAAAAATAGTTCTATTTCAATTATAATTATTTTCCAATAACATAAAACAAAAACAACAAATTTGTCCTTTCTTAAAATTAAGGTCTCCCATGACATTTTCCCCATCAAAAACTGAACAAACTTGGGAAAACAAAATTTAATAAAATCACTGCTCAGTCAGTAATTATATATCTTGAAGACGCGAGTTTTTGCCAAACATAGCAAGAATAAAGAAAATATGTGCATACCTGCATAATGTACATATGAACGCTTATACCTCATTACAAACATCGATTTTTATTAGAAAAAGAAATAATAGGATCTAATAAGTATATGTAGTATACAAACGTCAGTTACGTGGCATTATTTTTTTTTAATCACGTGGAAAATAAGTTTACAATAGGGTATGTTTCAGGGTAGCCAGATTATGTTTTAGTTGTTGAAAAAGTATAATAATTTTAACTTTATATGTCTAATGTCTACTAATAAAATAATTTTTTTTAAACTAATCAGAAAGTAATAGGATAGGAAGAACTTTATTGGAAGAAAAAGGCTTAAACTGATTCTCTAATAAAATCTTACGCCAAGTTAAATGAAGTTGATAACGATAAAATGCAACTTAGAATGAAGCTTTTACCACATCTTTCAGCTAGAAATTGCTTTTTTATTCAAATATTAACTGAATACTTTACCAGCTACGATTTTAATATCATACAAAAACCTCTATTATAAATCAATATTTTTAGATTCTGGCAACTCTGACAATTATGACAATTGACTTAAGCTTCTTCCACAAACCAAAACATACAAATCTGCATTCGTAAAAAAAAAGTCTTTTTAAAACATAAGTTGCATAAAATATATTGGGAAGGTATATGTATGTACTAATGTTCCGTTATTTGAAATGGCATTTGCAATCTTCGAAGAAATATAGTCTTACAGTTGCAATGAAATATGGTAGTTGAAGGAATAGAACTAAAGAAAATTACAACAACAAAACAAAAATTATTAGTAAACAAAATCCGAAGGTTATGGTGAAGAAAAAGAAATAGAAGACCATTAAAAGAAGGGTGCAGTCAAAAACTTAAACAAAACGATAAAACTAACTTATACCTTTAAGGTTTCTCAAGAGCAGTATTCTTTTAGTTTAAGTGGCTATTATATGGAGGTCATTACACTTGCAATGTGACTTTCTGACCACCTAAAGTAAAAAAAAATATCTATCTTGACGACACTGTTGCATAGGCACTCTTTCAATGACTTTTTCTAGTAATAATACTAAAGTGTTTCTATTATTGTCAATCGACCGTGTATCCCCCAATCCTGCAGAATTGGAATCATCGAGAAAAAAAACCACACAGGAAAACTGTAGCTGACGATCGATCCAATATCTTGCTTGAGTATCAGTAGATTATGCATTATATTAAACGAAAAATTTGCCATCTAGAACAAGTTTTAAATTTGAAAAACTCATTGAAAGTGAACCCAAAATACTTAATGTTGTTTTTTATTGTGCAATGTTCATCCATCTTTATGGATCGGGACCAGATTTCTCCAACTTGTGCTAAAAGAGGGTGGTTATGGGTGCCACTGATTTTTTTCTCGATGCGTTGAATGCGTCTTATAACAGACGTGTTAAACATTCCTGCAATTCGAAAAAACACATGTTTCTCTTAGCCTACAATAGTCTTACTAGTGCAAGGACAGTTCAGCACGAAAAAAAAAACAAAAAAAAACTATACATCCTTATATCATGATGAGTATATGTTTATGGTTTATTTCGCATATATGTCTATGTTACGTTTTATAGCCAATAAAATAACTGCAGCAATGTGATAAATAAACAAACAATTTCACGTGTCGCATTTTATTTGAAAACATATTTTGATACATTGCCAGCTTACATATATGATATATAGGAGCATTATATAGGTACTTATCTTCTATAGGAGTTATGTGTATAAATTAAATGTTGCGTCTTTGGTTTTCTTCTCATTTTTTTTTTTTATTTTCTCAAAAACTTCATCGAGGCTGGATTGAGTTCGTTTTTCTTCAAGGATATTGTTAAAAAATCTTTCTAAGAGTATAAGTTACCTAAAAGAAATTAACTTAAATTTTTAGATAAAAATTGATAGGATACCAAGAAATCAGTGGAGTAAGCCAGTTTTATAATAGAGAGCTTTGGTATTTTTTTTTACGTTGGGCGCCATTCACTGAATAGAAATACACAAAAGACGGTACAAAATGTAGAATTTTTTTTAAATTATAATCTTATACAAAAACACTACTAAAGTTTTCAAAACAGTGTAAATGAAAAAAAAAATCTATTAAGGAAGTTAACAGTTCTTCTAATTTGCAGAAGCAGCCTTAACTTTTCACTACCAAAGTCAGAAAAGAAACTTTATCAAGCATCTTATTCAAAGCCTTTCATTCAACAAGTTTTTTGGTTATTATTCATTTTTTTATACATCCCAACATATCAATCTTTATAAAAAAACTCCCCATTTCAGTCTAAGTATGTATGTTTAGCTTGACTAAATTCTTTTTCTCTATTAAAGCAGAGGGCTACTCTGCTAACGGCATACTGCTCGAAAACCCTCGTTTGCCATTTCATTTCTTTTGGCTTGGATTGTAAAAGTAATCTTCTTTATTTATATTAACCATGATTAAAGTGGGTTTTCTCCTGATCAGAATATTTCAGCTTTTTTCTCTGACAGCAGAAAAGTGTGGACCTGTGTGACAAAAAAAGTTTAGCAGGACGTCAGCACTGTTTCGTTGGTTGCGGTCCCTGGTAGATAACTTCATCGGTTTCTTGTTTTTGATTGATTTGTGTGTTTCGTAAATTTATCCTGTACAAACCCTTGACTGTCAAAATAGAAGAAAGCCTCATTCGGAATACAGCTTAAACGCAAGCTTTTGAAGAATTAATTTTTGGGTATTAAGCTCCAAAGATTAAGATCTTGATCTTTTGCGATTTTGCGATTTATCAAATTATTTATAAGATCGTGACTACCACTCTAAAATTATATTTTGCAATCCAACGAAGAACCTAAGACTCTGTTCCTCAATAAACTGAATCTTTTCTTTTGTGTTGGGGCACCTCTTATTCTGTCGAAACATCCATAACGACAATCATCGGCCTTATGATGGCCATAAATAAAATCACTTTCACAGCTGTAGTACATCCTTTTCGTTACGACAAAGGCTCAGATTTCTCAGAGTCTTTTGCCTTATGTCGGTTATAGTTCTAAATGTGGATTTTCCTTTAAAAATAAAAAGGTTGCGAGCAGTGTTCAAGTTTTCTGATAATTAAATGATGTTGGACTTAAATCAGCACTAGGCAGCTTGAACACCGTTGGCAGCATTCTTTAGCACTTATGCCGGTACATCGTTATAACTCTGAGAAAAAGAGAGATGCTTAGGTAATATTATTGCTCAATCTTGTCAAAGTGATAATGCAAAAAGGAAACACTAACCATATTCCAAAAGGCTATCTATCAGCGCATTTTTGTAAGATCCTGATAAATTTATTGGTACTAACCTTAGTATCGATGGTGTTTGACAGTTATGTAAAATATGTTTAATGAGAGAACCTAGTGGTTAGCCATAAATTCTCGGTGGACATATCAACTATCAGGATAATAGAATACGTTCATCATCGCACGGGAGCTTGCACTTCTTCCTAAAATCAACATAATCACAACGAAGCACTATATAAGGCCATCATTAACGTACTGGGTTGGATACTACTTCCGTCACAGATTCTGATAGTATTATTGGGCTCCCAGTACCCTGTGGCACTTTTATTTTTAAAAAAGTCAACTGAGATCCCCCTACTAGAGAATGTACTGTTCGGTTTCGTTGAGTACAGCGTCCATTTCACTTATAAGTTCCATTGATTTGTCCACCAATATGTGTTTGACAATACTCTTCAAACGTCATTAAACCAAAAGGATCATATACTTGAAACTCAAAACTTCTCTTGCCCAAAGCCTCTAACTGTGATGTAGATGTCGCCAGTAATAGATTTTAATCCTCTTTCTGCTCCACCCATTAACATATCACATTTCTAACGTTAATAATTCTTTTGCGCGGTTTATTCAACTTAAGATATCATACCTATACCTATGCATAATGCACGTAGGTATATAATACCTACCTAGGTGTTGAAGGTCTATGTCTGTATTATTTTCCCAAAACTACTAATAACTAAAAATAAACCTTAAAAAATTCCTTGATTGGAAATATTTCGCAGAAAAAAAACTCTTCAATTAGCTAATAGAAAAAAATAAAACTTGTATTTCAAAAACCTTTAGGCATTAAAAGTTCATCGAACTTCCTAACCTCTAAATTCTCACTCAATTCTTCTAATAGATATCTTACTCTTCCAGATAGATAATCTTTCACATGTCTAGTGACTGTCATAAATGACAATTTAAAAAAGAATGAACAAACCCACCACTGTCAGTGACCGTTAAATTCACAGGCAATCGACAACACTCTCCAACCAAAACCCAACTACCTATACACAGTTATATAGCGCAAATAAATTATACCTACCCTCCACACACAACAACATTTCTAACATAAAATAAGAGCTTTCACCTTTCTACCACTCACAAATACACTTTAACTCAGCACCAATACAAATTTCACTCTTCACACATTATAGTCTGTTGTAGCAGGAGCAGCAAAACTGTGAAGGAATGTTTACTCTCACAGTCGTTGGTTTATTTTTTTTATCATCCTCAATACCTCTATTCCTCTCTCTGTTGGAAAATATGCCGTTTTCTCTCCTCACCACACACAACAACAAAAAAAAACACACAACCATCAACCAAAAAAAAAAAAAAAAAAGCATTCACAGAAGAACAGTTGATTTTTGCAACTAAACTTAACCAACAGCATAGTTTCTTGTCTCAGAACATAACGGTCAGTGAGGGTGGAAAACTCGTCACCACCATCATCGTCTCGTCTGTCTTCTTCTTCGTCGAACGGTATATCGTCTCGGTGCTTATTTTTTCTATTTATTATTATTATCGGCGGCGGTTTTCCACTAAAATTTTGTTTCCTTTTTTTTCATTCTTAACACAAAAGAAAATATAAAAAAAAAATATTTTTCTTGCCAAAAAAAAAAGAAAAAAGGATATCGAAATCCATTCATAATAATGTGAATGTGATTAAATTACGCAAAAAGTAAAAAAGGAAAAAAAAAATATTCTTCGAGGATATTATTTCTGCAATTTCCTTCGCAATAGAATTATCGTGTCTTTTGATGTATACACACACTCACACTATTCCACTTAAAATACACACACTCACACACATTGACGACAACAGACGTTCAACTGTCATTTTCTTCAACTCTCAACTCCAGTTATAGTTATACGGCGAAGGTTTGTTCGTTCCTCGTTCGTCCTCGAATCCTAGTTTGACGTTGAAGATGAGCGCGAAGTGGGTGTAGTTTCAATTTATTCATTTTACAACAACAACAACAAAAAATAGGAAAATGGGATGTGCATGACGTCATAGAAGTATACAATATCACGTCACCACCAGTACGACTGAAAAAAGAAAAAACGGATTCATCAATATTTAAAATTCAGTGAAGTAGAATTATTATCCTCATTCCTAATAAAAAAAGAGAAAAAAAAAACAAAAATACGCGGCGAATTGCATTTAAAAAAAATATAAACCAAAGGACTCATTCGGGCAAATCCATCAAAACAGTGTGTATAGTTGTGTGTCCGCGGCACAAATTAATTTTTAATCACTGTAGATACTCCACCCCACCCCCAAACACCCATCTCTATCCTGTACACACACTTATACCCATTCATACTTATACAACCAAGAAAAGAGTTGTGTTGTTCTATGTGAATCTGCTCTGTGAAACAATCCTTTAATCTTTTTTATTTTGATTGTGGGAGATAAAATGCAAACAACAAAAATAAAGGAGCAAAAAAAAAAAGGAAAATGGCAAAGAAATAATTAAAATCTTGTGAGAAATGAATTCGTCATAAATAATAAATGCATTATGTCGTTCGTGTCCTGTCTTACGGTAATTGAAATGTCAAGTGGAATAATATCTTTATTTTGAAGAAAAATCAAAATCAAACAAGGATATTTCCCAAAGAATACCTACAACAAAAAAAGTCCTTTTTATTGTTTTCAAAATTGAAATTCAGTGTTTTGTCAAGTGCAGAAGAAAAAAGAAAAAAAAATAATAATTTGGTGTGTGTAAACAAATTATACTAAGTGCTGTTGAAGGACATCCGCCATTCTTCACTCATCTCGTATCATCAACTACACCACAGCAGATAAAAAGGATGCCACGAATATAAATTTGAAAATCAAATAAAAATAAAGGATAACAGTGTTTTATTTTTTTTTTGTTTCATTTGTGTTTGAATGCAGATGTGCAGTGTTACATAACTCTTTTTCCTAGAAAACAAAAAAAAAAAAAATTAAATAAAAACAACTTTAAAGTGCGTTATTTTGTTTCGAAAACAAAAAAAATTATATGAAAGAAAATATCCTTGGTAAGGATCTCTAATGATTGTATTTTTTTTTCTATTTTGTGTTGGGCATAACCATTTTTTGCTAGCTTTGGATATGAATTTATTAAACCAAAAAAAAAATCTAAATAAAAAATAAAAAACACCCACCTGTTTCTGGGTAGGTGCCAGAGGACCTATAATAGGTAATAGTCGTTGTTGTTGTTGTTGTGATGATAATAATGGACTCTGCCAGGAAAAGAAGGTTGGTCTATTAGCTAAAATGTTACCCCATGTCGGGTGTCTAGTGAGTCCAGGCAGGCATGTCGGGTGACAGTGATAAATTATGGTGTTAAAGTTAAGTTTAAAGTTATACACAGCATTATATCTTTAGTTTGTTGTTGTTTGGTGCGGTTGTGTTGGAGCAGGGTTTTATATGTCCTGTTTTTTTTTTTTTTTTTTTATTTGTGGTGAGCTTGAAGAAAATATAACTACACAGCACCTGAATTATTGTTTTCGTTCTTCTTGTGTGTTGACATAAAAATGTGCTCGACATGGAAGAATTTAAATTTTTTTTTTTTTCATTTCAACTTGTTACCAAGATAGTCTAAGAGAGAGAGACAGGGAGGATGTATCTTTGTATCTTTTATTGTAGAATTTTAAGTGAGGGTTTGCTGATTCAGTGTATTTTCAGTGCACAGAATAAAAATAGAAAATTTCTGGGTAAGGATTGGCATCATGGATATAATATATGTATAAGTCAATTTGATTGAGGGTTTTATTCAATACCAGACGGAAACCATTTTGAAACTTTTCACTTTTTTTTGTGTTTTTTTTCCGTTAATTTGGTTATATTCATCATTGCTATTTTCTATGTTTTGACGTCATCTAGGTTAGTTAATGTAGGTGAAATAAACCAGAATGTAAATTTATCTCCTTTTGGTATTCCTACCTACAATCAACATACCTATAATTTATATTTAAGTATTTATCTTGAAGATGTGACGTGATGAAGCATTTCTGGTTTTGTCATTTGAGTTTTTTTTTTTTACAAAAACCTTTATTGAGTGACCCCACGCAGTTACTAAGAAATGTTTTACATACTCGCCCTCTGTTGACCGATTTTAAGATTCTTACTTGCGATATTTTTAGTATTTTAAGTCAGATGCTATTGCAAATTTGGCTTAAATATGGGGTCTTTTCATAAAGCAAGCGAAAAAAATATGGAATATACCCATAGAAATACTGAAATCAAGATATATTTGATTGATAAAGTAAGGTAGGTACATTACAATGCATAATTCAGTTTTTATAGAACAACACAGTCATTTTGGAAACATATCCACAATTATCTGAGGGCTTCTTAATTTCCGGGAATTGTATTTTCAAAAGAAAAATACTACCTACATTTTTATGAATAAATTCAACATTATTATATCAATATGGCACTAATATTAAATGCTAACCGTATGAAATAAATAATTTAAATAGAATAAATTATATTATTTAATAAAAAAAAAATATTAGAAATTTACATATTTTTGTAAAAAAAATACTTTGCTCAACATACCAATTTATGAGAGTAAAAACTTTATTATTTAACAAAGTTGATTTTTTCAATAATTTGGATAGTGAAATTTCCCATCTCCATGATATCGGTTTTAGAAAAATGAATTTTTTTCAAAAATGGCTCTTACGGTTTCGATAAAAAAAATCAATCACGGTTAATTATTTAGATAAGGTTAATATATCTTTACCTATTTGTTTTGTATTTGAACATTCATTATAATATTAAACTGCCAACAAATAACAAAGCTTCGCAGATTTTCCATATATTAACTATTGTAAATAAAATGAAATCGTATATCGAAATATACCTACATACATTTCTTAGCTTAAAATATGAATAGATTGTTAGATTTAGTTGTCTTAGTAAAAACTTTAAGAAAAGTTGATTTTTTTTTACTGACGTTTCAACACCTTCATGACTCACTCAATTTTAATTACATGAAAGCTCCTGAATTGCTGTAACAAAAATTTTTAATCTTGTATTTAAAAAAAAAAAATTTATAGGTACCCAAACATTTTTTTTTTAAATCGTTTTTTTCAAAATTTGGGTTTCGATGTATGTTTACTAGGGTGGTGCACAATATCAATTTTGTGGTATTTCTTGGACTTCTCTTGGGCTCAAGAATATTACCAAATTTTTTTGAGATTCTTAAAATTATATTTAGTGGTCGCGAGCATCGGTTTTATGCAAAACGGATCCATTTTCGAGTTTTTTATTGCTTAGAAATATAACAATTTAAAATGATAGTTTTTCAAATTTTTTTATAGTTGGCTAATTGTTAAATCGATAAATTAACCATCAAAACTGCCCTTAAATATTTTTCTTAAGACTTAAAAATATTATACTAACAATAACTTATAACCTTGCCACCAATATCATTGATTATATTTTTTTCTTTTTTTGTGCCGTAAACTGTACACTAGCCTTTATTCTTACAGCATATTTTTAATCCCAAATAAATAATTTTGTCAATTGTTCCTCAGCAAAAATCTAGATCAAATAGTTCAAAAACTTATTCAAAAACAGAACAATCTAAAGTAGTAGAAAAATTCTTTAATCCATGAGATTCCATAAATTTGATTAAAAACTGTCGCCATAAATGATATTCATAATAATCACATTATTTCTCCATGCTTCAACAACTCACAAACGCAATGAGCAGAAAATTTAATTCGTTTCATAATAATTTACAAGTCCATAATAACATTCATCTGAATTTCAAAAAAGGACTCATCAAGTTTTTTCTTGTTTTTTTTTTTATTTCATCAAGAACCTCGTTTAATTTTTTTCATTTGCTTTTTTTTCTTGTCTTAATGTCAGTCAATTTTATTCCGCTTGCTTGATAGAAAATTTGCTCATAATGATGAAAATGGCTCCAAATGATCATTGAAAATGTAAATTTTTATTTTCTGTGTTTTCAAGTATTCACCTCATTTCAAGATATTTGTTTGTTTTTTTTTTTTTTTTCATCTTCTGCTTGAATGAGTACACTAAAGATTGCCTTAGTAGGTAGTCTTTTAATGAAACCGCGACTAATGGAAACCCTTTTAATGTATTTTCATCCCACTAACGGAATGTTTTTTTTTTGTATGTTTTCAAAGTTTCCATTCACTTAAATGGAAAACTGTCTGATGACTAAAACAAAACAAAAAAAAAAAACGGAAAGAAGGAAAAGCTTTAATATTCTTCTTTCAAGCAATTCCGGTACACTCGGGCGTATACGTAACATTCTTTCAATTAAATGTCGTTTTGGTCTTTTTATCTGTTTGTCGGTGGCTCAGTGGTGCCCCATAAAGAATTTATTGTGATTTCATGTTAACAATAATATTTCCGTCAAAACAAGCTGTATTGTTGCATGTGCAAACGAACAAGCAGACGACGACGACGGCGATGCCGATGACAGCGACGCACTAGCATTCAAAGAGTCCTGATTTCAGATGCTGCAAAAGCGAGAAAAACTGCATCGAAGCATTTGCAGCCAACGGCATTGGACTTTGTGTGTGTATTATTGTGGTATGGTGGCAAACGGGAGAGATGTAGGAAACAGGAAATCGCCATAATTTGCTCAGATGTTAACAAGTTTTTTTTTTTTTTAACCCAATGCATGAGAAAAAGAATTTCGAGATATATTCGTAGTCTTTTTTTTAATACAATATACGCTTAAGCTTTTGGCTGGAGAAGTGTTGAATTAACTATCAAGCAAATGTGAGAAAATGTACACAAACGAGGTGATGTTGTAGGTGGAAATGAAGAAACAAAGTGAAAATGGTTTCATTTCATCTCAATGAGTGTGCGAGAGTTTATTTAATGGAATTAAATTATAATGTATTGAAATTGAATTAAAAGTTTTTTTTTATGGAATTGTTGATTGCATTCAACAGAATCCTAAATGATGTTCAAAAGCAATCGATGGGAATTGAGTAAGTCGACTTGTTGTTGTAAAAGTGGTGTGTTAGGGCACAGAGAGGTTTTAAAGTGACTCTCTGTAATTAAAAGTAAAAAAAGTTGCAACTACACAAAAAGTGGTTTTCTAACTAAATCTTATACAATCTATATTAAGCTAAATTAAGTTCAAGATTGTTCATAGCCTTAACTGGATGGATAGATTTAAGCAAGAGAAACATTGATTGTAAAAACAACGCACATTTTTTCAGTCAACTACATGAAGTTTCTACAATCATAGTCCTGTCACACAAGACAAAAAATTTGCGTAAGGTTGCAAGAAAATGTATTGCATCGCTTTGGTTGTTTTTAGTATTTAACCCAGTTAGGAAATTCGCTATAAGCTATATGCATGGAGCATCAAGAACCTAATTAATTTTTTACCTCTTCTTAGAGAAAAAGTGGGTTATTTCATATATTTGGAATTCTTTGTGATAAACATATATCCATTTACCAACAGTATATACTTTTCCCATTAATTGGAAATTCATAGAATGAAAACAGTTCGAAATATTATCAACAAGTATGCACATGCTTAGACCAAAAAAGTATTTGAAACGAAAATATAAACAAATACCTTAAAGCAGATGGTGCTTCAGTTTTATTTTAATTCACATGAATTTTAACTACACGAATGTTGATACAAATTGCCCTTTTGTATGAATAAAAAAATAAATCAATTTTACCTTCATATTTCTGCTGCAAAAATAAACTAATACACAAAAAAAAAATTAAATTAAAGTTAAAATTTTAAAACATAAATTCATGGAGAATGTCAATTCAAAAACCAACATTTATTTTATTTTGATTATGTAGAGATGATATAAATAATGTATTGATAGTAATACTTTCAAATGAAATTAATTGTACATACATATGAGCTCATAAAAATAATTTAATTGAGTCGAATTAAGTTTAATTTAAAAGAATCAATATAAAAATAATAATTATGTATTCAAATAATGAGCTTATGTATTTTACTTTTTCATTGGAAATATCTATTGCATATTACGATACATCGGTAGAATATTTGAAACAGAGAGAAGGTCACTGTAATAGCACATTCTTCGATGGCAGACGTCATTAACAATCAACTTAAAACCTTTTATTCTACTGTCAAATCTGTAATCAAAGTCTTCTAAAAAGATGTGTAATGCTTACTGGTGAAACAGAATACAAAATTGCTGTAGCACAGAAATTTGCTGAAGTAAAAGATTGTCCAATAAAATGCACGACTGGATCGCATGAACTTGCTAATGAAGCTCAAGGCTATTATGAATATTAACTTAGGTTAAAAATATATGATTTTAGTGAAGTTACATACATGATTTCATAAAATTGGAAACATGTCAAAAGTGAAAATAATAAAATGTACTCATGCTCATGTAGTGCAAAAGTTTTTCATACCATTTTGTAAAAAGAAAAACAGACAATATTGTTGAATTTCGAAACGTCGCGTCTTTTTACCGTCATCTCGGCTAACAGACAACGAAAACTGTGAAATTTTGTACAAACATTTTTTTTTCTCAACAAAAACTCATCATAATTTCAATTTATCTATTCAATAAAATTTCATAATTCTAAACTTTATTCTTTTTGAGATGTACAAAAACTTTTTTTTGTCTTTTACCCAATTTTACCCTAACTTCCCAGTGGAATTTTAATGAATCATGTTTTATCGGTATCTAACATTATACCACCTTTCTTTTGGTGTACTTTTTTTATCACTTATAGCGTAGAAAATGAATCAGTCAGATTCAATTGCAATGGCCGACTTCTGTAATTTAAATTTGTTCTGTTGCACGCAAAATGCAAAATAAAAGAAAAATAAACCCAGTATAAAATGTAAGTGTGTTGTTTCTCTTTAACTACTTATAGTTTCTGTGTGAAAAAAGCAGTAATGATAGACTAAAAAAGTCTATGTGTTATTACTAATTAAATATTTTTTTAAACACCGGTAAAGAAGTCTATAACTTCAAGAAGTATTTCGAATTCAATAAAAATGCCAATTTTAAAAACTCCACTAAAAATTCATCTGGTAAAACGGCAAAATGACTCAAAAATTCAATACTCACATTTGATGAGTTTTATTTTAAATTTATTGTCATATTCAGCAGCTGCATCAAACAACCACACAAAATTCTGCTAAAATAATTTATTTTGTGTCTTTAAATTTAAAAAATCATTTATTTTTCAAAATTGATTCAATATTATGTATTTATGACATCATGCACGATATAATAATAATATTTGAGGAAGACATTTCCCAGAATCTCTGTTGTTGATTTCAATAATAACAACAACAACAACAACAACAAAAGTTTTATGAAAAACCTAAAATACTCGACGAGTATAGGAACCGACTATATATTCTGGCGTTGATAGTGTCAGTCAAAAAAAAAGTTTGCGTGACAGGGGCAGAGTTGCATGTAAATTGGATATCATTTTCAGAATTTTGTGTTACGAGTTAACAGAATATGAGTATATTCGTTGAAGTTAAAACGAGAAATAAACATGTGACACCAATTCAAAGTTTTTAGGAATCTTCAAAAATATTTTAGAAATTTTGTTACATGAAGTACTAACGAATAGGTATACCTAGTTTAGAATATAAAGCACTTCAAACACGTTCCCTTAAATGAGCTGTATGAAAACAATTTTAACGAGGATAAGGATGAATTTTAAATGTATTTGTGAAGCATAATAAAAATGGTTATTTACCATTTTCATATCCTTGAATAGTTTGCAGCTTTTATTGAAAAAAATATTTTATTGATCTCGTACTTAGACTTAAATCTTTTTACATAAATGCATAAGTCCTGTCCTCCTTTGAAAATATTCTTTGCTTTTCTTTTTTTTTTTTTGTCTTCATCAAATAAATCCTTCCAACGCAACAACATTTATGCTAATCTAGTATTGATTTTTACATAATTCTGTATCCTTACGAGTTATACAAAGTAAATTGGAATGTGGAATAGTTGCGGGAAAAGGGATGATGCAAAATATAATATATTGAAAAAAATAGGAATACAACCAAGGAAAGAAAACTTTGTTCGAATACAAAAAAAAAAAAGGTTTTATACTTTTATATTTTATTACACACATAGTTTGGGGGCTTACAAAAGTTTAAGGAGCTGGTGATAAAATGAACTTATACGATTTTGCTAAAACAATTTTGACTGTGTCGATTATAATTCAGAATTAGTCTATTAGTGATAAAAGGCTATTGCAGGCCTAATAATTTTGAAAAAAAAAAATAAAGTAAAGTAATATTTAATATTTACTTTCATGTAGAAAATTTTTTGGCAACCGTATGGCCGTATGTATTTTTTCAATTTTGTTTACTAATTGGTTCACCCATTTGATTATTATGTGGTTCATTATTTGTTCATCTTTTGAATTCACATTCACTTCTTAAATTTTAAATTGTGGTGAAAATGTGATCATTTCAAAAAGCCAGAATTAATAATGCTAACAGGTTATTTTTTATGAAAATTTTAATGCATATAAACAAAAACCTCATTTTAAGAAGATAGAAGAACAACGAAGATTAAACTATCTTTTCTTAATTATTTGCTAAAATATGTTGCTTATATAAGATTTGGTATGTCTCAAATGATTTTACGTAATCGAAAACCTTGACCTATTAGCTGCCATCTGCCATCAGCTCCCTAACTTATTCGTAATGTAACTAAGTACCTACTTGGAAGGAGAGAATAAAATCAAAAATGAAAAATTCATAGCAGGACAACAAATGTAATAAAAATTGCAATGAAAACTTTTTCCTAACATTCTTTCTGTGCAAATAAAATATTATAGTTGAACGTGTACAACTGTGGGATATTTTTGGGTAAGTTGTTAAGGGTGTTGCAATGAAATTGAAAAGTTTGTTTGTGTGGTGATGGTTGGTAGTAGGATAAAGGATAATGTAAATTTACTTCAGAAGATCCCTAATAATATAATATTATGATAAATAGACTATTATTTCTTGATGAATTTCAGTCCATTCTGAATGATACTAAATTGGAATAAAAAATTATTTAGCAAGCTTCATGCTTCATCTTATTGGGTCTGCCATAGCGATTAATTTTTCTTTCACAAATTAACAGAATTTAAAAATTGTTATCGTTCGAATTCATATGACTTATAGTTTACGAAATTTTGAAAACTTGTTTTTATTGTTTTGAAATATCTGACTTGAACGATTAAGTACCTCAAATACAAAATTTTTGAATTAATCGAATTTTTTTCGAAAAGGGCTCTTACGATTTCAATTAAAAACTGCGTTTCTAATGCGTCTAAAATAGTGTTTTCGTTTGAAAAAAAAATATTTTTTTGGCATAATGTACCTACTTCGTTAAAAATTGATAAAGTTTGAAGAGGTTCAATTTGGAAACTATTATGGCTACGTAGACAATTGTATGCTCAAGTTTTGGCAAATTTGTTTTCTTGAACTCTTAAGTAAATACTTTTAACTAAAAACTAATCCTTCATGGTAAAACTTTATAAAAAATACAAAATCATTGAAAATTTCTCCTTTTTTTTTGCATTTTGACCATGTTGCGTTACGAAAATTTGTTGACAAACCTCATATTCGGATTCAGCAACCCCAAAAACATAAACTATGAAAGCAATCAAAACTACTCCAGGTAAAATCACAATTTAACGGGATTAATTTACAAACAATTATTTTAAAATTCAAATATTCTCAGCAACTTAAACTGCTCGAGCATGCGAGTGGTGCACTTAATTTAAAGTGCTTCTTAATTTCGTTTAAGTTCCATTATTGACGTGTTTTATGCGTCAAGTGCGTATGCCTTTCAAAGTCAAAAGCTTTCTCGAAATGCTGAATGGTGTTTGGCTGTACGAATGTACATTTATGTGATTTTCTTTTATTCTACCACCAGCAAGTTCACTACCTCTAAGTAGCTTATCCGCTTATATTTCTCCTTTACTCTCAAAGTTAGGCTCGTTAAAAGTTAACAAAGAAAAAAATAAAACATGAAGAAGTCTAGACGTAAATCAATTTCATAGAATCTATTTAGAAATGTTCTTAGGGAAAATAATATCTGTTTCGACATTATGTTTGGTGTCTTCTTTGAAAAGTGCCACATAATTTCAAGAGGTGCAAAGCTTTTAAGCTGTCATCTAAGATTTTTGACTTGTGGACAAATGTATCAAATTTCCGTTATAACTGACCACATACTTATGGAAATTCAATAACTTGGAAGTAACTCACAGACTTTAGATCTTCTTAGTTTCTGCTACTTAACCAGATAATAACAAGACAAATACAAGTAAAGGGCTTCTTTCATCTTAATAATTTTTTTAAGGCCTTAGAGTTCAAAAAATTGAGTTTTTGTATGAATGACTGAATTAAAATATAGACGAGATTGAACATTTAAAAGCTTTCTTCTTAAAAAAAGAGGAATGAAGTTTTTGACCATATTTTCTTCAATTTCGCTGAGTGCCTGAAATCCATTATAAGTGTACTGACAATGTGTTTTTGAAAAATTTGGCATGTGCAAGAAACCAATGATGTGAGATATTACTGTGTTTTCTAGTTCATTAAGTCTGCCCACACAAAATAAATTTGCTTTACATGAAGAACCAGAACTTAATTCGAACAAACTAAGAGTAGCTACTATGATACTGTTTTTTTTTTTTCTCAACTTAATTTTCTAACTTGCCAACAAATAAGCCAACATAATTATAAGCTTTCGAACTGCGTTTCTGGTACAAAACCCTAAACCCTATGATTAATTCAAATACATATTTCACTTTTGTGTCAATAAAAATCAAAACCAAATCATCAGATACACCGCCAAATTACATTAAATGATTAATTAGATTGTGTGGTGAGTGAATGAGATTATAGAAGTCAAGTAATTATACAAACAGGACATCTGGTAAACTTGATTAATTATGTATTTTGTAATTAGTATGCGTGTTGACATTACTTCATGTTTATAATGTGAAGCTACATTAGTTCCGCTTCGAGGACAACTTGTTACTTCAATATGGCTTTTTTTGGTAATTGAATTTTCAAACAAACAAAAAAAAAACAACGTTAACAAAAAGGAATTAATAAAAGATATAATTAGGTATTATTTGTTTTCTGCTGTGGTAGTGGTTAATTAAAAAGGACAATGAATATCCTGTAGAGAGTTTCAAACCTCGCAGTCGTATTTAGAATCCATTTTTTTTTTGTTTCAGATTTGTATTACTTTAAATAACACTAACCAAAAAAAAAATTAAATTCACATATGAATCCCTCATTACTTAACCTTGCTCTAATAGATAATGTTGCTCAGGTTGCTAAGAATCTTAAATTAGAGTTTGTAAATGCAGTTTTTGAAAAAAAAAACAGAATTCAATAATTTTAAAATGACATCAACAGCTCTTTTAAAAGAATTTGAGCTCAAATCGAAGTAAATTTTATACATGTACAATTTTCAAAGGACTTTTCAAGAAAAAAAAAAAAAAATGGTATGCCAATTTAAAGCAAAAAAAAATGAAACTTATTAAGTTATTAAGAACCTCTTGCGTAAAAAAAATTCATTCAAAATTTCTCGTCGCTTACGAAATAACCGATGAAAAAACTTTTTTTTTGTTTTAAATCGTATGACCTTGTATGTTGTAGTACGCATAAAAATTTTATTCAAAATCGTTAGAGCCGTTTTTGAGAAGAATTAATTTTTCCCATATGGCAGATATCGGAAATCACTCTCTTATTCAGAGAAAAATTAAATTTTGTAATTTGAGCTTAATATAAATGATCAGGAAGAACACAAAGTTCTAAGAAAAATATAAGTAATAGCTCATTTTATTCATAGGCATGAATTTTCGGTACAATGGACAAAATATTACCGAAAATTCTTCAAAAATAATTGCAAAGTGATAAAATTTGGCTTCTTTTAATATAAATATCTAGAAGGGTGTTTTTTGCTAAATTTATTCGGAAAAATAGTGAAATTTGTAGCACTCTCATGGCTATTATAGAACTTCAACAATACACAGAATTTCACAGCAAAGATTTTAATTGCTTCCAGCATGTATGAAAAATGATTTTGACCATTAGAATGTCGATAAATTGTACTTTCTCCATATTTTTCTTGCTGTAAGTGGTTGCATAAAAAAGAGTATAAATTAGATTATATTAGAACTTTGAGGTCTTAAAATTGTATTTTTTCCTGCATAAGAGACCCAAAGTATTTGATTTTGTTAGCGGAGATACAATTATTACACATTGTTCTCTTTCGTTTAACTGTTCACAAAAATGTCAAAAAAATATAACTTATGTGCGCTGTGGTGAACGGTTCAGCGAGATTTCGTAATTTTGTTTGCAAAATCTGGTTGGTGTGAAAAAGCTATAAGAAGGCCTTATATAAAAAAGTGAACATGATTTCGTAGTAAAAATTTTTGAGGAAAATAACTACAAATAAAAATGCAAAATTTAACATGAAACTGCTAAGTAAAATTAGATTTATATCAATATAATTACACAGGTCTGCAACGAAAAACCCAACCATACTATTCAAAAGGATTTTGGCATGCTGAATCAAGCTGAATTTAAAAATACTGTATAAAGCAATAATTTTTAGAAAATAACAAAACACCAACATTTCAAAATTAGGAATAGAAAAATAACTTTAAAGGAATGTGCTAATAAAAGCTGAGAAATTCCATGATTTGTTCGTTCACAAAAGGCTGCAAGTAATACGTACCACACCACGCACGTCCCTAAAATTAAAATAACTTACCTAAAAGCTTTTCGAGTCTATGTTCATATTAAATTCAGCCGATAAAATAACTTAGAAACTTTGTTCGGTACGAGTATCCATAAAATATATAAAATACATACATTTTTACTTAATTTCAAAGGTTTGGTACGTAACAGAAAGTTGACTTCCAGTCGACCATAATCTTCCTTGCAAACAGACAATTCTTATGAAAGTAATTTCATCGCTTGAGGAAGGAAACTTGAACATATTCTGCAATGGTTCAACCATCAACCACATTTTCACAGAGTAGAACTGTGCAAGTTTAAAATAAATACAAACAAAAGCAAGATATTTTCAAAAACATTAGCAAACCCAAGAAACCACTTTTTGTTGAATTCTAACTTTATAGCGATTTATTTTATTTTATTTTTTATTTTGTTTTTTTTTTTTTTTTAAATAAAACTGCATAAAAGTCTGTTGCTTTTTTTTTGTGTGTTTCTAATATTCGTAGGGAATAAAACTACTGCCTGCAATATAACCGAAAACGTTAATGAAAAACCAAGACAAAAAAAAAATCAAAAAACGTTTTCTTCTTAAAATCCATAAAGAAGAAAATTATTCATCGTGTACCTGACTTGCATGGAATACAAAACAAAGAAAAAATTTTCTTCCTTCTTTTCATATAAAAATAAATGAGCGAAACTTAAATAAATTCTTTTTTTTTTTTTTGTTCTCTGAATGAGGTTAAGGTGGCTTTCATAATGGGTTGACATTTTTGTGAACTTGGGAAGTTTGAGATGAATAAAAGTTTAATGGAGGCCGGCTGACTAACGTTTTGGCGTTTCAATAGAATTTTGTAAGGTTTATTAGTTTTATCGATTTCTCTTTATTCTTTTTTCGAGTTTTCAAAAGGTTATAAAGACACGTTTCTTTTTTTTTAATATTTTTTTTGGTGAGAATAATGTGGGAGTAACCTTCAAGTATGAAATTTCTTGATAAAAAATACACGAAAACTTTGAAACTAATGATGTTTTTTTTTTTGAATATAAACTGATAAAGCATTGCCAGTGTTTTTATCTTATTTTGTAGTTTAACTTGATTGATCAACGAAACTCAACTATAGATATTTCGTTGAACGATTCACCTACACTTCCTATGAAATTAAAATGTACAAGTCTTATAGTTCCAGCTTTTGATTACACAGGAACATCTGCTCAAAAAAAAAAAACATATGTACAATTAAAAACATTAAAACAGAGAGAAAGTAATGTTTTAATTTTATTTAAATCCACATTCATTTTAATTACATTAATTCTGATACAAATTGTCCTTCATATCAAAAAAAGAAATAATAAATCTATATTTTACCTTCATAAAAATGTCAGCTGTAAAAATAAATTGATAATTAAAAAAGAATAAATAAAATTAAAAAGCAGTTTAAATTTTAAAATATAAATTAATGGAGAATGTCAATCCAAAAACCAACAACCATTTCATTATGATCATCTCGATAATAATTTATTGGTTCATAAATAAAAATTATTTTATATGAACTGATAAATATAATTTAATTGAGTCGAATTATATTCAACTTATGTGAGTCAATATTAAAATAATAAATATTATAAGTCAGATGTTGAGTTATGCTTAAATCATACTTCATACTTGTTAATGAAATTTATTTTTCTGTATGAAATATTGTTGGAAAATTTCTTATCAACAGATTATCCAATATTTTTTGATAATTGTTTTGTTATGTGCTTTCAAGAATCATTTCCTCTCCTTCAACAAATTCAAATAACATTTAAAATGTAAATGTATAAAAATTGAGCCATTTCCGATAAAAAAGAATGGGAAAAATTTGCTATAAAAAATTGTTACCGAAACTTAAAAGCTTTCATAACAAAAGTTGAAATCAAGTGAGCCATTAAGGAATAAACTACCGTTGATTGCGGTTTAAAAAAAAAAAATAGGTTCCAAAAGAAATCACATTATTCAAACAAAGTACCATGATTTTTTTAACTGAAATCGTAATAGCCGAGAAAAAGAAGCTTTTGTTTAACCGTGAAAAAGGTGGCACCGCTGGGAATGGAATAAATATGTCATTTCGGATTGTTATACTTTAGACACCAACAATTAATAAAATTGAAAGAAAATTATGTACCTCCAAGTTTTCGTTAAATTTGATTAAACTTTCTGTAGTTTTTGTCTGAGCAAAATAGACATTCAACCCAGAAATAATTCGCACAGAGCTGAAAATTGGTACAGAGCATTGAAACATCGATAGATATAAAATGTCAAAAGTGCCCAAAAGTGTCATGTATGTTTTTCAAGGTTAAATGTCAAAAATGTTGGTTTTTCGTAAAACTTTGAAACGGGAGAAGCTATCAAAAATGAGTAGATATGAAACTTGTGATTCACTAAAAACGTTCCATGACATTTTTTTCTAAGAGCAAATATTATTTTTAAACCGTGAGTCGTATCGAAAAGTTGTTTTAAAAAAAAGTTATAGATTATGTGGTTTTATATTTTTAAATACTATTTGTTTTTTTTTTTTTAATCTGTCAAAAAAATTATTTGTTTTAATTTGATCAAAACTCAAAAATTTCTGATAGCTTTTATAAAAAATAAAAAAAAAAAAATTTAGATTTATATAAAGTACAGATATTTTTTGTTAGCATTTATATAATTTTTCATACATAAATCATTATCAAGTATTTTCTATAAGCTTTAATATTAAATATACAATTATTTAAGAAATTGTTCGAAAGCCCCTAAGAGGACAAAGTTTTCCACAATAATTTTAAAGATAATAAGATACATCAGAGTTGTCATAACATTTTTTCCATGCACGCCATAAGTTTCAAAATATTGCGACATAAAAAATTGTAAAAAAATTATAAATACTAGCTTTTCAATTCGTACAACGACGCACTGTACAATATAATAGAGGAGGTGTTCAGGTCATTTGATTCTGAATAGCCCGATTGAATTAAATTAAAATTAAAAATGTATCAAAGAAGAAGTGAATATTTGAGAACAAAGTTATGTCAGGCTTGAAATGATAAAAATCCAAGTATTTTCTACTTATCCAATCGATATGTTTCTACAAAAATGGTTATGCTCAGCACAAATATTCTTTAACTGTTTTTTTCTTAATCTTAAAATAAAAGTGTTTCCAATTTTCAGCTTAATCAGTAAAATGACTTTCTTTAATAAAAAAAACTCTTAACAAAAAACAAACAATTTCCAAAAAAAACAAACATTTTAATCAGTAAAAAAAAAAAAATCGTTCAGCCAAAAAAAAACTTAAAGCAACCTTTTCTACTATGTTCATGTCGAATGGCAAGGTAAACATAAAAAAATGTCCGATTCTGATGTTCGTACAAATTCTTGCATAGAACTTTCGGAAATCCGCAAGCTTGACAATCTTCTAACACAATGTGAGACAAGTAGCTGTGAAAATATATGCATGGACTGCTGCGAGAGTCTAGGCAATTCCCGCAGTGAAGTCGATTATGCAGGCATAGTTGCAGCAGCAGAAACTTCGGGACTTCAGCAAGCAAATTCAATTCCACCAGCAACCAGTACCACATTGACCAGCACAACTACAGCTGCCAGCACCAGTATTGCAGCTCTCTCCAAGCCACCATATTCCTCAACGTCTGCCAAACTGCCACCAACTCTCGCACAAACTCGCGAATCACCAGCAACTCAACTACTATCGCTCGTATCGAAACTCAATCGCAGCATTGATCGCAACACCTCTGCTTCGGATGTGGTCATGGAAGCAAATTTTCTTGTGCAAGGCACTGTTTCAGGAGGCGGAGGAGGCAAACATCATGATGGTGTGAGTTGCAATCATAAGCATCATCAAAAAAACACAAAGCCTACCAAGAAGAGCACTAGTCTCGATGGCAGCGAGAATGACCTCTCAGAGGCGTTATCATCGAAAAAGAAGGACCTCGAAAGTTCAAAGCGTTACTACAGCCTAGACAAGGAACGTCAAGATCGTGATAAGGATGATGTCTTTGTTGGCAAAAAACATTGTTCCTTCGATCGGTCTGTGCTGATCAATGAACATGACGAATTCAAAGGAGCTACAGATACCCAACACCAGAAGATGCGAAGACTGTCAGTTCGCAATGAGTCTGTTTGCATTTGTGAGAATTGCGAAAAGGGCAATGTGATTTGCGTTAAGTCAACCAGTACTGGCGGTGGTGGCCTGTTCTCTCGCAAATCCAGAGATAGCACTGCCGGTATAGGGCGGACAAGTATTGGCATGAAAAAAGTCAAGTCGAGTGATACCACCTTGAAGGACCATGAGTCGGACCATGACTCGACGCATGGCAGTCTTCGATCAAAGTTTTCACCGCAAATATTCGGGCGCAAGATATCAACACGAAGCCATATGCACCACGGCGATAGTGATCATGACCCAGAAACGGCCGACAAGGAGGCCCTGCTTGGCCACAAGCTCGATATAAAACTGCCAGAGCCCGTGGAAACTGTAAGTTTTTAAACTTTTTTTTTTAAAACATATGTTTTTGAAATTTTTAAATAAATCAGGTATTGAGTTTTATTGGCCCGCAAAATGTAATGTGATTGGCCAGATTTGACCTTCTATTCAAGTAGACTAAGCACCAATCACTCAGGGCAGTTACTCAGTGTTAATTAGAATAAATGATAATAAACGTCCCCAGAATTTTCCAAACGCAACATCATCAGTCTTGCAGCCCCTGCACTAATGATTTTGTATTGAAATTTAAATTGCATTTTTTTAAAATTTTATTGTGAAAGGAAACATTTTTAGCATTTCACCACAATCCTTCTGCGGTTTTCAATGAATTTTTTTTCATTTTAAATTCCTGTTTGCTGTAGTGTGTTTGTTTTTTTTTTTCAATGTGGTATTTATTTATTTTTTTGTTTGTTTTATTTTTAAAAATAAACGAATGCCAACGGTTGTTGTGATTTCCTCCCTTTTGAAATTCTTTAAGGATAGGAAATGTGTTAGTAAAAAAGGATTTTGTATTTCCGATTTATGCATAGAGTGGCGAGAGCAATGGAAATGCGATTACTTCCGCTTCTTTATACATTCCTTTCTTTTTTTTTTTAAATAAGCGATAAAGGAAATTATTAGCATAAATTTAATAAATGCAAACGGGTGTATTTAAATTGTGTAAAATTTCATGAAACGAATAGCACAGAAGTTTCACTTTTTAGAGCAAGTTGACGAATTTCGAAAAAAAATTAAAATTGAATGTGTTTAATGTGATCAGTAAGTGTATCTTAATATAATTGTTGAATAATAGCCCACGTTGGGCGCCAATTGTTGCAATCATTTATTCTCAAAGTATAATAAAGGACGATTATTTGATTTGACCAATGAGAAACAAAAGATTATACGACTCGAATGTCCATTTTACTTATTATAAAATAAATAATCCACAGCAATTTGTTCCTCGAATAACCTTATACATTTGAATAAGTTGTAATGAGAAGCATACTAAAGTTTCCATAATGCATCAAAAAACTAATTGGTATTCAAGTGGAAGAGGAAATGTATCACCCAGGTGTCCGAATAAAAGTAAATAAGAAATTAATAATAAAAAGTGTAGTGCAGCGATAACACAATAAAAACACAATTTATCATTTTCATTCTTAAAGGAGTCAAAATTATGCAAAAAAAAAATGCATTGAAACCGCAATTGCATGCATGTTTTTATTCTCTATGAAATAATTTATGGCTCACTATAGCCTCTTAGACGCCTAAGCTTTTTGTTGAATTTCGTAAATCCAAAGATATTTATTAGCATGGTAAGCTTTTATATACAAATATTATCCCTGTTGTTACCCTTAAGAAGGGGCTATTAAAATAATTGGACTTAAATGGCAATATCAAAATTAATGATATCGCATAGAAGAATTATTATTTGTGTATGGTAACTTTATATTCCGAATGAATACTTAAGCACAAATAAGTCAGGAACTGATTGTAACTGCTGTAATACCTAGTAGCCTAATTTAAATGCTAATATTATACAGGATTATCCAGGCATTTTGGAGATTACTGATACACTGGTAGTAATAATTCAGCGAGAGGATTTGTTGAGGATTTATCGTGGGAAGGTAAGGAAATTTGAATATTTTGTTTGCTATACATTTTAATGGCAAAATATAAGGTTTTTTTTTGTCTAACTATTTTTTAGGTTAGATTCCTTATTTTCCAAAATAGAACCAAACCTTCGTTAGAGGCAGCAGCAGCAGTCTCTACAAACAATATTGAAGGGCAATTTACTGGATTCGAACCCACACACATTTGGCGCGACTGTTAATTGCACTTATCTTCATTGAGGCTCTCTCACAAATTTGTTCCTACCATTATGTAAAGAACTATCTTTTTTTGTTGAATACTGACAACATTGGCTTCTTCTACAATGGTACGTTTTTTTTATTGGTGGATTCATTTGTGGAGGTATTTTCGTGCAATGTTACCTACCTTTTAGAAAAATCAATAAAATTGTATTCTTTTTACATGTACAGTACATTTAATAAATTAATGGCTGATTTCATTAATATCTGGCTAAAGAATTTGTACATAGCAATAAGTACCTCTATTAAATATTTCTATCTATTTTCGTTACCGAAGAGCATTTCAAATATTTCGAATATTCATCTCGTTCATCTTTGAGGTTTTTGGTAACATTCGTGGTCATAATAAGCGACTCTTTTGCACCAGAATGAAAGATGTCATTATTAAATTTTTGCTCAACATCCAGTAGATCAGATAAGTTGTTCGAACTTGAGCTCCAGTGGGGGGAGGCAATTGCATCCATTTTGACCCCCCCCCCCCCCCCTCTATTTCCTATTTCTAGCTGAATGTGTCTAACCTTTTACGAAGTACTAACTTGACTGTAGACTTACTTTGTATTAATTTTAATGATCTCCTCAGAAATTGTTTGAATAAATAATGGAGTCAATTGACTTGATATTTTTTTTTTTTGTGTAAAGACTTAAAAACCAAATTGACTTTATTGTTTTTGTTTTAATACTGAAATTACTTGTCTCCAAGATTCTCGTGAATATTGAGTTTAATATCCATTTCACGGTAGGAGAGTGAATTCCTTAATGTCAATTTAGGTCATCAATCAAATCTAAAAATCCAAAAAGTTTTTTTAGGTATTTATTAATTTCATGTTTTTTAATTTTGTTAGCTCATTCATGAAAAAAAAATATAAATACAAATGTCAAAAAACATATAATTAGCATAAATATTTAAAAAAAATGTCCTACAATCGAAAAATGTCCTGCTTTTCTCCCTGTGACTCATTAAACACAAAATAAATAAAAGCACACACTGCAAACAAAAGTACCACATATACGCTTTCCCTCTTCAGTTCAGAATTTTTTATTTTTATAATTTTCTTTTTTTTTATTTTCCACTCGAAATTGCGAAAATCAATAATTTTATCTTCCTCCTACTCTTGTGTAAAATAAATACAAAAAAAGTGTTATTTTTTGTTCACACACACGTGATATTAAAGTGCTCCTCTGCTTGCATCAGACAGGAGCTGTGGATGCAGCAAGCGACGACGACACGGTGCGCAGAGGAATGTACACGAATAAACTACTGTCGATCTATAAATGTACATTTCGTCCGCTCACCTCTCAGACAATATGATTGCCAAAATAAATACGAGTACGAACAAAACATACAAAAAAAAAAAACAAATGGACAAGAACAGAGTATCTAGCACCAGCTAGGAGCCATGAAGCTGAATAGAGAGAAGTTTTGAGTTAATACTTTGGTGCCAAAATGTCTGTATGGGAGAAAAGGGGTCAAGGTGCATTTCGGATATGGAATATGGATGTTTTTTTTTTATTGCAACCCCTCCACTTAAAGTTTTTAACTTTTTGATGTCCTTAAAGTGTACACACGTACACACACATATATTTTTCTCCATTATAGTTGTTGTCTTTTTAGATTTTCTATAATATAAATGTAGAAGAAGTGGTCACACACTACTTTATGTGTGCTGCAGTTTGTCTTAGCTAAATCTAGGTAATGGGAAGGAAATGTGTTTTCTGTTCATTTTATTTTTTTATTTTTCTGAGGTATGCAATTACCAGAATTGAGTTTATCCTTTTTTTAACACGGAAGATTGAATTTGTTGATAAGTTAGTTTCGTAGAATTTACCTATTCTTTTCAGAGAGTGAGAGAGAAAATACAAAAAAACATTGACAGCGATTTCCGGAAATGTTAATTTAGTGCAAACACTATTTTTTTTTTTTTTTTTTGAAACAATAGAAAATCGGTTTTTAGTGGAAGAAGAAGGAAGTTCATTTGATGATCTAATTTTGAAAAAGTTTAATTTATTTATTTTTGTTGTGGCTTCGGATGTGGAATTTATTGTGTTTTGTTTTGGATGAAGAGAGTTTTAATTGAATTGACTATAAATTGAATTTACTAGTCAAAACAAATAGAGTGGAAAATAAACTTTTCCTGCAAAAACTCAAATTTATTATCCTTCAAAAATTTATTGGTTTTGGAACAAAATTGATTTATGTGGAAACACAATGATTTAAAAAGTTCTATTTTTTTGACTTAAATAAAATTTATTCAAGGCTTGTTTTGAATATAAGAACTTAAAGAATATGCTATACCTACTAATCACTTTTTTCATGATCTCCCTTTCAATTCTCCGAAGTATTTCACGAGCTGCACCAGCATTCCACGCTTTTTACCATGGTAATCCACGGTATTTCACATATTTTTCAGCATTATGTTCACTCTTTTTTCGCAGATAAATACTCGTATCGTTGCTTAGATTAAGTTTTTATTTTCAGCAAGAAAATACCTTAACAACTAGTTTTGTTGGTTTCAAACAAACAAACAAAAATCGATTGAACTTTCTTTTCCCGCCTTATAAACTTAAAAAAGAAAAATATTCTAGTGACCCTATTTGAAATATAACAAAATAGAAAAAAGGGGTAAATGAACTTTTTTCTAAATTACTCCACTGAAAAGAAAAAAAAACAATAAATTGTCTTTTCAAGAAAACTTCTTTATCGATTTCAATCTAAATAAACCATCCACAGTTTTAGTTAAAAAAAAAATATAAACAAATTGAGCTGACAAACGCCATGGGTACCCACCTTACCACCTACACAAATACACAGAGAACTATCGCTCTTATCGACAAAAACGATCTAAGTTCAGTAAAAACAAAATGGGTAACCAAACTCAAGAACTCCCCTATTAAGTAGACAATTTTATTTTTTTTTGCTTACAAATACACAAGCAAAGTTACACCAATAACGTATTTTGATATAATTGAAGAGGACACGCGATAACAACAACCATGCCACACATCATTTTAACAACTCAAGAATGAAGTCTCTTTTTATTACGACGGGGCACTAAGAGCTTTTATGTCTAGTTACTTGCAGGGTGTTTAAAGAGTGGTTATTGAATTCTAAATAAATTTTGGTACCTAACAGAAGAGTATCACCAAATTTTGACAAAGCAAGAAATTTCTTCAATGTTGTCTTCAACTTCAAGCAGTTAATAGCTGCATCAATTTCGGTTTTCCGCTGATTCCGGTTCTGCTATGGTTGTGTGAAAAATTTTTCAACATCCCTCCGCTACCTGTCAACATCCAGTTCTTTCAAAAGTTGTATGGGTTGATGGAACTTGTTACTTAGCTGCACTGCTTCATAGTCAGGGTGTCTAAGCAATATTGAACTGCTGTAGCTGATAATATTTGGAAGAAGGTAAATAAAGAAAATTGCAACCAAGATTTGCATCAAGAAAAGCTCACCTATGAGTAGCTAGAAACTTAAGAATTCCTTCATTTCCATTATGTTTCGCTCAGAACAATTTAACACTTCTTTCTGCTAGAAGAAGTAAAACATTGCTTATGATTTGCAACAATCAATATTCCTTGTGTGTCAATCCAACAGTTATCCGCTTGGATATCAACCACCAAGATACTCCATATAGGGTCATCTTCATCATACTGGGTAGGTACTTCTTCCGTCATTGACTTTGATAGTTGGGCTCCTAGTACCCTGTGGTAGTTTTATTTTTATAATGGCGACTAGGCATTATTTTAATCGTTGCCCAGTTCAATTTAGGACAGATATTCCTCGCTGTATCGACTTAGATCCTTCTCGCTAGAGAATGCACCACGCGCATGACCATTCTCAGGACCCTGGATTTTTTCAGCAATTCCACACTGATGGTGCTGTATATCCAATTCATCAAAGAATTTCGTCATGTCTTCCCAAGTAAGTTCACAGGCAGTCAAACTTTGAAAGTTTTCATTGATAAGTAAGGAAGTCGAGTTTATTATGACAAGTTTTGCGAAAGGACAGTTCTCCTGAAAAAAGAACTTAGGTGCCAGGTCAGTCAGCTGAGCTGAAGTCCCTCATATATGTGCTTCACCCTATAGGATGATGGCGAACACGTGGAACTCAAGTTAGATATCTCTCTTCTGGAGTAATGCCACTTAAAGGTTGAAGAAGAGGCTGATGATTTTAAGTTCCCCATCAATTTCAAGATCAATGGCTTTGGTAGTCATAAGATCTGTGTTGGTGGTTTCACTGTTTTTCCTCAAAAAATTGTGCGGTACTTGTGCGGTTCCTGTTTTTATTTTTTCGGAAGATTTTGAATCAAGGTCAAGGTTCACTTAACAGATAAATTGATGAAAATATATTTATCTTCCCCCAAAAAATACTTTGCCAAGTTTCTCAAATTCTAAATTTTCATTAATTTTTCCAAATTAAATTTTTAACACCCTTTACAATTGCATGACTTTATATGATCAGCAAAAACACAACAAGTAATATTGTTCCAAACATCCTACTGCCCCACATATAGGCCGATGAGCGTGTATCTTCACAAAGAGATACTACCAAACCCATACAAACACGAAAAGTTAAACACGTACACGTACATGTGCAAGCAGAGTGTAGTAAACAGCACCTTTAAAAGCAAATCATCATTAGCATCACCATCACTCGCTTCACTTTACGCCCTAACGAGCGACTATCCCAATTGTTAAAAAATTGAACCCCAGTTTCTAGTTCAAAAACAAGAAAAGCTTCTCATCGCCACCGCCGCCGCACATAGATGTGCATAATAAATTTATGCCAAGGTATGTGAGTTTGTAATAAAAGCTAAAAAAAAAAAAATTGTGTAATAATTCTACTAGGAAATTTGTTCACGTGTTTGCACTATAAAGGATATATGCGGCACGACGACACGACAAAAAACAAAATATATGTATACACCCTTGTGTGTGTTTTTACGTTATTAAGGGATGATGAAGACAGAAATAAAAAAAGAAAAAAAAATTAGTAAAAATGAAAACATTCATTTTCTTTTTGAAATGTTTGCTTTCATTCTTTCTTTGTTGACTGCACAGGGTTGATACTGCTTTTGAGTAAATTGCTTTGAGCCCACGAATAAATGGAGGCAGCCTGAGATATAATCCCATATAAAAGATAGAAAATGTCTCATTCGTTTGGGGGTATTTTTTCTGTATTCTTTAATGACATTAGTCTCTAAACTTTCTTGTAGTTGAATATCCTCCTGACATGCAAACAACCCGAGTTAATATACTGCGAATGTTTTTTTTTTTCTTTTTGTTTGTCTTGATAAAGGCGGAAAGCTTATTGTGAAACATTTTTGTTTACGTTCTTTTTTAATATAGAAAAGAAAAAACAACGTAGTGTGTGAATGAATTATTATTATTTGAGCTTTGCTAGTGCTTTGCAAAATGTGGGTTTAGGAATTATTATTAAATGGATTTGAATCTTTAAGGCGGTGTTTTTGAGATAGGAATTTAGAATTTATGATTAAAGGATTTGTCATTAAATAAATGAAAACATACATTGTATGTATGGCTTTGATCAAAACAAGGTGAAAAGAATTCGATTCAGCGCAAATATTTTCCATAGGTAAAAGCGTTTTTTTGATAGAAGATTTTTTTTTTTCAATTTTGATAGAAAATTTGATTTAGTAGAAAATATTAGGTTTTTATATTAATATAAATATAAAAATAACTTAATTTATACATAAAATATTGAAAAATACCATGTCTGAGTTTGACAAAAAAAATACGTTGAATACTAAAAACCTTTTGGATAGCAAATTAATAGTTACATATTATTATTGTAGTTTTATCAATATAAAGATATTAAAAAAATAATAAAACTTGACTTTTCCTTAATGATTCCCATTAATAAAAATATCGTATTGAAACTTATTATAAAACCCTTAAGTATTATAAACAATGAAATTCAATTAACATCTTTTATTTTCTAAATTCTAAAAAAAAAACCGAGAGCTATAATTTCCGATTGGAAGTTTAACTTTACCGCTGTTGTCTTCAGTTCTCGCTTCTTACTTGAAATCATTGTCTCCTCCTTTTTTTTAGTAATAATATCCGGAACAACCACTTTTAAACACCATGCAAAAAATTTACAAAGCCAGAAGCTTACAACACATTGTTTACTTATTTTCAATTTATCCATGATTACCTAGACAGTTTTTTTTTTTTTGTTTTATTGCAAACACGAAAAGCTAAAAGACATTTGAATTAAAATGAAATTCTACACTAATTCGATATCAGATATCTTTAAGAACTCAATTAAACAAAAAAACAAAAACAAATGTTCATAATATATAGCATTTTCCAGGTGCAAGTTAATAGGTTCAACTCTTAAACTCATACATTTAAATTGCTTGATAAAAGGTAACCCTTAATTCCTTTTGTTTATGAAAGTCTCAAGTAACACTTCTCTAGTCAATAGATATAATGCGGTAGTGAACTTGGAAAAAATCAAATAAGAGGGCCGCAGCATATAAAATTGACTTTTGGAGTAAAAATATATTTTTGCTAGAATATTCAAAATGAGTTAAAGTTCTGAGGGTAATTTTACTTTCAAAATTAAAGCATCATCTATTTTTTTTTTAAAATATACGAATTAAGTTAAACCGTCCACTGCATACGAATTTTGGAAAAGTACAATACTATTTTTATTATTTAAAAAAAAGGAAGAGAATTGAATTGAAAATTGAAAAACAAAGTTTAAAACACTTTTCATAATACAACAAATATATATAAAGTTAAAAATTCTTAAGCATGGGGGCTAAGGCTTTGTTAAATTTTTGCTAATAACTGTTGAAATATTATGGTTAGAGACCCAAAAATTTAAATTAATAATATTAGGTACAACTTTGGAGACCAAAAAACTGTGTTATAATCAGGTTATCCGGCAGATCAAAACCTTGAAGTTATTTTAAATTTTAAGAACAACTTGTCTTCAATGTAGAAGTTCAATCTTTATGCTTGGCCACATTTAAATAAATTGAAAATCCACCACTGAACAAATAACACACAATTCAAAAGAAATTAAAAATCAATGTTGTTTTTCCCTTTTCAGACTTTTCGATTGGAAAATCAATTTTCATTCATTCTCTTTTCGCTCACTCACATTTTTATTTTTTACTCTTTTTCAGCGGCAGAATGCATGAGTCTCCAATATTTTTTGCATTTTTTTGTTTGTTTGAATCAACCACCACTTGAATTGACGACACGTTGCAATTTTGATAGTTTAATGATTCTTGCATACAGGGATTTACCTCCTATACCTACAGATACTGTTTTAGTATTGTTGTACCGGAAATGTAGCTGCACCTCCTCCAATAACACTATTATATGGGGTCGAAAGCTTTTTATGTGCAAAGAAGAACCTTGACTTTAATATTCAAAAAAAAAAAAAAAACTCATTGATTCATCGACCCGCACGAAAAAGGGTGGTGTGTTGTGTGGTTATGTTGTATTTTTTATAGCAACCCACTATTACGTACCGCACCTTTTTGTTCTCTCGTGTGTTATGTTCAGTTTCGCAGCAAATGAATATTATTAATTTTTCCATGAAAACATATATTTTTCTCTTTTAATGTTACCGTATATTCCACGTGTAGAACTGTAGAGAGGATGAAAAGTCGTTTTGGAACACCTATGCTTTTGTGTCACTAGTCTCGTAATCGGATTACCGTTTTTCAAGATTATAAGGCGGATAAATTAGCAGTTTTAATGAGGATTGCTAATGTTACAATTATAGGATTTAGCTTGAACTTATTTTTAAATTGTTGAACTAAGAAAATCATGAAAACAATGTTTTATGGGCGAGACGAGAAAGTACACTTGTAATTTTAACAAAAATGTCTCATTTATCAAGACTAACTAGCTTAACTTTACTAACTTTTCTGTAATAACCAAAAGGCTGAAAATACAACTGCTTAGAAGTTCTAGAGTCTTTATATCCAACCCGATGCACAACGTTGATGTGCGTAATTGGACGCAGATAGCAACCGGCTTGGTTGGAGAGTTGTGTTTGTTGAGGCCCTGATTCAAACTGGATTGTAAGGGCCATTTTAAGGTAGCAAGTAACCTGCATGGTTTTTTGTAAATGATGAAATGGTATATTTGGTAGCATGCTGGTTTGACTAACTCACGTGTGTTGTCCAATATGCTTAACTCTAGTCCAAACCATTTCCTCAGTACTATTAAGAATCAGAACTTTTAAGAAATTTCTGATGGACATCAGCTTAACACGTGAATCTTTGGTTGACTCCTCAAAAATAATGTTGAGTTTGTATGAGCTGTGACCTTCTATTGGTATCAATGACATGTAAGAATGATCAATGAAAACGAAGGCCTACAATAACAGTTGTCGCATTTGTGACAGTCTGTTATTCCAAGCTATTCTAAGACCCAAAATCTCTGACTGGTATAGTCTTGAAGGGTTGATAAGAATTGGTTAGTGGTCTTTTCTGATTGGCTTTGTACTTTTTCGAATAGTAGTGTTCAGTCCCGTCTTGAGACCTTTTCGTCGGTAAAGCTTGCTTTCTTTGAGCAGTTTGAAATATTCCTCGAAATCTTTCTATCTCCAGTACTTGGGGTTGTTCCTAAAGGTGTGGGTAATGTAGGTACAGGTATACCGTTGCCAGTGTATTTATAAAAAAATAGTACATACGGTATGCATTACCGAAGCACCCACTAGGTGCATTTGAAGAAACATTTTTCATTTTGTTATTATTCCTCCGAATTTCCATAAATAGTATTCTTAGGCAAAATATTCAGCTGCATTCTTTTATAAAATAAATTCACCGATAACACTCGTAGTTCTAAAAAATGCTCATCAGTTTACCATTGAATCAAGTTCACGACTTACTAGACGAATTTTAAGAGCTTTATCCAGCTTAACGAATCACTCTTCTTCAAAATCTTCACCAATAGCTATTCTTCATTTTTAAAAATGTGAATTATAAAAACAAAATCCAAAATGAAGAAGATTTCGCATTCACAGTCTTTTAAAAAAAAATATCGATTAAGTTCTATTGTCTCTATTCCATCATTTTTCTTTTCGTATTCAAATTATCTTTTCATCGATCTCTGTTACCACAAACCACAGACCAGACCACACCCCAATCAAAACGAGTCTCATACAAATTGCACACATTCATAGAACAGCTGTTTGTTCTAGCGACATTAGTTTAAAGAACGAACTGCCTTCGATTGAAGTTTTCACCCTTCAACAGAGATGAATCTTTTTTTCAGTTTTTCCTCTAAAGCTTCCTTTTTCTATTATCCTCCCTCAAACCACGCTGTTGTCGGTCGTAGATATACACACAGCCGCCAAACACGACAAAAAAGGGCACGAGGCTTAGGATGATGATGAGTGTGCAAAGTGTTTCCTGCAGCGTTCTTCAGGTCGTTTATCCTCTATCTCTTTCTTCTATATGTCGCTAGTTGTTGTTGTTGTTGTGAAAGTCATATTCATGAATGCATTTCAATTATGCGAGAATATAAAAGGCAAAAGCGTGTGTTATACTTAAAAAAAAAAAAAAAACAACCATGACGCTAACTTTCACGACAAAATGCTTTTGCTGTGCTTCATTCAACTTCCGGCTGGAAAAGCATCCACACACAAAAATCAAAAAAAAATCTGAGAGAAAACATTTTACATAGAAAAAATAAAATTACAAACCATAAAATAACCGCATCCCTTTAGCAGCATCCTTTATCATCATTTATGATGATGATGAATGCATTGCACTCGTATGTGGTGATTTAGGTACACACTCACACACACTTTTGCGTTTCGAGGACTTTAGGTTGATCCTTCTTTATTTTTTTTTTCACTTTTTTTTTGTTGGTATTTGCGTCGGAGGAAATTGTCCTTATGTGGGTTAAAGTGTAACGTTAAACTCCTGTCAGCAATGAATATTCTTTGTCAATTTTTTAAGAATGTTCGTCGCCACTGTAATAATTTTTTTATTGAAAGGATGCTCTTTTGTTATTGATTTTATTGAATGCTAATAAAGTTTTGAATTACTTTTGAATTGAGTGGTTAAGCAGTTAATTTACAGTTTTGTTATACATATTCGTCATTATGTTGCATCAGTCAATAGGGTCAAGTTAATTTTTAAATGTAGCTCTGTTCCTATTAGTCCAAGCAACGACCGTCATATTACTTTTAGGTTTTGCGCAATATATTGAGTAATAATATATTGCGGAAACCTAAAATATTGTAGAAAACAGACCTTACATGCTCAATATTGTTGCACAATACATGAGTGTTGCGCAATAATATTGTGTCGTGTAAGGCCGGCATAAGGTTAGAGATTAAAATTGCTTTCACTTTAGGCATCATAACTTTTAAGTTTAGTAAAAACGAAAGTATTAACATTTCCAAACAAAAGGCAATAATATGTACAAAATTCAAAAAATAAAGCTAAGAGTGTGAAGCTGAAAATGTGGTAACACTGTTCAACTAAAAAACACACTCCAATAATTCTTATGCAAACAAAATTGTTCACATTTTGGTTTAGTTAAATGCCAAAATTTGCATCAAATTTTAGCCTTATTTTTCTACTATCTTATAAAAATGTCAGGTGCCAACTCTATGGGTAAAAGTGTATGACAACCCTATTTGAATGCAATAAACCACTAAAAGCACTTACTTTTTATTCAAAATGTATGATATTTGACAGAGTTTAAGGCTGGAAACATACCAAATTTAGACCGGACTATCTTATACCCAAAAAAATTTGAGGCACCAATTCTAAAATAGGTTTAAGCATACGGTAACCCTATTTAAATGTAATGGAAAATACATTTGATTGAGTTAAAAACTAGAAACACACCAAATTTTAGTGTCTAAAAATATGTTTTTCGATAGAAAAGATTCCGATCTAAAATTTGGTTTATTTTTCGGTTTTAAATCTGTCAAATATGGTACATTTTCTAGAAAAATTAGTGTTTTCATTTTTTTGTTTTTATTAATTTTTTTTTTATTTTTTGTATCAATTGTTCTTTCATTTGACACCAATTAAAATTGCTTACCTTATAAGCTAAGTAATCATACAGTCACCTCCCCGACTTTATATTTTTTACTTCTAATGCCGTTCCAAAAATTATTCTATTCAATGGTTAAAAAAAAAAGTTTTTTTTAGACAATCTCCTTCAATAGAACTAATCTGAATTTAAATATTCTTGAATATTTATTACTGGCTGACCCAGCAGACGTTCTCCTGTCCTACAAAGTGATTTTAATTTTGTACTTCACAGCTGATTTGAGAATCATAGAAAAACGTGGACTATCAAAGAAAACACGTGTAATGTCGTAAAAGTGTGAAATAGCTCAGAAAGAAACGTACGAGCTCGTGAATAAACGCCTTGGATATCGCAAAAAAAATCGTGAAAATTCATGGAAGAAAGCTTTGTGCTTAGAAGTTATATCACTAGTATTCCGCACTTTTATCCATGGTATTTCTCGCGTTTTTCCGCGACTTTCCCCAATTTTCTCTATAATTTTTTTCGTGTTGCTCGGCGTATTTTACTTTTTTTGACGTGGTATTAAGAGCCTTATAGTCTATTTTTCACGGGTTTCTTTTTTATTTCTCTTATACAGTTTTAGTCTGATATTCATTTAAATTAAATTCAATGGAATATGGATATAGCTGCCGAAACTACTGATAAATCGTCGGGCACGTTTTAACAGCTAGCTCAATGGTATGCAATGAAATTACTTCAAATCAGCTATCAAAAGATAATATACAATGACATGTACTCGAATTACTTGAGCCACCATTCCATTTCCATGTTCTGTTTTTGTCATGGTATAGGAGATGGCGTTGTATTGAAACTGCGTACTGCATAACGAAAAGTAGAACGAAATTTTTCGTTCACGATTTTGTTGTAGGATTTTTGTATGATATTTTTTGTTCCGCTTCAATTGCGTATCAGGCTTAAATTAGAAACTAAACTAAATTTGAAATCCCTTAAATTATTTGCACAAGAATCAGTCGCTAGACTAGTAGCTGGGAAAGTTGTTCGATAGGCCATGTAAAGATTTTATACCCAAATCAAACTATCATATTGAAATTCATAGACCGCTTCGATGTGTTGTCACGATAAACTGACTCCTCAGCAAAAATTTTAGTCGGTCAAAATCAAAAATTACTCTGATTAACAATTGAATTACTCTCACATTATGTCAATATTGAAGCCTCTTCATTTTTGAAGTTGCTTTAAGGTCTTAAAACTACATCTGAATGTTTTTATTTACTTCTTATAAAATATTAAAGTATTGATGTAGATACAAAGTCTTACAAAATCCCCAAGTAAAAATAACTCCGAGCAATTTCACGCTCCAATTCGGTTGACAAACAAACTACAGGCTGTGTATTTTTTCCCCATTAAACATTAAAATTGTTTCATCTGCAAGAAAAAAGCAAAATATCCTCGGAAACAAGTCGATGTTTAAAGTGTGAACGATGATGTACAGCTATCTATTTGCTATTCAACTTATATGTGTCTGTGTCTCTGGGTATAGTTGTGTCGCGTAAAATGGCTGCATCCAGTGGTGAAGATGATAAGATATTTTCCGCTCTATGATACACTAAGGGGTGAAATAGATGGGAGAAAACTCATGTATTTACCCTTCTTCTATCATCATTTCATCATCATCATCATAATAGTCATTTTTGTGCTTCTATAGCTTCGATACCGGTGGTGCTGTCATTCAGCGTGTTGGTTTCCTTCGTCGTCGTCGTCATTCGTTGTCATACCCTACCTTCAGTCTCAAGCTGCTACTGCAGGACATCCACATCACAGACTTGTTTTTCTTTCTACTTCTAAATATATATACTATAGCTTTTTCTGCAAATGTGTATTTAGAAAGAAGATAGTAAAAAAAAAGGAACACCACACCGCATCGAATTTATAAATAGAATACGAGATTAAAATTAATGAAAATGTGTAGAAAACGTTAGTAACCGAGATTAAACTAACGTGGCAAACAACAAGACTTCTCCATGCCGATGTCGCTACTGACACACCACAGACTTTGCCATACCTCTTCGTCATTCATTCGTCCTGTGAGAGTGAGAGAGTGTGTATCATTATAGTTTAAACTTGATGGTGGAAAAGACGAGGAATGGTGGACAGTTGGTGCCGGAAATTACGGTCAACTTTGAGGTTGTTGCTTTCAAGTTTTATAAAATGTTAGGCTGAATTCTACTTTTTACTTTAGAACCAAACAACTTTTCCTCACCCTAAAGCACTATGTTGTGCTCTTGAAAATTTTATGCAATTAGTTTTCATTCAGTATGGAAATTGCTAATGACACTTCCAGTTCTTTCTATAAGAACTACTAAGACTGTGGTTGTTGGTATGTACTGGTAATGTATGTGACGCTGCTGCTCCAAATAGTAGACAGAGGTTTAATAATATAAGGAAACATAACCATATCAGGAGGAGATAAAGGGGCTTTTGTTGTTTAAAAAAAAAAACAGATTTATTTGTTAGGCAGTTTTCGGGGTTAACAAGTCTTGATATTTTGTGATATAGACCCAATTCAAAGGTGGTCACAGAGTCCTGGGTTATTTCATAAAAAAATTACTGAGCAAACTTTCTCGTTCGTTTTTATAAGTAATTCACTTTCGATTCGCTTTAAATCAATTCGCCAGGTGATAGTTGGTTGAAATCAATGTAAAAATTCTTTCGACATTTCCGATTCTAATGTTGCTAACCATGACAGGTTTTGTAAACAAAAATAAAGAAAATTTCCTTCTAATAATTCACACTGTGTGTGTGCAGAAAAGTTAGTAACTAAAAGAAAATTTAAATACAAATTTTTCAATAAACCCAATGATGCAAGTGGTTGAGATGCCATCATAGTATCCTCCAAACTCAACCCTCACAAGAACCCCGTCACAGGCGAATTTTTGTAATGCTTGGTCAGAAGTTTCTGCAAGATCTTCAACTATGTCTTGAAAAAACTACCACAGTCAGTGGTGATCCTCCTGGTGGTACTCCTCACCATTTGTATTAAAAACTACAATTTCCCTAGCAAATCTAAACTAGCTAGTTCAACTCCATTCTGTTGACGTGGAGAGACTTCTGTTTGCTGATAATTCATTTCATTTCTACATTTATGTGACACTGGGAGCCAGAAGCGATTATAATCGGTATCTCGATACATCACCGTCTGCAAAAGTCTTCCGTATTGAGTTTTCTCTTTCATTGCAGGTGATCCAATAAATACTATCGATCTTGCCTAAAAGCTTGTGTCACTGTCGACCTGAACCTTAATTTGGAAGATACTGCTGATTTCTGTTATTAAAACAGTCTGAAGAACCTGGCTAGTCAAAAGACATCTGAACAAAATTCTGCACAAAACTCCAGTATCGATCTTGAATCTGTCGGTAAATCACTGGTTGTTCCCTGAGCGTTATGTTTTAGGTCTCCAACCATAAAATCCTATAGCAGAAGTAAAATTAAATCATCTCTCTTTGATAATATACCAATCCCAAAATGTTGTTTTTTAAATGACACCATTTATACTTTAAATTCAAAATCAGTACAAAATCCTACCAAACAACAGTTCAAAAACGCTTTGTTATTGCCAACATTTCAATAGTAGGTAAATAATTTTTTTAAATATTGATTTTGATGTAAAATAGAAGAACAGACCACGTTTGCAAAAAAAATAAATTCACCTTCGTTTTCCACCCACCTTCTCATAAGACGCACAACCAAAACTTGCTAACGTAAGCCTAATTACTAGCTTAACCCTCTTTTTTTTTCAAAAACTATTACTTAATCACGAAGAAAAAAAAAGGAACACTTTTACTTCATTAAATTGAATATTCCTGCGAGCTAAGTTCACACCCTATTCTTTAATCTTAACATAAAATCAGACATCTTCTCTGATGTACTCGAACGTTCCGTTCCAGCAACCAATCCTACCGACAAAACCCAACATCAACATCGATATAAGAACAAACAACATTTTTTTTCAATTCTTTGTTCTTTTCTACTTTCTTCTGTTGTTTTTCTCTCTAGAAAAAAACCACAAGAAGACAAAGAAAAATGTTTTTGCTAGGTTCTTGTGCATGAGCCTCATTATATTAACCCTTAATAATAATAAAACACCCTTCTACCACCACCGGGACTTAACATTTAAGCACACAAAGGAGCAGAGGCTGAAAATGGAAAAAAAGGCTGGAAAAAAGCACCCAAACAAAGCATTCATTTAATCTCACTTTAAAGAACCTTCCTTAACCTAACCCATCAGCAGCTTTCCACCATACTGTGTTGTTGTCATATCTCCTGGGACAAGAAGCTATATGCCGACGAACGATGATGACGATGATGATGATGATGCTTCCAGCAGCTAAGCAATTTCAATAAGCATCTCTTGACTTGTCAGATGGGGCTCTCTGCACAGATACCCGGCAGGTATATCTTCATAAAAATGCACAACAGGGAAGCAGCTTGACCTTTATAGATTCATTTGGATGAAATATTGTGTTGGCTCTGGTTTTTGTCTCTCTCACTCAGAGTAAGGCGCGACATCTACAACGACATGCCTCGTCGAAGATAAGGTGGAAATGATAATGTGAACAGCATCCAATTGAATGAATATATACCACTTTTCGTATTGATTTGCCATTTTAACATCCCCATCGGAACTAATAGGGCGGAATATCATCACAACCTCCGTTCGAACTGGGGGCCATTTCGATAATATGGTTTGGGTTTAAAATCAACTCAAATGGAAAAATAAGCTCAATCATTGGAGTGGAATTTAAAAAAAAAAGAAAAGTCAAAAACATTCAACAGCATTTCCAATTTGTGTGACTCTCATTAAAAGAAAACTCTTTTATAATATGAACCTTTGGGAAATGAAGGAAGAGAGAAAAATTGGTATTTCCTGAGAGAGGTTAACCATTGATAAAGACGATTCATAATAAGGGTTATTGCTGTATTGTTCGAGACATTCTCAATACAAATTCCAATAAATACCAATCAGTTTTCATTTGAAAATTCAATGGAATTGTATTTTTAGAAGATATATTTTTTTCAAGGATAATGGACAAGTTGAACAAAGATAGGCATTAAGGTAAATTTTTTAAATGAAAATAGAAAGATAAAGGTTTTGGAGATTTCTCTGGGAAGCTTACATCGACAAGTGCCTTTGGCCATTGATTACTTTTAGGCACGCAGAGTAATTTCTAAAAGACTTCTATTAAGTTTCTGTTAACAGGAATTATTACATTTCTGCTCACGTACTGCAGAGGGAAAGTATAATAGCGATTGTCACATTTTAAAATTAGAATTAGTGATGAAATACTCATGAAACGTAAGCGAAATAAGTTTTTCAACATTGCAACGGAACAGTCTTAAGCGTCGCGTCGTCTTCTTCAGTTTCGATTTTTGTAGAAACAAAACTTCCAAGATATTGAAAGTGCTCTATTATATCTTCCGGTAATTGAGAAATATTGATTTGAAAGAATGAGTTATTCCGAGGCTGATCAATTTTGTTTTTAGCGTGTTAATTTCCAGCCACATCATTCGATGTTGTTGGTGCTGCTTGTAAGAGCTCTGCGAGAATACCATGGAGTCCTACCGTCTTGTAGTTTTTCAGTGTTTTAATCGCAGCTTCTCAACTGGGAGGTACGATGCATATCCTAGCATTTGTTGCATCGGATGGTTGCGCATCGCGGGTGAACACACGAATGAAGACCAAAGCGAAGAGTTTCTTCCACCTTCTGAACTAGTTTTTATCCGAATAAAGCAAAGATCTGCATCCTCCATCTGGTGTTCTTTTGAGCTTTGTATACTTGTGAGGTCTTATCAAATTGGCTTAAGTGGAAGGTTGCGTATACTTAAAACAGATTTACTGATCTTCAATTCCATACAAAACCCTTCTTACAATAAGTGAATGTGAATCATAACTCAGCAATAATAATTTTATAAGGGCGTAATTTGCTGACGTGGTTTTACGATGATGCACCAAAAATTTATGTAGTCAGGTGTTTAAGCTTATGCTTGTCACCCGTATGGAAGTGTGAATCTTCATTATACAAACTCTGTTTCTGCCAGATTGAGGCCCTCTATCAAAGAACTAAAGAGAACTTGTTTAATACCTTAATCAACCTATTCCTTTGATGTGGGGTTGGGACATGGCCATTGGAAAACATCTTTAGAATACCAGTTACTGTAAGAGAAGGATTCTTCAAGTTATGATTATGGCAAATCTTCTTTATAGTCATCATTAAATTACACCTTGTTTTAATAATCCGTTTTTTTACATATGTAGTGAAGTTAAGTTTAATTTTACGACATGAACCTGATTACCTCATTCAATTTCTAAGTACCTATAACAATTTCTTCACCAGTTCATCAAATTTATCGATCGATCTAAAAATTAAATTTTAAATCTCAATCGAGACCTTTGAAACAAAAAAAATAAAATTCTTTCAGCCTGAAGCACTTACTGACCTTGTTACAATTTAAAATAAACTTCATCACAAGTTTAAAACCTTCCCAACTTATCCCGCACAATACATTACCCAAGTTGGTAAAGTTCAAATAAAAGTACTTTCCTCCCAGTCAGCACCAAGGAAAACTTTATTGAAGTGGAACAGGTGCTCCCGCGCACATTAAACCCAAGATCCGCAGAATATGCTTTTGGTTTTTGTAGTCACATCCACATCACATTAAGCCCTTTTGAATTTCCTCGTTAGGGATAAAGGATAACCTATCAAAAGTGGTAGTAGTTGTGTATGGTATTATAGTGGAAGTGTATAGTTGGTTGCTGGTAGAGGTAGAGGCTGTAGAGGTTGGTTACTGGTTGGAAGTATATCGTAGTTCCACATAACTTGCTATGTGGGTCATAAAGCGGGGTGAAACGGCACATTATAAAGAATATTTATCGCACTCAAAGTCATATAAAAAAAAAGGAAAACACCAATCCTCAATTTGCCAAGAAGAGCGGGTTTAGTGGCGGTGGCAGCGGCGTAAAGTGGAGCCAAGAGGTAGATGAGTGTGTCGATTATGAACTTCGTAGTTTAGAGGTTATCGTTATCGTTGTTCCGTTTTTTTTCCCCAACTCGATATAAAGAATATTTAAATTCAGCTCCTTTCATCCATACACACCGCACCCCATCACATCGGTTTTTCCTTTATGACTTGACTTGATGTGACTGTGTGTGGGTGATGCATAATACATTAAACCTGCAGGAATATTTCATTAGCATAGCGTTGGCAAATTGACTGGCCGGGGTTTCCTTTCCGTTCGACTCACCTAATATTTATGGAATTGCAGCCAGAACCCCATATTCCACTTTCATTCATTGCGGGACTCCTTTGGTAGGTTATACACTCGCATATGTAAATTTGATGAATGTTCTTACTCTCATGTGTCCCACATAACACAGAAAGCAAAAAGCAAAAAAAAAAAAAGGAAGAATAGAAAATTAACCTCCCGTCGAACGGAAGGATATGTGAAAACATAGCCGCCATCAGGCAGGATCTGGGAAACATTCCTGTAGCATGCAATTTGTACTTAGCGTTACCAAAGCGTAGATTGGTCGCTATATTATACTTTTTCTATTTTTTTTTTGTTCAAGACTTCTCGGGGAGAATATAAATGAAATTTATTGCTCCTGCTACTCCGAGAGAGAATGAGAAAGGATGACGTGCTGCACTTTTATCTAATTTATTCGCATTTTCAATGTTGACGTGGATTGAATTGTTAATGCAACTGATGACACATCCAGGTGGTAGAAATATAGGGTAGGCTTTTTTTCTAGAACTGAGATGTTACGGAAGAAGATGCATTGGTATAATAAAATATAAATTGATAGGTATATTTTTTTTTCTAATAATCCTTGTGACAATATAACGTCACGAGTTGGATAAATAAATTGAAAATCAGTGAGACACCTCTATAGTAGTATTTGTATACCTACTACTTGTACCTTGAAATAAATGTGAGATGGTATTTTGCTCACGTGCTCAATGTGTAACCAGCCGTTTGCGAACAGAATTTTTAATGGATTATATTCAGGAGATAAATGCTGGTATAGCATGACATCATGGCACTCTCTGACACATTCTACAAAAATGTCTATGATCATTTTGGTCTATTAACACGGGTTAAATGATGCAATTATGTTTATCTGTGTATACGTGATTGTAAGGAGGAAAACTTTTCTGACAGAATTTTGTTATTATTTTTTATCTTTTTTTTTTTTTTTTTTTTTTGATTCGATAAACCTTGAATGTAACAATTATTTCGAAAAAGTATAAAAATATACTTAATTTTACTTTATTACATTTTATTTGGTTTGGAAAAAAACCCGGAAGGTCACACGTCACACTCCAATTGCTGCTGTGATTTAAAACCAAGGCCATTATCATTTAAGCCTTTATAGAATGGCACAGAAAAATAGCAAATGATAAGAAGTAAACATAAAAATAAAAACATTTTTTTTTTTTCTTGGAAAAGTGAAAAACAACACACGTCAACAACAACACTTGTTAGAAAAATTATTATTCATATTTTCCAAAAACTAATTGAACCAAAAAATTATTAAAATATACAGAATAAGCTTTCACTGTTAAATATTAGAAATCGGAAGGACTTCGTGTAAAAACTTTTTTATTAATTTGTAAACATATTTTTTTTTATTTTTTGCACCTATTTTTGTGCAAAAATTTGATTTTCAAATACCTACAAGCCTTATAGGCGGAGAGAGGATAAATTTTGCGTGAATCGACAGCCCTTATGGCTAGTTAAGAAAAAATCCGTTTGGCCGAAGTCGAAAATGGGGGCAGAAAGTGTGGGTGGTGGTGCAATTTTTTTTGCAAAAAAAACGTCATTGAGGCAAGGCGGAAAATTTGAGATAACATAGCTTTTATAATTCTATGGGTGGAAACAAATTGGCAGATGTCCAAGTTGGGACAAAGCGTTGGCAGATGTCATAAAACCTAAAACCCAAAAAAATGCTTCAAAAAAAAAACCTGATAAGATAAAAACTGAAAATTGACACCATAATAGGTTTTATTAATACTAATATAGAAACAAATCGATATAAACTCGGGTGGCCGTTAAAAGTTGCCACAGGTCATATATTAAAAATGAAAAATTAAATTAGTTTATTTAAAACAACAATTTGATAAGGTACAAATATGACAATTTGTATAATTGCAGCTGCTATAAATATGTTGTATAAAAAAAATCGGTAGAAGTGTATGTATAGCCAAAGAGTTGCCAGAAGACAATAAAGTAGAAACCTTAAAAAACAATACATAATCCCAATCTGAAAAGGAACAAAGCTAAAAATTAGTATGTGTATAGATCTAGAATCCAAATCGGCAGAAGTGTAAGTTGATCCATAGGGTTGCCATGGTCATCAAACCCGAAATCTGCAATAAAAAGTAAGAAAACCTGATGATCATCAGAAGTGAAAAAAGTATTTACACATTGTTTGAAGAAAACAAAATAACAGAAGCGTGTAAAAAGTAGGATTGCCAGCAGAAATAAAGCTTTAAATTTTAAAACAATATACTATTTAAAAATCCTGATAACATAATAAGGTTTAAATTGAGCAAAAATAATGGTTTTAATGAAATATTGAAGAATCCTAATTAGGAGAAGTGTTGGTTGATTGTTGGTTGTAGTTAGAACAGAAAAAAATAACAAGAGCATAGAATTAACCATAGGGTAAACAGAAGCCATTTAACTTGCCGTCTGCTTGGTTGGCAAAAAATACAAAAATAATACTGACCATTTGAATAAATTTAGTACAATTATCAACTAAAAGTATTTTCCTAATATTCTGCTTCTAGAATTTTAAACAATTTTACAAAGTTTTAATGCATCAAAAAATGTTTATTTATAAACGATTTTCAATTTTTTTTTCTGAAAATGTATCTTTATAAAAAATAGAATACTTTATTTGGAGCTCAGAAAGATCAAATCCGTTGGAAAAAAATCACAATTTACTAACGATGAAACTAAAATTAGTCCGCACTAAAAAAAACCCAACCTGTCTGTTACATTGATATTTTCCTACCATTTCGAATAAAAACCATCATAACAGTACCTACTTAAACCGTCTTGAAATTAACCACCTTAGATAAATTTTAAAAAAAGCCCATGTTTAAAATTTAGTTTAACAATAACATAACTTAACGAAACAAAGCTTGCATTACATAAAACAACAAAACCCATAACATACAGCTAAGCTTTTTTGTAATTTAAGGCTCAGCTGCTTCACAACAGAGTTGTGATTCATCACGTATCAGTTGAATTTCTTATGGAACCTTTACTTCAATTATAAAATATTCTTTCTTCTTTTTTTTATAGCCAACACTTGACCAGGTAAACACACTCATACATATCTTCCATGTGCAAACACACATACTCCTGCACACAGGTTTCTATAGTTTAAAGTAGACAAAGTTTAACAAGTTAAGGCCTTTTTTGTAAGCTTTTTAACGAAAAAAGTTGTTAATATGCTTTTGTTTGTGACAACTTAAACTTGATGTAGAAGTTTTTCTGTAGTATACAAAGTTATTAAAAGTTTCTTTTCTTGTGTGTGTTTTTTTCTTATTGTAAAGCTCAACATTTTAAAAACGCTTATTGTTTTAATACTAACAATCAATAGATGGCGCTTCGAGATTCTCTTTGAAAAGTTATCCTTTATCCTTGTCACAGTTACTATTGTTTGCCTTTTTTTATAAAATTTTGGAAAGAAATTGAAAATCAAAAACACAAACAGACGCAAAATAGCGTTATGTTGGTTTGTTTTGCCTTCTCTTAGCAATTAGCCTAAAAGGATATTTTTCTGTTTGCACTTCTATTAATTTGCTGTGTGTAATTTCCAAATTAGGAAACACCTACAATCATGAATATTTTTCGTAAAACTTACCTACCACAACATGAACTCGAATGTTTCATCTGAGTTTTAGAGAAATCAAATCAATAAAATGAAAAAAAACAAAGCAAAACAAAAAAGGGTACCGACTTTGGGTCTGATCCAAGTTTCATCTCTTTGGTTCGTAGTTAATTTGTTTTAATTATTCGAAGCTGTTAGATAAATTATTATTATCCAGGGAATGGGGGCAAGGTTAATTACTGCTAGTTTATTTATGGCTAGTTGGATGTAATTTGTAGCCAAGAAGAACTAAAGAGAGGGATTCTGTTGTGCTGGAATAAAATAAAGAGATGCTTTTTAAAGATTATTATATTAATCTAAGGTAGGATTTGTTGACCCATTACCGGTAGGGTATAGGTACTTTAAAAATAATATAAATGAAAAACCTCTTATCTACTTGGGTAGGTAAGATTTATATTGTTAAAGAGGATCGCACACGTAATTAGAACAAATGACAAAATGCACTAACAAATTTGCAAATAAACAAAAATTAAGGTTTGGTTAATCTAAACTAAAATTATATTAATTTATGGCTTTAAGGACAAAATTTAATATATTAGATTTTTTATGTTTATCTATAATATGAGTTTAATCTATTATATCTATTGAGGTATGACACCTTGTATTGAAACACGCTTTGGAAGAGCAATCTCTTCGGCGATGAAATAGATCCTCATTTTGTATTAATAATTCTACTTTGTGTTGACAATTCCACCACTCTTGTCAGTTTTATTGAAATTAAGTTTTTTTTAAGAATAACTTGAGTTTTTTCTGTGGCACGAAAGTGACACGTTTTTTTCTGAAAATATGGCACTAAGAAAATGTTTTTCGCCAACTCTGAATATCTTTTAACGCAGTTGCTTAGTTTTTTTCTTCAGTCAATTTAATTATTATTTAAAATGCGTATTTTTCTCAATTTCATTATATGCATTTTTTAACATAAAATGCACTCTGTACGAGAAAAAAACTTTTGCTCATACCAAAAATTTTACACTCATCCAGACCTTTCATTTGATTTATATCTTAATGTGTTACACCATGGGTCAAAATTTGACCATACTCCCTATTACATTAAAAGTTTATGCCTAAACTAGAGGCGGTTATATACTTCACCGATAGCAATAATATTTTATATACGTATTATCAGTCGTAATCAACAACATATTTTTGCTATTAGAACACATAATTCAATTTTTTTAATAAAAAAAAAAAGTTTTTTGAACCTTATTCAGTAGGTATAGGGAAACTTCAGTGTGGGAAACTTATAGTAGTTTTTATTATTATAGGTATTGTATGCATGTTCGCCTTTATATAAAACTAACATGGAGAAATTCTTTAAGTTTTCCAAAGACATTTCCTTTGGCTGCATTCCAAGTTGTTTTTTGGACACTAGCTTGCGTTCCTAGAGCTAGAACTTTTTCCTCCAAAAAATCTTCAGATTTAAAAATATGAGAATTTCTTTAAATTCAATCTGCAATTTGAAAAAAGAGAACAACGAAACACTCCCATATATTTTAAAGAGTCCATAAATTGGCTTCGAAAACTTTATTACTCACCAGTTCCGGTGGCTTTGAAAAGAATTTTGAAATAAACATGCAGTATTCATAATTAAAGCTTTTTCATTTTGGAGTGCACCAAAGTAAAGAAATAAAAAAAACTAACGTACCAAAAAGCTTCAATCTTATTAAGAAATGGAGAAGGTATCAACATCCATGGGTGACCCTGTGGCACTGAATCCCTAGTTTTCTTTTATCTTAAAGTAAATTGACTTCAAAATTAGCTTAAGGGATGACAAAAATAAAACTTTAGCCTTGAGTTCATTGCTTGTTTACCTAAAAAAACGAAAAAAAAAGCTATGAACCATAAAAAAACCTGAAAATTTAGATGTTTGTCTACAAAACAAAAAGTAAAAAAAACATGGCGACGCGACATGTCAATACAGACACACATTAACCCACATTCAACTCTTAAACGAATAATCTCTCCACATACCATGTAAAACGAACATGAGCCTCAAAAATGGAATCCTAAATTAGAATATGAATGATTTATAGACATGCAATCGATTTAAAAACACATAACTCGTGTTTGTCTCATTTTTTTGACTACATTTTTCTTATAAATTAGACATTTAAGGATGAGAAAGGCACTTTAAATTTGTTGGCAATCATTATGGACGATACTCACTCACTCAAAAATTCTTTAAATATTTTGGCAGTCAAATCATGTTGTGGTGACCCAATTTATTCAAAGAAATATCTAATATTCAAAAAGATTATACTTATACAAGAAACGACACTGTCCTCATATTAATTGTTATTCTTGTGGCCAAATGAGCATATCCATGTACCTAACTCGTTCCTCGCTAAAAGTTAATGGAATTCTAAAAAAAAATGAACCACATCCACCTACATCTTTGCATTATGAATTCTTGTTGACTAACACGCTTTAGAGGTCAATGGAAACTGATGTTGGCTGTGTAAGAGATGTGTCCTGAGAAGAGTTATAAACTGTTACAAATGTTCAAGCAAGGGAACAATGTCCTCGCCAAAAACACTTTAATTTTTTTTTGGTTTGGCACGATTCCAAGCATATGGGTGGTTTTTTTTTGTCTGTTTGTTTGTTTTTCTTTCGTGTGGAGTCCCGTGCAGAAAAAGATTAAGCTTTGAGCTAAATGTTCAGTGTGGTCATAATTTTGCCAACTGTTGTAAGTAACTTTGATAAGGTTAGAGGTGTAGTAGAAGAAGACGTCCTTGTCTAGACGCCAACTACAGTTTTGACTGACCATGAAGTCAAGAGGTTTTGAGTAAATGAAGATTATGTTGGAAGGAAAGAAGGATAATAGCAATATGTCACGGATTTTTTCTGTATTTTTTTTTACAAATTTCTAAATATTATTGTTATTTTTCTGCCAGTAACAGTAACTATATTGATTTTTTTTGATACTTAAAATCTCTATCTCTTTTAGAAGATAACAAAAAAATTGTTTAGTTTCTGTAATTGGTTTGGTTCCAAAAGAGTGATTTTTTTGAAGAAAGAAGGGTACTGCCGCCTACGACATCATCAGATTATATTTGTAAATTTTATAAGTTTAAATCTTTTGCTGATGGGCAAAATAACGAAGGTCCATTGTTATTTTTCTCCTAGTAACTATTGTTGTTTTTTTATTCTTAAAGCATCAAAAACACTGCTGAGTACCTAATTGTTGAGTAAAAGTCCTTCAAGAACTTTTGAACTGAATAATGTGATGAATATTTGTGGTTAATTTAAGTCGCATAAGCTTCAACACATAGCTATTATATTCCACAATTGGTCACCCGATCAAATTCTTCCAAAGATAATCATGATATTAGACATCATGTTTAATTAAACGGTAATTACCATAATTATTTTGCTTATCACCCTCCACAACAACAACTATCTGTTAAACTATTACAATATTAACCCCCATAAAATATCACCCAAAAATCCAGCCTCAAATCAACCGACATTTCTCATTTATTTTGTAATGACAGGGAGTATTAGTTAAACGGTTCACATTATTTATTAAATTCAATTGATTTTTTTATATGAAACTCTGGTTCAAACGGATTATCATTTTTAAATAAAATTAAATTCATTGAAAGAATATACAAATACATAAAAACCTGTTTATGCATTGTTTAAATGTTTTTTTTTTTTTTAAACTATACAAATTAATTTCTTTATAATGTTTTGTCAATTTTAGTGACATAGACATCGATTGTTGAGTTTTATGTATCTTTTTTTATCGAAAACCAATTAAAAAATATAAAATCATTATAATTCCAACCGACAAAATTAGTAAAATTCATGAAATATTATTTGAAATATTGACAAACTATTTTTTTAATGATGTAAAATTTCATAGAAATATTTCTGTTTCTGATGATGATGCTTAAAATTTTAGTGGAACAAATATTAATTAACGGATTTAAGTTGTTGGGAGGATTGAGGGAGAACTTATTGTACATAAGTACATACATACATATGTATGTTCAAATGTGGAAATAAATTTATACGGAGTTTGTGAAGTTTGTGCAATTTGTTTGAAATTCTTTATTTCGAAAATTGCTCCAAATTATTTTTGATTTTTTTTCGAGAATTTTCTAGAGACCTAGAATACAATAGAGAACAGTTAAATTTAAAATATATATTTTAAACAAGCTGCTTGCTTAAAATAGACTGAAATTATTTTCGTTTGTTTTAAGCAACAATTTTTACTTGCAATATAGGGCAAGTTTAGGATTCGTAACAAAAATTGAACTCGAGATAACAATCAGACATGCCATTACGATAAAATTGAATGGCAAAAAAATGAGTCCCGCAATTATGTTTGTCCGTCTGTCTGTCTGTCTGTGTATACCTCGAGTTACAGCCTTTACCGCTGAAACATTTTTCTTAAAACTTAGTGGTTAAGGGTGGTGATTCCCTAGAGGGGAAATTGAAATTTTATTTTTTAGGACCTAAACTAACGGTACCTGTCATATAACCATTAAGGAAAAGTTAACGTTTGTCAAAAACGGCTCTAAAGATTTTGATTAAAATTTTTGTGTCTGCTTTTGTTAGAAGGTACATACTTTTGAAATCAATATAAAAACAGAGGGGGAGAGGGGGTGAAAAACGGTTTTACGTCAAAAAAAGCAGAATTACAAAAAGTATACAATTCATAAGATATTTTTTATAAACATTCCATTGACCCATTTTCGAAAAGTTGCTGTTCAAAAAAAAAAAAAGAAAGACAATAATTTTAATCCAAAAGACCATTTATAGAAAATTTCATAAAAAAAACTTTGCTACGCAACTTAAGAACTTTTCGAGCTTTTCAATAAAAAGAAAAACTGAAATAAAAAAACTGTTACATGTATAGCAGGAACTTTTCATATAACCTTTTTAAAACAGAACAGTTTTAATTCAAAGATAGACCTTGCACAAAACAATACACACGATTTTTTTTTTACCGAAATTGAGAAAAACAAGATTTTTTCACACTACCAGGCACTCTCTAAAAGAATTAAATCCAAAAATACCTCCGGGCTTCTTAAAAAAAACTTCATTTATAAAGTTTGAAAAAAATCGACCTGCCCGTTTAGGCTGTGACAGATTTGTTGAACCCATTTTTCGAATTTTTGATTGTTATTTAAATTTTTTTGTCGGGACCATTTTTCCATTTTCCATAAAAGTTTTGTCATATTATATCTCGATTTCTATTTTTTGACAATCCTTAACTTGCTCTAAATATAATGCCAGCAAACAAAAATTCGTCATAACTGACTATAGAAAAAGGATAACTTGCCGAATGATGTAAGGACGACGATGACGCATTAATAAATGTTATGATTATCTTTTTACATGAGAAAATTAAATAGAAAGTTTTCGATGGCGTAAAACTTCTTCAAAACGTTGTTTCCATATCTATATTTATCTTTACAAAGTTTTTTTTTTTCTATTTAAAAAAGTTTGGTCCTCGAATTCGTATATTTCATTTTGTTCATGAAATTCATTTAATTCATAATTGGCGTTATTTGAGCAAAGCTAAAAATTCCTTTCAGGACTAAGATTCAAATATTGGCATTTCATTGGTCACAGGGATTATTTTGCTCTCCAATATTTTCAGAAAAAATAAATAAAAGATTTTTCAATTATGTATACTTAAATTTGAAACAATAAATTTAACAGAAAAACTTTTAAAATGAAGTAGCTATATTTATCTACATTTGGTTCAATTTTTAAGGACATGCACTAAACACCAAATCACAGAAAAGACTGCTGCACCCACACTTATTGTTAGTTGTAAGTGTGTGCTGCAAGCATTCAAGTTTTCAAGGTTTAGTATGGAGTAACCAGAAATGTACTAGCTAAGGTACACATACTCGTAGGTCCTTGCAATAACGCATATGTAAATGACATATTTAAAATTTTCAGTAGATACCTTTTGTAATTACTGTAAAGTATAGCTGTTTATTCTTTCTTTGTGGAAGAAGATTGTTTCCAAATACAGAGAAACGGAAAAAATGTTAAACATTTTATAAATTTATATTCCGTTTGTCATTTTCGAGTTAAAAATGTTTCTTCATTCACAAAAGCATTCCTTTTTCAAGGACCACTATCTATCTCTCCCTTTGTCTGCTTGTATTTTATGTTAAGGATCTCAATTGAGAACAAAAATAAATCCATTTCTCAACCAAAAAGTCAAGTATAGATGAAGTAGGTTTTCCCACGCACAGATGAAGCAGTTGTGGTTCATGAAAACTGCTATTTAAAAAATTAAATCAAGTGGAAAATCATTCATGTTTACTTTTGATTTGAGTTTCTGGTGCAAATATTTCAATTTTCAACAGATACAGTGTCGTATCAAGCATTATGATTTGGAGAGCACTTGATAGGACAAAATCAATATTTAAACGTTTTGAGTGAACAAACCGAAATATTAAAGGTGTTAACAACAAGTACATAGGCTGAAGATGAAGCTTTTTCTTCAAGTCCTTTACAATCATTAGACATCTTAGATGTTTGGGATTAGGCAAAAAATTGTAGGTGCGCCCATTCTCGTCGACTTCCAATACGTATACATTACAACGGTTGAGAGTGTAGGTTTACAAGGGCTTGGGTCTTAACGAAAAAATGCACCACCATATGTCACCAGGGCATTGCAACCTATGCCTGCTTTGTCAATTCCCTCCATCATCGGGAGCTCTATCAGAGCTATTTGCTGCTATTTATTTTTTTGGCCCCTCTTGAAGCCGCATTGATTTCTGCTGATTCACAGGAGATAATGTGTCAGCTGTTTGTAGTGTTGCTATAAGGGCTGTAGAAATTTCTGTGGATTTAAGAAAGCTATGGTGTGCTGTTTTCAATGTCTTCAGAGACCGTAACTCGCCATAGCTAATGCCTGCTGTTTTCCATACCTCGAGGGGCTATATGAATTCCTCCCGATTTACCGAAGCTACTACGTCTCATTTGCCTTCATAGTTTTTTCAAGACTCTTAAATTCTAGTGGTTGACAGACACTTTAAATACCAGCCCAGTCAAGAACTAATCTTCATACCTATCAATAAGTAAAAAAAATTTCTGGGAATCGATCCGAAGAAAATTTTCGTCGAAACCTAGGTACTAAACATTCAGTCTGCAGAGACTATGAAGAATTTTTCATTCGTCTAAAAAGAACTGCAAGTACCTTTATAGGTATTGAGAGGAGACGGGTTGGACCATACTCACAAACATTTTTAAGGTTTACGATCCCCTTTTAGGTTATGCATGCCCGATCCCAACTCCAAAATTGCATTACTTTAAAAAGTATATTAAAATAAAGTTACTTAAGGATTATATCAACAAAAGTTAATCAAAAAAGTCTCAATCAGGATCATACAATAATCTCTTGAGTGACATTTCCAAAACCTAAAATAGACTTAAATAATTTTAATTTTGACTTTTTCATTAACTTTCAGCCAACAGAATTGTTTCTTCAGATTAAAATTTAAATCGTAAAATATCCTCCTAAGACTCATAAAAGTATGCCTATGTATGTCCCCAGCCACATAAATAAATAAAAAGGACTAACCGAAATGGCCTTGAAATCCTTTGTCAAGTTATAAACTTGCTTCCAAACAGAAGTCATAAAAAAATAAGAAACATATTGTCTGGTGACAGTTGTACCATCAGGTACGTGTGTTTCTTGTAAGACAAATAAATAAAATAAAGCTTTTGTAGTAATAAAATGTAACACACACATATACACATTAAACATACGCCACATTTTGTGCGAACTTATATGATTTATAAAACACATGGATCGTCGTTGTGAGGACATTTACCCCGAGGGATTGTTTTTTTTTTGTTTACACAAAAAGTATATAGAAAAGTTCTACTTTGTAAATCATACTTCTACATAGCTGTGGATGTGATAGGTGCAAAGTATCTGTTTTTTTTATAAATGGCAGAGGCTCAATGTATTGTTGCGTGGCAAACAAAAAAAAACTCTGTTTCTTGTTGGCTTTCTTCACCTTTTAGAAACAAGACACGAACTGAATCTCATCATAATACCGAGATGTGTGCGTTGTCATCATATTCAATCGAGTATCACACTTTTAGTGTGTCAATCAATTTACTTCCCTATTCTCCCCTCCACCCAAACTGAGCTTAGTTTCATCAAAATTGAAGGATCAAAGGATATCGAGTATAGTATAAACTAATCAGAGTAAATATTGGTTGTATTGTTTTCCCAGCATTTCCATGCATAGCTAAAGTAGGTACCTAGTAGCTATTTGTTTGACATTTTATGACAAGCACTCACACACATTATTACTATCGGTAGTTTACATAAAATGAATCAATAAACTAAACGTGGTTGAACGCTGTTTTTCTAAGCTAAATGGATTATTCGAAATGCAAATAGTGAAAAAGTTTTCTGAAGAAATTTATTTCTTCAATACAAAAGTTAAGTGGTAAAGCGAAGTAATATAAGGAAACCGAACCTAGAGAATGACAACAACAAAAAAAATTTAAAAACGTTTTTGGAATGAAGCTTCTAAATTTTTTTCAATGGTTGCAACTTTGGTTTTTTATTTTCGTTTAGATTTAAAATAATTTAATTTGTTCTTTAAAAAGAGGTGTGTAACTCATTAATACAAATGTTAATCCAAATGTCCCATTCAAGGAAGAAAAGTTGCTTTCCGGGGTCCCTGGCCCTTACGAACCGCACTTGGTGCACACCTTTTTTTATTTTATTTATTTGTTCGCATAAATTGTTTCACCGAAAAGAATATAAAAGTTTGCTGCAAATGAAGTTGAAGTCGAAAAATTACTATTCAATAAACGAAAAGTCGTTTGACGCAAAAGATTCGTTCTCTCATTTTGTTTATATGCATTCTGCGCCAACTATACATTCAGTAGAATGACAAGATACTCGCTTCGTAAAAGTGTTTAACCCAAGCGAATTTACCAATTTGCTGCAAACGAAACCGAAAAAACTGTAAAGCAAACGAAAAAGTCGTTTGGGCAATTTTTTTTGTTCTCTCAGCTATTTGCTATGCTGGATGTAATTTGGGTCTTCTTCCACTTTTACATAAGTCGGAAGGCTATAGCATTTCTGCTCTTGTGTTGTTGCAGTTGTGTCCCCTTAGTCCCGTAATTAAATCAAACCAAAACGGACAGTTGAAGACGATATAATATTAAATCATACCGAAGTGAACGAAATCTTTCTCCTTTGTGATGTCTACTGAACCCATCACTAATAAATGGTTACTGTCGTCTGTGAAAGCTACACTTTTGGTCTTCTCCTTGGGGTATTTTGATTTTTTGTTTAACTTATGCTACACAGCTTCTTTGTCATTTCAGTATTTCACATCAAACAATCAATGTGAGTGACTAAAACTTTTTCATCATCATGCAGAGTTTGTACAGAAGTTTTTAATTTAATTTTTTTTTTGCGCTCACTCAATCAGCAAAGTAAATAAAAACCCACCTTTTGTTCATAGTTTTAAAATATTTTAAAATTCTGCAGTGGTTGACTCACGACAAAAAAGTTTATGATTTCATTTTTTTGTCTGAAAATAAGAAATTTTATTCCTCAAAAACTTCACAAAAATGAGAATACGAACAAAATTGTTGGCATCAAAAAATTTAAAATTTTAAAAAGTAAAGAAAATGTATTTCTGCAAACACAAAAAGTAAAAAAAAAAACATACTTAGGTAAGTTAATACTTATCTAAGGATGTGAAAAGGACATTCTTCATTTTGATTACATAAGTCAAATAGAAAATCCATACAAGCGTATCACTTGACAATAATCCAAACAAAGTCTCTTCTCAAGCAAAACAAAAAGAAGGAAATTCTCCTGATTGGATTGATTCAATTCAAGACAGAAATATGTGTGTGATTCTCGTTATATAATATTAGAGGTGCTATGAGGAAGTACACACAGTATCCTGTTTTTTTTTTTTTTTTGTTATTTATTTATTATTTGAACTACCACGTCACAAATGTGTATGTCTATGACCTGAACTATGGATGAGAGGCTAAAAGTTCACAAAACTAATTTAATAAGAAATAATGCAAAAAAACGAGAACTAAACTTCTGGTAAATCAATACATCTACCTGTAGTTCTAAGTTAACCACCATGGGATCAAATTGGCCATTACAAAGCAGAAAATTGGAAATATGATATCATTAAGTAAATTAGGTTTTGATGTTTTTTTTTTACACTATGCTTGTTTGAGTTTCATTGAAAATTAATACAAATTTTTGTATTAAAAAAATCAATCAATGAAGATAGAAAGATACTGTGAACTCTGAAGATAAATTTTTATATTTTTCATTTTTGTATCCCGATCCAGACAAAAGAAAAAAACTTTGAAATGTTGGAAACTAAAAGTCTAAAATTAAATATTAGAAGGACTGAATATTCTTTGAGAACAAACTTTTGCCTTGTAAGTTTATAAAAAGAATTTGTCACAGTAAATTTTCCACATGAGAGGAAATCAATGTTTGGCAGCACCACTCGGCAGTCGATCTTTTGTATAAATATTACTTCTAACATTAAACTCAAAGTTAATTTTAAAGATAGACTTCACTTATTTTTTAATTAAATTCGAATTCATTACCACATGCAACTCGGAATTTTCACATAAATATTTGGTTCATCGGGTTATTCTAAATTCGCATTATTAATGCATTAAATTGGAATTAATTTAATATTTTTAGTCAGTTATTCTGCAGAGAAAAAAGGGCATATTTTGTAGGCTCATTAAGACTGAAATTAATCAATTGAGAGGTCTCAATGGGTTTTAGTTCTTTTTCGGAATGCATAAAATCTATCTCATGCAAGAGAAAAACTTTGAAGAAAAACTGAAAACTACAAACTTTTGCAATTTTTGAATTTTTGCAAAAGCTCTTTTTGATTCAAGTTCTAAAAAAAATGTACGACTGGATCTACTTCTTCTCTTATAGTAAAAGAAGCTTAGAACGCTTGTGGTTGATTTCACCAAAGGCATGTAGGTAGTTAAAAGGCAGTTTAGCCTTAAAATGAAGTATGTATTTCAAAATAGTTAAATACATTTAAATTAAAAATCAATAAATCATTTTAAACGCACTTTTAAACTTATATAAATGTTAAAAGCGTCAATTCTTTGCAAAGAAGCTGCTGTACCAAAAGAATCTGTACCCATCTCTTATCTAAACCTGGTTAAATCGCTTCTATTTGATCTCTTACATACTATTTGTTTGAACAATCTTCATGACTATAAATATTCATGCATAAACACTATCCTATTTCTATCCACTATAGAATTTTTTTTTTTCTAAACGATTAATTTGCCCACCACTAAGTTTCCACTTCCACCCCATTGATTCGACACGAATCTCCTTAGCGTCAAAATTAACACACATAAAAGCGCATCTCATAAAATTATAATAGCATCTTCAGTTTCATTCAATTTTCCAACACACATTTTTTGTCTTTGTTCTCTGTTTTTTTCAGTTTTTTTTTTTTTTTGTATTATAATCTCACAAAAGAGCAAGTAGAAGAATATATTACCATTTTCTATGAGAATAAAGAAAGAATGAAAAAAAAAAATAAAAAAAATTGAATCGGCTTTGATTTTAAAAATATGTTTCTCATACTCGCACGCCGGATACTGAATAAAAATACTTTACTCACCCTGTATGTTTTATGTACTACTACATAAAAGCTCGTATACTTATACACATTTATAAGGAAAAAGTAAACACAAAATAGTTGAGTGAGTTTTTTTTTTTTGGATAGAAAAGGAAATTGGTAAAGGCTTGGGAACTGGAAACTCGTACTCTCAGCCCCAACCAGGGTTGTTATATTGTTTTTAACAAAACTATTCGATACCAAATTATTCCAAAACAAATAGGCAGCTGCAAGAAGCTGTACAAAAATAAGTTAATAGATTCCTCAAATGGCATTTATTTATAAACACTTCGTAAACTGGCTTGCATTTCAAACGATATTAAAATGTTCTTTCCAGCAAATGATTTTCATTTAATTCAAAGAATAATTACTAGCTGCAAACGAAAACTGAAATGTTATTGTAGTAAGTAAAAAATAAAATAAACCCATTTTTTTACTAGCAAATTCTATTGTTTGCAGCAAATGATTGAATTGTTTGCGAAGAACTTTTCTAGAAAATTGTTTGCTGCAAAAAAACTTCACCTTTTCTGTAAATTTACCTACAAATCATTTACAACAAATGATTGCAGGAAAGCATGTTCATAATGTTCATGATTATGCTACACGAAAGTTATCTAGTACACCAAGAAATTAACGGTGTTATGCTGAGCTTTTTTTCGCAGTAAGTGTTTAACATAAAAGAATTTAAGAGTTTGCAGCTAACAGAGTGTTAATCCGAAAAATTATTGTCTAACAAACAAAAAGTCGTTTGACGCAAACGATTTGCTTTTTCATTTCGTTCATATACTTTCTACGCTAATCACAAATTATACAGTCCGTGAATGACAAGATACTCGCTTCGTAAGCGAGGGGTTGCTGGTTCAATCATCGGCGTAACGCTGAAGTTTTTTTTTGTATTGGTCGCAAAAAGTGTTTAACCCAAACGATTTTACCAATTTGCTGCAAACGAAGTCGAAACATTGTGCAGCAAGTCATTATAAAAATGGTTTTGAAGTATTTCGAAATTCGCATTTGCAAAGTTTAGTACCAATTACTGATCAAATTGATAAGAACATCTTGAAGATAAATTTTAAACAAAAATTGTCGACGCGGCAATGAAATATATGGAAACAACTACAAACTATGGTGATTTTCGTAGAATGCTTGTTTACAATATTAAGATTATTTTATTGTTCTTTTGGTAAACCGAAAAGTTTTTTTTCAAAATTATTATTATTGAAATATTTAAATAAATATCGAGCTTGTCAATTATAACAGCAAATTCTTTTATTTGTCTTTAACTCTTTTCGGGCCAATCGGTGATATGAAAATAAGAATTGATTTCCCATAAAACGCCAAAAATTGTCATCAGCAAACGGGGATACCGGCTATGATGTATTCTGTGTAAGGAACACGTACCAAAATTGGACCTAGGACCCTTCCTTGTGGCACCGCAGTCAATAATACTTTGAAGTCAAAGTACTGGTTTCCGTATTTCGTACCCAAGAATTGCACAAAACTTACACTTCCCAGAGCTTTCTAAATGACTTCGTGATGTATGTACGATGTAGGTAGGTACAAGTAAGACAAAACAAAAATGGCGCGTAGAAAAATGCATCTCTTTTTTTTTCTAATTAACTAGTGAATAGCGGTCAACTTGTAAAGTAATAGATGTAAGATTATAAAAGAAAAAAAGACCTACGACTCTACTCACACCAACTAGCTGTAGGACATATAATTTCCATGATAAATTGTCTTTGGCAATTGTTCGTTCATTATGCAGTTATACAACACCCACTACTGCCTCCATCTAATGTTATACACAACAACTATCAAACTCTGTCCCTCTCTTCAATAAAATATTTTTAGGGTCGATAGCACATTCAACTTTAGCAAATAGATCACAAAACTCATGCAAAAATGCAAATCAACCCCCAAAAAGTGTGTCTCAAACAAAAAAAATAAAAAAAAAAAAAACACTGTAACGAGGTTATATTCGTTCATCCATCATCACTCACTTAACTTTTATAACGGTTTACTGATTGTGGGAAGGAAAAAGCTTTCATCCAGGCCTAAACATACTTTTAATAATAATTTCTTTAAAAAATACATATTTTTGCTCTTAGTTTTATTTTATGGCAAAAGTTCTAAACAATTGCAAAAAAAAATATTGTTTCTATTTTTTTTTTCTTGGCTCAATTTATAGTGTAGGTAGAATAGATTTAGGGCTGATTTTTGAGTGAATTTGTTGTCATTGTGAAAGCCTAAAGGCAAGGGTGTTCTGTTCAGTGTTCATGTTCGTTTATTCAAGGGAAAAAAAAGCTTAAAACGAAGCTTATACTCTCTCTGGCTCTCTCGCCCTGCATTAAGAGAGCAACGACAAAAATTCACACAGTTTAATAATATAATTGGAACGAACTGAGAGGGAGACGTGAAAGTCAAAAATTTTTATAGCATCCCCAGTTTTTGGTTTGCTGGTTGGTTGTATTTCTTTCAAAGGATTCTTCAATAGTCCTTACGGGGTACGCTTTGTAAAATGAACCACAAAAAAAACCGAGCCAGTCGTCCTCTTTCTTTTTGCAATCGCGTTCTAATTTTTTGCTAAATAAAATTCTCTATCTTAGGCCCTTTGTTTTGTTTGTTTCGTTTGATCAAAATTGATACAAAATTACAAAACAATTTTAAATTTAAGTCCTGTCTTCGTGGAAATGGAAGGATAATAATGTGCCGGTTCTATCAAGTGAAAATACAAACAAAATATACATATAATTTTAAAAAAATATGAAAAATGAAGCTTAAACACAATTCGTACCTTTACATATATTTTTAAGTGTTGAATAAAAAAAATATCTAATCGAGAGTGTGTAATGTTATTTTCGTAGAATTTCAAGGAATCGGAATCTATGTGTTTCCTGTTGTTGTAAGGATGAAAGAAAAAAATAATGTGAAATTGTTAAAATACAATCTTTTGCCATTATTCGGTGTGTACCTAGACGCAGGGTTATACTTCCACGAGTATTTTTTTTTTCTTGCATTAAAATTTTTACTCACCTCGTCCGTCGTCGTCGAGTACAGAAAGCCAGTGTAGCAGTGTTTTTTTTTTGTAGTTGGCTGTATGCATTTCTGAAAATCGATAAAATGTGGTTGCAGAAAACTTAATTTTTTTTTTGTTTTTTCAATAAGAGACTGACCACCATAAAGTTTTATGTTTTTCTTTAAGATATTTACACTTTAAGGTGTCTGGGAGTCAGGTTTTGGGCTATTTTGTTTGTTTGTTTGGATTTGTTTGCCATTTGAGTGCCTTGGAGTGAAAACAATACAGGATTTCCTTGTTTTTAAAGCCTTGATTAAACTTAACTGGTGTAAAGGCTCAACAGCAAGTTAAAATTAAGTAATTAAAAGAAGGAATTATGAAGTTAAATATGTTTTTTTTTATCAGGGCAAGTTTGTGTATACCTACCTGCATCTAAAATTCTATACATTCGTTGGTAAATATGTGGAATATTAATAAATTCCCTTGACTTTTGCTGCAGTTCCTAAGTATTATGTTTAAGAAATCCTTCAAAAAAAATTTAATTCTTTTAAAGGATTCGTGTAAAAATAAAGGATATACCATACACCTAAGTAAAGAAGAGAAGAGAGAACGATATTTTAAATATTTTCGAGGCATTCAACAATGAAAAACCAAGTTTTTCTTTCAAAAAATTGATTGTTTCGTATACAAAAAATATAACAATAGAATCCCTTTGTTTGCCAAAAGTAAGCTACTGCGGGTTCATAGTAATTTGTCAGGCAACAAAAAAAAAATAGATATGCAAACTTTGTATCTTTGCAATGCGCGTGTGTCTGTCTGTCTGGTATTGTGATTAAATGCCTTTGTTACTTTTAATGCTCTTGGTCTTGCAACTTAATGTTAAATTCTTTTGTATACATTTTTTTAAAGTAAATAGAAGAGCAGCCATTGTGGGCTGATGTTTGTAAATTTCTACTGATTGTTTGCTTAATACATTTTAAAATGCAGTTTTATATTCCGATTATTTTGGCAAGAACAAAAAATTATGTATACCTAACGTTTTTACTTCTTTTACGTAGGTACCTACAAGGTACCTGTTTTGTAATGTTTCCATGAATTCACGATAACAGAATTGGAAAGATTTTCCTCGTTTTTTCGAAATCGTTTAAATTTTTCCGAAGTATTTTGATTTTTCAAAAAAAAAAAAAACTTACTTTATAAGTTAAAAAAACAGAGGAGGCCCTTAAGTAGTGTCATACCGGCATACCGACTAAACCTCCTCGATGATCTCCCCCCTCGGGACTACTCGCTCAATAATTCTATTCGATATTCTAATTCAATTTCTGAAATTCGCTCTCTTAGTTTTTTTGAGTTCTCAGGATTTGCGTCAGATACGGGATTATTCGCATCCATTGCTCTTCATTCTCAAGCATCTTCCGGATGATGTTATCCTGCTTCATTTCTCTAATAATTCTAATTAAGTCCTGGTGTGGCGATTCCCATCTACACTACAACATTCGAAGACAGTGTGGTATTTTTTTCCTGTCTTATGCAGGAAGGCGGTGAGGAATAGGTGACGTAATAGTTCACTTCGCCGTGTTTCTCCATTGCTTCACATCTCCGATAACTAAGTTCGGATATAAAATTATCATCACTGAAGTATTAAAATACTTATCCAAACGTAGAATTTGCGCTTCTACACATCAGCATCATACTGCTCAGTAGAACAGTCGTTTTCAACTCTCAAGAAAATTACTTGTTGATACATTTTTAAAAAACTGTAATTTGAAAGCTATTTGATATACGCATACTGTATTGATAAAAGTTTTATATATACATATATATATTGTATATATGTACAGAGTATATTTTTAAACTAATCTTTCGTGATTAAAATTTTCAAAACTTGATGAAGGTCTAACATTCTGAAGATTTTTGAGTTTTTGCCAATTCAGCCATTATTATGTACATACAACTTAATAAAAAAAAAAGAACAGAACTACCAGATTTGATGCAAGGTCTGCCCCATTTCAGGATATAATGTTACTGAACGATAACAAGTTTTCAAATTTTAAATTAAAACAAAATCTAAGGAAATCAAAGAAAATTAATCAAATTTAGTGTTTAACACTCTCGCATATTAATTTGTCTGTTCCAAGTGCAATTGGCATGATTTATTTCCAGCTGAGCATGTTCGAGAACCTCTTGAGCCAGGGCAAATCAATATAATGTAACTTTACACATGAATCATGATGAAGCACATAACACAACATGTAACACACAATCTAGTATTTGTTCCTGCAAAGGAAAGGACACACACAATGTTGCTTGTGTGTATCCGCATTTCTAACCAAAGACTCTAGAAATTGTAAATTTATATTCCTTCTTTGGTTTTCATTTCCTTCTTCCATTTTTGTTTTGCTTTTTCTTTTAAATCAATGATTTTTTTATTCTATTTTCATTTGTTTCTTCTTTTTTACAGTCTGGAAGTTTGATTATATCTATTAGCTTTAGAGCAACAAATAAGGACAATCCAGACACATGGACCATTTGCTTTAATGAGCAATGTGAATGTTATTAATTCTTTTTGTTGTTGTTTTTTCCTTCTTGCCATACATCCTGTAAGGAATCTAAGCAAAGCTAAATATCATCATGTGTGGGGCACAAGTACATTATTGCAATTGTACTTAAATTTCATAGCTTATGGAATTTTGTATAATGTAGTAGAATATAAAAATTGTTGGCATACTGGAATCTGCTTCGGTTAAGTGCTACATACATTCTCATGCAACTTTTCGCATGCACGCAAAAATGGAATAATTTAAGAACAATGGTAGGTACTTGGTTGGCTGATAGCGGAATGCAGTTTTATATTGTTTTTTTTTTTTTTGAGCTACTTAGAAGACTAGAAGGGTAATTTCAAAGAAAATTGAAAACTTTTAAGACATTTCAAAAAAATATGAATGGTCGACTTTTGAGTTCTGCACTTAAAAATAAGTAGGTACCTTCTTTCTTTGATTTTTTTACGTTTAAATGCGTTTGTTAGAAAATTTCCTCAGAAATTTCATAACTATTGTCCCCGGACAAATATTGGTTTCTGGAATGTTAAGACACATCTTTACAATAAAAGTAAAGATCCCCATAATACCAGATTTCTCCAATTTCATCGGTATTATAAGTTGAAATTACATTTTTGAAAAACTACAGAAATTGCACATAACCTCTTCTGATGGTATCATAGACTTGATCTGAAACGAAAATGACAATTTCTTAAGATTATTGTATCCAACCAACGTTCCCACAACACAACACGTCTAGGCCATGAGGTTTTTATTACAATTTGTGATAAGAAAATTTCCTACGGGGAAGGTTTATAATTTGTTCTCTTATACTGACAAAAACAAAAAATGCTGAATAGTTAAATTGTTTTTGTTTTGCGAATAAAATGAAACACTGAGAAGCTATTCAGTGTTGAATAAAACACGGCTTGTATCTACGCTAACTGGAGGCGGGTTCCAACTATCTCTTTCTCTACGTGATGCCCACTAAGCAGCTGTTGGAAATGCTGTTTTAAAAATGCATCTAATACTCCTGGCCTTACGTTCGATGTTTCAGAGAGCTTAAGTTCTAGTCTGGGTGTTAGCAGACCCTTTTATTTCCTCTGCAGGCCTTTCGAAATAATAGTTTTTTTCTTACAAAATTAGCTATCAATCATGCAACTTTTTAATTTTTCGTGAACGCAGCTCATTAGTTAGTTTAAATTTTTAACCACCAAGCATATTGCACTGAGCTTACCTAATCATCTTGGCAGTTAAACTCTCAATTTGAATTTTTTTTCACCTTAGCATAGGTACGTCTGTTTTTTGGTGTACAAGTCATGTTGATAGAATTTGTTAATAGAATTTATCTGCAGAAATGATTGACATTGTTAAGGATTTTCATTAAACATTCTTTTTAGTCTTCTTTCAGGTTCTATATTCCTTACATTTTGGAAAAATTTTCAAAACCTCTTTATGCTGTCAAAGCTTGGTGTGTGTTCTGCACGAACAACGCTTTATTTTTGTTGCTTTCGTCTTGGCTATTTTAATTCCCTGGAATAGAAACTATTTACTTAATCGCTTTTGTATTCTCAAAAAACTGGTATACTGCTCCATTTTTACTTCTTCTACGTGAGGGTGTACTATCTTCTGCCAAAATATGTGTTTTGGGTACAAATATCAAGTCAATTTTAAGAAATTACTTGGAACTCAACTGTAAGTTTGACTTTAACGACGAATTCAAATCCATAATTCGCTTGCATTTTACTTATCTTCGGTAATTTTTCGAATGACTAACCTTAAAGTATAACCTTCGTTGTCCATTTTAAATCCGTCAGATACTTGTTGGTGTTTTCTAACTAACTTTGGCGAGGGCCTTCAAAAAATGTGTTCAGAGGAGAATTTAATAAGAAGTTATTTTCAGTGTATGCATTTGTAGGACCTACCTCAATTTTTAAGTATCTTGGAGTTGGAAAAAAATTTTAATTAAGTGAGAGTAGCTTTCTCATGCACGAGTGAGTATTAAAGCTATTGGACTGTTAAGAATTTTCAAACTTTAAGTTTTGATTTTAATAGAAACTCACCATGACCCTAATTTATCTTTTCTTTTATTATATTCAGATCACAATTTTTTAATTGGCTAAATGTTTCAATTGAAATGTCTTAAATATGTTTCCCTTTTCACAATATGAAGACAAGTGACAAGCAATTACTTCAAGAGTTCCCCCAAATGAATACAAAATTTTACTTTGATAGTCACAAAAAAAAGAGTCCTTATCTTGTAAGGGTACACAAAAAATAAATAATAAATGTCCCTTTTGTTAACTACTCTATTGTCATCTTAATTAGAGATAAAATATAATATTAATGGACTAAATTGTCAAAGTAAATTACAAAGAAAAAATAATAATAAAACAGTTTTAATTAGTTTGACATCATTTGTCATAGCAAGTCACCATCAACTTTCTGCACCAAATTTCTAGAAATCGTTTCTAATTAAAAACATTTTTATGTTGTGATTTAATTTCTTCCAATTTCAAATTATATAATTAAAAAAAAACTAAAGCTCTGTAGAATTGCATGTTAAGATGAAAAGGGGTGCAAGCGTCAAGATTTCTTGACAGAAATAATAACAAACGGTGACAACTTAAAAATCTGAAAAATTGTAATTGTTTCTGGTTAATTCCTAAATTTAAATTTTAATTCGACTTTGTTAAGGTTTAGTTGTCAGGTTTTTAAGTAAAGAAGGTTATTTCCTTACAAAACAGGAAACAGGTAAAGTAGTTTCTTCATAACAAGGGAGAAAAACTTTGTCTTCAATTATGTAAAATTTGTTATAGAAATTTTTTTTAATTATTTTTTCTTGAAATTGAAACTAGGCGAGTTTCAATTTCAAATCAAACATTAAACTCTGAGATATTCAATTCAGATCAGCTAGTATAAACAAAAAGTTGAAGCCTTTAACAATTATAATATATTTTTATTACAAATGACCTTTTTGATGATACTATCTTTTAGATATCTTATTTCATAGAAATAATTCCCAATACAGGATTTAAATATATTTGTGTTTTTTTTTTCTTCTCAATCAAAACACAAGTTCGTTCCCATGAACCTTTCCGAAGCTTTTATAACACACTTTAAATTCTTTTAGGATATCATGAAGAATGTGAACAAAAATCGCCCAAAGAATTTTTTTAACCCAAATAATCCCGAAACCCCCGAAAACCGGAGTAACCAATAACCAATAAAAATTCTTCTCTGGTGCTTAGTGTCAGTGTTCAAAGAAATCAAAAAAAAAAATATTTTTTTTCCCGGAAGTAATCATCAAAACCGGATGGATACCATTTCATGTTCCTTCGGGTCAAGAATTTTAAATATTTTTTATTATTATAGTTTATAGTGTGTGTGTATGCAGTTTTCAATGAAAAATATATCAATGAGATAAAATATTTATTGTTTGACTTAAACTTTCTAAAGTAACAGAAAACTATTGTTTTGTGTGAAAAAGTTGACCACTAAGACCACATACCAGGTCGTGTTATCGTACGTTTTTGTGCAACAATATATCAAATTATGTTTCAAATATTTGCTAAACATTAGAGTGAATGTAATGTGGACGAAGCATAGTTTCTTAATTATGATTAATGGGAAATAAGTTTGTTGAAACTATAAAACCTACACAGTAGGTACTTCCATATGGGTCTGCCGTCGGACCTGATTAAAAGCCGTACTATGGACGGATTGATTGAGGCAATTAAAATGCATCTGTGTGTGGCAAGTTTATAGAGCCATATATGGCCATTCCATGTCACATAGGTGCATGCATGCAGTCAGTGAAAGCAGATTTCCTGTTGTTTTGCTTAAAAAAAATAAAAACAGGCTTATTTTTTCTCGAAAGGGACTGACAAGAAGTTTCTTCCACTTTAGTCTTTTTCGACTGCTTCATTCCCCCAAATGGAAGCCAAAATTGGTATCCATGTTCTATTACAGTTTCTGCAGAAGGGACCAAAAACCAACTGCACCATTGAAAAAGTTAGGAAAATTTGACTCAGTAAACCAACAAATTTCAAATCCAAAAAAAAAAAATTCAAATTAAAACAAAAGTTAAAAGTAGATTTGTGAACAAAAAGGTTCCTAGAAGGAAAGTTTGGGGTAATTTGATTTTTTTCAAAGTCTATATTTTTGGGGGTTCTGAATCCGAATCTAAGGTTTGTCAACTAATTTTCGTGACGCAACATGGTCAAGAAAGAAAAACAAAATTTGAAATGTTTTTCCAGTTCTTAGTTAATTTTACCCAGAATTTGGTTACAACTATTTACGAATGTTAAAGACAACTTCAAAATGTGTGATTTTTGAGTTCAAATATCACTAAATCAAATAACAAAGTTACGAAAAAGGGCAACCAATCACACCACATTTACCATAATTTCAGAAATGTTTACTTCCAATTTCAAAAAGTGTTAATTTAAATTTCAAAATATTTCTCCCAAAAAGTGTTAAAAAAACAAAAGAAATTACCATAAAAAATAATTTAAAAAAAAGTTCAAAATTATCAAACTAAAAACAGCAAACCTTTTATCATAATTCCATCCATAATTTCTAATTTAAACTAAAAAAAAAAAAATGTTACCAATAAAAATATCTCAAGTGTTAAATTAAAAATCCGATTAAAAAATACAACAACACAATAATAATATAAAATGAGCAAATCAGGAATAATAGATAGCTCGAGTGTTCCGCTTATTTTGACAAACACAAACAATAAAAACTTTACCGGCATTGATAGTGACAGTTCGGATGTTGATGATGATGACGATGCAATCGCCGCAACAAAAATTCTCATAGACACTGCAAATGGTGGCCATGGAAATGTAGTCGGTAATTTGGTGGGTAATGGAGGTGCCCCAAATAATAACCGACCCAACAACCACGACAACATGGATAAAAATACTTCTAGTGCTGCTGCTGCTAATGCTACTGCTACTGCTGGTGGTGCAACTACTGGTCAAGGAGGCACAATTCATCGTCGTTCGTCTCCACCGTACAGCAGAAAGTCCTCTTCTTCGACGACAAAAACTGCCATTGGACAAGCAACAACAAATACCGCGGATGACAGCGGCGATGACAAGGTGAACAATTTCAACAATAGTAGTCATGCTCCCTCATCGTTTGGCAGTAGTTGTTCAGGGCTGACTATGGCTGCGAGTCAGCAACAGCCACCTACATCGTCTTCATCTGCATCCGCAACTCCTTCTCAGCAACTTTCATGTTCATCTCCTGTTTGTAGTTCAGCTGCTGCTGCTGCTGTTGTTGGGGGTGGTGGTGCTGTAGTCGCTGCTAATTCACCACCCACCAGCCCTGCTGCTGCATCAACCAGTTCTTCCGCTGCTGCTACTGCTGCTATAGCTAGTGTTGATAGTTCTGTTGCTGCTACTGCTGTTACCACCACCGCCCTAGGTGCTTCTCCAGCTATTGCTGCTGCTACCACTGCAGCAACAACCATCACCATGTCCTGCGCCGCTCCGTCGAAATATCCACCTGCAAAAAGCTGCAATAACCCCAACTCGAAGAATATTAAAGCACACACCATGACTGGGAGTAATGGCAGCGGCGGCGGCGGCGGCAACAACCTCACCAGTAACCAAAGTAGCACAAGCTTTGCGAATGTCATTAACATTATAGCCAACGAGAACTGCTATCCATGTTACGCCAATCACACGGACTACTTTGACCCCAATGCATTGGGATATAACATCAATAATGGAACTACGACTACTTTAAGTACGCACAATGGCGGCGGTGGGGGTGGTGGCAATAGGCCGACAGCACTGAGCCCAGATAGCACAAATACCATCAGTGACCATGGTCTCGAGCTCAATTTCAAGGACAGATCCTGTCGCAGTTTTGTGCGCCAAACGAAGTTGAGCTCGGAGCATCGCAATAAATCCGTTCCGCATAGTTTACAGGTTTCAATATTTTAACAATTTTTTTTTTGTTTTCTTCTTTAAGTAAAATTTTCGTTTTTTTCTTTATTTTCTTTCTTTCTTTCATTCTTTGGAAATTCAACTTGATTAAAGCGTTAACATAATGGGAGACAGTATGGTGTCCTATAAAAAGTTCCATTTACTGCGCATGTTTGCTATAATTTTACAGAAATAAATAAATGTTCTGGGTTGGGCGCCATTTAAGGAGGTTCATTCTATTTTGACAGTTCTTTTCCATCTTATTTCATTTTTGTTGCTGTTCTTATATTTATTTAGGTGTAAGTCTGATTGTATTTGTATTTGTGCTAAGTGTTGAAATGTTTGATGAGTGTGACGTGATGTGAATGTTTGTGTGTTTTGGTTCAAAAAAAAGTCTTATCAGTGAATTTTATATTTCAATTGTTTTGGTTTCACCTTATCACCGATATTTCCATAGAAATGTTTTTTTTTTTTGTTTCGTGATGTAGCGAGTTTATTGACGTGCAATTATTGTGGTATCCGAGAAATTATTTCACAGAAAGGGTTCTAAGTGTTCTTTTACTGTTTTAAGTAAGTATTTGTAATTTCTCGTGTTACTATGTTTACTATGTGGATATATTTTTAGATACAGTTTTCTAGGGGAATAATCTAATGGTTTCAATTAATTACCGATTAAGTTAGGTGTTTTATCCATGAGATTGTATGTTTAAGTGTGTTCGAATGGATTTGGATCTGTTTCTTTTGGTATTAGTTTCGAAACAATTTATTGAAAGCTCAAACTTTTGTATAAACGGTTTTATTTTATGTTAATAGAGGAACAACCATCGGTAAATGAGCATTTAATTCGAAGCCATATAATGAAATTGATAGACTTTTGATAGGCCTTAACTTTTAGAATTTTTTTTTTTTGCTTTGGCTTAGAAAAGGGAACACAACAACGGTAGATATTAATTTGGCAAAGAAGAGATTATAATTAAAAAACTCAAATAGAGAGGGAGCTTTTCTTGTTGAGAAGACAGTTTTAATGTGTTCCGGGTAAAATGTTCAATACTTTAAGGTTCGTCTAGTTGAACATTCGGAAAAAGAACAATGTTTTTCTGATTTAATCCCCTTTATAAATGGTTAAGTTGGGTGATGTTTTGGGACATACTTTAAAGTTTTATTTTAACTGAATAGAAATTCCAACTGAGGATTTAATTGACAATTAAAAGTTATTGTCCACAAATTTGATAATCTTGGCAGTTTGATATTCTTGACAGTTAAAAACGTGAAATACAAATTTTACAAATAGTCAAAAAGTTTTAGAAGTGCAATGGAAGGCTTACTTTTAACTAACTGTAATGTTTCTCAAAATACCATTTTTTTTTGCTAACATCAAGCTCAGCCGAAACAATATTATTTAGAAGAATTCTAAACTGTTACCGAAAAATAATAGTTTTAGATCCTGTTAGCGGTTTTAAGGCAAATACGTGCACTAAAATAACAAATCGATTGCGGCAAACGTAAGTATTGCCCAAACGACTTTTTCATTTGAAGGACAATTTTTCGGCTTCGTTTGCACCAAATTGGTTAATTCGTTTGGGTAAAACACTTTCTGCAAACGACACAAAAAAAAGTTAAGCGTAACATCTGTGATTGAAATGGTGGCCTTTCGTTTACGAAGCAAGTATCTTGTCAGAACGCTACGGACTAAATACTTTATGATTGGCGTAGAATGCATATAAACAAAATGAGAGAATGAATTGTTTGCAGCACACGACTTTTCGTTATTTTGCAGATGAGTCCATTACAGTCGAGCAAGAATGTGCACAGCTGGGGAAGAGCTGGAGGGAACTTAAGTTACTACATTTCTGGAAACCATACATGAAGTCTCGTAGGAGTAGTGGAAGCTCTATGCCCCTTAAGGGGATCACCACCTACATGTGTTGACAAAATCTTGTTTGTTTGTCGCCAGTTGTTAAGCTTATCGGATCTTGCATTAGACTTTACTTTTGTTCAATACTTTTCCGAAATTTTAAATTTAACATGGCTAGTGAGTTCGATAGTCGGGTAAAAGACATTTCTTGTAATGACATGGTTTCAAAATATTTACAAAGATGTTTCAACTACTTAAGTTACTGATACGATTACTAAAAAACCCTATTTGTATTTATTTTTCACTCCTATTTTTTGATAAAAGTCATTAAATCACCAATTTTTGTAGCTTAGATTATGTATCCCACACGTTTTCGGGGTTTTATTTCTGTTTTTTTAGGAACACAGACATTATTTATTATATTATTCAGATAAAAACACAATAAAACATGGGGCGTTTTTGATAAAATTGATTTTTTAAACGGATTTTTGTAGGAACAAAAAAAATTGTAACTCTAGATTTAGATAAGCACACTAAAGAACAGTTGTACAAATTTACTTGGTTAAGGATATTAAGTCATCGAAAACTCTAATTCAGTTGGAAAACCCCATCCTTTTCAGTTATAAAGAGGTTCTAACGACAAATTTGCCACCATGATTATTCTTACTCCTTCCAGTAGTCTACACTTCAGTTGTAAGTTTTATCTCTAAGAAGGTCACCACAATTCATTGTTTGCTACATCGAGTTTCTGGTTTTGAAGGTAACACGCTTAAGTGACTCTATTTCATCATTAAGAGGTACTCAAAATATAATTATTTAAAATATTTGATTAATGTGCCACCAACTCGCGGGTGGGCGAATGGATGAGGGAACACGTCAGTCGTGATCCTTAAAAGATTTCACAACGCCCAAATTTATTTTTTTAAACTTTATGATATTCCTAAATGTGGGCGTCTAATACAAAGAAGAAAATAAAATTGGAAATACCTATGTCATTTCATTTGGGATTTCTAAAGTTTTTCTTTTTTCAAGGTTCAGGCTAACCAACCAATTTTAATGAAAAAAAAAAACAGAAGCCCGCGAAAGTAATCGAAATTCATAAATTTAATGTTTAAAAAGCTACTTTTAAAAAGCATTTTTTCCCCCAAGTCTAAGCCGAAGCCGCACGTGTTCCTTACAATATCAAATTGTATGTAAGGCTGGAGGTAGAAGGAGAATATATTTTCTCTCTCTTATTATATGAGTACAAGTACATAAATTAAAACAAAAAATAGAACGAAAAGAGACAACAATTTTTTTGTTTTAGCATAAAGCATCTAATATAAGGGACCAACCTAACTGGATATAGACCAGAGAAGATATATACTTACATTATGTACATTAAAATATAAACAATGAAAATAATAAAATTTAACTGAATCGCCATGAATGCAATAAAATTGTCAGGCGTGTTTGTGTGTGTGTGTTTTGTTTAGGTACCTACTGTGAAAGCAGCAGAGAAAAGGCAGACACATTTAACGACAAAACGGTAAATACCATTTGTTATACACTAGGAACATAAACCATTTATGTAGTTGGTAATAATAACGATTTTTACATTCAAGTACTTTGATGCATGCATGAAAATATGTTGGAAACAAATTCAATATGTGAAATTTTCGAGACAGTGAGAGGGTAGGTATACTAATTCGATATTAAAATAAGGTCTTTCTTTGATGGATAATCGTCAAGGATCTACCAGTTTGGCACATTAACAGATAGATGACAGTTTTATAAATTAGAAAAATGACATCTTAGAATTATTATACTCCTATAAAGATCGAGAAAAACTTCTTGTCATTATAATGCATAAACTTTGTACATTTCCAATTATTTCTAAGAAATGAAAATGCATTATTTTTGCATTTTTATTGTTTCAAAATAGAAAATACTTAAATGCTCCGAAAAAATCTTTAATGGTCGAATTATATTTAGTTCGTCGGCAAACGAACAAAATTCTGAAACCACTTTTCGTTTGCTGAAAAATTTGTCGGCTTCGTTTGCAGCAAATTGGTCAAAGGACTTTTCGTCAGAAGTCCGTTGCGAACGAATGCGTTGGTTACTTCGGCAATTAGTAACGTCTTCGATTTGCCAAATCATGAACTGTCAAATTCATTACCGATTTGGCTTCAAACTCTGGTGGCCAATTCAGTTTGGAAAATCTGTGCTTGCTTTTAGGTACACTGTATAGCTCGTACTCGGCCCTCATCTCATCAAAATCAAACAAAAGAATATTTAGTTTAATGAATCTAAAACGTTCTTATCCGCCCTTGACAAAATCAATACCTCTTTACCATAATGGCCGATTTCTTTCACTTTGCTTACATTCGCCGTTTAGTATTATTGGTCTACATCGTTAAACTTGAATGGTACAGTCTGCCTGGCTGCGAATGTAGGTAGGTAGTTCATCGCTAATATACAGATTGTAGATTGGACTATGATATTCCATTGATCATCTTCGTAGGCTGGAGGTCTGTAAGAGGTTGGTTTTACCTTCCAGTAAGACTTGGAAAGCTCATTCTTGCAAAAGAATTAGTGTTTTTTTGATCGCGTATTTCTCATGTTGCCGCTTTTTACTTTTAAAAAGCCGCTATTTTTCTATTTTCTTTAAAGAAGATCTCTGAGCTATCTCAGCAGCATTACTTTGTGTGCTTTCTTTCTGCTTTACAGCATCTGCTTACCAGCACTATTCATCAAACGTTAGAAGCAGAATTTCTGATGGCTCCTTGGTAATTACGATTTTCTTCCCATTTAAATGATTACTCAAAGCTCGATCATCAAAAATGTGGACCTTGAAATCTTTGGCGATCTTAGCCGGTAAGTAAGCTAATGTTGGCTCCCTAGAAAGTTCCGGCATCCTTGGTACTTGAAGTCCTGCGTTGACTCCGAAATCTTATATATCCGTTTTGTTATTTGAGATTTGAGAACTTCTTTCTTTATTCGGATCGATAGCCATGAGGCGCTTTCTCTAGCTGTAGAATATCTATAGACTTGCTGTTTTCTTTTGATTCCAGCAAGCTGATGATATCTTATAAACCTCAAGCGTTTTCCTGATTAATTTGCTAAATTGAAAAAATCAGTTACATTTGCCCCGATTTCACTAAAATAATTAATCTTATAGTATTAGTCATCAGTTAACCCTTGAGATTATTCTGGGATGAAAAATGAAAGATCGGGAATGGGTCTATCTGCTAGACCATACGAATGTTCAATGCTCTCCCTGAAGGCAGTTTTTTTTTATTTGATGAGGAAAATTAAAAATCAAACATTTATTTTCATCTAAAATCTTTGATCCTAACCTTTTTTCCTTATACTCGTGCTTTGATTAATAATTTAAAGGATAAAAACCCCTTGAGTGCACCTTTATTTATTAAATTAAACCGACAAAAATTAATCCAACCAAAAATATTTACCTTGGCATTAGACTTCAAGGCCATTTACTTAACCAATTTCATGCTTCGTAACATAGATTGTCCTTTTGCGAAACAATTATGGTTAAAACATTTAGTCAGTGAACTCTAACCCTGACTACTTTTTTTTCTTGTCTTTTCTGTTTTTGTCTCTTTGTTTGCCCTTATAGAAATGATATAAACATTCTGATGAACTGTTTTTGTTTTTTTTTTTTTTTGCGTCTTATTCAGTGATTTTTATCCTGAGTGCTCGAAATCATAAAATACCAGAGTACCTAACAACAAAAAAAAAAAAAAAGAAAAAAGTTTTGCACACATTCCTTTAAGGACAAATTCTAATAAGCCTTCAAGTCAAGCGACCCTTTTAACCTTGTTAAGATGCTTATGCTTATAGCGACATAAAAATAATGAATTTTTTTTCGATACTTTCTCTTTGTATTTTATCTTGTATCCTCTCTTAAATTCTTTAAATGAATTTTTTTTAGCACAAGTCGTAAAAAACAATCAATTTTTCTTTGCATATAAGTACTTGAGGATGAGGAAGTAAAAAATCATCGATGGAAATTTATTGGGAAATTTAGGAAAACTTTAAAGAAATTAATATGCCAAAACATATTTTTCGATGTTCTTTCAGTCAAAAAACAAAAAGTACACTATGATTGATGGTTGTAGGTATATACAAAGTTCTCAGCTGAACAAGCTGTTCTTGAAGAAAATTGAACTATTAAAATATGAGGGCGTTACTGTGGGTGGAATTAAATTAATTTGGGAATATTTTTTCTTCGTTGTCTATAGTGGCTATCATGCAGTGTTTTGACAGCAATGTAATACCCAGCCTCGATTTCTCGTTGCTGCCATCTTCTCGTTAGCTGACTTCGATGATTTGTGGTATTTCCTATTCTGAGTAAAGATGGTCACCGTTTCTGAAGTATTTCTGCCGCTACAGGTTGATCTTTGTTTGTTGGATAAGCCACTGGGCGTTTCTTCATGTCATGCCCTGTTAGCTCTCTGATGGCATCCATTAAATTAACTAGAGGGTTAAATATTAGCAACAAAGTGGATTGCCAAGTATTTTACACAAAGTTTGGAAGTTTCTTTCGAAGTTAATTTTGAATTCTTCCAGCTTTTCTTCTATTGATATTGCTTCTTTCTCGCTACTGACGACCTATCTCACTACTGATGACAGTTTATGACCTTAGTATTTTTGAAGACATAAGGTTCAGTTGTAAATTTCTTATTTCTTCTGGAGCTTGATGTTTGGTGGAGTTCTGGAACTGTATTCGGAAACATTTAAGTTCGATCCAATCTATCGAATAGTTGCCTTTGGAGTCGTTTCTTCAGATGATAGACACCGTCTGAGATTTAAAGATTTCATTCGTCTTTGGAGAAGTTCTGACATCTTTATTATTTTACATTCTAGGCCGGTAAATCAGTTGTTGATGATTGCATGAGAGACAGCTTGATCCAAGCCATCAGAGAGATTTGTCGATTTATCCATTTGGTTCCTGTTTGAGGATAGTCCAATAAAATTATCGAAAATAAACGGAAATATCTACAAAAATTGCTAAGGAGAATTTTGTTGTTTTATTTATTCATCCGACATTTTGAAAAAAGCGTTTTCTTGATTTTCTTAGCCGTCAGTGGTCGTAGAGCAATTATCTTTGTTTGTTTTGCACATGCCTTGTATTTTCTAAATAGTGTCTAAATAGTGTCTAAATCAACATTTTGCACCAGAGTTGCCAAGTAGTATTCCTTCAAGACATAGGGACATACAAAAATTATTAAAATTAAGATGAAACTACCTACTTCATTATTTTTGTATGTCCTTTTGTTTTAGAAAACTAGTTTTTTTTCTAATTTGGTACGTGTACGTTTCAATAACGTTGCATAATTCTTTTTAGGTTATTGATTTGGCTTAGTAAAATCTTAACAAACAAAAAAAACGAGAGGGAATTTTGTTTAAAACTTCCCAAATTTACGATTTTCAGTTTTTTTTTAATGGAAATCTTAAAAACGAAGGCACACAAGAAGCTTTCTAAATCTCATTAATTAGAGTCTATATCAATTAATCTACTCTTGACAAACCTAAAGTGGGTATTTAATATAATGAATACTTGAAGGCTAACACAATTAATTTTTCATCAAAATAAAGGGTATATGTATATTCTCTTTAAGCAGAAATCGCCTATGATTGTTTCCTTTGTTTAAAAATTCCTTTCCGTTTTCATTATTCTGATTCAAAAGGACAAAGAAAAAGCTGAAATGTTTTACTTACTTTCTAAGATAAACAAATGCGATGTACGTTTACAGAACCTTAATTCTTAATTAAATCTTATTTTGCCCAAAAAAAAACCACAAAATGGCAATGTAACTTCTCTATTTGTTTAAGAAAACACATTGTTTTGGCAGAACCACCTCTTTTATCATGCTCTTTAGCTATTGTCTTTTGAGAAAAGATTCTTTGACATCAATTCTTTTCCAAAATGTTTCCCCAAAGACAAAATAACTGAATTATATTTCATTACACAATTTTTCTTTGTTCATATTTCTTGTGAAGATTCTAAAAAAAAATAAAAAAAAACAAAATACAAGAACAATTTGTCAATAGACCTACCTCACCTCATTCCCTGAATAAACATTTACATGATGGTTTCATAATGTGATTCCTTTTTTTCTTTTGATTTTGGTAAATTAAATTAAATATTACGATTGCATTAAATATCATAAAAGACTTTTGTTTGTTTATTTTGGAAATAGGTACATTTATAAAGTAATGTTGTATTTCAAAATTACTGAAGCTTACAATAAATCTGCAGAAAATTGAAATTTTGCTTTTAAAATTGATTCTCTTCTAAGAAAAATGTTTATAAATCTTTTTGCACAGTCACAGACGTAAGAAGTTATGAGAAAAAAAAATGTTTATACATGGAATTTTAAATTGATGTGAATTATTTCGCATTTACGTTGATTTAAAATGTTTCTGCAATTTACGTTAACAAAAAATTGCCATAAAAGTAAAATGCCAGAATACACAAGACTAGACCAGTTAAATTTATTTTTTGAGATGAGAAATCAATATTTTAGATGAATATTCTTCGAAAAAAAAATAAACTTCAAAAACTGAATCGAACGAACTAAAACTTGCTTTTATATTTAAAGTGCCTTTGAATGTGAAATATTTTATTATGAAAAGTTTCTTGACCTGAAAACACAGAATTCATTTTAAATTTTTTCTACAATTTTTATTTAAAAAAACAAAAAAATTGTATGGCTTTCAAATTAGCATTACCACTTTAAAATTTCAAAAAAGTAATGATGCAATTAAATATCGTAAATTTGTCGAAAAATTATAGTTTAAGAAACAAACTGTCCTAGTGCCATCCCTCGAAAACTGTACAAATAAGTTAAAATTTGAAAAATGAGTAAGTCAGTATTTTTGTGATTTTGTCGTAGATAGATGGCGCTATCATAAAAATTTTCACACCCATGTTTTGGAAACAAAACGCTCCCTAAACTGAAAATTTGCTATAAATTATGATATACGGTAATGTTTTAGTGTTTTTCTAACTGGACAAATTTATGGCAAAAAAGCAAACAAAAAAATAAGTCATATGGCAGCACAAGGCTTATAAAATATACCAAATTTTTTAGTTGGTCTAAATTACTAAAAGTCACTCAGTGAAATTTAGTACTGGAAAATTTTATACCAAAAATACATTATGAAGAATTTTTTAAGATATGATAATGTTTGATGGTATTTTTCTAAGTTATTCACTTGAGGGTGCGTTGTTTATAACTTAAGGAAAAAATATTTCATTTTTTTAGTAGGTATGCCACTTTTCAGCGACAAATTCACGACAGTAAACTGCATATCCAATTTGTGTATTAAAAAAAAAAAAACACTTTACATTACTAATGCAAAATTTTCTTAAAGAATTCTCAAGTGCATTAAAAAAAAAAAACGAAAAGAATAGTTATTTCTATTTAAGTTGTGCGAAGAAATATACCTCAATGTAGTTACAGTGACAGCGTAAAAACTAAGTTATTAAACAAAGCTAACTTTTTTAATAATTTCGACTTTGAAATTTTCCACCTCCATGATTTTGGTCCTTATGTAAATCACTTGCACCATTACTGAATATAAGTGATCCTGTTTTTATTGTCAAATCGCATTGTTAGTATTTGAACATTTTATACATAATGCAAGGTTTGAAACTAGGTTTCATACCCCAACATTTCTTGATAAATCTTGACATTACATCATGAAAAAATACCATCAGAAATCTGATAACTTGAGAAAACCACTCTGCTAGACAAAAATATTCGATATATTGAATCCTCATGTTCTCCGAACGAAAAAAGAATCGAAAACAAAATAAAAATCAATTTTTAATCTATGAACTTTTAATGTAAAATAAAAAATTGCAAACAAATCTTAAAGTGCAATCATTTCTATATATATTTGAAAAAGAAACTTCTATTGCAGTAAAATCAACACGTACAGTTCAAATTTCATTGAAAAAAAAGATGTGGTGGCAAAGTGTTTCCAGCAACATTTACTCTTCAAGATTTTTCTCTCTTCAAAAGCAAAACCTAATTGGCATTATGATTGATTGATACTTTTCTTGCCAACACACGTTGTATATTTATGTATATTTTTTGTTTGTTTTTTATATGTATTGCATCACAGTAAGGACATGCTTCATTTTTACGCAGCTTCTCTGTCAAGTTTTGAGACTGTTGCTAGTGCTTCAAGCATCTATAACGCCTTCACAATAATTTAAATTCCCTTTATCACAACATACAACACCTCAACATTTTTTTAACACATGTGGTAGTGATCGAAGTAAAAATAAAAATAAAACAAGTATACTCCCACAATTTTCTTGGAACCCTCAGGTAAATTGATTTTGTCGGGATTTGAGTTAGAAAATATAGCATAAAGTCTCTATATTCTTGTATTTCTTGTAATAATAAACGTAGCGGGATGCAAACTCCTGGTAGGATTTAATTTTTCTCTTATTAATCCAGTGGGTGTGTAATCTACTATCAAATTCATAGCCCAGAATCCATCGATTTGACTTTATTCCAATCATAAACACACACACACACTCATATCAAAATCAATTCTTTGGTGTCATAAATTTTCAGAATAATCCAGTATGTTCATTTTCTCTTGTAGCGCAAAAATCATCAGAAATGACAGCGATCAGAGATATAACTTCAAAAGCAAATTTTATCTTGAAGTCGTAAAAATTTATTTGACTCCCATTGCGAAATGAATTCATTGGATATTAAGTAGTTCCTGCTCACAAAATCATATCCTTTATCCTGTCGTGTTATTTTTTTTTGCCTCCTTGCTGCTGCTGCTGTATTTTCCAAAAGTATACTAATTAGTAGAAGAAGCATCAGTGTTTGTTTCCGACCATAAATTACCCAGCTATACAAAATAACATCATCACATCTTCTCTTTCTGCATTATTTCTCCTCTTGTATTGCGTCTTTCGTGTGAAACGAAACCTGAAACTGATGGGAATAGAGGGTAACCAGAAATAGCAAAATATAATAAAATAAGCTTTTAATGGATGGCAAATTAGCATAAACTGATATATAGTTAACGCCCCATGCGCCCTCTATGGGTTTTGATAAAAGTCAAATTTGTCTTCGCAAAAATTTCTCACGTTATCCTAACTCAGAAGAAATTTCATATGCCAAACCCTGGTCTTCCTAAAAAATTAAACTTTTTGAATAAATTTGAGTTACTTTAATTTTTTTTTTGCTTTTTAGATAAATCATTGCATCCTTTAAAAAGCTTTCCTCAGGGTTTTGTCAGGACGACGACCAAGAGCTCTTCTATTGCAAATGGAGATTTTATAGTAAATCCACTTATTGAGGTAGATCATGCGCGCACAGAGATTAGTAGAGAAAGATAGCAAAGCATGAACGAAAAAAAAAAATAAAACAAGAAAAAAAATAAATCCAAATTACAGAAATATTGTGAAAGACAAATCGGAAAAAAAGGTTCTATAAAAAGTTGCAACTCACACATAAAGGTTAAAGTACTGGGGGTGTAAGTTCATTCATGCGAAACCAATTTTAACTTTCTGCCTGAGGGTTTTCAGACAAACAGATATGTGTATTATGCACAAAAATGATACAGCTGCTGGGATTTGTTTTCAAAAACAAAAACAAAAAAACACACACATACACAAATGCAAAATTTTCTTCTACTGTCAGTCGATCTCTGTGTTTCTAGTAGTCGAAAAAAACCTTTTTGTTGCCAAATAGCGTAAAGTCCTTAGAAAAGTTGAAATTGCTTTTGTTCTAAAAATGATGAAGATTTAACCAAACAGTGGAAGACATGCAAGAACTATTTATAAAATAAAAATTCACAGGAATGTGTTGATATGAATTTAGGATCATTTTTTTTTCCAGTGAATTTTGTGTTTATGGATGTGGTCTTCAAAATCCAGTCTGAAATTACTAGAACATATCCCTTTTTCCTAGTAGCCTATAAGAGTGTTGCACCGCCATGGCCATATTGCAGTTGAATAAAGTGGCTTTCAAAAACTCTTGCATTTTAAATCCCATCACATCATCACTTTGTAATAAACAAATTTCAAGCTAAACAGACACTTTTCTAGACAACCTACACACACTCATTGCCTTTGAAGAATATATAAACTTTAGAAAACGTTACATCCGGTGTGTTTTTGTTTTCCAAGAATCGGACAAGTATTGAGCGACAGAAGTTATATTTTTACATCTGTTCAGCGTCATGTTTTTTAACAAATTTGGTTGCTCAGATTTTCCATTAAACTATCAAAACTTTCTTAAAAGTTTTCAAAACCTACTAACAACAAGTTTTTCGATATCAAGTTCACTGACAAATTCGACGAAGCAGTAAATTCAAGTAAATAGCTTCATTATTTCGATTTCTTCATTTTATATCCACTATTTCCAAAAAATGTTGGCCTCGACTGGTGTTATTATCTCAAAGTTTTAACGTCCATAGGGTGATTTCTTAATAAAATTCCTCATAATAATTTGAACTAAGAAAAAAAGAACATTTTAAGTATTTCACTAAAAATAAAAAACAAAAATAAAAAATAGCCTTTATATTTTTCAATCCAAAATTTATAAGAATGGACTCGAATCATCAAATACCCCGATTTTGTATTTTTTAAAACATTCTGAATATGTTTTATATATGTATTTATAAATTGAAACAAACATTTGGATAATCAAAAATCGGTAGTCATTTTTAGATCTTTTAAGCATTTAACTTTAGTTTAAGAGTGATAAGTAACTGCAAGATTGGAAACTAGGTATTCTAAATGGAATTAATAAGAGCTATGTAGCATAGCATAAAACGAATTCGTCGTTCAATAAATAGTACATTAGCTTTAAAAAAAAAATCTTCTTTTTCGGGTAGGTTCCTACTCTAATTCATTTTAATATTCACTTTTAAAACCGAAGAATCAGCGGTTGGCAATTTAAAGACGGATATTATACTGATGCCGTTATGCGATGTAACTCTGGGTCCCAAGTTAACAAAATCATTGACTACTTCGAAGTTACACTCGGAAAGAAATCAAGCTAAAATCAAGAAATCAGTGCAAAGAAAGTCTGACGAAAGCCTGTTAAAAAAATTATTCAATACGTTTTTATTCCGATAGATCGTAAACTGCGGAAATTGGCTTAAAGAAAACGAAATATCCAGTTCTGATACCCGCATCTTGTCAATAGGTCAGGCTGCTTTGAAATCGCTCGTATCAGCACAGGGACATTCCGGGAAATTGTAAAGCCAGTAAATTCGCCTGAATTTTAACGGAATTGTCTGTGTTGCCTGACAGGGCAAATATTAGCATGCCCGTAGCTACAAGTGATCTTATGTTGGAGCGAATTGCTTACAATCATACATGATGGCGTAGTATGGTTACTTATATTGCGACCAAACGAATCTGGCAGTCACTTTAACCAAATGTGAATTTCAATAAGTTCAAAAATATTAAGAAAAAGTCTGGATGAGTAGAAAATCAGCGTCAAAAAATTACTCCGAACATTTTTGTTTTTAGAAATTCATTTTAAATCGACTATAAAACGTTGCGAGGCCAAATTTTTCCAATGATTTCAGCTTGAACTGTGAAAAAAATGTTCTTCAGATCTAATGAATTTTCATGAACATTACATTTTAAGACTTACTCGTAAATACATGATTCATCCAGAACTACTCGCTTTAATTGAGGCAGAACTAATTTTGTAAAGTAAAAGAGTTCATTTGTCTATTGAATGGGAAACTCTCATTCAAACCAAATCAATTTAATTTGTTTGAACTTTTTCCTTCTGAATTATATTCCGTCTACAAACATAAATTAACTACAACATTTTACTTTTCCTCCTAAAGCTGATTCAATTAAAAACACGGATGAGGCATTTAAAAAAAAAAGATTAAAGGAAAATTAAATTAAAAATAGCCGCAACAAAAATTAATTGAAAACTGATTTCTTTTTCATCTAAGTTCATATAAGTAGGTATTGGTTTCTGTGTCAAAATAAATTTTTCAATGTTAATTAAATCTTACGATGGAAATTCAGTAATAACACTTGTCGGTCGATGCAATTCTGTTTTTGTGTATAAGTCTTCCAATTACAGAAAATTTGATTATTCATTAAAAGGGCAAAATGATTTATTTCTTATTTCTAGTTTTACGCACAAAAAAATGTGTATGAACTTAGAAAAAAAATTGAAGTTTTAATACTTTCACATGATGTGTTTTCTTTCTCAAAGTACACGCTTGATTATTTTGGTGTGGATATTACGGTCAAAAAATTAGTCACAAAGAAATTTTTGTTTTTTTGTTTTTAGAAAACAGTTAATTATCTGAACAATTCTTTGCACAGTATTCTATCATTCTATGTTATATCGGTCATTTTTAGCCACTTTTATCAACTTAACATTAATATTTCTTCACTCTACTATTTTTTTTAAATAGTAAGAACAAAACACGTACATTAACTGTGGCGTAAACTTGCTCTTAAAAGTTTTAAATAATTAGAAGAATATGTCTTAAATATTGTTTGATTGTGTCTAGTGGAAACAAAACTCTCGTTGATTTCACTAGACGTTAAATATTAGAAAAACTTGTATTCTACTTTAAGAACTGAATTCTAATTTATGCCAAATCAACAATTGAAAAAATGGTTATTTTTAAATTTCGTTTAACAAAAACAACCGCACAATTTCATTGATAAAAAAATTCGCTGACGAAACGAATGGAAAGAAAAGTCTTTCCAAAATCAATGCTGAAAGAACTAATACTATCAAAATATGATGGGATCTTCTTATTCAAAAAAATAGTTGGACAGTCAATTATGCATACAAAATGTTTGGAGTGTTTTCGGATTAGTGTTGTGCAGGAATCAGTTTTTAACAGTATACTTACGTAGACTGGAAAATGGAAAATAGCAAGACGAAAATGTTTTTTTTTTTAATTTTTATTTACGTTTATACTACAAATAACAATTTTTCAAAGCTTGATGTAGAAAGTTGGTTATTTTAGCAATCTAAATCTTCTAAAAAAATAAATATAAATTAAACAAAAAAGTACGTATACGCCACAGTGAACCTGTTTTTTTTTTTTTTTGCTTCCAAAATATCCCTTCAACAATTTGTTATATCCCCAAGTATGACTTCTCAATGAGATATTAAAAATCAAAAAATACAAATTTGCCACCAATATTAACGATAAAATCATTCTATCGTTGAAATGTTGGTTTTAAATAAAATCTAATTTTCAATCATGATTGACACAAAGCAAATAATTACTCTTAAAATGGCTATGGATGAAAAAAAAAACCTATTTAACACTGACGAGCTTTGAATTGTATGATTTAGTTCCGTCAAAAATATTTTTTTTACAATCAAAATAACCACACAAAAACTCCTTTAATAGGATAATTTTCAACATGATTAAAACTAGTTTTGTATTCGTCTTTCAGAAACTTATTTGTGACTGTTTTGTGACAAAAATAGAAAATAATAACAATTTGTAGGTATTCACTTTATTCAATTCTGTAGTTGATAAATGGAAATTTCAATGATGGTTGATGGCTCTTTATAAATCTGAAAAAAAAACATTTTTAAACAATTTAATAATTTATTCGAATAAACTGTTGATATTTTCTGATGATGTAAAATAAAACACAATAATATTTAACTGTTTGACTGCACTGGCAAAAAAGTAAGAAGGTATTGTTGAGAAAAATTCCAGTTACTAATTGAGGAGAATTCTTAACAAACGCCGAAAATGAAATGTAGGCATCTAAACAGGCGCACAAGATGGTGAAATAAAAATATTAAGGATATTCACGTAACTTCGTAAGACACTAGATAATTTTATCTTTTGGATGAGTTTATCTTTTGTTAAATGAGCTGTCAAATCTTGTATGGAAATAGTTTACACAAATTGCATACTTATCCAATGATTTCGCTGAAAAAAACTTACCAAATTTATTTGTATAAACTTATTCAAACGTCAATGTGATATTGAAAACTAGGCGTGTTCAGAAATATGATTATATGAAATATCTCATAGAATTAAGAAAAAGGTAACTACAGCATTGCGATTTTTTAAACGGAAGAACATAATGAACAAAACCATATTTTATGTAAAAATTAAATATTAAGTTACCCAAAATCTAAGAAACATACATTATGGGTGCGATTTTGTGTAAACTTATCATTTAACAAAAAAGATAAACTTATCTAATTGCATGAAAACCTACTCTTATTCAAAAATATAACATGTCCGTTGTAAACTAATGCTTAAGTTTAAATGTTCAAATGCGATCAGAGCTAAACTCAAAATGTCTCCATTTATATTGAAAAATGTCTTTTATTTTCCAATGCTCTATTTTGGCGTATCTACATTTTAAACAGAAAACAAATTGTACCGAAAACATTTAAAATATCTAAATTTGTTGAATTTAGCAAAAAACACTACTTAATTTCACTCTATCACTAATCAGTATCTAAGACTAAAGTTTCTTTTGTTTTTACTTTTGAGTCACTTGAAAGTTATAAGAAAAAAAAGTTGCTAAATTGTTTTAAATTCTCATTACTATCACTTTTAAGTTGAGTTACAATGAAACTTCGGTATAAATTTTCTAAGAAACTCGTATTCAGCACATTCCACAGAAATATAAATTTAAACTGTTCCTCGACCACTTTAGTAATTAAAAATGTTGGTCAAATGCATAAAGCTTCAACAAATATATTGTATTTTTCCAAAAAAAAAACCTCAAATCAACTTCAAAATTAAATGTATTTGCTCAAGTTATTAAAACCCCACGATAAAATCTTTAAAATAAAAATCGAAGTAATTTGAGGTTAAAACACTCTCACTGCACTTTTCATTATTAGACCATAGAAAATCATTTATATCATGAATTCACTGCAACAAACATTTTGTGTGTATAAGTGTGTACTAAAGTAACTAAAAAAAACTAACATACCTCCACTACATATATATACATTGTATATCTACCATATTCTGCCCTAGTATGCCCCAATTGTTGATTTCCGTTCTGAATCATTTGCCCTTTACTACATAAATGCACACACAATCATATGGTATAAAAATCGAAGTAGGTTGTAGGTGCATAAACTCTAGGACAAACTACCTATAAGACCTAACCTACTGTTGATTGTGTTGAGTATAGGTATAGTATATGAACATTGAACACCTAACCCAATTTGTGCATGTTCTCGTTTATTTGTTCTAAAACTATAATTTATCGAACAAAGCAAGCAACAAACGAAATGCACGAAAGTAATTTTATAATACCAAGAAAAAAGAAACTAGCCCACACGAGTTGTAGTAGTAGGTAGCTAGTTATAATTTTAACTATGTTTTTCCCAGAACTTGTAGTGAGATAGGTTACTCGTGTAAAGCTTTCATTTTTCTACTCTTACCCTTTCTCTCTAAGGACTCGCTCATTTCATTTGCAATAAACTTGCGCCCCTTGGACTCCATTTTTTTTTTTGTATAGAAAAGATACTCAACTCATAGAGAAGATATAGAAAATTATATTTAGAAAACATGTAGTAGATTTGGAATGAAGATGTTTTTTTGTTTTTGTAAGAGAAGAAGAGCAATTTTGAAAAAAAAAAAAAATAGAAATATTATATTTTGACAGATCTGACACATGCGAAGAACAAGTCAAAAAATCATAAAAAGGGTAAATCGCCAACTCTACTTACTCTCACTTCTCTTCACATTCACACGCCTTCAATAAAAAATAGACGAGGATTGAGTTCTAGAGTGCAAAAGTACATCTACAACAGACACACAGAGACACTCTATAGTGTGCGGGACAAGAGAAAAAAACTCATTTTCCAAAAGAGACCAAACCAAATAAATTTCATTTCATCAAAAGTCAAATTGCAAAATATAATATAATCCTGCGAGAGTTGTGCTGTGCTTCTTCTTCTTCTACATATTTTCATTGAGTGTACCAGGCTTGGGTTTCAGCTTCATTCTCGCAACTACCTCGTCAGTCGACGCGATATATAAATGCAATCGCATGTCAGATAAAATCCTGAGTTGATAAACGATGTCCTTCGATAAAAGAGGTGTGTGTGCTGTCGCTGTGTTGTTTGGGTCAATTTATTATTATTTCTTACCTCGCTCGTGTAACTGCAATGGATTTTAAATTTTTTTTCATCATCGTTCTATTTTCTTTTTAATTTCGTGTTTTTTTTTTTTTTTGCAATTCCTATGAGGAATTTTCATCGTCGGGTGTTTGTGTGCGTGTGTTTTGTGTTTGTCTTCTTATTTGCATTTAATTAGTCCTTGGAAAGTTATTTTGTGAATTATGTATTCAGTGCACAACTTCATTAAGGTGCCGCCACTCAATGCAGAGGCAATTTTTGTATCGCCAAGGCCAACACGCGTGTGTAATTAACTCCTAGCAATCAAAAAGGACGAATTTTTCATCTTTTTTTCTTTTAATTTCTTTCCTTTCCTTCGTTGTGTGTGTTATTTTGTGAAACCATCCGAGTGTCTTCTTCGAAAAGATATAATATACAAGAAAAATATATCACAACGGCACCTCAATGTGTGTGATTATTGTGTTGAAATAACGGCTGAATAATTTACACAATCTCAAGTGTTGAATCCTGCACTTTTCAATACCGCAAGGACTCGTTTAACTTTTCCTTACAATATTCTTCTATAAATATGCATGATTCGATCCTCGTACAATATGATTGTGGTGGCTTCTTCTTTTATTTTTTATTTCTTGTGGTTCACTTACATCCAGTAGTGTGCGGGAGTGCCTGAATATCTTGATATCCTTCTTATCCTTTTTACCCAATGGAATAAAAAAATCGATCGGAATAAAAAACAAACAAACAAACAAAAAAATTAATTATCATTAACCTTTTGATGATGCCGATGATGATGATGATGATCCTGACCTATCTCAATTAAACACGCTACACTAAAACCACAAGCGAAAAAGGAATATGGAATTAATTAATTTCTGTGAGTAGCTCTGTAGCTGGCATTTTCTTTTGTTTTGTTTAGAATTTCCAATGTTTGTGTTAATTTAGGTGAAAATTCATTGAAAAAATAAAAGCATTCTAATAAAAATACCTACATCGTTTATAAAAAAATATAACAAAAAAAAATGCCACAGGTTGATGGTCTCACTCTCTCTCTCTCTTTTTTTTTTGTGTGTGTTGTGATGTGTTATTTTATTTCATTGTTATTCTTGGGAATTAATTTGATTTCCACGAATGAATTTAATTCACAATTTTCAACTCGAGTGACTCGGAGGGGTGTGTGTGATGTCGATGTGTTGTTGTCGTGTTGATTTTTTTCTTTTTTTTTATTACTAAAACGAAAGTACAAAAAAAAATCTAAAAGCAAATCAATTTAATTTTTGAAAGCATGAAAAGTGGGTTTTTTTATGAGATTGAGATTAATGAAAAAAATTATTATTTGGTATTCCATTAATTTTTTTTTTTGTGGTTTTTGTCTGTGAATAGGTTTCTGAGTGTTTTTCTTCGAATAACAAGTACCTACACAATTGACTTTTTTTTGTGTACAAAAATATTTTGTTTTCGACCTAGAAAACATTTTGAGTTTTTTTGTGATTTTTTTTTTTTTGTTTACGACAAGTAAAACTTATAAGACGAAAAAATGTCACATGAGTGCCAAAGACTTTGCCAAGAGAATTGTGATTCAACCCTTTTCAATTAGCCAGGGGAACTAGGTTTATGCAAATTTAAAAGGATATTGATGTTCTGTTGAAGACATGCAAAAAAAATTCAATTTTTTTCTATTTTTTATGTGAAATGATAATAGTTTTTAGGGGATGTGTTGGCACCCACCAAAAACTAAAAATAGGTGTGAACTGTCAAGCTGAGGTGGCAAAAAAGAGCAAATACATCAAATGATTAATTTATCACTTTTAAGGTCTGCTTATTTAAATGTCAGAAATGATGATGAAGAACTTTTTTAAATTAAAGGCACAAAATAGTTTAATGAAAATTAATGATTTATGGAGCTTTTTTGGGAATTCAAACAAATCTACGTACATTATTATGTACGTGTTGAATAAAATGTCAGTTTAATTTCCGGTTCTGTGAGCCCTACAATAATCCAGGGGACTTTGTAAATATTTCTTTTTTTCATCACAATTCCTGACAGTTAAATCGATTATCTCGTTAATTTTGTTTTAAATGTTAAGCTTAAGTTAATCAAACAGTTTTGGTATCATAAAATATAACTTTCACCTTAACAATGCATTTATGTTGTAAAGACAAAATTTGTGTATAGTGAAAATAGATATTGAATGTTTTTTGGAACCATAATTTGACTAATTCTAATGGCATGAACCTATCCATCATTCTATGACAATAGTTTCCAGTAATAGACCAGAGAACATAGTGGATAATAATAATGTCAATTGCACAAAACTGACAATTTAGGTTACTAAAGGAGTAGGTAAATTTATCATCAATCATTGTAATTTAAACAAGTTAAATATATATGGTCAAGCTGTAAGTTCTAATTGGCACGTACATATGTCGTAGGTGTATCTGGTATAATGACTTTCAGTCTTATGGAAAAATTAACCTCTGTCCTGAATGTTCAGAGGCATTTTTGGAATTAATTCTATTTAGATCAAAATTAACGGTTCCTACCGTATATTGATTTTATTAAATCAGATTTTTCTCAAAAACGGCTCCTACGATCATTTTTTTTTTTTTGGAAAAGGGGTCAGTGAATACTTTTCACTTTACTTTTGATTTTAGGTCAAATCAATTTTTTTTTTTCTAAAATCTTTTTAAATAATTTTAAGGTAAAATTCGTGTGTAGGAAGCTATTTTAAACTCGAATTTTATGGTTTTTTTTTAACTTTTACTAGAATTGCTATTAAAAAACCTTGACGACTAAACGTGAGGAGTAAAAATGTACCTAATCCGTATCAATTTAAAAAGTAGATAACTTTTGTTTTTTTTTTTGGCAGGAGGTGGAAATCTTCAATAGACATTTGACAGTAATCGACACCAAGTGGTGTGGAACTTCCGCCTATAATGACCTTTTATTTAACGAGAAGTAAAAAAGTAATATTTCTTCAAAACACTGATTGTGAAAATAGTGATAAAATGAATATTAGAACATTGTTAAAATTTTCATTTGTAAAGTTTACTTTGTTTTAATTAATTTGATACTCCATTTTTGGTCCAGCCTCTTACTGTATCGACCGACTTTGTCGGATACCAATGAAACAGATTCATCTGAAAAAGTAGCTCATTTTGAGCGGTAGTCCTCAAAAACGCTTCAGTTTCAATTAATTTTTTGCAATAGCGATATCAATTTCTTCAGTAATTTTCCATTGCTGTACAATAAATTTTGTCACACCCAACGCCCCCTAAACTCAATTATCTAAAATTATTGCTATCAAAGGTACAATTCTGCTTTAAATTGACAATTTCGACAAATTCACGACAGTTAATTGAATACCCAGTTTTTTGTATTTATGGTCGTCTTAAAAAATTCCCGACAAGTTAGAACTACCAGGGGTTATTTTTACGGACATAATAATTTTAAACACAAAATATCGAATATTTTTTATTTACCTATTAATTATTTTAATTCCATTAAATGATCTAAAGAGTCGCATAAACATAGAATAAGCCATCCTTATGGAATTAAAATAAAGCTTCTATAATTAACTTCCTAATCCTTATTGAAACATAAATAAAACAAAAATTGTTCTTAAGCTGTTTTAATACACCTACACACTCATTCATATATCTACACCCAACCAATTATAATTCTTAATGTTGGGTGTGTGTTTTACCATTTTTCAGAGGGATTATAACTCTAATTAAACAAAATATGAAATGATGCTTGTTTGCTTATTCATAAATCTCTAAAAGTTTCAAAGCAACTCAAGAAAGAACAACAATTAATTAAAGACTCTTGAACTTTGACGTAAACTCAAATAGAAAAAAAATATTACATACATAAGAAAAAATATGTCATGGAATTGGAATCTTGTTTGATTTGCATTTGTACCTACCGACAATCTTGTATTATAGAATTTCGACAAGAAAAATGAAAACTGACTGTAAAAGTTCTTAAACTTAAATTTAAATCCCAAATATAAATGAAAATAAAAAAAGCCTCAAGTTAATTTGAATATGTCTCCAACAGTCCTTTAAACTTTTTTTTTTTGATATCGCTCGTGCAAGTGAAATTCAACAAAAAAAAAAACATGTGTACTCGTTCTTTAAGAAAAACTTACCTGGAAGGTAAGTTTATTTCTTTGAAATTTCTTCTCCTTCTAGGAAATCTTTTTAATCAAACGCATTAAGGCGTAAATTCAAAAAAAGGTAAAATTCAAATTTGCCTTTGGCATTGAGATTTTTTAAAGCTGTAAAGTTTTTCTCTTCCTGGTTTAATTCTTCAACTTACAAGTCAAATCTTCAAACTAATTTTGTGTCATCGCTTTAAACCATGTTAGCCATTGTTAGTGAAAAATCCGAATTTTAAAAGATTTTTGTATACAAATGCAATAATTACTAGAATTATGTTAAGATATCAGTGAATTCAAGTGAAAATCCTCTTTAAGGCAAAAAAAAAAAAAATGCTGTCAGCGTATACCTACTTCATAAATTGTGAGTTTCATGATAAAATTTATTCCTTCGTGAACAAAGCTATCAAATTGATATTCCTTGAATAAAATTCAAATATCTCGAAAAAGTTTGTTTGTCTTTCCATTGCCTTCATTTGTCTGTGAGTTTATTTCTATTTGTTCTGAAAACGGTGGCTATTACACTTAAAATCTTTTCCATTGCAACACAACTTAAAGATTCAACTACATCCATTGGGGCATTTCATCCGGCATTATGCTACATCCAAGATTCTATACATATTCCGGCAAGTGCTGTGAGAACTTAAAATTAAAAAAAAAAAAAAATACAATAGAGTGAAAAATATTCGCCCCCACATCTTAAAAAAAAAAAAAAAAAACTAGGACTGTATACCACTTAACCACTTAAAGTTCAAGGATTTCATCTCGCTCTTTCTCTCTTTTTCTCTCTCTCTGATTTTATGTTTCTCTTTCTGTTTTTTTTTTTTAAGTTTTAGAAGAAACCAAACTTGCAGGAATAATGAGGTATACCTTTACAGCTTACCACAAATGACAATGGCGCCCGGGCTGGGATGCTGCAGTAGGCTTTGTGTTGAATGAATATTCCTTGTCACCCTAGTAAAACAAAATTAAACTGTTTTTTAATATATTCATGTTTTTTTTTTCATTTATGTATATTGTTAATTTTTTTTTTTTGAGATTTAAATGTGTAAATGTGTTTTGTGAGAATAGTTTCACATTTTCCACTCAAACACAAAAAAAAAATGAAATAACTCGTAATGTTGCATTAAAAATTAATGCTTTGTTTGGGGAAATCTCTCATTCGTCTACAAAAATTGTACGTGGCCTGAAGCCATTCAAGCAAATTATAAAACCAAGAAATTATTATGCGCGTCATTGGGTTTAGCATATATGTACATGGCAAATAAATGTTCATGCAATGTATAGGCAGAAATTTGAATGTGTTCTTGGGTTTAAGTAGATTTTTTATGTAATTTGATAAAAGTGAAGGTAATTAATTTGTAAGGTTGCAGCTAAGATCGAACTATACAAAAAGCTAGAGCGTGTTAGTTTTAACAAAAAATCGTATAGGGGTCGTCTATTTCAACAACAATTTGTATGCATATACAATTTTTTGTATTTCTGTTCTACAAAATTAAATTAAGTTTGATTAAATTCGTTCTTGAATGAGTTTCCATTTTTCATTTATTTGATATCAAATTGACCCTACTATCAAATAGAGAATTATAAATCAAAAATAAGAAATATTTTTCTTAGTGGAAAAAACGGTAATAGGATTTTACTAGAAGTTTTCTTATGTCAGAGGCTTTCAACTTTAAAATTTAATCAAGACTTTAACCAAACAATGTTAACGCTTTAATCAAAAACGAAATATTTTAAAAAACAAAAACCTTTTTCTTTCGTTCAAATTAAAATATTTAAACGTAATGTAGATTGTTCGTTAAATGCTTTTAAAAAACTGTTTTTTTTTATTTGCAATACTTCATAATTTCTGTTTCAATTTACTTTTGTTTTTTTGTTGTTTTATTATTTCTTGTTGATGTTGTTATTGTTAAACGCAAAAGTTAAATTTTAAACAAAAAAAATAAATGCAGTTAAATTTAATATTCAATTAAAATTAAATCAATTGTGAAACTTATCTCTCTTCAAATAATATTAAATTTAATAAAAACTATAAAAAAAAAACAATTTAATCTGAAAATCATTCATCATAAAATTTATACTTCATAAAAATACATATTATATATATATAAAAAAAAATAGGCAACGGAAAAATGGTCCAGTGTTCGTTTAAGTACAGACTCGAAAAATAAAACAAAAATTGAAAATCATGTATCGATAAATTCGAATTTAAATCTAAATGGATTTGGCAGTGAGAGTAACAGTATTAAAGGCAAAGGAAATCACGTTGGCAAGGAGGTAAACATTTTTTTTTTAATTATTTGTTCTATGTGATGTGAAATTTTTATTTTTATTTGTATAATAATTAATTTTGTATTGTTGTGGTTATACACAAGGCAGTTTAACAAAGTGTTTTTATGATGAATGGAATTTGTATCTACTTTAATCAATTAATTAATAACTCATTTCAACCTGCATTTCGATAAAGAAAAATACTACCTACTATAAGTTCATCTGCATGTGCAATCACTAAAACGATACTGACTATTTTTCGTAAAACTATTAAACTTATAGTAGCACATAAGTGAGGTACTATTTTTTTGTTCTTCAAATGCAATTATGCAAAAAGTGTTTGTTTTTTTTTTAACTTTAAAAGCTTTTGAAGCTTTAGACTACTTATTAACTTGTTGAATGAAATTCCTGGACCTATTAAGCCCCTGGATTTTGTCCTGATTAGCATAAGTTTTCCACCAATCTTAAGCATGCCAGTGGCATTAATTCTTCAACTCATATTCTCCTTTATATAGACTTATCGAACGACGTTTTTTTATAGTGTATTTCCATTGTAACGGGTGTGACACATTTTTTTCATTTTTTTTTTTTTTGCTCCTAAATTTTGTAATATTTGTTAAATAAAGTATTTAAACACTCCAATAATAATGTATTGAAACTTTTGTGCTACCTTACAATATCTTAATACAAGATGTAACGGGTGTGACTTTCTAATTTCGATATAAGAGTTGTATTATATATTCAATATTAAAAACAGTTAAAAATCTTATTATATTAGATGTTAAAGTGTAAATATATTTCATTGAATGAATGATATAAAAGACAGGAGCGAAAAACATGACAACTGTGTCACACCCGTTACAATGGAAATATCCCACAGTTGGATTTTTCCATTCAGGGGGCATGGTATCCGCCCATATTCAATTAATTGGTATCAAATATAAGGAGCACTTCTAATCATCTTAGAAACTTGAAATTTTGCAGTGCATCTAAAGGAAAAAACGACAACTTAAAAATTTATATTCAGGGGGTGTGGCATTTGCCCATATTCATAAAATTGGTGTTAACTATATGGAACAACTTCTAATCATCGCAGAGTGTTGAAATTTCGCTCAATAGTTAATTTTGTAATGCATATAGAAAAAAAATTTTACTTTTCATTCAGGGGTGTACGGTACACTCATATTCACTAAATCGGTATCAAATCAACGTAGAATCCTGAAATCATGCATGTGAACAAAAATAGACATTTTGAGGGGGCTTGTGATGCCTATATGATGCATTTTCTTATTATCATACAAACTCATAATTTGACATAGTGGAAGGCTTACCAAGTTCGTAGTTCCCTTAAAATTATTTTTTTTTGCTTGTCATTTCCAAATTTGCAAATGGAGGCAAATACTATAAGGAACAATTGACAAACATAATAAATGAATTTTGAGAGAACTACGAACTTGGTATCCTTTTATGTCTCACTCTTTTTTTTGCCACACTTTATGTAAACTCCAATTCGAAGTGCAGAAGAAAAACAAAAGGAGGGTGACTTTGCTTATTTTCCTCTTAATCAGTTAGCCTTCTTATTTATGATAAAGATACAAATTACATAAACTTCTTAGTTAAAGATCTTTTAAAAAGATTTAAGAGATATCTGCTTCACACTTCTTAGAAACCGTAAATATCATAAAATCTTTCAATTTATTTCCCTTCGAAAAGATATATTAATGACCATTAAAGTCCCTCCGATGAAAAATCTTTAATACAATTTGAAGGACTATTCTCCAATGTATGTCCTTTTACACAACACATACCCAAATATTTGTATTTGAACTTGGAGTAAATATTTAAATAAAATAAATAAAAACATAAATTCAACATTTTACCTGAAATTGAGTTTATTTGTACTGTTTCACTTGTGACATTGAACAAATAATAAAATTTATATTTTTTTAATTTAATGAGAAAGTAAAATGTATTTTTTTATCTTCTTTTCTTGTTTGTGTGTTTTTCACTTATCCCCCCAAGTTTTTTCTGGAATTTTAAAACGAAAAATAAAAAATACAAAAGAAAAACAAACTTGAGCGCAAACAGGTTGGTATATGTATTCCATTTTTAATGAATGGCAACGGGCTCCTTAGGAGGATATATTTTTTGCACCATTTCCATCGTCGGCGTCGTCGTCATCGTTAAATTTTATGTGATGCTTATTAGTCACTTACAAATTTAAGTGAATCTGATAGCGATAAATAAATTGCTATACTTGTATTACATTTGAAGGAATATTTTTTTTTGCTATTTTTCCTTGGGAATAAAGAAAAAAGATGTCCTTAAATTATTGTTTTAATGATTTCAACTAAAAAAAAATAAATTTAATGGTATTCTAATTATTTTACGAAAGCATTTGAAGGCTTTTCAATTTTAAAAGTTTTTTCAATTACTTACTACTTTTTATTTAAACCTAGTTCACGTATTTTTTTTTATTCTTTGTGTTGTCGTTTTGTTGGGTTTGCAATGGGTTCTTGACATTTAAATTTATTATAGAATTGAAATGTAGAATTGAAATATGAATTGACATACTCGTAACTTGTAATTGCCTTGTTTTTCACGCTTTGCTTGCACACTTGGTTAAGGTTCCATTAAATTTTTTGAGTAGATTTAAGCAGAATACAAAAATTCCAATGAATACTTATAAATAGTGGTTCAACTTTTACGTGGGATTTAGGTGCTAAAACCCAGTAAAGAGTTAACATTTTTTTCTGATTCAAAGGTCACGTAACAGGAATAATTATTTATAAACGAATGGGTTTCCAAGAATTTTTTTTTTTTTTAATGTTTTGCATTTTTTGGAAAAGCATCTTTAATATTCTAGCCATATATTGAGATGTCAATGGCCTATTTGAACAAAAGAATTAAAAGCGAAATCCTGACAAAACTTGCAACAAACCGTATTTTTTTAATTATTCAAACAAAAAACTTTATTTTATTTAAAATTTTTTCTTTCTAATGAAAAATTGAGATACAAAGCGTGTTTTACTTAGAGAAAAAGTCAAAATTTTGTTTTGCAAAATAATATTGGTCCTTCCGTGGAAGTAAAATCACTAGAATTGTTTATTTAAGAAAAAAGTTAAAACAAACTGGAAGCTAATTCATACCACAAAGACAAATTTATGCGACTGAGAAGATTTGCATATTAAATATAAAGAAAACACAATACAAAAACAAGCTGAGAACCTCTAAATAATTTATTATTCCCCCCAATAGACTTCAGTGCTTAATTTAATTTAAAACTTTCAACTATTATTTTATTTGTATCAACACATAAACAAAAAAAAAAAAAACAAATAAAATTGAGAATGCAATAAAAACACATATAAATTATTTGCTTTATCAAAGGTCATTCATTTTGTATGTAACATATCCTTGTTTTTATTGGATAAATTAACTTAAACAACAATAAAATTCTCTGTTTGTATAAGCATCAATAATAAATAATAATAAAAGTGAATTTTCTCGAAATGATTTTCGAATAAATTAAATAAAAATCAAATCAATTCGAAATGTCCATGGAAAATGAAATTTCACATGAATTCATACTTTTGTGAGGAAAAAATATCAAACGACAAGATTGAATTAATAATTGCATTTGCAAGAAAATAAACTGAAAAATTGCAAGAACAAAAACAACTGATTCTTTATAAGTTTTGGAATTGTTTTTTTTTTTTTCAAATACAAGTTTTGTTTATTTTCTTATTCCTCTTTTTTCTCCTTAATTATCCAACATCCATACAAGCATCAAACTACAAACATAGCATAAATTAGTATGAAAAATCACCATCTTTGATTTAAAACAAGTAAAAATGGACATGAGTCTGATTCATGAATCAATGTTTCGCCTTCAAGCAACATCTCACCCTTCTAAAAATCACACAATCTCCTTTTCGCTAATAAAATTAAACACCTCTGTAAAAGAAAAAAAAAATATCTAGTATCAAGAAAATCAATAGACAAAAATAAATCTTTACTGTATCACTGTTCTCTTATGAGAATATAACAAAAAAAAAATCCTTCCAATGACAACAAAAGACTAGAGCCTATCTAGAAGATTGCTGATAAAAATAATGTTCAAAGCATCAGCCTCGACAGCCACTTTTTTTTATTTTTTTTTTTTTTTATTTTTTACTCCCTCACAAAGCCGAGAATAAAATAAAAGGATCAACACTGAACAAAAGAGTAGATACTTGATGCCAAAGCTTAAGTAGTATATTCAAGTTCCGCTATAGTGTTTGTATATGTGAAGGGATTTTTTTTTCTTATTTTTTTTTTTTTGGTTTTACTTATATTCTTATATTCATCGCCAGACCGATTGCTGCATCATCCTTGGCCCTTACCCCTACAGACGAGGAAAGACGCAGAGATTTATTTTACTTATATGCCAAAGATATGTTTTACCGTCGTCGTCGTTCGTCGTCATAGCCGGCGTGTCGTCTTCGTTGGTTGTCATATTCGTCATTTTAGTGCACACCGCAACATGCGATTCTCGGATGTCTCAGGCAGGATAATACTTAATTATATTATTTTTTTTTTTGCGGATCATTTGTTTTTCTTTTCTTTTTTTTTTTTTGTATAAAAAAAGATGGAATAAGCGTTATCGCATGTAGGTACTCAAAATTAAGCTCTTAAATTGGAGTATCATGTAAATACGAGATAATTATATAAGCTTGTTTGTGTAATAATTTTTAATCTCAGCACTTTAAAAACCCAAAAAAAAAAAAAACAAATACCAAGTCGAAAATCCGTGCAGACAAAAAAATAAATAATAATATTTGTTTAAGAGAAAATCAGTTTAATGAGCAAATAATAAAGTTCTTTGACTTTTAATAAACACAAATTAAATACATTTTTTACATCTTATAAAGTTTATAAAAGTAAAAACTGAAATTCAACAAATAGAAAAGAAATAAGGGTTCACTACGGCGTATACGTACTTTTTTTCTTAAAAAAATATGAATATGAATTTGTCACGCCACGAAATGCATTTGAAGATTTATTAATGAATGCATTACTATACAATCTTATCCTGATGATGTGATATTTTATAAATCAGTCAGGTACATATTCGTAGAAAATAGCAATTTAAATTCAAAATGTTGTATCGATTGCATTGCATACTAAATAAATGGCAAACAAATTCAGAGAAGAGGTTACCAATGATATATTTTAATATTTTATTGGTTTTCTTTTTAATGTTATGTTTTTTTTTTTTTTTTTGAAATCAGGAGGCTCATTGCGAGTGGCATCGGTCTCACTGATAATTATTTTGAAATTGATTTTTTTGCTTCAAGGTTGATATTATTATTTTGTATGACATCTATGGCTTTTATATGCCAATGTAATGTGAATGTGGAAGATTTTTTTTTTTTTATTATTTACATGAAAGTTTTTTATATATTTTTCACTTTTGTTTTGAAGTTAACTTGACATAACCCAGTAAATACTTAAAAAGGAACTGTTTTATAATTGACTCTAGAACTTATACACATGAGCTATTTTGTTAACATAAAATAAAAATATATGTATTTTATTCTTTATGTTTAGAAAAATCTGTGTCAACTGGTTTGATACTTTTTATATTAAAATTATATGTGTAAGAAGTCTAGTGCTCACCTCCTGTGAAATAAAAACATAAATACGTTCCAAATTACACGTGAAAAATCGTAGAAAAATTAATTTTTGATACTTATCTGAAATATTTATTACTCACTTTGAATGAAAAATAAAATAAGATTTTGAGTGAACAACTGCTTTATTATACTATTTTATTCGAATAGGATAAACCCCAATCTTTCTAAGCATTACTTTGATGGAGAAGGCCAAAAATGTGTTTTTTTGATGGATTTGCTTAAATTTGGTTTGCTAAATTTTAGTTTGTCATATTCCTTAAAATCAAAAAAGTTTTGTAGGTAGAGCGAAGCAATTATTTACATGATTTCAAAATCATGAATGAAATGTAAACAGGGTGACTTGCATAAAATATGACAAAAAGCTAGAGCACGGAGTTTGTGTCAAAACGGCACAAAAGTCGTTTAGATGAGAAGGGTTATTTTCTAAAAACAAATTATTCAATAATGAAATAAAACTATTAAAAAGCAACGCAAATATCAATTATATCATGCTACTTTTAGTCAAAAACATATCTGTGGTAAAAATACCAGCTTTTTCGTTTTGAGTAAATTAAGTTTTAATATAAAAACTTTGGCCCATGAGTTTTTAAAAATAATTTAGGTTGCGTTTTAAGCACATTGTATTAAATTGTTGTTCTTCTTCCTACTGGCATTAAAAATAGCATTCAGTAAGAAAATACTTTTTGGTAGACATTTGTAGACTTAAGATTTTTTGTCTGAGTAAATTGTGAAAATGTGAACATATGCTGTTATCAATAGTGTTGATTACAGCTAAGCTATAATTATTTTATTCAATTTATGTTACTCACGTAATAGAGTAGACAAAGGATTCATAGTGTAGAAAAATCTCATTTTTTTCGAAAAAAATGGACTTGTGTTGTTCTGCCTATTTGGAGCAAACATGTTTTTTAACTTTATTACTAAAATAATTTATCCTAATTAATAGTTTTTGAGAAAATAATTCTACAACTCAAAATTTAAATTTTTTTTTGGAAATCGATTTTTCTGGAAATTTATTGTTACAAATTTCTTTTTTTTATATTGATTTGTTTGTAAGTTCTACGCAATCAGGAAATATGTGGAAATAACAAAAATTATTTAAAATTTCTCGAAAAACGTGTTCATCATATATCCGTTATTCGAAATGGATGCACAGCCGAACAGACGCACAGACATTAAAATTGTTTAATGCATCTATTTTTGGACAAAAATTTCCTTTTTGTTACGAAAACGTGCTGTCAAATTGGAATATCTATTGGATAAAAGGTGATTTGCTGAGTTTTAAAATGTCAAAAATTTAATTCTTTGTTCAAAATAAAAAAAAATGATTAAATCACCTTTTCACATTCATCTTTAGATTAATATTTCCATTTTTTTTTTTACAAGAAAGTAAGCTGATGATTAATATTCTAATCTTGACAGCATTATCGAATTAAGAACTAGAAACCATTGAAAAATTAATTCATCATGAAATCAATATTGTCTACTTTATTTATACACTGAGGGTAAAAAACCGCAAACATTAAATAAAAGGAATGATATTTAATTTTGAACATAAATTTCATGTTGAAAAATATTGACTTTTATATGCAATTTAATTCTCAAGTTTAAGTTCCAATATTTATATATATGTAAAATAAATAAAAACTTTTTTAATTCTAAAATTGTATGACTCTATTTCTTTCATAATTCAAAACTTTGAAACTAAGAAAAAAAGAATGAAATTTCTTCCAAAAGAAAAGATTCATAAATTAACGAACCTCTGCCCTTACACATAGTTTATTATATTAAACTCATGCAGTTTCCAAAAGTTCCAATGAATAATTATTCTCGAACAAAAAAGATTTTCGAACTACATAAATGTGTAAACAATAAAACTTCTATCGAACACGAGAAGGCACCAAAAGTAGGTACGTAGCTGCTACAAAACTTTCACACGCGAACTTAATAAAAGCTAAAAGCAATTTTATTCAAATTAAAAAAACAAAACAAAAAAAACTAAATGATTAACGAACACATAAAAGCAAAAGTGGGGGAATTGAGTGGAAAAAACTCCTTAACCCTTTTAGCCCCTGAGTTCTCATGTGAGTACGCGATGCATTTTGTACTCGTGTTTTATATGGTTTGTTTTGCCCCCGTGAACACAAAACCAAAAAGGACTTTTTTTTGTAATTCTGCTTTTGTTCCGAGAACGCGTTCTACATTTTTAATTAAACTTAATAAAGGTAGGTACACATTAACAATGATACGAAGTCTTTCATTAAAATAATCACATGAGAATGGAAACGGATGAGATTGTTGTTGTTTTTCTTTAGCAGTCTAACTATAAGTTTACTGACAAATAATGAAAAATAATCACAAAAATATAAATGTAATTAGTTTACCATCAACCACAAGTTTTGTACTTACAATGCATCGTTAGATTCGAGTGAAGTTTTGTCTCATTTATATCTAATAAAAATGTCCTTTCTGTAAAATTTTTTTGTGTTTCTGTTTAATTTTCCAAATGACATATTTTATTTATCCTTTTTTGGAATTTATTTTTGTATCGTTTTAGGTATTATCGCTTGGTGCTGATGTCCTGCCAGAATACAAAATGCAAAGTCCTAGTGTACATAAATGGACAATACTCCATTATTCACCATTTAAAGCGGTGTGGGATTGGGTAATACTTATATTAGTTATGTATACAGCAATTTTTACACCATATGTAGCAGCTTTTTTACTCGGCGAACCTGATTATCAGCGACGTACTAATAAGTATATTAATAACGATCCAATTGTGATAGTAGATTTAATTGGTAAGTTCTATTCTAAGAAATATTGATAAAAAATTAATTTAATATTTATAATAGATATATTTTTTTTTTCTAATAAAAATTTAATCAATGTGTATGTTATTAATTGTATGATGTTCTTTAAGTTAAATGTGATTTTTTTTTTTTGTTTTTTTGATTTTTTTGAAATGTTTTTCGATTGTTTGTTTAGTTAAAACTTTGATTTTTGATAACGAAAAACTATAAAAAAAAATATCTACACTTTTTTTTAAATACACAGAATATATTACAACAGAGATAAACTTCACACTAATATCTATATTTTTTTTAAATAAAATACTTATTTAACATCATTTACACTCTTTACATAAAATATTCACCACAAATAAAATAAACAACAAAATAAACGCTATTTGCTTTTTATGCTTTTCCTTAATTGCAAAACTAATTCAGCAAAATAATGTAATCATATATCATGTTTCTATATTTTCATTTATTATTTCTTTGAGTTTTTTTTTCTTATGAAATACATTTTTTTATTTGATTAATAAACTTTTTATTATGTTTTTTTTTTATTTTATTATTTTTTTTTACTTTATTTTATTTCAAATATTTAATGTTGTTGTATATTTTTGTAGGTACTTTATTATTTATTATTTTACTGTGAAACACTTGTTAATTAATTTGCACTTTATTTCTATGTATATTTTTTTTTTATTTAACTTAATCATTTTTTGTTTTAAATATTGTTTAAACATTTTTCTCCAATAAAATTATTATCTTTAATCATTATATTTGGTTAACATTTCATTTTATAACAAACATATAATTCCATAAAATGCTAACATCCATTTTGATAAGACTTTTTGTTCTGTTTAAACCATTCGTTAAAGGCAATATATTTAGTTCGACCATATTGGTTATAAACAAAGGCACAACATTTTGTAGCCCTGTTTGTATATTCTTGGATAGGTTCGTCTTACACCATACCAACATTTTTAAACCATTAGGAAACGCTTATGCTTTCATTTATTAAATTTATATCCTTGATTGAGAACAAAAAATATGTATTCTTTGTCCCATTTATTGGTCAAATGATTTTCTAGCTTTATCACTTTCTTGAAGAAATTTGTTAGAATCTCGGCTACTCAACATACATTGCTTCAAGTTGTATGTGAAGGCCGTCTTAATTCCATTGGAAGACATGTTCATTAAAAAAAAGTCTTCAACTCGTTGATGATTGTTTCTACAAATTGTTAACAATAATTGTTAATAACTTTTTGAGGGCCTTTTAAATTTAAATATAGTTTCTGGGACTTAGTTCGAGAGTAAAAAATAAAATTGTTATGTCATGAAAATGTTTGCCACGCCCATTTCCTGGTAAATGTCTTGGATTAAACTTGTTTAAGAGACCGTTTTCTAAGAAATTAAAAAAATATACAAAAAAAAAGTAGAAAACGTCTTTTTACATAAATAGTTACATCGTTGCAGTTACAGAACAACTGATTCGGCTTTTGTTAATGATAAATTGACTGATGGGTTTTAACTTTTTAGTTTCTTTCTCAGTTTTGTTTCATATGAAAAAATCAAATTGTGATTTTTTTTTATATGATTCGTGAACTAATAAATGCTTAAATTAAATTAAATAACATAAAATGTTTTTGTAACACGAAAATTTTAATATCTTTGATTGTTGAACTTTGTGCAGAAAAGTAAAATCTTTTAAATCCATCAGACTGATGTTGGTACTTTAATTTGCAAATGGAACAGGCATTACAATTATTGCTTCGTTGTTCCCACACTATTATTAAATTTCCTCCATCCCCCTCAGGGTTAAACGGTAACTAGTAAAATGCTAAGCCTTTAACAATAGGTTGTTAAAAATGTTGCGCCATTAGGTGTGTTTATTTTTTAAAAGCTATCCGCAGTACAGCAGTATCAGCAGTACGATGTTATTTGTATAGTACGTGTAACTTCTAGATTATTACTCAGCCATTTAAGAGTTTCATGCTTTTATGTGAAAGAGGCTGCCTTCTGCTAGCAAAACAGAATCTACAATCTACACGTTGAGTAAAACAGTCTCAACTTAGTGTGCTGTTAACTGTTAGTTATGTATGCAAACTTAAGATTTTGAATAAACAAAATCCCAACTAAAGGTACTTCTAAATAAAAGTTCTAAATACTAAATGAAAGTACTTCTTGTGATCAAAATAGTCCGAAAGAACAAAAAAGTTCTTTCCGGGCCCCTTAAGGGGGAGTTTCAAATTAAAATATAAATATAATATGCGTAATAATTTACATATCACCGCCTCAAAAGTCAAGATTTTGATCTGAAATGTGTAGAAACATTGTGCATATGTACGAAATGTGTGAGCAAAATATGCTAAATTTGACTTTTGACACTTAAAGAATTAAAAAAATTAATCAAAATATAATTTCTGTACAATAAACACGAACTCTTTCAATGTCGTAATTGTTTTTTAAGCACGCATGGAGTCATGCAATTCATGTTGTTATTATTTCCACCAGCGAATCAGATTGAACAATTAAGAGTCATTATTGCAAAGTATGATTCATAAGCATTTGTCTGGTATTTGTCAAACAATTTAATAGCTTTTAAACTAATAGCTTTCTTTACAAATTAAATCAATTTTGTAATCACATTCTTCTAAACTTCACAAAGTAGTGTTTACTATTTTAACCTTCACGAATTTCATTTTTGAATGAAATTCTACCACAATCGGGTTATTAGAAAAATTAAAAAAAAAAAATAGATAAATATTTTTCATGATGGTGACACTGAAATGGCAACAGATTTTCATATTTTTATGTATAATCTAAAAATGTTACTTATGAAATAAAGAAATAGTAATTGTTTTGATTTTTAACCCATCTATAAACATTAGCCTAAACAAAATGTAACAAACTCGCAGTTAAATAATTTGAAATAATTTGAAAAACACATTAAATTTTTATTGAATTGATAAAATCTAAAAAAAATAATAGAATAGAATAGATTTTATGGTCCAAAAATATTTGCAGGATTTTAACAAGTAGTTGCTGCATTTCGTTATGATACCCTGTAGAAACATTATTTATTCAAAATAATACAGTTTTGTTACAAAGCCAAACAATTCGCAGAAGAATAATTTCCACATTATGCCATTGAAGTATGAAAGCAAATACTCATACATGTGCAGTCTTGGCATGCATTTTGTTTCGTTTATTATTCCTGCAACTCAAGTGAATATTTCAGTTGATTACCTTTCAGCATTTTATACTTTATTTTAACAAATATGCAACGATTTTATATTACAACGGAAAAAAAGCACACGAGAAAACATCGTATCGTTTCGGCAAAGATTAGACTTCGTATGTACTTTGTGTATTTACACTCAGCGTCAAAAGTGTGTGTACAGTTAACATTTAAACAATTTTGTTACTCAGTTTATTTAAATTTCACAACATTTATGCGGATAAGAGGTTCGATTTTACTAATTTTGCTTCTGAAACATATAAGTAAGTTACTTAAAAAACGGACATTGTCTTCAAGCCTTACATACGTCATACAATAAATTTAACTAAGTGCTTGTATGACCTTGGGTCTTTTTAAGTGTGACTTGCACGGCAATTGTTGGAAAGAATAGAAAGATATAGGAAATAATTTTTGCTGGTACAGTAGACTTGAGATTAAGATAATTATCATCGCATAAAATCCAATAAAATCTAGATATCAGAATTCTGAACAATATTAAGCAAGAATACATTTTTAATTTTATGTAACTCTACACTTACTTCTAACACCGACTTTATGTTGAATTGAATTTTATGCTACAAACTGTCTACATTATATCGAATAATTTAATATTCTATCACGTTATTTGTGTCAGAATTTTGAATATATGCAAATTTGATATTTCAACCGAATAACCAATTTTATTGCAATTTTCTACGAACTTAGTCTTCATCTTTATAGGTTTCAATATTTCTCTGCACTTACCTTATAAGTTAAGTTTTATAAATAAGGTTCATTTTAGCATGAGATATATTTAAACAAATTTCCAAACGGAAATTAAATCTGCACCAAAAAGTTGAACGAGCTAAGTAGGGGTGTTGATGTAGCTATAATTGTAAATTTCTGAGAATGAGAATTTGGTTTTTAAACTTTTAAATTATGTATTCAATTCGGAAAAAAATAATAAAAGCCATCAAAGTGTTCATCTTTGAACTTATATTGCGGGTAGATTGAAAAAAAAATGTTTGTGACATACAAGATCTTGGTGGTAAAAATATCTTTTGGTGTCACAATTTTGTTTAAAAACCTGCATTGTTTTGGTTATTGAATTCTTTTATCTAATCCCACGCAAAGGGCAGGATTTCATATCAATTCCGACAATTAATCGGTGGTTGAAGATATTCCGTTCATCAATCACCTAAGGAGTTATACAAGCTAGGTCCTAGGACACTTTCCTGAGGAACACCAGTTATAAATGTATTGTTACGAGAATTCAGTATTTCGTAGAACTGCTTTTTGCTGTTTATAGACCCAAATACTTTTTTTTCATCAGCATTGAATTTTAACTATCGTGGTATTTTCACCTCAAAAACATGGTGATCCAAATTTTCGGTACAGAAAACTAGTTCTGTTCTTGGACAGTATATACTGACTGTACCCACGCACACTGGGAACCAGGATAAAACGAAGCTTGTCAGCGAATGAAATGAAATGAATGAACATTTTGCTCGTTCCATTCCGTTTCATTCTATCACAAGCTTCGGTTTACCCCAGTTCAATTACCTCAGTGTGTGATGGCTCACTCTGTTAAAGTTCCCAAAAAGTTTTAAAAAACCAACAGTACCAACAATTTTCTCCCAAGTCCAAACATCCCGGTCCTCAGCTAGTTCCCATCAGTAACGCATCCCAAGTTCGTCCACCGCTTGATCATTGATCGCTCCACCTATGATTAGACCTTCCTTTGTCACGTCTTTTCTTGCCAGCTCAAAGCATTCCTGAGACACCACTGTGATCAGGAACCCAACAAAGTCTAATGTTGAGCTACTCCTTCGCTATAATTGCAACAGCAAGTTTCAAGCATCAAATTGATTTCACTGACAGAAATCGCTTTTATTGCGGCAATGTAAAAGAAGATACCAGTTTGAGCCATCACTGAGACTTGTCAAGCATCTCTTACATGTGTCAGGACTTCAGCTTGGAAGGATTTCTGTATGAATTATGGGTAGGCAAAGGGTTTTCGAAAAGTTCATCGTATCCTTTACTTCTAAGAAAAGTTTGCTGACACCATATTGTGAGTGCATTCTGTTATTGAAATAGTCAGGTGCATTTTTTCCATAAATTTGGACTAAGGATTATTACCGGTCATTCTGTTAAGTACAGAGATTTGATCTTAAGCTGCATTGCACTAGTTTATTCAGAAATCCAAAACCAATCAGTAGAACTTTGTGGTTAAATCAATGTATTAAATTTTAAAAACAGTTTTAAAAAAACAATAAATCTTTCCTTTAGTCGTTTTATTTTCGAGAAGATTCAACTGTTCATTGTAGAGAATAGAAAACATTCTAATTTATAGTTTTAAAAATGAAACATAATGAACAGATGTGAAAATGTTAAAACCCTCGAGAGAACTTGTTTTTTTGATTTTGTTTATTTTTTTCATCATAAATTAAACTTTCTCATTCGATAGCATGTGCTTGTGCAACAACGAAAAAAAAAAAACAAAAAAAACTCTAACAACATTCCTAATCCTATCTTTTATTTTTACTTTCAAACAATTCTACAACAAATTTTCCTGATTTAAACATTGACAATTTAAACTTACAACTTTTTGGTTTTCTATTTTGTTTATATTATGTTCTTTCGAATGTTCAATAAAAACTTAAATAAATGTTAATAAATTATAAAAAAAAAATAATATGAAATGATATAGAGAATGCAGAACTTCGTGGATTTCGAACATTGTTTATTTTTTTGTTTTGTTTTCTTTATTCGTCATAATATCCTTTTTTAAACTTGTCAATTTGTATTTGATTTATATTTATTTGAAACAACTCTTTGTCAGTGAAGTATAAATTTTATCTTTCGCATCTAGATGTCACAAAACAATACATTTATCAACTCAAAATAATGATAAAATATATACACTTTTTCAGTAACAATAAAATGTCAGCAAAAGAAAGATTTATTTCAACCGGGGATTAGAATTTAATCTTTTGAGGAATTAAAGGGTATTAAGCAATATAATTTACAGAATATTGAATATTTTGTTGTGGCATTATACAAGAGAATAGGAGGATCATGATGTAATTCCTGAATGAATATAAACTTTTAATATTTTCATTTGAAATTTTAAGGATTTTTTTTTTTGTCATTTGTCAAGTTAGTGTTAAAAGTTCGAGAAAAGTCAATAAGACTAGTAAGCAGTTTACAGAAAACTGATATTGCATGAAAATATCGAAGTTAAAAACAAAAACTACAAACAATTTTTACCAAATAACTAAATCACCAATTTAGCAGTATAAAAACCTAAACCAGCAGCTAATTACATTTGATTCATTCATATCTGAAATTTGTAATGGTTTCGTAACTAGAATATTACTCTTTTGTGGGCAGTAGTTACGCCAGCAGTACAAGCCACATACCGGCAGGAACATGTACCATATAATAACGCCAAGGAACAAAAATCGCATATTCCTACAAATGTATCGAAACAGACTAGGTAAGACCAAGCAGTTCAACCTGACTGAAATTTTTGGCACTACTGTAGATTTTTCTTTTACTTGTACTACCTTCTCAACTATTAAGAGTGCCTTTTTGGAAACATATCTATCTTTCGACAACCGTATCCAATAAACATAGTTTGAATACATAACAGTATTTTTATGGAATTCCGTAGATTCTCCGAAAACTCGAAAAACTAAGTTTAACGGGCAGTTGAATGAAATACAATTCTGGACAATATTTTTGAAGTTCTAAGAACAACATATACAAAAATAGTTTCTGCAATTGCAACTTTTCCTGGAAGATCCTTTGATAAATAATATCCTCAGCACTTAAAGTTTCAGCAAATTGACTTGTATAAAGATACAAAATCAGTTTTTTATACCTGAAAGTGTTAAGTAGGTGCTTGTTCCTTCTTTAGTAGTACAAAAGTTTAACCCTTTTAGTCACGAATCATAATACAGGCTCATGGGCTCCTGGAAATGGCTGCGGTCATGAAAAAAAAAGCAATTACATATATCAACTTTCAAAATATTTACCCTTAAGGTAATTTGAGAATAAAGCACAATTCACTGTAAAAACACAAGTCGTACAAATAAATTGAAGTGTGGGCGGAATATGGCATTTGATTTTACTTTATCCTTTTGAACATTGTATACAATTATGTTAAAATATGTTACCATATGCAAATTAACCAAAAGAATTCCATTGCAATCTACCCATTTCATGGTATGCAAATAAGAGAATCTAATATAAAAACAACATCGCATCGACACAGTGTATGGTTTCAATGGAAATAAAGTTGAATGCAAACAGAAAATATCGTATCAGTGCGTGCTGCAATATGCAATATGCAGAGAAACAAACACAAACTATGTAATAATATAAAGTACTTATGTGCTTTACATTATAGGAATGTTTATTTTTTTGAGATTTTGTGGTTGGGAGAAAACACGTTAAAAGAATGACGTTAGAATTATTATTTAAAATTTCATTTCCAAATTTGTTAAAATTTTTATATTATAAGCTGACTCAGCAGACGTTGTCCTGCCCTGCACTTTGATTACTATATTGTAATTAAATTAATTGGCTAGCCACTGAACCGCAAGATTTTTCACTGGTTTCATAATTTTAGCATTTCAATTCTCTTTATTCAAGTGCTCTTGGATACCCAACATGTTTGGTTTTTTTTTCACCAGTATTCCGCTATTTTTTCAATGGTTTTGCGCGCTTTTAAACGGTGTAGGCCGTGGAAATTCATATTTTTTTCCGCAATGTTTCACACTTTTTTCCAAACCTTTTCTCACTTTTCTTCTATAAGTTTCTTTATATTTTGCGCTGTATTTAACGCTTTTCTTTCGGTAGTAGTCTCTTTTTCATGACCTTTCAAATTTATATTCGTATGTGCTCTAATTCCAAATGCTTTTCATGATTGGGAGGATTTATCGAAAATGAATCAGTGAGAGATTTTTTAATGTTAAAGGGGGAATACAACGATGAAGCGTAATCGACGTAAAGTAAGTAAATTTTAAATGATTACTCGACTTTATAATAAGGGCTTTCGCCACATAATTTTGCGAGTCGTTAGCCAGGTCACTTTTTTCTTTCGAATAGTTGATTGTGGGAGGGTACGTATGGGGAACCAAAAACCACCTAGTAGCGCGCGTTCCTGTTTCTCTTGGTCTTTGTTGGACTGGCTGAACATCATTCTTTGTAGGCAAGGGATAACTTCACGTTACAAGCTGTATTTCGCGATATTAAAACCGAATTCTTTTTAATCGAATTTAATTGAAATAAAATAACTATTGAAAACTCTAAAAATATAATGCACACAATGCCATATGTTGGCATTTTCCAACCCAGCATTCTGTGTTCTGTTTCTATTGTGTATCAGAGATGGTGTTATATAGGGATTTTGTTGTTTTGTGATTTCTTCTTTTTTGTTCAATGCATGGAAAAACTTCTAGAGACCATGATTTTCCGAAGTTTTAGTCCTGTTAGTCCTTAGGTAGCCCAGGGCGATGAAAAAGCAGGATCGGGCCCTACATATTTCCTTCTATATAATATTAAGTAGCCAACTTAAAGACTTTCTTATTAAAGCTGGGGAAAATGTTCTTCCTTGACTATTTACTATATGATTTTATGACTATTAACATTAGTTTTGTATGAGTTATACTGGGCTAAAAATAAACATACTTTAAAAAAATCTATGTAGGTAGAATTGACAACTTCCCCCAACTTTCAACTCATAATTCAAAATGAAACACTTTGAGAGGAAACGACAAATTTCCATTTGCAAATATTTGTAATATATTTTTTATTTTTGTGTGGGCTAAATGTCTCTTTCTAGCTTCCAACACACATTCGCATATCATCAAAATGCTTGAATAAATAAACGGATGTGAAGTTTTTTTTTATATTTCTTGCAAAGTATGCATATGTGTCGTTGAGTATAATTTTTCCGGGAAAGATTTCGATCAAAAAAAAATCAGTTTCAATGATTTTACACTTTCAATCACAAAAAAAAATCCTTTCATATGGAAGAAATCACAATTTGAATTTTTTTTTTCATAGAAATTTATCTACATTTTGTTACTTACACTGAATGTGAAAAGGAGATGTACAAATGGGATTCAATTTTGTTTTCTGATATACTTATCCTTTTTTTTTTTTGTATAACGCCGCTGCTGTCAATTCTTTTCACAAATTTCACAAATTAATTCAGTAAGATTTTTACTATAAAGTATTTTTCTTTCTGCCTACATTTTAAATTTTATTCTAATTTTCCAAAATCATTATTTATTTACCACTAAGACCAACAACACAACATACTTATCACAATTTAATGATAATATAATTTAATTTCTTCGATACATAAGTATGATTTGTTCGTTTTTTTCTCTTAAGTTAAAAATCTTTCTTTAAATATTTTATAAGGATGAAAGTCTTCTCTAGATGACACTCTACTCTACTCAGCATTAATCGACTTCAATATAAAAATGTGTGTGTTAAGAGGAACTCTCGCCACAGACTTGAGAGAAAATAGTAGAATGAGGCAGCCTTCTTCAACTTGCAACGCATTGGTGTATCCTTGACTTTTTAATTCGATTGACAAAATTTCCTACGAACCCACAAGGATAATTTTGAATTAATTTTATTTTGTTTTTTTTTTTTATATCAACATTGATCACTCTTAGCATAATAATTAATCATCTTTCTCTCTCTCTCTCTCTCATCATTCAAGAGCAAATAAATCCTTGTCAACATCCCAGAGTATAATATCTTTCAGAATAATTATTCAATTATTTTGATAATCCTTCAACTTCGACAGCTTCAACTCTCACATGGTAACCGATGAGTTTCACTAATTAATATAAAATAATCTGATTAGCATCATCAATATGAGTGAAAAGGAATTATTTTCTTTTTTTTTTCTTATTTCAGATCCTTCAACATCCTTGTATTTTTTTTTTTATTATTTTAGATATTTTTTTATGTTTTAGTTTTTTTTTTTAATTTTTTTTTTAATTTTTATAAACTAAAATAGAATGAATGTAATAGAATATTTTTAACAAAAATATTTTAATTAAATTAACTTAAATGTGTTTCGATGTTTGTTAATTTCGTTTTAATTTATTTTCCTTTAACAATATTTTTTATTTAATTTTTAATTTTAATTTGTTTTTATAATATTTTTACATTGTTCATTTTGCTGAATCGCTGCAAACTCATAGAATGCCTTTCAGAAAAAAAAAAAGAATATAGTTATGCTTAAATGTTATTATATATCTAATGCAATTTGTTACGCAAAGCAAATAATATTTTATTAGCAAAATAAAATGCAAAAAAAAACCAACCATACACAATATACTACTCAACTCTTACATTTAATAATCTTAAACTACATTTTTAATTAAAAATAAAAAAAACTATAATATATACCTATACACAACCACACACAAAATACCAACAGCAACAACAATAAAAAAAAAATAAAAAAAAAAAAACGTGCAATAAATTAAATATTGTAAATCATCTTAAAAATTTGTGTGTCCAAAAAAACAACAACAATAACAACAAACAAACAAAAAAAAAACTATAAAAAAAATGGTTGCAAAGAAAGAGAAACAACAACAATTTTTTTCTTTTCTTAATTTCCATTTACAGTGGATGTAACATTTGTGATAGATATATTAATAAATTTTCGCACAACATTCGTAAATGGCCAGGACGAAGTTGTATCACATCCTGGACGGATAGCGGTTAACTATTTAAGTGGATGGTTTCTAATCGATTTGGTAGCCGCGATACCCTTTGATTTATTATTAGTTGGTAGCGATACTGATGAGGTAAGTCGAATTTTTATTTTACTTTTTGTTTTAATTTATTTTTTATATAAATATATATTTTCTCTTGATTTATGTGAATTGGTTAATAGTTTTTTTTTTTTTTTATTATTATTTTCAAAATCAAAATATTGAATAATAATTTTGTTTATATACATAAGCATAATTATGGTATGGGATATATTGAATTTTTTTTTACTTTTGAGATTGTGAATCAATGAGTTTTTTTTTTGTTTTTAATTAAGTGTTTAACAATAAATACTTATATAAATGTTTTAATTTTAAAATAAAACAAAAAATGTTATTAATGCTTTATTTTTTATTTGTAGCATACTTTTAGGATTGTGTTTTTAGAAAGTAGTATGTGTAAAAAAATATGTTACTAGAAATTAATAGAATTAGCTTTTCGATATCTGTTATTGTGATAAATTCTAAAAAAATTTACAATAATTTCCAAAAAAAAAATCTATAAATTAAAAAAAATAAAATTGAAAGAAAAGCTAAAATTGAAATATATTTTCATGAATGTTACATTAGATTAAACCTATTAAAAAAATCAAAATGTTGGTGTATAATGTGCGTAGATTTTGTAGATCTTATTAAACGTAGATTCACTAAATTTAAACTTTTTGTGAAAAAAGTAAATAATCATCATTTCAAAAATAATACAACATGGTCAAACTTTCAACCGACGAAAGCAGAGTTTGCTGAATAGGCAAAATTATACTCAAAGACAAAGACAGCTGTTAAAAAACCCCAATTTCCCAATCAAGAAACTGGTAACTCATCGTCGGAATAGTCAGAAATATTTCCTCAAATTAAAAATCGGAGCTTGTCTTCGTATATGAAGTTTGGAGTTAAGGTATACAAATTTTTACATGTACATGTGCGCATGGAAGACGAATACCAAATTCAGTCCGTTTGCATCTTTCAAAGTTAAAATTATATTGAATCAAATTTCCAACCAGGCAGAACATTGACTGTGATTTGTTAAAAAAAAAATTCCAAAATAGGAACTGAAAATTTTTCAAAAACAGAAATAATGGTTCCTCTCAATACTTTTCTCTGCACAAGGAGGGCCCAAAATTCGAGGTTGATAAGAGTTCAATTTTTGACACAGGATCAAAAAGAAAAACACAAACTAAGTTATTTGGAAAATCATCCATAAATTTTGGAAATTGTGTCAGACAGATACTGCTAGAACATTATGTTAATCAATGAAGTAGGTAACAGCACTTCTGAATGTTAATTCGCAACATGAAATTTCAACAATTACAATTTTTTTTTTTTAAATTATGTATAAATAACCAATACTTCGTAATTCAGCTACTCTACATCGTTTCTCTCTGCTGTTCAAGTAGCTGATATTTGAAATCTCAGTTTTTTTAATTCAAAAATCTTTGTCCAAATTTCTTAACAAAGTCTAGCATTATTTCTTCGCTCTCCGACTATTCTCTCAGCACCAGATATGAGACAGATTTTCAGACCTTGACGAAAGTTGGTTCCCTAGTAGGATTTCGGTATTAAATATTGGCATTCGGGTGTTTGCTTCGGTTCTCCGAAATGCAGCTGTTTGTACATAATTTTATGAAAAGGTGGTTCGCCGTGACGGTGGCGTTTCGTTCTTTTTGTCATGCCTTTCTAGAAGACTAAACCTTAAGCTTCGACTGATGGCAAAGTGGTCACCAAAAGGGGGCTCCTTTGGAGCGTTACATTTTATAATGGCGATGTGACTAGCTTTAGCACAAAACCTTGCTTTAGAAATTCTATCACTTAAAACCTTCCGCATGAAATGAAACTTAGAAGTTAAGTTTTGCTCAGCGCAACGGCTACTTCCCGGAATAGAGTAACACAATGTCACGGGTGGGGGACTTGTGTTTACCGGTTCCCAATATTTCCTAGTAGCCCTAATATGTCCATCTATTTGAGGAATTTTGGCGTGATGTTTGTATTAAAGTCTTTCTCGCACATTACCACAAAATTATTAGTGTGTAGAACTATTGAAGGTACGGTAGATTGGTGGTTGCCACCAATTTCATCCTGCTCAGATTTCTTTCTTCTCATCAACACTCAATAATAGAACATTGCCATTTTAGCCGATAATGATTTATAAAAATAAACGTTTGAATCATAAAAAATAATATCTTCAAAAGTTCAAAAGAATACCAATATAATTGGCTATTTGATGGCTTCATTTTAATTTTACTTTCTATCGATTGGTGCGGTGCGGTGGTGGTAGTAGATGGTGGTAATGCGGTGTGTTATGGTAATTTCCATGACGAGACATGTGCCTACTTATTTCCATGTGGCGAAAAGACCTTTTAACAATATCTGATGGCAATGAGAATTTTTATTGTTTTTTTTTTTTTTTTTTGTTTTGTAAGTATTATTAAAATTTTCATGTTCTTTTTCCTGCTGCGTGAACAATAAATGGCAAAAGTATTGCCTTTTGGCATTTGCACGTTTTGTTCAGAGTAAAATTTATTCCACTTAAGATATCATTTTTATAAATGAATTCATAAATTTCAGCTGGAAAATTCAATGCTCCTTGGAAAATAGTATGAATATAAAATTTTGTATTCTGAGTAAATAGATTATCCCAAGTTTCATGTTCTCCTTTTTAATATTCGTTTGAAGTTGTTTTAACTCATATGAGCTTCCGAGAAAAAAAAAAACTATCTTTGAAGTTGATTTCTTAGAACACTTTGTGATGGTTAAAGTCAATAATTCTTGGAAGTATCTACCTCGAATAAACTTCTAGAATTACCAAAATTCTGTAACAGCATTACCGGCTTTTATAAAAAGCTGCCTTTAAGCATTTTTATTGAATTGATGAATCAAGTTTCTGGGGTTTGTAAAACATAAAATTTACAAACACAAGTGACATAAATAAGTAGAGAACTGGTAAAATCTAATTTTTGGTTCAAAAATTCAATACTGTTGTAATAACTTTAAATCAGGGAAACCCACCAATCCCTGCTGCAGGGGCTTGGTGCCCAGCCAAGTTCTCTAGCAATTTTGATATTCATGAATGCTGATCGACCAGAACATCGGCTTAAACTCGAACAGCAAAACGAAGCGTCTCGCATTGTTCCTCAAATCTAACATTATTCTATCAAACCCAACCAATAGTCGCCGTATGCAATGGATCAAAAAATGTCTTCGATCAATATTAGTTACTTGTTGGGGATCTTATCGGTCACTTAAGTTTGAAATTGTTTTTCGAACTAGATGGAAAATATCAACTAAAGCGATTCCATTTTGGAGCAGGACAAAATTTCAACTCAATTCAAATTTATGGTGCCAAGTTTACTTTCTTCCGCACGTCCCATGAGTGCTGCTTGAATCACAGCAGCTCGTTGAAGTTCAATCCAAACCACTGCTTCATCTACTTGATCAGACAAACACAAAATATAGCTCCTATTTGGAGAAGTGCTACTTTATTTATGGCAGCAGATTCCCTTGACTGGTTGCTTCGACTTCAGCTAAGAAGGCAGAAAGTTTGTAAAGTTTTTCTTGAAATTCTTCTGCCTATTCCTGTTCGGTTGACGATAATAAGACCATTGTTCATTCTGTACTGTTTTGTCATTTCTTAAAATTATTTTCGCCACAAGTTCGGTTCTATGACTCTCGCAACTCCGCAGTCCCGCAAAGATAGATAAAAACCCAAATAAATTGACTCATTAATTCTTCGACAAAAAAAAACCTCAGGACGAAAAATTCTTTTTTTGTTGCGGTAACTGTGGGACTGTATAAAAATGTACATCATGATAGTGAAAACCAAAATTTATTAAAGTTAGTTAGTTATCAACAAAAAGTTAGATGAATAAATTTTTTAAATTCAGCTTAACAAAAACTATTACAAATTTACTTGATAAAAACACAATCTTCAATTTTACTACAATTTTTTTAATTAATTTTTAATTTATTTTTTATGTGTTTTTTACAATAATTCTATTGAAAAAAATTTAAATATTTAAAATACATATATTGCATGGTTATTTTTTTTATTTTAATAAATTAAGTATATACTCGTATAAGGAATAAACTTAAAGCGTAAAAGTTAAAACATTTATAGTTTTTTTTTAATTAGAGAATTAAGTTTCTGCATTTTGTTTAATTTCATTCTTATACAAAAAATAAATTATATATTAATGGTTTTATTTTATTTAAAAATAGTTGAGAGATTTGAAGTGGTGCCCGTTTAGTTCTAAGTTAAAACTTAATTTTTGTTGTCCATAAATAGTTTTTAAAATTTAGTTTGAAAATTTTATTTCAATTACCTTTCAATGTTGTAGATTATAATTTTAAATAATAATAATTAATGTTTTAATTTTCTTTAGTAATTTTTCAATCATTTGTGATGTAAGAATTATTTAAAACGTTAATTTTAATGCAGTGAATAACGTATTTTGTTCAAAAAATATCAAACAGACTACGAAATAAATAAAAAAAAATGCCCCCTCTTTACTTTCACCCCACCCTTTAATCACCACATTACTGAAATTGTACATTTTTCGATATTCATTGCATTAAAGCCACTTCAAATTTCGGCTCAAATTTCTGAAATATTTGAAAATATAACAAAAAAAAACTTATGAATATATCCTTCGAACCTGTATTTCAGAAAGCCAAAAAGTAGATACTATTTTATGTGTTTGTGTTAGGTCCTTAGGGAAAGCGAAGAAAATGTTATATGTATTCTTTTATCTACATAATATTTCATAGATAAGCACACACACATAATGAAAACAAAATCACATTTTCAATAAAACAAAAAATGTTTAACTCAAAAAATAATCCTAAATTTTTAAATTAAAAATATTTTACAGCTTGGCTTGGACAACGAAGAGGTATTATAAGCCAATACAAATTTTATATACAAAAAAAAATAATAATAATAATCCAAAAAAAAAAACCAATACAATTTCCACAAACTTAAAGCTTGAAATATGTATACAAAATTTTCACTCAGACAAAACTTAACAATTTGAACAACACAAGCAAAAATTAATGAACAAAAAAAAATTTAAAAAAAAGTAATAATTTGCTTTCACCCACAATTTAAAGCAAAAACGAAATATTTTATATATTTTTGTTTCAATTAGTTTTGTCATTTAATAATTTTCAAAACAAAAATTGATACACAACTTAAATTGAATTTGTTCGTTTAACTGAAAGTTTTGATTGCTAACTCTAATTGCTTAATCTACACAAAAATTAAAAAAAAAAAAAAATTTATACAAAAGTTATTAAAACACCTCAACACTAATCCTCTGAAAGATTAATATTTTTTTTTTCCAATACACACACTCACACAAACACACACACACTTACACTGATAGTTTTGTGTCCTTTTTCTATGGGTTTCCGTTGTTAAATTTTTCAAATGCTTTGAATTAAAATATAAAAAAAATAATAATAATATTGATGAATTTGTGAAAATATTTAAAAATATTTTCTTCCTTCCACTGCTGTTGTTTATACACTTTCCTGCCGTACTATAAATATAAATATTTAAAGCATATTGTTGTAATTTATTTCAATTTTTCATTTTTATTTTTTTAATTGAAATAAAATGTTCAGGCTTAGACCTTCAATTCTATTTATATATTAGAATAAATACCACTTACCAAATAATACAAACACACTATTGCTTTACCTCAGACACAAAAAGTTTTGGATTTTCTTTTTGTCTTCTTTTTTTCCTTTTATTCTTTTATTTAAATTATCTATAATTGTTTAGTTTTAAGTTTGATTCTAAAATTGTTTTTTTTTTTGTTTTTAATTACTTAAACTATTGTCTTACTTTAATGGAAATTCAGATCAATCAAATTATATTGTGACTAGGTTGTCAGTATTACATATCTTGTGAAAAAGTCCGTTTTTGAATTAATTTTATCTACTATTTTAAAATTTAGAATTTGTATGATTTTTAAATTAAAGATATTATAATTATTCAAATTAAAAAAAAAATAATAACAATTTTGAGGCAAACTAGTTCGAAAAAAAAGAAAAACGGTATCTGTTTTATGTTTAGTAAATATATAAAAAAATGTATTTACTATCAAACATCTTATTTCACTCAAAAATTATGCACTTTTCCAATATATGAAAAATTTTTTTGCTTGAAACGCTATGACACATATACTTAATAATAATAATGCTTCCAATTCAAATTGCGATTCTATTGGCAGTCGTGATGATACATATTTTGACACTGGCAATTTTGTATTTTTCAAAAATGCTATAAACACACTTCCAAGCTTTATATCAAATCATTTTGGGCTTTCATGATGTTTTGTAATAAAACAAAATTCTTTTTGAAGCAGATGCGTCGGTAAAATGTGTGTTAAAAAAAACATATCTTCAAGTCAAATCCAAGTAACAGCTAATTTATAACTTTGTTATTAATAATAAAGTAACAAGAATTGATGTTTTTATGTTGTCACGATTTAAAAAGAAAATACAAAAGATATCCCAAAAAACCGATAAACTATAATCTAAAAAGCATAAGAAATTAGGGTACAATGGTATAAGAATGTGAACTTATCATCAATTTTATTTAGCGTATAAGTAAATACCTTAATAAAACACGAAAAATTATAATATTAAAATAAAACTAGCTGAAAGTGTTGTTTTAGCATAAAGAATTGTTTTAGAAAATTTTGTCATAAAGCCTTGGACGCAGGTCGCCCAAAATTATTTTCAAAATTTTCTCACCAATCACTACAACTAAAATTCTATTAAAATTTTGACATATCAGAATTATTGTGAGAAGTAAGAAAATTGAATTTACATTTGGTACTCTGAGAGTGTATTCTTTTTAACTTGGTGCCCTATTTTGCCCTTTTTGAAATTTCTAGAGTGTCAAATATTACTTTGTGTAATATTTGACAAAGTCAATATAAAAAAAACAAAAATGTAAACATTGATGTCGAGAATAATGTGCCTGGCAATTAATTCGTGGGCTAGGTTGTAGCAGATAAGTTGATATCATTTTTTTTTTACAAACAAATAATGCTGTTTTAATGTTTCACTGAGAGTAGGTCTTTGAATTAGAAGTATATAGAAATGGGGTTTCTTAAAAACAAGCACAGTTAAATGAAAAACAGGGGGAAGTGCCAAAAGAAATATACAACCATATTATAGACTATTTTCAAAACATGTTTTCATTAAAATATGTTTCGAAGTTGTTAAAAGATGAAGATTTTCCATAATTTAGCAATCGTGTTGAAGAGACTCCGAATTTTAAATAATTTTTCATTAATATTACCAATTCGTTGACATATTCGAACTTTAAACCCCCTAAAAATATGTTTTGTTACAAAACATGTTATGATCATGGTGTTTATGAATATTGAAATATCTTCCGTCTCTTTTATAAATTAATTAAAAAATCATAAAAAGATAAGTTTGTCCGCGTGTCTTCAAAATGAGTGCATTCAGTCTGAATTCTTCTACCAATATTATTGTGCCTAATATGGAGTTCTCAATATTTTACTCCCGGGAAGTTCATTTGATGGCTTTTTAATGCCATGAAAAACGACTATCCGATTATAAATCTTTTTCGCTTGAAAATTTAGTTTTCAATTGAATTTCTTTCTGATATTCACACTACTAATTTAACTTTACCGTTAATTCATTTCTTTGTATTTTTTTGTGTTAATTGAATTACTAACTTAATATTAAACCTTAGTTCATACAAACCTGAAAATAACTTTTGGTGAAAATGTAATGCATCGTTTCCAAGAAAAGTTAATTTCAGTTTTTCTTGTGACCTAATGTTTTCAGTGAAGGGTCCTGACAAAAAAGATTCAAAGGAATTTCAACAAGCGGCACGAAAAATTAAAATAAAGTTACAGTGTTACATAAATGATATTCGAAACAATTTTTGGGATGAAAGAATTTCGTAGAAATTTTCTATTTATCACAAAATACTATTTCCTTGATAGCATAACCCTATTTCACATTAATTATATGTAATGTACAAATTTTTGTTCGTTGAACACACCATAATGGCTTGTTCTATATGGAAAAAACACTCAACAAGATTTCGAAGATCTACACGGGTTCACAGTTCTTAGAAGAAAAAAGTTTTCTCATGCATTAAAAAGCCAACAAATGAAACTGCAGTGAAATAAATAAGGTTGTGTCACAGTTTGTGGACTTTTAAGCTGGAACATTTAAAGATTTTTTAATAATGTCTAAGTCATCAAGAACGTTTTTTAGTTACATAGGAAATAATTCTTACAAAATATTTTTGTAATGATAAATTTAGTTTATAAATATTTATAAGAAAAAATTATTTTTTTTTTAAATAAACGAAAAAAACAAAAAACCATAAACATCCCTATATTGCGGTCAACCTTTCCATTTGATAATTTTATTGCTTCTTTTTTATAATTTTTGAATATAAATTATTGAATTGGCAAAAATGTTACATATTTTTTTTAATTGATTCTTAAGTGTATATTGTTTTTTTTTTTAAGCATTCGTACAATATTTAATACTAATTTTTATTTAATTATTTTGTAAATATTTATTTTATCATTTTCAGTGTAAAAGCATTCGTACATCACATTATACAAATATTATAAATACTCAAACAAAGACATTGAATATAAAAAAAAAAAAAAACAATAATAATTGTTAAATATTGTTTTAATATTTTTTTTTTTTCTTTTAAATTAAAATACTTTATGTATTTATACTAATTATTATATACAGGTTACATTGTTATACGAAAAAAAAAATTACACAAAACACATTTCTAAATATTTATGTTTTTGTTTGCGTGGAAAATTGTTTAAATAAAGGTTATAAAGTAAAATGTTAGAAACATATATAATATACATATGTTAATTGTACAAAATGTATACAAAAAAAAAGTTAATATCAAAAAATTAATAATCTATTAAATACAGTATTTTTAGTCCAGAAATCAATTGTCCAAGTCATCCTGTAGTTATATTTTTCATTTAATTATTTCTCTCCGTGTATAATTTTATTTTATTATTTTTGTTTTTTTTTGTTTTATAGTTTTTCGGTAAAAAAAATGTATATTTATGTTGACAATCCTTCGAAATTATTGATACAAAATTTAATTTGTTAGTTTATTAATATTCTTAATTGCTCTTATGTTTATTTCATTGTTTTTTTTTTTTTGTGGTATTGCATTGCATTTATTATAGTTTTGGAAGAAAAAACGAAAGTTATTGAGTAGCTTTGCTAAAACTATAAATATGTGTTGTTGTAAACGTTAAAATTCTTTTATAAATGTATATTTCCTCTCATGATGTTACAATATTTCATATCAAAAAATAAATAAAAATTATAATCAGTGTTCTTTTTTGTTGTGTTTAATTAGGCTTCTGCATTAAAATAAATATTATAATACAATACCGAACATATCATACAGCATTTCAATATTTTGAGGGGATAAGTTGAAATATAAAGATTTCTTATCTATTCATTTAATAATTGTTGTTGTGTTAACGTAGTAAACTAACTTTTACTTTTACTAATACAAGGCCAATTCCATTCAATTAATATTACACCGATGAGACAGTACAGGACACTAAAGTCAATTCTGTCACGAATTCGTTGTTTTCCTTGTTATTGCTAAAATCAGCTACAAGAAAAATAGAAACACATAAGTTGTAGTAAATTAAATTTCAACAACGACATGAGTTTTTAAAAGTTAATTTTTCTTGTTTTAATTGTTATTCTAGTACATTTTCTTAAATAAGTAGTGTAATTCCTGCCTTACAAAAGTTACTTATAGGAACTTACGGCTAAAAATGATGAGTTAAAACTACAAAATTGACTGCCACATGCAAAACATGAAAAATCATCTACTGAAAGTTGAACACTCACAGGGCTGACGCGTAGGTTGTAAGAGTTCCGTAAGTTTTGAACAATATAATTTTCCTGGTTCCAATTGTTATCTACTCTCTAGCTTGCAACTTACGTAAATTAAAACAAATTAGTCTTATTCTAGTACATTTTTCGAAGTAAGCAGCTTACGTCAGTTAAAATTTACGTGGATAGCACACACTGCTCAAGAAACAGACTTGCATTTGTATGTAATGAATTTTTAAAACTGTGGAACGGAATACTGATTTTTCTCTAAATTCTTTTTTGTTAAATAAAAAACATTTAATTTATTTATAAACATTATACAAAAAGTATAAGTAAGCTTTTACTTTAAGTTTTTTTTTTTATTTAAGAGAGAATAGGTAATTAGAGTTTTTCTATTTTTTCTTTTCAATCAAAAAAAAATATATTTATATTTTTATTTGTTGTAGTTTTAATTTTGCAAATAAAATGCGCTCTGAAATTCCCAAAATGAATACATAGAAGAATCAATAAAGTTTAATATTTTTATTTATTTAAGTTTAAGAAGTACTTAGAGACGAACCTTTCTTAAAATGATCTGTCATTAAAAATAAAATAAATTAAACACATTTAGATTGCTAGTTAAATAGAAACTTACAGAGATAGATATTATTTAGTGATACTATTATATAAAATTATTTTTTTTCTCCTAACCTTAAATAGTTATTTCAGATAGTTTCATAGATTTAATTTTCTTACATAAAAAATAATAAAAAAAAAGCACAAATATTTAATAGAATGTCACATTTATACTTTTATATAAAAAATAAATATAATAACTATAAATTATTTCTTTTCGTGAAAATCTAGGTTAAATAAAAATAATATAAATCATTAAATAGATATCCAAGACTTCAAAAGGAGTTTCGCAGTAAAAATATTATTATATTATTTTTTTTAATAAATTTTCTATTAGTTTCTTTGATGTTTTTTTTAGAACAACAAGCAAGTGTCCGGTCACTAGGGGGAGTCTGACAAATACTTGCAGTTATTCTTTAAAACGGCGAATTCAAAAATAAAACTTTTTATAAATTTATTTTTATCTTTTTTTTGTTTTAAGAAATCCTATAATAGATTATATATAATTTACACACAATTTTTTTAAAAATTTATAGTTTTCGAAATTAATTTTTTTTTTTAATTTTAATTTATGTAGAATCAAAAATTCCTTTTTTTTAAATATAAACTATATTATCAATTGAATACTATTTAAGATATGGGATACAATGAAAGCCCATTTCAGAACAGCACCACTGTCTGTATACTTTTTAACACAATTTATTAACAACTTATATTAACCAAACTATAATAAAAGAATTATGTATGTTGTGCTTTAATGACCTCAATTGGTATTTTCATTCACACGTTACACTGTTACAAACGGAGGCACCAAGGAAAAGTTTTTGAAAGTTTAAAAATAACTGTGAAATTAGTCTTTGAAATCACTAAGTTATGAGGTTTATACATAAAATAAGAATCAACAAAGCCAATTGTTAAAAGAAAATAATATTTACATAAATAAATATATCAATTTTCAAATACTTATCATTTATCAATTTTTCCAAATAAAATTGAAATTCATCAAATTTCGTTGTTAAAGTAAAACTTTAGAAAATAAAACAAAAATGCTATATTGCTATCAATACAAGTAATGTATCAAATAACTCAACGTTAAGAAAATTTAATCGAAATCGGATTATTTGTGAACGAAAAAATTGGTACTTTTTGCAAAGGTTTTTACTTAAAAAATATTTTGCAAAATCTTATGTATTAATAATAAATTTATATTCAATATAAATTTTAATGTATCCAGAATCATTTTAAATTTGTATTCAATTGATTTATAATTTATAACTTAACATAATATTTATTTTATTTAAATTTTTTTATTTAATAATGTTTCAGCTCACGTTATTTAAAACAGCAACTCTTTTCGAGAATGGCAAAATAAACTTACCTATACATGGCTGTTTTTTCCGTCAATTTAATAGTATTAGAAACAAAAACAAAACAGTTTTCAATCTTTTAGAACAATCTTCTGCTTCTTTATTATTCAAGGGGCTGTTTTTTTTTATCTTAAGGGAATCTTTTTAAATAACCAGAAAATAGTGACTGCACGATATAAAAATAAGATGAAAAATGACTGAGAAGGCATGCGATACGGCTGAAATAATATAATTTTTTGATAACAACAAAAAAATTAAATAATTTTTTCTATAAGAATTCAATTCATATAAATCATTCATTTTGATAAATTTAACAATAATAATATAATTCATACTTATACTTAGGGATCCTCTGCCATATATTTGTATTAAAAAAAAAAAACTATCTTCATTCAAATTTATTGTTTCCGAATCAATTCACTTGGGACAAAATGCGACAATCAATTTGAATAACAAAATGCTTATGGGAAATTTATTTAAGAACAAAAAAGAAAAAAATAATAAAATTATCGATAAATTTATTGATGCATGATAATTCACTGACAAGAACCATTTTGTGAAGATGTACTCAGTTGTTGTGCTTGAATGAGTATTTGTACACTGAGAGAAAAAAATGTCTTAAATTAAACAAAAAATTAAAATGAATGCTTTGTACTTTCTTGTATTTTTGAGATAACAAGTAATGAGTAAAATATTTGTTTTACAAATCTGGCTCTCAATTTTTATTCTGTGCCTTTCATCAAAATTATCAGTTCTCTTTATACAAAAATGTGATATGCAATTTGTTTTTAAAACAAAATTATAGAAAAGATTTTTAAAAGGCGAATAAACTAGCACATGTTAAAGATATCCATATTCATGAAGAAAATTAAGTAAGTAACAAAATACATGAACCAAATTATGCCAAATGTTATCAATTTAGCAAAAGTCCTATTCAAATTGATAAGTTGAAAAAAAAAAAACTAAAAAGTATTTTTTATCTCAACGTGTACTCTCAAAACATAAAATGCCAATGACATATTTTCCATGAAAAAAAAATAATAATCCATCTCATTGCTTTTACGTCTTTAACAAATAAACAAAATAATTCCATGAATTCATTCCACCCACCAACGCAATTATTGGCTGCTTTTAAAAGTCATAAATTTAGTCCACCTCAAGCTTTTTTTCATATAAAATCAACAAAAATATATCCAAATAGACTTGTAAATGACTTAGAAACAATCTTAAACTTAAATTTTAATGCATGTAGCATTGAATTAATTTCACACCATAATGTGTGATGGTGTGGTGAAGAATAATGGTGATGATAAGGAGGGGATTTATAGTGCCACAAACAGCAGCCAAATACAGTTTTGCATGTTAAAAAAGAAAAAAATGTTAAAAAATATATACGATACCGAAAATTATAAAAACATATCCTTATCCATATAATAACGCTTTAAGGCACAAAAAATAAGCATGCTCTCGCTCTCTATCTCTCTATTTCTCTCTGAGTATCTTTATATTCTTTTTTTTGCAAATGTAGCATGTCCTTTTAGTTGTATGTAGCATTTTGTGTTAATGTTTATGGTTTTTCTTTTTTTTTTTTGAACATAATGTTTTTTTTTCTACCAATCCTTAAAAATTATTTTGTTCCCATTGTTTCTTTGTATATTTAAATACGAGGTACCTACACAAAATAAGGACATTTGAGTGAAATGACTTAAATTTTTGGTTCCATTTTCAGTTTTTGTTTTTTTCTTAATTTTGTTTGTATTTTTGAGAGGACAAAACTCAAAATTGATTGCACATATTACAGATGAATAAAAGAAAATAAATGGAATCCTTTTTTTGAATTTATTTTGTTTAATCCTTTTTCGTTTTATCTTTTTTTTTTAATATTTTTGTTTTGTAACGCAACACAGTAAAAGTATGAGTGTACCTACTATGATGGTTGGGTTTTCTTTTTTTTATTTTGTGTTTTATTTTTTCGTATCCTTCGTTTCATTGAATAGACTACAACACTGATTGGACTCCTTAAAACCGCCCGCTTGCTGCGCCTGGTGAGGGTTGCAAGAAAAATCGATCGATATTCGGAATATGGGGCAGCGGTCCTTGTGCTACTCATGGCAACGTTTGCCCTTATTGCCCATTGGTTGGCGTGCATCTGGTACGAACAATGAAGGTTTTTTTTTATTTTTTCTAATTTTTATGTTTTGTTTTTGATGTGGTGCATATAATTTTTATGTGGATGTTTTTTTATTTTAATATTTTTTTTTGTGTATTAATTTAGAATTTTAGTTTATTTTTCTTTTTTTTTTTTGTTTAAGTAATAAATTCCATTTTGCAGGTATGCAATAGGAAATGCGGAGAGAAGTATGCTGCCAAATAATGTTGGCTGGCTGCATTCATTGGGAAATGATATACAAGAACCGTATTATGATAACAAAACAGGAGGCCCTTCGATAAAGGTGACATACATATAACTTGTGCATTTGCAAAATTACTACTCTTTCAATATTAAAACAAAAAAAAAAGATGACAGTCACTGTGGCGTATGAGTAACCAAAAAAAATATAAAAGATTTTTTATTTTATTTTTGTTTCGATTTGAATTGCTGATGCAGTATTATAACCCCTTTTATCAGTGTAATATGACATTTTTGAACAATGACAAAATGCCAAGTTGACATATAAAAAATAATGATAAATGTCATATTGACATGTGATTTTATTTATATAAAATTGTATGTGTATTTCTTTTTTAATACATATCTATCGATTTTTATCATGATATCGTTGCAGTCACGCTATATTACCGCACTTTATTTTACATTCACGTCGCTAACATCGGTGGGGTTTGGAAATGTCGCACCCAATACAGATGCGGAAAAAATTTTCACAATATGTGTAATGTTAGTGGGATGTGAGTATTATTTGTTATTTCTTAAATGAAATTAAAATTTTATTTTTTTTAATTTTTTTGTTTAATGCAAATTAAAATATATAAATATAAATTATATAAATATTTTGTTTCAAAATTACAAAATAAACTCGATTGACAGTGGTAATTGAATTGATAAACACATTTTATTAGTTTTCTTTTTTTAATTTTAAAACAAGTAAAGAAATAAATATATATTATTATTTTGACACATACAAAATACATATAAATATTATTGCACTTGTATTGCTGTAACACACATATTTTCTTGATATAATAGTTGAACTGCTTTGAAATCGATTTCAATTTTTCACCTGAGCTATGTAGTAGAATAATAAAAACAACTAGATGCCAAATGAATTAAAATTGTCAAAATTAATGCCGCAACTATGCTTTTTATATTTTAGAAAATAGGCAGTTTTCTATCAGGAACTTGGGTATTTTTTTTTTTTGTTTCATGAGCAACTTTTTATTAAACTTATAATACATTTCAGAATTCATTTCAGCAGTTAAAAAGTTATATTTCAATTTGTGCAATTAGAAAACTAATAAAAACTGAGCTGAATTCCAAGAACTTTGCATCACTAACAAATTTTGTTTTTTGCAATCAAGGTAATGTTGCAAACGATACAAAAAAGTAGTCGGGAATTAAGGTCAGTAATGTCAGGTATACTCATAAAGTTTCTTGAAAAACAGAAGTCGTAAAGAGTTTTTTTTTTAGTTTTTAGTTTAATTAGTGGAACTTAACATTAGTTCTGCTTTAGAATTATAAAAATTGATTAGAGATGAGTAGAACAATATTTTTCTCCTTCGAAATAAAAAGCTTGTATACAAATTTAAGTAAACATCTTTTGGGCAAATTCTTGTTGACAATTAATATTAAATACTACTCATAACTTAAGAGGCTTGTTAAAGTATTCACAAAGTTCTTATTAATAAAATATTATATGAGCAGTCCTAAAAATTTTGACTGCTCACACTCGATAACCTTATTATATTTTCCTGGAATGTCAGCCCAAAAATTACAAAAACGCTTGTGTGAATTTTCAACCCTTTTCAACTTTCGCTAATAAGTTTAACTTACTTGTGTAAATGAAACCCCATACTTATATAGTTAATTTACTACACGAAAAACTTCCACGCCTGATTGAACATTGTTTTATGAATTCAACTATTATTATTAAATAAAACTTTAAAAAACTGTGATCTCCCAACCCTCAATTGAGTTCTAAGTACTCAAATCAAATGTTTTGTAATGTTTTATACGATTTCGACAACTTGTAGCGGTTTCAAGCGAAACTTTTGCGCGATTACATAAAAAATTTCTGAACTTTCCGATTTTAATAAATAAAAAAAATTCAACATCAGATCCTGCTAGATTGGCAACTTCTACAATCTTACGTTACAAGTACATAATTGTTCTTTACATTCAGTAATGAACAGATTATAATTATTAAACAGGTATATTGTATTACAATTAGAACAAAGAATAACAATTTTACCCTTTGAATGATTCTGTTTTGTTTGCAATACAAAACAGTTTAAGTAAGAAACCTAAATAATTGGAAATCTCAATAGAACTTTAATTTTATCTTTCAATTCCGTCAAATTCCTAAGAGATGCACAGCGCTCTTCCTTTCAATTAAGTTGCATAATATATCAATGTACACATAATATATGTAAATTGAAGATTTTCCGGTAGGCCTTTTGTGCCGTATAAATTTTAGGTTGAGAATCTCATCACCCAACCAAACGCAACTTGTATACGTTTCTTAGCCACTTCATCAATTAATTGGTTATTAGCTTATACCTATATATGTTTGTCAATTTGTTAAAATTCTCAATCTCTGTAGTTCGTGTATGCATCGCACACTTCCCTGTAAATGTAATCAATTCGTTGTACCATCTATACTAGTCAGTATTTTTGGTAAAAGATAGTCACCCAAAATGATAATTCAAATTTTGTTACCAACCAACAGTTTCACTTTATTTACAAAGAGAAAAAAGGATAAATACTGTTTTGATCACATATATATACTTAGTTCTATGTGTTGGTTAGTAAATGGAATGATTCTTTGTAAAATGCTAACAATCATCTTTTTAAACTCCCCAACTGACTCCCTATTGAATTTTCATTCAAACAATTTTTTCACCTTCCTATTTTCTGAAAATTCCCAAGCTGCACTTCTCCAAATTAATAATTTAGCCCGATAGTATGCATTTCATTAAATTAAAAATACGGCAAAATAATTCAAAAATTTGAATTTTTATTTAAATTGGAATTTATTTTAAGATTTCGTGAAAAAATGAAAATACTATCCAAGAAAATATTTAAAAAATAATCTTAAAATTCTAAGAATTAACAACTAATAGTAGGAGTTGTTTTATTAGAAACAATCCTTCATAATTAACATTTAATTCTGACATTTCCACGGGTGTCAAAGCTAATATTACCATGAATACTTTTTTTAATCGACGAAAGGACTTTTAAATCTTCTTTTGTAAATTTAAATGTAACTCTGGAATATAATACTATTTTTTTCAAGTTCATAGGTTTCCATTAAAACTGGACGTCAATCATTATATAACACGTGCAAATCATTTTATTGAATTTGTACCTATTTTATATTTTGTAATAGAAAATAGCTTTTGCTAGTGTCAACTATGTAAATTTGCGGGATCTCAATTTAGCAAACAAGCAACTTTTCAATCAAAATGCAAAAGACTCTTAAAAAGTGTCAAATAATGTCAAACCGATCATCCGTAAAATTGATTTCATGTTCTAGGTATCTATTGGACACGAAATAGACAAATAAGGGGAAAAATTTGAACAAGAAATACTCAAATATAAAATCGAAATTGAATACGAAAGAAACTCAGAACAGGAATGAAGAAATAAATAAAAATAAAATAGTTCATACAACGATTCTTTGTACCTATTTTTCTACAATGATCTCGCTTGGAATTGAAATTGGAATTCACTATTTTTATTCCAAATAAACTTGTCTGTTTATATATTTTCAAATAGAGATACTTCTCAAATGATAAAAGTATGCAAACAAGTTCGCTTTCTGATAAATCTTCATTGCAAACCGATTAACAAACAAGATGTATCATTTTTTTCATTAAAAGAATTTCGACAAAAGTCTAAACGTATACATTTTTAATTTAGATGTTACGTAACTGAACACAATCATTCAACTTAATATTTGATTAATTTGTCACTTTTGAAAGCAGAATACTAAAAATGGATGTTAATTTGAAAGGGATATGCTACGACCCTATATGCAATATGAAAAGCTTAAGGGGTCAAAAGTCTCCTCAAGCCTACTCTTGCGAAAAATTTTGACTATGAATTCCGCCCTGAGAATTTTTCTAAATTCTTCCTCTATATTATTATGAACATTTTGGAACAGTCAGGAAGTGTCAAAATATTTGGCTGTTTGCTTCGAAAATGATCTCTGGATTCTGTTTGATAGTTGTATGTTTTCCTATTTCTTATCCGATTTTTGAAAACTTTACAAAAAAACTGTAGTCCCTGACCCTGTGTATTTTTTTCAATAGATTTAAAGGTGCTTCTATTATGTTCTGATCCCAATTTTATTCTTATTTAATAAAGCTCATAGTTCATTTACTTGCACGGCTTTAAAAAAAATATACTAGCACAAGCTTATTATAATTCACAAATTACAATCTTTTGGTTCACATTTTAACTATACGCGTTCAAAAACAAAAATCGTTTTTTAGCAGTGTGTGCCCAAATTTTATTACCCTGCCTAAAATCTATAGAATATTGCTAGAAACTTATTTGCTATTTAGTATTAAAAAAAAAAAATTATAAAATTTCTTAATACAACAAAATTTCAGCAAAAGTTATGACTGAATTCCTAAACGCATATTCTACTTTGCATAACAAAAATATTTGTTGCAAAAAGCAGTTGCATTGCAGGTAAGGTAGTGTTGCAAGCCATAATAAATGCATCATTTAGCTTTGATGCGCGTTCAGGAATTCAGCATTTAATAAAAAAAAATCTAAAACTAAATGGTAAGTACCAACTAAAGTTTCCATATTTGTATTTTTTAGACAAAAAAAATCAAAATATGAAAGATAGAAAAATATAGTGTATTAAATTTAATATGGATCGCTTCAGTTTCAGAAAAAAAAATGAAAAAGATTCCTTGAACGCTGTTACTATTTTTAAATCAGTCTTTTGAAAAGCCCCATCGCATTTATACATATTTTATGCCTTTCGCATAAAGAATAACAAAGCACTTCTGTTAAAAACAAACACAATCATAAAGAAATTATTCCAGAAGGTCAAATGACAAGTTGGAAGCATTGTGAAAGCTATGGGCTTTTAAATGGTTACTTCTGCAACCAGTTTAAAAGATCAACTTGAATACATATTTTGTACAATATTCGTCTGTTTTTTTTTTTTAATAATTTGAAAAAATACGCTTTTAGTAAATCATTATATAACAGAGTCTACTATAACCTTCCAAAGAGTGTAAGTTAATAGTGTTAGAGTGTAAACTTCTCTACGAAATATTATATAAAATTAAAATTTAAATAAAATACATCAAAACAAAACCAAAAAAATTGTTAGGATTTCCTCAACCCAAGTTTTTATTGAATGACAAAATGGATGTTACTGAGTTCATCCTTCAGTAAATGCTTAAAAACTTCCCTAATTCCGATTATGAATACTTCAAGTAGCTAAAAATCTTCTCAAGCAAACACTTAAGAAAAATCTCGGCTTTAGTGACGACTGTGAATTCCGCCCTTAAATACTACGCCTAAGAGCATGCTCTAATACTTCGATCTTGAATAAAGCTGTGCACAAAACTCCGCGGTTTCTTTTTATAATCTGCACTTGACCTGCTGCAGCTGCCGTGTGTCAGTATACAAAAACTAACATGGCAATTTACTTTTTTTTAGTTCAAATGGTGGGTTCTTCTTGGCTCCAGTATATGGCCAAACAAGTCTACACTGCGAATAATTTAATTAATTTTAAATAAAAGGCTCACAAGAATTTATGTTTTTTAATTAAAGGAATCTCGCTGAAATAAATAGGGGACATATTTACACCTTTCGAGAGTTTTAGTAACAAACAAAAATGCAATTTTTTTTAATATAAAAACTTCCTGAGGCTAACAAATTGGTTAAAATTAATAGAAATTATAGTATGCGAACGCATCTTTACTTAATTAATGCACATACGAAGCAATTTTTTTCGGATTGCATCCACTCAAAGATTTAATGTTATAGACTAGAATTTTTAATATTTTCAAAAAAGTTATTTAGGCTAGTTTCATGGTCCAGTTAATGGCACTTAATTGGTCAACATTGGGAACTCAAGTACCATTTCCTGAGCAAAAATTTAGCAAGATTGTGAAACTAGCCTTTAAAACTCTTATTATTCCTAATTAATGTATTCTTTTGTTATATTTTCCAATAATAATTAGGGACTATAGTTATATAAATTTTATGTCCAATATTTAACAATAGCATTTTAAATTATTATACTTGCTGAATTATTAGTTTTCTACATTAAGATTATATTTTTAACTTAAAAAACAATTCACTTTTCAGTTTTCAGTTAAAAAAAAAAAATAAAAAACTTTAAATATAAAATGGATATAAACCATATCAACAATATTTACTCGTTGCAAGAAAAAAGTGCCCTAGCACATTCGCATTATCGATCAATAAAACTACTACTTTTCCAACACTCTCTCAGAAGCTATTCAATTACCACTGGTATACCGTGTCTCATCCATTCATCACCATTAATAAACAAAACAAAACAAAACAAAAAAATATCCATCATCTCTCCTTCGATTCAAAATTCTCACTTTTCTGTTTGCTTGCAGCCCTCATGTACGCCAGCATATTCGGTAATGTATCGGCGATCATCCAAAGGCTCTACTCTGGTACCGCCAGGTATCATACCCAAATGCTACGCGTACGAGAATTCATTCGATTTCATCAGGTAAGTTCGGATCAGCTCCGCTGATCGGTGATCATCTCTCTGTCTCTCTCTCTCTCTGTTTCTACTCTGTGACTTACAAAAAACGTGCTTCAATAAAACACGACTTAAAAAAAAAAAAAACAACAACGAACTCTATTAACGGACATTTTGAAAACGTGTGGCGCTTATGTCTGCCAAGTATCTTTTTGTGTTTTTTTACGATTTTTATTTTGTTTTTCAAATTTCATTCTGTCATCCTTATTGATTTTAAAGAAAACAACAAATTAATCAAAATTGCTTGAAAAAAAACCCTACTTGGGTTTTATTCTTTAATTTTTCCGTGTTAATTTTAATTTAACAGTAAATTCAACAAAACGAAAAATTCCTTTCATAATTATTTTGAAAAAAAAAAAAAATACATCGAATTATTTTTTTTGTTTACTTTTTTTTCGTTTTTGATATTTTCTATCCTTCTGCGTGCTCTGTTTTTAACACACACAGATACCAAATCCATTAAGACAACGTTTAGAAGAATATTTTCAACACGCCTGGACGTATACCAATGGAATCGATATGAATTCTGTATTGAAAGGATTTCCTGAATGCTTGCAAGCTGACATTTGTCTGCATTTGAATCGTAACTTGCTGACAAGTTGTCCAGCTTTCGAAGGAGCCAGTCCTGGTTGTTTGAGGTAAGAAACAATACAACAACTTGAAAAAAAAACAAACAAACAAAAAGAAACTACTCAAAAATCCTTAAAAACTTATACAGATTTGAATGCGTTGAGTACGAGTAAAACTAGATGGCGTTAGCATTTTGACATTTATAAAAATGCGCCTAAAGTAGTTTTGTTTGTTTTTGCTTGAAAGACTTCCAGTCAAGTTGAGGCTGCGAAAGCCTTTTTGCTGGGACTTGGAAGTATTTCAGGCTGCTTATGAGATTACAGCCATTTCCTTGTACTCGTACTTGAACGGTTCAAATCTAATTTCCCCGAAAAATCACATTGAGTCTTTTGAACTCATGAAACTGTGTATATTTTGTACGAAATCTGCCCCTGTGGTCTGCTAAATGATGAATGGATGAATTTTCAACTGGTCAATTGGCGTAATAGAAGATATTAAATTAGATAAAGCACTCTTCAAAATGTAAATCAAGTCGTATAGCCAAAATGTGGATTTATTTAAAACCTATTATTAGGTGCGTTAGATTGGGTCTTTGTGAAGTACTTTCGAGTAATCCTGAATGCATTCAACGACTTATTCTCTTTGAGTAAAACGGGGTTGAATGCAACCAGAAGTAGCTACTAAAAACTACAAGGCAAGGCCCAAATTTAAAAAAAGATACTCTCCGTTGATCGATATGGTCCACAAATAGTATATTGAAAGTAGGTAAGGTAGTTCTTAATCTGGCAACAGTTACAGACTCAAATGAGGTACCTATCGAACGATCTATTTGTAAACGTGCCTACATATATTTCTTAATAACTTTTTGTCATTTTTTCACAAACTTATATATAATCGTTGTAAATATTGTAAATAGTTAGATGAGAAGTACAGTTTAGTTCTAGAAAAAAAACACTAAAAGAACAACAAGTTGTAGTGAATAGGAAGTTACATTAGCAACTTTCTTGTTTTGATAGAACTTTAACTTTGCGCTTTCGGGCTACTTTAAAATACTTTTAAGCTTGAATAGCTTACAAATAAACAGAATTATTGTGACATTTTTATTCTTAGAATAAGAGTGGCAATGACATATGTCACGACACGACGTGCAAGTTCTAGCAAGCAAGCTACAATAGGTCACTCAATGATTTTGCTTGTATTATCAAACTTTGTATACTTGCACTGGTTAGTATCTTTAAATCCAGTAAAAAAGCAAGTCGAAAAACAAGAACCTAATTGGAAAGCTTCTTAATCTAATCATTTAAATTACAATCATTTAGAAACTAAAACTTGCAAGCAAGTTGCTTACGGCTAGCAAGTTGCGTGCCACCTACATCATATAACAAATACAAATAGAAATCTCACTGATCTCAGTGTTGACTACTTGCTTATTAGAACTTGCTCATTGGACTGCAGAGTGCAGAGTAAAGTATATTCACGTATTCTTTTGGGTTTAAGTATTCACTCCTAAAATTTCATTCACACTATCGAACAAAATGGATGGACACATTTGTAAAGCCGACGAAAGAAATTTATGTGAAATAGTGTGAAGACGGAATTTTGTTTTGTTCTATCAGATCAAATAAGTCGTGTTTTGTTAAGCTTCTTTGGGCCGAAAATCAAATCAAATCAAATCAATAAAATAATAATTATCTTAAAATAGCTGCCACTGTGGGAATATAATTTTATAAAAATGATTATAATTTAATTTACAACCTTGCATTTGTCAGTTTCATCAAATCCTGGCTGTCACTTTTGCCTTTGACATTTGTTTGTCGTTTGACATCTGAAAGCAGCGTGCTATATAATATATGGCTGATAACCAGCAGAGTGTGACCCCTGCCACCTCAGAATAAAAAAAAAATGGAGATTGGTCTTTATAGTTTTAATAGCCCGCTTGACATCATTTAATAGCCCGTTTTGACTACAGCCGATATGAGATAAATCTCATTAAAAGTGTTTTCATTACAAATTATTTTATTTCGTTTGACAGCTCATTTGCTGTTTTATATATCTGACTCTTCTCTCGTATACAGGATACCTCATGGTATCTGCGATGCAGTTTGTGACCTATTCACAATGCAGAAATAAGTGTGTGTCATGCATAATCCGAGGATCGAGCTAATTTCGTCTAAATGAGGTGGAAATTATCTCATTTTAGATTTAAAATTTGTATGTATAGCAAATGATCTCCAAATGGAAATTTGATCGAAATCAACTCATATACCCCGCAGGCGAAACATTTCATTAGATTGTTTTCACTACCAATTATCTCATTTCGTTTGACAGCTCATTTGCAGTTTTCTATATCTGACTCTTTCTAATATACACACATTTTTATATCAACAATGCTGTTTTTGTCCTGGCCTATTTACAATAAAGGTTAGAATGTGTTAATGCACATGAGTCTAAATTTCTTGGAAATAAGGTAAAAATTATTATCTCATTTCGAATTTGCAAACTCATTTAGCAAATTTTATCCCAAATTTTGCATTAGGCAGGCTATTATTAATCTAATAATTTTTAAAAGTTCATAAAATTGTCCGTTTTCAAATAAATATACTCTTAACATAATCCACACTCATATAAATATTGCAATGATGCCAACTTCACAAAATTAATAAAACTATCTTACCAAGTCATTGGCACATTTCAAAATTAAGCTTACATAAAACCTTATTTAAAAACATAAAACACATCTTAGCTAACAAAGCCATACTCTTACATTGATTCCACTACATAATACATTCAAGTTGCTGTCTGATAAATGCCAAGTACATAAAACCATACTATGCCGACTACGTTTGCGCTGCAACAGAAACGATAAGGTAGTTTGAAGTCGATAAGAATTTTATTTGATGGTCTCACTTTTTTAAATAATATAAGCTTCTTATGCTGAAAGGGTTAAAAAAATTATTTTTAGAGAAATATTTGACAGTGAAAAATTCTCAATTTATAATTTTTAGCTAAATTTAATTTAAAAAAAATTACACAGGCTAACAAAATTACAATTTTACAATATTTTGTGGGGCTCAAACTAAAGTATTCCTTTTCCATTATGATGTGCTGATGTCGAATCTGATCTTAGAATTGAGTTTTGATATGTTTAAACAGTTTTCAGATATGTATATCTCACAAATATCAGCTAATAGGGACCATGTATTCGAGATTAGCGCATTAAAACTCTTGAGAATAATATAATTTGGGTCCGACTGTGGGTGGCCTGTGTTATTTGTTGTTTTTATATTTATTTATTTTCACGCAAATACTTTTTATGTACACAAAAAAATGGCACTTTTCTGTTGATATTGAGAACGTTGAAAAATATCAAAATTCACTTGATCTTCTTTTATTAAGAGTAAACATTTTATTTGAAAAGCAAGAAAAAATGTATGTACCTTAATTGAAATTAAGAGTGTTCTGTTAAAGCTATATATTAAGAATTTTAACTCACGTTAAAACATTTGAATGGTCCAGGGGAAAAACGGTATATGTCCACTTTTTGTGAAAATTAAACTAAATATGAGGTATCGTATCGTATCGTATTTATACTGTCTTCTAAAGGTATTATCATAACTTTTACAAAACCAATTTAACACTCTAAAAAACTAAAAAAAAATATATGAGCCTTTATGGGATGTACGAATAACAACATTTTAAATTTCGTTTTTCTCGGAATGTGTTTGAATGGACATTTATTTGCTGTTTTTCCCCTGGACCCTTCATTTTAATTCGGAATGTTGATGCTACCTGCTAATATTTTAAATGAATGTCCAAGACACAATCAAAATCAATTATTCCTTACGATGACGACACAATAACGTGGGTAACACTATCCTTTAGTCAAATCGCCGCATACGAACAAGAACGAACGTAAACATTTTGACGATATTGCCGTCTAATCTGTTGTTTTACATATGAATAGAAAAATCCATCGCCAGTACGTTTACGTTTGTTCGTTTTCGTAGTCGATGATTAGACTACCTTTATTGAACTTTGAATACGTTTACTATCTGCTGAAAAATAATATTGACTGATAGATGGCGTGCCTAGCTGCTCTCAGTTGTTTTGAGGGTCAATTCATTCTACGAAAAATTTAACCAAACCACTAAAACTATTAAAATAAATAATTTTCTTTCATGCTAATATTTGGAATTGAAATTACAAAATGTGGAAACTAAAATTAAACCTACAATGTCTAGGAAACCCAAAATACATAAACCATACTATGCCGACTACGTTTGCGCTGCAACAGACCGAAAGAATCGAAAAAGTGAAAATAATATTTGAAAGAGGATTTGAAAGTTATTTTATTATTTAATTACATATTCGATTATTTATTTTTTTTTTTGTTCAAAAAATAAAAAACATCATCTAAAGGTTTCGAATGTTTCTCGTGTGCTAAAACACATTGACATCACTAGTTTTCCAAGCCTCGTTGTTTCATTTGATTTGAGTATTGTTGCTTTTTATTTATTTAGCCACAGTATTGTAATTTTCAATTAAGTACATACTTATATCTTCTATAACTACAAAACTGATTTGCCACGTCTTTATTTTATTTCTTATTGTAAACATTATCTACTGAGTTTCATTTTTGTCGCTTTTATAAGCATAACTTACCATACCTAAAGTTATAATAGGAACTTATTCTCTCATCACGTTTGCCCCCGCAACGGTTGCCACAAAATGTTTGCTCCTGCTACAATTGTCCTCACTAAAACTCTATATTTGTAGACTCAATTTGATGAGAATCATAGAAAGAAGAAAAAACAAATTCGTCGTTCAATTAAAATATACATATTGTGATTCGAATAATATTTGACAAAACGCAAGGGCGTATTGGTTAAGAAGTCAAAATCAGGAAAAATCGTATTGGAAGAAAGTCAGTTTCTCCCCGGGCAATTATCTAAAAAAAATTATGAAAAGTGCAACACTTAAAAAATAATTCTAAGCACTAAAAAGAGGTAAAAATCCATTGTTTTTAAATTTACATTTTTTTAACAAATAGTTTTTAAGAAAATCGGTTAAATTTTTTTATTTTTTATTTTGAAAATATTAAAATGTTTGCATACAAAAAGTTTACAAATATAAAAACAAGAGACAAAACGTTGGTATGAGTTTTGCACTTCTTTGCATTAAAACACTTGTAACTGTAAAAGTACCCAACGGATTTTTGAGGTTATAGTTTTAAAATGTTGCCATTATTTAAAAAAAAATTTGTGTTATATTCTCATTTTGTATAATAATGAATATAATCGATTAAAAAACGTTAACAACAATTCGTCGTTCAATAAGAAATATAAGAGAAATTGCTCCAAATGCAAAACGTAAAATGCTGGCATATCATATTTGCCACACAGACTTTTTTTGCACTATGGTTTCGATACGATTTTTTTTTTATACCAGAGATGGTTTAACTTTTATTTATTTTTTTTTGGAATTTGGGTTAAAAAAAAAATTTTATTAAAAAGTTTAAGAGTTATTAAATATTTGTACCATCAATGTTTTGGCACAATAGTGAAGAAAATTGCTTCAAAAGCATATTTATGGAATTCATCCATTTGTAGTCGTGGTAAGTAAAGGTAAAGTAAGTAAAATAAAAATACACTGGGCGAAAAAATGCACTTACTTTGAGAACACTTTGAGATAGTGCCTTTTTATTATTCGGACTTCAGAGCAGTCATAAAGTAGACTTTACCCTGTTTCAGGATTATTTAATGTTTACCGGACTTTTTTATTTTTAAAAGTGAGTTTTAATTTGGGGTGGGGAACCCAAGAAATTCGCTTTCACTGAACAAAAAAATGTTTTGCAGTATCACTTTTGGACGTTTTTCTCAAAGTAAACCGAATAAGTCTTCTCAGTATAAACGAAAATCAGTGTTCTATTGCATAATTTGGTAAGAATTGCATTTTCTTCAGAATTAACTCAATTTTCCCAAGTGATCAAGAAAAAAATTTGATTTTCATAGCAACTTCATTTGGGAAATTTTTTTTCGAACTCAAATTCTTCATCTCCATCTTTTTAGCTGTACTTATACTTGATACTTTTTCTACATTTTGAAGTGTGCTTTGTCCAATCAAAGGAAGAAGAAGTTAGAAAAACCAAATCTCTCCCGCCACTGTGTATAAAGCTTATCTAATAACAAAAAAAAAAAAAATGCTCACACCTCCATTGCTGTGCATTGTAATATTAGAAATACAAAATGAAAACTGTAAAAATGATCCATAATAAATCATAGTTTTACAACATGAATGCTCGTCAATTTATATAAAAATATTATAAATAACAATCTAGTAAATGCTCTGCTATACAATAATTGAAAAAAAAAATCATAATTCAGTGTAAATATAAACAAAATTCGTCAAAAAAAAATCGCTCTGCAATCCAAATAAAAAATAAATTTAAATAAAAATTAATCTGCGCCAGCCTCTCTTATATGCTTATCTTGTTTCAGCATTTAAAATAATACAAAAATAATAGAATAGATCAATTTTTAATATAAAAGAAAAACAACATAATAATTGGATAAAAAATAAAATAATTAATAAAATTGTATATACTTTCAAAAAACACAAAACAAAACTCAAAAAAAAAAAAAAAATCAAACAAATCTGTTGTTTCAATATTCTTTGTACCGTTGTCTTGTTGTATTTTGGTTTTCATCTGGTAGACTTGATGATAGGATATCTATCTATTCTTAAGTAAAGCTTTAATATAATGCACTGCTCTGTGGCTATATAAAAGGTCTTGAGTAATATTAATTGCAATTTAAGAATGGATCCATATGCCTAGTGTTAAAAATAAATTTAAAAAATACAATTTTTTATTTTTTATTATTAAAAAAAAAAAAAAAAAAAAAAAACTAACAAGAATTTCTGGTTTTGTGTTAAATGTGCATTATTATTTATTTTTTGTTATTATCTATCATGTCACTTTAAAAACAAATTATTATTTATGTTTATATGTGAGAACAGACATTTAAGCGCTATTTTTTAATTTAAAATTCATTCATACAACAAAAAAAATAATATTTAATTCTAACATTTGTATATTTCTTATAAACTTTAAACTATAATCTGTATCCTTTTGCTTTATTTTTCTCTAGCTATAGGTTGTGTTGTGTTGTGTTGAAGTGCATACATAATAATGCAGCGCAAGGATTTTATTGCTTACACACACTCCTTTAAACAATCACAGATATAATACCTAACCCACACACCCATCTACGTGAAGAATGATTGCTATCAATAAGTCATCATAATAACAGTCTATACTCGTGTATAATATGTTCAGCAATTAAACATTTTTTTTTTTTAAATATGAAAATTAAATAAAAACATTTAAGTCGTTTGTTTCAGTCATCAAGACTCATATAAAAGAGTAGCTTTTCGACTTCTTGTATATATCTCAACAACATAAATCAAACAACTCGTCCTCCCTCTCTCTCTTAAATAACATTTATAATAATTATTTTTCGCATGAATTAATAAAATTGGCAAAGAACAATCGTTTTGCTTCATTGCAGTTTTTTTTCTCATTCTTTTGAAAATAATAATTGTAGAGTTCAATTCTGGCTGATAATGAGATTGAGAAAAATGTTTTATTGATTATCTACATTATAGTGAATATATTCACTGTAGCAAGGGGTTGCCTTTGAATTTTTAACATTTTTTTTTCAAAAAGATGAAAATATTTTATGCGTATTTAATCAATTTATAGCTGGAGGAATTTTAGATTTGCTTTGATGCAATCGCATTGCAATGAGATGCATGTTGTATATTTTTCAATGCCTGCAGAAATGTCATGTCGCAATTTTTTTTTTTTTTTTATAATTTAATTACAGAGAATGTGGGAATAAAATGTATTTCTTTTGATATCATTTTGATCATTAAGAGAAAAATTAAATGATTTTTTATGTTGATAGGAACAAAATTTACATTTCAACAAAAATTCAATCATTAAATAGTGATTAATAGATAATTCATTTTGACAAAAAAAAATTCACCTTAATAAATTATAATTGGATTTGTATCGAATTTATAATTTCTTTATTTACATTTCCGAGGAGGAGATTAATTGCGTTTAAGGAATATAATTATTTTATTCCTTTTGTGAAGAGACCAAAGGATGTTTAAGCATTTGAGAAAATAATCACACAAATAATCTGTAGTAATTACTTTCTGCAGTTATTATTATTTATTTCACTATTAATTTCACTCGGCTTTGATGAAACTAAACTCGTTGGTTAGGGGAGCCAATGATCACCTGCTCTTGATCAGTAGAAAATTCAGTGATATTTCTAGTGAACGTTTTTGTGACGTCATCCTGGGAAGATTTTTTTTCTACCCTCTACTGCACGCACTATGATCCCATGAACTAATAATAAAAAAATCGTTTAACAAATTTTTATTAAAAGTTATTAACTATAGCAATATATGGATACTTGTGCAGTTACATATTTTGCAATGCAGTGATACATTATTAAAACGTAGTGATCCTCCTTCTAGCACAGATTTATCCTGCATTTCTTTATCTGTACTTGCAGTTATTTTTGCATTGCTCATTCAAGTATGTGATCCAAAAAACAGGTCAATTGCAAGGCCTTTCCCTTACATTATTTAGGAGTGGCCTGAATTTGAAAAGCTTGTCAGGTCCAGGTTGGTTAAACTTCACAAAATTACCATTATCAGCGAAATGGAGACATCATTTTATTTCTTCCAAACCCCTTCATAGCAAGAGTTAAAATTAGGAAACCGAAATTTTTGTGATTTTAAATTTTTTAAAAATAGTTTTCAACAATTAACATAGTGTTATACTAATTTTAATTTATATTGTTTTCGAAATTAACATCACTCGGAAGAAGAAAAGTACCGAAATGTTTTCAATTGAAAAACAAGTTTGTTATAAAGTTACAAGAACTTACTTAACAAAGTTGATCATTCTACATTCTTAAATTGTAATAATTTTACGAATTTAATGCGAAACGAGTCTATTTAATTCACTTCATATCTTTAAATTGTTGAATGTAAACTAAATGTCTTATTATTACTTATTCTGCATCAAACATTGCACTCCGCATACCACAATGCAGCACACTATCACTCAAAACAATTTCAAAATCTCAGACTGCATCTCATTGCAAATTAATATAGCAAATTAAAAAAAAAAATCCTCACTAGCAACCTCCTTGTTTAGTCAACCTCCTTGTGAAAATTTTATTGACACAATCTAAATTGAATTTTGCTTATAGGTCGTCCAACATAATATTCGACATGCACATTCTTCTCTCAAACAAACTAAAACTATCTAAAAAACCACAAAAAATAACCTATTCTTCTCTGGTGCTGTCGCTGTGTATTTTCAATTTTATCGATCTGTCTACTTGTTCCATATATTCTCCACACACAATTAACTTAATTTAAAACAAACAAAAAAAACGAAAGAATTATAAATTAAAATCTGAAACAAGGAAAGATATGGAGAAAAAGCAGAAAGGATACCATTTTGTTGGTCCAAACAGAACCTATATTGACCCTTTTATCGTGTTGTGTAACCCATCACAAGCATCCTTGTGGTCATGATGGTAAACTTTATTTTGTTTCCAACTCCAAAATTCCTCAATCCCACAGCAAATTCCTCAACAAATTAACATCTTTTCAGCAAAAAAAAAAAAAAAAAGAAAAATAGAAAATGAAATTTTTTTACCAAAAAAAAACATCGAAAAAAAAACAAAATTGTGTGTAATTTTTCAGAGCTTTGTCACTTAAGTTCAAAACAACGCACGCACCTCCCGGCGATACACTAGTTCATAAGGGCGATGTCCTAACGTCATTGTATTTTATAGCACGTGGATCTATAGAAATCCTTCGAGACGATGTAGTTATGGTTATTTTAGGTAAGTTTTTTTTTTTTTTTTTAATATTTAAATTCTTATACAAAATAAAATTTTGTTTTTTTTTATATTTAAATAAAATTTAGGAAAAGACGATATTTTTGGTGAAAATCCGTGTATATACTCAACAATTGGAAAATCAAATAGTAATGTACGAGCGCTTACTTATTGTGATTTACATAAAATCCATCGGGAGGATATGCTTGATGTCCTTGATCTCTATCCAGAGTTCTATGACAGTTTTGTAAATAGTTTAGTGATAACGTACAATATGAGAGATGTGAGTATAATAATAAAATGTATAGTATATTTATTTTTATTTATTATTAAAATAAATAAAATTAAACTAAAATTGCTCAGATAAATGTTTAGTAATAATATAACGAGTTGTTAATAAACAATATATATTTATTTAGTTTTTTCTTCAAAATATATTATTGAGTAAAAATTAATTGGTAAAACTATTTTTAATATAAAATGTATATTTTTTTTTAAATAGATATTTTGGCTATGCTTGATGATGAATTTAGAAGTAGATAGAAATATTCAAGTACAAATAATGTGTCAGTATGTGAATTTAATAACTAACTTGATTTATTAAACTCGTATATTCATGTTAAAATTTGTATTGTAATGTTGATTTGATGCCCAAATTAGATGCAGGTCCTAGGTGCAAATCATCCGAACAAATATTGGTTAGTGACTCACTACAATTCTACTACTGCTCGTACTTAGTCTCAGCAACAGTCCGTAGCCACTAATAACAAAGAAAATCTAATGATGTAGAAATTGTTGAAGTATTATGAAAAATTACACTTTTCAGTCTTAAAGTTGACAACCAGTATTGACGAAATAATATAAGTAGTATAGTGGACAAAAATCAGTTTCATTTTGGCTTCGGAGCTATTTATCTTCGCCTGAAATTCACCAGTTTTTGGCTGCGATTTATGAATGTTGAATGTAATTTACCAGTTTTGGCTGTAACTTACTATTTTGGTCTACGTTTTTGTTTGATTTAAGACTATCGTTTTAGTGCGATTTACCAGTTCTGGCCCAGATTTAGATGTAATTTTCCTATACAATTGGGATTTCCTAGATTTCCAGTTTCGGTTTATGTTTGCGAGTTTCGGCTATGATATTACAGTATTGGCCATCATTTTCATAAATTAGTCTGTGATTTGTCAGCTTAGTGAGACTTACAAGTTGTTGGCTGTGATTTACTAGTTTTGGTTGCGATTTAACAGATTTGGCTATGATTTACCATTTTCAGATGAGACTCCTATAGTTTTAGTTGTTTTGCCCGTTTCGACTGAGATTTGCTAGTATTGGTGTGATTTACCAATTTGGCCGAATTAACCATTTTCGGTTGAGATGTGAGATTTGCAAATTTGCCAAGTTTTGGCTAAAATTTTCTAGTTTGGCTTGTGATTTACCAGTTGCGGCTGAGACATAACAATTCCAGCTGATTTTTGGGTTAAATCTACCAGGTTCACCAGAGGCTTAAAAGTTTATTTTGGATGTAAGAGATTTGATTGTTCTTTCTAAGTTAGAACAATAACAATATTTCTGTAGAGGCCAGATGCACCAAAAGAATACATTTAAAGAAGCCATACCATAGCCTGAAAGAACTTATGGTAGCTGTTATTGCGTAATGCTATTCCTGAATAGGACAATTCGTCGCTACAGGGCAAAACTAGCCTAAGTTCAAAATTCTCAAAATCGTGATTTTTATTCTAGCATAATACCAGACGGTCTTCCAAACTGCAATTGTTTTGTCAGTGACTTAGGCTAGTTCTGCATTGTAGCGACGAATTAACATTAAACTTCCTTTCGTAAAATTTTTTGTCTTCTTCAGTGACCTCCAATCTCATGCCTTGGTTATGTGTCTGATTTAAATCAATTTAATCACTTGAGGCAAAAAATTAAATTAGAGGAAAAATAAATAAACAAAAATGACTTTTCTAAACGTATTCTCCTTAGTAGGTGCAATCAAATAACACTTAGTTTTTAATTAACCCATACCAACAAAAAACTGATTTAGTTCTGGTTTAGTATATAAAAAACAAGCTGACATTTAAGTTATAACAGAATTTTATAGTTCAAAATTAAACTACAAGTTAGAATAATAAGTAGATTTAGTTTATCAGTTAAGCGAATTTGCATCTTCTAGAAGTAGAACCCTTTTATGTCCTTAAATTTTGTAAAAAAAAAAAAAAACTGTATTTGCTTGCTAAAAATAATAAAAAAAAAGTATATATTATTACTAAATGTTACCTACTATACCACTTTTTTACAAAGTTTACCGTTATTATTGTTGTTTCTTTTTTTCTTTCTTTCGTTTTATGTAATTTAACAAAAAAAATATATAAATATAAATAAAAATCTGGATGCTTGGAACACTGTCTCTACATCAAATAAATAAACTTGAACTTGAAAAATTAAAAAAATTAATTTGGCTTTTAAAATAAAAATTTGACAAAAAATTTATTAAAAAAAAAAAACAAAAAAACCAACACCAATGCACCGGCTGGCACACAGGAAGAACAAGCTGGTGTAGAGGTTAAACATAGATACATGCGAGCCACATCACATGATAGAGACAGAAGTACTAGTGATACTAGATCAATTAGGCTGTAAGTACTTTATTGAACGTTTAATTAAAATATTTATCGATTTTTTATCCTTTCTTTAACTTTGAGTGTTTTGGATTTATTTTTTGAAAATTAATCAAATAAGTTTTTTTTTTATAGTAAATGTGTTTTGATTTTCTTGTTTTGTTTATTATTGTGTGAATTTGTTTTGATCTGAGGAACGTAGTTTGACAAAAAAATAATAAATTTTGTTTGCTTTTTTTATTATTAATTTAAAAATTTTAATAAAATATCTTTTAAATTCTTGCAGTACTGGAGTTCATAACAGACCTTGCAAGGCAAATATTTGTGATAATCCCAACGAGCGGCTTTCGCCAGGCGTTCTCAGTGATACCGACAAGGATATCACAATAGGGAGTAATGGTAAACCCCATTATCCGCGTACAGGTAAACAACTTAACATTCAAAACTTTTCAAAACAACTTTCTGTCTTCTATATAGTTAAATTTTGTACTATTTCAAAGTTACAAAAAAAAATACTTTGTTTTTGTTTTGTTCAAAAAAAAAAAAAAAACATTTGTACTCATATGTACGTTTTTTTTTTTGTTTCTTTTTTGCACCGTCTACAATTTTTTTAAAAATTAAAATTTAAACTAAAAACAAACTAAACAAAAATTATAAAAACAATACACAAAAAATAAAACAAAATATCAACACACAAATCAAAATTTAAATAAAAAAAAAATATTTTTAAAATTAAAAAAAAAAAACAATAAAATAAAAATTCTTAGGACTGTACATGAAACGCAAAAGTCAACAATATCATCAATACGATCAGAGAACACTTAAAAATGTCTTCAGCATTCCAAATGGTGCTTATATTTTTTTGATTTTTTTGTATTTTGTATTTTAACATTCTGTACGTATATTTGTATAAGTGTGTGTGTTTTTGTGTGCAAATTAATTTTTATTATAATAACATTTTAATTTCGGTGTTAGTTTTTTGAGATACAAACATAAGTATTTAACAGTTTCTCGATTCTTGTAGAGAAGGTATACATTTTAATGAATTACGGATTTTAAAATCTGGTATAGGTTGTCATAAATTAAGTGAAGTTGAATGAAGTGAAGTTTTTAGCCACAAATATATCCTTAGGCAAAGTTTTTCATTTTCATTTTGCACCTATTGTGCTGCCTTAGAAAATCTTAATATAAAAAGTATAGTGTGTGACTTTTTTACGTCACACCCGTTTCATCATATTCTTAGGCATCAAAATAGTTGTAAAATATTTAATAGTGAAAACAATTGTGTCTCCTAGATTCAAAAACAACGTATTCCACTTTTTCTAGACGAGACGAGGCCTTAGAGAATGTAGAAATTGATTTGTTTTTATGTTTCAGCTTAGAAACAATCCTTTTTGCAATGTTAATAACATTGAATGATATATTTCAAAAAAATTAAGTAAACTGCGTCGTTAACTCTTTTTTTTTTAGAAAAGTGGAATACGTTCCTTTTGATTTTAGGAGACACAATTATTGGGTGTTGAAAAAATCCTAATTGCTTTGGCTGGTCGCTAGTGGGACAGTTTCCCGAGAGAATGCCATACATAATGGTAATAAAATAATTTTTAATGGTTAATTGTTTTCTCTATTGTGATCTATAACATTTCAGAAGTATAAATCAAAAAAAAAACTATTGAACATTTTCGAAAAATTAGCCTATAGTTTGTTATAAGTTGAAATCCAGAAATGTTAATACTTTTTTTGTTGTCCTTTCTTGATCCTTGACTTTTGTTGAGTAGCCTTTTTTCTATGACAAGTTGCAGAGGCAAAAAAAATGTATGATACTAATAATAACAATTTGACCAGAACAAAATTTATTTTAAAATTTCAGAAATTTTTATTTCCAGTAGTAGAAATAGGAAAAGGTTGAGAAACTACGTTCCTAACGAAAATCACATAGGTCAACAAAAAAATCTAAAACTCGAACTTATGAATAGCAAAAAGTCAAAAACATCAAAATACACTCAGTCACAGAAGTAAGTATACATTGGGCCCAATAGTTATAAAGATTATGTTGAACAGAAACTCCTCCGGTCGTGCCTCATTTATAAAAAAAAAATTCAACGTTTGAATAAATAAGTTTTCCCAATTTCAATATGTCACAAAAGCAAATACACACCATAATCTTGTGTTGTAATAAATCTAGTTTTCATGACTGAGTATAGATGTTTGATAAATATTTTACCAAAAATCAGTGTGAAGTTTGCTAAAAAGAGAGTTAGAGTTAGAGAGTTAGATTAGAAATCGACGAAATAAAACAAAACAATATAAATAAAAATTTTCGATATATCTTTTAGTTTTCGAAATGATAGAAAAACAATACGCAGATTTCCATACAAAATGTATTTATTTTAATTGATTTCTTTCAATTACCTAAAATCTTAAGGGTAATTCAACCAATTACAAAGAGAGAAGTCATGTGAATAACTGTTCGAAAAAATTTGAACTTTTTTGTGGACAAGACATTCTCCTCATGTAATAGAGAACACACTACAGACTCATAATCAATCAAAAAATCATTTATGGGCTTATTTTTTTTCTACCTATATGCCACATACATTTAACCATTGTAAATATTTTAGATATGTAAATAATGCATAGTTTTAAAGCTTAAACAAGAAGCTCATCGAAAACAAGGTGTTTATTTTTTGGAACTAAATATTTTGTCAACAAAGAAAATGTTTAAACTTTGCTGTAATTTTTAATCTATGCATATATGATAACATAGAATATGATAACATAGAATAGAATGATAACATAGAATAGAATACAATAAAAGAAAATCTTGTGTGTACTCATTTAAGCCTAACAGTAGATGCATATTGATTGAATAGGATTGGAAGCTTCTTGGACAAAATATGTAACAACAGTTTTTCTATACATTCGACGAATTTCTGATTTTCATCTACCTTAAACTATTAAATTTTTGCACAGCTAACAGAATTGTAAAATGAAATGCACTATTTTCTTTTATTCGTCAATACTTTTATTTTTTTTTTTTTTGGTAATCTCGTGGTATTGAAAAGCTTTTTTTCGCATGTTCCCAAATCGTCAGCAGATTTTATGATTAGTTTCTGCTTTCACGGCTTTTGGCGTTAATTTTGTCCTTATATAAAATTCGACCAACTTGGTTTCTTCATTTTATTTATAAAAGCTGTCCAATTCACAAATGTTGAATTTATTCACTTAAAACTTCAATATTTTTTTTTTCATTCTTTTTTTTTGATAAATTTACTGAAAAGAGAAACTGTTAAATATTGTGTAACATCATTGCCTTAAAGACTTTTTAAAGTAGAATATCATAATTTGCTTGCCGAATTTTTCATCCTCTGACATTCGTGTAGAGATTTCTTTTTCTTTTTTTTTTAATTTAAATTTTCGTGCCTTAGATTCGAATAATTGTTTGTCTTTGATGTGCAATCGAGTTGTTAAACAAAAATAAATATCAAATTTACTGAAACGAAAATTTTTAATTGCCATAATAGCAACGTCACCAACGGAAAGTCACCAAAACACGCACAGAACCCGAACAAGTATTGTTGGCAACTTGGGTGGTGGTGTTGAGAATGGTGGCAGTAACGTAGGAATGGGTGGAGGTGGTAGTGTTCCAGGTGTTGGCAATGAATCATTCGATCCGCTATTAGGACATCGACGTCGTCATCAGCCCCATTCATCGATACCAATTGGAATGAGCATTCCCCTGGGTGAAATAATACCCGATGAACTGCAAGAAACCGAAACCATCACGCTTTGTGCTACTTCGCAGAATACCTGTTGTTGTGGCCAAAAAGATCCCCAACCCTGCAGTAGAGTGAAACTTCATATGCGAACAGAAAGTACTGGCAGTTCGGTGGTGGGTGGACATGGTGCCGAACAAACATCACATTCAACATGTCATCATTGTATGAAAACCCTAGAAATCAGGTAGATATTAAAGTTTTCTTTAAAGGTTTGTTTATGAATATTGCTTCCAATTATTTTTTTTATTCGTAGCTCAATCAAAACTCAAATAGGTGAATTAACTCAACGTATCGACACACTAGAAACGAATTTGCATAAAGACATTCGTACAATACTCGACATTCTGCATCAACAGCAACAGATGCAATTGACGCTGCATCAGCAACAATTGCAACATCAATTAGAACAGCAACAACAATTGCAACATCAACAGCAATTGCTAGCTAGTAAGCAACAAATCACAACATCCTATCAGCCGTCCGAAAGTGATTTCTCATTTGATTTATGTGCAGCAATCACAACTGATAAACCTCAACAAACGACATCATCTCAACTTCAATTACAACAACAACTACAACTTCAGCAACAACAACAACAACAGCAACAGCCGTTGCAACATCAGCTACAACCACATCCATCGCCACATTTGCAACAGCAGCCATCTTCATCGATCACAGCGTCATTACAACAACAACGAACCAATGTGCAGAGATCTGTTTCGCAGCCCGAATGTACGGCGGCGACCGGTACTGACAAAAGTTTGTTCAGGTAATCAATAAATACAAAAGTCGGGTCAGTATTTTTATATCTCAGGCGAATCACTTACTGAAATATAAATCCGTTTATTTATAAAATTTCGGATAGAAATTTTTATCAGTCAAAATGAAATTGTTTCGAGCAGAATTCATAGTCGGTACTCAAGTCGAAATTTTTCTCAACTCCCGTAAGCTCAGCTCAAGTATGGATTCAAGGAAAAAATGGAAGCCACTGAGGTAATCCTCAGTATAAATCTTAAGAATTCCCTTAAAATCTCGATTATGAAAAGCTTCACCAGCCGAAAATCTCCTTAAGCATACCCTTGAGAAAAATCTTGAATTGAGCGACTGCTATGAATTACGGAAGAAAGGTAAATACAATATTGATTCACTGTTTTGTTTCTTCTTCAGGTGCTCAAAATATTCATCGTTCAATCAAACAATGGATGATACTGAAAATTGGACAACAGTGTTTGCACCAATTGCAAAATTAGAATCATTAGACGAAATAGATCAAGTATGATCCATGTGATTACCATAAACAAAAAAAATCAACCAGCAAACAGTTACAACCAACCAAATAAGAAAAAAATATAAAATTAAAAAAAAAAACATATAAAAAATTATTACTCTTTCCAAGAGAATAACCAAAAAAAAAATAAAAACATAAAAGAAATAGAAATTATTTACTTGTAAAGCCATAAGCTAGATTTTTTTTAATAAAAGTGAATTTTTACTAAGAAAAAAAATTAATAAAAAAAAAATGCAAAATATAAAACAAAAACAAACCTAAGCTGATTTATTATTAAACAAAAAAAAAACAAGAAAAAATGTTCAATAGTTTTGCGTACATATTAATAAAACAAACAACAAAAAAGGCAAGTTTAACAAAAAAAAAAAAACATTAGATTTTCTATTTATGCATACAAGAAAAAATATACTGCTACTTTAAATTAAAGATAAATAAAGTTAATTTATTTCAAATTTAAAAAAAAAATAAAAAAAAAACTTATGAATTCCTATTTTATAATTTTTAAACTTCTTAGTTAAGATTCTAAGTACTGTTAGTAAAAATTTAGGTTTTGTTAAAATTTTAAGTTAAAAGTTAATAGTATTTTTTTTGTTTTTTTTATATATAAAATTGAACATTCCCGAAAGCGTTGCATTAATTAATTTAATTTAATTTTAAATTAAGATTATGTTCCTTAACTTTTTAATTATTAAAGCTTTAAGCAATGTGCATTGTTTATTGTGTTTGATAGAACCGACCGACTTAAAACAAGCAGCGACGCTTTTTTTTCACGTCAAGTGTTTTATACACACACGACTGTTAGTTTAATCTTAATTTTAATAAACTCAAAATAGATTTAAATTTTTTTGTTTAGACAAGAAAAACAAAAATAAACTAAAAAATCAGGCATGATAGTTGGAAAAAGAACAAAACAAAAAAAAAATGAGACAAAAGTTGATTATATACAATAAATCAATTAATTTATTATCTAATTTTTAAATTTAAAAAATAAATATAAGTTGTTTATAGACGAAAAAAATAGAAAAAGTATACCATCTGCAAGATGAAATGAAAAGTTTTTTACATTAAAAAAAAATTTATTTGAATTTCATATAAAAAAAACAACAACAATAATAATTTATCTTTGTATATATTTAAACAAAAAAAAAATGCTCGTTAGTTAATTTTTCAATTCAAAATTTATTTAATTTTATTGGTTAATTTAGTTTGTAAGTTTAATTTAAAAAAAAAAAAAAACAAAATCAAAAATAAAACGAATTTAAGTTGATTTTTATTTTAAATGATTGTTTTCTTTCCTTCATTTTTATCACCAAATTCAATGCTTACTCATATATCACATATCAATCAATCAATTAAAAACAAATAACACGTTCATTGGCACTTTAAACAAAAATGTTTTTGTTGGTTAAATCCTATTTTTGTTGTTGTTAGTCATCTGATTATTTATTTTGCTTAATTTAATTTTTTTTGTTGTATAGTGTGTTTAAATGAACTTAATAAATGTTAAGGACAATAATGTATAATTATGATAAAAGAACCTCAACCCTTTAATAGATAAGTATCTGTTTATATAAAATCGATAGTCAGAGTAAAAATTATTGCAATATTTTAAAATCAACATTATTTAAAACCAAAAGAAAAATAAAAAAAAAAGCAACAATATTTAATAGTAACCTACCAAAAATAAAAATATTCCTCCCGTGTTTTAGAAGTTTATATTTATGTGTGTGAAGCTTTTGCGATTGACAAGAACATAGTCAGTGGATTTGATCGTTAATAACAGAAAATTATTGTTGCTGCAATCTTTAATTTTATTGCCATAATATCAAGTAGAAGTTTAGGTGTTTTTTTTTTTTTTTTGTAAAGTCGTTTCTTGGTCGGCCTTTAAATTTGCCACTTCTGAATTTATTATAAGTGTTTTGTGACAAACTCAATAATACTCTGATGGATCTTAAATGTTACATACAATTGAATATTATATTTTTGGTTCGATTGTACTTATTGAAAAACCTCCATACAAAAAGGTAAGGTATCTAAACTTACTAAGATTTTTTTTATCAAAGCTTTGTTAGACTAAAATAACTAAACCATCTTCGTACTCCAAATCTAATTTTAATATGATATCAATGCAATCAGATAGCACAATTTGGTTCTGTGTCCGTTTCTGGTATTCAAGTTTTTGAATAACTCGGTTTAGAACAAATATCTCCGATATAACGGTTCTGAGTTATTAGAGCTTTCTCCAAAACGACTCTAATGATTTTGATTCAATTTGTTGATAAAATTGCCTTTCTAAGGAGGAATGTTAGATTTTTATTTGAAAATTGTGACAGCCGTTAAAAAAAAATATTTATAAAATTTGCAAGAGATTTTTCAAAAAAAGGTTCGTTTGAGAGTTTTAAGACACTATATTAAGTGTGTTTAATGAATCTGTTCCGGACAGAAAATAAAAAAAAAATCAGGAAAGTACATGTTTTTCTGTTTCATTAGAAAAAACCATGCTCCAAACTGTTCTACAATCTGTCACTTTGTGTTCCATGATATTCTTCAAAACAGTTTAGGACAACATTTTTTGCCTCTGCTTAAATTTTATTTCCAATAAAAAATAATGACCCGTTTTCCACCAAAGAAAACTTAATGATTAAAATTTATTAGTCTTGCTTCTAGTTTTCTGGAAGTTTTCATTGCATATTTTCGAATTCAGTGAGAGTTTTTAAGCAAAGGAGGACAATCTCTGACACCAATTAATAATTGGTGATTAAAAAGAATGTTGGCAATATCAGCACACGATTTGCCATCGAATCGAACTTAATATCGAATCTGATAGTTTCATTTTACGAATAGCGAGCGATTAGCTTTAATTAAGTGTCAAAAGATTTACTATTTATAATGGATGCATAAGACTATCTTCATAGGAAAGAAGTTTACATATCATCCCATGCAATGCCCCGCTATGCAAAACGTAAAAATCTCCTCTGGACATCTTCAAAGCGATCAATGTGGACTTGATTATAGGGTGAATAGACCTGACAAGCAATAGCGTTTAATACAAATCTTCAGGAAATGAAACTAAATATCGTCTGCATAGATTTATAAATCAGAAAGAGGGCATGATCGTTTCGACATCATTAAAACGATATTCAAAGACCCTAAATGGCCTAATGACCCTAATGTGTGTAACTCAATCAGGTAAGAGGGAATTCTTGATACTTTGATTAATAAAAACTTTTATGTATTCATTAAAATTTGGAACAATAGTGCACCCATTTCCATATCAATCGTTATTTCACTTCACAGAATAATTAAAAATTGATACAAGTAAATAGTATTTTCGAAATTTACGAAAACGAACCAACATAGAATTTCTGTTCCTTTGAAATTTAAGATAGACTTTAGTTTCGATCTACATTAGTAACATTTTATTAGTCTGTGCCCACAAACCAAAACCGTTAAAGACAAGCTTAGACGAAAATAGCATACCATTTGATTTAGTGTGTGCAAAAATTTTTTTAAATTTCTTTTTAGGAAAAATAACCAAACTCAAAAGAATACTTAAGCATTAACTCATAAATTAACCTTTTTTTTAACGAGGAAAAGCAACATAATTTAAGTTTTTCCGTGTAAAATTTTAATAAATATAAACCAATTTTGTTATACTTGGTAATTTTTCGTTGATGATGCTAAATTTTGGTCATGGAAAATTTTTCATCGGTATAAGAAGAAGTAAAATATGATTTTAGTTTTTTTTTAAATAATCATAGAAGACAATAAAGACGTAAGAGTTTATTTTGTATTTTATGGTAGGGATTCCATCGATTCGCAGTAAAAACCTTTTGTTTTGCGTCAATCATTTTTATATTTTGACAACTGTATAAACACCATGGCATACATACATAAAATATATTTTAAGTTCTTTTTAAAAATATCTGTTTTGTTAAGCTACGAAAGGTAGATATTGTTTTGTTATTTTTCTGAAATTAACTACCTGTGTGCGGTGCGGCTTAAGTTAGAACAGAAGGAATGTATCATTTTTCGAAATGTTAAGACAAAAGATCATCACAGAATCCATTCCTAGTAAATTTGGAAAGGAACTCTACTAAGAAATTCTTAAAATTTAGAATCACTGCATGCTGTTCTCTTCGAAGACTAATAATAACCTAGTTTTTAATAAAAAACCAAGCATTCAGAAAATTTGGAGGTGGGTTATATCTTCAAATGTCCCATACATTATTTTTCAAAAAAGTTAAAAGTTTTTCTATATATTTTTGTCTGTTTTATATTTGTTTGTTTTTAAAATTAAGAAATTTGACTTGTGCGGTTCTTACACTCATCGATTCAATTTAAGCAAACTTAAAAAAGAATAATTAATAAATGTCAGTACGAAAAATGTTAAATGGAATTACCAAACTGAATCTTTGGGATAGGTATAAGAAACGAGAGGTATACCAAACATCGCAATTCCTGAGAGTTGAATTATATCCAACATCATAGAGGGATGATTGCTCGTCAGTTTTCTTCGAGAGTGAAGATCTGGTCAATTTTCGTTCAAATATATCTAGCTTCTGCATGCTGGATTTCGATATAGTAAACTAGATGGGAAAGCAGTTTTTTATGGGGTCTATAAAGTTGCTTATAGAAACGTAATCTCTCCTCAAATCTTACATACATTTAGGTACTTGACTTTGGGTTTCGTAATCAATTATATTCCATAAGCTTTTTTCTACAATATACCTGCAATCATAGTCAGCCTTTTCATCAATCAAGAATTTAAGATACAATATAAATGCCCCTCTTAAATGAATGAGAATCAACAAGAACGAATATTTTTCCAAGAAGACACATAAGCTTTCCTACCAAGGATTTCGTGCTACTAATTTTTTTTATCTTTATATTTTGGTTAAAAATAATAAAATGATTCAATGTCACTTTAATGAAATAATAAACCAAAAAAATTACCCTACACTTATTTTATCTATTAATTTATGACTTTATCATGTCATATTGTTTTTTTTTTTTTTATTGGTGTCTGTTGCAGACCGAATATAAATACAAAAAATTAAACCCATCACTTATTAAATGTTTTATTACTAATATAATTTAAAGAATCACACATTTAATTATTTATTTTAAAAAAAAAGAAAAACAAATTTACATAGTAGATAGATAACAAATGTTCAAATTATTACATACATACATGTATCTAAAATTCTCTATGAGAATTGGTGATAAGCTTATTTCTTCAAATTCAACCTTAATTTTCAACCCATATCTTTAAAATTACCTTATCTCACAGTGGCACATATCACACTGCTTGTTTGTTATATAAGAAAAAAAAATCTAAATTATATGTTTACCCTACAAAAATGTTATCCCAATTTCAAAAGTTTTAATAAAAAAAAAAACAAAAACAAAAGTATCTATATTTGAAAAAAAAATTTAAATTTTATCACTCATTAACTAGCTGTCAAATATAATATGAATATAATTATGTAGATAACCGTAAGAGAAATTAAATAAAAACAAATTTAAACAAAAATAAAAAAAAAGAAAGTATAGAATTATTCAGTGCCTGCATACAAACGTAGCAAAAGATTTTATTAAAACAAAAAGCAAACAAAAACCTACATTACGCTTTTTCTCCACTTTTATTTTTTTGCATTTTATATAATTTTGTTTTTTATTATTTTTTATTAAAATTATACATTTTTATTTTAAAATAAAAATACTTGATGTATTTTATTGGCTAAAATAGAAATAAAAGAGCAAAACCAAAATTGTTATTTATGTGTAAAAAATAAAAATTAAATATAAATAAAATAAAATACTAAAAATACTGAACTGCTTGCTTCTAAAGCTAAACAACAACAAAATACCAAAAACATAAATAAAATACAATTTATTTCCTCATGTAAATATTGTTATCATAAAAACTAATTGTATAAACAAGATATCTTATAAAATATCGTCGTCCTTGTATTTTTTATCTAAATGTACATTACTAAGCTAAAAATAAATAAACAACAACAAAAAAACAAACTAAAACTAAAACAACAACAAAATGCAGTTATATTCACACTTTTTTCATGATTCAGCATCTTTTTTCTTACTCAAAACTAAAAATGGCATTTTCAATAGCTAGCAATATATCGCAATTTTAATACAAAAAAAAATAAATAAATGAAATATAAATCAAACAAAATGTAATAAAAAAGCAATATAAAACTAAATGAATTACTTTGTATATTCATAAACCGAAGTTAATTTTGTTGTTCACTTCTCTACACACCAAAATCATTCATATAGTGTTTTTCATTATTTATTTCAATAAATAGCACAAATTTCGATTTCATACTTTTTTATAAAAATTTTAATTTGTTTCCACAAAATTAAAAATGCTAAAAAAATATGCCATTCCATCATATACTTACTTTTAACAAACAGTTAAAATCAAAAACTGAATTTATCTTTATGTTTTATTATTTTACTTATTATTATTTTATACCAAAATAAAACAATTTGAAAATCAAACAGGTACATAAAAAAGGGAAAACATATAGATTTATAAGTTATAAAATCTGGAAAAAAAGACATGACACTCTTAATTTATTTACGACTTATAAAAATATGTAATTAAAACAACAACAAAAAAATAATCTAAAATAAAATTTAAAAAGCAAATTAATAAAACAAAAAATAATTTTAATAAAAAAAAAAACCAAAAAGCCTATGCTATAAAATATTTACATATGAATATATTATATAAAAATAAACTTAATAAAACAGCATTGAAAATTATTTTAGATTTAAATTTAATAACAACAAAAAAATAAATGCCGCGCGGAAAAATGAGCTAAACTTCATAAGCAAACAGTAAAATAAAACTTAACAAAAAAAAAACAATAAATGCTAAATTAAAAAAAAAATTATCAATTTTATTTATGAAAATATAATTATGATTAGTTACAAAAAAAATTAAAATAAAATGACAATTTTTTAATAAAAAATACATTCAATTGAAAAGAATTAAAGTTCGTTTTATTTTATTTTACCATCATTTAATCTCTTGGATTTCAAGGGCCCAGGGGAAATGGGAAAATATTAAATAAAAGAAGAGGTCGAGTTAAATTTAGTGACAACCTTCTTACCGCCGCCGCCGCTGATTTCACAAAGCCCTTTTAAATATTTAACAGACTTTTAAATCATATAATGACGTTCATCCCAAACAAAAAAAGTATTTTTTTTTTAATTTAAAAGGCTATTAAATGTTTGTGAAACCGGCCATTACTATCATATGTTCCCTTCCTACGTTTTGAAAATTTAATTTAACTTTTTTGAAAAAATAGAATGATTTAGAAAATGAGAAAATAAATTTCAAATTATTGCGCTTTTTCGGTCTGCGATGGATTGAAAAATACAAACATAATTTACCAAAACTGCTTTTTTCTCACAAAGTTTGAGAGGAATTCAAGTGGAAAACACATATAGTACCTATTTTATTTAAGTATTTTATTTTACAGCTAATGAATAAAACAAAAAAATAGTTGGAGCTGATTTTTAATTTTGGGTCCTATTTTTGAATAATCTTTTCTTAAAAACATCAAAATAAAGAAATAAATCAAAAAGTTTTTTTTTTGTTATAAAAGCAAGTAAATTTTATATCATCTGCAAAATTAGGAATTTCACTGTTGTGAATGCATAGAAGAACATCATTTAGTTAAAATAATCAGAATGGGTCCTCAATTACTACCTTGCGGGATATCTTATTTGGAAATAAGAGCCTCTGAATTTCACTTGGTAAAGCCTGGTTTTTAGGGTAATAAGAAATCCAATTGACTAATTATATAGTAGAAAACCGAAAGATTTAAGGGGTCAACCCATAGAATCCGTTGCGTGCGTTACATAGACGTTTTCAACCGACTGCTATGACTGCAATCAATATTTAAATTATCAATCAATATTTAAATGCATTATTTACTTCTCTTAAGATTCTTGATACTGGTTAATTTCTGCCATAATCAGTTCTGTGGGAGCTTGATGAAATGGAGGTACTGATCTAAAAGAGTGCGAGTTGACGATCATACTCATTGCCTCAAGAAGGGACGCTGATTCTGTTGCGCCTGATAAAATTTGATGAGAAAAAATAACATCAGCAACTTCACGGCGCTTCTCGAGAGATTGTAACTTAATAAGTCCTAATCGTTCTTGGTACGGTTTGTAAAGGCAATACATCATTTCTTTTATTATGGAGAACTTTCAGTTCTTAGTAGGTACTATGGATGCGAAAATAGGAAAAAATATCTCAAAATTACAATTATGTATCTGCAAATTACTTGTAACTTCCTACTACCAATGACAAAAATTTCATTGCATTTTTTGCATAGCTTCCACATGAATAATTTCTGATAACGTTGAAAAAACTTTCAATGTTACTCATTATAAAGGAAATACTTTTCGATTTATAAACCAAACGACCACCAATTGAATCATTATTGTTTTTTTTTTTTTTTTTTATTTAATTCGACACTCAATTATGACTAAATTTGTAGATACACCACCCATAATTATTTGCAAATCTATAAAACAGATTTTGACGAATCTTGAATTCAAGAAATCAAATCAAGTTGATCATTTAATCGTAGCTTCGAGAAAAATATTTGAAATCACGATATCATCCCTATTCCGGATGGCGCCAATATGTAAAATGTAAAATCTTGCTTTCGCTTTGTGGTATTAGTAATTTTATTATTTTATAATCCACGTTGTTATCCGCATGAGCTAAATTAAATATGGTAATATAGCAAGTTATTTAGAAATGAGAACAAGAATTGCTTAAGCCTCAAAAAACTGGGAAAATGTTTTAAAATCAAATCAACTGTAAAAACTGTTTGGGTACCTACTAATAAGGTATCTCAACAAGCCCAATCGACCGATTGTAGAAGACTGCTAATTCAAAGAAATGGCTGATCAGAAAAGGTGATATGGGTATACCTACTAAAAATTGGCTTTTTCAAATATTACAGGTAAGTACAATTTTAAGCTTTCTTCACTTTTGAAACTCATGTGAAGTGAAATCTTGAAAAAGTATAAAAATATTCATTATAGAGACGCAGGTACTAAATTGTATGTAAAGACGCAGGTGCAATATAAATTGTTTCAAAGTCCTTCCCCTGCAACGTACCCACGTCATAAGTGTCTACCTATACCTAGCTTGTAAAGGCTGAAAGTCCTACAATAATTTCATAGCCATGGAAAATTTCCATCAAAACCAAATTCCTCTGGGAACACCTTCAATATTTTGTTGTTCTGCATATCGAACTCGAAAATATGTTAACTATTGCTGTCATTTCCAAAAAATAATCATAACAACAAACTGATAGTAAAAAAAATTCCATTCCCGTTGCTTTTTTGTTGTTGTTTGTTTTATTACGAGACAAAACAATAAAAATGATTTTTTTCCCATTTATTGTCGACAAATTGAGCATTCCAGAGTGAACTAGTAAAATAATAAAATAATTCAATTTGCCCTTTTTGCTTGCCTTGCAGCTTGCACATGCACACGCATTCGAGGTTCGAAGAATGCTCCAATTTTTCTCTGGTTTCAGCTTCCACATTCGATGCCTTGCCGCCGCCGCCACGCCGATAATAAAGTCACTTTTTGTTCGTGGAAAATTTCCATGTTGAGTCAGTGGCTGATATCACTCCCAGTTTCATTGTATTGATTGTCTGGAAACCATACCTTCAATAATTACATTTTCCACATCAAAATACAGTGGGGCTGAAAGTGGACTATCAAAAAAATATTTAATAAATTATAAATCAAATATCAGCTACAAGGAATTTAGTAACCTAACGGTTAAGCACCCATAAATACCTTACATCTAGGACACTTATATTTTAAAATTTATAAAAAGGTACTAAAGTTTGGGAAAGTAGTTTTTATCTTATGTGGAAAAAAGTTCGTACTTTGAAGATGATGACGAAACTCACCCTTTTTTAAGTTTTCAATGCGCAAGAAATATAATGTCTTACATTTATTCCTGAATATGTTTAGGAAATGGTACCTACTTTGGATTTTATTTTATTTTATTTTAAACATAATGATAACACACCTACCCCACTGTGTACCGGCCAGATGTTTTTAAATAAAAAAAAATATAATTCGCAGTAATTTGTTTTGTTTTTTTTGGTTTTAGTTTAAAAACAGAAATTTTCATTTCGCCTACCTTGGCCTTAAGAGTAAATTGATAACAGAGAAGTACGCCTCATGACCTTCTTCTAAGTTTTCGATTCAATGTTCAGATTTTTTTAAGATGAAACCAACACGTGGCGGTAGGCTGTCTGGGATTATTCCTATACAAATGTGATAAGAACCTTTGTAAGTATGTATATTCAGATGGTTCCAAAGCGGCTGGTCAGCTATCTTTTAAATTACCTTATAATTGTTTTCAAAAATGTCGCTATCAAGACTTCAGTAGAGTCTCTGGCTCTGGACAATGTCATTGATCGAAATATCACATAATTGTAATCATTTGTTATACTACAAGCAAAACAATAATATAAATATTTGAAATGCGCATGAACTTTACTTTGTTTGCAAAATTTGTCTTGATTATGAATTAAATGTATATAAAAAATAAGTATGTATCATATATGTTTTTACTTATCCAGAGAATAAACCATTCGAAACACATTGGACCGTTTTTATAGATTTTGTCTCAGAAGTTATTTACTAAGAAAAGACTAGGGTTTTATCCAATTTAAATAACATGATAACATAGAAGATAGGATAAACCCTAGTCTGAGATAAACTAGAGTTTAAAAACGACTATGAATACGCCCCTTTAATATTTTGTCTTAAACTATTTATTGGATTAACTTTTTAAAATTTTTATAAAAGTAGGGTTTTCTGGCTATCAAAAAACATATAATTTGATTTTTTTAACTGCGTTGAATTTCAATAATTTTTCTTCTACTTTTAGTCAACTTTTGAGAAAATTCCGCCTCCCATTTGAACGGGTGTAAATAGACCCCTATTTTTACTAGTTGCTTCCATTAAGCACTCTTGGAAAACTTTTGGCATAGTTTATTTTATAAAATGCTAAAAAAAATTGTTGATAAAAAAATATAATAAAATTTAAATATTTTATACAATTAAAAATCAGTATAAAACAACGTTTTCAGATCATTTTTAGTCATTTGAAAATAAAATTTTATGTTTTTTTTATATTTTCTAAAACTGTATTTACAAAACTTTAATTAAAAAGTCTTATCGCCAATTTCAAGAAAATTTAAAAGCCTTTTAAATTTTTATGGAACAAAGCAACGTAATTTTTAGTAAATTCACCTACATATATTCTAAATTTTTAGTAAATTGACCTATATTCTATTTTTTTTAATATAGTTCTTACTAAAAAATAATATTCCTTCAATCTTAGCTTCTCTAATAAACAGTATAGTAATTGTATGGAAGGTATCTTCAATTAGGTTCTCATAACATTTCATTGAACTTATGATGTTGGTTAATTTTTTTTAATTTATCTCCAACCATATGAAACTTCCGTTTCCTTATGAGTCACAGTGATTTGAATTGTTCCATTCGATATCAGAATGAGTGAATCAGTGTGGAACTAATTGAAAACGACATTAATAAGTGTGTTTTTTTTTTTTTTGGAAAATCTTCCCATCTAACACGTATTACCCAAACAACATCGAACTTCCGATAAAAGGAAAAGTTGAATCCAGTCTCCAGTAGATTTTTGAAATTAATTCTAAAAAAATCAAAAATGTATTGGCAGTAGAAATTACCTTTTTCTCTTATGGGCACTACGATGTTGTTTGTGTAGTACGTGTTTGATGCTTGTGTACTGCAGATAGCTTTCCCAAAAAAAAAACATACCTAATATTGTATGCTTACCTCTTTCTCACTATCGGATACGGATATGTTGCCTTCTGTAAGCCATTTTGAATTATCAAATTAAAAAAAAAAAACTTTATATTTATATATTTTAATATAAGGTATTTATGTATTTATTTCTCAAAGATTGTTGTACATGCTATTATTTTTTTATTTCATCTGTTTTCTATTTATTAACAAGTAGTACAAGATAAATATATTTGTATTTGAATTTTGTGTTTGTTCACTTTTTAAATCAAAAGTATAGATAAATCTCATAATAATATTGTTCTCTGATAAATGTTTTTTTTTCAATTATAAATAACGTATTTTAAAGAATATGTACCTATATTTCTTTGTTTATTAATATTATTTTCTAATAACTTAATAATTATTATTGTCATATCATTTATTTGGGATTTTGTTCGCACCATTTTTTTTTTAGTTTTATATAAACTAAACTTATAATTTATCAACAAAATAAAATTGAAATCAAAAGCACCAAGGTTATAAGTGTTAACAATTATTGTGACAAAAAAATATTATACATAAATTTAATTTAACAAATAAGTGTTTTTGGTACATACTCGTACTCGTAATGTATTTATGTATATACTTGAAATATAATTTATTAGAACATTAACTCATTTCTATAGACCACTTTATTAAACAAAGGGAATGTTTAAACACAAAGTTATTTTTTTTTTTCTATAATTTTCTTAATTAAAATAAAATAAACAACAAAAATTGCTTACTATGCATTATGCATGTGTATGTGTATATGGTTGGTTTTGTTATCATACTTTTCAATTGAACTAATCTTTAATTACAAATTAATTGGCAATTTACTTAAATAAATCACAGAATAAAATAGCAAACATAATATTTATATATATTTTTTATAGTACCTACATAAAGTTTTATGTTTTTTTTTTAATTATAATTATTTTGTAAAGCACCGAGTTGATAGTGAACAAAAAAAATTGATATTTTGTTCTATACTGTTATGTATTTAGATTTAAAACAAAAATAGTTACAACAAACTAAACAAACTTGAAGAAGAGAGTGGATCATTGAGCAAAGAGAATAATTGAGAATATTTCGAGAGAAAGCAGGGAAATGATTAAATAATTTTGATAATTTTGCTCATTTACTGAGCAAGCACGATAAGACGAGTCAAACTAGTGATAAAAAACTTGAGAAGAACACGAGGATTGTGCCATTTGTATAGGTGCTGCATAACGTAAAGAATTCCAATATTTTTTTTCATACAATATTTCAGAAACGTTAATTAGTGGCAAGGGTCATATTGATTAAAAATTCTTTTCCACCGACCAAATTAATAAATTTTCATTGCAGTTTTTCACCACCAGTGGAAAGGAAGTTTCTGGTTTTACTGAGGAAATTCCGTGGTTTAGCCGCCATGACAGATTAATTCGTAATTTTACCACTGGATCTCTTTTTTTTAGGGATACAGAGGCACCTAATGTATTATGTTCGATTTAACTAGGAAGCCTAATTGATGAAATGAGATTATATTCATTTAACATTTAAATTTAATAATTCTGATAAAACTTATCATAGCAGAAATTAAACTATAAAGGTTTGGCAAACTGCAACGTTATAATACATCAAGACTTGAATGGCTCTAGAACTACAAATTATTTAATTTTAGTATTTTTCAGATTCTGAAAAAAAAAAAATTATAACAAGCTCCAGGCCTGTCCGACCATTGTGCAAACTCCAGTTATTTTCTGCCTATTTTACTCATATAATCCATTTAGTGAAAGGCTTTAAGGAAAATTTAAAAAACGGTGAGTGAATTATGTGCGAAGTGTCAATCTTTCAGTTCTTGTCTCAAAAAATGTAGTCAACAAGCATAGCGCCCTGCGCTTTTACATACATTTTACCTAAATTCTTCAATTTTTTTGTATGAAATATAATTTCAAAGAAAAATCCAAAGAATAATGAACTTTTACCTAAACCAATCTAAATTGTCATTCCAAACTTTCTGCTCTAGCATCGTTATTGTCTTAAATTTATCAAAAAAAAAAAAAAATTAAAACTATACTGAACCACCGCTCCGTTTAACTTAATTTTATAATTTTAAACAAAAATATCAACTTTTACCTCACTGGCTTTTGTGTTTAAAAATATTAGATCTTTTTTTTTTTTTTGGTTTAAACATTATTTACCTTAGTTTTGTACGTGTGTTCATTCATAAACTAAACAACGAAAAAAAAAACAGAACAAAAATATCAATCAGCTTAAATGTTAACTGGTGGGTTAAGAATTTGTGCGACGCTGGTATAAGTTCCAAATACAAAGCCCAACAGGCCAAATACCAAAATGGCTATATCCTTCCAGAGCATCCAGTTATAGCGTCCATAGCCGACTGGCCAGAATGTTATCATTTCAATGATCGGTGGGGCAATGAGGGCAACTATGGAACTGGAAACAGCTCCCACAAGGGAGATAATCGGTCCCAAATTGGGAATACAGGCGGCTAGGACGAAGGTGAATGTAACCATCATAATGCGAAGTCCATTTGCAGCCAGTTCTTTTCCTCTTTCGGTTTCAAAGTGATCTCGCACTGTGGGTTCGATTATGTTGACTGGGACATAAAACTGCAATGTGTAGGAGAAGAATATTGCCACAGCCATGGCAAGGCGGACAACTTGTGAGAGAATCTCATCGGGAGGAAGGTTAAGTGTGACACTGCCCTCGACTTTGTCTCCGTACTTCAAATAACCGAAAAATCCAACAGCTGTGTAGGCAGAGGCGACTGTTACCATTCCTGTGTTGAGGACTCCGGTGGTGCCTCCAAAGTCCTGGGGGTTGGCCATGTTATTCTCCAGTGGCAACACAACTCCAATACCTTCAAAGGCGTAAATAGCTGTTCCGAAGTAGAGTGGCAGAGTAGACCATGATCCTACATGAGACACAGTGTCCACATGGGGTAGGTTATCCAACATATAGTAGAAGGTTATTCCCAACCCAGTGACAGTGAGAATGGAAGCAAACAGAGACATTGGCGTGATGAATTTCAGATTCTTAACCATGTTGATGAGTATCATGGGAATCAGGAGAATCATGAGATATATTCGAACGTCGAGCTTTACAAAATAATGCGAGACGACCTCTTGGACGTTGAGCGCAACAAACAGAAAGTACACACAACAGAAACCGAATTGCGTGACACAAAGGAAGGTGGTGATAGTTTTGGTGGCTGCTTTAGAATATCTTCTCAGAGCTAGTGGACCAGTATCGAAACTAGCAGCGGCCACTTCAGGAAAACTTAATGCTGGCACTTGCAGACGCATACAAAGTTCATGAGAGCACTTGACCAGCATGTGCATGCAATGTGTACATATTGCGCCCATTATTAGCGTCCCCACCAAACCAATATACAAACCAGCATTTTTAAAAGCATCCGGCATGGCTAGAATGCCTGTTCCAATGTTGCCCTTTAGCAAATGCACTAGGGTGTCCAAATTCGAGGTCGGATGTTCGTTAGTACGATGTTCCGACGGAAGGTAATCGTTCTTTGTTTGTTTTTCTAACGAATCGAGACTGTTGTCGCTCTGGACATCGACCAGGCCATTATCGGGGGAATTGCGAATATCGGGTCGAGCAATGATGCGTCCTTGTTCATGGTCGGGTTGCTCCTGTAACTGTAGAAGTGGTTGTCGTTCTGTCATTTCTTTGAGAATCTATTCAATTCTTCTCAATATGGAATGTATTGATTATTTTTTTTTTTTTTTTTGTTCTTTTATCTTGTTCCGCCGTAATGCTGTTGGGTTTTCTTTTTCAATGTCAAGTTTAAAAATGATATGGGAAAGACTTTAACATTAAGTTTTCTTTATATTATTTAGTTGATTTTTGAACTTTTAACAGTTAATCGCGTGTTGAGCTTAAATTTCGGGAGGAGTACTAACTTAATTGGAAAGAGTGACCCGTTGATAACAATCGACAATGAAATCCGAGAGTGTAATTGATTTTTTCACTAAATTATAATTTTTATAACATCCGAATGGGAGTGTTGTCAGCGCGTACTAAATGTGGAATGAAGATTGAAAGATTGAAGAAATGATGATACTACTCGTAAGAGAGTTCGCGTGAACCTGCGCGCTTTGAAAAATAGAAATTTTCTTTGTTTTCGATTTTGTTGCATTTTTGACAGGTGGTTGATAAGCAAAATGACAGCTGACAGTTGTTTTTTTTCTGGGGCTCTGTTCAAAAACAATAACAATGAACGCATTCAGTGCTACGAACTTTAAGATTAATTTGTCCCCTATTACACTGTGCAACGTGAGACATGCCTCACATAAGTACAAAAGAGAAAGGTGATGTGCTGGAACGAGACGGAAAACTTTTTTTCCCAAAGAGTCACGGGAAAAATTTCTTTGCTTCTTTTTAACGTTTCTTTTTCACTTATTCGATAATTTTTGATTTCGTTTCACTTTGTTTCGTTGCTTGTGGAGTGCACTTTCTGGTTGTTTTAGATTATTGAAATGAAATATGATAGAGAAATGTATAATTTGAGACATTGGAAATGATTTTGTAATAGCGAGTGCCTCACGGGATGAAAGTCGAAAAGAAAAAGAGGTATGCCTCACGCTGCACTGTATAATAGCGGACTTTGTTTCTTGCTCATACACCAATCTACACGGTGATTTATTTTTTTGAAATGCCTCATTCCACTTGTGAACTTGTTTTCAAGAGGAATGAGAAGTTATGGGGGAGATATAAATGAAAATGAATATGAAGGAAACTGAATGTTCTTTACTAGCAGTACAGTTCTGTTTTTAAATTATATCACTTGAACTGAAGAAAAACTAAGCTTACGGACAGGGAAAGCGAGGATTTTGGAATAAAAAGAGCAAAATGCTCATTCCTTTTTGGAGTAAATTAAATAAGTTATCCCATTGATAGGTCAATAGTTCATGTGATGGTCATAAACACATAGTCCGAAAATGTTGGAAAGAAGGAGTGAGCTCCCCTCTTATACAAAGAAATGCTTGTATTGAACATTTGCGAAAAACTGTGTTATCGTTTTTGACTGCCCAAAAGTCATCATTCAGGACTAAAAATGACCCGCAGAACATTTTTCATTTGCTTGTCTTCGTACTTAATTTTTGAAACAAATAAACCTCTTTGTAAGAAATATACAAAAAGTTCAAAGCTTATTGGGAAGAATAGTAAAAAAGTGTCTACAACATACAGAATGGGACTGCAAATGCTAACTGGGTCTTGCATAACTAAGATGGAAAAAAGAGTAAAAATTATCAATATTTAGAACTTTGAGGTCTCCCGATCTTTTATATTGAGCTTAAATTCTAAAATTTAATTTTTCCTTGCATAAGGGACCATCAGAAGTACATAAAATGTACGAAGGCAGCAATTTCATCCTAGTTTATTATTTAAACATTTTGGAATTGATATTTTTTCTTTTATTTTTAAAATATTTTAAGTTTCACTATCTTTTTTACCGTTGTTTTATAATTCCACATTAATATTAGAACATATAAAAATATTATTCTTAAATCTTGAATTGTACCAATATATGAATTTAAATTTTCCACTCAATTCCAAAAAATGTAATAGTTTTATATTTAGTTCACCCCATTTCCGTTCTCTTTTCAATTTATTTCAAACAATATTTACCCTTAAACCACCATACAAACCATAAACCAAATAAATAACAAACCCACACCTTTTTGGCATACCTACCTACCTACTTTCAATGAAAACAGTGATTATATGAGAGCCACCCCCAATCAACAAAAGAATCAGCTGAGAAGTAAGCTTTTCGGGAAAAAGAACTTTAGCCTAGTAAAATTTTTCAAACTGAAAGTCATTTATTCATTCTTACCTTATGGCTTACTTGAACTTGAGGTCTAATTGGATTTGCGATTTGAAAAGGAATTTTGTTTTGACTGAATTACAGTCCCGTACAGTACCGGAAACGCTTCCGTGCCTTGCTATTCATAGTGTCCGTAGCGCGTGCAGTTTTTAATTTTTTTCATTTCGTTATTTCAATTAAGTGTTTGACAACATTAATTTTGAATGTTTTGGGATTACTGAAAAAGAAAATTCCATATTTTGAATGAACTGAGTGGATTATCATTGTCATAAGGAATAGTAGAAATTAAGGTTCAAGATCGTGTATTTGATGTTGCCTAAAAATATCAGCCTTTTTATTTAAAAATGTGTTTTTTTTTTTTTGTTTAAATAAATAAAATTAATTGAAACAAAGTAATACATTTTCATGGGTGCATTCTAAAAATGTTATTGAAAAACTAAAATAAGAAAAAAATTGTTGAAAATAAATGTCAAATGAAAATCAATTGGAATTATAAGCCACGGCTTAAGTTGTTCGGTTATGTGTTATGTTTGGTGTTTTTCATTGTAATAACTGAGAGCGTTAGCTTGTAAACAAAGCAGAGGAAACTAAAAGTGACGGTTTATATATTATACAAAAATTAAACACGGTGTCAAGAGTTTTTCGCATATAACGGAATAAAATGGTAACATGGTCCGTACAGTTTCAATATTTTTACCTTCGGCAAAATGTAATAATCTATAACTGCCAGCATTTTAATATGAAAAAATGTTCTTTTTACGTTCGGTTTTTGATAGCATAATAACTATCGAAATAGAAGAGGAAGTTTTTTCGAAAATCTTTCTTTTTATTTCTAATTACTCATTTAACATTATCAACAGCAACAAATCAATTAAAAAGGATAGCATGAGATCAGTTCTAACTGTCAGGTAAGAAATATTTTTTTTTTAAGTATTTTTCATTTCAAAATTAACAAATTACAGTTGTTTTCAAGTACATAACCGATTTTGTGTGCCAGAGTTATGTTTCAACTGGTTCGTGGTTATTAGTTGCAGTTTATTATATTGTAATATTAAAGACCTACAAAACGGTTTCTTGTTGTTATCTGGTTTCCGAGGTTATCAGGGGTTTCCGCCGGTTAAATTGAATACATGAGAGGTATTGCAAAAAATAAGAAAAGGTTCTATTTCTTATAGTTTTCTGTCTTTGCATATTTGTACATCTTTAATTGAAAATGCTAAAAAGAGATCAACATATGAAGCGCACTCCCGAGACGAAGACATTAACAAAATTTCCGACAAAATTAAAAAGTTTTGAAAAATAATTTTGTACACAAAGACATTTATCGTCCCAAAGTGCAAGGTATTGAACTAGCTTAAATGTCCTTTTTATTAAAAACTAGGGTCTTAAGCCCAGTACGCTTATGTAGCGAAATGAAAAAATCATACGACGAATTCATAAACGAAAAATTTCGTTATGAATTTCGATTTACAGTACGCAGTAAAACGAAAAAATCTATAGAGTTGATTAATTTGAGAAGTCTCCACACATTTTTCACACACTTTCGACTGCTATAAACATTAGTTTTACCCCAAAAGAATGCATTTTTGTCTTCTTACTCGTTTTTATTTTTAATAAGATTTTCTAAGATTTTTTAGTTTTTTGCTTGTTATTTTTTTTTTAATTTGACTTACCTAATACTCCTTGAATTTTTTTGTTTGATTTTTCGTTGGCATTTCGTTGTCGACGTGGAGACTTCAGAAAAATTTCTTTTTGCTTCAGCTGCGTATACTAGAAAGAAAAGCTGCGTACTACAAAAAAAAAACTGACAAAATTATCTACTCTTTATGGATTTTTTGGAAATGTTGCGTTCTACACTCGAAAACTGCCCAAAAAAATTGATTATTCATTTTCGATTATTATTTTTTTTTAAACTCAGCCAAAACAAGAGCCACCGGATTGGTTATGTTTTTGTTTAAAAAACTATTAGTAATTTTTTAAAGTAAACTTAAACTTTAAGCTGTCAGAAGAAATATTGCAAAAAACAATATTTTCTTAGATTAATGTGTTTGGTTCAAGTGAAATATAATTACCTCTACATATCGGTTAAGAGAATTCTATGGGGTGTAAAATATTTTTCACGTTTTAGTTTAAATTTTTGGCTGATTGGCCCTACTGTCCTCTAATGTAGTGAGTTTTTTTCCATTCGGTGCGAAGAAATGATCGTTTAATTTTTAAAGTATACTCTCAGGCATTTTGAAAATGTTTGCCGCATTTTCAAAATCTGCTTTGATTCTGTCATGCAAATATAAAATGAAACAACACTTTGAGCATTCAAATAAAACACAAAAGAATTTTTTTTTAATAACAATTTTATTGAATAAAATATTTGCAAAAAACAACTTCTATAACAATTTTAAATGCCGCACCAATTTGTCAATCTTCTCCCCTTCATCCGGTCCAATTCCCAAAACAGTAGCCGTTCCCGGTTCAAGTTGTGTTCTTCCAGCATCTTTAACTATTTCCGCAACAACATTCACTTTATGTGCCTCATCACGGATCCGCAAGATTTCTTCCAAACAATCAACTTTCAACACGATTTTCGGCTGACCCCAAATGCACCATGCCTCCAATGCACTAGCATTCACTTTTTGTGAACGTTGATAGCACAAAATTGAAGCATGTGAGCATTGGGCGGCAGTTTTGCCCTTGGACATCTTGATGTCAGCTCGCACGACTAGCGCTAGTTTGTTTTGGCGGCTCGCAGCATTGGAGAGAAGACGGAAAACTTTAGTCAGCATAGTTGAATGGAAAGCTTTCGTTTCACTTGATATTTCTATATTTTTCAGTTTGTTCTTTTGTGTATTTTAACATACACTCCTTGAATTCCTTTACTTTGTCTTGGCAGCTGCGCCAGTCTCCAGTTTCTGCAATGCACTCCTATGGAGACGAAAAATACTTGGGGTTAGTTTTGGTTTTGATTTATGAACTAGGTAAATTGTTTTACTTGAACTTTGTAATGCAATTCAATGCAACCGGTTTTTTTGAGCATCAATTCTACTGGATCTTCAATATCTGACATTATTATTAGGAATTACTATTTTCATTAATTTAAACTATAAAATCACTTTAAAAAGGTAAGAAAAAAAACACCTAATATCAGCTGAGAGAATGACAGCAGCTGTCAAAAACTCATGAATGTGTCATGATAGTTTTATGGTAGATACACAAGCAGTCGACTTATGCTCAGCTTACACTGAATACGACAAAAACTTTTCAATCAGTTTTATTTGGAAAGAATTTACATAGTTTAAGCTTTTTATTTACATTTGAACAAAAAAGCTGGACTTGCGTGTTAAGTGTACATTCATGTAGGTAGGTACACAACAAAAAAGTAAAGTTAAGCACTTTATTTTAGAATACTTGTTTTTGTGATGATAAATTAATTGGAAGCACGTGGCATCTCCGGCATGTTTATGAAGAAATTTATTAATAAGAAACTCTTGGACATATTAAAATATGTACTTCACATAAATATTAGATAACATAGTTTAAAATTGAGCATTTCGGAGAAAACTACGAATTGGAAGAGTTCAGTGACCTTGACAAAACTGGGTAACACTGCTGTAAACACCTTAAGACCTTGGTTGATTTGCGTAGGAGTATGGTTGAATAAAAGAGTTTAAGTAAGAAAAGAAAGTGAAAAGTATGTATTTTTAACAGAGCTGTAAAAGACTGCAGTCAACTCAATCGCTGTTAAGTGACTTTAATTTTAACTGCAAGTTAGTACTGCTACTAAGTATCTTAACTGCAAAATAAATAGTTACTAGTCAGTTCTAAAATACTGCCTATGTATAGTTAATGAAAGCAGTTAATTGAATAGTTAACTGCATCACTTTTTGACTGGTTTTAGTGTCTTATTACAAAATTTCTTGTACTGTTGTGGGCCTAAAACTATACAAAAAGTACTGCTGTTTATTAACTTTCAGTCTAATAACTGTTTTAATGAACTGTACAGTCAGTATTTTAGTACTGACTGCTGACTAGTTTTGCAGTCAAAATACTTTTGTGAGTTAAATAGTTTTACCAAGGTTCAAAAAGTCCCGTATATTGAGCTTACAGAGGTTGAACTAAGAATCAACTTCAGAAAGATTTCCGAAAACTTAAAAGTCGTTTATAAGCGATAGAAGAATATTGGTCAAATTCTAGTTCTTAGGAGTATTTTCGTCTTAGATGTATTAAGAAATTAGTCTGATGTAAGACTACATTGCTTCTTCATAGAATCATTTCCATATTGGAGAGCCCGTTTTTTTTTTTTTTGCATCAAGAAATAAAAAAGGCCACATAGGCCTATTTTTCGATTTTTCGGTTCTTAGCTATTATCTTGGAAAACTTTTAAAATTATTCATTTGAAACAGACTTGATATTTCTAGTTCTTATAAGTTATATAATAATGCTGTATAAATTATGTTGATTCTTTTAATAAGTAGAGGTATCCGCAAATATCTTCTTTAAAATCTTGATTTAAAAAACAAATCAGAGTGTAGAATAATTTATTATTATCAATAAATTATTCTACACTCTGCAAGATCAACGTCATTCGGATGACGAATAAAATCATGCATCAATTTCTCTAAGAAATGAAACAAAGTAAAATATACATGCATAATAATGTATAACTTTTCCTATAATCAGCTAAGCGTGCAAAATTTCTTACCTTTAAATTATATTTTCAAAATCATGCAAATAACCAATTTTACTAAAAGCAAAAAAAAAAAACAATTACAAGCATAGAGGACTCAATTCACATTATTAGCAACACGTAGTATAATATAGTTTCGAAGTTTTCTTTTAGAAAAGTAATAGGCTTTCTTTTCAATGTGACATGAAAGTCTTCAATTTTATATCGTGATCCAAGTGGAAAGAACTATGCAATATCCGATGACCTTGTTCGATAAGCAATAAACTGACGCGACGATAAGGTGGTGGTCCTTCCACCTACCTACTTTACCCATATTACCATTTAGGCAAAAGAAAGCTATGATTTAACAAGAAAAAAAATAAATTAATTTCAAAGCAAACATGCATAATGCATCGCTATGTAAAGTTCGTGCCTATACAAATCTATAAAAACAGGGTAGCTCAAGAATAATTTGTTATGGGTAGGTATACTGTATTAAAAGAAAAATTCTTCAAGAATCAATTCTATTCAAAATAATAATAAATACAAATATGAGAGTGAAAATAAAGGATTCTAGAGATTTGGTAAATATCAAAAAAATATATTTCATGTATTTTTTACCTATTCTAAAAACTGCCTCAAAACCTTTTAAACTTTTATTTTGATTTTATAGTTTTGCACCGAAGCAATTGTTGTTTTATTGAAACGCTTCAACATGAATTGATAAATTATAACAATCTTACCACTAAAAACAAAACCTCCCTTTTCTTGTCACAAATCAAATAGCAATTAACTAATTTTCATATCACATTTAAGTGAGTGACGAAGTAGGTGAGCAATGAAACTGTTTCTTGTTAGAAAAATGTGCAGGGATTAGACATAATTAATCATTAGGTACCTGCAAAAAAAAAAAACAGTTCTGATGAATTAGGTCTTTTCATAATGTTTTCCTTTAAGAATGTGTACCTCCCAGTTATGACCCCAAAGTATTTTTTATTAATTTTTCTTCCGTGCTGGAATAATATTATTTTATATTATGTAAATTATATATAAACACGAACCTTTAACAATATATTCTTGAAATATACTCTAAAAGTTGTACTATTTCCTAAAGTATTTTGTTAAAATACTTTACTATGCGAACTACAGTACTATTTTTGTTTAAGGATCAATATATTGGTGGGCTAAAGATGTTATATATAATACAGTGTTTGTCCTTGACCAAAAGATGGTTATACGATACACTAAGAATTAAGAAGTAGATTTAAGCTGAAGATAGAAAATAATGTGAAGACAAATTATCCAGCAGAAAAAAAAATAATTTGCAAATTTTGTACATTTTAACTACCCATTGTTAGACTTGTCGATTTTGACATATATTCCGCAATCCTTTAATAGCCTCGACTTACTTTGGAGTTCAGAGTCGTGACTCAAGTCAAAATTGTTTAGGTTTAGAAAAGTCTCAAAGAAATGCTCAAGCGAAATTCGCATTTATAAACAAAATGGAAACTCTATTACTTAAGTAAATTTATTTTTCGTAGCCCGAAATTGAGAAAAATGACAGGTAAAAATTAATATTTTTTTTATTTAAAATTTGTAATTTGTTTAAATTTCGGGTATTCTTAGTGCAAAAAGTGCACTTTTGTGATAAAAAAGAGAGCTCCCTGAGCTTAAACAAGCAAGAATTTAAATAACGGTTCTTACATTAGAAAAGCCTCACCGCATTTTTAATCATTAAAATGACAATTATTTGATTATTTGTTTTTAACAAAACACTTATAATATCTATATTTATAGAGCTTTAAGCATTCCCTTGTAATTGTTACTAGTACCCCAAAGTGGTAAAAAATTTACCGCAAAATCATGTTATAAAAATTTAATTGTAGGGAAAAGGCTGCCTATACCTTTTAAAAAAGACCAAAATTATCAAAATCGGTTGCCTTAAAGTTAGTTAAAAATGGAGAAATAGAAATCTTTTCTACTTATTAATATTTATAATGATGATAACAAATATGTTTTATTCGTAGATCTGTAGAAAGTACAGCAATCGAACGCCAATAAAACGATTTTTTTCGTTCGAACATTCAATGTTTGAATGATGTTTTTTGGTGCAATTTATGGCGAAGCAAAAAAAGCGTAGGGGTGTGTTCACGCATTTTATCGAATTTCATTTTCAATTTGCAACATGAAGTGATTTCAATTTGCCCTTCTTTCTTTCTTAAATAAAATACTTTCTTATTCTATAAATATAAAAATTAACTTCTTATTTTAATCAAATTTAGAGTAATTCGTTATTCTATTTTTTCTAGTCAAAACGTATTAAAACACGTTTTTAAAAAAACAAATATTAACGAACGCATCCTTAGCAAGTGAAACTGCCAACCTTCAAACAAAAAATTATTTCTTTAATACGACTCTGCGCCCTCTTCATTTCAATATTTCAAAGCTCTATAGTCAGCATCGCCATCTTGATTTTTACTGCTTTATTTTTCGGCAGCATTCGTTTTGTTTTTGTTTTCCATAGAAAGTTTTACTGCGCTGCTTACCCTACAACCAATATAACACGGCTTACCTGAAGAATAGAGAATGGCAAAGGAGTCTAAGCAAATTTGATAGAATCTAGGCCGCTGTGAAAACCCTTTTCACTTGCATAAATGCATACTTCTTTTTAATTTCGTTAACTCCTCGTAAAAGTCAACAGTTTTAATTTTCATCTATATTTTATGTACAGTAAAAGGTGGAGGAGCATGTTAACCTAACCAGAGGGTCATTTTATTTACTTAATAAGTATATACATATATCTAGAAAATATCTTGGATTTTCAATTTTCTGATGATGAAGACGATAAATAAACTAAATAAGTCTTTCATAGTAACGGATTGCCCAGTAAACTACCTTTAATTTAAAACCAAAATCATTGTTTTACTGTATTTATTTGTCCAGTTGTGTATGAATTTTCAAAACAAACTGAAATCTTTATTTTGATTTGGACAACTTCAAGATTTTTCCATGAATGGTTTTGAAAAAAATTCACTAATATAATAAGCAAAATATAATTAAAATAATTAAAAAAGTTATTTACTTTCATGCTTCTGGCATCATACCATAATAGGTGGTATGGGTATTCTTAAAAATGTTTTAAATCACACTTTGTATGTTCATCAACTCATGTCATCTTATTTTTTTTAAATCACCCAAAATGTTTCCTTCCTTGTTGTACAAATTTCAAATGTTTTCCTTAAAGAAACTACACTCTCAACAACTTGTAAATGAAGGTCGTCTGACCAGTTAATATTAAGTTTCTTATGTTAATAATATATGTATATGCCCCTTTATTGTAACAAAAAAAAAACAAAAACAGAGGTTAATTTTTCAACCACCAAAAGTAAATATATGTGTGAGAAATTGCTTTGTAACCCAAAACTTCCCGCATAGCCTTACACACACACACACAGCACATAATCTTTAAGCCCTCATTAAATGAAAAGTGTAGGTAAAACTAACCAAGAAAATAATGTAAGTGGCCATTCGCATGTTTGACCAAAAGTTTGTTAGTTTTGGCGCCATACCGCGAATAAGAAAACACCATCAGTCACGTCCTTGTTTAACCTACCGCAAAGTTGAGGTGTTGGTGCATTATATACTCTATGCAATAAAATTTCGTGCCACAAAATACTTATGTATGTACATATAGGTGCCTCATTTCTTTAAACTTAAATTCATGCTTCACAATTTGCCTGATGGTAATATTTTAAAGAAACAAGTAAGGAGTGGTTTCCAGGTTCCCACTAACTTTGTACTTGCATGTGGTCAATGTAGAAAATTGTCACGCTTCTTTTTGAGTTTTTTTTTGATAATTACCCCGAGCTTGTTGACATGTAGTACAATACACAATCACGTGTGAAATGAAAGATTATTTTCTTAGGCTATTCAACTCACTTCACCAACCAACAAGGTTAAAGTTTTAGGTTTAAGGATTTTAAAGAATATTTGTATCACTTTTGCTATTTTATTCAAAGGTCCTTTTTCAATGTGAACATATGCATACATTTATTTTCATCATTACAAACAATGATAATAGTTAGAAAAACTATTTTTGCTTTTAGTTTACTGATGTTATTGCTTCTCAAAAACAATGATATGATTACAATGTCCGAGACAGTGAATTCGAGTTCCTCTTTAGACTACCACATGGATGAAGGATATGACAAGAATCAAAGACCGAGTAAGTACGAGTAAGAGCTTAATTTAAAAAATATATATTAAACCTTAAATGTATTCAAAACAATAAATAATATGATTTAACAATGATAAATGACTATAGTAACATTGTATGGTGGTCACTGTGGCGTATACGTATCTTTATTTTTTTTTTTTTGTTAAATTGTTATCGTTATCATTCTCTTTTTGGAAACCTGACACCTAATTTGCAAGATATTGGACAATTATAGATTATCATTAATTTGAAGCGAAATATCCAATTTTGACATGCTAAGTTTCTGGATGAAGAATAACATTCTGAGGTCTAAGAAACCTAAACTAGAATTAGCTAATTAATTTTGTTTAGAAATCAAATTTAATGCATTCAATTTAGTCGAAAAACGTAATGAAATTATTTATTTTTATCAAACAATTTTGTACCAATAATAAACTATTCTAACAAAAAAAATAATTTAACATACATATTTTAGATGTAAAAAAATCAGTCAGTAGAATTTCTATTCTAAAAAAATAATAAATACCATAATTTATTGAATAAATACATGCCAACACTCACAATCCTTAAAACTGATTTTCCAATAAAGAAATTAATTTCTTAACAAACCGAATCGCTTAATCACACCATTAATGGGAAATCCAAACTATTGACCCAAAAAAAAAAAAAAAATAGACCACACCTAGCGCTTTATGTTTCACTTTGTTTATTGTGTTAGTTTAAATCACACAACATGAACTCCTATTAGCTTTGTGGTAAAATGGTGTGAGTTAGAGGTCAAGTTAAATATTATGTATCAATAATATATTGGAGCATGATTCTTTTAGAAATAATATTTGAACTTCTTTAAAACGAAAATTACTTTTAAACTTTTTTTTTATGAAAACAAGCCTCCAACTTTTATTGATGACAAATCAGTAAATAAAAACTAAAACACATAATATTTGTTAAATGGGGCCATTCTCATCTAGTATTTAAAAAATAATATGCACATAAATTAGCTGGTAAATCAGTAGATTGCGAGATAAAGATGATTATTATCTCGAAACCCATTGGATGGTTGCGTACAGTCAAAAGCTGGGAGATAAAGAATAAAATGCACTACTGGATCACTTGCTCTTATTACTAAAAGGAGGTTAAACATTTTAATTGAAAATTGTACGGCCTTTACTTTGACGGACACTTTTTTTGTAGGAATCAAACAATTTAAATCTTAGAACTTGTATGCTTAATTTGTTGCGCAAACCAAACATTTTCGCAAAAATTCTGAGTTTTAAAATCATTTAAACTATTCATGGGATTACCTTAATTTAAAATTAAAATGAAAGAAGATGTTTCTGATATATAGTAAAACATATAACGTAAACTCAAAAACTTCTTTGAAAATAAAATCATTCAAATCGGAACTGTTTAGGTCGGTTACGAGATAATGCCTTTTTTGAGCTCTAGTTACTCCACTATGAGCCACTTTTATGAAAAGTACAAGAAGTAAATAACTTTTTTTTACTAACTCTGTTTATTTGTATAAAATAGCAAAATCCAAGATCTTTAAACTTAAAAATTACAAATTTCAGACAACAGAAACAATTTTGAGTGTTACCTAAAAACTAACTTACTGACTTTACCTAGTAGATGATTTGCAAACAAAAACCAATTAATAATAAATGTTATATTAAACACAATAATTATTTTTACATTTAATTCCCGCCCCACTGGTCATATTTTTTTTTTTTTTTTTTTTTAACATCATAAAGGATTCATATTTCTTAATGAAAAACTGAAACTAAATACGGGTCATCTCTTATTTTTGAAAAGACATTAATCACTCTGTAGACATTGTGTTTTTTTCACAAGTCCCAAAATTTAACCAATCAATCATTAAGAAATGAGAGAATTTTCTAACCCCCCCACTTAATTTGGGGAGTATACGCACACTTTTACTGAGTGCAAAAAGGCTTTACCCAGCCAACAAATGACCGACTTTGATATTTTGGCTCCCGAAACTTCTTATATATTGACTTTGAAATTTTAATGTTTTATTTACACGAGCAAAAAAAAAAAACATAGCGTGTTAATAGGATAAAACATCAACTCTTATCGCTATATTTCTTCGATATAGGAAAAATGATTGCCAATGCCAACTACCTTCAAACTTAAAAATACTATAAATAACTTTACCTATTTTTTTTTTAATACGGCTTCCTGTTTAAATGTTAGTAAACAACAACTTCAATTTTAGAAGCTTACTTTACTATACTCATATTGTTTGAAGTCGGAGGAAGTAGACATCATTACCTTCCCTTCATCCTTGATAAAGTAGACACTTTTTCTGGCAATAAGCTGTTATAAAATAATTTCATCCATCTTCAATCTCTTAAAGTAGGTACGAGTATTGTGTATCGCTGTCGGTGGACAAACATCCAACCCACAACCAACCAACGACAACGTTGGGCTACTTATTGCCGCCACCTTGCTTCACTTCCGATTGAAATGCGTCTTGTGCTTTTTTGTTTGGCACATGCATGGCCATTGATGATGGACTCGCCTTATACAAGGGCGCACCTTTTCATTGATTTCAATATTTATGGTATTTCCCTCATGAGGTTCATTTGCTTTGTTTTTTTTTTTTTTAAGGAGGTTGAGGTCTGTTTAATTTTTTTTTTTTATCTTGTCTTGCCTTTTTCGCAATTATCTTGAAAAGTTGTATTAATAGAAAACATAACTGAAGGGCATCAGATAATTTGAAACTCATATGGGTTTTGTTTTTATTTACAGATTCAACAACATATGTGGATGTGGGTCTTTTTATTAATCGCATCTCAGCTGTAGAAGAGAATAAAGAAGTAAGGATTTAGCCAATTGGCCAATGAGTGTGTTCTTTAAGCCGATTGATTAGTTCTCTAAAAAATTTCAGGAAATTTCATTCGATGTATTTCTTCAAGTGATATGGACGGATCAGCGGATACGGCCGCGTGAAACAAACTTAACACGGACCAAAAATTTCACAGAGTTACAAATTGAAGAACGGCAAAAAATTTGGGTACCTATAGATTTTTAAATATTGCTAATTAATTTATTAAAGACATTTGATTTACTTTTCGAACAAGATTCATTAACTTTTTTTTCTTTTTGTTTTGCAGATACCTGACTTGTATATAAGACAACTTAAGGAAATGAAAATAATTAAATTATTCGAAGATATATCTAGTTTACGACTTTATCAAAATAGTACAATTGTTCTTAGTATAGGGTAAGTTTAACAATTAAACAAATAAAAATACACTGACTGACTTGCATATAACTTGCTATTAGAGTAAGATTTCGTCATTTATCATCTTGGTTTTTATTTTGGTTATTATTTGATTTCAACAGATTCAGCATACAAAAAAGCTTGTTTTGACCTAATTCCAATATCGGCAGTTTTTTTTCAAAATAGTAGTGACACTCCAGACGGAATTGCTGCCAATACTTTCCACCAACTCAAATGCTTTAGAGAATTTTGTGCGGTTCGAAATCTAATTGCCCTAAAGGCTCAAAGGAGTTTAAAAACAATTTATTAAAGTTTTTAGGTTTGACAAATGATTACAAATTTTAATATAAACTAGCTGACACAACAGACGTTGTCCTGCCCTACACATTGATTTTTATTTTGTAATTACATTTATGGTCTTTGACACGATCGATTATAAAATTGGCTATCCACTGGCCCGCAAGATTTTATATTGGCTTCAAAGTATTAGTATTTTAAATCTGATTATTAAAATGCTCTTGAATGCACAATATTTTAGGTTTTTCCACTTGGACCATAGACAAATTAATTTGAAGTTTTTCCGACGCGTTAGCAGTCTAACATATGGAACAATGCAGAATACAAATTTAAAAAACGTGTAGAAAAGTGTTGAAAATCAAGGAAAATATTAAGTAAAAAGTCGCGAAAATTGTGTGGAATACCTGAGAAAGAAACATGTCGATCTTGAAAAAAGCGTGACTACATAAGTTCATCCACCAGTATTCTACGATGTTTACCGTGCTAGTTTGTGGTATTTCGCATATTCTTCCGTGTTCTGTTTCTATTGTGTATCAGAGATGTTGTTTTTTATGATTTTCTTCTTTTTTTTAATGCATATGGGAAAAAAACTCTATTTTGCAAAAACCGTGTTTAAGGTTTTGAAATCGGTACATTATCAATGAAATAACGGCATATTTTCGCTTCTAACTGGGAAATTAGGAAAAAATTGATAATTTTATCTAGTCGTTTTTATCTCTTACTATTGTTTTATTTTAAAGGCTTTTAACAATTTATAAGACATGTCATACCTTGAAAGCCATATTCAAATAAAATACTAAAATACTAAATATTCATTCCAGTGCTACTATTATTATAAAATGTGATATGGACTTCGTTTTGTACCCGTTAGATGTACAAAAATGTCCAGTAGATTTCAGTAGTTGTAAGTTAAAAAACAATCACAGTAAAATGAGATCTCTTTTAACCGATTCCCAACACTCGTTTTAGATAAATATTCTAGATATGAAATGGAATTCCATTGGAAACGAGGCAATGCCATTACATATCCAAATGATTTTGGTAATGGCTTTTTTCGACTGCCCAAATATGTTGTGTCCTTTCATCCTGAATTGGATATGCGCATAATAAATTATGGTGATGGTAAAATAAGTGATGCCATTTTAACAATGCAAAATTCTATTAAATGAAAAAAAAAAACAAAAATTATCTAATTCATAGAGGACCACTCTTCAGCCCGTTTGGAGATAACACTATCACGTGAAGTCAAAAGCTACTTGCTCGAAAACTACCTGCCATCAACACTTTTTGTATCAATGTCCTGGGGCAGTTTTGTAGTGGTCCCAGAAGTTGTGCCAGGTCGTATGGTTCTACTGGTGACAACTCTTTTATCGTTAATAACAATGTTTGATACGGTACGCAATAATTCTCCAGATGCTCTAGAGCTAAAATGCCTTGAGGTGAGTAATATCATTTAAATTGAAATTAAAATAAATTATAGTTTTTTTGTTGTTGTTATACATGTTTATAGCCAAGGATGACTGAGTTTATTTTGAGAACAGGAAAACACTTACACACCCCTGCGAGCATTAAAGACTCTCACGAGTGTCTCCTTGTCATTGTCCATGTGTCCAGTCCAGTGCTTATTCGGTTTTATTTCGCTCGCTGTTTTGTTATTTTGATTATTCTTTTTTTATTTAATTAAATATAAATTTAATGTTTTTTTTGTCTACACATATGTAGTGGGTAGTATAGTAGACGGCATTGGGCGTGTATAACAAATACGCCATGACCTGGAAAACTCTTCCTGTTAAATTAATTTTTGCAAAATTTAATAGTTTTTTTTCAAGAACTCCATTAATAGTACATCATGCACGTTATTATAATTTCAGGTGTGGCTTATATCATGTACGCTGTTTGTATTCCTCGCACTCATGGAGTACTTCATTGTACTATTTGGCATACGATACGATAAGCATTGGCGCACTTCAAAAACACTAATACCAGGATTGGCTTCGCCAACTATTAACTTGGCAGCAAGTGGAATGAGCTCAGAAACTCCAGTAAGATTTTATGTTTATTTTTTTTAACCTAAATCACTACACCTAATCATCAGCAGTATTTTAACTTGCACAAAAGTACACACATAATAGAAGCTAACATTATGACGAATACCTAATGCGAAAAAAATCATTTTTTGGTAAAAATTGATTGGTTGTTTCATTTAAAAACATTATAATGAAAACTGGCTTAATTTTTCTTTAAAAGTCCGTATTTTTTATTCTCTCAACGACTGATTCTACTTTAGCAAATAAACTCTGATAATACCTGCATAAATCCATAAAACTCAACAATAAAAGATTAATTTTAAAGTATCTGTAACCAAGATTACACGCATAGATATTAAAGTTGAAGCATTTTCAATTCCATTTATCTCAGAAAATATTAGCTTTATAGCAAAAGTTTATGCTACTTTTATAGAAAAATCAGCGCAACACACAAAAAGTCATGGACCAAGAGCCGACAGCAAATTTTGGGAGTAGAGGTATAACAAAATCTGAGTATGCAGTTTTATAGGTATACACGGCCTGATTTCACATTCGAAAGTCTGGCAGGTTTATTTTTCAGCCTTTTGTGGTTTTAGGGGATATATGCACTTCAATTGAAATTTTTACTATTAAATAAAATGCTCTGTCATATTTCCGAAGTCTGGAGACTTCTAATAATCAGATCTTCACTATTGAGACTTAGGAAAAATGAGAACATCAGTCTCAATATTGTAGTCTGTTTTGGGCATAATTTTGTACCATACCTTTGATGTTTATATTTTCGAATCACCGTACCAAACATTACCTTTTTTCCTACATCAATTGTTACCAGAGGCTACAAATGCAATTTTGTTTTTTTTTTGCATGCAAAAAAATCTTTCTATGCAAAAAAACAACAAATTGCATTATTCTTAGCACTTTGTTTTTATTGGTTACAAAAAAAGTATTCTACCTGATAAACCAGTTTATAAAAAATATAATAAAAACAATGGACGGAAAAGACAGAAAATAGTTTCGTAAACAATTTGAATTTTCCATATAAAATGTATGAACAAATTTAAAAATCATTCATAGCTATTCTAAATATTAAAATAATAATCTTAAATTTTATTCCGTCTGTTAACTTAGAATCCAAAAAAAATGTTCTAAAGCAGTCATGTACATACTCATTATATACGTACATATGTACATATATTGATTGAGTAACACTCGTAAGTTCTATAAACTTAGAAAATTGTAAGTAATACGAATGTTATCATTTTATTTGAAAAGGTCTCCTTTGTGTGAAAGTAAAACACCTATGAATTTGAATGCATTTCTGACAATTTCTATTCAGTGCAAGATAAACATTTTTTCATCACTATCCACAATCTCTATCAATCATCATTCAAATATATAAACAATTTTAACAATTTAAGATGACTACATTCCGCGGTCCTCGAAGGAATGGCATCGAACACGCAACAAGGGCTTTCCAATTAAACAGAGTAAACCCTGAAACTAAAACAATCAAATCGACTAATTCCCTAAGTCCGAATTTACCCACTTCTTCCGAACATCCCAATGCAACTCAACCACAAATATCAGAACATGAAGATCCAACTATAATTGATCCAACAAACCCTAACCCAATGCATCGAAGAAGGTATAATAATATTCATTCCATTCAAATGATTTCATGCTTACACTCAGAGCCCACCACGTTCATAAAGTAACATATTTTCATTCCACAGCTTTTACAGGTTCCGAAATGCGGCCGAGTATGCCCTTCTCTATGCTGGATCACAACGTGGCCGCTTGGATCAGATATCTTTGGTTCTCTTTCCACTAAGTTTTTTGGTCTTTGCCATTGTCTACTGGGTGCTGTATCTGAGTGAATCACGAAAGAAGATATGATACGATGCAGCATTCATGGACAGTCTTTTGCGATTCTATTTTATGAAACTTGTCCGATTTGTGGTTCTTTTTTTAAGTTTTATTCCTTAAGTTAGTTTTATATTTTTTATTATTTATTAGAGGAATGTGATACTGTACAAAATGATTAAAAGAAAAAAAAAAGATTTCCAGAAGAATGTAAAATTGTATCTATGTATGTATTATTTCGCAGGCTTTAAAAAATCGAATTTTCAACTTTTTGATTCCAAATCAATAATTCCACAAATTCATTCCTTTTAAATCTTAAATCTAGCTCAAGTCTTAGACTTGAATCAAAAATATCCTGTACAAAAGTAATAATTATAAAAAATTGAACATCATTTTTCCGATACATATACATACTAATATAACTACGATCAGAAATTCAATCTGTTTCTTAAAACCTTTTAAATACTAAGTAGACCAATATTCGTTTTATAAAAAAAATCAATAAATAATAACATTTTATAGAAAAACAAAACACATGTATTTACAAGTTAAACAAAAAAAAAACGATACAAAAATTTAAATAAAGTTTTCCAATATTGTTACGTCTTATGTGCCTTCATTCTACATATATATCAAATATACTATGTATTATATTTATTACATTTAACTACATAATAATAAATAAAATTGTAAATTTTTAAAATAAATATTTTACTTGAACGCAACAAAGATAAAATAAATAAATTTTAAATCAAATGTTATGGTTTCTTTCATTTTTAAGCCGGAAAATATTCCACCTAACCATTTACGATTGCCGAAAATTTTAAAAATTATTGGTATTTTTGTTTTAATAACCACTTGGAATTACATTGATGATATTCATATTTCAAAATGATATATTTTGACTATTTATTATAGGTTTGTATGAATATTTGTCAAAAAGTATCAATCAGGAAATTTTTCAGCTTGTAGAAATGAAGGCAGAACTTACGGATCTTTTACAAGGGATTTTAAGTTTCAACATAATTATGTATGTATTATGTATGTTCAATAATATTTAATTTTCAAGGTTAACGAAAAATCCTATACAAAAATCAGACAGCGAAATCGTAAACGAAAAAGACCAACGAAAAACTTAGTTTCGCATCAGCAGCGTACTAGGCTTGAATTAAAAATTAAATATTTTTTCATTGTAAATACAAAAATAAATGAAAACTAAACGAACTTACCGCGATTAATTTCTTTAGGTAAATCAAATTTATATTTGATATTGGGTTTCCCGACGTTTTCACAACGTTTCACTTGTCGTGATCACGGGTTGACTGATGGCTTTGTGGGCGTATGTTGTTTTTTCTTCTATTCTTCTTCTGCTCTTCTTCGTAGATTTTACCGGTGCGTTTTTCTTTTTTCTGATTTTCTCTTAAACGAGATTTCAATGACAATTTTTACACAAAAGGTTGATAGCAATTTTCAAATTATTTTATTACAAAATTTTCAAAAAAAAAATTTGTTTTGGATTAAAAAAAAAAAATCAAAATTTTTTTTGAAAACCGGTAGATGATTGTTTTGAAAATTTTGGTTTAAGATGTCCATGTTATTGTTTTCTTTAATATGGCATACCAAATTTTTTTTTAAACATGGTTTGAGAATTTTTATGTATAACAATTTTTTTTTTTTTGGCGAAACCCACAGGCGGATCACTAGTGTGAAGTAGATACGTGGGACAGTTATGATCCCCTCAACATCGAGATCATAACAGCGTCGATAAAAAGGAAGAAGAAGAAGAACAAATTACTCAAACGACTCAAACGATTTTCAAAATGTTTTTTTTTATAAAAATTTTGTTTAATTTAAACAAAAGCAAATCTTCCCGTTTCTGCGTAAACCACGTATCAACAAAATAAATTTTGTTAAGTCTTTTTAGGAAACTTTAGTTTTAAGCAAGATTGAATAGTTAGATTGAATAAAAGGAAAACGAATTAACTGTAAAACATATTAATTGAGGCTATTTCACCATTTATACTTTTTCATCTTCCTAACATATTGTTTTCCAGCGACATCTAATGTTAAGCAAAATCTTTAAAAAAAAATGTAGTTACGAGGTTCACGCAGAAACGGGACAAAATGGTATACTTAGTTTGGATCTCAAAACAATTTAAAAAGTTGTTTAAGTCATTTAAGTAATGAATTTTATATTTTTTGAAAATTTCTTACAAAATTATTTATTTTTAAAAACTTTATGTAAAAAGCTTTACCATCCATAGCAACTTTGACCCTAAGAGCAAGTACGTGCGACCCAGTCGTGCATTTTATTTTTTTTTTTATTATTTCAACTTGTGATTTCGTCATAATAATTTAATAGTCGCAAAAGCCGTTTTCGTATAATCGGAAAGTATAGGTATAGGGTTAATAGTTGACTTTAAATCATGTTTAAAATTGTTTAAGTTTACTTACCACATTTTCTTCAACTTAAACTTACTGGCCATCAGTTGAAATGTAGATATTAATTATAACAAACTCACATCAGCTTCCCTAAAATGTTGAACATTTTCTAAGCCAATTTAGATCTAATGGAAAAAATTATAACTTTTCCAAATAAACAGTAAAATATGTTTTGTTTATTTTAAAAAATAATAAAATAAAATTAAGTGGACCTGAACATAACATTTCAAACTTAAAAAAAATAATTCAAATCATTTAAAAAATCAAAAATTGCATTAAATTTCAAATAAAAGCAAAACTAAAAAAATAAATATAGGTAAATGAATTTTTTAAACACTTCCTCGACTATTTTATCTTTATCTCTCTGGAATAAAAACTTCCATATTTTCTTATTTTATAAGAATCTATGTATTGCAAGTTTGCTGTTTTATTTTGGCATATAAGATGCATACAATTTTATATCAATCGCATAAGGTACACATTGCTTCTTGGACTATTTTCAATCGGTCCCAAGAGCTTTTATTTTATTTTTTTTTTTTTTGTCTTTTAATGGATTGTTATATTCCAATTTTAATATTTCTGTTATACAAAAACACTCTTGAAAAATAAGTAGGGTGGTATATATGGGACAAAAAGGAAGTTGGGACAAGGTGGGAAATACAAAGTAATTAACTACATAGAAATAATATATATATTATATGTATGTAAAAGTATGTGTGTAAAAAAGGAATGCATAGCAGTTAGGTAGTTTCATTTGCCATTCCAGTAGCAAACTTTGCCATTTTCAAATGCTAAATTAATTCGCGGGTGTGGTAGGAGTTTCCCAATCTTTATCATTCCGACATTTTCATCATCAAAGTACTAAAAAAAGATGTTGGAAATTAGTACATACAAGCGAGATAATAGAAGATTGTATATATTCTTACTAAACACTGTTTGATGAACTTGAGGAACTTTTCATTCATTGCAGAATTAATGGCTGGTAATCGTTGTAAGCTGAAAAATGAAAAAAACCATGATTGATAGGAAAAAAATATCAAAATATATAGTTTATTAGATGACTGACCTTTCATCGTTGCACAAATTTCGAACAATATATTCACGAATCCTTGTATTGCAGTCGACATCGAAGAGTGGGACACCAAAGTTAACATCAAGTACAGTCCAGGGTTCACCAAAGTCCTCTTCCGAATGAGAATCTAACGAAGAGAGCCTCTCCTCCGATTGCATAGGAATTTCAACTGAAGCTTGTGATACCAGTTCTCTGGTAGGCTCACAATTGGCCAATTCAGATGCAAGCAATTCATTGCAATCCTCTGACATGAAAACATTCGATGGTGAGCCATGTTGTGGTGTCACCGAGAAATAATCTTCATCGGGACTTTTTAAGTCGGCCCGTTTGGTCGGTGTTTGGCGATTGAAGCTGGTCAATTCGGAGGGATCTGTGGGTGATGTTAGTTCTGGAATAATAGCCTTTGTTGCTGGTTGAATTGTGGTCACTGTGGTTGGAGATGGGTCAGATTGAGTTTTAATCTCCACCGCACCGCCGGGTAAACTCTTCTTCTTAACTCGTGGACGCTCCATATGCACATCTATGTCATAATTATCGCAACCAATATCAGCTACACCAGTGTTAACAAAAGTTATGAAACCACAAGTGTTTTTCAAATCAAGTTGACTGCGCAAATTTCGAACAGCTTTGTGTTCAGACCATACAGTTTGGCGATCATCTTTTTCATTAAAGGGGAATGCTTCGTAACGTAATTCACCAGGGGAACGTATGCCATAGCCTTGCAGCAAGATGCAGCCGTTTTTAAGTTGATCATTTAGATTTCGGAAATTCTCCGAATTTATAACATACGAATCACTATGAAGGATATTGACCAACAATTTACCATAGCCCAGGAATAGGCGGGGTAGTACTTTTAATGTTGTTCCCTTACAGAGAAGTAAACTAGGTGGCCCATATCCAGATACATGATAGAAAAATAGTTTGGACCATAAATGAGAGTTTTCGGAACTTCTATAGAATTGGCCAAAAAATGGAATGTTGAACACATGCGTTGTGGAACCGGTGAGGGGCGATGCTGATATGATAAATCTGAAAATAATTACAAAATTACTGGGTATCAAATAGGGATCAATTTCAATGTCGTAAATTAATAACGAAGCCTTGGATACACGTTAGACCATTGCCTAACCTAGCTTTACTTAACCGAGTTTTTTATAGGCTATTTAACAAATCGTTTGATATTTGGATTTAGCGTTTCTGACTGCTGCGTGCAGTGAACACATTTTCGCATGACTTGTACTCTACCCGAGCATTTTATGAGACCTTATGACTGCAATTCGATCTTTGATAACTTTGTCTTCATGGTCGCTAATAAATTTGCCAATTTTAATGTCGTTATCATCTTTGTTTTTTGATGGGTCTCAGAAAGCGTACATGTCTTAACCGATAAATAAATATGAGTCGTATAAAGGTAAATTACCGATTATGGTTCGGATTTAAACAAAAATTTAAAGCATCTGCGTGAGACAGGCAATTCAATTTGGCCTTTGTTTGAAAAGCAAACAGTTTTTTTTTATCGTTTTGTGGGACATCAGTTGGACATAACATGCTGTGAGTTTATTTATTTGCAATTTCCCCATAAATTTTAAATAATCTTAAGAAGTAATGAATAACTGTATTTGATTTGATCATCAGAAAGGACACAATTTTTGTAAGACCCGAAATCGTTTCACGCGTCATGTTCAGGTTCTTTAAATAAATTTCTGATAAAAACGGCCAATAATAATTAAAAATACTCCAAATATGAATTTCTATTTGTTTCAATAAAAATTTATAGAAAAAAAAACTTTAAAGTTTAAAGTGACTGTTTTAATAAATTAATTTCCCGAGTTTTTTGAGAAAGCTGAAATCATAACGGCTCTTTTTGACAAAATTTGTCAAACTCAATATTTATGAGTAATGTCATAAGAGAAAACAACAACAAACACATTTGACATTTCTCACGAATCTGTTCTAAATTAAAAGCAAGTACAAAAAATCCTATTCTAAACTGTTTCAGATAGCAATCTCGAACAGTCTGGAACAGAAAAACCTCATAGAACAGCAAAAAGTTGTACTTTTCTGTTGCGAACAGTCCAGAACAATGTCATTGAACACTCTTTTTATTTGGTTCCCCAGAAGGAACTGTTATATTTGAACTTTATTTTTTTTTTTTTTTTTTATTGAAAAAAAGTATTTTTCAAATATACATTCTAGTGTACGTTTACTTTTGATGTTAAGTGTTATTAACACAAAATTCTCACGATAAACTGCTCATATTCATGAAACTATTGAAAATAATTTCTTTTGCCAAAAACTAAATACATACTTGCCTACGTTTTTGTTTTAACTCAAACAACAATTTAATTTGCCAGCAACATTGTGTGCGTGGTAAAAATAAAAACACTCTTAAAATCCGACTAGTTTTTCTTTAATGTTTACAACAATAACAATTTCAAACACAATTATTTTATTTTTCTCTCATCAAAATATTTGCATCGACATTTAGATACACCCTGTTTATTTTATCCAGACTTGTTTTGTTTTTGTTCTGCACTGAAAGCAGCCTATTTGTCTGTCATTCTACTGTCACTTTTTTTTTATATTAAAGTTGTGACGTTTCTTTATACTTCACAAAACAAAAAAAAAATATGTATATCAACTTTTTAACAATTTTCACTATTTTCAGATTTCAGTTTAGCATACATTTCGGTCGACTCTTCGACAGTCGCACATCTAATTTTGATCTCATTAGTCTGAGATCCCATTGAAATAAATAAAAAAATATATATATATATATCTACTACCACTTGATTATAAAATTTAATATTGAAAGAGAGGAAAAAAAATTAAAAAAAAGCCTATTACATTGAATAAAAATCGATTTATCACGTACAAGAGTGCATCACGAAAAAAAAATATAATTTTTGGATTTACAACAAATTTTTGCCGACAAGAGGAAGTTTTAGTTGTGAATAAAAAAAAAGAAGCTTTTTTGTGTTAATTGAATAAATTAACAAGAGAAAATTATTATTAATTAAATGAAGATGTTTTCCATATTACCAAGAATATCAAGGCAATCGGCGGCGTTTAGGTGAGTTATTGCAGAACAAAAGAGGTTTTATTAGTAGATGGCTGGCATTGCAACAACAAAACTTACATACATATTATTTGTTCCAATTGGATAAATTTTGTCATGTGTGTTCTTCCATTAGAAGTGTGGTGTAAAAGAAAAAATCAACTAATTGATAGAATAATTTAACTATCAAATTTATTTATAAAAAAAAATTTAGGGGTTCTTTTTTTGTGTGTCGCTTCAAAAGTTCCATCGACCACAACTACAGAGCCTGGATGAAAATATTGACAGCAAAAATGTATCTTACATAAGAATCTCGTTGTCTTCAAACATCGTTAAGTGAAAGTGAAGAAGAAGGGGGTTGGGTCTGGGGGGGGGGGGGGTGTAGCAAAGAGAATGTCCGTATGTTTTACTATTACCAGTTATTTGGTTAAAAATCAATTTTTATTTAATATTTTTTCTTCTTGTTGTTGCTTAACAGCATCTAGTTGGGAGATACCTAGCTGCTTACTTATTCATTTAGGATAGTTAAAGTATTTACATATAGGTAATAGAGCGGTACCTTCCCATAGTGTTGTATTCTTTGACCTTTTAATTTGTCTATGGAAAGACAGAAATATTTATATCGTCATAAAAAAGAATAAAAAAAAAAAAAAAAAACAATAGAGAACGTGATAAAAGCAAAAATATTAATTAATAAAAAGAAAAAAAAACAAAATATGTTGACCGATTTTACTGTGTAGGATTGATGACCGAGTATATGACAAAAGAAAAAAAAGTTACAAGCGAAACAAGACGAAAAGGCAAATTGAATATTTTGCTACGTATCGATTTTTTCACTTCACGGTCTTGGCTGGGTTATAAATTGTTAGGTAGTAAGGCAAAAAAAAAAGAATGCACAGGAAAGATAACGTTTGTAGTAGTTATGTTAACTTAAGCTATTTTGAGTGCTTGTGAATGAGTTTTAAGGTATCTACAGACAAAACGACCTAAGGAGTTACCTTTTATATAAAATTTTAATCTACTGAAGAAGGAAACGCTTCCAAAGCAAAACCATTAGGGCTAACGTAGTATACCTACCTTTCTAGTAGTTATTATGCAGTAAGTAGGTACCTATGACACATCCTAGAAGAGTTAGGTATTTTATTTGGTTTTTGTTTACAATTTTAAAACAAACCTACCTACACATAGGTATACCTATCTCATGAAAATTCATAAAACTCGATTTAAAGACGAGATCAAAGAAAACATGAATACCTATCAATTCAAGAAAATTAAGTTCAAATGAACTGAATTGTATAGGCCAGTCTCACCAACTAAAAAATGTACTTGAACCCGGGGATGTTACAGAAATTAACAAAAAAAAATCGGCCAGATCGAACGAATTTAAAATTAAAAAAAGCTAAAGAAAACAGCATGGCTTAAGTGGAAGGACTTCAAAACGATTATTTTGATCACTGAAGCAAAGAAAAAATATCTTTATAGGAGGGCCCTAGTGTATGAACACCCGCAAAAGAAGCATGCTGTTCAATTTTTGATTTTTGGAGTCTCTAGTATTGAAATTGGATGCTAGACAGTGTCAAATGATTTTTGCTAATTCATTTACAGCTATTATTTTATTTTAATTTTTCTTAAACGAAATAATAAGAAACTACCATAGAATAATGTTTAGATGATGGAATATTCGTTTTAATGCTAGTACTCAGTTAATGTGGAACATAAATTTGATAAAAAATGGTTTGCGTAAAAAGTTTAGCTTTACCTTCTACGAAGATTTTAAATAAAATTCTTTGATTGAAGAATGTAAAGTTTTTTTTTTAATTTTCTGACTTAGTTTTCGGTTTTCGGTTCAGATTTTCAGAAAATGGTATGAATGGCCGTAATAAGTTGTAAAACGTCTTCATTTTACAAATTTTACGAAAGCTCTGGGTTCTAGGCTACAATGGCATAAATCTTAAATAAAATGAATAAAAATCTTATTTGTTTCTATACAATTAAATTCTGTATATTTTAGCCAAACCACGGCATTTCGTCAAACAAAAATCATGATCGAGTTTTTAATTTTGAATGACCAAAAGATTGTAAAATGCATAATTACAAAATAAAGTAATTTAGCTGATGAGAAACACTAAGTATGCATCTCAAGAAATCGCCGAAAATATGAACGCTCAGCTGAGATTTTTCGTCCACATTATATTTAATTTATTTTTAAGAGACCTTTAAATGGTCATTAGTTTTATTATAAACTTGTTTTCATTTTTGTTATTGTTTTAGTCACGTATACCAAACAAACTACTTGTGTAAAAACAGAAACAAATAAAAAATACCAGTTCTTTAGAAGAAACATTAAACAATAACAAGAGATCTAGTCAGAGCTCAAACTCAAGTTACGTGGTAAGTAGATAGTTGTCTTTGATCAAACTATAAAGATAAGATCACATGACTTGTGTATGCACAAAAGTTTGTGTATTTTTGCGTGATATTAATACACAATCTATCTGATCCATAATTCGGATAACACCAAATCATATACAAATCGTGTTTATAATGTTATTTTCTTTGATCCAATTTGTGGATCAGATGGTTTTGTGCATATTTATGTCAAAAATAAACAAATTTTGGTGTTTACACAAATCGTGTGATACTAGCTTAAGTCTATTATAGTATTTATCAATGTTCACTTTAATATAAACCAAGCCCCCACAGCAATTTTTGGGTGTAAGTGATAGTCAAACAAAAAAGGAATTGTTTTTTTTTTAAGTATTTGAATTGTATACATTACGAGATGGAAGAGTTTTCAAATGTTTCTTCCGAACACAAAGCAATAAGTTTTTCAAAAAGACAATCTGCTGTCCTTCCTTTTTCCACTTTGACTATTAAAAACTGAGCAGAAAAAATTTGAATCGGCTTCCTTATTTACTATAAGATCTAATTACTATAATAGATGAAAATTAGAATGGAAAAGTGCTTTTACCTTTAATCAACACTGATGACAAATTTATACTTGAAAAACTTGTTTTGTGTACTCTACACTTGACATAGACACACTTTAGAACTAAAATAATACTGAATTAAAGGACGAAATGCACAATATCAGGAAAAAACACAAATTAAGATAAGAAAGAGAGAGAGAGAAACAGAGTCGTGAAGATTAAATACAAGATAGCGTCGCATGATGAAGTGAGAAAAATTAATTTTAATAGGTCTCTAATAGAATGACCATTAGTGAGTCACTTCAGCTAATTTAAGTATAATTATTATAGTTTATACAGGGCGCTTTTATATAACCAGTCGACACTAAATGACTTGATGGTAATCTGAATTATTAAAAAATACATGTTATATTACACGACAACCTAAATAGGTTATTTTACAATATTTTACTTAGAAAAGTGAGAACAGGATTAAAAATTGAAAACTTGCAATTGGTTAGAGTTAATTTTTAAAAATCAACAACAGAGCAATATAAAAATACGAGCATTCTCTATCAGTGACTTGTTGACTACAAATTAAAGACTAAAAGCAAAAATTCCAACATGCTTTCCTACCAGAATCTGTCTTCGTCTTTTTTTAAAACAACACATAATTATTACTTAAAAATAGATACGCCTTATCTTTTCTAATATATATTTATTACTTAAGTTCGTCACCTTATCTATCGCAAGATACTTTGTTTTTTTTTTTTGCTTCGTTGCTATATTTGATTTTTTTTAATTGAAATTATTCTTATCAAGGTCTATTGAGTTAAAAGAGGGCTCGGCTGTTATTTATAAGCATTCATTGGCTGTCTGCACGGAATACAAATAAGAACTCATAATTTTTATTTCCATACATGCAAACTAAAATTGTTTTTTTTGGAAATTAAGTAAGGAGTGGTGTGACTTTTGCGTCATTTTTGTTTTTATAAATTTAAAGAAAGAACTTTGACAACTGATAGAGAAGATCATCGTCTTATAACCAATGACACTTTTTGTACAATCTAAAATTATGTATTCTGTTAAAAAAAAAAAATAGACACAAACTTGTTAATAAATTTACCATTGATAATAGTTATGTCTTGGATATTTTGGAAAAAATTATACTTTGACTACAAACGAAATAGAAAAAATTACAAACTTAATTCAATTATTTTCTTTTTGCAACATTTTCAGATACCACGAACGTTGCATTAGTTCTGTAGTACCTAGTGCCAATTTACCCGATTGTGGCATTGTAAACGAACCCATTTTATCATACAACAAGGATTCACCTGAACGAAATGCTCTCAAGGCTGCCCTTAAATCGACCGCAGCCAAATGCGAAGAAATCCCCATTGTTATTGGCGGACAAGAAATCAAAACAAAAGATGTTCGTTATCAAGTGATGCCCCACAATCATTCGCACAAAATAGCCAAATTCTATTGGGCCGATCAGAAGATTATCGAGAATGCAATCGAAGTTGCTTGCGATGCACAAACCAAATGGGATCGTACACCATTGAGTGAACGTGTAAAAATATGGAATCGGGCTGCCGATCTAATGGCTGGCAAATATCGACAAGAATTGAATGCTGCCACAATGTTGGGACAGGCTAAGACTGTTATACAAGCTGAAATTGATTCAGCTGCTGAATTAGTTGATTTTATACGGTAAGACGATTTCTTGTGGAATCTTTGAAAAAAATTTGTGTTTACTTATCCTCGTAATAAAAAAAACAAATAGAATGAATGCGTACTTTCTGAAAGAATGCACAAAATATCAGCCAATTAGTGAAAATGCAAAAGTGACTAAAAATTCGATGAGGTATCGTGGTATCGATGGTTTTGTTGCTGCTGTTAGTCCTTTCAACTTCTCGGCGATCGGTGGCAATTTGGCCTATACTCCTGCACTAATGGTAAGCTAAAAAGATTCTAGGAATAAAAATCCTAATTTTAAATTGCAGGGTAATGCAGTTCTTTGGAAGCCATCCGACACAGCCGTGCTATCGAATTGGCGAATTTTCAATGCCATGAGGGAGGCTGGTGTACCAGATGGGGTTGTGAATTTTGTTCCTGCTGATGGACCAGTTTTCGGTGATACCATTACTAAGTCTCCTCATTTGGCTGGCATCAATTTTACTGGTTCAGTGCCGTAAGTTTTGTTCTATTTCATACATAAATGCTCTTCTATTGTTTTTTTTTTTTTTTTTTTTGCAGAACATTCAATCGTTTGTGGAAGCAAGTTGGCAACAACATTGACAGATATGTAAACTTCCCTCGATTAGTTGGAGAATGTGGTGGCAAAAACTTCCATTTTATTCATCCTTCAGCTGATCTAGAAAGTACCGTAGCATCGACAATACGTTCAGCATTTGAATTTTGTGGACAAAAATGTTCAGCCTGTTCAAGGTGTTATGTTCCAGAATCTTTATGGCCAAAAGTAAGTTTTTCATTGTATTCCATTCAAGAACTCAAATATAATTAATTTTCATTTGAAAGATAAAAGCTGGACTTGTGGAAAAAGCTGGCAAATTGAAAATTGGTGATGTTCAAGATTTTACATCGTTTGCTGCAGCAGTAATTGATGATAAGGCATTCCAGCGCATTACATCGTACATTGAACATGCGAAGAAAAATCCAAAATCAGAAGTTATAGTGGGTGGAACGTATTCAGATGCAAAGGGATACTTTGTGAATCCAACTATTGTTGAGACTAAGGATCCTCATGACAAATTAATGACAGAAGAGATTTTCGGACCAGTCTTAACTGTGTATGTGTACAAGGATAGTGCTTTAGAAGAGACTATGAAAATGGTTACTACATCAACACCATTTGCACTTACTGGTGCTGTTTTTGCCACTGACGAGTATGATTAATAATTTTTATTATTTGAACCGTTCCTAATCCTTCTTCTTTTTCAATCAAAAGATCCTTCCTAACACATGCATTGGATAAATTTAAAATGGCAGCTGGTAACTTCTACATCAATGATAAATCAACTGGCGCAGTTGTAGGACAACAACCATTCGGAGGAGGTCGCATGTCTGGTAAGTTTGAATTTATTTTTTATTTGTTTTGCTCTTTAAATCACTCGACACATATTTACACTTTACACTTAAAGGAACAAACGACAAAGCTGGTGGTCCACATTATATACTTCGTTGGACATCACCTCAAGCAATTAAGGAGACATTTGTTCCTCAGCGAGATATTGAATATCCCTACATGAAGGAGTAAATAATATTACAATTCTCTTTATTATTGAATAATAATGTTAACTATTTAAATACACGTTAATTAAGACAATAAGAAAACAAAAATAAAATAAAACTGTTGCTAAGGGGGCTAAGTTATATAGTTTCACATATTTATCATAGCATTTCACATAAATAATTAATATATAGAATATAATAAAATAACTATAGTCGTGTGTGTGGCTTTGTGTCTAATTAAAGTGTAAATCCATAACAGAAAATAAAATAAACAATTTTAAATTATAAATATAATGTTTGCCAAGTATTATTTGCATAATAAATAATAATACTCATAGTAAATACTTATTGGCTATATCTTTTCTAGAAATCATTCGTACGTACATATACATACAATAGCAAAACAGCTGTGTAAGTAATCAACCTACATAATATACAAAAAATTCCTTTGAACTGCTATGAATGCAATTGGTCGGGGAGTGATATGAATATTATTAAGGTTATAAAAAGTGTCATTGGCTTTAAAATACAAGTGCATTGCAAAGGAAACACAAGTTTATCTAATATCGAATAAAATGTCGGACTCGTGTGTTTGTAGGCATGAGTTATTTTATTTATTTTGTTTTATCTGTGGTAAATTTATTACCCAGTAAATTTGTAATTAAGGTTAAAGACAAGTTGCTTATTGTAAACTGTAATTTCAACGTGTAGTACAATGATAGTATAAGGCACGACTTTTACCTCAACAATGAGTAGCATAGATTGGAAATACGAGTAGCGTAAAATCGACCGTTTCATATATGCTAGACGTTAAGAAAAATTGAATTGTAAATACATTTCTGTCACATATAAATGTATGTATGGTTTTTTTTTCTAGGTAATGATGATATTTCTAAAAAATCAATTCAATTCAATTTCAATCCATTTTTTGTTTGAAAGGTGATTTTTATTTTTTCTCAGTTAATTAACTCTTGCCATTTTTCTGCACTGTAATGTATAACACACTATGGGTTGTATGCAAAACCCACTTTTCAGAGTATTTTATCGGACCCTATGTTTTGATTTGAAAAATGAGGAATACTATTGAGTTTACATTTGGTTTATTTTCGAAAAAAAAGGTTTCCCAAGACCTAAATATAATTGCGAATGTGGTTTCTCTCAGTGAGAAACCAAATAAAAATTCAACAGACATTTTCGATCACGATGAAACGCAATGTATGTTATGTACATTTCAAAAATGTTTATATAAAAAGCATAAGTTATCTTTATTATAAGAGCAAGGACGTGCGACTCATTTTTAATTTAATCAAGAACTCGTATGTGTGTCAATAAAAAGAGGCATATGTTTTTCGATTGATTTTCATAATTTTTTTTTAAGTAAATACATATGTATGTATATATTTATTTCGCGCAAAAATGTTTTTTTAACCTAGTTCAGTTATTTAGGTGCTTAATTTTTAACGGCTGATTCAACAGTTGCCATATAAAGTTAATTGACTTTAATTCAAAAACTTGAAATTTGACTGAGAAATATTATGTTGTTTTAGTAAAGAAAATGATGCCATACAGCAAACCAGTTTTCGACTATTAGGATCAGTTGAACTTTGTGTCTGTTAGCATTGATTGGCGCTATCGTATTTATTTATTTATTTCGGTGTTTGTCATAAGCAAATATTTGACGTCATCGACAAAGAGCATAAACAGCAATGTATTTCACAATTTTACATTTCCATGACGTAAGTGCAGAATAACCCGAAAATAAAAGCTATCTGTTGGTGGGTATCATGCCATTTGTTTTTTTTTTTTTCAGTTAAAAAGATTTTACAAAAAAAAAACTTTTTTCACCATTATAGTTTTTATTTTTCTGATTAAGGTGAGGTTCTTTCAAAGAAATACCAACAGAGCATCATATAAAGCATTGAATTGAAAGGATTTTCCAATCTATTATGTAACTACTGTTGGTAGTAGAAATACACATTTATAAAAACAATTAATTACATTTACGAAAACATCTGGTGTGCTGAATATCCGACGAAATGTTTCTTAATTAAAATTGTAACGGTACCAGCAATGACCTATCAATATCCCTTTAAAACCCGTTTTAAGCTAACCTTACAAAAAATCGGCTCGGAGATCTACATATGCACACCTTATAACAGATTTCGAATGTCCAAACTATATTATTTTAAAGGTTAGCGGTTCGTTGGTCTCACCATTCGGCGATAGAATTTTATTTTATGAATAGTTTTTTATATACGCCTCAGTGACTGTTTGAGTTTAAACTCAAATAAATAATTAATAAATGAAAAGAAACCTTTTTATAATTTTTCCACGCAAAACGGGTTTTGATGTCCATTTTGTAAAACACAGTACGAGATTTAGGGGATAGGAAAGTTTTCAAAAGAAGATACTGGTGCATATTGATTATTAAAGTCTGGATATTAAAATGGAAGAGAAAACAGAGATATGGTTAGTGCGTTCCAAATAATATGTATTTGATGAGCATTCTTAGAATCACGAGACCTTGTCAAATCGCCAATAAGCTAATAGGACAGAAGCCGATAACCCAAGTCCGAAGCGACCACGAGTGAAACAAAGCGTAGGGTATTTAATTCGTCGACTACCTTGAAAAGGGCAAAACAGTCAACAGCGAGTTTATAGTTCAGCTGGTTTATAGTTCACCGAAAAAAAGCTCTCTTTTTCTCACCAAAAAAAGTCGTTGACCAATAGGCGAATTTTTTTCTGATCTTGCCCTCAGCGACTACTGCTTGTTTGCTGAATTAACAAACTGCCTGGCGAAAAGGATGTCATTGAATAAGAGCTTTGGAATTTGAAACAAAGTCGTGTTGCATTTGTATGTTTTTTTACAAATGACCAAACATTTATAATACTACTGCCATATTTTATTACTTTGTGCCCCATTTGAATGACAAGTAAATATTTTGTTCATCGGATGTAAACGGTTTTAATTGATGCTTTTAAAAATGATTCATTCTATAAAGAATTAAATTTTTGGTCATTTGTGGTTGCATTGAAGCATATAGAGGAAGCAGAGTTACTAGTTTAAGTTCCTAAAGTACAATAACTAAACCTTAAATACGTTTCCAAAAATGAAAGCCTTGTCAGTTTAGTGAATGCTAAACAATTATACTACCAATTCTCAATCAAAGAAACCAAAAATATAAACTTTAAAACATACTTACTTGTATTTCTTTTCCAAAAGTCGATCTCTTGTTTTATGATCCAAGCTTTCTAAACACTCTAAACGTAGCAGATCCAGTCCGCCAGGAAGTACATTTCTCAAAGCGATTATAGTTGATCGTAAAATAATCTAAAGCAAACATAATTATTTGATATTTCATACACAATTATTAAATTCAATACTTACAGCATGAGCAAAATATCTGCTAACATCTCCTTCACCTTCAGCATCGAGCAGAGAAACCTTCTCCAACTCAGCCAGGAATGTATCCATACTCTCATCACACAATTTTCCCACTTCAAACATAGTTACTGCATGATTTTTCAATCCTGGCGATAAATTGCCCATCATTAAAAATGCCGTTAGCGTCGAATCAAACAAAAATCCAACACGTTTTCCACTCTTCGGACTAGGACTCTCTTTCGAAGATGACTTATTTGCAGCAGCATCACTCACATCCTCCAACTCCGAACTCAATTCATTCTCTGAACTACCTTTGTCTGGGGTGCGTTTTGTCTCTTGCACTGGCGATGGTGTGGGTACATTTGGAAATGAAAAATCACTATTATTCTCATCCGAAACATATTCAATGGAATTATTGTCTTTTTGTTGTTTGGGACTATTTTCCTGTGTTATGAGACCAGTGCCCTCTTCATTGATCAACAATGAGTGATAATTAAGTGGGGTTACTTGTGGACGATCATCCTGATGGGACTCACGATTAGTCTTATCCCAACTTGCATGATAAATTGCTGTGAAACTATCATCGAGTGGATCCTTTCTTTTGGCAAATCCCAATCGACAAAAGAGCGATACTGCTTGTTTGACAGTATCCAAGTCAATTTGAAGCATATTCGACAATTCAGACATGGTCATGTGTTCGTCGGTGCTGACGAAAATTTTATAAAGAAGATTCTCAAAATAATCGCCACTTACGCGATTCATTACAAAATTACGAAGCGGTGGAATGCATATTCGATCTTCTCCACTAATTGGAACATCCAAGTAGATAAGACCTTTCCTGTAAAATATGATAATATTTAATTTCTTTTAAGTTCAAATTTCAAATATCACACAAACCTATAAAGACTATGAATGACAGCATAATCACACTTTCCAGCTGTCTGGGAGCCAAAATCAATCAAATCGTCAATAAGACTTCTCTCAGCATCATTTACATACTGAAATTTAATTTTTTAACATTTATAAATGCTTTGAAAAAAATCATAATTGAATATATCTCACCCTAATATCACTTTCCAAGACATAACCAACTTCAACTTTCCACCATGGTTCAATATTGATTCTCACTGGAAACTTGGGCAAAAATGTCATTGGATTGGGTTTGCTGAAAAGCAACTTGGACGTATTTGTTTTGAGATCGCTTATCAATGCCAAATATTCATTGCGACCAATACCAAGAACTCTTAGACCTTAAACAAAGAATAAAAATAATTATCAAGGTCAACATTTAGGGGCGAATTAGGGAGAGACGAACTTACAATCAGCAGCAGTAAAATTTGGTAATGTATCGTAACTTTTATCATTTTTAACCAAAGTGCTTATGACATCCAGATAGTAATTGAATGGTGTTACTCGCAAGCCTTTTGTTATTATGTCAGCCAAATGATATGGAAATAGGCATAAGCAGTTGACACTTTTTTGCACAAGTAATTCATAGTAGCGTTGTTCGTTGCGAAACACTTTTCGAGCTTAGAGAAAATATAAACAAATTAAATGAAAAATATTCTAAATGGTTGAGTTGAAGTAGTATTTACCTAAATTCCCTCGATGTCGGAGTTGATTTTTCAAACTGTAATTAAAAACGTAACGTTCATAGTCTTTTTGGTTATTGTGGAGGATCTGCAAGAAAAAAAAATAAAAACATTTGGTTCGTCAGCAAATGTTTTCTTTGAAGTAAAATAATAAAATCATCTAAAGTCTGGGGAAACTGACAAAATATGTTAATTTGGAACTATGAAGTAACACTTGGAAGCTTATTGACCATCATCACTTTTTTTTACAGAAACACAATAAAATTTACCAAGCAAAAGATCACTTAAATATTTCACATTCATATCAAATCAATCATTACCATTTGTCTATTTGATTGTGATTGTTTTAAAAATATAAAAAAGAAAAACATTTTTGCCGAATTAGGTATTGAAGCGGCAAGCCGCTCGACTACCTCTGCAGTTTTTCCCAAACTGAATATTATCAATGAACGCCAAGAAGCTGTATAATACTACCATCATATTTTACCATAATCACGACTAGACTACTCTATCAATGTAATCTCTAAGTAAAAATATAACAAAAATCATAATTGACTAGAAAATAATTTTTAATAATTGACTAAACTTTCACCTCAACTAATATATTCTTTTGTATATATGACGAAAATAGATTTATTTGTTATTTTTATGAAAAAAAATGCTTGTGCTTAATGAGTAATTTTGCTTTGTGACCTTTGTGACTCGCGATTTTGAATATTTGTTATCCGCATGGAGGCGCCCAGATGTGCCCCGAGAACACCCATAAGTTTTTTTTTTTTTTTTTTTTTTTTATTTCGATTTGCCTAGCTACAAAACTCTTTTTACTTTTTGATTATCGAAAACAAAAACAAAATTACAAAAATATCGACCGCACATAAATTTTCATATTTGGCCTGATTTCGAATCAAGTCCTGTTTGTTTGTTTTTTTTTTGGAGAATGGGCATTTCGGACGTTCGGCGGCCATTAATAAAACTGGTGTCAACTTAATAAAGATCTGTTATCTTAGATTAATTTTTACTATAGGCATTCTATTGCAATGCATTGGACAAAAATTGTTGCTTTTAAAACAGATCTTCCTTGTATGTTGCCAAAAAGTTAGTTTCAAGACGATTTTCTTGTATCCAACTGCCTGCAATATGCACACAAAGTATAAGATTTCGAGTGCATCTAGCGGGCATATACGAAGAAGCCTCCCAAATAAAGTCTTCGTCTTTGCTATAAAGCAGGACATGTACAGAGAAAAAATGGAGAATCGATTCCTCCTCTACGTAAATGCAGCGTCTGCACTTCGTCAGAAAAAAAAATAAATTATATTTTACTTCCACAGAACAATGGCAAAATGAGTTAAATGAAAAAGAATAAAATCATCATCACAGATTGCTCAAAAAAGGACTATGGTGTGGGAGCTGGCGTCCTGAAAATCAACGAATCTTTTCGTCTTTTTTTACAATTTAATTGTATTTTAGGTTGAGGTGTTGGCAATTAATTGGCATGAAACTCAAATAAGAACTTCCAGAGCGTGACAAATCACGCAAGGGAACTAATGTGCCGACGAACTAGCCAGGTTAGGTTCTGGTTCAGCTTCTATTACGGAGAGAGCCAACATCCTCATAGAAGTCGTGAAGGGCAAACCGAATGTCAAGCAAAATAAAAAAAACTAAAGCAACCGCAATAATCCAAAAGCGAGTGATATTCACAGAAACCCTTCTCAGCAAAAGACATGCACATCGGGTCTTCAGGCTCAGCGATGCTGAATAAGAACTGGAACTGAAGCCGGCGCGTCGTTAATAGAGTCATGAAGCAGCATGGAGACATAAATGCAGGTTTGAGTCTGGGTTAAATAATAAAATAGTTAAGCTGTACCCAACACATTTTTTCGAATATTTGGATTGAATAAAAAGATATTTTAAAAGTCCGTTCAACTCTTGACTTATACTGATGACATTGACATCATTGCAAGGACGAATCGAGCTGTCAGTGGAGCATTTGCAAGTATTCAAACGGAGGCGGATGAGTTTGTCTGTTAATGAGACGAAAACAAAGTTTATGCTTTCACCGAAAAGAGAGACCCAACATCGTCGACTGTATCAAAATGTCACCATGGGCAGTTATAACTTCGACGTAGTCAAAGACTTTGTTTATCTGGGATCCACTATTACATCGCACAACGACACCAGTGTAGAGATAAAGCAAAGAATCACACTTGCCAACCGCTTTTTTTGGGCTTAGAAGGCATGTTGGTTATGTTGGTGAGCCCTCTCTCAAGGAGCCAATGAGACCCTATATAAGACCTTAGTCATCCCTATTCGGCTGTATGGGGCAGAGGCACGGACGCTATCTGTTTCGGGTGGGTTTCTTTGAGAGAAAGAATCTTCGAGGGATAATTGGTCAAGTGTGCATCGATGGAGAATGGAGAAAAAGATGCAACTACGAACCATACGGACTTTACAGTGACATTAACCTTGTCAAAAAGCTGAGAATAAAGCGATTGAGATGGCTATGTCACGTGGAGCGTATGGACACCAGCCCAACGAGTCTTCGCATCCAACCCCGATGGACAAGGTGACAAAGGAAGACCTCATCTTAGGTGGCACGATCAAGTGGTGGACTACCTCAACCAACTTGATGTGCGAAACTGGTGGCAACAAGCTAGGGACCGGGCTAGTTGGACAGGTTTGTAAGTTGAGGCCGAGATCCATCCTGGATTGTATGCGCCATCTTAAGTAAGTAAGTAAAAAGAATTCAAATTAACTGCAAAACATATTACCCTAACCTAAAACATATTAATTGAGCTTGTTTTTCAATTTATACTTTTTCTTCTGCTTTGTTTTACATAGTTTTCCAGCGGTGTTTAATGTTAAACAAAATCTTTAAAGAAAATGTAGATACGTAGAAACGGTAATCGTTTTAGTTTCAAGAAATTTATCACATTCTGTCCTCTTTTAGATTTATCTGACTTCAGAGAAGTTTCTTAAATGGATCAGGATCAGACATTTGTTTTCATTTACTTGTTCGCAAAATGACAGATCCAAAAATTCTACATTAACTGCACATTGCCTACTCATGTACAATACAACAATACTGCATCTTTATTCCAAAAGTCTAAGGAAGCAATTGTGCCAATGGAATTTGTTGAGATGGCACTGCATGAGGTGGTAGAAACTATTGAGAGACAATTTACACCAGGAGCCTTTCTTGACATTGAAGAGGCATTCAATACTCTGGAAAATAGTCTAATTTATCAAGCCCCGGAATCTTTCAACACTAACCCATTGCTGTCAAACTGGATAGATTTCAAGATCTTAGAGCAGTAGCTACGGACTCAATATCAATCCGCTCAAAACCGAATTTACTAGGAAACGAAACATTTCATATAATAACTCGTCCCAACAAAATAGCGCACTCCATATCACTGGTATGGTGTATGGCAAATTAAACTGGAAGAAAAATATTAGAAAAAGACAATAATCTGTACTTGTTTTCTCAACAATTTGTAGTAGAATGTTTGTAAGAGATGGAGTCCTAGCCCCCAAGACCATTCATTGGATATACAGGTCAATCATAGAGCCAATCCTGTCGTATGCATGCTTGCTTTGGTTTCCTGCCCCAGACAAGGTAACCTATTTCAAAACCATAAGAAGAATTCAAAGACTAGCGTGGGTTTGGTGCAACAAGTGCCATATGGAATATATCAACCTCAGTCCTAAAAGCATTCTCTTCATTAGCCGAACTTAACTTTTTTTCTAAAAAGGAAATGGACCAAAAGTGGTTTAAGACTCAGGCAGTTAAGTAACTGGAAATAGGGTGGTTACGGTCATAGTAAAATACCGACCTTATAATTCAAACTGACTCTATTACACCGCACATAGATTTCAACCCAAATGGCACTAACAGGGAAAATAATGTCTTGGTCTATGCAGATTATTGGAAAACAAAATTGAATTGTAACAAAACATTTGAGCAAAGTAGCTGTTTGTATAGCTGTTTTTTGTTTTTGGTATCATGTGTGCCTAAACATTTATTAGGAAACAGTAGTCAGTTTAAATAAAAACAACCTAAAGACGAATGAATATATTGCACCATTTATACATATATGCTCGCTATTTTAATCAGCTTATCTGTATTTCTAGTTCAAATTTACTTTTCTTATCTATATTATTGTGGCTGATAATAATGTGTGTACAACAGACCCAAGAAATACTACATAATTAAAGAGTACTTGCTTACTTAATACAAAAAAATATGAAAAATGCGAAAAATCTTGATCGTGAATATTTTTCCTAGAAATAATTATAATTTAATTGCTCAGAAAGGTGTGTTTTTAATGAGAAACTATAATTACCATTAATAAATTAAATAGTTTCTTGTTCACCTTTTGGGGCAAATTGAATGCAGTTTCAAGTTCTAAGAAAGTAAAAGTAAATGGGTTTCTTGAACTTGTTTTAAATGTTAGCACGTCGCAGGCGCAGATATTATAAACAAAATGAATCTTTCCCTAATGAGTAGATATCATTGACAGTCTTGATTTTTTATTGAGATTAAGAAGAAAATTGAAACAAAATCTTCGCCCATGAGTATAAGGTTTCGTCACCAACTAACCAACAACTATTCTAACGAAGGTTAATGTAAATATAAATCTGTGCTCTAATAAATTGTGTTTTTTTTACGAAGGTCACCTCATTTAAACTTAAGAAAAAGTGTGTGTTTTTTAAAACAAATAAAACTAAAAACATAATGGAACATATTCTCTAAACTTGGGAGAGCAATCGAAAAACTAACATTATCGTTGACCACACGAATATGCTAAATGGCCATTCAGGTGTTATTAAGTTAATGGCTAGATTTGTGATAGGAAAACCTATGAAGGGTGGTTTTATACAGTTCTAGCATATTTGTTATAATTTATATTATATTTTTTGTTATCTTATAATGAGATTTAATGTGATTATTGATGTTTTTTTTCTCTTACCTGTTTTAGGTGCACAGGCAAATTTTGCCAATTGATGTTGTTTCGTACACAATTCTCGATTTCTGCATTTATTTTTCCACTCATTTTGTTAAAAGTATTGGTAACAATTGAAATGAGACTTTAAATTTTGTTGTTTTTATTTATTTTTTTTCCAAACAATCGTGATTTTCTACATTGTTTTGAGATTTTTGCAAGTGCAACAAAAATCTTGATTCCGTGAGTGTAGCAAAATGAAAATATTTTGACACCTGTCTGGAGGAGGAGTTGAGTTGACAGACAGATGTGGAATGTTATGGAAATGAATCAAATGAATGTGTTCAGCCACATTGTGGTATGAATGTGTCCAGTGGGGGAAAGTAAGTGGATGCTAATTTAATGAATTCTGCTTGGAGAATAAAGACTCTCCAAAACAAACGTAACACGAAAACACGGCACAACTCAAAAAGAGAACCTGGCATATAGCCGCGTTTACTTAGAAGACGGAGGTGGTAGATTACTAAAGAGTAAATGAAAGTCATTACCTGGTAGCAGTACTACCATCTAAACATGGTCTTCTTCGCGATTACATACGAATTGTACGGATTACCTTTAACATGTGCGTTTGATAGAAGTTTATAAGTAAAACGATGAGCCGTTTTGTCGCGGTGGTGTGGAGACTTTCAAATTTTAATTAAGCCTGCGAAACGAAATTTTTCGTTGGTCTCCACGAAGAAAAGTAAAAACAAAATTTGTCATGCCACAAAGTGACACTTTGGTTTGGGCAAGCCCTTTATGTGTATGCTCAATCTAATGAAATAAAAACAAAGGTATTGCGATTACTCTGAGAGACTTTAAGAACTGTATTAACTGAGCGCTCATAATATAAATGGCTCTTATCGGAGTTTTTTAGAGTCAGCACTATCTCAACTTTAAGAATGGTTGAGACCACTCATAAGATCACAATTATTTCTTTGGAAATAGAGTAATGAGCGCTCTTATAGTCTGTTTCGACTGGAGCCCAAATGAGATAATTAAGCAAATCTGATAAAAATGTTTTTATTACAAATTATCTCATTTTGTTTGACAGCTCATATGCTGTTTTCTATATCTGACATTTCTTTTTCTTTCAAGCGTTTGAATGGATTTTTCTGATACTGGACTCTTATGACTATTAAGACTTTTTTTACCGATTATTCCAATCTGAGATAAAAAAAATACATTTCAATTGAAATTTTTAATATTGAAAATGATGCTCATTTTTTTTAAGTCTAGAGATCTCAATCTTGATGATTCGATTAATAGAACTCAAGATATATGCTATTTAAGCGAACCATTTATGGAGACAACTCTGTTTTGTTTTTTGGTTTGTTTTTCTGATCTGAAAACTATCCAAAAAAAGGCCTGATATGTGTGGCTTTAAAAGCTTATTTCTTGAGTTCTTATAATCAGGTCTTCACTATTAACGTCTCTAAACTTAGATATGACAGAACATCAGTTTCAATATTAAAAATTTCAATTGATGTGGATTTGTCGTTTTTTAAACCTCTGAAAACCTTAGAAGGCTGAAAAATAAACCTGCCAGACTTTCGAATTTGAAATCAGGACGGGTATACCTATAAAACTGCATACTCAGATTTTGGTTATATATCCACTCTCAAAATTGGCTGTTGGCTCTTAGACTAATACAAATTTATAAATTAAATGTGGTTTTTAGCAAATTTCCTGACTTTCTCGGGCTATTAATAAAGATAAATAAGTTGTGGCTAAATGAATCAAACAATAGTAATTTTTAAACACAAAACAAATCTTCAACATTATTATATAAATTTATTTCAAATTGTTATACAAAAACATTATTTTGTTTTTATTTATTTTTTTTTTTTTTGTTTTAATAATAATTCTCTCACATACAATCTCTTATATTTAATATTATTATAATAAAATATCTTAAGCTATATTTTTTAACTTTTAAATTATTAGAAACTTTCAAAATTATCTACTTAATTGTATTTTAAATCTTATAAACTAAATTATGACTCATTTTTATTGATTTCAACTTAAATACTGTCTTTTTGTTTAAAGAAATCAAAAACATAATTATTTATCATTCACATTCTTATTTAAAACAAAAGAAAAAGATTCTGAGTTTCAACTTAGCTTCATTCAAATAAAATTATGAATATTAGTTTTTTCTCAAAGTATTCCACATTTTTTCAACACAAGTTTCTTTTTCGATGATTTTTTTGCTGGCCTCAGAATTATTGTTCCATTGGACTTTGTAAATGTTGGACTTAAGGGGCCTATAAAAAGAATTACAAAAATTATTTGATTTAAATCCAGAATAAAGGCTTTTTGCGAAAGTACAAAAGTAAGTTAATTTTTTTTCTTTCTAGTGCCATTTCTTTGCGGAAAAAAGTAACGATTGTTTAAGAGTCCAAAATCTAAGATTTTTGACACATTTATAAAAATACTCTCAAATTAAACATTCAGAAAAATATATTTGAAAATTTGTACTTTTGTACTTCTTGCAAAAAAAATAGCCGTTTTAATTAAGTTAATCTAGAATTTCATACATATTATTTTTATATTTTGCGAACTTACTTATTTGTGGTTGACCAATAGGCAGAACTGTATTATAGGACTGTGTCATTTGTTGATGACATTTTGTCGCCAAATATCGAAATACTGACGCCACATTGACATCTTCTTTGACGGAGGTTCTTATTAGTCGACAGCCAAGGTTTCTTGCCACAGTTTCGACCTCATCGCTGATAGTGGTTTTAAAAAATAAAAACCGTATTTAAAATGCTTTTAAATTAATTTGCACCTTAAGAAAAATAACTTACGCAGTAACTATTGCTTGATCCATTAGATCAATTTTGTTTTGGACTATAACTGTGGGTATTTCATTGCACTCGTTTTCTACCTGCAAAAATAATAAAAAAAAAACCTTGATTAAAAAGTGCAATATAACATTTAAGTTTTTAAATTTAGTTTTATATCTTTGAAGACTAGACATAAAGCACTCACTGTGTTTGTTGAAAAGGTTCTTCATCATAAGCAATAATATTGATTTTATGATTTGTACACTGGGGCGTATACTTACTCTTATAAAAATAATATAAGTAAAAATTCTTACATATGTACGTATTTAGCAAAGAATACAAAATGATCAAAAAAAGCCTACCTGCATTTAATAATGAAATCAAATGTAAGAATGTTAATGAATGGTGATAGCATAATTTGAAGTAAAACTATACGACAGAGTTGCATGCAGTGTCTTCAAATTGAGTCATTAAAAGATTACATTCATAAAAAATAATCTTTCAATTTAAAAGTTCAAATCATAATCTTTTAGAACTCTGATTTATTAGAACTTCACTCTCTGCCACATAAATTGAAAAATATCACTTTGTTATAAATATGAACGAATACTCAAAATTTGATGTTTTTTTTATATTAAAGTTGTTTTACATATTTTCTGAAGAAAAAGACAGAAATTACATGTGCCTTCCTAGCATTAATGATGCAAACAAACTATTTAAACAAGGTTTTCAACATGCTCCAAGAGGCTTATTTGTTTGGCATTGTAATAAGTTTTGAAATTGTCTTCGATGCACAAAGTTTCAGTTTTAATGAGACACCAGCAAAAGAAAGTGTTAATAAGGAAAAATGTACATGGCTATCATTAGTGCTCCTTAAACTGCATGTTAATTCGTGTTGCTCCCACCGGCGAATCTATAAAACAAAACAGCACTGCTGCTGCAGAAGCAAAATAGCAGGAGCAGAAACCTTCAGCACTTCAATCAATCCTCCACGTACCCCCAACACAGCTATATATATATACGTGCAATACACAACAAACAAATATATTATATTGGATCCTCAAGAAGCACACAGTGATGCGACAGCATTTAAATTCAAATTACCTTCATTTTCCAATCCTTTAAAGCCTCGAACGACGTTCGATCTGTTGTACTGAACGTCAGCACACACGCTTGCGCACCGCGGTAATAGGCTTTGGTAATAGCATCGAATTCCTCCTGCCCGGCTGTGTCCCACAGCATTATTCTGACATCTTCACCATCAATTCTATACGTAAATGGAATTAGGCGTACGTTATTAGGTCCAAAGATACAAAGATTCTAAAAGAATTTTTGTATACATGCATGTGTGTGTGTGTGCATACATATAAAGAGATCGATAAAAATAAAAAGAAAGAATACTCACTCGATTTGTCTCTCAAGGAAATCAACACCAATTGTTTTCTTGTAGTCCTTTGTGTAGATCCCCTTGCAGTAGCGCTGTATCATTGAACTCTTTCCAACGCCACCATTCCCCACAATTACAACCTGAAATATAAAACAGATAGTTTCGACTTGACTCGACTTTTTGTTTTTTTTTATTTGATTGGAATTTTATTTGATCGTGCTTCGGGATTGCAGGTTATAACATCAAAAAGAATTTCTATACCTCTCTTCTACTTGAACGAAAAGAAATTGCTTTGTTTCTCTTTATTATTGTATATCAAGTTCAATGGCCATTTAAAATAAGCAGGCTATAAAATTAGGTATACTCTCTAATGGGGTATAGTCATATTTGAACTCTTTGAACTGTGTATTGAAACAAGATGAGTTTTGGCATTATTGTTAATCAAAAAAATTACTAAAATATAGGCACTGGCTATTAGTAATGCTTACACCTTACCGGCAAGCAGTTGAAAAACAAAGCAACGGACAAGTGTAGAATTTAATTTTCGACGAACACATACGTTAAATTTTGAATCACCAACTAAATAACTTTAAAGATCAGTGAAAGCCTGAATAGTCAATGAAGTTCAACTGGTTTTATTATTCCATCAGAGGTAGAAATTTTGTTATTAATTTTAAGATTCAACTTAAACGGTCACTGTAGCGTATGAGTAACCTTTTTTATTTTTTAGAAAGAATAGTAATTATAGAAATACTTAATAATTTTGTTCCTAACGTCAATGAAATAAAAAAAAACAGTTAAAATTTAGAAACAAATTTTTTGACTTTTCACATAGTAAAAATTGAATAATCATGCATGCCAATTGTGGAATTCGCAATATATTCTACTCACGGGAGTAAACTCGATTCTCGATTGATTCGCATTCGCAATAAAAAGGAATCATACAATTTGTCGCATGAACTATATTATCGCAATGAGGAACTACCTTGCCATTTTTTTTAAGGCACATGCGCGGAGAAACATTTCCCCAATTTTAAGCTCACAATACACTATCAATGGGTGCATCGGGGATAAATTATATTGTGAAGCGAAATGTATATTTCGTTTCAAATGTTATCCAGTTGTTCTAAAATCACCTGTTTACGGAGCGAACAAAAAAATCAGAAAATTTCGGATTTTTTGGTGTCGATGAATTATTGACATCGTAGACATCTTCCAACCGAATTTGATAATTCATAGCTTGACCGATCGGGGATGACTTATATTTTGAAGCTCGTTTCAAATATCATCCAGTTGCCTAAAATCTCGAATTTATTGGTGCTTTTTAAGGCATCGACAACGTAGCCTTTCTCATATGATTTTCTTCGCTGGTTTTGACAGACGTTCCTCAAACGGGCCTTAGAAAAATAACTTTACCATATTGACTTTACATTTTTAAAAAGATCTATTTTTTTGCTTCATGGTCACAAAGGCTTTTTGACAGATCCAAATCAAAAATAATTTTGTTTTGCTGATTGAAAACTCCCTTGGCAGCATTTTTTGACACGTCAAAAATTTCATGACGTCACAAGAAAACACTTGTACGATTCTTCATTTGTTAAAAGTTGTCATATAACTTGATTTTCACCTTTGCTTTACTAAAAATTCCTTACCAAACTTAGTTTTTTTTTTATATTATGTTAGCACAACCGATTAAATCGTTTCAATCTGACAGTACTCCTTGATACTTGGTGCGGAGAAAGCAATGTCAGATGGTATCGGTTGCAACTATTTGTCATATCTGTGATATCTAGCCAGCACGTACAACGTACTGGATTACCGGGGCTTGCGAGCACCTTACCTATTAAGTACATTTCAGATCATTAAACAATTTTTTATGCCGTTATATAAAATTGAACAAATTATTCCAAAATGCACCTAATCTCACTGGTTAGTAAAAAATATCTGCACTTAAAACCACCTTATCTAGTTGAAAAAAAAAATCTAAATCTAAAGAGACTGAATAAATATATCATAATAAGCACCAATTAAAATCTCAACAATTCTTCTACATAGTTTTTTCCTGATTCTGTAGCCTAACTTTATTTTTATTGGTACTTATATCTTCAAAACACCGCCCAAGCCAAACTAACTCTATTTTCTCCATAGATAAATCTCATACTACGACGACGAGACGAGTAACGAGCAGGCTTAACATCAATTAAGATTCTCCAAACTCCCGGACTCACTTTGATTGCAATTTCAATATCCTCTTCTCGCATGCTGCTCGTCCCACTGGCGCTGCTGCTGCAGTAACCTCTGTCGTAAACAGGTTGAAGTCTCATTCAAATTCTTAGATGTTTACCTTTTTTTGTTGTTGTAAGTATATGTACAACAGTATGTTTGCAAAACACAGTTTGGTCTTATAGCCAAAAGATTGTGGGTATTTTTTTTTGTTTCCGGATGACTTGTCTTCTCTGACTCTATTAACTCTTAACTGAAGAAGGTGTCTTATGCCAGATTCAAATCAAAAGAGGTAGGTACATGTGGAAAAGATGTTATAAGTCTTCACCACTACGACATACTGAGAAATCCTGAAAGAAAAAAAAAAATTAAATTTTTCGAATGCGTTAAAGAAAAATTGTTTTTTAATAAAAAAATATTTGTTCAGTGATTGATGAAGAAGAAAAATAAAGAAAGTGTGAACTAAGACCTTATAAAAGATGGAAAATGTTGGTAAATAAAATAAGTTTGGTATCTCCAAATGTGCATTTATACAAAATAGAAAGATGTGAGGTTTTTTTTATTTTGCAAATCGTCAGGCGCAACGCAACACACTCGATGAAATTAAGGAAACAACATTTTTCTTCCGTGTTTCTTATTATTGGTAGGCAAGGCACACGTATCTCCATCAGGCCTTCGAGTAAATTCAGTGTCATTAATTATAAACTTAGAGACCATTACTAATGGGTACAGTGCATGATACTTTCAAGTGCGGTACCTACTTTAATTAATTAGTTTGATTTTGCTGATCTCCTTGTTTTTTTATTGCTGCATTTGTGATGAAAAACCCCTAAGATAGCAATCGCATATGAATCAAACTTATCCACACAAAATCGCGACAAAATAACTGGTAATTTTGGATAAGATAAGTAGAAGATTTATATGGGAGAAGAACAACATTTATATACATATGACACTTGTGGTGTTGAGTGTGAAGTTAAGCTGGTAACAAGATTTTAACTAGTTTTTTCAGTGAATTTTATTATGACATCCTGTTGATTGAGATTAACATCGAATTTGTCATTAAGTTAAGAATCTTTTCGGTTACAGGCATTAGGACTTTTCAAAGAAAAGATTTTTTAGTCCCAATTATACACTTTCTTATGGAGTCTTGTGATTGAGTTTTAAATTTAAGGCCAAAATCAATAGACGCAATTTTGTTTGTTCAATCCAATTGTTTGATTTTCTTTTAAATATATTTTTTTGATTTTATCTTAATAGTTTTTTGTTAAGGAAATTTGCTGCCATATTTTATACATATACAGTACATACTTCTGGAACTACAATATCAATTAAAGTTCGGAGGTAGGGTTACCTCTGAAAATTTTCGAAAAGTGTCCAAAAAAGGTGTCCTAGAGGAAAAAAAGTGTCTCATACAATTTTTAATTGAAATGCAATGACATTCAATTGAATTTTTGTATTAAGTATACGTAAAATGAAACAAGTTGTAATTTTTAACTTGTTAGTCAGCTTGATTTCTACTAGAGTAAGTTTGGAAAACAGTCTTTGAGCTTACGCACTGATACAAAATCGACGTTTAACTAAAACATTCGTACAAAGTTGATTAAAGAAATACATTCAAGTGTTTTTTTCTTCAATTTCGTTCTTTGAATCTGAACCGTTCTATACATTATATTTTAAAAATATCTTCAAAACAAGGATCATAATAGCTTTTTCGAACAAATTGTTTGTTTATTTTGAAAATTGTCCAAAAAATATACAAATTTCTGAAAGGTATCTAAAAGTAGTGGTTATTTTTAAAAAAAGGTATTCTGGTGTCCGAGTGACTGAAAAGGTGTCAAATTGTCACTAAAGTGTCCCAAAGGCAACCCTGTTCGGATGTTACCTACAAAAAATTACAAATAGAATATCTTAAATTATATCATCTGTATTTTGTCACAAGTCAAAAATTAATGTTTTTCGCTTATTTCCTATATATGGATAAATCAACTAAAAATTATCGTGTCCCGAGTAAGTTTTAATTGTCATAAAAAAAATCCTTGCAGTCAAAGTAAACCAAGTATCATTTTCCTTCTTATAAACACTCTTTGAAAGTGTTAAAAGGGGTTGGGTTCAATATCCCGCTTTGTCAAATCTCCTTTTTAAAATCCCGCTTTTTAAAATACTGTTTTTTATAATATCGCTTTTTTTAAATCCAGCTTTTTATAATTCCGTCTCTGTGATTTGTGTCAGTGGATTTGACATTTCCAATTGTTTTTGTTTTCCTCGCATTTTTTGAAATTTTAATTCATTGTTTTACACAATTTCGGTGCAAGATATTTAAATAATTTATAGCCATCACTGCACATCTAGGCAAAAATTGCTTTCGTTTGATATGTAATTTATGCACCTTCGGTTTGTGTGAGCCGAGTAAAATGTACCACAAAAATAGTGTTCGCGGTTTTATTATAAGATAAGAATATAGATATTTGCAAATTACAAAGAGCTTAATTCGTGTACTAAGAACAAAACAAGATGAATTTAAGTTATTTAAAAAGTGATTAATTCTAAAGCATTGCAATAAGATGTACTTAGTAGAGTCTTTTGAGAAATTCAAGAGTAACCGTCTGAGTTTGTTAGTTGGGAAAAGACATTCAGTACTAACTGTCAGAAGACAGACTTCATGCATATTTACAGGGTTACCTACAGGTTTATTCTATAGAACTAACACCGTAATCCATTATGGATTGTAAGCGCCATCTGAAGTAAGTAAGTAAAGTAAGTAACAAAAAAAAAACTCCTTTACAACATAAAACTTCAAATGTTATATAACAAAAACCCAAAGTTTTATCGCAAATAATTATATAGCCCACAGGTGGGCACTTTCCAAACCAACAGAAAGATACCATCAAATTGCAATCACTGTTTTGATAAAAAGCTGCTCTTAAAGCATCATCTATCTAGAAAACAAAATTCCCTATATCGTCCATGTCGGTTATATTCATCGTTTTTCTCGAGTATCATAATAATATATAGAATACTCCACAGACATCAGTTCAATGTGTACTGGGATTGCTCTCATTCCAAGTGCAAAAGAGTTCACTGAACCTAGAAACTAGAAGTATGTGCTACAGCACCAACCGACCGACCGTTGCTGCTCCTGCCTTTAAAACACTATACGGCTCCACACGCGTTTGGACATTGAATTTCCAAGGCTATATAAATTGATGCTTGCTGGGCTTTATAGTCAGACAGAGTCTTTGGTGGAAATTTATTTCGCATTTTTGTAACTTAATAACCAACTTAAATGGAATAGAAAACGCGCACAGAAAGAACATGAAATGGAAGTCATGTTCGTTCTCTTTTTGCTTTCATTGATTGGACAGAGCGAGCCATAGCATAGACATGATACATTTAACCTGGCTTAAGAATAAAAGATACGAATGTCCGCGCACACCTTAGAATGCCGTCTGATCTTGTGTGCTTGTAATTTTACGAGTACCGCAAAGAAGAAATCGAAATGGACCTCACTTGGATATATTATTTGGTTCGAAGACTTGAATGGAAGACAAGGTCGGTCGATGAAATAATAAAATGAATTGTGCGCGCAAAAACAACCATTTGAAGTTGTCGTCGTTGGACTTTCATTGATAACTGTGTGCGAGCAATTGAAAAATAAATCAAATGATGTAACGGATTTTGGAGGCTTGTATAATGTTGGATATTTGTCTTATATCTGATATGGGTTGAAAGATTATACTTCAACGCAACGGAATTGCGCGGTCATGCGAGGCCAAATCAAAATACAGATACTTTAAAATTAATATTGTCCACAAGATGAGAATATTGGTATGTATCGCAAACAAATCTAAGATGAAACCCTTATTCTGAAGGCAGTATAAAAAAGGCATTGTTCCTCATGAACTGATTGAATTCAATAAAGCCTAGGGTGACCTCAGCTTGTAAGTACTTTCATTAGCTTATAGCTTTGTTTATAAGTTGGATCACTATGAATTCTTGAATAAAGTGTTTTTTAAAACAAATTTTGAATCATAACATCGTCAAAAAGTAATAATTTTAAATCTTATTCATAACAAGGCAGAAGCGTTCCCGAAATGATTTCAATTAGCACTTTAATTTAACTTATTCGATTAACCAATTTCATGACATACCGGAAAGACCATGTGTTGTGCCATCTGCACGTTGGACATATAAAAATTATCACTGACACTACAGTCAGAAATATTCTTTCCGACAACTATTTAAATGGGAAAAATCCTTGAAGAAAATTTTGCCTTAGTAATTTTAAGAATGCAGTTAGCTAAATTAAATTGATTTGAATGTATTTTTTTGACACTTGAATTTCAGTTTTCAAGTTATGGAAGCGTTCCCGGAATGAGTTTTTGGCTTTATTAGATGGAATAAAACAAAAACTAATTCTGTTTCAAACAAAGTTAATACATTTGGGAGTTTCATCTCAAACATTTTATCTGATACATCATAAGTAAATTTAATTTATTGTAATTTTGATTTATATGATTTTGGCCCATATGGCAACTTTCAACAAAAAAGGCAAAACCATAATTCGATAATAAGACTTTTTGTTATCAAAAACTTAAATTTATTACTTTGTCATTCACTGACAAAGTTATCCTCTTTTATTTTCTTTTATTTTATTTTATCAAAAATATCTTCAGAATATACGATGGTATTTACTCGAACCAATTTGTATTATATTTATTGTATTTACTCCAACCAATTTGTATTATATGCAGAATATAGTTCTGATAAATTGGTAGAAATTATAAAAAAAAACCTATAAAAAGTTTTTGTTAAGGAAAAAATACTGCCAAATATCATAATATTAGTACATATATATCTCAAATATCTCAAGAATTAATTAAGTGGCGGGTAAATTTTCTTGTACACGGAAAGCTGTTATTAAGAATTGATAAGGCTTTAAGAAACAAAAGCTGCAAAAAAAAAACTTAATGTAAAAAAACAATACTAATTTAGACTTTAATCAACTATTAAAAACTATTCAAAACTGAAATATCTCAAAAACAAACACGCTCCGCAACTTTGGTATTGGCATTGGAAAATCTTGAATCTGTGATATTCTCAAATTCAATCGGGTCTCTTGTTTCCAAGGTTACCAATGGGAGTTACCAGTGTTAATCGTATCCATCAACATCTTTTCATATTTTTTTGATTTTATCTAACAAAAAGTACGTATACGCCCCAGTGTACAAAATCATTAGATTTATAAATCAAAAGATTTGACTCATTTTTATGTATTTTGAACATCCCATAAGTTTGCGTCTTATCACATTTTTTTGTTCATCTTCGCTTCAGTATATCATTACTTCGTTAAAGTTTAGTATAGCTAGAGTCAAGTCCTCAGAATAAGTATTTGTTTAAATGTTGTAGTTATTTTAAAGATAATTTTAAAATATAACTTATTTTCATAGCAAAGCATTTTTATCGCTTATATTTCAGAGTTAAATTCAGTTTATCCTTATTAAAGCCATTTAAAAATAACTCATAAGTAACTACTGTTAATTAATAGCGAAATAAATGTATAAGTAAGATTTCACTTGTGCATAATAAATCATTCATATTCCTATCCACTATCTTAACTACCTTATTATTATAGAAAGTGCATCTCTTAATTTAGTTTGTTTTTTTTTGCTATTTCAAAGATTTTTTTATATCCATTATATTTTCTCCGTACATATAATTATGTATACAGAAAAATCTTATTTCTTAAAAAAAATAAAAAAAAAAATATACTACAAATTCCTTCGAGCCGGATTTGAACCAGCGACCTATGGATATCGACTTATTTCATGAGGCTAACATGTTCGAATTGTTTTTACACTTTCCGAGCACATCTTATCATTATTTACTTCTACAGTCCACCGCTCTACCAACTGAGCTATCGAAGGCGATGCAGCAAGCCTCGCCAATTCTCCAAACAAACAATCGAATTTGCAAACTAAAGACTCTTTGAGGTTTGGGGGCTTGGGGTTTGGAATATCAAAACGATGCCCATGGAGAGCTGTTGTATCTATTTATAGTGTGTAGTGTGTAATTTGTTTGTGTCTGTCTATAAGTTAGCTCTTTAGTTTGACGTCAATTTAATAATGTTATAGCTGAGAGGTTGTGTTTGCTGTTGTCGTTGTTGTTTTTGCATTCTACTCGATTATACTCTCGTATAGATACTTTATTAAAAATTTGCGTGGTGTATTATATTAGATTGTCATTATTGTTTTTGTACCACTATCTACTATAGAGCACTTCAACTTCAACACCAAACTTGCTATTTTGACGCGTTTTGTACAACTCGATGTCTTTAGGCTGGTGTTGGAATAGCCATCGCATTATATCGGTTGAACAAAGCGAAAGTAAATTACTTATATTTGCTGGGCTTTCAATGTTCGATGACGGAGCATGGTTTTGATTAAGAAATGACTGGAACTGTGCAATAAATTAAGATTTTATCTAACTTGAAGTAGGTATTGTGTCTATGAGGATTGAAGTATTTTTTTTATTTATTGATCAATTTTCATTTTGTTCTATGAATTTGCAGTGTGCAGTGCAGTGCAGTATGGATTTTTAGTGTTTTATGTTTTGTTAGAAGATATTTGAATTTAATGGTTTATAACACTTTTTTATGACTGAATGAATATTTTTATAAAAAAAATCTGCTGTGTTGAAATTGAATAAAATGCATTTGCACGAGTGCATCGCACACGTACTTGCTCTTGCAGTTGCTTGGATTGCTAAGAATTTTAATTAGAGTTTTGTAAATGTAGTTTTAGAGAAAATGAAAAAAAAAACGATTTTAAAATTAAAAAAAAAAAAAACAATTTTTTTTATTTTAGTTTTTGTGATGTTTTGGGTAAAGAGAGATTTCATTTTCAGAAAGAAGAATATATTTTTGGCAAAACTTTTGATGCACTGAACTCCAGTCTGAATTTGATTTATAAAGTTCTATTTTCCTTTTTTTTTTGTGGAATTGTGTTATCAGTTCATAAATTGAAAGTAGATACTAAAAATTGAAAATCTCAAGAATTAAAAACATTCTGTCTGATTCTTTTCTCACAAAATTGTGTGATACCCTATTTCTACACCCTTTCATTTTTCTTCCTTGTTTTTAGATTTTGAAAAAAAAAACTAAATATTTAATTAATTTTAAATTCCCAGAAAAGAAAAACTTACCTATGTAGGTGTATATGTACACTCAACGTAGCAAAAAGTTCACATACAAATCTTTTTTAAGACCGATTAAATAGATTTTCTCCAGTGATCTTAAGCATTCGACTTCTTATACACATCCTCCAACTATACAATGATGCCAGCACCAAATAAATAACGACTTGATAGATCTATCCTCTTTATGCAGTCAGTTTAGCTGCTGCATTTTTTTTTTCTTTCTTTCAAAATCCCACCTAAGTAGGTCGGATAGCATGGGATGATTGTCCCCAGAGGCATTTTTTGCATTGATTTACCAAGCAAAATAGAAATGTTGGAAAAAACCAACGTTGGGAACAAATAGAAGCAAAAAAACGGAACACCTAGAAGATACACAATTGAATTGCAACATACACAATGTATATAGGCAAGCCAACGTTAAACGAAACTTCATCATCATATTATAGCCTCATTGAAACAACAACAACAACTACTACTGATCCTCCAAACCGAGTATAAATATAGTATCTCTCTGGGTACTATAGTTGATGGCCATCTCTATATAACAGTTAAAAGAAAACGATCTTCGTCTTCGTCACTCTTATATCATCATCTTTGCATCAAGCATCCCAGATTCTTGCCTTGCTTGATGCATCCATCTTTGTTTGCAACACAGTAGTATTCAAAACAAGACGTCTATCCATCCATCCACTCGATCTACTCGAGCCATTTTATCATCCAGAGAGAGACGGTCGCGGTCCCGGGTCTTCTTCACTTTTCACTTTGAATCGGTAGAGGTAATTACGCCTACGCCATCATGCAACACTTATAGGTTTGTGCAACTTGCATTTCGAGGTGGCTGGATCTGTGAGAGATGCCATCGGCTACATATCACGTTCGGGTAATTAATTAACTGGGCGACATAATGAATCTGGATTTTTCTGAAAATCTTTGGGTATGGTGTGGTGCTAAAGAGTGAAGATGCATCGGTTGTAATCATTTGTCGTTGATGTTGTGGACCCAATGGCCATTGTGACAAAATCCCATTGTTTCACCTGAGAGAGATAATGATAGATTGTGTTTTGTGTTCATGCTCTGGATTTGCATTATGGAACAATGGCACACATGAAGTTGCATGATGTGTGCAATTTATTTTTAAACGGAATTCGTGTTTCATGTGAGTTCACGAGCTTTGCTTCTTTTTTTTTTCTTCTGACGATGTTTTTTGTCGAGTTGTTTGAACTCTGAATTTTATGCAAAATAACAAAATTATAAATATCTTTGTGTCATCAACCACGATTGGAATTTAAAATGGCTTGTTGTTTAAGCAGAAACGATATAATGAAGAAGCCGCTTTTGCGTGTACGATTTCTGTACACGAGTGGCAGGGCACTAGTTAGGAAGGGGTTTGATTGAAGAATCTAATAGCCGCGTTCCTTTGGAGGTGGTTAATTACTCATGACTGCTTAACAAGCGATTTTCTTCATTAAAAACAAATCAGTGCAACTCGTTACCACTCGCGGAGTCATGTTTGTGTAGATAGTATAGTACTTGCTTTTGGTTCTTACCTACTCATAAGTACTTTATCATTTCCAAGGGAATGCGGCTAACCAGAACGAATATCTATTTCGGTATTTTCCAAACAGGTAAGGATGACTTAAACTTCTATTAGGTTTATCAATTCAAAGAGTTGAAGATGAATATTGTCAAATTTCTTCGGATAGCCCCCCCCCCCCCTTGAACCCCTTCGAGATACGTGCATGGGGAACGAGAAAAATCCTACGCAAAAACAATGTACGGTGCGTGCGCAATGCATACCACATTACATTTGAATGTACTAATATTTGTTGATGGCTCAGATGATTTATGAATGAATATGTCATACTTGACCTGAATTTTAAGTACGTTTTGCGTGAGACGGTATCTTCACTGATGATATGATATATCTATTGACGTTAACGAAAAGATACATATACGCTACGCATGGGATGGTTCTTTAATTGAGCTTAGGCGTAGGAGAATAAGGATTTATTTGACACATATTTTTGGAATTAAACGCGCAATCGAGACGGTGGTGCGTGGTAGTAGGCTCTGGGTTTTGTACGACAGCATCGTTCAGGTAGACGAATTGGTTAATTATACTAAAGAACAAAAAACACCACAAAATTGTACACAGAGATCGATTGAGGAAACTGGTGCGAAAATATTCGGGTACAGGAAAAAACTCTCTGTTCCACCAATGAAATGGTTCAATCCCCTTGCATCTTTTAGGGTGAAGTTAACGCTATTAAAATACAAAATTATAAAAATATTCGGGCCTAGCGAGTTATCTGTCGGAGCGGAAAGTTCTGCAATTTAATCCGAATCGGAGAATTTTTGCTCTTCTCTCTCGAAGCGAAAATCATTCGATTCGAAGAATTTTCCACTCTGACGGATACCTCCCTAGGGCCGATTGTCTGGCTGGATGTATCAGAATCTACAGCCTAAACGGATGAACCAGGCGGTTCGATTTATATTAACTTGATGTTTGGCGTTTGTTTTTGAGAATATCCGGAGACTTTTACGGCATTAATATTTTTGGGATAAAAATAACGGTACCTGCAATTAACTGGTATTAGAAAGAATTATTTTCCCAAAAATTTTTGTTCTACGATTTTTATAAAAAAATCACGGCCTCATTTTTTGATAAGGTCTATCTTTTTATGTAAACCATTTTTTAACGGTACCTGCTTTTTTTTAAATTTTAGTTTCCTCCTTTATGACTCACTTGATTTCGCCGTAATAAAGCTTAGTAACAATATTTTCAAAAATTGTTTTTCCAGATTAAGATTTTTTTTTTTTTTTAATTATTATTATATGTTGTAAGTTTAATAGTTTTAAATAATGAAAATGAAAATATTCGAATTTTTGTTTTGCAATATCTTTTGAAACTTTTATTTGCGTAGTTTTTGGGAAGTTTAAAAATCCGATATTTCAAAAACTTTGCATAATAGAGCAATTATGATACTAGATTCGAGTTCAAAAAATCAAAATCTCTTGCTGGCTGATATTTATGTCATTCAATAATAACTGTAATGTTTTCTTACTTCGTTTTAAAAAAAGAGGATTTAACCAAAGAGAATCCATCTCCAAATTTTCAAAAATCAAAATTTTTTTTGAAAGGAATTGAAGTTAATCGATTTAAAAAAAAAGGTGGTTACATAGGGGAGAAGCGCTGAGGAAAGAAATTCCTTTTATTTGTTTTCTTACGTTGCAGACTTCGGGGATCAATAAATAATAAGAAAAGAAACCCCTATTAATAATAATTTTCGATTTAATTAAAAATAAATTCTTTACCAAGATCAATATAATTCCCAATCATCATTTATGTAGGTCGAAATTATTACTAACTCCCAAGTTAATATGTGTCATTGCTTTCGTCATTTTATCGCTTCATCCATCAAAAGCGTTGCATGTCATCATATCAACTTTCTATTGTCCTAATCTATATAACTTTTTACATAAATGTCTTCTTCCATCAATCTCATTTAAATGTAATCAATCATATAAATATGCCACCGTTACTTTTTTTTCTTGTTTTAAACTTCGACTTAATTTCATTCGTGTTATGGCCTCGATAGATCTACCAAAGCAAATATACACCTTTTTAGAGGACGTACCATATTCATAGCCAAGCCATCAATGCAATATCTTGTCTATAGATCTTTATGCAGATAAACATCTAGTCCACTAGACATCCAATGACCAGAACCACAACATACAAACATAAATTCTCTTCAATTCCATAGAATTTTTTTTGCTTTGCACGCATTGAATGGATAATCATAATTTTGCCGACCATTGCAATTGGAACTATGTACACGATTATTACGAGTACCACTCTCAAGCAGGCCTAAGACTCGCACAATAATCGAAAGTCCTATACCTATATGCCCATGGATTTCACCGCATATCAAGTTGGCACGAATGGTTGGTTAAACATAAACATGCATGGCATTCACACCTTGTGTTGAAAAAACACTGCACTCCACTGACTGGACGCAACATGTTAGCCTAACTTATTCATTGGACTTTGATGCTGTATAAACGCATTTGGTTTTATTAATAAGATTGTTTTTATCTTGTGGTTAATGCGAATTATTTACCAGATTTTAATAGTTTTTTTTTTCTCAAAACGGGTCTGTTCGATTTCCTTTTTGCATGCACATATGGTTATAATTACATTTTTTTTATGCATTTCAAAATCAAATATTTCATATATGTATCTACCTAGAGAGAAATAAACTCTCACTAAATCGGTTCTAGCGGCTATTTTAGTGGTTGACAGTGGTTGCAACTGAAAGTGAATTAAAATGGAATGTGACAGCTGCTACATAGGCAGCAGGAAATACAAGATTTAAAAAAAAAATCAACTCAAGCAATATCTTACAAATAGGTTTTGCTTCAAGCTTCGAAGATTAAGCACATAAAGTTTTTTATTGGCCTTTGAGTTATTTTCAACTATCGATGGTTATCATGGTATAAAGAAGACAAGGTATGCCTGACAGTTTATTCGACTGCTTCGTGACTGCATCGAGAGTGAAAAATCTGAATTTGAAGATGAACAAAATCAACCAAAACAATAGCAACACAATGTGACGTCACATAAAATAAAAATGGTGACCCTTCATCTCTGACATATGTCAGATTCGTCGCAAAGTTATAAACATTTGAACTTATGGGCGATTCGCTGAGCGATGAGCGACGTCATTCTGTTACCGATGGGCGATGTCCATACAAATTTAATCTGTCAACGACGAGCGATGCATTCTGTTCAGCTCTTTAAGCTGCAAACACAGCTAAAAAGTATGAATTTGACAGTTGAATAAACTTAATAACTCGAATGTCAAAAAAAAAATAATAATTTAACACACAACGTGTTTGTATATTTAAGATTGCTTAAGTAAAATAATAGAAATATACAGTTAGATAAAATTTCATTGATTTGTGAGTTTAACTCATTTGAGGGGTTTTCTTTTATATTTTCTCATAAATTAGGTAATATTTTGTCTCTCTTCAATTGATGAGGCTACTATACGAACCCCTGATATACTTAACTGGTTTTATGACTATATAATAAGGCAAACCATCCAAAGGCAGACACCTACTCAATGAACACTTAATATAATTTATGGCAAAATTTATAAAAGATTTTCTGTAGATTAGATATGGAAATGAAGTTGACCTTTTTTTCGTTTATGAACCATGACACATTGTATAACTTTGATTTGGGTTTAATCGCATGAAATTTATTTCCGATGACAGTTAAAACAATAAACAACATATTACTCTGACAAAAATATTAGGGGTATTCATGCAACCTGGTAAACTCTTGGCAAACGTGGTAAAGTACAATATCTGGTAAACTAACTGTTCGTGGATAGCTATTAAAAAATAATCGTGAATTAATTTGTTGACCCTTTGACCCTATCTTTCCTGAACTAGATATGCTGTTAGGTATCGTATGGGCTCTGTTTGGTAATATTTTTTTCTCTATAAAACCATAAATTATTCTTAAAACAGAAATGCAATGCGTTCGACATTGATTGAACTTATGTATGTACAAAATAAAAGTTATCTAACAGTAATTACAGCAAGATCGCAATCCTCAGCTTGATTTAATCGTATTATCATTCTTATATACAAGTTTTCCTTGCACATCTAAAAAATACATATTTTCTTTCGCAAATTGTCAATCTTGATTCCGATTCTCTGATGTATGCGATTACGTGATCGTTGTGCAGCCGAACACGTTTTTCTTTACCAGATCACGAGCATCTTAGAATTGGCATCATCTTCAATTGAGGAACAAGTTAAACTTGCAACCATAACAGACACGATATTATTATTATGGTTGTAAAAGATTAAGAAGAATTTTTTTTCTGTATATGAATACTCGTAGCTTCATTATGTTTGACTTGAATAAGTTTGAATCTATAAATTTATGAATTCAAAAATTACAAAATGATTATATAATTTAAATTTATCATTGTAGAATCTAACCGTTACTTATGAGCATTTTATATCAATAAAGAAAGACAAACATTCTTATAACAAAAAGTAAAACTATTTTGATATATTTAAAGAGCTAACCATTTAATACTTTTCTATTGTGTTAACTAATAAGCCCTCGTTATCGAACAAGCTTTTACAATGGCGCCCAACAAGAACTGGGAATCATTTAAATCTATCATTAATATCTGTCACATTTTGAAAAAGAAAAAAAACATAAAATAATAAACGAATAAATATAAATACTTATATGTATATTATGAATTTGCATAAATTGCTTAATCTAACATATGTTCAACACAAAAAAAAAGCGATCAATATTGTGAGAGCATTAAAATTCCAAGCACCATTGTTGTAAGATTTTTAAGTAAAAGAATAAAATGTTGACTGTCAAAAAGTTTAATTTACATCATTAGAAATAAGATCACTGACCTTTTAGTTGGCCAAACAAAATAAGATATCTCAGCAAAATGAACTCATGTTTCTGTTATTTAAATGTTATTAAATATTTAAACATACATAGTAGGCCTTATCCAGAAGTTATTAGTTTTTTTTTTTTTAATAATAAAATCATGCAAATATGTAAGGAGAGTAGGCTTTCAATGAATACCATTAACTTATTTAGAGCAACTATACAGGGTGTCCCACAGTCGCCGCCACATACGAAAACCATGGGTTCCTGAGGTCATTCTAAGTCGAAAAACTCATGGGGCAATATTCTCGTGTTCGCTTCTTTTTCAACAAAATAAACTGGGCCTTTATAATTAAACATATTTTCACTTAAAGACCTCTGTGACAATTTTTAATAAAATGATTGTCCAATATTTTTGTGCAAAACTACATTCCAACATTTTATCTAATAGAATATGTTCAATATTTTTAAAATCCTGCAACTGAAACCAAAGTTACGAGTTCTGATGACCAAAGCAGACAATTTTGTTGAATTTTGATAAAACTCTTTTCAAGTTTTTGAAGCTTTTATAGAATATACAGTCAATTGTGATATACCAAATAAAAAGTAATAAAAAATTATGTTTTATTACTGGTTGAATATTTTTATAAACGCCGGTAAAGAAGTATAACATTAAAAATTAATGTGATTTTTTGTATCGAAATCATAGGATTTTGAGAAAAATACGGCAGGTACCGTTATTTATGTCCAAAAAAATTTATTCAAAAATGCCTCCAAAAAATGCCATATTCTAAGTTTGAAGTAAAGCGATCCATCCTTTTAGGGTAGGGCTTGCAGACCGACGAACGACAGACACTCTTTTTTCGCATTCTCTATCATCGTTATAAACAAAAATTGCTCAATATGTTAAAGTCAACTACTGTCAGGAATACAACCATTTGGAACAAGAAGAAAGAGCTAGGCAAAAGCAATTTTTTGTTAACTTATTTGATTTCGAACTATATTTGTACTTTTATAGGAGTACGATAATTTTTGTTTTTTTCCTTTTCTAGAAAAATTTTTAGGTACTTTCAGATTAAAAAAAAAAAAAAATTGCGCCCCACAAAACAATGGTTTTCCATGTGGCTACAAATGTCAACCTCCTTGATGCGGAGTTATGATTGTAATATAAATTCTAACGCAAATTCCCGCTTTCGAGAATTGGGAATTGATCTGTGTAGGTAAATACATTTACAAAAACAGTTAATTTAATCATTTATCTTCATTATGTCTTCATTTCTAATCAACTTTAAAACAATTATCAAAATCTAGAAACAGTTGTACCTACCATTAATTGAAAAATATGTATATCATTCGTTAAGAAGAAGAACATCTGATCGATTGAATATTTTTTACTATAAACATAGAAATGGAGTTATAAAAACTTCGACCTTCTTTTATTATGTCATACACATTAAAGTAAGCTCATTAGGACATCAAGGTGAAGCAATTAAGACTATTTAGCATCAAAATAAAAAGATTCAAATCTTAACACCTTCCAACTTACAACCAAGTTTTCTTTTTGTTACCACTATAGATAAAACTACAAATAAACCATAAAAAAAAACTTACGAATAAAAGCCGCAAGAGGAATAAAGGAAGGTAAAAAATATCTTTTCATAAAGCTAAGATTTATTTAAAATGCATAATTCTTTTTTAATTAGATAGAAATATACAAAATGAAGATTGAATTAAAATACAAAATTATAGTTGGAAAGGTGCCTTAAAAGATACTAAAATGTGAATGGTGGTTTATTATTCTAAAGGTCGTTAAACTCAGCCACCCTTCAATTGAAATTTAAAGACATTTAACCTATTTACGATAATAAACAAATTGTATTAATTCCAAATTATTTTTACGGAAATAAAAACAAAGTATCAGGCATTAAATCGAATCTTTAAAATGAATATCAAAGGCAAATTCGTAAAATATAACCACTTTGAGATAAGAATCTAGAATCTGAATTGATTAAATTGAATATTGAAATAATAAAATCCTCAACTTAACTAACCAATTACCTGATACAGATGTATACCTATGTATAAGCTTTATCATGTATGCAATCAGCCTTTGCCTAAATTTTAGATAGGTATTACTAGTAAGAGTTACGAGTATTAAATTTTGTTCAATGTCTGATTTTATCTTACTAAATGCTCTTGAATCAAAATAAATCTCAAGCCAACAAAAGAAGTGCCACGGCTCAAATGAGATTTTTTTTAAATTAAATATGGAAATAAGAATAAAGAAGAAGTAAATCAATAATAATATGTAAACATTTGTATATTCTGTTTCTGGGGGATTGTAGGTTTAAATATGTACTTTGTCTGATTTTAATACAACTTGGTGGAGAAGTAAGAACCTACATGTATTTAAGTCCAAGGATAAACAAAGGTTATTTTTAGGTACCTACTTAAGTAAAGTTATGCATTCGAAAAAAAAACAAGTTGAGAAAAAAACAAACAGACATATTTTAAATAAATTTTGCTGGACCAATATAACGGTACCTGTTATATACCAATTTTAGATAAACTTATTTTTCTCAAAAATGGCTCCTAACGATTTCGATTAAAAAATCATGGTCAGTTTTATCCTATCTATCTTTTTATTAAAACCATTTTTTTTTTCAAAAACAGCTATACGTTCCATAAAAGTGTTTTTGTTTAGTAACAAAATTTTCCAAATTGTTTTTTTATTTTTTGTATAATTTCAAAAAAATTGATTTTTTTCGAGAACGGTCCATTACTTTTTTTTAATTCGTTTTTAGATGAACAAAAATAATATCCTTAAAAGTCGGGTAGGTAGGTAGGGTAGAAGGGGGATCATTTGCCAGTGGGGTGCATTTGCCAATCGATTTTTTTGGTCAAATCAACTCATTGTTAAATATCGAAAAATAGGTTTTAGTTAACATAGATTAAGTTGCACTTCTGAAAAATTTGACAGTTCTCTGCCATAAAACAATGGAGTTGGACATGTATGTTATATTTTTATCCCGGAATCTTAAATAGCAACGTACAAAATTGTCGTAAATGTGTAACGTTTTTCTTTTAAAATAACTTTTCTTTACTAAAATCGGTTGTAAAATATATTTCCTGCAGTATGTAGAATTGATTATTATTTAGTTTTTATCAAAGAAAAAAGTTATCCCTTTTTTTTTTTTTCTTAACTGCATTTTACGTAGGGATGCTTTGCCTAGCAAAAACACTTGGTCGGGTGGCAAAGCCACTTCAAGGGGTGCCTTTGTCAATGGCAAAGCCAATTTGTGGGGTGCCTTTGCCATGGGCAAAACCATTTCGTGGGGTTCCTTTGCCAGTGCCAAAACCACACATGGGTAGTTCTTGCCAATGTGAAAGCTTAACTTATAAAATGTATTCTCAGTATTAAGTTCAATAAATACATTTTTTTTTTTACTTTTTCTTAGTGCTGAGAGAACATAATTGTATTGGATTTGATTTAGGCACTTGGCAATACATCCCCCACCCCATGGCAAACCATCCCCACCAGGGAGAGGCTTTGCCACATCACTTTTTTTTAAATTTAATTATTTAAAATAGATATAATTAAAGTATCAACTTGAAATATATGTACTTTTGAATGAAGATAATAAATCAAATGAACATATAAAATATTAAAAAAGTCTAGACCACGAAAAATCTAAGTGTGAGATCGATACCCAGGTAAAAACTCCTCCTCCTATCCTACTTACTTTAACTACGTATACTTTGAAGAATGGTACTGATTTTCAAAATAATGGAGATATCCAAAATAAAAATAAAAATCAGTATTTCATTTTTTTTTAACATAGTAACCCGCAAAAAGTTACATTATTTTGTAGAACATTATATACCAATGTAAATTCATACTTTTTATACTAAAGATAAAGGATTTTCCTATAACACTTAATGATTCATTCATACGAACTCACAGTTCATGAATCACATATTGAAAAGTTATTGAGCATAAATGATTCTTTTGCCAAAAAAAAAACGTATTTGTGATGCAGATGTATTTGATGACTTTGCATGTGGACATTGAATCAAGTATAATTCACTGACGCTGCATTCAAAGGACAAATTGAAACAAATTCACTGGGCAGTGAAGCTAAAGTCTTTTCTTCATAAGTATAAATTCTGGATTCTGCAAAAAAAATGGAGAAATGTCTTTTTAAAAATCATAATTTTTAAAGCAAATCAATTTTTTTTTTTCAAAAAATATAAATTAATAGAGATATGAAATGACATACAGTATTTGTGGATCAATTGTTTTAAGTCATTTTAAAAATAAATTTACAAGACCAAGTAAGTGCGATCCGGTCGTGCATTTTATTTTTGCTTTATTAATTAAATAAAAGATGCATATCTTTTTTCGCATGTATTTTTAGCCTTTTGTTTTAATTGATTCCCTCGTAGGGGATATCAAAGAAGTTTGATTCGGTATATAAAAAAAAACGATGGACAGAAAACTGTATTGATTTTTTTTTTGTATTTGCGGTCTTAACTTAAACTAGGCTTATTTTATTATATCAAGTGAATAAAAATCACTTGCAGAAAAACCAATGGTTACCTTGCCTTTAGTTATTTATTTAGGTATATTGTTTATTAACATAAACAAATAAAATTATTATTTAAAAACTAATCATTAAAAACTCATTCTCTAAAAGTAATAATAAAAATTATGAAAAATACCAATAGATTAAGCATAAATATGTAGAAGCTTTTTTTCAAAAAAAAAAAAAATAATAACGCAACTCACCTGTACATAAAAACCACCAGGTGAATATAATTTCAATTCGATGTCTATGCTAGAATCTAGTATAGAAGATCTTCTTCCTTTCATATAAGTATCTAATGGATACAAAATATTCTCAGTGTGTGTAAATACTATAGATACTCTGTGAGAAGAAGGGTTTTAATCCAAACTTTAATAAAACCAAACACAAAAGAATACAAACAGAGAAAAAAAAAACAAACTTAATCACTTCTCTTTGGACTTAGATATTTTCTTTTTTTTTTATTATTAACTTCTTCCTTTTATAGATATTTCTTGTATTTTCTTTCTTTTTTTTGTTGTTTAAATTTTCCAAATACACATGCTACACTTACGGACCACTGTATAAAAGAATAACAATAAAAAAATATTAATCTACGAGTATCTTTTCTTATTTAATTTTCTCTTTTTTTGTAGTTGCTATAGATAGATGGATATTATTTGTTGATGGATATATAGATGTATACTCGAATTAATGGATAAATAAATCAAAAAGGCATTGGCTATGACGATCAAATACGATCTTTGCCTTCCTCACTGATCTTCAAAGTTGGTATAGTCTTTGAGATGATGAAAGCCTCTTCCACTGGCAGTTTGGTAGTTTTCACTTTTTCAATGCAAATATTTTACAGAATTGGTAGAGAAACTAGCATATGATAGGTAAGTATATTGAACCGTACTTAGATACAAATAATAATTTGAATTTTAATATTTCATGGATAGTTTGGACGGACGTACACAGTATATTTCTCTCTCTATATAGAACCGACGATCGCAGAGGTTGAACTCAACTGAGACTTGGTAATTTTGATCTCTCAGAGTCGAGCCCCGGCTTCGGATCGGATATAAAAAAAAAAGAAGGAAAACGAAAAACTAGAAGAAGAGCGAATAATGGAAAAATAAATTTCAAGCAAGATATACAGACACGAATCTTTTTCTCATACATGCATTTTCTTACTCTGCTCAGGTGTATCTTGTACATAGTTAACCAATCTACCTGTTGTCTTGTGTTAAGTTTGAACCTCAGCTCTTTTGATTTTTCTTTCTTTTTCCACTATACTAGATACACGTTCTTTGTTGCTTGTGAATCTTTTAATAGTTCGTTCAGTTTGGTTTGGTTTGGTTCGGTTGCATGTAACTTTACTACTATACCTTTAGTTACTTTGTTGTTGTTTGAGGTATATATGTTGTGTTAAACGAGTAGCTTGTGACAACTACAAGAAACAACAACAAAAATAACAACATTTGACTACTTCAAAAGAATCACTTCAATCCGATCATTCCGCACTGATGGAAAAAGAGAGAGACCTCTTTAACTTTAACTTTAACTTTGTGGGAATGGAATCAGCAAAGTGTGACCATAGAGGACATGAGCATTCGTTTATGGTTGCCCGTCTTTCTATAGATGGGATATAAATGTTGTGAATTTGTTATTCGAGTCGAAAGTGCTGCTAGAGCTAGGGTGCATGATGCATGGTGTTTGCGGGATTGAGCTAGTGCGAGACATGTTCAACCTCATCATTTAATTATGGGGTGTAGTTGGTTAGATCTTACGTAAATTGTCATAGATATCTTCTACGTCTTGTACATGTACACATTATATTTATATGCTTATTTGAAGTTAAGTTAAAATTACATGTCTTGTAAGGATATGAGAAAAAAATGTTGGGAATTTGCAGCTTTTTAATTGCAATTATTTTTTTTTTTTTTCAGTAGAACCAGATTTCATTATTTAAAATTATACTGCTTATGTTACACAAATTATGATTTTTTGTCAAAGTTACATGATATAAAATGAAAAAAATATCTTAGTTATGCACAATAAATTCCTCACTGCGGATCTGATTAAAGAATTGCATATAGTGGACCGCGGGAAACAACGATCAAAGTCCATCTCTAAAATATGATTATTTTTCTTTCATTTTTACATTTTTAATAGATTTTGGCTTTTGGTTTTCTCATTTTAATATTTTAATTTAAATAAACTTTTCATCTAGGTGGAAATTGTTGGAAGCAATATCCTTACTTACCTTATCCCAAAATTCCCAACGAAGTCCATTTGCGGTTTAAGCACTATCTTGAACAAAATCTTGAATCACTAAACGCTCTTTCACCCAAAACTACAGGGTGGCGCACGGGACAAGCATATAGTAAAACGGATATTTCATGATGACTCAAACTTGTTTCCGTATAAAAAGTCTAAATCACAAGCAAGTTCACTTCTCAGAATTTGTCTGTTCGCGTGGAATTTTGCCAAAAAAAAATTACATCCAATTTCGCATCACACGTTCTTAGTGTGATGCTTCCAGATGCGGCAAACATATTCATCAGCCTCATAATGGTTCACCTAATCAGGGGATACCGCCAAACTCAAGCCTTAATTGTATTTGGACGGAAATGATGGACTGCAAAGCATGGTAACGTTGCACTATACAAATCCTTTTTTCAGTATCCCATTTTGATAAATCTTAATAGTAACCTGCAAATTAAAAAAAAAGCCGATTACTCACACAGAAAAAGTTTTACGTTTAATTTTTGTAGCACGATTCGTGCACCACCCTGTATACTCTTATCGTTATCACCAAAGACCTCTCCAGTCTTCAATGCTGCTTCTTCATTTACACATACAATATTTTTGTTCTTCGCCTTTATTATGTAGTACATAAAAGTGTATTTGTATGTAAATATTATGTTACTCTTGGCCATATTAAAAAAAAGTAAATTTGGTTTGGATTCACTTAACGCTTCACTAATTTTTTTTAATAATTAAAGTCAGGATAATCTTTAAGAATTATGTTATGTGATGACGTTCAAAAACGAATATAATTATCGTTAAACTCAGCTATTGTTATAAAAAAAAATATGCAGCATGCAAAATATATTTCCTTTGGGAAACTACCCACTGTCAACTAATTTAAATAGGTATTGAGATACCCTTTGAGCATTCACACCATCCATGATTACGCAAATTATTTGTGTAATTGGATGTCACTAGTCGCTAAAAACAAATGAGTTTACTTTAACATATTCGATTTTTTCATATAGATACGAAATTGGTTCAATGTCCAACAAAAGAGATTTCACGCTTATGATCTCTTTTTTAGTTCAATAAATACATGAAAATAATTGTCTTTGTAAATTTATTTTTATTTCAGTTGAATTTAAAAAAAACAAACATTTCATTTGTAAACCTATGTCCTATAATATAATACATATTTTTTTTTTATTGTAAACAATACACTCTAAACTACTTTTTAAGTCTTTTTATTTGATACACTAATACAATGTTTATTATTATATGATATATATTTTTTTTTTTTTTTTTTTTTTATATTTCAAAAATTTCGTCAATGTTTCATAGATTCAACAATATAAGCTTTTATGATTAAATAATAGACAACAATGATATTCGATTGATAGTTTTACAGTTAAAGGTAAGCGTTAAATTGACATAGTTTTATTAAATTTTGTTAACGATTTTATTGAACGAAAAGAATCTTTATTTAAATTTTTAAGCTTAAGAAGCATAATTTGTTTATTATTAAAATAATTTTTCACTGTGGTTAAAGCATTTTGATATTTTTATTGATTTTATTATTATTTCATATTTATAATTTCAAGAAATTTGCGCATTTACTATAAAAGCAATTAAATTATTTAATTTTTAAGCATTTTGATCAAACAGTGGTATACATAATTTATATGTATAATTCACTGAATACTTCTTCATCTATCTAAAACTATTTTATGTTTATATTTTTTTGTTTGTATAATTTATTAAAATCATATGCAAAACAACACTTCTTTTTTTTTTTTTTTTGACTTAAATGCATAACTATTACATCTAATATTTTATTAGTTAATTTAAAAATATTAATTTTAATAGTCTTGTATAGTAATATAATATATAATATGTTTGTTTGTCTTTGTTTGTACGTTCATCAATCACAGATTTTCAAATATGAATTTTCTTCTTCTTTTTTTATAAATTAAAGTATATTTCTTTTTAGTTAAATTGTTCATTTCAATCGGTGAGCGATATAATAGTACTTACAAGTTACAAGATATAATTTGTTTGTTGTTAGTTTTAGTGATTTCAGTAAATTTTTGTTTTTGTTTTTTTTTTTTTTAAGTCGGAGCAAATGCAATTAGTTTTTATTTTACGAAGTTTCAAGTTTAAGAAAAAAAAATTGTTTTATTTAAACAACAACTTAACAATAGAACACTTTTTGAAATGATGTATAAAATAAGGAGCAAAAAATAAAGAAAAAAATGTAAGTTAAGAGAAATGATACTCGTTTTTATTCGAAATGTTGGAACACGATATTTTGGCGGTATAGTAGTACAGACTTCACAAGTTATGAAATACATTTTTTTTTCATGTTTTTTTTTTTATTTATATTCATCCCTATTCATTTGTGGCATAGACAACCATTTTAGATCATCAGCCCTTAAGGTATTTCTGTGATCAAGAATATTCAGTTCAGTTCAGTTGAGACGCTCTGATTGTCCGACCAACTGTCACAAAAAATCTAACTTTTTCAAATTATTTGTGACATTTAGCCAATCAGAGCCTCTCAACTAGGGCCTTACTACATAACTCGATGCTACTTTTAGATCTATTCGAAAGTAAATTTTGACAAATCTTACCAACGAAGAATTTGGCACGACTAGATTTTTTAAATATTCGGCTGTCGCGGAAATACAGAGGTGCGATTTTGCGAATTCTAACGCTTTTCTTTGTAGAATCGAGTTTTATATTTGGACCCCTGAATGTTCGTGAATCCGGATTATGAAAAGTAGTTATGTGATCACCTTTGTTGTTAGTTAGTTGGCTCGCTTATGGGTTTTTAAGATTTTAACTTCGGTTTTGGGGATCAGTCGCTCATATCACCAAATTTGCAACAGCAAAAATTTAGTGCGAAAAAGTACAGCTTTTTTTGGAGCTAGCTCAATTTTTTAGGTATCTTAAATTTAATTTTGTTTGGATAGTAAAAAATAATGAGAAATATTAGGAGTTTCTTTAGTTTTTATGAATAACCTGGTGCTGTCGTAACTTTTGGCATATGAAGAGCATTTTCTTTCTCTATTGACAAATCAGACAAGAAGTCGAATTCTGGGACATAAACCTTAATTTATGCAATATTTGTTGGGCTATGGATAACTAGCTTGATCATGCAAGTATGTACCTTCTATTTATTGGTACACATGAAAAGACCGGTAGAAGAAGATAATAAATTCACTTGACTCCGTTACTCTTAGTCAAACCAATAAAAACGTGAAGCAATAAAGTAAAATAATTAATTTTTAATGAGACTTCTTAACAATTTCTAATCTATTTTTTTTTTTTATAAAAAGCAAACAATTTCTAACGAGCTATGTTCTTAAAGAAAATCAAAATAACAAGAAATTAAAACAGTTAAAATTAAAACTATAAATATTAAAATTTAAAAAAAATACATAAAACCTTGCTTTAAGCAATAATGCATTCAAGTTTTGACATCTTATCAACACTGGATATTAAATATTTCTTTCAATTCGCCTATACTACTGTTAAATTGAGCATTGGTGGTTTAGCACTTTCAAAAAAATAATATTAGAATTAAGCGCTTTAATAAAAAAAAAATGGAATATTTAACTATGATATGTTGCGCAGCAGCATTTTCTCTATGAAAAGGCTGAATCATGCCTAAACTGAATTCTAAATTTCACTGTTGTGATGGCGTTGCAAAACATTGTTGATCCTCAATTTGAGTGGGGAAAAATCAATTTTCTTAAATCTAGGCAAGGAGGTGAACTTTTTCACATTACTGAGATCATTACTTGTTGTATTGCTTTTGCTGCCTTTCGAGCACTTATCAATGTATTTGTTATTTGGAGTGATTCTCGCCAGGGTTGCATACTTTTGATAGATCCTGGAGGCACTTTCGGAGCCTTGCATGCAATTACTCTTTAAATCCGATTCATTTTTAGTATCATCGAATTTGAAATCGATATTTTGCAGAGCAGCAAGATTGAGAATCCTCTGGGATTGACTGTGGGCCAATTGATGTTCGGCAAGTTCATCGATGTGCCGTGTAACTGTGTACACGTTTTCGGAAATTTTTCTCGCCATCAGCGGCGAAGACGATGCCTTTTTAGTTGGAGTTCCATGGTTGTCAATATTGTCGCCAACAACAGTGCCTGTGGAACGCAAACGCTGGTCAATGATCTTTTGCGGGGATGATATGTAGAGATTTTCGCGGCGAATGACTTTAATGTTTGCCAAATGACGGAGATTATTCGAACTTGTTGTTGTTGTTTTTTCAGCAATCGATGGACTGCGACGTCGCGTTTTGGCTGTGTCACAACTGTTCGGATAATATGATGGAACTTTATCATCAATGCTTATCACCGATTTGCGCGGCGTTTGATAGTAGCTCTCATCGAGATCTGCAGCGGATTTCTCTCCCCCAGATGACAGACATATTCCAATGTTCTCATAGAGATGTGCTTTATTTAAAGCGGAAGAATTGGCCATGTTTTCATAGACAGCACTTTCATTGTGAGATTCTTGCTCTTCATCCTGCTTATCGTCGTCTTTTTGATCATCATCGTTTTCCTTGTCACTATCCGATGATTGTTCCTTGACAATTGGTGCCATGGCGCAGTAACCAGAATTATCATCAATGAGAACTTGTTGCTGATTGCTTTTGATATTCAAATTCGAGCCAACCAAATTAACACTCGATGAATTGCAAGAGAAATTGAAATTCGGTTGAATCTGTTCGGATATGTTTAAACTCTCCAACGAATCACGTTTCGGTGGTGGTGAATTGTCTGTGTGCACTACGATCTGTATTGAGGAATCATCAAGATTTTCAAGCGGTAGCAATTCCGAGGATAGTGAGATATTTTCGTCCAAATTTGATAAATCTTCAAAAACATTGATTTTAGATAAATCTGGACTGGAAAAACTATTGCGTTTGTTGGCCATTGCTTTTTTGCGGGCCAATGTTGTATTGTTTGTTTTGGGTCGCAGATGACTATTTGGTGTATTCACATAGAATTGTTCAGGGGGCTGCTCTTTGTCGGGACTTCCTTTGATAAGATCTTCAGCATTACTCACCTGACCTTCGCTTACACTTTCAGAGCGTTTCGAACGTCCGAAGATGTTTTCTAAGACATTTTTGTATTTTTTCTTCTTTGCCATTTCAGATTCTGGATTTGTATTGGAACGAGGAATGCCAAGGTCTTGTTCAAATGTGTTGATACGTTTTCGTGGTGGAAGTGGGGGTGCTGGTTCAAGGGTCTCCTCCCTTAAAATTGGAGAGAAAAAAACATTTTTAAATTTTTAAAATAAATCTATATTTGGCGAGGAAAGAAAGAGTATTTCGTATGTTAGGATCATTTTATTTAAATATGCAGACACAAAAACGCATAAAATATGAGCTGCATACAAGAAATGCGACAACTTATTGTACAGAAGTACTTCTGGCTGAAATGCCTAATCAGTACAATCGAATAAAAAGCTCTGCGTTCAAAGAAATTGTATTTGATGCTAAATGAGTGTACACACAGGCTAGAGGCTTTGAAATTCCTGAAAAGCAACAAACAGAAAAAAAAACAACAAAAGTGGATTATCTTAATAGCCGGCAGTGTAGGGGTAATCTATTTCCCACTAGTTAGAGTATTCCTGCAGCCGTTTTCTCACAAGAAATTAAAGCTATTACAAGACGAAATTGGCCTACAAAAAAACATACGTGCAAAAAGAAATATGAAACGTCTGTTGGAGTTCACGAGAGTACATTTGAAAAAACCGCTCACATTTTAGAATTAAATATTCTGAAGGGACAAATCCAACTTCAACGTCTTCGGATACGATATCTAGCGTTGTGTGGAACGGCCTGTTGATACAGAACTCGATCCAAAACCAAACGATTGTAAACACAAAGCGCGTTGACATCATTGTAACTCCTTAGTGGACATTTTATTGGTGTGGGGTTAGCCCTATCTAGCGAATTGAATGACAATTGGATCAGTTTAGTAACAAGGACATATTGGAAAGCGTTTCATTTGTAAATATGAAATTAAATAATAGTAAAATAGTAATAAAATCACACCATTTAAAGTTATAAGAATTTAACAAAAATCCTTACTTTGCAGGAAAAGAGATCGTTCTTAATTAGTTCGCCACAACTGTAGATCTCAGGCGTTAGAACTTGATGAAAAAATGAAACTGAAGCAAACTAGGTTATAATTTGTCCTTCCTTGTCAAGAAATCGGCTTTAATTTTATTTCATCAGGCTCATATTGCTTATCATGTGCTCATAGTATGCATTTTAAATAGCTGCTGTTACACTAAAAAACAATTGTAATGTTTTGGAAAATCCATAAAAATCATTAGGTTCATTATGCATCAAGAGTGGTTGATGTTTCATGTGGTAATTTTTATTTTTTTTATTTTTATCAAAAACTTAGCAACCGTCGACTGAAAAGTAGTACGTTTTTTGTATATGCTGATAAATCCCCAAACTATCCACAGACAGAACATTATGCTTAAATATATAAAAAAAAATAATTTCATATCTTCAAATTAATCATCTTGCGGATAAAAATATGCCGGGTTTTTTCATTGTACTATTGTTTTTGTCCCGGCTAAGCTTTATGTGTATTGTGTATACATAAGTAGGTTCAAGTATTCTATTTTAATAATTTTCTCATGGATTATTCATTTTTAAGGCTGCGATTATTCTTTAGTCAAAAATGAGGTTCAAGGTTTTGTAATTTGTGTTAGTATTTGATGCATGGCCATTGCTCAAACTTCAATCTCATTTTCTGCAAAATGAAACTTTCTGACTTAACCGCTTTGTACTGAACAGCAGAGAATTTTCTTCAACAAAGTGATTTTAAGAAGTCTTGTTTTTTGTGGCGTTGAGAAATCTCAAACTATCAAGCTAAACAAAGAATTTGACTCCAGAAAAAGTCGAATGTGTTCCGTTAATGTTTTAAGACTGACCACAAAATGTAATGAAGAATATTGTAAAGCTATCTACACCGTTTACTACAATTTCCCAAGCTTGGTAGCTGCTAATGGCCGTTACTACTTGTCTGGCATGAAAAACCTACACATTCGTGTAGCAGAAATTAGGCATCGTGGTCGAACCAAAGATTAAGTAGATCGATACGTTGCTGGCTTTAAGACTGTCAGCATTGTATATATATTCTTATATTACTATCAAGACGGAAAACAATGGTAGGTTATATATACAATGCTGTCAGCTATTTATTGTTTGCCAGAAAAAATACAATACTTTTTGCAAAATACCAAATAATTAACATAAAATCCTACAAAATACGAACTCACCTAATGGCCTTGCAATCAAGAACTGCAGGTTTCATCTCCTCATATATACCAGATGCAACTGATCCGCGTGGTTGTTGCACCAATTTTGTATCAAGTCCATCAGGTATCTCCTCATAGATGCCTGACATTCCAGAAACACGTCTTGACCAATTAATGCTAAAAAAAAGAACAAATTTTGATTGGAAAAACAAATACCTAGAAAAACTAAAAAAAAACTTACCTATCACCATCTGGGATTTTAGGCAGCGGCCCCAAGATGGCTTGTAGGTTTTGTTTGCCCGATTTGCTACTTGAAGTACCTTCGAGGCGACCTCGACTCGAGCGCCTTGTTTCTAGAAATACTTAATACAAAGAAGAACACACACTCATATTAAACATGATTCAACATGTCATTTAGTTGAGTAAACTCACTTTGTCTGTGCAATTCGAGATTTTTTATAGATTTCTTCATCCATTTCATGTGACGGCGGCAACTGGACTCAGAGTCGACTGCAAAATATATAAAACACCTCTTTCGATTTTGCATCCAAAATATGCCATATGAGTATTGTTTGGTCCTCGATGAAGCCAAACTGATTGTAATGCCAGGAATATTAATCGACACACTTAAATTGGCGGCTTCTTCTTCTACATTTCGTATGAATGTGATGCGCAGAAAACAAGGAAGACATTTGATTGCTTCGATTTTAACCAGACATTTCATCCATGACTGCAAAAAATATATGAAAAAAAAAAATAGAATGCAAGAAGTTATATTTCTGTGCGAGCGCCGTCGTATAAAAGAAATCAACAAAATCGGAACAGGTGAAGTCCTCCCCAGACACAAATAGTTGAGTAAATGTTCTAAAAATGGTTTGTCTGATGTGCTTTGAATCAGCAATATGTTCCTCTGTATGCGTCGAGCACGAATGTGCACGCAGATTGAATGCAATTTAATATTCATTACTCACCTTAAATTTGAGGGCTTCGGACTTCTTATCATGGATGTCTATCTTCACGTCCATAAACATTGAGATCTCATTGCTTTCCATTGTTCGGAAGATGGATGCTTTCGGGAGGGACGGATAATTATTGACTCTATACAATTTAATGGCTTTTCAATTCTGGGATTAGTTCCTGCTGCTGCTGCTACGGGGAATGTCTTACACAAAACCGAGTGCTTCAAAGTTCTTCCATTATTGTTACTTTTATTTTCATTTTCAGAAGATTAAAATTCAAAAACGACTTGTAAGGTAATTGTTTGTGGGTTGGATTAACACGAAATTAATTTAGGATCAGGAATATAATAGGAAAAATCAAGGACCACCACACCCGATATAAAAATGCTTCTGCTTCTTCTACGAGAAGATGGAAAATATATAAATTTTCTTTTCTTTTGCAGATTTTTTGACATGCTCAGTGCAACAAGAAATAATATCCTGCAAGGGAAAAAGGCTCAAATGGGATATTTTTTTTTTCAAAATTTCAAGTTGTCATGATGTTGATGTCAATTAAAATTAAAATGCATTTATTAAATAAATTTCTTAAGATTTAATAAATTATTTGTTTTCTGTGAAAATTAGTGTACTTTTCTTATTGAGAATTTCAATTAAAAAAAATCTTTTGAATAAGTAGCAGTAAACAAAAGCAAGTTACAAGGCCGACACACCACAACAGTTTATAAACCAACGACAACGAGGATATTTTTTTTAAACTGTTGAATAAAAAAAATATATCATTGCCAGATTGTGTGAATAAATAAAATAATGTCTGAACGCAGTCACGCAAAGGGTGTTCTTTGTTATATCGAGGCATATTATTTAGGCCACTGATCTCTACAATACATTGGATAGTGTATTCACTTGAAAGTCTACTATTTTCTTGGTTTAAATTGAAAAAGTATAAGCGTACCCTGCAATCGACTTTTTTCCTACTTTTTTTTTTTTAAGAAGAAAAGAGAACAATTGCAAAGCCTGGAAAAAAATTTAGATTCTTGTATTGAACGTGACAATTTGTATGGGCGATGTACTTCAGAATTGAATTTTAAGTTCTTCAATTTGTACCAACATTTTGTATGCATCCACTATCCAGTGTATTATAGAGATCAGTGATTTAGGCTCGTACATGATAAACAGAAAACAAAGGTATGCTTATAGCCTGTTTCGACTAGAGCTATAAATGATATGATTTCGATAAAATTTTCTAAATGAGCTTCCAAATAAGATAATTTCTCATACAAATTCTCAACTCGAAATGAGGCAATTTCCTCCTCATTTGCACGAAATTAGCTCGGACATTAACCAAAATATTTATGAACACATCTCACAAATTTGTTTCGTCTAGGAGAGAATGAAACAAACATCATCCCAGAAGAGAAAGAAAGAAGAGGCAGATATAGAAAACAGCACATAATTATGAGCTGTCAATCACATTTGCCAAATTATCTCATTTGGGCTCCAGTCGAAACAGACTATTAGGTATTATGAACACCATGTCGTCATTTTGAAAAATTGAAAAAGTGTCGCACTGCGACAAGGGCTTTCACATGGTGTCGCCCTGTTGCCTGACAGTGCGACACGACAACAACAAAATTTATTTACACAGCATCATATGAGAGTACCCACACTAGACGCAAGCCTTTAAGGCTTGTCCAAACCAAAGTATGCCAGTGCGACATAACAACGGCAATAATTATTTACACAGCGTCATGAGGGTACCCACACCTACTGCGACAAAGCGGTTTTCATATAAAAGTTCTTATCGCACTGTCGCACTTTGGTTTGGGTAAGCCTTTAAGGCTTGCCCAAACCAAAGTGCGACACGGCAGTGTGACACGACAACGGAAAGATTTAAGGCTTGCCCAAACCAAAGTGCGACAGTGCGTCACGACATGTGACAAAGCGCAATGCGTTTTTCATATAAAAGTTCTTGTCGCACTGTCGTTTGTTTGGTTTGTTCAATCCTTAACCATTTTCACGATTATGTCAATTATTTCAAGAAAATGACAAATATAAAGACAATTTGTGACTCATCATGATAAACAGAAAACAAGGTATGCTTATTATGAACGCCACGTCGCCATTTTGGAAAACTGATGACGTAGTAGTCATCTCCGATGTTGACAATCGTTTTTTTTCAGTTTCATTGTTGTTGTTTTCAATACAAAAAAACATTTTGTCCAAATCCATAACTGACGTTCGGGCGAACTGCCGATGAGAAAGATGACTATGACGTCACAGAAAACCTGCCAAAGATTTAATGAGCATACCTTGTTTTCTGTTTATCATGGTGACTCATATAATCTTGTCACAAGTTGATTTCGAATACAATCCTTACTTTCCTTTTACCATCTCTGGCCAACCGGTTTGTTTGGATCACCCTTTATTTTCAATTTTTTTACTGAATGCACAAAGTGCTTCAGCTGTACTTTTTGACAGCCTGTCTCTACAGTGTCTGAACATGAAATTTTAACATTTCTTGTTATAATTCAACGTTAATAATTTTTTTCTTTGATTTTGTTTTTATATCCAGAAGTCATAAGAATTGGGGAAAAAAAGTAATAACACTCCAACAGCTATCTGTCACAGCCACAACTTAACAAAGAGCTCCCACGGCCACTTTAAACAAAAAACGAAAAAACAATAAACTAGACCAAAAAACATAATCTGTCCATCACCATGGTTCAAGTAACTTACGTCCCCAATGAACTTACACCTATTTTCTGTGTTATTCCTCTGGTCTTCGTCTTTCTATGGACCCTTATAATCGGTGATTTCAAGGTAAAACTATTGATTCATAATTTTTTGTTGTAATTTTTGTATTTGATTTCAATTTAAAGAACTTCAAAGGCAGTAGAAAATCATGTTCTGTCTATACAGCAAAGGATCCCGTCAATTGCTATCAAGATTTTGTCCAACAAAACGGAAAGGAACATACAAACTAATTTTAAGTCTCATTTCTGTTAATTCATTTCTAGAATAAAAAGTTAATGTAACCTACTTTTCCAAACGAATACTGATTTATGAGTCATTCGATTTTTAGGTACGTACTACGTTCGTAACATCACGTTCACGATCTTAGTATGCATTGAGGGACATTCAGTTTTGAATTCAGAGCTTAACCTAGATTCACCTACATCAATTTAAGCCATTGTCAGTGCCTCAATTGCATCTTTCAATTCCTTAAAACCAAGAACTAACTTAATAAAACAATTGAAAATATTTCTAAAAGAATTTATTCAGTAGTAAGTAGTTATACAATTATTGTTTAATTCAGATTCGATTTGAAACCAAAATGGCGGAGTCGTGGTCTTTTCCAAATGATTCAATAATTCTCCATTTGCCAGTTTCCGGATTGTATTCTTCCACAATGTGCTTAAAGTCACCATCATGCTTCTCCACCAAAACCAATAGACGATTCATCCATGTAACACACTGAATGTACTGTTGGTATTTTCCCGACGGCGAAATCTCACACCAAGTATCGCTCTGGAAGTCATATCGTTCAATCATAGTACAAATGCCACTCTCAGTGCGTCCGCCCACTGCATACAACAATCCTTTAACTACACAAATTCCAACCGAAGTGCGAGGCTCTCCTGGGGATGATAGTTCAGCCCATGTATTGGTCTGTGGATCATAAAACTCGAATATATTATGATCGAAATCTCCAGTACTTCCAATGGCGTACATTAGCCCATTGAATACAGTCACACCGGGCTGATTGCGTTCCATTTGCATTGAAGCAACTTCCTGCCATCTTTGTGGGGAATTGGGATCCCATTTCTCGACGGAGCTAAGGTTATCAATGCCATTGTTTCCGCCAACAGCATACAGCTGGCCATTCAACTCTGCCATTCCAAAAGAGAAACGACGTCCTATCATTGGTGGTAGTTCAGTCCACTGCTCAGTTTCCAAATCGAAGCAATGAATGCAGTTGGTTTCCCTTCCATCTAAAACTACTGTACACGCCAAATAGACCTTTTCATTGATGAGGATTCCATTCGTGTACCAGCAAGGTTTTGGTTTGGCAGGCCATTGCTTGCTGCACCACGTACCGGTTATAGGATCGAGTACCTCAGCATTTAGAGGCATTTCAAGTTCAGTGCTGCTCTTGATCAAAATTAACTGGCCCCTCTGGTTCCTCGGTTTGCAGAGGTCTTTGTTGAAAAGCGAGGCCCGGTTAGCTGGGGACATGTGCCACTTCAATGCCTTCATAATAAGAGCCTGAAACTCAGGAGCCTGCAGAGTTTCACTAACATCGTTTACAATGAACTCGGGAGTCAGAAGCGGGAATCGTAAATGTGACAGCAACTCCATACATTGGCTATCCCGGTTTGGTTTGTCGTGTTCGATCCAACGCATTATTCCTCGGAAAACATCCTCCTCTGACCTGACACAGAGATCGTTGCGCTTCAAAAGTAGACGCAATAGCTCTGAATCCAAAGTCAAATAGTCTTCTTCGTCAATTATCTGAATAAAATGCTGTGCCGCGAACATGAATGCCTTCTCAAAGAGTTCACGGTAGTTGTTCTCCTTGCAATTGATAGCTACTGACAAGCAATTTGACTTGTCCAGGGATCTTGATAGAAACTCAGAGCATTCTGCTTCTACTGTGTTAAGTTTAAAAAGACTAGCCGTACGCATAATGTCGTAAACTGTCTCGCTGGTAATCTCAATCGAAGCTGTGTAGATAAAATTCAATACTAATTTCAATATACTACCGTTTACATCATTGATGGTGAGTTCGGTAATTTCGGGTTTTTGTAGAAGTCCCAGGAAGTATTCACTTGCTGCCGATAGTATGATCCGGTGAGCCGCTATACGAAAATTATCCTTGGCAGCTATCAAATCGACATCGCAGAATCTTTGCTCTTCGAAGAAAAGTTGCATTTTACTTAAGGTTTCTCGACGATTTTCACATCTAATTATTGCTGTTTTATCAATTAGTGATTGTTGAAACTCGAGGTTAGGCATTTTGGTATCTTTTTTTCTGTTATTTTGTGGAATAAATTTTGTTTTCACTAAACAAACTTTTCAGTTTTTCGTTTTGTATTTTTTTTTTTGATAATTTAATGAATTTTGTTTGCGCTCACTTCGAACTTTGAAGAACCACAAATGAATGAAGGTGCGTTTCAGGTGCTTACAAAAAATGTAAATTAATTGGGTGCGTTCGAATTCGTATCCTAATCCCAAACACGTCCTGCGGATAGATTTCTTTGCTGTCATTATTTGTTAAGAACTCTAACACATTGTCGCGAGTGAGTGATTTATTCCTAAACGTGTGGGGGTGATGTTTACACGATAGTAGATACAAAAATTGTCAATAACAAAAAAAAAAACTATTTCAAAAACTCTTTAGCAATATTCTACTCCCAGGGAATCAACTTGATTCTCAGGATATGCATTCACATTTAAAGTAATTATTGAACCTGCCAGCTGAACTATATTATCACTAGGAGGACTACCTTACCATTTCCACTAACCTCACCTGTGAGTTCCACAATAGAAAATTATGGCTCATATAAATCCCACGAATCCCACCGCAACGCATTCGTCGGATTTTGTAATAGCGGTGATGAGTATGACTAAAGTGAGTAGGACTCCCGCCCAATGCATTCGTTGGATAAAAGGCTTTTGCAAACCATATGACACTGTAAATAAATTTTGTCATTGTCATATCGCACTGTCATGCGACAAAGAGACACCTTTGGAAATCCTTAAGGGCAGTTTTTTTTTTAATTTCTGAATTCAAAATGTTAGTGCCAATGGAATTTGTGGTAAGGTAGAATAAAGTGTTTCATTTGGTTTTGATACAATTTAGTAAAAATTACTTATAAGAAGTTACAAATTTCACCAAAATTCATGCCTATAATGGAATTCGCAATACTTTACTTCCGGGGAGTCAGCGTGATTTGCAGGGTTCGTATTCGCATTTAAAGCAATCATGAGCTTTTGAGGTAAACTATATTATCAATACGAGGAACTACCTCATCATTTCCAAAAACTCACTTACTCACTTGCGAGTTCTACGGGAGAAAATATGGCTGAAATATGTGCGAATCCTACCACAACTCATTCGTCGGGTTCTGTATTTAATAAAGGGTATTTATCTTATTTGTCCTAGTCGAAAAGAGCTATTAAATTAGGTAGAGACAGTCTAAAATGAAGAAATACCTGTTTGATACAGCAAGGTAATAGCAAAACGGGAGTTGTATATATTCCTCGTATCACCAAAAATTATGTCAAACATTTGTATCGTCAGTTACGAGGTGGAAATCGAAAAACTCATATATTCTGTTTATAGCATAAAAATAAAATATTTGCTTGAACCTGAAACGCATTATTAAAAAAGCTTCTACTTCAAAAGCTCAAACAAAACTAACACCAGCAAATTTGACAAAAAGATTAAAGGTGGAAGGAATGCAGATTACACTCTTTCGCTGCCCTACTCGCACCAATCCTATTTGTAATGTTGTCTTGTTGTTGGGAAGGGACAAGAGATGACCTTGATGACATCATAAATAAAGCTCAGGTTCTTATTATTTTGCATCATTTATAAGTTTGTTATTCTGGGTATTTCTGCTTAGTAAGTTACCTGTTACCACACTAATATCTTTTGAGTGCGCGATTTCCCAACTACTATCTAATTACTTTCACAATTATTGTAAAACGAGTTGAGTGAAAGAAAAACCATCATAAAATGGCTCCTATAATGGCACCAACAATCCCACTAAGCAACGGCCAACAAATGCCAGTTCTTGGACTCGGTACGTGGCGCTCCTATGAATCGGAAGCTGAACAAGCTTGCAAAGATGCACTCGATTGTGGCTATCGTCATATTGACACTGCTTTCGTCTACGAAAACGAGTCAGAAGTTGGACGCGCTGTTAAATCCAAAATTGCCGAAGGGCTTATTCGTCGAGAGGACGTTTTTGTCGTCACCAAGCTGGGTGGTATTCATCATGATCCAAAATTGGTGCAACACGCATGTCAGCTAAGTCTGACCAACCTGGACCTAGGCTACATCGACCTGTACCTGTTACATTTTCCAGTGGGCCAAGTTTACAATGGCGATGGCAATGTTCATGGCAGTGGTCAACTTTCGGCCGTTGACTATCTAGATACATGGAAAGAAATGGAAAAGCTAGTCGAGTTGGGTTGGGTCCGAGGCATTGGCTTATCCAATTTCAACAGTGAACAAATAGAGCGAGTTTTGAAAAATTGCCGCATCAAGCCATTGGTCAATCAAGTGGAATGCCATCCCGGATTCAATCAGAAGAAACTCGTTGAATTCTGTCGTCAAAGGAATATCGTCGTGACAGCATACTGCCCATTGGCGCGACCAAAGCAGGAGCTCAGATGGCCTCCATTTATATATGATGCTACTGCCAAAGCCTTGTCCCGAAAATATAATAAAACCCCTGCCCAAATATGTTTGAGGTATTTAATACAAATCGGCACAGTGCCTATTCCAAAGTCAGTAAGTCGAAAAAGAATCGAAGAGAATTTTCAAGTTTTTGATTTTGAGCTAAGTGACGAGGATATCAAGATCATGGACCAATACAATACCAATGAGCGGATGATTCCGTTCTCGGGTATGAGGAATCATCCATATTTTCCATTTAAAATTGAATATTAATATTTTTTTTATACTTTCTTAAAATAAAGGTTATTCTGTAAATATAGATAAATATTTGAAGAGTTTTTTTTATGTCCCATGGGGATTGTAGGGAGTTTTTAGGCTTTTGGCAACCAGGCCGCCAGTAGGATCACCCCAATAAATAGAGCAATAATGGCAAAAAAACGTTTGCTAGGCGAATATACTTGCAGTTTGAGAGACCGAAAAGTATATTTCCGCATAAGGAAATGCTGGGGGTCCAGCATGTAACTTGAAACAATCGAGTTGAGTCGATAGAATCGGGCATTGGAAGCATTTAATTTGATCCAATTGAGTGTTTTTCATGCACAGTCGATTGATACGAGTAACGTGCTGCCAATGCTCGATTTTATCGAGTCAACTCGGTTGTTTCAAGTTATGTGCTAGACCCCGTCAACAGAAAACAATCAAATCTAATGCCTCAATCATCTCATAAGCCAAGATTGGTTGGTTGTTTCAGCAGCGGTTGTTTTTTTTTTTTATTTAGCAGCTCAATAAACCTAGCCATCAATTGATTTGCTACAAGACACCGCGGCATACCTACACGGAAACGAAATTGCAATGGCTGAAAAATAACGGCTGCTGGAAGCGAAGGTATCCGGGGTATCTACTTCTGATACTGGAGCCATAATAGGAACGAATTCTTCGGAATTTCCTCGTATCCGCAAGCCGCAAACGATAAATGGTGTCATTAAGGATTTCGAGGAAAATAAGACTGAATCTTTCTAAGAAAAAAGAATAGTTATTTAGTTTATTCACTGTTTACTCAAGCCACAGAAAACATTTATACAAAGGTATCGGGATTAGATGCAGAAAAGAGCTCATCACTTCCTTTGTGTAAAGCATCAAGCAAACATGAGCTCTTGCTAAGGATGGTTCAAAGACTAAATACTAACTTCTCTCAAATTATTTCTTACAATAACGGTGAAAATTTAGAGGACACTAATTTTCCTCAAGTGCGTTTTTTCTCGGTTCGAATCCTGACTATATCAACTTGATTTTTTTTTTTTTTAAGTACTGCTTTTTATGTGTGGTTCCTCTGCATTCTTTCCGACTAACTACATGTACAACATGTACAAACGAATGGCTTATACTTTTATTTAAGCGGAGCGATTAAGACAACATTTTACTTCCAATGGTGCAGCAGCATGTATCTATCTGACGATGACGAGTGTTAATTCCACTTAGTACAAGAGAGGTCACTTGAATTTTGTTTAGTAGCAAAATAGACCCATTGAGACCGGAGATAAATATGCTTTTTGCTTAAATTTATGACCAGAAAGCTACGTTTTCGTTTCTCTGAAAGATAGTTCGTATATAAACTTATGCTTTAGTTTTATTTTTCCCGTTCGGTGTATGAATTACATTAATATCGTAGATTTTTTACGTAATTCTTAGAAAACAATCGCAGAATCTGTTCGTAGTGACAATTTTTATAAGATTTTCCATTTACGATGGATAGATGTGATAGTTTTATTTCGGAATTCGTTATAAATCTATGATACGAATAAAGTCAACAGGCCCGTCCCGCCAACTAAAAAATCTCGGAGAAATTGAATCCAAAAATGTTTCGTGTCAGATCTCAGCAAAATACAGGAAGCTGACAGTTGAGATTTTTTGTCTCACTAAAAAAATCTCGGAGCCCTCAGATCTTTCTTTGTGGGACGCCCTTTATGAAGAAAGAATCGCACCAAAAATCAAAAATCTCTGAGAGATAAAGAGAGATCTCTGAGGGCTCCGAGATTTTTTAAGTGGAACAAAAATCTCAGCTGTCAGCTCCCTGTATTTTTGCTAAGATCTGAGACGAAAAATTTTTGGATTCTATATCTCAGAGATTTTTTAGTTGATGGGTGGGACGGGCCTATTGATTCCAAAATTTTTTTCAGGTATCTGACAGCTGAGATTTTTTGTCTCAATTCAAAAATCTCGGAGCACTCAGAGATCTCTCTTTGTGGGACGCGCCTATTGTATTAAATGAACCCCCACCAAAGGAACACATTCCCCGCACTGAACTGCACTAAATGTTCTTGAGCCCGCTGATTCTATTGCTTTAAAATATCGCCTAATATATTCTGAACAGTGTGCATTTATAGAAAAGAGCTTTGATGGCTTTTTGCAACGGAAATTCAAAAAGTTCTTAAGGAAAGACACAATTATCAAGCATAAATTTTCATTTACCTGAGCAACATTAAATAATATGCAAAAATCCGAAAACGAATCTATTTATTTTCAAAAATAAATACAAAATCTAATAAAAAGTATAAATATAAACTTACCATCCACTTTAGCTACATTCTATTCTGTACAGCGGCTTTCACCCATTTCATACAACAACAACAACAAAAAAAAACCAATGAGCGTCAATTTTTCCGTCAACTGTCATAAATGTCATTTTATATATGGCCGCGAATAAAAATCCTCTTCACTTCACCGTCGGTGTATATCTGTTTATTGTTTTGTTTTAATTTTTCTTTGAACTTTTTACTAAATAATTGCATTTAATAATTAAAAATAATGTCCCATAAATTCAATTAAGCAATTCAAGTGTTCCAGAGTGTTTTTTTCAGTGAAAAGTCCACCTACAAAGGCAAGCGCGAACACAACATAATAGTTTTTTTTTGTTTTTTTTTTAATTAAAAGAAATTTCCAATCCAAATCTGCACTTACCGCGCCAGAATGTCTACAAATGATTTTATAGATGATTTTATCGAAGAATACAAAAATCAGCCGTGTTTATGGAAAGCCAATTCTACAAACTACAAGAATCGCACTCGGCGCCAAGAAGCCTATATGAAATTGATAGAAGTCGCTTCCAAGCACGGCGAACTTTACAACATCGAGCGAACCAAGCAAAAGATCAACAATCTTCGGTGCGCCTTCAGGCACCAATTAAAGAAATATACCGAATGCAAAAACAACAAATCTGGCAAGGAGGAATCGTACTGCCCCAAGCGACGGTATTTCGAGAGTTTAATGTTTCTGATGGAGGAGGAGAAGCCAGCAAACCGTATAAAGCTGGCCGAGAAATTGAAAGAAATGAAAATGACAAAAGTCATCACACGCAAAGCAAGTCCACCTGTCTTCAAAAACAAGTTGCCAGTTATAAAGCCTGAGCAGATGGATATTACCATTGAGACTATAGAGACCTCTAATGGGGACGAAGAACAGCAACATCAGGAGGAGGAAATCATTGAACTGGACCAAGAGGAGCACGAACAACAGCAGATTGAACACGATGATTTGCAACAGCAAGAAGAGTCTCAGAATTGCCACTCTGAGGACATATCCGTGGCTGAAGAATCAGTCAAGGAGTCTGGAGGAGTGGTGTACCATACAGATGTGCAACACAGCGACGAAGAAGAGGAAGGATTTAAGATCATTTGGCCGGTCAACCAGTCGTCCAAACCAATAGAGACCATTCAGACGAACTATATTCGCATGGCACCTCCCCATTCGACACCCTCGACGCCTCCAGCGCAATCCCATAGCACCACACCTATCATTACGTCAGTCAGTAGCTCAGCTCCCTCAGCACCGATGACAACGACAATAATTCATCATGATCTCTCAAATACAGTTCACAATTCTTCGGCAACTCAGATTGCACTGCCCTCATCAATTACAATCCAACCTGTCCCGAAGCAGCAGCAGCAACAGCAACAGCAACAGCAGCAGCAGCAATGCAGCGATACTTTGGAAGGAGGCGGTGGTGGTGGTGTTGGCGTCCAACACTCGGCAATCCGAAGGAGAACGATCTCGATTTGTTCCAACAAATCCCAATCGCAGCTAAGTACCACCGCGACCGAAAACTACGAAGTCGCTCAGGATCCATCTCCTCCTGCGTCGAAAAAGGTGAAAATCGATTGCACTTCGAGTGATTTTGAGAAGCTCCTCACATTGGCATGCAGTAAAATGAACGCCCCCGAAACTCAGCCAGAAGACAACTTCTCGATGTTTGGAAAAATTGTGGCGCACAAAGTGCGAAACATGGAACCCCAGCAGGCGATGTTCGCCGAAAAGATAATCTACGACATTCTCTTCGAAGGCCAAATGAAACAACTCAAGTATCCCTATCCGGCGCAGTACGGCATGAGCGCAGCTCCTATGTCCGTCGTGTCTCGTTCCACTATGTATCCAATAAGACACAGTGGTGTAAACAGCCAAGCGACAACTATAGTTGCCACGAGTAGTCAGCAGCAGCAGCAACAGCAGCAACAACAGCCACAAACGTTTGTCATATCTTCAGTAGATTGTCATGGGGCACCGACAGAAATTCATGCAACAAGTTCGTCTCATCAGACGCATTACTCGCCGCAAGGAGGTCACTACACGACTACGACCATTAACGAAGAAGTTGAAGATTAGTTGTAAGTCCTCTCACAAACATTCGACCCTAAAAAAAAAAAAAAAAGAATTGTCGTATTTGACTCCCCTTGAAAAAAAAAAATAACATTCACCTACATACGTTTAAAATATTTTCCAAGAAAAAAAGTAATGGCGTAGATTCATTTGATTACCATCATCCATACTTTATTTTACAAATCGATTGTTTTTGACTGTATTTTTGCCCTACAATTTTAAATGTAAACATGCATGAAAAAAAAGAACAGTTTTCCTAAAATATAAACCCACGGACAGGATATTTTATTGGAACGAAAATATACCAACAAAATTAAAAAAAATTAAATTTAGGAACAGAAAACAAAATAAATAAATCGTAGTTGCTAAAAAAATAATAAAAAAAAACAAAACTTATATATTAACCGTTTAGCTATTAGAAATGGATAAACAAACAAAAAAAATAATTATTTTTTATTTAAACGATGTACCGTAAAGACATTAAAATAAAAATCTCTTAAGCTATAGAAGGTTGTATTTTTTTTTAATAAGAAATCATGGTTTTGGTGACTTTTTTTTCAGGAAAGCAAGGATGGCATTCTGTATGTACGTTTTCGCATTTGAAAAACCAACAAATTTGCTATGAGTCTGAAGTTATCGCACAATTACTTAAATTTTTGAAAAGTGAATAATCGCTTGTAGAATCTGGCCCAAGAATCTTAACGGTCCTTAAGGCGATAGGATTAACCACACAAGGCTCTTTTGGCAGGATACGATTTTGCAACGGCTTTTGTGATATGACACGGTCGAACGAAATTAACATCCAGTCTGGGCCCATATAACGAATAACGATGACACTGGTTTCCAAGAGTAAAAGCGTATTTATATGTGGAAAGTTCTGAAGTAATAATTTTCAATGACTTCACTGTCACCCTCATTCCGCAAGGCGTCTGTGCTTTTTGCTTTTCTTGGTGGAGACCAACGAAAAATTTCGTTTCAGCAGCGTACTAGGCTTAATCATGAATTCCATTCGTATTTTAGATTTGTTTCATTTTACAAATTAGACATTTATTTATCAGGTCAGAGGCCATGTTTATTCTTATTACATATATACAGGATGACTCGTAATAAGTCAAACAATATTTAATTACTGATTCTTGGGTGTAGTTTAAGAAAACAATCGTTCTTCAGTAAGGATCTATTTTCAAAGTTGTTATCACTTATCGAGGTTTAAAGAAAACTCTGCTAATACTAATGGTAAAACAATTGTTGAGGCTTAACTACAACGACCACTTTTCGCAAAAAGTGCAAAAGTGTATATTTTAAAAATCATTTTTCCTGGCTATACCTATTAACTTTGAAAAAATTTCAAAAATGTGTACTTTTTTCCACAAACAAATTGATCTATAAAGAAAAATTATTTTACTTTAATTTTGCACTTTTGCAAAAAGTGGCCATTGTAGTTAAGCCTTTAAGGGCTTAATTTTTAGAAGAAATACTACTCTTTATAACTGCTTTTAAATAATGTTAATTTCTTTAATATTTTTTCTGTAAATAAAACATTTATAATCTAAATAATACTTGTTTAAGTTTCGATATTCAATATAGTTGCGTTACGCGTGGAACAAAGTATATTAACAGCTTATTTGCGTATAGAATACAAACAAACTAACTCAGAACTTTTCCAAATAAATACCTGAATCTTGATCTTCAGTTACATACTTCTCAGTTCTAAAATGAGACACGAAAACGAAGAAAAATTATCAAATAAAAATCGTTTAAAATTGCTACGAGTTGGGAAAAGAACACGTAGTTACGGGTGTGACAAATGATATCTCATTATGATATTTTTAATGAAGGCTTACAAGAAAAAAATTTGCTTTTTATGGTAAATGAATTAAGTTATTACAAATGTTTTGTATTTTAAATCTTATAAAATTATTCTGCCTATTTTTTAACGGTTCCCAATTTTTTTTAGTAAAACAAAATGCTGAGCAATAAAAATGAACCAATTAAAAGAATAATATTACCGATTTTAAAACTAAAACCTTCACCTCATGGACCTTGGACATCCAAACGTTATAAAATTTGAAAGCAAAGATTTATTCCAAATAATAGCATTATTAGTTGTAGCCTTATTTGATTGCACTAGTACTATAAACTTTCAGTTCAGGGGCATCAATGTGCAAAAGTATCATTTCAAAACTATCATCTTCTTAAACAGATTTAACGTCAAATACGTACTACAAACGTTCTGACACATTTTACTCGAATACTTACTACTTACGGATAGTTTGCATTATATCTTTTTCAATAAAATAAAATATAAAAGAAAAAAATAATGCAATTTTTGTTTTATTTCAAATCAAGTGTGTTATATATATTTTTTTTTTTTTTGTATTTTGTTTATTTCAAATAAAATGAATTCTTTTAAATATAATACATTTATTCCCTTTTTTTAAGTTAAAATTTTATAATAATAATTAATACAATAATTATGCATGTTTAAAACATTTTGAATGGCATTCATCCAGTGGTGTACTATAATGCACATGAAAATGACTGTTTAACAGTTGTTGGTTTATTGTTTTTATTTTTTTTTTACAAAGAATTTCTTTATATACAACATCTCCAAATTGAATATATGGTTCCATTTAAAATACAACAGTAATTATGTAACACAATCGATTAACCCGAATATTTCATTTGTATTTTTTAATTAAAAGAGATAAATATGTACTTAAACCTACTTGAAGAAGAAAACCATATGAAATTAAAATACAAAAATTACAATCTATTTAGGTAAAACTGTTTTTTTTTTTTGTTTTTCTTAAGAAAATATCAAAGACATCTCTGTTAAATGAGAATCAATTGAAAACATATAATATAACATTCGGCCTTATGATGAAATTCGAAACGATTCGTTTTGTCTTTTCGACTCTCCTCTATTTGTTAAATTTTTTTCTACAAAGCACATCGATGTACGTAATGGAACAACGAAACTGAATGCATCTTGAAGCGAAATAGAGCTTCGATTAGAACGACTGCGATTCAAATTTCATAACAAGACCGTTTGATTTTTGTTCGACTCTTAACGTGATATTAATTAATGTGGTTTTTGTTCTGTTTGAAATAATACATATAAGATTTTTGTATATATTTTGAAATATCATTTGTTATGGTGTTTTTTTTTTACATACATATTAAGATACCGTTGTCAGAAATTGTTTGTACTCTTTTTAAAAAATATTAAATAACTTGGATGTACATTAGATGTTGGATACATACGATTCCACTACACTATTTACAATACGTCTTCATTCTGTGATTGATTCCATATTTTTACAACTAGAATTGCATCAGTCAAATTTTTGTCTTGAACCAATAGTTTTCCATTAGAAATTCAAGACGTTTTGTTTTTGAAAACCTTTGCATCAATTTGATCGAGCTGATTTTAATATTGACAGGTATAAAACTTTCAACATCCTCAAAAGTATCGAATAATTTAAGAAAAGGTGACACATTTGTTTGAATGTCCAATCACGTTCATCCCATATCTAAGACGAGCTTCCCCTAAGTCAAATTGGCTTTAGCTCCAACTTTTTTGTCACATTTTTGAGAAAATTCGACTTATAGAGTTGTTATTAAAGTTGCAATAGAAAATTGATAACTCAACAATTTTTTTTTAAATTTAAATAACAGCTGCACGGCCAATGTGGCGAATACGCAACATTTTCTTCTAATGAAAAAAATTACCGATTGTTATTTTCTTTTCTTTACTGAAACTATTTGGCTTTTGTTGACCATTAACTGCGCTTTAAGATATTTTGTTGATATTTCGAGATTCCATGGGTTGCTAACATCTCGGAGCTGAATTTGTTCATACAGCTTAAAATAAATTAAATATGGAAGAATTTAATACGTGATGCCCGTGTACATTATTTTTGAAGATTATTTTTTTCATTTCATTCTATGGGCTCAATATTAAATTGATATGCATTCCTTATTTTAATTTCACAAATAGGAATTGCTAGAAAGTACGCGCTAGGGTTGTCGTCCCATATGTTTGCAAAGGTATATTTAAACTATGTATACTAAATAATAATAAATTATTGCTCTATTATGGAGTTTTCGTTTGATAAATATATTTTTTGATCTATGAATTGATTTTTTTCATGGCGAATCGAACAAATTTCGGACTTATTTTTTATTTGCTACAGTATTGGTGTATATTTGTGTTTGTGAAAGAGCTGGATATATCAGCTATCCAATTTAATAGAATCTCTTTAATTTTAAGTTTTTGATGGGATTTTATTTTTTGTTTTAAAATGAACGAAGAAGTAAGTTTAGCAGATTACTTAGATTAGCTGGACGAATTAATAAGTTAACTTAAAAGTGCTTCCATTGGAACTTAAAACTATTTTAAATATTTTTTACCACAAATAAATTACTAAACAAAAATTTGTCAAATTGAAGGCTGTCAATTATGGTGCATAGTGGTGTAAGTAGATCTGCCGATAAACCCAGATTCGCAATTTCGGTTTTAAATCAAAAAATAAATCAATTTCTCTGCCCAATCGAAGGCTTTGATAGATCGAAATGCAAAATAAATTGATATTTTGTACCAAACGAAAACCTCATAAGAGATCAAAACAATAATATTTTGTGTACATAATTATGTACTTTTCTTTTCAAAGCCAAACATTTCTGTGCAACCTCAAAAATAGGTGCTAGTAAGTACAACGCCGCACTTTATTTTTCATGTATTAAAACTAGTATCAAAATGGCCGCTCAGCTATTTTAAAGAAACCTTAGTGAAATCTTTTGAAAGCTGGACTTCTTGTAGTGGCTGATATGAATAAAAATAAGCACCTACTCAAATCTCCGATTTCCGGAGCAGTTACTCCACTTGGTACGAATAAAATTCTTGAACACATACATTTTCATGAGTACCTACTCCCTTTTTTACTCTGAGTACCTACTCCGTTTTATTCATGTCACCCAGTGTCTTTTGTTCGTTTGCCGTACCCATTGTTATTATAAATAGATATCAAATCTAGATTTTGTTGTAGATATTGACTTTTATATACAATCGTAATAGTAAGCGTTAGCAACCCTAGCCGTTGATTTAATCAATCGATAAAAGACGTTTGTAAATGTTACAGTTGAGTTCTAGACTATATACAAAAAAAAAATGAATTTTATTGAATATACAAACATGACTTTTTAGTTTTTTTTTTTTTTTTGTATTTTATAATTGGTACACTGATTAATAATAAATATACACATAAATGTTTGAATGTTGTATTGGTTTTTTTTTTTAGAATTTTTTGTTTCCTTTAAGTAATTAATTTAATAATATACAATAATTATAATAGTAATACATTGCAACAGTTCTTTATATAACATTACAGTTAGAATGAGTTAATAAATATGAATATCGTTCCATTCTTTTTCTTTTTCTGATTTTTTTTTTTTTTAAGTCCTATAATATTTTTATTTTTAGTTTTTTTTGTTTTGGTTTTTAATTAATGTTAAGATAAACTGGATACAATTGGTTTTACATAATTGAAAATTATTGCCAACAATTATTTTTAGGATTTTTTTTTTTAAGTTGTATAGTTAAGAGTAAAGTTTGGGGAAGTGCGATTAAAAATAGAAAGATGTCAAACTTTATAAATGAGACTGAATTTTAGGAACAACAAATATATTTATAAAACAGGCCCATTTGGGTAAGCAATTGCAATCAGTTAATGTAAAACATTGATGGGCAAAGTGGTTTAAAAATAATTTTAAAATGTCAAATAAAAAGTTATCCTTACAATACAAAACAGAAAAATCTAGAAAATTAATCATGATTTTGAACAAAAAGTACAAAAACTCAATCTACTAGTTTTTATATATGGTACATTTTCAGTTTTCATAATCTCGTTTGTAATATACATAGATTACGACGAAAATCCACTTGATTTTATTAGCGGAGGCACATATTAGGTCTGTTTGGTTACTTTTGTAATAAAATGTTTAAAAAATATCAAACAAGCAAAAAAGATTAAAAATCTTTAATAAACAGAAAAACAAGTTAACAAACACCTTTGTTTCACTCTGTAGCAAACTTTACACTAAAAATACTTGCGGCGCTCATCTGAACTTATTTTATCCCAGGTTTGTATTTTAATATTTTAAATATTCATGCCTTTTATGGATTTCGCAATACTTTACCCTTCGGGGAGTCAGCATGATTCGCAGGGTTCACGTTCGCATTTAAAGCCATTATGAACTCTCCGGGTGAACTATATTATCAATACGAGGAACTACCTTACCATTTTCATAAGCACACTTCCTCACCTGCGAGTTCTAGAGGATAAAATATGGCTGATATAAGTGCGAATCCCGCCGCAACGCATTCGGCGGATTCTATAAAAGGAGTGATTATTTTGAAGGAGTATTAGCGTCTAAGAAGATGGTACTGTGCAAATCGTGGATGGAAGCACATTAAAGAGTGAAGACTTGTGAAGGGAAATATTCCTTCTCGTAAAACTATACCAATCTTCAATTATTTCAAAATTACGAACAAGTGAATCTTAGCTAAAGTTTCTCCTTATCCCCATCGATTGAAAGATATCTAGGGATAAGAATAAGAACTAATTTATAGATCCCGTGAATGATTTTCCGTGTACAGATTTTGTTCAAACAGAAAATATGTGTGAATAAATATGACTTTTTGTGTACACGCGTTATCTGTCAAAAATTAGAAACAGGCTTTACGTACTACATAATGAGCGGCAAGGCAACGATACTAAAGTAAACGATAGTCACCACAAAGAGTGATTATGTAAAACGAGAAAGGCGTTCTTAATAATTTGTCAAATAAAACTGAAAAAAAAACATCTTATTTTGATCGCACGTCACGTCACACCCATCGTATATTCTTACTTAATAAATTCAAAAACGAAAGCCTAATGACAGCTAAATGGCTGGCGTAAGGAAAAACGATTATCGTTCAACTTAAACGTTTCTCGTTACACGTAACCATTTATTCAACGATAACGAAATAATTTCAACGATAATCGTTTTACACACTGTACACACTTGCTTGGGCCCCAAGATCACGTGTTGGTTTTGTTTTGCTTCTTCACCAAGGGCATACGTCATATACATAATAAACTAGCAGACCCGTACTCACGTTCCTCCGTGCAAAAGAAAATCGCATTTTATTTTGGAGATCAAAATATAATATCTCTACCAAGTTTTATTAAAGTTAGATAAGAATAGTAAGCTATAATCCCCACAAACAGACAAAAAAGGCTCATGCTAAGTTCAAGTAGGTACTCTTTTCAAGATTTTTAATCAAATGGATGCATATTTGAAAAAAAAAATAAATAAAATCGACATCTAATTTGAATGAATGAATATGGTGGTGTAGATGTACAAACAAAGTTTTAATAATAATTCGGTGAGTTAACAAGCCTTTCAAAAATAGAACCCTAATAAAGCATTGTTTAGTTTTAATCTTAATCTTAAAAATTATATTGCCATCGTTTTTTTTTTTTTTTTATTTAGTATGCAGACCAATAAATAATTCAAACTTACAGATTATGTTGGCACTACTCGTATAGTATACATTTGTTTCAAACTAAACAACACAATGAATGGAGCAGAACTAACAAAAAAAAAAACAAAAACAAATCGCACTTTCCTGTACCATCTTAAAAATTAAGAATGAAAAAAATATATATATAATTTATATAAATATCTAAACAACTTACCAATACACAATTAAATAAGTGGGCTTTTGAAAAAAGCCTATACCGTGGAAGAAGTTTGTTTTATTTTTGTAATATTCAGCAACTATATTATGCGACAACCTGACGAGACGAACATTATGTCTTCTTTTTGTTTTGGTTTGTTTAACTACATAAGCGCGCTTACAGTTGGCTATTTTGGACCACCTGATCACCAATGGCACTGATAACTGGCAAAGTTGGTCTTTGTTTGGACAAATCTATGCTATTGCCCGAGTGTAACGAATCACTTGCATCACAGGTTGTGTCTATGGAATCGTTGGTTAGATCGCTGTCATTAAAGCTGCCATTGGTTAGCATGGCTTGCATTGGAACCAATTCAGCGGTGGAGGTAGTGGCTGATGAAGCGGTGATGTTGCTGAGACTACTACTGGAATCAAAGTGTTTACCAGTTTTGATATTGGGACCGGGACTTCTGTCAAACGAATCCACAATTGACGAATCCTGAGAAACTTGAATAACTGAGCTACGATTTGCGTGTTTATCTTTGCGAATCGGCGGTTTAGGTACTTCTTTGGGTTCGGCAGTGATGGTGCCATTTCTATGGAGATTCGTTTTACTCTCCTTATCCTTATCTTTATCTTTATCCTTGTCTTTGTCTTTATCTTTATCCTTCTCTTTCTCTTTGTCTTTGTCTTTGTCTTTATCTTTGTCCTTGTCCTTGTCTTTGGATTTTTTGAAGCCTGCAATTAATGCTTTGTGAGCTTGAGCCTTGATGCCTTCTTTGCTGGTTCGTATTATGGAATTTCGACTAGGCTGCTGTGGATCGCTGCCACCCTCTTCGGTAATGCTCGTCAAAGCTGGCGGCTGATTTTGTGTTTGCGACTGCAAAAGATGCGGATCATCACCCTGGATTGGTATATCGTCTGGAATGGGTTTGTTTTTTTTTTTATTTTCAAAAAAAGAATTGCGAGATTATCGAAGGAATAATTTATTAATTGAATTTTTTGCTTTATTTTTTTTTTGTGAAAAATTTTGAAACGCGTTTTGGGTGTAATTAAGCGCGCACAGAGCAACTTTGCATATTAAAGAAAATAACCCTTAGATTCAAAAATAGATAAAAAATATTGATAAGCTTTGACATAACAAGGTTTTTTGTTCTTTAATTTATTAAATGAATTTATAGTTTAAAAAAAAATTGGTAACGTGTCATTATGTTGAAAAAAGGAACAATATTGTGAACTATTGAAAGATTAAAATATTCTGGAACTTTAAAAATATATAGGTACTTATGGTTTATAAATCATGCTTATATTTTTTTGTAATATTTTTAAGCTTTAGTCATAATTTGGTTATTATGTTTTTAAAAAATGTTTTAATAAATGCTTCCCATGGGCTTTTGATTGGCCATTCGCCTAAATTATTTCATAAAGCGCGTTTTTCAAGCATGATAATTTTATTTAATAAGATTTTCATTCTTCTAGAGCAAAATAGAAAATAATTTTTGAATACTCACAATCTTTTTCAGGGCTAAAATCGAAAAAAATGGACTAATAATTTGCAAGGGACATTCAAAGGTTGGGTTTTCTTTTTTTGTTTTGTTTAAAAAAATCATATTAATTGCTATGGCTTACACGAAGGATTTTATTGATATGATAAATTGACTGAGGCTTAAGGGTATGCTCATTTATGGGCCAGGATGTGCCTGGACATGTTTGTTATCAAATGAAAGGCTTGTTGAGTGATATATCTTCAAAAAATTCTTTTATGGAAAAATCTAGATATGTGACCTTGAACTTATACATTCCAATATAAAAATTTCAGTTAGTGTTTTTAATTACTTGCGAAATAAATAAAGTAGAAAAATAATATTTATATATACCAAATCAATTATATTTTTATTTTAAAGTTTATTGTCAACTTTTATTTGATACCAAACACGTTTGTGAATACTTTGCACTCTGGGTCAAGGCTCCATAGTTAGATGTGCATTTTTTTTGGAGTAACATTCAGGCTGCCAATAATGTGTATAGATATATTTTTTAATAAATAAATAGTATTAAAAATAAGAGCAAATAAGTCATCCAACCCGCTTTGTGACATCAGACCAGATTAAAAACTATTTTTTGAAATGTCGCATATATTCTTTGTTTATAACTTTCTTTAAAAAAATTGTTAACCATCAGTTAACTGAATCTTAAGACTACGATTAAGCATTAAAAATAAAATAAATCAAAAATAACGGTAAATAAATGGAATACGTTCTGAAATGTTCAAACATACTTTCAGGAAAAGGTTTTACCTAAAGGAAAAAAAAACGTAAAATCAAAGAAAGCCACTTTAATTCAAATATTTTTCGAAATTAAAGTGTATTCCTTAAAAATTGTATTCACTGAAATTGAACCAGTTTGAGTCAGCAGTTTATTGCATTACCCAACGTTGGAAATAACTTGTATGTTGAATAAGTTTATTGAAACTTGAACAAACTCTTAAGAACGTGAAGTCATAGATTTTTTTTTTTTCAAATAAATGAATTAAATCAGCGCCTGAAGTCGAAATTTTAAACTTCGCAACGCGTCGCAAGGAATTCAATCTAAGTTGTGACTAATTTGTTTTTTTTTTTTTTTTTTTTTTGAATAAAAAATAGTAAACCACGGAAATGAATGTTGTCGCTAAAACTCATAAAAAGCACCACTGTGGGGGCGGCGGTCTGGGTTCGATTCTTATAGCCTAAACCAATTTGTATTTTTCAGGTGTACTGGACTCTTGGATGGAATTGACAAAAACTCCAATAGAACTGGTTGCCAAGAAAAGTGCAACTAAGCATGCCAGAAAATTGTAAATCTTTTTGAATGAACATAGGTTACCGAAAAAATGTTTGAATTTATTTACCATTCATCGTATGTATTCAATATAGTTTTCATGAATAAAACTTTTCTATAAGCTCAAAAACTTTCTCGAATGTGAGAGACTAGCAGTCGCAAACATTATTTGTGCAAAAAATAATTAATTTGGACGAAGTAAAGGGATAAAAAGCATCAATAGGAATAATGCATAGACGAACATAAATATATATATAAATAAAGTACCGTTGTTAGGTTTAAGACCGAGAAAAAGAAATCCTAATCATGCTAAACATAAGGAAAAAAAAGAAAGAAAAGAAAACCATAAAAAATGTTCTAAATTCTTCACACCTATGTTAATTTAACAAATGAATTTGACTTCGACACATCGTTTGTCCTTAATAATCTTAAAAAATAATATGCATATACCTAAATAATTACTTTTTGAATAGTATTACCTTCTCCATTATGTTATTAGTTTTTTTTTTTTTACATATATTCTCGTATAAAAAGAATTGTGAACTTCAAAAATACGAACCTGTTATCCAAACCAATAGCCATACAAAAAAAAAAAACAACAACAATAAATGGCTTATTTTGTACGATAATAAATTAGCAGAAATGACAAATTTAGCTTAACTACTTTAACAAAACAATTTACCAAAAATTAAATTTTTATAACAATAAAGTAGTAAATCAATTTATTTTGAAAGACAGACAAAATCAAGCCCAGCTCCAATTTAAATTATTATATGTTAATGAAATTTGTGTGTGCTTAGAGTTTCAAAATGCCATTTTAAACTTTAACAAAAAATAATAAATGTTTTCTTAACCCATATTCATTAAATCAAGTAAAAGTAAAAAAAAAAACAAAAAATGATATTAAATTTGAAATATTTACCCATCCAGTTTTAGATTGTGCTGAGAAGTTACCCATTTTGCTTATTATGGAATCAATTCAATAGTTCAATGATTTTTTTGTTTTGTTGTATTTTTGTGTATATGTAAATAATATTTATATATATTATTTTTTTTTGTTTAATAATTTCTTAACATGCGTTTAATAATATAAATGTAATTTACTAAACCAAAAAAACGAGTATATAAGTTAAATTTGTTATATTTTGTACAGCTTTTGTTTTAAAAAGGGATAAGTTTGGAATTTTGGATTGTTAAGTTGATTATTTTTCTTTTTTTTTATTATAATTTTGGTTAATCTGATTGGACTAATTTCCCAACTGCTTTAGTGAAATATGTGTGTTTTTGTATATTTTATATATTTTTTTTTTATATAATGTATATTTGAACTGTGAGTTATGTGGAATGTGTGCTGATTTAATGTAGAGCTTTATGTAATTTGCATGTGTGTGTGTATAAATATATTATCTTTGGATAGCAGAATAATAATAGTTGTAAATAATAATCTTAACAATGGGAATAATATTTTTTTCATTTGGTTTAAACAATAACTTTTTTATAGTATATATAAAATATTTTTCTTTTGATTGCTTCGTTTATTTTTTTTTTCTACTAATTTGTACGATATTTTTATTTATATAAAAACTGAGGATTTTGTTTTTAATGAGTAATTATATTCAATTTGGAATGTCAAGTTTAATTCAGAAGTCTATCTAATCCGCAAAAGATTACCTCAAATATAATTGCATAACAATTTTAAAAATAAAAAAAAACCTAACTTTATAATGTAAAGAAATGCCAACAGAAGAATGTTTTGTTCTTTAAAATGTTAAAGTTTTTTAAATGTAAATTTTAGACTGATAAAATATATTTTAGTTTTGTAACGCAACAGAAAAATATATTATTTTATTGAATATGATAGCCCTTATTTTTGTTAATCCTCAAGATATTCATTAGTCATGTTTCTAGAGCGCAATGTTATAAAGAGAAATTTATACGAATGGGGTAGAATCATTTCGTGTGCTTTCCCTATATTAAATTTCAGAAACAAGAAAATCCTTATGTTCAACGGACATTAAGTACTTACTTTTTCGAGGCCTTGATTGGTCAGATGTCACTGAAATTTCAGACTACCTGAAAATTCAGTGTCCCCAAAAAGTTAGTACTAACTGTCAAATTCGGTCCGTTGAACGCAAGGAATGTTTTTTGTAAAGCTTAGTTAATTTATCAATACATTCAGTTACACAACGTAAAACAACACGTATGCAATTTAAGTGGTTTTCGTTCTGTGTTTTTTTTTAACATTAAATCTGTTTGGGTAGTCCCCAAAACAAGAAAATTCAACTATTTTTGGGTCCAAGTAATGTCAAAGTGAAAGGGAAGTCAAGAAAAGATAGTTAAAAACAACAAACAAAACAGAAACCAAAATGCTGCCAGCTTATTATCATAAAATCTAGTTAAACGAAGTTCAACTGAAATGAAGTTTAGAAAACCGAACAAATTAAACCAAAAAATATGTACTCCGTTTAAGCGTTAAGTTTAAACGTCATCTGTGAAACCGGGGCTGGCTTCCATATTTTGAAATGAATCGCAAAGCTTTTCAAATATTATTTAGTTATTATTTCTCATCATTCAATTCAATAAAAGAATAAATACTGACCTTAAGGCTGAGTTTATTGAAAACAAATACAGCAAATACATATCAAATTTGTAAAAATTAATTTAACGAATAGATTGTTCAAGTTTAAAATTCCTTTATGCTAGTTTTGGCCATATTATTTTATTACATTAATCTTTCTAAGCAAAAAAAAAGGTATTTGCTAAAGAAACAAATTAAGATTTAAGAACACAGCATTAAATTATATATCAAAACATTAATTTTGTAAAACCTGTTTTTTACTTAAAGTGTCATAGAAAATTTTGAACTTGGTGTCTCTAAAGAACTAAATGTAATTTGTATCAGTTTCGTATATTCAAATTAGATTAGATAGAACTTTTAGGACTATTTATAAAATTTAAAAAAAAAAATAATAATAAATAAATTGATGAAGTAATGGTTTTTGAAAAGCAAACATGTCTAAGGCTTTTTCTTTTTAATTTGTAGGTAATGTTATTTTCTTTTTTTTTTAATAATAATGAATGCTCAAAAAATATATATAGTTATTAAAAAAAATAATTATAATTAATATTCAATTAAAGCTAGCTTCACATTCAATTCCTTAGGCAGCGCACTCGGCACAAAGCAATTATTATAAATATTTTTTTTATTTGTTAATAATAAAAAAACACGCAATAATGTAACAATAAAAATTCGAAACCGATCTCGACAAGAGCGTGAGAAGTAGTGATACAAACAAATATTTAACAAAACAAATTTTATACAAACTAACAATAATAACATCACCTTTTAAAATTTGTTTTTGTTTTTTTTTTGTTAATACTATTGGCGCGTGTTTATATCGATATAATTATTTCTTTATCTAAACTGTGAACTTGTTTTTTTTTTTGTTTTTGATTTAGTTTAAATACTATTTATTAATGATTGTGTATCCAGATGATGTTTGTATTATATGTATACTAGCCGGTCGGCCATTTGATAGCAAAGCCTCTTTCTCATCACCCGAATCGCATGCATCCTCAAGTTGGCTTATCAAACGTGCACCCGCACTTGATCTCAATTCTGGCGAATGTTTGGCAGGTGATGAGGATTTCTTACGGCGAATTGCCGCCACCATTGATGAATTGGTAAAACTATTTAGAAGCTCTTCAGTTGATTTGGTCGAAAGTTGGGGTTTTCGTATTTTTGGCGATGCATTAGGCGATGAATTCTTGGATGACGAAAGAGATTTTTTCGGTGAATCGGGTTCTTCTTCAATGCTTGAAGTTTTGCTACCAGGACTGTATTTCCAGCCCCAAGTTTTCCATCGCAATGGATTTATCAGACTACTATCGCCGCTGCCACTGTTGCTGTTGTTATTCTTCTTCGAACCATCACGATTCTGTTGGTTGGTGGGATCATTGTTGGCATCCAGCTGCATCATTCCACCATCGGGATTATTGTTGTCTAGTGTACGTTGATATTGATCGGCATTGGGCTGATGGGGTAAACTAGCCAGAAATTCCATGTCCAAATCGTCTAACAAAATTTTTGACACACAACATAATATACACATGGAGACTTTATTACATATATAAAAGATAATGTGATTCTTTTTTTTTTATTATTTTTAAAACAAATAAGGATAAAAGACAAAGAAGACTTAAAAGTACATAAATATTTAAATGTTTATATATATATATATATATATAAAATTGGAAAGAAAAGGTTTATTGGGTTGGTGTGGTGTGGGAGTTTGGTGAGACAGAAGAAATAAAATTCAGTACAAACAGCGGTGAGTATTTTTTTTTGTCACAAAATCAAATTCGTAAAATGAAGGAAGGAGCATCAATAAATATAAATTTGTATATAGTTATTTATATTCAGTTATGTACATAATTATATTAACTAATACAATTTCTTCTCTTCTTATGTACTAGAGCGACTTTTAGTTATTTTTTTTTTGTTTTCTGATCGTTGGTATAATGGTCGAGAAATCGTTATCAAGTTATTTATTTTATATAAAGTGAAAGCAGTTAGGATATTTAATTTAACGTTTTTTTTTTTTTGTGATTAGATAAGAGAAACAAAAAACTCATTAAAAAATATATTTGGTGTGCTTTTTTTCAATGAGATCTTAAAAGTAATTAAATTACATGCAACTAATAAAATAATAATATTTAAGCATCTAAATTGAAAGGGATATTTGCCACATGCAACTTTATATACACTAATTACAATAAAGTTATTATTACACATCTTCATTTTTATAAAAATAAACACAATGAAGTATAAAAAAAAACAAAACCATAAAAGAAAAATAAAACTAAAGATAAAATGATATTTTCAATGTGAGACAATAAAAGCTATAAGTGGACGGGGAGTTTAAGAAAATTTGTTTTTGTTGTTTGTCTGATTAGAAACAAGAGAAACTAATATTTATATAATCTAGTGCTCTGAACCTAGTATTCGATTTTTTTTTATTAAATGGATAGTTACACTTATTTGTTTTTTTTTTTTTATTTAAAATAATTTTGTTCATACTTAAAAAAATATACATACTAAAATTAATAAAATTGTTTTAGAACAATCAACTAAAGTATAATGCTGCGATAGTAAATGAAGCTATAAAACTCACCTGGAAGTTTCTTGGTACGAAATGATGCATTTGTGATCATTGATTTTGATACTATTGGGGCTGCATTTGTTGATGGAGTCAATGCTACGCTGAGGCCCATAGGACCATCGCTGGGTTGACCTAAAAATAATAATAACTTTTTTAAGAAAATGTTTTAAATTTGAAATATGAGTTAAAGCATCAATAAAATATATTTATAGTAAGAGGGACCTACGACGTCTCAAAAATAAAAACTCTTTTCAAACTCGAACTCAAAACTTCTTCTTAGAAGAGTTATTCTGCTTTCATAAGTATTTTTTTTTTTTTTTTAATGCGGCTGAATACGTTTCCGTAGATTTATCCTGTCTCTCTAGGTATTTAATCTAAAATAGTATCGCGGCATGTCCGATTCTTATATTCTGAATAAATTATTTTTTTTTTTATGAATGTCTATTAATAGTATAAAAGATTTTATGGAAAGAAAGGTCCAATAAATGAGAATATCGTTTTATTATCAAATCACAGATTTATTGCTTGATTAAGTAAATCGTTCATATTTTGTGATCGGAAATTTCGTTTAATCGTAGACCCTGGAATTTTCCCATTTATCCCCCATCTTGTATCTATATCTTCTAAACTATTTAGTTAAAAGAATATAATTCTGTTGTGTTTGTTAAAAAACATGTTATGTAATACGAATTGTTTTGCTTTGGGTTTAATAAAAAAAAAAAAATGTAATCACACTAAGATGACATCCACCCATTTAATCTAAAACATTTTTGTTTCAACTTACCTGATGGATTTGCATGTAATGAATTTTTCACAGCACTTGTAACCAGAACAACATCGGAATACATCTCAAAACATCCTCGATTATGTATATCATCTAAAGTTTGAATAGCAATTGTACCGAATCCATTGAACATAGCAAAATAAATTGCATGAACCAATTCTACTAGAAAATTCGATGATAATGGAATTCGCGGCGGGGGTCTCGGCACAAGAACATTTGTTGGATCCGATCCATATGAAGTTCGATGGGCATGACCGGGTTTTGTGAAACCCTGATTGACAATTTGTGACGCCATTCGGCATAAATGCAGTAAAGTATTTTTCTGTGTTAAACTCAATTGATGATTATAACAGAAAAGCAAAGCAGTCACCACTTTCATTCGACTCTGAGCGTTGATCGATTCGATTTGTGAGAATGGGCCCCATTTAATTTCTTTATTACAATTTTCTTCCCACCGTCGCAGGTCAGTTAATGGAAGATTTTTTTCCTTTCAATGAAAATAAAAATTTTTAGTTTTAAGTTTTTTTTTTTAATGACTAATATTAGAATAAACTTACTTCATGATAAATTGATGCATGTGCCAATAAAGGCAATCGGAATGACACAACTTTTGGAGTACCATCTTCAGCGGTTATTTCTGAATTATAGATGCATATAAGCAGTGTTTCCACACTGCGACAGCCTTTTTTGTCGCCCATAGCGACCGAGTTGAGATACGCGTATATAAGAACGGGAACAAATTGCATTGGAAATTTTCTCAGTCCATCTTCTTTAGATCGGTAAAAACTAAGAAATTGATTACAAATTCCATGAATTAACTGTGAACAAAGAGAAAAAAAAAACATCACGATATATTAATTTACATTATTGATTGTGTACTAAAAAAACTAATTAATGCATGAGAGTCTATCGATCACATTTTGTTATCCTATTCGATCGGGAATTTCGATTATCCAAGAAATGATGACATTAGAAGAAATTTTTAAAAGGTCTCCAACACTTTTAAAAAGTGATATGTCTATAAAAAGCCCTATTTCGCAAGTTGTTTTGCAAGAAATTTGTAGGTGTTCTTTTTAAAAAGTTTGATGGATCCTCTCCATCTATATTATAAATTGATGGTACAAACTTATGCAAATTATGTATAAAATTCTTCATAGTGAAAACCAAAACAACTAACTATTTCCATACAAAATTTGACAGCTCATTTATCAAAAGATTAACTTATTTGTACTCTGTCCACCAAAAATTGTCAGTACGGGGAAGATAGGACGTTTACCTCTCACTCTGACTGCAGTGAAATCTCGCTAAGCTGTGAGAGAGCGAAAATATTACAGGGTTTGCGAACTGCCTATTATAGACTTTGAAAGAGCTCTGATAAATAATAATAGGGTTACCAACTATTGATTTTAATTTGAATGTTAAAAATGGGTTGGTATCAAAATTCTGTTAAAAAAAATCCCAATGTACATATTTAGGCTGCGCAAGGTGCAGGTTATGGGGATGTACGCTCGTCGAAGCGATATTACAATAGCAATTTATGGGTAGGTCAGTGGTTGAATTTTTTTTTCAGTAGGTGATGAGGGAATAAAACCACTAACCGCCCCCTTTTGCAGAGTATAGTGTTTTACGAAGTTGCATGAATAACATCAATATTTTGTATTGGCAACATAAGAAAATTTGTCCGTAAATGACTTAAAAGACCGTTAAAAAGTAAAAAAAAAAACTGTTTCGAACCTGACAGTTCAATTTAGGCCCGTGTGTTGATACGATACTTAAAATATTTATAATCAACATAAGCGCTTATGGGCTACTTTTTCCTCTGCGAAAACTGGCATATAAGACTTTATGCTGATCATAAAGCAAACGGCTCTTAATTTTCACTTTAATTGGAAATTTTGAGAGAAAACGATAAAACTAGTTTTATTTTCCAGATCTCGATACTTTTTTTAAAACTAAAATTAGTTCTATGTTTCAATGTTAATAATACCGATTTAATTATTGAACTTGTTTTGATTGATATTGACAAAATCGGCAATAGAACTAGTTTAAGCGAAAATAAGTTTTATTTCGAGTTTTGAAATATGTGAATAAAATGGCCGTTCCAAAACAAAAAGAAATCGAAATGATGGAAACATTACCACTTATTTATTAATACGTAAACACAAATTCCATTGATTCCTGCCCGAACTGGAGCCAATGCACTACACATAGCGTCAAGCTGTCACATGAAAAATCAAAACCCAGAACAAATTTCATTATTTATCAAGTGTATTAAACCGAATAGCATTTTTACTAGCCCACACTAGTTTGTTGTTGTTTTTTCGGTTTCTTTCGCTTTTTTCGGAACTTTATTTTATAAACTAAAAATTCATTGCACTATGAGATGAGTGGAAAACTGGTAAGTGGTTGATATTGGTCAAGATTTGGTTTCGATACTTCAATTTAACATTAAAGGTATTTATTTCTTTTCAAATAAAACTTACCTCTGGATACTTAAGCCTTTCGTTGAATATTGTATAAATTGCTTCAGCTATTTCCTGATTATTTTCATGCAAACTAGCAAAGGATTGCATCTCGGATGGCTGTAGACTTTCATATTCAGCCAACCAATCTTGTACTATTGCCTCTGCCATGTTGCACTTTATATTTCAAGATGATCTACTGTAAAAAAAAAAAGTTGAATAAATTTCTTATCATCATTCAATGAAAAACAAAAAAAAAAAAGAAAGAAAAAAAACAAGAATCATGGGGTGAGGTAATCATTAGTAGTGCAAAACTAAAAAAACTATGAGACATCGACATCAGGATTAACGACAACGAGGAAAGACAGTACTAATGCTAAGCAAGAGGATTTATTCTATGTTCGCAAAATCCACATCGACTTCTGCACCCCGAAATTGAACTTTCGCACTCATTTTATAATTGAATTGAGAATTACTAGTTTTTTTTTCTTAAAATTTAGCCTTGAAATAGGGCCTCGGCGCTGCGCTGGTTGGTTCTGCTTTTGCCTCTATGTCGATTTCTAGTGCATTCTTGTCAGTTGTACTTTTTTCATTGGAATTTTTATCGATGATGTGATAAGATAATTTAAATTATTTTACACTCAGTTTGTACTTTAAATATTGGAAAATTAATTGGAAATGATTTTAATTGACTGCGATGCCTTTAAATTGCATAATTAACAAATTTTATCAGACTTCGTATACATACCATAAAAAATAAAATTAATGTTGATGTTTTGACGTAACTTCTTTGACTGGAGTGCAAAATTGATTTTGGCTAGAGTTCGGGAATTCAACGTCAGTGGCTATGTTCGCAAGGTGTGTCAGTTTACACGAATACTCTAGAGCCGCATTCGTTTGGAGGTGGTAATATTCTTAACTTGCTATTTTCAGAGGAATGCACGCTGTAAATTTGACAGCCGTGACGAAACAACAAGTAACATTGTTTTGGTTCATAAAAAAACGCTTTATAGCGTTTGGTGTGGGCATATAAACCAATACCAAGATATGAAACCTCGCTGTCAAATGAATTTTACCACCAAGCTGAAAAACAGATGATTTGCCGTGAAAAACAAATGATTTGCCGCAAAGCGTGCTATGTATGCGTGTTTTTCACATACATATAAACTCTTCGTAGCATATCAGCTGTTTCTCTCCTTACAATTTTGTTGTTGTTTTCACATTAATTCACAGACACGAAATCGAATTACAAAATACAATAATGTAAACAATCGGGTTTTGGGGAGTGAAACGTACGAAGTTTGCGTACCTTGGTATTGGTTTATCTATGGGTGTGGGTGACGCTATGTAGATTGTCATGTTACACGACGCGACAGTCATCGGAGGGCCTTTCTCTTCGGGACAAAAAAAAAAACTTTGGCTTAGGTGATGCGTCTCTTAACTTTCGGAATATTCCGTAAAAATGTACTAGATGAAGTTGAAACACTTAATTTCTGAACACTCCCTTTTTACATTTGACACTTCACCTAGTGTCACATTTTGACATTTTCATTTGTCACTTTGTCAGTTCTCCTTGGTCAGTCGTAACAAGGTTTTTTTCGAAAATTTAATTATTTTCTTTCCAAAAATGTCGGCCCTTATCCGATTTAACAATCGCGCTGTCCTGCGTAACATCATTGCCCAAACACGCTCCATCAAGACATCTCCAAAGAATCGCGAAACCGCTGCTGTTTCGCCAACCCTCAATCAAGCCAAAGAGGACACAACCAACAAGAACAAAAATTGGGTTAGCTGGGGCTTCGAACATCACGATGAAGCACACGATCGCAGTTCCACCAAAGCATCATTCTTCTTCTCCGTAACATTGTGTATTGTTTGGGGTACATTCTTTTGGGCCTATTCACCTGACAGCAGATACCGCGATTGGGCACAACGTGAGGGATTCCTCGAGTTGCGTCGTCGCGAGAAAGCTGGACTGGACTTGGTTAGTCCCAATTACATTGAACCCAGTGCCATGAATTTGCCATCGGACGAAGAATTGGGAAATACAGAAATTATCATTTAAAGTTGCCTTTACTTTGTAGACAGACAGAAGTCGTGTCGTCGAGCTGCCGATTGTTGTATTTCCCTCAACTTGGTAATAAATGTTATGTAATTCGATTTTAATTTTAAACGAAAAACCCGAAGAAATATTCACATGAAAATATTGTACAGCTGGATTTGTAAATAAAAAAGTGCAGCTTCTGATACATAAATAATTTTGATGGAATTTTATTTATCTGAAAATCGGAAATATGTATTTCTTTTGCAAGAAATGGTGTTTCAATTGGTATTAGTTGAGTTTCTTCAATGAAAACAAAAGCTGTATTTTTAAAATGGATTAAGCTAGGTATAAACTTAAAATGATTGTATTTTTCGCTTAGGATGTGCTTGACTTGTGAGGCTTTGAGGCAAATATACCGACTTTAGAGCACATTAACTATTTCAATTCCGGTACATAATCGGGAAAATATTTTAACAAGTGTTCACTGTGCATGGCTGTTGCAGCTAAGCGTTTATACCTTTGTTGTCTCATCGAATTGATCTGCTAAATTTCAGCGGGTTCCAAATCCTTTTTGTAGGAGAGGACATCATTTTTTTAACTAAATTCTTACTTAGGTTCTCAGACCTAAATTTATCCGTCATGATCATCGTAAGGGACATAGGGTCTCCACTGCAGTTCTTTCCAACTCCAACAGATTCCCTTTCAATTGTCCTGTCGGTCGACAGAGTAGGATGTATGACGAATATTGCACAAACTTCAGTGTTGTGGCAACTTCTGGTACATTTGCATTTTGTATGTTGTTTTATCTGCTTTAAATTTGTTTTGCTTTTCAAATCATGTGTTTGGGATTTTGGGCTTTGTTTAAAGTGTAAATATTACTGCAAGTTACTAAATAAGACGAAAGTAACATTGTCATTTATAAGGCGTTAACGTTTTTTTTTTTAATTATACCTCGATTTTTTGCAGTAAATTTCATCTTTACCACCCGAATCGCATCGCAAATGTTTTGAATTAGATCCTGTTAACGACTGACTGAAAATTTATCAATTAAAATTGTTATCAAAAAATTAAATTGTAAACACTAAAAAGTTTTGGATAAATTAATATTTTTATAAAAAGCTATCTGTTTTGCGAATTTAAACTAATCAATTAATACAAAACGGTGTCTCAAAATTAAACATCAAGCCAGGAGGTGATAGTAATCATACAAATAATTTAAAAAAAAAACTTATTTTAAAAAATATTGGCATTCAAAACATTCACAATCAAATTGACTTCCTGTGAAAATGTAGTTTACAGAAGAGTTAATCAAAGTTACATCAAAAATGTAGGAAAAGCTATTATTTAAAGTCACAGAATTTTGACTCTAAATCTTAGCTTCTCCTATTTTGTTTGTGGTCTTACCTTGAATAACTCTTCAATAAAAAAAATAAAACACAACTTCCTCAGTTTTAAAGAAAATATCACTTTTTTCTTATTATATGATCCAGGGTTGTTGTTTTTACTGAGACCGGTATTACACGGCGGCGCATGTTTAGCCTCGCATGTATAAAGTACAAAAGAGAAAAGTAATACAACATTCAAATTGTTGTATTTCCTTTCTCTGTTGCACATCATAAATGCAAGGCTTATTAAAAAAAGCCTTTAAACGCCAAGCTTGTCAAGAAGATGTTGAAACACTGGTGAATGTATTTGCTTTCATTGCCCGCGTTCACATATAAATCTAAAGCTATCCAGATACCTTTCTGTTGTTGTAATCCTATGTTAACTAACAGCTGACTGTTAAAGATTCGCAAATATACTAATAGCGAAGCTATCTTGAATAGGCTATCCTATGCGAATGTGAATACGGCCAATATAAATCGAAAGGGAACTCTCCAAGGTACGGTATATTATGATAACTATTATCGAGAGAGTCACTGTGGCGTAGTGTAAAATTTTTATTTCTACTCAACATTTTTAACTTTTCAACAATTATGTTCTCTAGATTCAACAAAACAGTAAATTGGACATCTCACAGTGATAATTAGTATTTTATTTTAACATAATACCTTCCCCTCCGGAGAACGAATGTTTGCTTACATTTGAACTAAGCGTATTTTTTCGGTCTGGTTTTGGGTTCCCCAGTACCTAGCATGTAAATATACAAATAAATTAGAAGAAAAAAATTGAATCGGACGCCAAATAAATTAAGGAATCTTTGGGATCTCTACGATTTTTAAAATGTCGCACCTAAATTCACCATTCTTTAGTCTATTTTAATAGAAAATCTTTTCGAGTTCTATGTCAACTTCGATTTTATTTTGTATGTAATCTAAGCCAAGTTTTTATCACATATCTTGGTTCCAAGGATAATTTAAATCTGTGGACTAAACAGGAAATTGAAAGTGATTCACAGCTAGAAATTGGATTTTAAAGTGAATCAGCTAGAAGAAAAAGTATGGATTAACAAAATATTCCTTTAGCATAGCAAATTTATTAATATTGCATCATTGTGTGTTTTTTTTTTCCTTTGTTATTCGCTTGTTTTATTTATTTAAATAATAGAGTCTATAGTTTATACATTAATATTATACATTATAACATTTTTTATGTTGTTGTTTTTGTTTGAATTATTAAATTTATTATACTTTGCCATGAAGAAGAAAAAGAAATTTGATATTAATCAACTAAGCTTTAGCTAGAGAGTGTGTGAGTGGGACAAAAATGATGTATTTTTTTGTTGTCTCTAATCTACTCACGAATAAAAAAATCATTCAATAATTCATTATTTTTTTTTTCTTTTTTGGATTTTGCCGTTATTTTAAAATACATTTTTAAACCATGTTCAAAAAAAAAATACAATCTGTTTCAACTAGATATGCATATGGGCATATATGTTCATAAGACTCAGTTGGAAACAGGTGGATATGCTGGAGTTGGCTGTACGTTCAGACCTTCGAGTGCCTGTGTTGGTATTGTAGTGTTAACGGTGAGTGGTGGCATACCTGGTAATGAAATTGGAGTGGCTACAGATGTCTGCTGTACCTGAGGGTATGATGCAAATGTCTGCATGTAGGGTAAGCTGACGTTTGACGAATTTGTTTGGTAGCTCGTTGGTGGTTGACTTGGGACAGGATAATTGTTGGGATTGTAGAACTGTGGTTGCTATTATTGGAAAGGAAATTTAATTAGAACAATAAACTATTTTTGAGATCGATTGGTAACATTACTTGCTGAGATGCAATGAATTGGTTTGAAGCAGATGATGCAGTTGATGCAGTTGATTCGTTATATACTCCGGTCATATTTCCAATTGAAGCTGGTGGAGGTAGATTCGAAAAAGGTGATTGCTGTGCAAACATCGGAATTTGACTGGGTGGCGGAACAGATGATGGAGCTGAAATTGAATTTTTTATGTAAGGAATAATAAATTAAAAAGAAGTCAAAAATAATGTGCTTTTTGTCTAACTGAAAGTGTATATGTAAGTATGTAGGTTTCAAAAGTCTGGTTAATCTAATGATCCAATCAAAAGCACTCAACATAAATAATTCAGGTGAGCCGAATTACATTCAATCGCTCCCCTTAAACTAAAGTACTTTCATTATTAGGTATATTTTTTTTATAAAAAATTACTAGAATAATTTTTAGGATCGAAATTAACAATTCCGATCATCGCCCACACTTGTCCGTGCCACCTAAGATGAGCCGTTTCTATTAACGCTCATAGGTGACTTTAAAGTCAATAAATAAATAGTGTAAAAAATCGAACTCGAGAGAAACAATCGGACATGACATTAAGATGATAGAGAAAGCAGAAAAAGTAAGCCTCGCGATTTTGTCATTCTGTCTGTTTCTATCTTCAACTACAGCTAAAAAACTAAAACTACTAAGGTATGGGTTTTAGGTTGTTCTCAAAGATAGTTTAAAAATCCAATTTCCATACTTCATTTCGTCCACACAATGGCTACTTAATCTCTCGGTCGCAAATCCAATGGAAATCTAATTTATTTCGAAGAGCAAAGACCGAATTAAAAAATACGTCAGTATTCAAATTCTGAAGAAAGCTATTGTCGTTCTCATAGTCATAATCATGGCAAAGGGTGGTCGCAGTGAACTTTAATGAATGAATTCTGAATTTATGATCAAAGTCCAAATTTTGGCCTTTTCCACAATTGTCACTTTTAGTTTATCGTAATTGACCCGAGATTATTTTTCCAATTTTAAGTACATAGTGAGTTTGAGTTTTGTACATAGGCCGTTATGATAAGATTCAATTAAAAAGGTTCACCTTGTGTTACCCTGATGCACATTAGAACATCATCATGTAGAAAACAAGTTATTAGCACGGTGCCTTAGACTTTGATTTACTATACAGAAAGGGGTGACGAAGATGTTTCTTAGTCTTTTTCTGTTTTATTTTTTGAGAATTCTTTTTCCAAAGTTTCAATTTAAAACAAAAAAATACATTTTGTCTACTTTCTAGGACTCAAAATATATTTTGTATTCATTGACAATTGATAAAAGTTTGTTTGCGTATTGATAAACTAATTTACAAAAACTCCTTATCCTGATTTCGTATGACAAAATTTATAATTTTAAAGATCATTCAAGGATTATTTGTGTTATACGCGCTAGATGCTTCTGTACTGCAGATAGCTTTGCCAAAAAAACACACCTATTTAATACAATTTTGTTGATCAATGAATAAATTTGCTTGGCTATCTACTGACCTTCCGAATAATATGTTTCGTTCTGTTTGTTTTAATAAATGTTGCCGCATTTAGGTTCTGCAACGAACAAGAAGATGTGTGTACTTAAAAGACAAATAATTACCTAATCTTAATGATTTCCGAATGCTAAGTTCGAAAACTACTAATTGGGAGAAAGAGCTTTAGGAGCAGAAACAATATTTAGCTGTAAATGGGTTGTGCTTGTACCCCCAGAAGTTTGGTTCCTTGGTCAAGCTGTGCGCATAACATCATTTGATCGGGAATTTTATGTTTCCGCAAGAAATATGAAACATTCACCCTCATATAAAACTCTACGTACGTTTTATGTCTCAAAGATGCTTGCTATTGCTATCTTCCATAAACAACGAGTTTCAAAACAAAATAAACATAAAACCTGCTGAAGTTCTTATTGTTATCTTAAAATTAAAAGCAGGTCACAACTGGAGGTTGTATGTTTTGTCTACATATGTAGGCCTACATAGATTGAAGTCATATTTAAATACTCACCAGCAATCTGATTGTGCTCTTGGGGTTTTTCTACAACCTGTTGAGGTGGCATCTGTGGTGGAAATTGTGCCGTGTTCACATCGCTTGGCTGTTGAAAGAATGAACTTGCACTAGCGGCTGCTTCTGGTTGTCCTGCATTCATCGTTGGTGCAGATGGTTGTTGTGGAATGCCTTGAGGCATTCCAGACGGTTCTGCATTTGATTTTGCTAGCTCCGAATTAGGTACTGTTGTAGTCGATGCTGATGTAATATGAAGATTGGCCAAATTGTTTATGTCACTGGGAGCAGTAGTTGCCACCGCACCCATAGAAGCACTAGCATTTGGAGGTGGTAGAGTGAATGCATTTGTTAGAGGCGGTATATAGGGGAAACTGGGATTGACCGATGTTGGCTGAGACATTGGCGGCATTGGTTCCGTGGGCCTAGCAGCTTGCAATGCCACATTAGTGGGCACGTTGGCGTCTGCGCTTGGCAATTTTAATGCTGATTTAGTTTCACTTGACACAGCTTGAATTGGAATGCGATGCAAGTAGCCAAAGCCAATGCCACATCCCAGACTGCCATCACCACCCCACTTGGAGTTTGGTTTTAGTGATACCTCTCGACAAGCGTCATCTTCTACGTTGTAGACGTAAATTTTGAGAATTTGATTCTCGTGCGTCTCGATCATGGTAAAGAGGTCATCGGTTTCATGACGAATTGCATCAGCACCAATGATGTAGTCTGTGAAGGCTCGCAGACCAGCCGTTTCGGCTGGTGACGATGGATGCACCTCGAGGACGTGCCAGACATTTTCATTTGCACCTTCAAATGAACAAAATCGAATACTCACACCAAGTAGACCTTGTCCACCCCATGAAGTGCTGGGTGTGATTGAAACTTCTCGCACCGTCTGAGTTTTGCTGCTGTACACAGTCATTTTAGTTACTTTATCTAGATTTTGCTTTAGAAGTTCCTTCAGAGTGTCATTGTCCTGATCTAATCGGGTGTTTCCAATTGCAACAATGAAATCGAAGAAAGCTTCCAATCCAGCTTTTTGGCCCGGTGAGTTATCTTGAACCTATATGAAATCAAAGAAAAAATTAAATTGATTATAGTCATTTTGTTTTGAGAGATTTTAAGACGTTTTGTGTGGATTTGGACATACCCTTAATACATGATAACCTTCGGTACCACCTCCAGGAACTTCTACACTATGTCCGGCACCCATTATTTGTTTATTTTATATAGTTTTTTATACAATTATCAAGTGATACAAAAAATACGTGGCACTAATTACAAAAAAGTTCTTTATAAATTGAAATTTTCCAGCGATGACATTTGCATTGACAAAAGTGACATTTGAAATAGGGATGACGTTGAAGTGGCACTGAATGGTTTCATTGTTATTGTACAGTAAGAAGAAAAAAAATAATAATACAGTTCGGACTATATTTAAACATAGGGGTATACATGGAACCTGGTACACTTTTCCATTTGGTAAAATGCGAAAGTTTACCCGCGTGTTTCATGAACTCCCATAAAATCAAATTTGGTAAATGTGTGTAAATTATGTATTGATACTTGAATTATTTGGAGAAAATTATGGTTGTTTCCTTGTCTTTGCCAACTAGTTACTAGTGGCTGGATATATCTAAAGGCTTGCCCAAACCAAAGTGCGACAAATATTAGTCGCGCCTTGTGATTTGGCGCATTTGGTGTGGATAGAGATATACCTAAAACTAGAACGTTCGAAAGAGAGGTATTAATGCTTGCCCAAACCAAAGTGCGACAGTGCGTCACGACATGTGCGATACGATTTTTATATGAAAAACGTTTTGCACATAATCGCATTTGGTGTGGGTAATCTCATATGACGCTGTGTAAATAAAATTTGGCGTTGTCATGTCGCCCTGTCGCACTTTGGTTTGGGCAAGCCTTAATGCATATGACCATGTTTATCTTCACCATAATCTTCCTATAATCTGCATTTATGAAGATGTCTGTCATTTTGAATTGCTCTCTCTATCCAACAACTATGGTTTTTATATATTGTGTCTTCTTTTTTGCAGATTTGGAAGTGCGGAACAATGTAAATCCAGTCGAAGTTTCACTTTTATGGGTCACACCCCATCTAAACCTTATTTCCATTTCGTTCTCAAGTTTTTGAAAACTGACAGTACACATGTTTGTGTAATGTGAAAACTATTAAGAGTTGAACAGAATGCAAATGCTTGTCGCTGGGCAACGTGACATTGCTGACATATATCGAATTCGTCGCACGAAAATGTTAAGAACATTTGAACTTATGGGCAAATTGCTGAGCGAGAATTGATGATCGACGTCATTCTGTTGCCGATGGATGATGTCCATACAAATTTCATTTGTCAGCAAGGTCCCTCAGCGACAAGCAACGCATTCCGTTCAGCTCTTTAAATTTTGATTGAATGAAAGAATGTTTGTCCCTAGTGTACATTTTTTTCTTATCAGAAAAATAATTCAATGACAAAAAGAGACAGCTGCATTTTCTAGCAAATACATGTTTTCTTCTTCCACACCACTACACACACATAAATTAACAAAACATAATACTACCATCTCTGTTGCACCAATTATAGAGAAACGGTTGACGCACATACCAAACAACCATCTACCTCGAAAAACGAAATGAAGAAATACAGTCGTCGTCGTTGCGGTCGAAAATTGAAATAGTTCGTCTGCTGTCAAAAAAAAAATTATTATGTGATTTTTTTCTTCGTGTGTACTTTTCATCATTGTTGTGCGTGTTATTTTATTTGTTACGAATTTCATAAAAGGAAAATAATTGTAAAATTTTCTCAATTGGAAAGGCAGTCGGAATTTGAAAAACCGCCTCGCTTGGGGGCAGTGTTTTTGTTTTATTTGTTAAGCGGGTGAAATCAGGATTTGCTTTTCAATTTTGTCTCAGCAGAAAAAAAGTCCTTCATTCTAAAGAATGGCCGAGCAAAACGAAAAATTACTCCAAGAACTTTTGCGTCTTAATGGAAATAATAAATGCGCCGATTGTGGAAGCAAACGTAAGTTTGATAAATTATAAATTATGTTGGACACAAAGTGAAAACAGCAAAAATAATAAACTTCAATTAATAGTTATTTTGTCGAATTTGTTCAATTATTCTTGTTTTATTCGAAAAAAAACCAAGCCTAGGGGCGGGTATAATTTGGATCTACTCGATGGCGACATCATTCGACATCGATAGTCGACAGTACGTTTAATTTGGTTGTGAATGTGCATGGCGCCAGGGGTTTGATTTTTATCGTGCGGTTGTTTGCTGTTATTTATTTGCCCCAAAAGCTTCCCTTAGCGACAGACACCCCGATTGTCAACACGCCAAAAAAAGTTTAAAAATCTTGGCATAAAAACGACAACATACCCAATTCTTAGCAGGGGATGTTGGTTGTTTCAGTGTTTAGTTTTATCTTCATTAAATTTTCTTCACGGTTAAACTTTTACTACACACGGCGACGACGACGTGTATTTGTTTCTTGTGTTTTTTTTGTATTTTTGTTTGGATTGCCTTTTTACAATTTTACAAATGTTCATTCATAAATTTGTGTAGTAGTGGCATTGGCAGAAAACTTTAATCAATCATCTGTGTAAGGGAGATAGTCTAATTGGATGTAGGAAGGAAAAAAGGGAAGTAGCTATACGAAAAAGGCTTAGCAAAATACTAGATAGAGTACAACTTGCTGCACCTTTGAGATGATGATGATGGGAAGAGGATAGGCGACTAGAAAAAAATAAAATAAAAATAAGCTTGACGTAGTTTTGTTTGTCAATATAATGTAGGTCGAATGTGGCCGCCCTCGTGGGATTGGATTAAAGTGTAGCACATTGCGCTTGTTTTTGATATCGGATGACAAAAATGAAAACGAAAAAAAAAAATAAGCAAAAGCACAAGGGTTAATGCACTTTTATGTTATGAAGTTATGATGATAGAAGTACATACCTATAACTAGGTATATCTTTTTTGACCATAGTTTATGCTGATATGAATAGATGGTGTTGTTTTAAGTTTTGGTAGTACATACCTACCTGCCTATGTAATGACACTAATTAGAGCGCTTAGAAAATATAGGTAATTAGTACCTAGGTAATTCACATTTTTTTAAATTAGACTTTTTGCACACAGATACTTTTCTATATTTTATTCATATTTTTATATAACATTAACTCTCAAAGATAAATTGCAATTTAAAATAAAACTTATTGAAATAAAATGCACGAAAGTGTTGCACGTATCTCTACCTAGACATGATTGGAGTAAATCTTATTAGGTAGGTATAGGTAGGTATCTTAAAAAAAACGGTGATATGATGTTCTTCGTTTAAAAGAAATCCAATAATAAAAAACCGGTAATTTATCAGTTACAGCTAATAAAAATAAAAAAAAAAACAATGTTACATTAGGATTCGCGCGAACCAAAATCCGCAAACTAGGGTAAAGAATGTACTATAATTAAGGCTAGGGTACTATTTATGTATAAATCAGGCCATCAGAGCCTAGTGGCCTAACTGATTGGTTCACTTTTTTTTGTGAAGTCCTAAACTAATGTTTACTTAGCAGTATTCAGTTCATTTGAAATAAGCCAGATAAATAGCTGTTGCAAAAGAATCCAATTTTCTTGACCATAACTACAAGTTTTCAAAAAACAGTTAGGCCACTATGGTTCTGCCGGCCTGATGTATTGTACCTTTGTGGACTTTTCTTAATCTGCCTTCTATCTAATAAGCCTTAATGCAAACATTACGTTCTACAAACTTTCCCAGCTAGATATTTGTATGTCAACGAAGTTCATTCATGTGGTTAAAGAGTTGTATTCACATTCAAAATCAGCTATATGGGATAGGAAAACTTTGTATGACTGGTTTGAAACGGATTAAAAGAGTAAACTACGATGTCTGCTCAGTGCCCTGCTGTTTTCACTTTTCATCAATGATGTTAAAACCCATCTGCCTAAAGGTGTTCGGAAAGCTAATATGACAGTTAAGTTTCTTTTGTGTGCTGACCATTTAGTGATACTTGCAGAATCTCTTGAAAACTCACAACTCATGATGAACCGATTATCTTTGTACTGCGTTCAATGGGAACTAAAAATTAAGACTGTCTTCCTAGGGTTAAGATAGTAAAAGAATAAAAAGAAAGAAAAATTTTATATTTTTTAATTGAGTAATTATTCTGTTCCTAAGCGACGAAAATTTAACGAATAGATTTCTAACTTAAAAAAAAGGAAAAGCACAATGGGTGCTTTCATAAATGCAATATTTACATGCGCAAATAGTTTTTCTGTCGTTAGTTATGATCGCAAATGATCGCATGTAAACAAAGTAACCATGCATTTTTATGAAAGCACCCAAATATTATAGATGTTTTTTCTATTTAAATAAACCAATAACTAATGACCCCTTTATCATTCTAAACTCAATCAATTCGATAGATAGCATGTCCTAAAATCAGTTTGGGAGGAACGGGATTCCATGAAAACGGAAACGGTGTCTTAAGATTTTTTAAAGTTGTTTTTGAATTTCGATTATGAGAAAGCGAAAATGTTGTGGTAAAGAATCCAACAATAAAAAAATCTTCCAGCTAATTTTTGATTGGGAGCCCTTCCCCCAAAAACATGTTCCTGGGAGTTTTCATTCGGAATAGGGCTGACATTTTTTTAAGGATTTTTGCCGGTTTTTAGAACATTCCGAAATTGAAAAAGGGGTTCGCAAAACTAAATTCGTCCAGCACGAATCAAGCATTATGAGGAGTGACTTTCAAAAGTAGTTTTACTCTTTTTATTAATTTCTCAGAAAACTAAAAACCAATAATTTTTTCTTATGATTTCAGGTGAAAGTCAGTACTTAGAAGACGATTGTTATGACTCGTTTTTTGGTTAAGACTCAACTTAAAAAACTGCATAAAGGATATTTACATTCTTTTGCAGTTGTACTTGCATTATAACAAATCTTCTTTATCATATGGCCTGTGCATTTTTCTATAGGATGCACATTTTAGAAGTTGAAAGCTTAAAACTTAAAAAAGTCAGAAAATGTCTAGGTTTTCGTGCACTATGCAATTATCGCATGTCTTTCGAAACAGCAAACATGGTCTTACAATACTGGTATCTATCCTATTAACATCCCAACAAATCAGCATTTTTTTCGTACCTAATTCCATTTTTTTTTTGTCTTGTATGACTGGGCTATAACAGTCGGATTAATTATATGAACTGGACTAAATTTGTGGCCCAAATTATTCATATCTTATTAAAATCCGTGGTGTAGGTAATCCTCAATTTTTTTAAAAACTCTTCGTCGTTAAAAATAATTAAAAAAGTTATTGTTTACTCTGCAATCCTGTAGCTTTTTCATTCTTAAATCTCCCTAATCTCATGTCTGAAAGCAAGGAAATATTATTTAAAAATATTAATAAGGATAAACAAATTGTGTTTAAAGCAATAAACTCCAGTATTATTAAATCCAATATTTGAAAAACTGAACTTTGTAGAAATCAATTATTATTAAAGAAAAACTGTGTAAATGATAATAAATGTGTTTCTGCTTAAGTAATTGTTAAAAGTATTACAAATCAAATACAGCTCTTTTCCTTCCTAATAAACACTAATAAATCAATACTTAAGCTTATAGTTCGGCTAGGGCCCACAAAGTACGCCTTAATTTTTTTTTTGTTCAAGTATTACTTGAGTGCACACTATGCAAACAGTTTTCAAGACAACTGTAACACCTTGCCTTAAATAACCTTTAGCTCTCCTATAAAAAAAAATATTTTTTATTTACGATCTTATCATGGAACTATTTACTGAATATAATTTTTTTTGGTATTATTTGTATCATTTTCAACAAAACACACGTCTTTTGTGTGAAAATAATGAAAATAAAAGCTCAAATACAAATTTTGTTTACGTAAAACAGTGTCGCCTTATGAGTATATTGTTTTTGTAAACAATAATAAAAGAAGGAAAAAATAATAAACACGATTTAGTAGTATGAGTTGAGTATGCATGTACATATGAATGCTTTGTATGTTCAAATAAATGAATTAAATTGTTTTTGTTGTTTTGAGTTCTGAAAACTTTCACATGACATTTTCCGGTATTTTCCGACGACAACGCTCAATTCGAATTAAGGTCAATTGAGAATTTGTTTAGATTTCAAATATTTTGATCTTCGTCAAGACACAGACAAAACGACGACGACGACGACAGACGACAGAAAACAAGAAAGATGAACGAATGAGATTGCTGTTATTGTTTGTAGAAAGATGTTGTAGCCAGTTGATATAGTTATTTAATAGACCAAATAAATTGCTACAGAGAGACAGACATCTAAAGCAACACATTGGAATGAGCAAATGTAGGCGTTATTAATTTTATTTCATTTTTTTTTTATAAAAGTGTAAAGTGTCACACTTAAACCAAACACATTCCAGCAAATCCAAAATAACAAGAAAAAAAACTATAACATAAAAACACTATTTTTTTCTTATAAAAGTTGACCAATGACCAATACTTTTGTTTTGCAAGCAAACAAATGACGTAAACGAATTGTTTCGTTTATCTTTTTTTTAAATGAGTCAATACTTTTTACCAACTTTCAAGATTATAATATTCGGTTTTCCTAGTTTTTGATAAGAATATTAAAAACAAATCGAAAAATGACAACAAACATGGAAATTGCAGCAGAGAGGCCATAATGGCACTGATCCAATATTTTTAAACTCAATGGAAGCATTCTATATAAATATAATTTTAAGATTATTTGTGTCTGTATAATAGTGTATAGAACTTCAATCACATACCAACATTATTTTTTCTTATGTTAGAGTTTTGTTTTATTAATAATATTGATTGTGAGTTACAATACAGGCCGAAACGGGCTGCATACCGCTTAGTCGATACTTATTTAAGCATAATGTATCAAATGATAATAATAATAATTCAAACTACTAACTCGGTAAAATTAAATTAAATTCCTCCTTAAAATTCACTTTCTATTGATGCGCACGAAGCCATTTTTAAAACGACTGTATTGAAAAAAGGACAAACCTGGTTATTGTAGAAGTGTCAATTTGCATTCGTGATTTGGAGCCACTTGGTGTTGGAAATGTGAATTTTGAAGTTAACAGAGAAACAAGACATGTTTAAGAACCTCAAATACTATGTATGTATTTTTTCAATTTATATTTAAGTACTTAACTCTTATAAATTATTGATATTTTTGTAATTTACATTATAGACTATTATTTTTTCCACAAATAAGTTTTAGAATAAATTGGAAATATTTGATAAAAAGCGGATTTTTAAAGAGTTAAGTACGTAAGCCTGAAATTTCTGACTACCTACCCTCTCACTGCCAAATTTCAAGATTCTAAAAGCTAGTAGCTGCAATCTTTTTATTCTTGTCTGGTATTAAGCTAGACAAGAATAAAAAGATTGCAGCTACTGATAATTTGAACTTTTTTTACTTAATTAGAATACTATATTTAGAGAGATTTCGATAATTACCTGAGTTAGTTCCCTTAAACTTTTTTTTTTTTTTTAAGATGCTATATATAAGTCTGGACTTTGTTTAAGTAATCCTATTTATATTTCTTATTAATTCTCAAACCCTGCAATTTTTAAATTATTTAGAAATCTTGTTTAAATTCAATTAAATTATATTTGACCAAGTTGGAATATTGTAGTGGTGAAGAAACTGATTCCTCTTCGGCTGTTTTGGTCACTTGATGAGCAATGAAACAAAATTATTTCATTTACTTTCCCGACGTTTCGACAGGGATTGCTGTCTTCATCAGGGGATCTTTATTAATAAAACAATGAATAAAACACAGAACAACAAATTAATGTGTATACATGAAAAGAACAATTAAGTTAAAAACAATGAAAATAACTGAAATAAACTTACTAAAAATGATAAATAAAATGAATAAGATAAATCTTCTTCTTATGAAGATCAGTCTTGAAATGAAGTTTAATTTGTAGTTTGAGGTGAAATTTCTTTTATTTTTGTGGGTGGTGAATATTTAAACTAACGTGCAGAAACCAGAGAGCAATACACTGCAGAGATGTTTTGTGTGTCTTGCTTCCTGTTCATGTTGTTGTTATTTTTTAGAATGTGGAGCGTTTCGAGCGTGTACCTTTTGGCGAAGTGTCTCTCAGTTTGCAGGATTTCAACCCCATCAAAATCTGGCTGATGGTGCGTTTGAACACAATGGTTGGCTAGTGCTGTATTTGCGGAGCTTTTGCTGTTGATGTCCGATTTATGGCCAGCCATTCTCTGCCGCACGAACTGCTTTGTGGTACCCACATAACAAAGGTTACAGGTTTCATCATCTTTACCCTTACAATTGATTTTATAAACAACGTCAGTTTTATTTTCCTTGTCTGTTTTCGGTTTGAGTCGTGTAAATAAAGAGGCAAGTGTACAATTTGACTTGAATGCTAATTTCAAGTTGCTGCAACGGTCGGTGACAACTTTGTTAAAATTAGTAGCCAGTGTCGGAACATAGACGATGCTTTTATAGATGGAGTTTGGTTCGGTGTTTGTTGTTGTTACGGAATGAACTTTGTTTTTGTAGCGATATATTAAGCTCCTTATAAATTCATAAGGATAGCCATTATTCGCTAAGATTTGAGTTACCATGATCTCATTTTTGGAGTGAAACTAAACGTAACTGAGCATCAATACTTTTTTTACCAAATTAGAAGCGGTGTTAATGACGATGTGCTTGGCCTGATTTGATTGAAAATTGACTAATCTTCCTGATGCTGTTTCCTTTCATTGCTCATCAAGTGACCAAAACAGCCGAAGAGGAATCAGTTTCTTCACCACTACGAAATCTTGTTTAAATAATAAAAAGAAATTTTAAGTTTAATGAAGTATTGTTTTGTTGTTTCCAGATGTCGAATGGGCCTCATACAATATTGGTATATTTCTATGCACTCGCTGTGCTGGTGTGCATAGGGCAATGGGTGCACACATATCCAAAGTCAAACATTTAAAACTAGACAAATGGGAAGACAGTCAACTAGAACGAATGAAAGAAGTTGGAAATCAAAGAGCAAAAATAAAATATGAATATCGAGTGCCTCCTTGTTATCGGCGTCCATGTGAAAATGATCCACAGTAAGTTTAATTAATACACAAAATACCTATAATGGTTGGTGAAAATTTTCAATTTTTAAATATTCAGAGTCTTAATCGAACAATGGATAAGAGCCAAATACGAGCGTCTAGAATTTTCACAAAATGGTCGACCAAGTTACATATCCGGGCACATGGAAGGTTTCCTAATGAAGCGGGGTAAAGAAGACAGTCGCTACCAGCCGCGCAAATTTATTCTGTCTGAATCAGACGACACCCTAAAGTATCACGTAAAAGAAAGCAAAGATCCCAAAGCTGTGCTTCGAATATCCGAGCTTAATGTTGCATTTGCACCAAGAAAAACCGGTCATCAGAATTCCTTGCAGTTGACTTACATGAAAGAAGGCTCAACGAGGCACATTTACGTATATCACGATGAACCAGAGGTCATTAACAATTGGTATATGGCAGTTCGATGCGCTAAACTGCATCGCCTGCAAGTTGCATTTCCCAGTGCATCCGAAAATGAACTTACTCCCCTGCTAACAAGAGACTTTGCGAAAGAAGGCTGGCTTTTGAAGACCGGTCCACGACCATCAGATGGCTATAAGAGGCGATGGTTCACTCTGGATAATCGAAAGTTGATGTATCACGATGATTCAATGGATGCCTATCCGAAAGGGGAAATTTTTCTGGGTCATAATTTGGATGGATATAGTGTGAGGGTGGGTGTTCCGATCGGTGCTAAAGAGCAACGATATAGCTTTACATTGTTCACACCCGAGCGAACGTATAATATGTGCGCGTATAGCGATAAGGAACGAGAAGATTGGATGAATGTTATTCAAACTGTACTAGAAAGACCTCTGACGCCGCAAGATAGCTCAAGTAAGTATGAAATTAATAGTTAGTGGTGTTTTTTTTCGTTCATGTCGAGGGCTTATTTGTATTCATTAGAGAAATATACTAAAGTAAAGTAGTTTTAATTTTATAAATTATCGTTTTTTGTATTTACTTCGACTTTTATGTCACGCCAACACAATGGTCAGATCTAAATTTATGTATTCACTTCGCAATATTTCCTAACTTTAAGATGGTCATTGTTAATTTGATGGAACTTAGCAAAAGCAATACGTTTTTGCCTGTGCTTTTTTCAACAGAACTTTTCTTGTCGATTGCATACGTCGATTTGCATTCTGCAGTAAACGGCAAATCGTTCTTCAACTGCAGATTCCCACTGCAAAGCATCAAAACCCATTCTAGGAGAGCGTCGGATAGCTTTCGCATTTTCCCTCATTGACTTTCCCCTCTTATGCAAATCTTAAATAGCCTCGCATTGGCCTTCGTATTTGCCCCCATTAATTCAAATATTGCCTCACAGTCTAAAAAAAATTGCAATTTTTTTTCTTCTGGAAGCCATAAAAGGAAGGCTATTACGATGCATTAGATAAACAGTTTTCTAAAAACAACACTTTTTCGGTACGTGACCGACTACGGGAAAGTGAAGCTGAAAAGTAATGAATCCATTATTTTGGCCATAAATGTATATTTTTCACAGTAAAATTACATTAATGTCTGTTTGTATAAAATTTACAAAGAAAAACGAATGGAAGGGAGAAAACCCTACCTTTTAACAACTTGCAACCCTGACTCTTGAAGGAATATGTTGCGGCAACACTTATATATATATATATTTAATTTCTACATCATTATGGAGTGGGATTAAAAAAGTTACGCCTTTGTACGATGAGGTTTTCACGGAAGGCAACATTATAAAAATTAACCCCATCTGTCGGGTCAGTTAGTTTTATATAAAAAAAACAGATTTTAAATAAAAATGGAGGGCTAAAAGCTGAAGTGAACCAAGTCACAAAAAGTGATTCGGAGATATAACGAGTTAAAGTAAATACGCTACAATTGAATCTTATGGTGAATGTTTTTTCTCGAACAAACGACAATTTGAAACGAAACCCTTTTTGACCAAACTAATGACAGACCTTAATAGAGAGATAAGCCTTGCCCAGATCTTGTCATTTGATTTCAATTTTTTTTGTTGACTTGTTCCGTTACAGCTGTGAGACCTCCATATGTATGTAACACTTTCTTATTTTTTCAACTTTTTTAAATTAACTTATTGTAAAAGAAATATTGCCAAATAATCAAAAAGCCACAGGAAACAATTGTCTTTTCTAATTCATGATTTTGATATACAAAATCTGAAATGTTTCTAAAAATATTTAACAAAAAAATTTCGTTTTGCAGTGTCGGCTCGATTAATACGAAAACGTACTGGGACCAATGCGATGAGCATGTTCTCCGGAAGATAAAACCAAACTCCGACAATTACATAAAAAAAACTGAAGCTACCACTACCACTCAATAGCAATAGATTTCGCTTTTAAAATAAATTATTTTATATAAACATTAAATTAAAAAAAAAAAAATAAAAATAATTAAATGTAACTTAAATTAAGGTAACTTCAAAAACACAACTATTAATATACAACATACCTACATTTACATATACATACAAAATAATATAATATTAAAAGTTTGCATATTATACAAATTGATTAAAAATCGTGTTCGTTATACCTATACCTTTACTATAAATATATTATATAAATAAACAAAAAATTATATGTATACAAAACATTAATATTTATATAAAATATAAAAAAAAAATTCAAAATGAAAATGATAGCGAAATGTTTTACATCTGCCCCACGGCTAAGGCGGAACATATTATACTTTTAAACAAAGTTTTAGATAAAATAATAAGCTAGGCAAACAAAAACAAAACGTATGGAGTGTTTGTTTCTTCTGCGCTGGTTTGTTTTTATGTTAATCGAAATGTTAAATGTTTTGAGCCAAAAAAAAAAAAAAAGAATAGCTTACTTATTGTTATAAGAAATTTTGTTGTTCCAATTCTTGTTTGTATGTTTATTTTTTTTTTTTTTTTATGATGATTAAAAATATTATGTGTATTAAAAAAGCATATCAATATTACAACAACAAAAATGTTTTCAATAGAAAATTAAAAAAAATAAAAAAAAACAAAGCACTTCACATTTTAAGACATAGAATATAATAATAAAGCATTAAATTATAGATAAATTTATAGATACAAAAATACCTACCTACAACAGCACTTTACAGGAATGTTTATACAATTTATAGTTGAAAATAAGTATAAAGCGTAAAAATACACGTTCAATATTGAAAAACAAAAAAAAACAACACTAGAGATACGATTTGTGTTAAAAAAAAGTATAATAAATTTAATTTCTTGTATTTAACCCAATATTAAGGATTTCAGCTGAATCCTTAAAATCTGTTAAAATGTAAAACATACACTGCCCTTAAAGCTAAATACATATTTGGAAAAAAAAAGAACTTTACATATAGCATAACTTTAACTATTATAATGATTCAGTACTTGGTACTTTTATTTTTGATTTGCGCAGATCATTTAGACTAGATAAATGGTTAAATTTTTCGTTTTAAAATGATTGTAACGTACCTTCTGTAATTTAATTTAATACAATATATTATTGCTGTTTTCTGTTTGTTTATATACCAACCAATATTTATTGTTTAGTTTATTAATGATAGAATTGGTGTTATTTTTGTGCTCATACAGCGGAAGCAAAAAACAAGGGGACCATGAATATAATTCTTGTATTTGAATGAGTTTATGGTTAGGTTCTGGACCATTATCACCACTTGTCTAGGGACTAAACAGATCTGGCCAGTACTAGATACGAAGCGTTCTAAATGCTTGTTGTCTCTAAGCAGACTACATATTAGCTCCACAATAGGTGTCATTACTATACACTGCCTGATAGGTATACACGCCAGAAGACTAGGATTTCTGCAGAAGTTGCATGGACGAAGAGGAAGAGGAAACAATCCCACACCTTCTCTGTTCATGCCCCGCTCTTTCCCAACGACGTGACGCAAAATTCACTTAGGTGAATATTTCTTTGAAGACTTCATGAAGGCTGATATTCACAGTCTCCATCGGTTTATTAAAAGCTCCAACTGGTTTAATTAAAGGAATTTCCTTACTGTTTATGTGGTATCACAATGGGCCTATTATTGGCCTATGTGTGTCAGCAGTTTAATATAAAAAAGCTGAATCAAAATTGAACAAGTTTATGAACGACGGCCATTAACTCAGTAATTTTAATGGCGAACATAAACAAAACCATTTCCCATTCCGAAAGATTTTGCATTTTTTTTATTCATGAAAATTTTTAGAAATACTTCTAAAACCATCGCATATTTTATTTTGTTCATTTAGTTTGAAAATATGAATACGTTTTTTTCTTGTGCCCGAACAATACCCCCCGCAGAAATTTAATTTCTCTTTTCACCTTTGATGAGTTCCAGGTGAATATTTTGCATATTCGGATATCCTTGGCAGCCAAGGATACTTTTTTAGAAAGTATGCATAAGGAACATGTATATACAACACCCTATTATCAGTAATGAAATTTCCTGAGAACTTCTTTTTTGTGAAGAGGGCGCTCAATCGAAAAATTGCTGGGAAAATCTTTCCTTTTTCCATTATTCTTCACACTATACCAGAGCAACAAATAACAAGCGAACACGGAACAAAATTCCTGGAATATTTCGATTACGAGCCTTTTCCCGAAGAAAAGTTTTGTTTGGTTTGTTTCCGATAGGGGTGCAAGTCACGAAATCTCATGTGACGGATGCGGAGTTTAATCCATCTGACCAGTTTTCCCGCTCTTTACATTTCTCCCAATCCCAACTATGAAACGTAAACTGTCGCTTCTAGAGGATGGCGCTTTATTGACTACTAGCAAGAACGAACATACCTACTTATAACACCGACGATGAACCGATCGTAAATGAGCATTAAAAAAAAAACTGGTTTCAAATTACCAATTCATAGCAGTGGTACATTTATCGTTAGAAGCATTTGGATAAGGAAGAATCAATTCACAGAAATAAATACATCAATACAAAAAAACTGATTTTTTGGCAAAAATATTTTATTTTGAACTTAAAACACACATATTTTAATATTTATGTATATGATTTGTATTCTCCTCTCCTTCCTTGGTATAAATTCTGTAAAGAATAGAAAAGCAATAAGTAAACTGGTGATTCATTTTTTTTTTTTGTAAATCAATTTATTAATTAATAATTTCAGTGTAAACTTTCTCATCAAGCATGTCTTTATGACAGGGATAACTGTTACAAAAATAATTCATCATTTGCAGATCGTGTAGGTACGAAAGAAAAAAAAAAAACAAAAAAGTGAGTTTTATTACCTTGACTCCTGCCTTGGCGCAGAACAATTATGTTGCCTCTTCAGAAAGGATTTGATGATTTAAGACTTCAGTAGAATATACCATCTGCAAAAATTATAGAAATTAGATTCCGAAACATGACTTATCGATCGATTTTAAATTTAAATGAATTTTCAGGGTAAACGTTCTCATCAAGCATGTCTTTATGACAGGGATAACTGTTACAATAATAAATCATCACTTGCTAAGATCTATTTATACACTAAATCAAAAGCAAATTATTTCATTACCTTTCTAGCATCGTCATCTAGAGCTGCGGCGTCATGTCCATTTAAATCTGGAATCGAACGTTTTTCAGTTCAGCATATTTCACGCCTTGTGTTCTTCTGATTATGTAGGTTTAGAGTATACATAATGCTAATGCAAGCTCGGTTCCTGCAAAAGGAAAATTCATTCATTATTTAAAGAAAAAGTAGAAAATAAGGAAAAACTCGTTTTTGTTGTAAGATCAGACATAAAATATAGTCAACATAAAATATTCAGTTATATGCTTGTCTACTTTAAATATCATCACAAAAAAAAATTAGAAAAAAAAAGTGCATTTTTGAGATTTTTACCTTTCAACGCGAAGAACACGTGCTAGTTTGTTTCAACTTCTCCATTTTTTTGCGGCAACTTTTAAAAGAAATGAAAAAAAAAACACAAAATTACTTAAGTTTTCTTAAACTGCTAGCTAACACACGTGGTGTTTTAATTAATTTCAGATATAAAAAACCAATCGTCACAATTTATCCGACTGGGGCGGTATAAAGTACATCATGATAATTTAAACAAAAAACATAATTACACAAGAACATTAATTACCTGAGGTTTATTAAGATGTACCCACAGGGATGAATGATGATGGCATAATTTCATCTGTAAAAATAGTTAAAAATTATATTAGTTTTGTTTTATAAAAGCGAAGAAAACTAAATTGGTCAAACATTTCAGTTAATAAAATACCAATCGACACTATTATTCAGACTGGGGCGGTATTAAATCATCACATAGGATGCTTCAAAAAATTAATTTATATATGTAATATTATAAAATGTTAGTTACCTTTCTTTTTTTGTATTTTATCAGCTTTCAAAACGAATATTTTATCTATTAATTTGGTATTTGTATAAAACAAGACTGCCTTCTTGGACGTATGAAGTTAAAGTGAAAGATCGAAGGAAGTAAAATTCTACATGTGCAGGAAATTGATAATTTTTTTTTATACCGCCATTTTGGTTATGTGTGTGCTGCCAAATTTAAATTCATTAATTTAAAGTTCATAGCACATGAATGCAATCCTGTTTGTCGGCATTTACATTCGGCGTTTTTTCCAATGACGATTTATATTATTTTTTGTTCTCATGGCCGATTTCTCGAAAACTTAAAAGCCTTTTAAATTTTTAAATGACGTTTTTTGTATGGAACAAACGTCATTTTAAGGTTTAAAAGCCTGTTAAATTTAAAAGGGATTGGTGAAATCAGCGATGATGATGAGGGGTGAGATTACGTATGGCGAAAACGAACAAACGTTTTCATGTGTGCGAACGGTTTGCTTCATATAACTTGAAAAACGAAAAAATTTGTTCTGAAATTTCGTTTTTTGAAAAACGAACGATCGCCTCTTTTCGAAAATTAATGAGTGTGACAGTTAGGCAACGGCTATGCGTCCCTTTTGCTGCCATTGATTTTTGAAAAGAGTAAAGGCTTGCCCAAACCAAAGTGCCACAGTGCGAAACGACAACGGCAAAATTTATTTACACAGCGTCATATGAGAGTACCCACACCAAATGCGACAAAGCGCAAAGTGTTTTTCAGATAAAGGCTTGCCCAAACCAAAGTGCCACAGTGCGACACGACAACAGCAAAATTTATTTACACAGCGTCATATGAGAGTACCCACACCAAATGCGGCAAAGCGCAAAGCGTTTTTCATATTAAATTTCGAATCGCACTACAGTGTCCCACTGTCATGGACAAGGCTTAAAAGTCTTTGTCGCACTGTCTTCTGAAAAGACGAATATAAATACAGAAATATGTATGTCTGGAAATAAAAAAAAAGAAAACTGTACATGAAAAATTAACTACACATTTCTTGCATTCATTTATTTCAAGTGGAGGCCCGAGGTAAGAAAAACGCTTTGTCGCGTTTGGTGTGTGTAGGGTACTCTCGTAATGACGCTCTATAAATAAAATGTTTTGTCGTGTCCTACTGTCGCGCGACACTGCGACATGTCATTGCTTTTGGAAGGACTATTTTCAAAGCAAACATACCAGAATATCACTTTGCAAGTCTCGAAGAATCGAGTCTTGTTTTATTGCAAATTGCACTAAGGTTGAACAAAAAAAAAACACATAAAAAACTGAAAGCTCTTTTGCATGAATAAAAGAAAATTTGTAATATTTTTCTATTGATTCAACCAAACACTGTCTTTTGTTCAACGCGAAATTATATTATTGCATACACCGGCAGTGTATAAAATAGAGTTCGTTAATCATCTAATTAACCGTAATATCCTGTACAGAGTCGTAAATTACATATATTTGTTTAATCAATATTTTTTTCTTTGTCTCAGGATTAATCATCTAAGAGTTGAAATCTTAAAACTACGTTATGCTGAAACTTGTTTTAGCTGTGTCCTGCCTGTTAATGGTAGCGAACGCAGAATTTGTTCGAGTAAAACTCCAAAAATTCCAAACCGCACGTAGATATTTCCACGAGGTTGGCACCGACATCGAAAACTTTCAATTAAAGTTAAACAGAGTAGCCGGCTCCACACCAGAACCACTTTCCAACTACCTCGATGCTCAATACTATGGTGTTATCAGCATTGGAACTCCACCACAAAATTTCAAAGTTGTCTTCGATACTGGCTCTTCAAATCTCTGGGTGCCCTCGAAACAATGCCATTTCACTAATATTGCTTGCTTGACCCACAATAAATATGATGCCCAAAAATCTTCTACATTCGTTAAGAACGGCACTGAATTTGCCATTCATTATGGATCTGGCTCCTTGTCTGGCTATCTGTCCACCGATGATGTAAACATTGGGGGAATGAATATCAAGAAGCAGACTTTTGCCGAGGCACTCAGCGAACCAGGTCTAGTGTTTGTCGCTGCTAAATTCGATGGAATTCTCGGTTTAGGCTACAGTTCTATATCTGTGGATGGTGTCGAGCCACCATTCTACAATCTCTTCAACCAGGGTTTAGTGCCAGCTCCAGTATTCTCGTTCTATCTCAACAGAGATGCCAGCGCAAACGAGGGTGGTGAAATTATTTTCGGAGGATCCGATCCCAAGCACTACAAGGGTGACTTTACTTATTTGCCCCTCACCCGCAAGGCCTACTGGCAGATTCAAATGGATTCGGGATCAATTGGCAATATGACTTTCTGTGCTAAGGGTTGCCAGGTTATTGCCGATACCGGCACCAGTCTAATTGCCGGTCCATCTGCCGAGACTACAGCCATTAACCAGGCTATTGGTGGCACTGCATTGCCCGGTGGACAGTACTTTGTAAGTTGTGATTTGATTCCAAAATTGCCAGTCATTAAGTTTGTCCTAAGTGGAAAGACATTTGAACTCGAGGGCAAGGACTACATCTTGCGCATTGCCCAAATGGGAAAGACCATTTGCTTGTCAGGATTCATGGGAATCGACATTCCTCCACCAAATGGACCATTGTGGATTCTGGGAGATGTTTTCATTGGCAAATACTACACAGAGTTTGACATGGGAAACAATCGTGTTGGGTTCGCCGAGACCGTTTAAGGCAGAAAAGGGGTCTTTAATAAAAAAAAATTATCATGTATTTTGCTCTCAATTGTATTGCAAGTCTATTTGAGTTCCAAATCATACATACATACAGCCATTCCATATGTGACTTGCTGTATTTTTTATTATTTTTTTGTTTTCGAAATAAATATTGACCTATCTTAAGGGGTTATCGTTTTTCTTTGTTGTTCCCCAGATTCCTCAAGACTTAAAAAGTTGGTGAGATATAACAAGCAATCATTCAATCGTAATCGAGAGGAGGTGGACGGCTGGAAAAAAGCAAGTACACCTCATTGACAGTTGATTTCTGTGTTCACAGAGCTTTTTTGTTATATGGGAGAAAAGCATCTGAAATGTCTGTGTGTATAGTACCTATGTATGACGCATTTCTAAAATTGATATGAGCTCGAGTGGGGGAGGGTTATTTGTATATATATATATATACGCCACAGTGACCCTGTAAGTTTGAATTTTAAAAACTGGTACAAAAGTTTCTATCGCTGACCAAAAAAGGAAAGCAATTTTCCTTTGCTTACTGTTTTGACCTTCATATGTGCATATATTCCAGCATATCCAAAGAAATAAAAGCATTTATTTCTGATGTAAAACTTTGTTACTTACGACAGAGTAGCTGAATACGCAACTCGATCGATAGACAATTTTAGGATTAGTAAATAAATCGAACTTGTGATAACAATCAGACATTAAGATGATAGAAATCAAATAAAGTGGATCTCGCAATTTTGTGTATGCCTCGAGCTACTGCCTAAACCTCGAGCTAGAGGAAACCCGTAACAATTACGGGTTTCCCTAGAGGGGAAATTTAATTTTTTTTTATAACCAAATTATGGTAAAAGTATGATGGAAATAACAAAAATAAGAAATTTTCTAATGCAAATTTCGAAATACTTTATTTTTAAAAATAAAAGCAACAAAAATACAACGAACTTGTTTTAGTCATGTGAAGTACTTTCTTCTGTGTAATACAACTTTAGGAAACACTTTAAAATACAAATAACAAAAATTTTGCTTCTTATGCTGCTTCAGCGAAGCCAACACGGTTCTTGCCTAAATCAAATTCAGTGTAGAACCGGCCAATGAAAACATCTCCAAGAATCCACATTGGCTCATTCAATGCATACTGATCCATTGCACTGAATCCTGAAATGCAATTACCATCACCTGAGTTAAGAATATAGTCTTTGCCTTCTAAAGCGAAAGATTTTCCACCCAGAATAAACTTAATAACTGGTAATTTCGAAATTGAATCACAATCGACAAAGAAATTTCCATATCCATCATCCTGTGCCCCAATAGCATTGTTGATGTCTTCGATATCACTTGTTGGTCCAGTAATTAGACTAGTGCCGGTATCAGCGATAGCCTGGCAACCATATTTGCAGAATGATACACCAGCAACGTTTCCTCCGTCCATTTTGAATTGCCAATAACCTTGTTCAGTTACGGGCAAATATGTAAACTTACCCTTGTAGTGGTCTTTGTCAGATCCACCGAAAATAAGCTCCCCACCGACTGTATCACTTTCATTCCTATTCAGATAGAATGAGAATACTGGAGCTTTAACCAATCCTTGATTGTACATGTTATAGAATGGAGGCACTACCCCATCAACTGCGATAGCCTGGTATCCCAGACCAAGGATTCCATCGAAATTAGCTGCAACAAATGTGCTGCCGGGTTCACTTAGCGCTTCGGCAAATGTCTGTTCCTTAATCTCTATGCCGGCAATGTTAACGTTGTCAGTGGACAAATAGCCAGACAGGGAGCCAGTACCGTACTCAATAGCGAATTGGCTCCCCTCCTTCTTGTAAGTTGACGATTTCTTTGAATCATATTTGTTGTGCATGGCACAAGCATAGTTTAAAGCACTACACTTTTTCGATGGAATCCAGAGGTTGGATGATCCTGTATCGAATATGACTTTGAATTTCTGTGGTGGTGTTCCAATGGTTATGTCACCATAATAACTTGCATCATCATAGTTGGTGAGTGGTTCTTTAACAAGACCACTTCTTCCTCGAGGACGATTCAATTTTCTGCTTTCGATTTCTGTACCAACTTCGGCAAAATGCTTGCGCACCGATTTGATTTTTTGAATTTTTACCCGAAACAAATCGGAAGCACTGACCGCGACTAGCAGGCAGGATAGAAGTAACACAAGCTTCAGCATAGTGTCGATATTGAAACAACCTAAGTTAAAAAAAAAAAAAATAATTTATTTTAATATCAATTGAAAAAGGCCTATAATTCTTAAAAATCTTAACTTACCGTTATATGTAATAAAATTTAAATCAAGTTAACCTTTTGTTTCTGCAGTACAAATTGTTTATGAATTCACTACTGGCAAGTGGCCGGTTTTTAAATGAATTCCATTTCTTAAATCTTAGCTATAATTTGTTGCTGTTGAACTGGTCAATTTGTCAATCTGTCTTTCCGTCAAAATCATGCCCTTTGTTTGAAATAATCTAAAGATAAGATTTTCTTTTATTTATTTATTTTTTTTCAAATACAAAAACATACTAGTATATAATCAGAGAATGCTAGAAACGATCTTGATCGATGATATTGTTTTGCCAAGACAATGTGTCATGTTCCTTCAAAGTTTGATAAAAATTTTGAAGTATGTAATAACTATTTTTAGGAAATTAAAACGAAATGGCAATTCGAAATATTCACCCCTATTATAGAATCCGACGAATGCATTGCGACGGGATTCGCACTTATGTATTTTAGCCATATTTGCTCCTGTAGAACTCGCAGATGGGGAAGTCGGAAGTGTGTTAATGGAAATGGTAAGGTATTGATAATTTAGTTCACCCGACAAGTTTATAATTGCTTTAAATGCAAACGCGAACCCTGCGAATCACGCAAAATTAAAAAAAAAAATAAAGCCAACAAATCCATTTTAATTCGCATCCCAATGCGACTATTTTTATCATGGACTCTGTGAAGAAATTGGCTGTTTGTGTTTTTGTTTATCTGAGCAATGTTTCGGATTAAGGAAGAACGTTTAAATTTTTCTTTTCAACAAAAAAAAGATCACTTGAAAACTGTTATTTCAAACTGTAACAATTAAATTACCATTTGTGCCCTTTATTATGAAAGTGGGCACTTTTGTGTTTTATTTTAAAAATTATAGCAATGTGAGGGAGATTCTTATGTTAAATAAATAGAGGACCCATCAATATTTCTATTTGTTTTAATTTTAACTTTTAAAAAAGCACATCCGTTAAATTATAACTAGTTTTGTCATCAACTAACTTGTTTTGCATACGATGGAGACAACTTTCATGAAGGCACATTTATTTTACACAGTAAAGAACAAGAAATTTGGAACATTGTGGCATTTTTAAGTCATTTCTGTAGAAAAACGGCAAAAAAGTCGGTCTTGTAACGAATCTAGGATATCTCTGCAGAGAGTCACTATATACCAGAAGTTTTTCCACCAAGCGATCTGGAACTACAATGGCTTTTTCACTTGCAAAAAAATGAGTAAATAGTTTTCATAAATTTGCGTAGAATGTATAAATTCCTTCAAAGCGAATTGACTTTCCCCGGACAGTTTAAATTCAACATTGTCGAGTATTATTTTTTGGCAAAGATTATATTAAAAAACTTTAACGTATATATACAATTTAGTTTGTATAACGAACAAATGCAAAACACATTGTTTTCTTTTTGGGGAATTTTGCTGAAACATCGTAAGAATGCATGATTTTGAATAATTAATAACAAATATTATAATTTTAAGATAATTAAAATATCAGTTAAGTGTGGGGCATGAGTTCATCTTGATTGCTTTCCAATAGAGCTGCAATTTTTGTTATCTACATTATTATTTAAGGGTGTATAATATTATTTATAAGTATTTTTATTATTGTTACGAAATGCTTAGAAAAATAAGATTTAAATGCATGAATGGGTTACTAAACTTATTTTTCATATAGTTCAAGAAAACGAAGGGGTTAAGCTCTATAAACTTAAATGTGAGACAAAAGCACTGAAAATTGTAGGTACTTCTGTACGTGGGTCGCACGTACTTGCTGTTAGGGTCAAAGTTACCGTGGACGTTAAAGCTTCTTTCTGTAAAAAAAAAATAAAATTCATTACTAAAATGACAAAAACAACTTCTTAAATTGTTTTGAGCTCCAAACTAAAATATGCCATTGCCAATTTCTCAAAATTGTTCAAGAAAATATTAATGCACATCTAAAACCAAAATCTAAAAAAATACAGTGAGCCGTTTTCTAAAAATTGAAAAACCCAAGCGGTTTAGGCTTGACAGACAGACTGAAAGACAGACAGGCCGACGGACAGACAGAATTGCGAGATCCACTTGTTTCGCATCCTCTATCATCGTAATGATATGTCTGATTGTTATCTCGAGTTCGATTTTTTTTACGACTCCTAAACTCGCCCTATAGTACCTATGTATGTATATCGCCAGTAAAAATCCCAGAATACATGTTCGTAATTGCACTTCGCACTCATTGATTTAGGAAAAGAATAAGGACTCAAGACTATATGCGTCATCGTGTAATACATTGTTATTCTTTTACACTGCAGGAAATCAATTTTTATATAATCCTTAATTAACAGGTCACTGTGGCGTATATGTAACTTTTTATTCTGTTAGAAAATTGTTTGCTATCGCTGATCCCAATTAATAAAACTAGTTGACCTTTGTTCATATCAATATTCACTGAACTTTGAAATTATATAGTTTTTCATCCGAAGTTTTACTTTTGGGGTTTCTATAATATCTTTTTAAGGGTAGTTTTATTTTAGAACAAAAAATAACGGTAACTTCCACCTGCCATACACAAAAAATCAGTAATTTTGTAGCTAAAGTAGCATTCGAGAAATCAATCGAATTTGTAGTAACAGTCAAAAATTAAAAAAAAAGATCCGACAAGAGCGACAATTTTCAATATAATAAAGGTTTAAGTATTTTTGAATACCCACATTTGAAAAAAAGCTGTGTGGACAGGTACCGAGATAATTAGCTTGAGTTACTCCGCTGTGGTACAGCCTTTTTTCATAATAATTCCGGGGTCATTTCTTTCCCGAACTAATTTCCGAAAGCCTATTTTGATTTTAAATAATGGTAATTTGATAGTTTTCTCTCAGGTTCTCGCTGGGTTATGAGTTCGTCTTACAAGTAACTGTCACATAACGCTTTCCGTAAAGAATTAAATTAATTAAACACGAAATTGTGATGACTTTTAAGAACAATGTTCAACTGCATTTCATAATTTGCCATTTTCTCAAAATTTGTATCGATATTTTTCAAACTTTTTTGAGCAACAGAACAATTCTGATTATTTGCAAATCTGTTCCAATTCTTACTGAAGACAACTATTTCACTTTTGCAACTTTTTCAGTTTTTCATATTTCAAATAGAAACCTTATCAAGTGTGGTATAGTTTTAGGTGAAATTTTTTGCTTACTCATATCAAAATGGATAGAAGCTAATACCACATATCAATTATTGTGAAATAATCAAAACAACATGAATCATTTATAATGCTTTCAAGCATGAACTTTGAAAAGAATAGAAAAAAACGAAGTATGTGCAGGCCTATTCTCATAATTGGCAGAAAAAAAAATACTCTCAATCTCACGTTGCTCTATTTTAATAATAAATTCAATTGTTTTTTTTTAATTTTATTTAAAAGGCAAAACATACATACATAAATATCAATTTTATCTAAAACATTGTATAAACAAAGTAAATAGTTTGCTTTTATTTTTCATCTCTTATGTACATAAATAAAAATAATAATACAAAAATAAATCCACAATCTATAATGTATCTACTTCCTCTTCAAGTTCGGTTGTGCTAAATTTTCATGTTCTTCGTCTGACTCTGTCGATTCTCGAATTTTATGGGTCTGTTGAGCTGCTTCGGCTTGTGCTTTTCTCGTTGCCTCACAGGCTTCATTTACATAACGATTGAATACTTCAGGTTTGTCGGCATATACGTGATGGCCGGCACCAGAGACTACCTTTATGTCCACCGAACTGTTAATCCTCTGAGACTTGATCAATGGTCCGGATGAACTGTCCATCCAGGAGCGAGATCCATAGATGAAAGTTATGGGAATGTCTTCGCGGATGTCCTTGAGGCGTTTGACCATTGGATTCTTTGCCCACCCAAAGCCTTGCATCATCGAATGGAAAGCACTCTCTCCACTGGGAGTTTGGGCGTTGCATTGGTGGATATATTGGGCGAGGAGGCTAGTATCTTCTTCAACAGCTGACGAGAACTTTCGCATTATGTCCGGTCTAGTTTTCTGCACTACCCACTGCCCAAATGGGCCAGCGGCTCGAAGAGCCCACAGCGGGTTCAACGGTGTAAGGACAAAACCGATTGCACGTACCCACATGGGTATAGATTTTGTGGTTGCACTATCCGGACTGGGTTGTTCTGGAAACCCCCACGGATCAGCCAACACAAGGTGTTTCACTCTATCGGGATAAGACAATGCATAACTAGAAGCAATGTACCCACCCATTGAATGTCCTAGGAGTATCATATTTGGGATATTCATTTCACGGCGCCACTCTTCGACAGACTTTACGAATTGCTTTTCACAAACATACGCATCGGTGGAATACTGTGGCCGAGAACTGCGACCAAAGCCAAGGATGTCCATGGCGTACACAGGTCGATTTTGGGCCAATGCATCTAAATTCATAACCCAAAGGGCGATGCCAGCACCCAAACCATGCAGCATGACCAAAGGTACTTCTTTTGATTCACTATTCATCTCGATTGTCCATACCTTGTCCGATTCCCCGATAGTTGGGCCGATATCTACATAGAATCCCCGGTAAGGTGTTTTAAGGAAAGAGAGTATTCTTTTCTCGACGGCGCGTAACATATTTGGTGAGCTTTGTGTCCAATTAAACACCCATCCCCAGAGCCACGAACCAACTCCTTTATATTTCTTCTAATGAGTTGATGTTTGGAAGAAGAATAAAAGATATAACTTTGTTTATATAACTGGAAAAATTGCTTGCAAATTGATTAAATTTACTGAATAAAAATTAATGCGTAGAGAGAACTTTCAACAAACCTCTGTTACGTCCATATTAGCCTGACAGCTGCGATCTGTTGCTAATGTCATATTTTTTGGTGTCGTCAGAAAACTACCTACACTTTCTAACAACAACAAAATTAATCTTTGGTTTTTATTGATAAACTTGATAACAAATTAAATTAATGATTGAAATGCTAGAATTTGCTTACTAGCAAGCAGTAAAGTAATTGAATGAATGAGGATGACTAGCATTCGCACTTGTTTCGTTACTGGAATTAATTCGATGACAACACAAAAAAAAAATTAAACAACAAAACGAAAAAGGGTTGATGTTTGTGTGACCCGGTGCGATGTTTTTTGAAATGTCAACTCATTTGGGTATGTTCGGTGTTGGTCTAAGAGAGAAATCTCATTTCTGTGACTACACATTAGGGAGGGCCAAGAAATAAAAAAAATGGTTTACACAGTCAAAAAGTGAATGCAAAAAGTGAAAAAGTGAATAATACACACATACGCTGTTTGTTAAAAAGCTGTCATTTGCTTAAACTATTTGTTTGAATGTGTTTGTGTTTTCAAAAAGTGAAAAAGTAAATTTTAAAACCATTTTAAAGGTTTCAGTCAAAAAGTGAATGGGTAAGGATCGTTTGTTGTCGCAACATGCTCGTGAGTATGATCGTCCATAATGAACCCCTAAAATTATAGCGATAAATGAATATGCCCGTCCCACCAACTAAAAAAATCACAGAAAGAATGAAGACAGAGATAGTAAAATTGAACTTGAGTCCACAGAGCTAGTGGGATGAGTCGAATCAAACCCATTCTAACTCGATCCAGGTTTACAAAGTGGTTGAAGCATAGTTCAATCTCGCTTCAGACCTGCATGTAAATGGGATAATAGCTAATCTTCGATGAACGTATTCGGCGAATGTTTCAGGTTTTCATTCTATTCTCATTCCATTTTTATCTACCACAAAAAGATAAAATGTGGAAAAAATGCTTAAAGCCCCAGTTGTACAAATCTTGATCCACGGTCGTCGATGCTGTAAATTGGATTTAATGTAAAGGCTTAAGACCACTTTTTGAAAGACTGCAAAAATTTTTTGTGGGGAAAAATTAGGTACACAAAGAGGGTTCACTCCAAAGAGGGTTCAACTTTTTGCTTTTTTCATTCAATTTCATTTAAAAAAAAACCTCACTTCCTCGCACACAAACTTCCTTTTCCCTCGATTAGGGGGGTCCACATGCGGTTTTTTTTTTGCTTTTCAGCCAACATGATGTTATTTTTCCGTTTATATGGACAAGCATCGTGTGTTGTCGAGCCATGCTTGCGAGCATGCTCACTGCTCACCCATATGAATGCCCCTTATATATATAATAGAGGTATTCATGAAACCTGGTAAACTTTTCCATCTGGAAAAAAGGGGTATTCCCCTTATGTATTGATACTTGAATTATTTGCAGAACATTATGGTTCATTCCTTGTCTTCATCAACAAGTGGCTGGTTATATCTTAAATGACCGAAATGAAACGTTAAAACAAATTTGTGTGGAAAAGTTTATTATATTCTGGTAAAGATTTCCTATAAAGGAAATTTTCCTCTCGAAAGCATGATAAACAGAAAACAAGGTATGCTTACTATGAACGCCATGTCGTCATTTTGGAAAACTGATGACGTAGTAGTCATCTCCGATGCTGACAATCAAGTTTTTTTCAGTTTCATTGTTGTTGTTTTCAATTAAAAAAAATATTTTTACAAATCCATATCTGACGTTCGGTCGAACTGCCCTTGAGAAAGATGACTATGACGTCACAGAAAACCTGCCAAAAATCTAATTAGATTACCTTGTTTTCTGTTTATCATGCTCGAAAGTACCACTCAAAATTTATTATGCTTATTTTTATATGCTTAACAATTTTCTGAGCACTGAATACCTCCGATTCCACTTTATTCCTATTCACTGAACACACTCAATCGCAGTCTTACCAACATAACCAAGATCTATAAAAGTCATGTTGTTAACATTTTAATTGTCATTACTGTCATTTCGTTAAACAGATTCGGTTCGATATTACTGGTCGTCCGTCATCAAATATTTTTCCTTTTATTTTTAAAATTTCCTTCACATCATCTTAAAATAAAAAAGTGTAAAATCAATTTGAAATAACTACAAAACAAAGAATATCCAATTTCCATGGCACAAGCATAAATTTTCCATCTAATCATAATAAACACGATTTTACAGTATCAAACAACCAGCAAAAGTTTTAGTTTCGGCAAAAAGAAAAGTTCCTCCAAAACTCCAACCAACAACCGTGACAAAAGCCAACACATTTTTCAATCTTTTATAAAAGGCTAAACCAATTTAAAAGATTTATTTTAAAACCATAAAATTCCAATTGCAAAATCATATATTTAGTTTGTGATAAATCAACAAAAAGCCACTAATATGTCATCGAATCTCCGGCAAATCCCATTGACCTGCAGCGGCCATACCCGACCAGTTGTCCACTTGGATTTTAGTGATGTCTGCGACAGTGGATATTTTTTAATATCAGCATGTAAAGGTGAGTAGGGGTACTTTCTAGGATTTATATCTTTATATTTGTGCCCTTAAATGGATCTTAAATTAATTATCCGCCAGAACAAAACAACAAAAACTTATTATCATTGAGAATTCAGAATACAAAAAAAAAAAAAAAATATAAAAAGAAAAACGACGACGAATACAACTTTGAACAAGACCTTGACCCACATAGAGAAAAAACTAGTGTTCGCAAATGATTTGCGCTATTCGCGTAAATCGTGATTGGTCTTTGTGCAAAGCGCTTTCTCGAAATCAAAATCAAAACTTACGCTACACTCTTTGCACTTAAATAAATATTATACTTTTGAAAGAAAGACAGCAAGAACAAACATTGAAAATAGGTTGTGCTGTTATTTTTCTTTTTTATTTTTAACAACTGTGAGGAGCAAAACAATGAATTATGTTTGCCACACATTCAGGAAAAAGGAAACACCTTGACACTTCGATTTTAGCAGGAACATGACAAGAAAACCGTATGAGGAACAAACAAAAGAGCATCAGTATGCTAGCTGTGGCAAGATATAGTTTGGTTGTTGTTGTTATTTTATTCATTTTCACTGTAACTGAGAAGGAATAACCAGTTTTTCGTTGATTTTCTTCTGTAAAATGCATTGCATGTAGTTTTTGATATAGTGACTTTAGGAAATTGAATGAATTTGGGGGTTGTACCTGTAAGACAACGTTCTACGTTGTGATCTCAGATTCAAGGTCAAAATGCAATGCGCTCACAGGAGGTCATGATTTGTGTATCTTGTAAGCTGGGAGGTTTTTTTTTGTGTATTAAAAAATCAATTAATTGTTCTCCAGCAAATTCATATTTTTACTTTCTCCGATCATGCGGATACGATGGGAAGATCTACATGGATACTCTCCCGGTAATCTGTAGTCCACCTTCTACAAATTATGAGGATTTTGCATTTTTTACATTAAAAAAAAAGAAATATATATATTAATGCCTAAATCGCAATATTTTACTAACGGGGAATTAACTTGATTCAGATTCGCATTAAAAGCTATCATGGAACTTGCTGGGTGAGCTATATGTATTCCTACTATGAAGGACTACTTTACAATTACCATTAAGGAACTTCAAAAATGCACTTCTTAGATATGGCTAATGTAAGTCCGACTCTAACCGCAACACATTCCTTCTCTAATAGGGGTGAATTAATTTTTGTATTTAAAAACACTTTGCAAATCTTAAGTAATTTTTAATAAAATTTGAATTTTTTTCTTCATGATCGAGTTTCAAACCGTTTCACAAAAATTATTTTCCTAGGAACGAAGAGAATACAAGGAGAATTAAATAAAAAAACAATTTGTTTTTATTAATAAATAAAAAACATTTTTTCATAATTTTTTAATTTTTAATAAAAAAGCAAATGTTTTTTTATTTAATTCTCTGTTTGATTGCATTCTTTAAGTGCATCTTATTTAGTGACAAACTCTCACATGGAAAAAGAATTACCTTGTAACAAAAAATTGAATTTGTATGCAAAAAGTACGTATACGCCAAGTGCCACATTTTCCTTATACAGTTTATACAAACTCGTACTCGTCTGATATTACTTCGATATTTTCCTTTTTTTTTTTATTCCTAAGCTTGCGCAAGGCCAGGTTCAGAAATAGGAAAGAGGAATATAAGACAAAAAAAAAACAGATCATGCAAAATCTCATGACAATTATCATAAGATCAAAAGGAAAGAAATAATCATTATCTATTTTTGCATTAATAACTAAGTCTTGCAGGTAAACGACTCCATTTAAAGCGTCTTGGATCCTCGTTATTGTAGTAAAGATGCTCTGCTGTATCGTTGGAATAAATAACTATCTATGCGGTTAGAATTACATATTTACAAATTTGAGTTCTTGCAGGCAGAATGCCGCATGTTAATTGTCTGGGACTCTCGTTCCTCTAACAAGGAGAGACTGGTCTATCATTGGACAGAAGAATTATTTTGAAATCGAAATTCGAAGTTTTTCATCGACAGAATGCCCCATGTAAAAAGTCCTGGACCCGCGTTTAAGTCATGAGGAGAGACTGTTCTGTCATCGCAAAGAAGTATTATTTTGTGATTTTATGCTTTCACTCACAACCTCTTAGTCTATAAGTAACTTTCATATATTCAATATTTTTTCCTTTAGCTTTCGTATGAAAAAAAAATGTAAAATCGACTTTAAAAACGTTTTTAATGAAAAGATAGACCCTTAGAACAAGAAACACCTTCTATTCAAACACACAGATTGGATAGTTGTCATATAAACAGTGTGGTATTGTGGGCTAGGTCTCGCGCATCCTCAATCATCTCAAGTCTATCTTAGCCCTCAGTAGATTTTGAATGTTAATGATAACATGAAATGATTGGTATTTTTGCAAAGGTCTTTTGATTGTATGTATAAGATGACGAATTCTTGCAGTCCCTAGGTGGTGCTTTTGAAAGTTAAGTTATTATGATCAGAAAAAAAAAATGATTCCCACTAAGATATATCTTCCTTATATATTACTAAAATCGTTTCAATTCAGTTTACATATTTCCATCTGCCTTACGAGCAGATTCTCGAAATTCACGCATTGTGTGTATATTTTGGACAAGTCAACCGTCTTAAAAAAAACATTTTTGCCAAAATAAAAGCAGTGTCCAAAAATAAAAGCAGTGTCTGAGTGACAGGCCTTCACGTGGAAGACTAGTATCGTTAACATTTAGCATTCCACTAAACATACAATCGTATTACCAAACAAACGCAGGCATCTGACCGGGGCTTTATTACGTTAAACGAAAACGACATCTAACTATCGTTTTGGCAATAGCCATTTCTATCATATGTATGTTAAGAGAAAAGTCGGGAACAGTTTAGCCCCACAGTTTTTTACGACCCCACTGATTAGTGATGAGAGTTTCTCTCCTTAGGTCACAAGAGATATATGATATCGAAATGGTGCTGACCAGCGTTAATTGTGCATTTTAAGCAAATGATCTTGAAGCCGTCATTTCTACCTATGACACATGAACCTACAAACCGTCGCGAAATTTACTGTTAGTTTTTTTATATTTTAATCAAATTGTTTTTCCCTATATTCTATTCAAGAGCAGAGGGAGCGGCGAATGATTATAAAATGTTATGGTGACTAAAAATACCTGGGAATGTTTCCCTTCAGGAAATTTTATCTTTCATTTCATAATTTTTTTCATTTCCTGGAAAATAATTTCATGAAAGATTCAGGGGTTCTGCGCTAGAAAATAATACATTATTTTAAAAAATAACGGATAGAATTTTATCTCAATCACAGAAAAAAATTGTGGAATACCCATGAAAACAGCATATAAGGTCGCGGAATAAATTGATTAATAGCATGGGAAATGAGGAAAAGACACTTAACTATAACCACGGAAAAAATCTTAAATACCGTGAAATTAAGTCACCTATAAAAGTCGCAAAAAATGTTCTTAATACAGCGGTAAAAATCGCGAAACACCGTGGAATTCTGGTGAAAGATTGCAGACTTCAGCGAAAAAAGTCGCAGTTCAACCAAGTAAGTCTTTCAAAGCGAAGAAATTCATGGAAAAAATCGTAGAAAGCCGCGGAAAAAGTGTTAAAAATCTCGGGGAGAGCACAAAAAACCGTGGAAAAAGCACAAGTTTTTTTTAAATTTTTTCCGCTACTTTTAACATTTAAGTAGAAAAAAAATGTGATATAGAAGTAAATTGTGATGTACAACAGACCTACGTATGACGAAAACCACTTTCTTGAACTTCTGCATCATCTTAATGTTAGTTTTGATTAGTTCTAAAAAAAACTATAAAAAAAAAAACACCAGAATCGTAGAACTCACCTTTTAATCATAATGCAGAGACAAAGGACATCTATTAAGATTTAAAAAAACGAACGTTCACCTTAGATATTAAGTGTTTTCGAGTAGTTTCTCATCTCACCCACTTCTGCCGGATGTAAGAAAAATCAAACAATTGGCAATGACATTTATAAAAATACCGTAAATGTATATGCCTCTAATAAATGTATAAACAAATATTAAAAAAAAAACGATTTCATTATTTATTATCTGTTACTTCACTCGTCTCACCCCTTTTTGCAACTTCTTCAATGATTGTTTAATGGCTTCTTATTATTTTTTTCTTTCCGAAAAAAAAAAAATAGATTCAGCAATAATTCAATTGCTTCCTTGATAAGAACACTTAATAAAGGAAGCGAGGAATTCTTTTTAAAATTCAATATCAAATGCCAAAAATCCTCTTAAATCAGCAGGTGCACTTTTGTTGTTGTTCTTTTGTTTTTTTTTTTTTTTAGAAAAAACACTTTGATTCTTAGAAATACCCAATGGTCAAATATAAATTCGCATTATACTCTAATTTGTTATTCACAACAATTGGCCGTTGGCTGCTAGGAACGCTGCAGTAATCCCAACACTAGCAAACGGCATGCAGGGGTGCGAGTGTGCGGTGCGGGCACTCACACAATTTATGGCCGCAAGCGCTCTCGTTTACCTTGATTTCGCTTCATTTGCAATACATTAATACAACAGCTCTATAGAGTTGAGTTGAGTCTACAGCTACACACTCTAAATAATCAACTTTAGCTCTGGCTACTATACTGACTGACTGTAATATTGTTGTTTTCGCGATGTATTCATGATTTTTTTTTTCAATTTCAAGCTCATTGACGATCAGGCGAGTTATGTGTAATGGCTTTGTGCGTATGCGCGCTTTCCTAGCATTTATAACAACAGTGCCGGCACTTGGTTGTTCATACTCAGGGCCTGGCTAAAGTAAATTTCCAGAAAGAACGCCTTGCTTTTATACTTTTATAAAAGTCGTGACGATTATCGCCAATAGGGTATGCCTTACACAGAATAACTTGAGAAAAAATCTTTTTCAATGCAAGCACACAGAGGAAAAGCATCAACCTGTTTAATTTAACACCCAGTCGATAGTTGCTGCGTGCATGCGGATCGGATCAAAATCGGAATGTAATTCCTGTCAGTGTGTCGTGCAGTTTTTTTTTTTTTTGTCTTTTTGAACGCTGCTTTTAGAGCTGTTGCTGTTCTGTTTACAATGCTGCCTGTTGCAGTCACTGCTGCACTGCTTTGCTACCCGATTGTGGCAGGTCGTTGGCATTGGTGCAGTTATTGAGTCAAGGTTCCTTCCGCTAAGTTGTTGTATCATGTGTGTGCAACTCGTTTTTTTCTTTTATTTTTTTCTTTCTTTTTTTTTTCCTTGCCTTACTGTCTGTCTGTTGTTTTTTTGTCGAAACTTATTTTATTTTTCCTCAGAGCTTCTTTCTAGCTAAAGTATCTTGGTGTCTGATGGTGTTAGTGTTGTTGTAATTCAATTTTCTATTTAAAATTAATTGCATTAATTAATGCTGAGATTGAAACAAAGAAATAATAATATTGCTTATCTAGCTTGACGCCTTGCGGAAGCATTCGTAGAACATTTTTGCATCTAAAAGGTGTGTAAATGGATTGGTATATGTAGGTGTTTTTATATAGAAGAATGCTTGCTTTAACATTGGAATTAAAAATCAATTAATAAAACTATGCAAGTTGTGCCAAGAAAAATTGATTTTTTTTCTATAAAGCGGTAGGTATAGACAAGTACATGCATACATAGACTTGTTGATAGCTGCAGAAGCAAAGATTATTATTTGTGACATGTTTATTTCATCTAGGTACTTGTGGAAAATAATTAACAATAATAATAAGATAGCGGTGAGGGAAATTAGTTTTACATTTACTTCCGGCTATAATTAGATTAATGGGGAAGTTTATTATTATTTTTTTTTTTTTTGATTTTGTAAATGAATTTGATTGCTAGTTGAGTTATAAAGTTTTGATTAACTATTTACCCACGTTGTGTATTTTGAAGAAATAGCTTTCTTCAAAAGATGTTATTCTTAAATTTTGTTTAAGTTTTATTTACATTTGGTTTGTGTTTGTAAACATTTTTTTTTATGGGTTTTTTGGTTGTTTACACTTTAGGCAATCTTACGGTTAAAATCAATGTTAAAAACTACAATATTAGGTGTGTTTTTTGTTTGAAAAGCTATCCGCACAGTACATCTAACGCGAATTACACAAACAACATCGAATTGACGATAAAAGGAAAAGTTGAATACAGCCGCCAATAGATTTTTGACATTAATTCGAAAACGTGAAAATTCATCTAATAGCCTTTTCACACCAACCACAAGATTAAGAAATCTCGTTGATCCGCTCATAAACTAGATTTCATTTGATATTTCTTTTTGTTTCGCTGCTAAAACATGATACAACTGTTATACAAAAGAGAACAATGTGTTATAAAAATATATGTCCGCTAACAAAATCAAGTAGATTTTGTATGAGATTTCGTCGTAATCTAGATTACAAACAAGATTTTGAAAACTGAAAATGTATGAGAAATCTAGTAGATTTCGATAAGATTTTGTACTTTTTGCACGAAATCTAGATTATAGTTCGGTGTAAAAGCCATATAAGACGGTGATTACAAGCATAATTTTTACTTACGTAAGTTACTGATTTTGAAAAATGTACTAGAATATCACACACATTTTTAACTTACGTAAGTTGCAAGCTAGAGAACAATTGAAAACAGAAATATAAATTTTTAAAAAGTTACAGAATTCTTACAACTTACGAAGTCAGTGTTTGTAAGGCGAAAATTAAACACGCAAGTTTTACATACGTAAGTTACTTATTTTTAAAAAAATTGCTATAACAGCACACATTTTTTAACTAACGTAATTTGCAAGCTAGAGAACAATTGAAACCAAAAAGATAAATTTTAAATAACTTGCAGCATTTTTACAACGTATGCAATAAGCATCTGTAAGTTTTCAACTCACGGTGAATTAATTTTTGTATGTTTTGTGAATTCTTAAAGTAAATATTTGTGGCAGTCGTAATTTGTAAGCAAAACTTACGTGAGTAATCCTCTTTACGTGTGTAATCGGGGATTGTATTTTGAGCTAGGCCTTAAGTCTGGGGGAGAAATGTCGTTTTTTTTAAATTTAATTTATAATTGAAGATCTTGCAGCAAAAGTGAGTCAGGTCCAGTGTTGAAAAGTCGTACTAAAAACAAGAAATGCAATTCAAAAATACATTGGTTGTATAGGGATTGTAGTAGATCCCAGTTTTGTTATAGCTCCTTTTATATTTTGACGGAACTGACTTATTTTTCCTTAAAAAAAAACACAACTTTTCAAAATTGGGCCTGAATCCTTTTTGGCTCAAGGTCTTCAATTGGCTACTAGTTTTGTAGTTAGTAGGTAATTTTTTTTATTTAACTTTTTCAATTACAAAACATTTATTTGTTTGTTTTTTTTTTTTATTTAGATGGAAGCCCTATGCTTCGACAAGGTGATACCGGAGATTGGATTGGTACATTCGAAGGCCACAAAGGGGCCGTTTGGGGCGTAGCTTTAAATAAGAGCGCCACCCTAGCCGCATCTGGTGCAGCCGATTTTACCGGAAAAGTATGGAATGCTGTAACTGGCGGCGAAATTCATAGTTTCCAACACAAACACATTGTCAAGACGGTTGCATTCGATCAGACGTCCGAAAACATTGTCACCGGCAGTAATGAAAAACTAGTACGAGTTTTTAGTTTGCAAAGTCCGACCGCCGACGCTGAATTATACACCGGTCATACGGGTGCTGTTAAAAGAGCACTTTTCTGCCGTGACGACAAGTGCATTATCAGTGCGGCCGAAGATAAAACTGTTAGACTGTGGGATCGTTTGACTGGCAATGAAGTGCAGCGTTTGAATTTACAAAATAATCCCAATAGTTTGGAAATCTCATCAGATAACCATATTCTAACAGTCACACATGGATCCAGCATTAGTTTCTGGGAAGTTGATACCCTTAAGAAGCTTAAGGAGATCAAAATGCCCACTAATGTGGCGTCGGCCAGCTTGCATCCGGACAAGCATGTCTTTGTTTGTGGTGGTGAAGACTTTAAAATGTACAAGTTTGATTATATAACAGGAAATGAAATAGGTACAGTGTGTTGATTGTTTTCTAAAATTGAATTTTTCATTACACCGATTTCTCTTGTATCTCTTGTATTGTATTAATAGAGTCCTTCAAGGGACATTTTGGGCCGGTGCATTCGGTGAAATTCAGTCCTGATGGCGAGTTGTATGCAAGCGGTTCTGAGGATGGTACATTGAGATTATGGCAGACGACTGTTGGCAAGACATACGGCCTCTGGAAGTGCACCGAACCTGGTGAATTAAATAATTCCTTAAATTCACCCCGTGAAGTTCATGCCAATTAAATTGGCTTAAAATTATATATACATAAACTTTCTTTAATTAATCGTGCAAATGGCCACAAAGAACTTTACTTTTTTTCTCGACCCAACAATAACATAGAATGCAACAAACAAAAAAAATCATCATCGTTTACATTAATATTATTTCGTTCGATTATCATTTTTCCATACGTAAATATTTTTTTTTTTACAAAAACTTTTTTTTTTTTAAATTGTTTTGATGTATTTTTCAAATCAGTTATAGCTGCCACATTTATCAATTTTCAAATTGTGACTTTATTAAGAATAAAAAAATATTTAAGAAATTTTTTTTAAAAACTAATTTATTGTTTTTCTTAAAAAAAAAAGATTCGAAAGTGCTGTGGATGTAATAGCGCAGGTTATGGAGTGCTCGAGGAAAAAGGTCCGCTCTAAAATCGGAAATTAGAGAATTCGAAAAACATCGCAGCATTTTGACAACAATTTAGTTCGTCTTTCCGAAAAACATTAAGGATATCACACGATTCGAAACAGATTAAACCAGGCCAATCTTCTTGTGAGATGCCCAAAAAAAAAAAAAAACATTCAGAAAGCGGTTATTTAAAAAAAAAATACTTCCGTCGTGTCAACTGGCAGAATAGAATGTCTTATGGTCTGACGAAAGCAAGGTAGACTTCTTCTGAGAAACACAGACACGTTATGAAACGTGATGGATGACAAACGAGAATTGATGTTTCTTGGAAACGACTTCTCTGTTATGGAGAGATAAATACAGAACGAAAAGAAATATTAAGTTTTATTTTAACTTACTTACTTACTTAGGTCCTCAGACCTTGATGAGTCCGTTGAGAGAGAGGGCCTCTAGATCGTCCTTATTATTATATTGTTTTCCTAACTCATAGATCTAACGCATCATCTAACCCAAAACATTTTCAATGATATTCCCGTCAAAAGAGAATGGGAGCAACTCAATCAAGGAATTGAATTTTAATCCGCTCTTTACATATCCAAGCGATATGGATATGGATAGGCGTGTTATCTTGTTTGTATGTCTTAGAAAATTTTTGAAAAAAGGTGGGAAGGCCTTCTTTATGCAGCAAATATTGAGCTAGGCACTAAATATTCATACCGATTACATCGGTTTATCGTCTCGCTTTTTCGATGACGTTTAAAAATTTTTTTATGAATTTGAGTTCCAACAAAAATAAAGAGTCGCGGGAAAGAATATTTTGACCGCAAATGAGATTGTTATTTGAACTAACCTTTCCAAAGGAATGAATTGTTTAAGAACTTAATGCGATATATTATATTGAATCAAAATTAACCCTATAAGACAAGTTATAGCGAGGTATTTGTCTAATTGGGTTTTCGTCTGTAGTTTCGTGAAAAAATTGATAATAAATACAAATTTGAAATTACCATTTAAAATCCTATACCATAAATAATATATATATAATATATATATAAATATATATATACCATAAATAACAGATTTTTGCAGGAAATTGGACTGTGGGTTTACCACAGTCTAATTCCTTGAAATTAAAAACCAACCAACAAATTTTCCGTTTAAAAACCAATACGAGTAAACTCGCATGCAGGTACTCTTGTATCTTTCCATTTCTAGTGGTGTGAATTTACTTTAACAAACCATCCACCCTGGTTAATTGTGTATCATTCCTCAAAAATAAAAAGATAGTGTGTAGGTATGTCCCTTTACTTTTTTTTTATATAAATTTCTATTCTTCATAATATCATTAATTAAATGCTTGTGAAAGAAACGTGCTTTCTGCTTTTATTGATTTTTCATTAGAGCCTATTTGTGCGTTGCGGATCCATGTAGGTACACAGTGGTAAAGTTTACTTCACTGCCTTGATTAACTTCTGGTCTATGTTGGATGTGGTTGAACCATCTCGAGAGGTTTAAGTAGTTTTCTTTCTCAATTGGCGATAGTGATTTCTAAATTAATAATTATAAGAAAAAGTTCATAAAGTTTTTTTTGTAAAGTCCTAAATGGTTAACAAAACTCACAATGAGATCGGTTATGGCCACGAATACAGCCAAGTCGGCTAATGTAAGAGTGTAACCCACTAAATAAGATCGTGACAAAAAGTAGTTATTAAAGTCCCTCAGTAAATGTTGTGCTACATGCTTGTCCTTAGATCCTGGAGCTACATAAAGTATGGCATATTCAATCCATTGTTGAACCTGAGCTTCAACTTCCACTGACGATGTACTTTGCTTGGCTGCTTCAGAATTACTTTCTTTAGCTAACATTGATAGTATATTAGCGAACCCAGTTGCTGTTTCATTATTGCTAGTTCTGGTTACAATCTTTTAAAATGATTTTATTCCAAAAATAAAGAATAAATATAATAATGGTAGTTTTGTATACTTTTATGGGATAGGTTAAAATATTATTGAGGAACTTACTTTTTCGCTATTATAAGCTATTTTTCCAATTGGAACCCCCAGACAGGATGCTATTTTAGTTACTGCTTCAGCGTCACACATTTTAAAAGATTTTATTAAATATAAACTATTTTTTTTATTAAATAATTTATTAAAAAAATGTGAACCTGCCACCGGACAACAAGTAAGCAAAACACTAGTTTTTGACAGATGAAAATCGAATAAAAAATCAATTCGATGACGTTTCGTTACGTTGAAGAGCATGTGCAATTCATTTACACAGTACCGGCCATACAAAAAAATCTTAAATTATTAAATTTGTTTAAAAGAGCTTCAATCATTTTAAAACGATGCCATATGAATTTAGGCATATAGTTCGCAAAAGATTTATTAAGTTAATAGCTCCAAAATAATTCATAGTCATACATTGAATTGAACAGTTTTTTTAGCATTAATTCAGTTTTGTTTCGACTTTGAAGATCCCTTTGAGATTCCATTAAATTAAATCAACACAGCTATAAACATTATTTTAGATGTCATGTTTTGTACGGTTTGCACACCAAAGCATAATATAGATTTCTTCCAAACAAGGTCAAAATCTCATTGAAATCTGCTAGAATTCCCATTCATTTTCACAATCTTGTTTTTGTATGGCCTTCACACCGAACTAGATGTCGTACGAAATCTCTTCGTAATCTACTAGATTTCCCATACATTTTCAATTTTCAAAATGTTGTTTGTAATCTAGATAAGGATGAAATCTCCTACAAAATCTACCTATTTGATTTTGTTAGTGTAGACACATTTATAACACATTGTTTTCTTTTGTATAACAGTTATAGCATCTTTTAGCAGCAAGAGAAAAGGAAATGTCAAACAAAATCAAGTTTATGTGCGATGCGAACGGTTTAGCGAAATTTCGTAATCTTGTTGGTGTGAAAAGGCTATTATCTAGACAACAACGAAATCTTCTCAAGATCTACTTGATTTTGGTAGCGGAGACACATGTAAGTATAACACATTGCTCTCTTTTGTACCCTACAACAAAGTTAAAATACAGCCAGAGGCAAAAAGAGAGAGGGTTGTATTTATAGATTGATTTTTTTAGCGCAAATAATTGAAAAATGGAAAAAGAGATGTTGTTGCTAAGTTGATATCAGATCAAATTTTTGAATTTGCTAGTTTGGACTACGTCTTTTTAGGTTATTAACTGAATCCTTTTTATACATAAAATTAAATCTTTTCCAGTTATTCGGTGATATACATCAACTGTGTCTTACTTGATTGTTTTGATATGAATTGAAATAGTCGCATTTTTTAACCCCCCTAATACCACAGAAGGCTGAAAAATAAACCTGCCAGACTTTCGAATATGAAATCAGGACGCGTATACATATAAAACTGCATACTCAGATTTTGGTTATACCTCCACTCCCAAAATTTGCTGTCGGTTCTTGGTCTATAATACTGTTTTTATTCTGATTCCTTACTTTGCTTTTGATGTCTCTTACAAACCAACATTCCTCTCCAGCCAACTCTGTTCCAAGTTGGCTGAAGTCATCCTCGACCCAGGTGCACCACCTGCTGCGTTCTCTTCCTCTCGGCGTCAAATTTATAAACGTCCTCTTTATTCATTATTAGTTTTTATTTTATTTCAATAATTATTTTTGTGTTTATAAATTCGAAATAAATAAAAAAATAAACAAAAACAAAAATAAAAGATGGATGTGTTTGTATTTTATATTATATGTATTTCTAGGAAAATTTTAAATTCCTTATTATAATTCTAATTGTTTTTTTTCTTTTTATTTTTTGTTTCTTTAATAAATTTGTAATTACTCAATATATATATATTTATATATAATTATATACTCCATATGGTATTTTTTTTTCATTTTATCAATTACATGAGAGAATTTTAGTTTTGTCCATAAAAAAAAATAAAATAATAATAAAATTAATTAATAATAATAATAATAATAATTAAAATAAAAGCATGTAGAAAAAAAAAACTTAAAAAAGATTTTCTCTTTATCAAATAACTAAACAAATAAGTTTACTATTTCTTTAAAATACCTTCTTTCTTTCAAATAGAAAATAATACATACTCGTACTTAATAGCGCGATATTATTCCATATTTATGTATATATATTATATTATATTATAATGTGTAAATAGTATTTAGTTTAGCTATATTAATTCGAAAAACTTATTTATTTATTCATTTACTGATTGAATATAACACTCAAAAATGTATTTTTGTTTTTTTTATATGTTTGTTTTACAAAATTAACTTATTTTCATATTTTTTTTTGTTTTGTTTTATTTTTGTGTGATTTTATTCATTTTTAATTATACATAATTTATGGTAATTTTCATTTGCCTTGTAAGTTTTTTTTGCTTTTGCTTGTGTTTTTTTATTCAATCGATTTTAATTTTATATAAAAAAATAATTACATTTATATGTGTGTTTGTTTAATTTTTATACATTAATTTATCATATTGAATTTGTTTTAAGATTTTTTATATTTATTTATACTATTTATATTTGCGTTCAAAAAAAATTAATTTACTTGTCAGCTTCTATATTAATTAATAATAATTAATGAATTAACTTATGTGTTTGCTTTTTTATTATTATTTTATTTAAAGTTTGTTTTAATTTACAGTTAATATAACCCTACGATACTAAAGTAAATAACGATTTTATCATCAAAAAGGAAATTTCTAATTTCTACACAATAAAGATAGTTTTTTTTCTGTTTTTGTTTTTCTTCCTTTTTGTATATTGTTGTTATTTTTTTGTTGTTTATTAATTTAGCGTAATTTTATTTTATATTTATAGTAAATAGACACGATGATTTTAATTAACTTATATTTATAATATTTACTGAGATATATATACAGTTAATAATAAAAAATTATTAAACTTCTACTATGTGCCATAGTTAAATAATTTGTTTGTTTTTTTTTTTGTTTAATGTAAGTAAAAAGGAGAAAACCTTAATAATATATGTATTTGTTGTGTTGTTTAATGTAGTTTCAAATATTATAATAATAATTCAATTCCTACAACATTTATATTTATATTTAGAAAATGATTTTTGTTTTTTTTTGTTTGCATTGAATTGTATAAAGCTCTCTCCGAGTTATGAGTTTAATTTTTTTTTTGTTTATTTACTTACTTTTTGTTTTTCCTTATAAAATAGTTTTTTTTTGTATTAATTATTATTCACAATTACAGTCAAAAATTAAAATAAAATTATAATAAAAAAGAAAAAGAAAAAAAAAAAATAATAAAAAAATACTTATATTATATCATTTCCCAGATGGATTGCACCCAATATTCTGTTGGATGCTTTGTGTGTTTGATGTAATTTTTGTTTGTTTGTTGGTGTTGTTGTTGTTGTTCGCATGATAAGAACCGTCAATGAAGTTGAATCGCCAATGTTATTAATTTATTTATTGGTGAGACATGTTGTTTTTGTTTACTTCATGTATGGGTTCTTATCACTTAGCTGATCTCATTTAGTGGGTCCAGGCGGGAATGGGTTTATCACAGCTACGGCGGCAGCCTGTTGGCTAGCTAAAACGGCAGCTGTTAAGAAAAGAAAGAAAGAAAAGGATTAAATTTAATAATTTAACAAAAAAATATAATGTAAATTAAGCAGAGTTTAGAATGTCACAGGTAGCATAACATAAAATTTATCAGAACTAGCAAAATAGTAAATTAAAATTTGAAAAAAAAACTCAAGTATACACATAACCTAAACTAAAATCAACAGTATGGGTAATCTGATGGATGATCAGTACTTGATGCTCGAGTATTGTGATAATTTGTTTTATTGGCACATCGGACGATGCTGACAAAAGAAATTCGCTTTTCCAATAAGACGCATATAGCGACAGCAATGTGCACAGGTTTGGGGTGCGGAAAGAGTGGCGCTTGTTTTTAACCGTCTACTTAAAAAAATGGAGGAGGCTATCAACTGAGTTTCAAATGGGTAAACCGATTTAAATAAATTTTTGTATTTGAAAGCTGGTGTGCTCCCAGTGTGCTAGCATTTCAATTTGGCCCAGGAGTCTATAGACTCAACTCGATTGTTTGAGAAAACCATATAAGTCGTATGGGGTTTTCGTTTGGTAAAAAAAATCAATTTATTTTGCATTTTGATCTGTCAAAGCCTTCGATTGGGCAGAAATATTGATGGCGAATGCATATTCAGATTATCTGACGTTTATGAATTTACGCCTTATAACAATTGCCGTTCGCGTTTCTGAGATATCAGAGTGCCCATCAATCTCAGCTGGCAAACAAATATTTTGGATTCGATTTTTCGGTTTTTTTTAAGCGGATATTCTCTTAATACTCAGAAATGTAAACGGACTAATTTTAATCTAATGACTTATTGTAAATAAAAAATTTAAAAAGTGACACATACATGACGTTTTTTTTGTTTTTTTGTTTGATTGGTTGGTTTGTTGAGATCACAAAAGTTTTAAAAACATGAGCAATTTAAAACTAAAGCTCACCTCCATAGGGCGCCGGATACATAGGATAGCCAAGTCCAACGTGCGTATGATGGTGTGTGTGCACATGTCTCTGCGGTGGCGGACTTCGACTGTCGGCTGGATTAACACTGCCACTGCCAGGTATACCAGCCACACCGCCAGGTCCCTGCTGCTGTTGTTTGGCCAGCAGCGGATCAACCACCATTGATTTGTTGTTATCACCTTTTTGTGGCGGTCCCAGGCCACCACCACCACTCAGGCCTGGAGGCATTGAGTTTGAGGGTGGTTGTAGGTTTAATGGACCCGACGGATTGGTTGACGGTATCCCAAGTCCAGAATTGGGTCCCCCTGTCACGGGATTATTGCCGGGCGATGGGCCCATATTGACTGGCCCGCCAGGGCCTCCGGGTGGTAAGCCGCTACCACCTCCTCCTACGCCCCCAACACCGCCGCCTTGTTGCGAAACATTTGGACTAGAAACACTGACTTTGACGTTGCCACTTGTTGGACTCTTGAGAGCACGCTCGCTTAGCTCGTGTATCTTATGAGTGGTGTAATACTGGCTAGCGGCATGATGCAATGCATCGAGGGCCTTAGTACCGGGGTTTCGGGAGAGATCTTCGGGAGCATGATATCGCGCCATTGGCAGGTGATACGGTGGTGTGTTGTAGGGTGTCGACATCAGCACGTTGCGATACATAGGGTGGCTTGGATCAAATCCAAAAGGACTCGGACTGATGTACGATGGATGCAAGAAGTACTGGGATGTTGGCGGAGGCGGTGGCCCCTGCGTTTCCATTGTTGGCTTTTGGCCCTCTTGCTTGATTTTTACATCTTTCTCCTCCTTGATTGAGTCCTTAATTAGGTTTGTTGCCTTTTGTCCCATTGAGCCGGAAGATGAGCTCGATTTAGAACCCTTTTGACTACTGGAGTTTTGTTGTTGCTGCTGTTGCTGTTGATGCTGCTGCTGTTGTTGTTGCTGATGTTGTTGCTGCTGTTGCTGTTGTTGTTGTTGTTGTTGTTGCTGCTGCTGTTGTTGTTGTTGTTGTTGCTGTTGTTGTTGTTGTTGTTGTTGTTGTTGTTGTTGTTGCTGCTGTTGTTGCTGCTGTTGTTGCTGAGCTTGCTGCTGGGCTTGTTGTTGAGCTTGTTGCTGTGCTTGTTGCTGAGCAGCCTGTTGTTGGGCTTGTTGTTGAGCCTGTTGCTGAGCCTGTTGCTGAGCTTGTTGCTGAGCTTGTTGCTGTGCCTGCTGCTGAGCTTGCATTTGCTGCGATTGTTGATGGCTAAGCTGCTGCTGTTGTTGTGCCGACATTGGTAAATCTTCGGGCTTCATTTGTGAGCCAGGCAGCTGTTGGTGTGAACCAGACTGTACTTGTTGCAGAAAACTGTTTCGTCTTTGCTCCGAGAAGATATAATACCTGAAAGGAATTGTTTTGTTTAATAAAATTATAAGGCCACCGGGCTGTTATTGATCCTTTACCTTCTGAGCTCCTCGTTCTGTGCAAGATGCGGCGAATGCTGATGTGGCATACTAAGCTGCTGCCGCTGGTACATACTCGGGTATCCACCCATCGATTGCACTGGAGGATCTTTGGGGTGCATGGGGTGAGTGTTGGGTTCTTGTTTGATCTCCTTCACCGTTGGTTCACTCTTGATCAACTTCGATGATAACATCTGCAAGAAACCGTATTTAGCATAGAGCGGAAGAGGGATAATACAAACAAAATTTTACCTGCGTCGATAATTTGGAATTTTCATGAGGACTTTGACTCTCCTTGATGCGGTCGTCTTTCAAAGTTGGTGGTGGATTTTGTAGAGCATGGCCGAGCTTATTATCATCGGAGACCATTGACACGGGACCATAATTTGGCTCAACATTGTAGGGATATCCTGGCGCCATGTAACTGTGAATAAAATGAGAAAGCATAGTAATGATGGTTGTACAAATCTTTCATCCGTTTTAAGACTTACTTGAAAGGATAGAAGTGGGTTATTGGCTTGGCTGGCGAAGGATTGGGCAACGAACCCGGTGCTCCAACTCCACTTGCAGCACTACTAGACACTGGGTTTGGACCACCGCTGGTCAAGCCCAATCCCGGTCCAACTGTTTGGACACTTTCTTTGATATTCTGCTCCTGCTGTTGTTGGTGTTGTTGTTGTTGTTGCTGCTGCTGTTGTTGAAGCTGTTGCTGCTGCTGTTGCTGCTGCTGTTGATGCTGCTGCTGTTGTTGTTGTTGTTGTTGCTGTTGTTGTTGTTGTTGTTGTTGCTGCTGCTGCTGCTGTTGTTGTTGTTGTTGTTGTTGTTGTTGTTGCTGTTGTGGCGAGGGCTTCGTCATTAAATCTAGCGGTGGATCCTTATTTTTAGTATATTCGATTTGTGGTGATTGGGGAATAACAGATGGCGGCTGACCAGTTGGCCCATGCGGACCCTTTACTTGCTGATGCTCCGATGGAACCAAATATTGCTGTTGTGGATAGAATTGATACATTCCGTAGTTACTTAGAGGTGGAATTGGAGGTGGTGCACCTTCCTGAGGCTTTTTAATATCAACAACGTGCTTGGGAGCTTGAGATTTGTCTAAAAAAAAGAGATTAAAAGAAATTTAGATATCATGGACTGATACGGATTAGAAAAAAGTACTTACCAATCATCTCTGTGTCTACAACCGGCGTAGAATCATCAGATATATCACTGTAGGCCGGACTTTGTACATCGTCTCTTGAAATGGAATTATCAAAGTCGCCTGGAAGCGGTGATTTGCGATTTTTCTTTTGCTTGCCAAATGGCTGCTGGGTTTTGCTCAATGGAATGCCTGCGGGGGAGAGATAAAAAGAAGAAGCTAAAGAATTGTTTTTTATAAGAAGAACCCTGTGCCAATGTCATACCTTGTTGTGATGCTTGAGGAGGAGCACCAGGATATCCAACCGGTTGATGTGCTGTTTCTGGTGTACCCGGAGGTCGGGATTGTGGTGCCATAGCAGCAGCTGGAGTTGGTCGGAGTGGACTCTGCCCTGGCAGTGTAATTGGGTTACCCTGAGCATTATCTGTCTGAGGACCGAATCGAAGGACTCCTGGTTTAACTAAAAGTAGAACAAACAAAAAATTGAGTGTGTGGTTCTTTTGAATCCAAAATTGTGTTCCTTACTTGGACCAGAATGCATTTGTTGTTGTTGTTGTTGTTGTTGTTGGGGTGTTGGCTGCTGTGGCTGCACGATCTCGTTCATAATTTGATTAACTATTGAATGTTGTTGGTGCTGAGAAAGTGCCTGTCCTGAAATGCCAGCAGTAATACTGCCACCAGGAATCGCGTGCTGTGGAGGCAACTGCGAAATCGGTGGCAAACCGGAAAGTGCTTGATTCGGAACACCAATCGATGGCGCAGGAGTCTGTACTGCGCTGAGGATGCCACTACCACTTATGCTGACCGAAGCTACTGGTGCTGGAACTGATGGGACACTTATAATGGGCGAAACTACTGCAATACTACTTGAAGGAGCTATCGAGACCGGCGCCACTGGCAATGTTGGCTGCGGCGCCTGTACTTGAGTGGCAGATGGTGGCGTTGAAGGAACAACTGCCACTGGCGATGGTGGCGCCACCGTTGGTGTCGAAGGAAGAGCCACCGCGCTGATGGGTGTTGGCGGGGCAACAAGTGGCGTAGCCGTTGGGGTTACTTCGGGAGCGTCTGTAGCTATTGGCGCTGTTGGTGTTGCCGGTGGCTGAGGAGTGACAGCTGGAGCTGGTGAAGGTGTTGTCGGCGGTGCCGAACGTACCGGCGACTCTGGCAGCTGCAACGAGTCCTCATCCATCGATCCCGATCCATGGGCATGGCTCTGATGGTAGCGCAGACCATTGGCGTGCTTGAACTTTTTGCTGCAGTCTTGTTCCGGGCACTCTAACATTACCGGTGAGATCGCGCACGGCGACGCAGTCTTACATTTCTTCGTGGAGATTTGAACATTCAATCCGGTTATCGGATTGACAAGACTTTGGGGCTGTGCACCCAACAAACCGGCGCTTAAAGCTGGAGTTTGAATTCCACTGGCATTGGCCAAAATAGGAATGGCGCCATTGCCACTGGTGCCACCCGAAGCACCACCACCCGCACTTGCAGCAGAGTCGCCATTCACTGGGGATGGACTCTCGTCTTTGGATTTGAGCTTCTCTGGCCGCGGCGGCAGGAATGCCGTCGGCGAGGTCGATGGCGTGTTGGTGGAGTTAGCGTTCGATGACGACGTCGACGATGCGGACGAAGATGTCGATGAGGATGCGGTGCTGTTGGTTGTGGTGTTGGTGGTTGCTGCAGAACCAGCTGTTGTGACTGCACGACCGCCACGACCTTTGGAACCGCCATTGCGAAGTTTGGAATGAACCTGTAAGAATAAAAAAGAGAATTCAGTTAGGGTGAGTCTTATGCGCGAAAGCGCGATGTTACTCAAGACTCACAGAGCTACGAGTCTCGGTGAAATTGCTGAGATCCGGAGCAAGGACTGAACTGCGTCCGCGCTTGCCACGACCTTTGGGAGTGCGTGAGTCAAGCTCTTCAGTTGGTGAATCACAGAATCTGTCAGAGACAAGAAAAGTTTTTTTATTTTAATGGTTTGCGTTTCAACAAACAATAATTTTACTCACCTTGGAGGAGCCCAATCGTGTCTGGTGCAATCCAACAGTGTGCCGACGTAGGTTTTACCACGCCAAGTGACATTCACAACGAGAACGCCGCCTTCTGTCTCATGCCAGACAATTCCTTCGAGAGTGACCGAGGTGCCGGGTTCACATGGTCCCAAGCAGTCCGGTTCAGTGATCGTGCCAACAGAAGTTCCCACACAGATGTCGATCATGTCCTTGTTGTCGCTTTTGGCACGTTTTGCCGGAGGACTCTTGGTGCCGTCATCAGTTGAGGCCGCTGCTGCTGCTGAGTTTACTGGTACCGAAATCGTGTGGTGAACTGTGGCTGAGATCAGGCCGGGCGCCGTCGCTGACATGGCCTTGACGATGGCGCCGGGATTTCCAGCGGAAGTAGTGCCACTGCTTCCGCTGGCATTTGTTTGTGCAGCCGAATTGCTGTAGGATGATGTTCCCACTGATACTGAAGCAGAATTCGAAAGCTGAGAATTGCTAGCGCCTAAAAGGCCTGCCGACGACATCTTTGTACTGTCTTTTGGCGGTCCAGGGGCGTTCGGTGAGCCACTATTCGATGACTGGGCATTCCCAGCGCTGCTGTTCGTCGACGGAGTAAACACTCCAGGGGGTATATTTGAACTGCTTGCCGAGCCATTGTTGCCACTGTGGGAATTAGAGCTATTGCCATTGTTGCTGCTCAATCTCTGACCGAGTGCATCCATATTGCTGGTTCGGTTGCGAATGCAGGTCAGATTTGTGCATAGGCCTTGCAGACCTCCACTACCCATCTCGTGTCCGCAATTGCATGATGATCCAGAGTTTGATCCGCCACCAAGTCCGCCCGAAGATGAGTTTGCCCCTGCGGACAGTGATGTCGCAGATGCTGAGTTGGATGACCGCTCATTGGCCGAATTACTGTTGTGAGAGTTCGATGAGTTGTTGGCACTGCTGCCGCCACTTCCATTGCCACTACCATGGTCCGACTTGTCTCGTGAGTGTGGCGTCTTGTCTTTTGTTTTCTCGCGACGGTGACCGCTGCTCCCGCGCTTAGTGCCCTGCTGTGCAGGCACCATTTGCACTGAAGATGATTGATTGCTCTGGTTTCCAGAGCCACTGCTATTTCCACCAACGCCTCCTCCACTTGCGGCGTTGCTATTATTTTGATTATTACCACCACCGCTACCGCTGTGTTTTTTGCCAGACGACGACGACGAGGAAGACGATGAAGATGACGATGATGAGGAGGAGGATGACTGAGATGTGGAGTTATTGCCTGGGGAGGCGTCTTCTAAATTAGATGTATTACCGTTTAGTTGTTCGGCCTTGACAATTTCGTGTTTTGCCTCTGAGGTTTTTGTACCGGGTTTGGTTCGCTTAATTTTCATTTTTAATCCTTTGTCCAATGTAGCTTGATGGTCTATTGACATTTTTGTGGCTGATTTTCCAGCACCTTGTCCACCGCTCGGCTGTGATGACATGCTGTTCGCTTGTGCTTGCAGCAGGGATTGCGATCCGGCAATCGATGGCTTGTTACTACTGCTTTTCGGGCCACCAAATGTATTAACACCGGCTCCGGCTGACTGATTCACCAGATTCCCGCCTTTCGAGAATCCGGCAAATGTCGAAGTGGCTAGCGAGGAAGAACTGCCTGCTCCGCTGCCGCCGCTGAGTGACTTACTATTGAGCTGTGCCACCAGCGATGGTTGCTGCAGCTTCAGACTTTTACTCCCACTATTTGTGGATTTCTTCTCCTTGCCCGATCCACTGATAAGGGTATTCCGCAATTGGGACAGGGTACTGTTTTGTTTTCCCAACTGCGGTGGGAACACCGACGATGGGGATGACGATGAAGCTGACAATGCTGCGCTGTTAGCGGATGTAGTTGTTGATAATGAAGACGAACTTGACGAAGATGACAAAGCAGCACCAGTTGACTTTGCTGTTGCATTTAATTGACCTACTGTCGCTGTTGTTGCTGTTGTCGCTCCCGCTCCTGCTACCACTACCGTTGTCGACGAAAGATTGTTTGGGGAAGCAGTCGATGTTGCTACACCACTACTGCCGCCACCACCACCCGAAGAACTAGAAGCTACTGCTGCGGCCGCTTCTGCTGTCGATGAGGACTTTTCAATGTCAGCGTCCAAGTCAATTATTAATTCTGGTATCCCACAAACGTCCCACTCGTCTTCGTATTCGAAATTTGTATCTTTTGATTCGCTACTCGAGGCCGATGAGGATGCTCCTGACGATGAGGTTGATGAGGTCGACGATGAAACTGACGATGATGACGTCGATGACGACGACGATGACGACCCTGATGACGAGGACGTTGTAGACGTTGATGATTGCGAGGAAATGGATGTAATTTGTTCTGTCGCCGCGTTTACTCCTCCTTGATTGAGGATGGGTGTCGTCGTTGGTGACGCCGATATTAATATATTATTGCTTGATTTAGTACACGTAGTTTTCGATAAACTATTTGCTTGTTTTACATTTGCTGCTGTTGTGGTCACAACAACCGCTGCTGTTGCAGAATTATAATTTAATTTATTATTATTGTTCAATTGTGATGAACCACTACCACTCGATTGTTTATTGCTTTCCGTTGCTAAGCTGTTAACGGCCACCTGAAATTAAGAAAGAAAACTAAATTTAGTATTAAATTTAATTTGAAACTGGAAATAGGAAATAGATTTCGCAAATGGCATCTTTTTTAACATGCACCACTCTGTTTTAGTAAATATTTATTTAAAAAAAAACGGGTCATGTAGTCACAGACAGAAGCTTTATTCTAGAGTGTTTTATTATAACAAAGTTCACTGTGTTAATATATTTTTTTTTTCTGTGATCGTTGTTCGAGACATTGGAAGGTATTGATAAACAAGCTATTGACTGTATAACCGTTATAACTTGTAAGTCATCAGAACTGAGCTTCATTTTTGTTAAAATGGAATTCCAGCAGGTTTCCGCTATTGTTAGGAAGTCTGAGGTTCTGCTCAAATTTGAAGGTTGGTCTTTTGCATTCTACCGTAATGTTAATATCGGTTTGACAATCCCAGATTACGCCAAGGTTTTTTTTATAGTCTCAAACTTTTGGTGGGGTCATTATGGTTGATTATGCGCGTCCCACAAAGAGAGTGCTCAGAGGTTCTATTTTAGTATAACAGAAAATCTTAGCTGGGACCTTCATTATTATTATTAAAGAGATTTCTGAACCGAAAAAATTATGAAAACATTTCTCATTTTTTCTGTTTCTAAAGCTTAGATCACCAAATGATATACAAATTATTATATAATTTCATTTTCTGTCATCTAATTTGTGGTTCATATGGTTTTGTGTAAATTTTTATCAAAAATACACAAATTTTGGCTTTTACACAAATCGTGTAAAAGCTAGCTTAACATTCATAATTGGATTTTTTTTTGACGAAGTGAAGTAGTCTCAGACCAAAGTTCACAGCTTCGAAAGGCCTATTCTAATTGCATGGTGGACGGAAAAACCTCGAAATTTTCGGAATATTTATCAGTTTTTAGCTTATAACTTCATCAGGCACCAACGAAGGATATTCAATTAGCTATAATTTTTTGTGTTTATTGAAAAAATATTTCTTTTCGAACAGAAAATTCGTGTAATGAGTCTGTTTATAAAGGCTATTTTAGCTAAATAGAATAAGGTTGTTGTTGAAAGGTAAGCTGCCAACAATACTTGTTATTGAATTACGAGGGTACGAATAAAGCAATACGGTCGAAGTGAGAGTTAATCATATACAAAAGAGAATTTTTATGTGTAGTTGAGGAGTTGAAGAATTGTATATTTCCAAGAAATATAAATCATGAAGGTGCCTTCATTATGTATGCACATGGCACATACATATTTTAATCGAGAAAACGATTTTTTTTGACACATCAGTACATTCATTATTTTAGATATTCATGTTGATTGCATTATTTTTTTCATATTTGTCCGAGAATTTGATGTTGTTAACTTTGTCAGACGTCCATATCCCCAGCCTGGCAATTTCGCAAATTAAAAAAAACGTATAATATTTTACTAGTTGTATACAGTTTTTCTCAGATGGCTTCCATGGGTATTTATTAGTACGAAGCTTGCAACAAACAAGTTCAGTTGATATAATGGAACATTCGTAGTGGCTAATTCGGTTCAATCAAAGTGCTATCTATTGAACAACTTCGATTGAACCAAATTACGCTACCAGTACTCGATTGTCTTGACTTCATTTGATTCTATCAATTTACGTGTTTGACCCATTGAAAAAGGAGTACAGGAATGGATCTTTTGAAAAAGAAGTGAAGTACTTTTCTACTTGTATGAGTTGCACAAACACATTATGCATTAACAAAGGGTCGGAATGCAGTTGGATGAAAATTAGCTAGGCCTCTAAAAGCTGTTTGGTTAAACAAAACTTAAGCATTTATGTTCGACATAAATTTGTATGAAAAAGTAGCCCATAAGCTCTAATGTTCAACATAAATATTTTAAGTATCGTATCAGCAAACGGCCCTAAAAGAAATTTTACTTATCAATTACATTTATCTTATCGGAAAAATAAATGAATAGAACTGTAAATAAACTTAAAATCTTACACAAAATATTTAAATCGCTAGCAGCAAAAGTGATACATAAATGCAGCGCCTTTCCTTCACGAACAAAAATGAATGCGCCCCTAAAAAAACTAGCTCAGAAAAATGACACCATGGGCACCATTTTCACATATAGGGCCATAATTCAGAAAGTTTTGGTGCTTCACTCTCCAATACTGTCTCTGGTGTAGCTTACACCCCTTCCTGTACTTCTTATTCAATGGTTTGAACCATAAAATGTCATCTATGCAACGAAGTACCTATTTTTTCCCCAAAACCTTGACTTCCTGAACGAATTGATTTTTACTTTAGCAAAATCAATTTTGATTTTCTGGTGGTTGGGAAAAAACTTAAAAAAAAAACATTTAACTTGTGTGAAAAAAAAAAAAAAAAAACAACAGGGCAAAATTGACCAATATCTCTTGGTAATAATTAAATAAACAGCTCTGATCCAGGTACTAGCGTGGCTAGACTGCCGATTTCTAAGTTCCAGCTTAAACCGGGTGTTGACTAATACTTGGCCTAGTACTTGGGTAAAGAAATGAGATTACACCAATTTGTGTATTCACTTTAGGGCAAGGACCAGTTCTAGCGTTAGGACTCTCTGAAGAAATTGGCTATAAGACAGAGTAGTTTTATATTTAGTGAAGAGTGACCAGGCTTCGATTCCTGAAATGTTTTCTCAGCTTACGATGGGCACTGATATTATTCTTTTTAAATAATAATTATTATTTTCAGGGGCGTGCAACTTCTGTTTCAGATGGGAACAGATCCTTTTACCATTTTAAATCATTAAGGTGAATGCTGTTTACTTTAAGAGTGTAACTCATAGATTCTAAAGCAGAGGGTCTTTGCTGTTTTTGAAGTTTTTCTCAATAATGCAATTTCATGGCAGGTCAAACAGGTCTTCCTGTATACCGAAAATAAATCTAGTCTCTCTTCTAATTTGGTGAACTCGTGTATAAGTATCATATGGAGAACTTTGAAGTCATTTTTGTTTCTCTAGTGTAATCTATCATAGCTCGCTTCAGTAATATTTCAAGAGCACCTAATCAGAAAACCCAATTAGCGCATTTATCATACCATAGCTCGTGTGGACCAATTTTGTTGTTTTGTGAAATGGTAAGTGTGGTTTATTGCCAAGAAAGACAAAAACACCCTGGTCAGATACCTGTATGAAATTCGTAATGTAATGGTGTTTAAGTGGCGGAAATGATGCTAAATGTTTTCCATCGCCCAAAACAGAAGTCAACGTATTCCCTCTATAAACAATATTGAACATTATTTGCTACATAGTGTCCAGCTTTTGTGTCTTTTCGGCTGAAGAGGGAGTCAAAACATCTAGATAGGCATTCTAAATGTTTTGCCTCCCCCTTCGTTTGTATCTAAAACCGCGCTAGCCAATTCTTTCATGTGATTTTGGTTACTAATTTGTAGGTTATATGGCTTATTTTATCTAAGTGTAGAAAAATAAATCGAAAAAAGGATAAGTATTCTAGAATGACACCTTCTTTTTGAAGTGATTGGAACACTATCTAAGAATGTTAGTGTTAACCCATGTCAATGGGTTCGGTTCAGTTATATGAACTCTTCACTTAAATCTGAAGTTAAAGTCTTAAATTGTTTCCTTTGACTACCTACCTCCACAATTGCTTCTTCACTGCGCAGTGTTGCAGAAGGATGCTGTATCTATCTATACATAATATACACAGATCTAGCTCTCGCCAGAATAACAGAATCTCATGTACCTATACTGGCCTTGCTTATTACTCCACTGTTTTGTGTCTCAATATGACATAGATAAGGCACACAAAAAAAAAAAACCTCTTCTCTGGGTGCAAAACACAAAATAAAAGTTTAATGAAAAATCTGCGAAGATTAATCAATCGCTTCGCAAGTAAACAAAATTGGAAACATTCTGTTTTTTTTTTAGAATTTAATGAAGCACCCACATCAATGGCCGGCTTTATTAAAACTACACAAGAAGTTTAAACTGGTTTGTATTTATTTATTCCCAGAAACAATACACAGTTATAATTGAATATCAAATCAATAACTAATAATTACCTTCCAATTTTCCATCCGAAATAAACCGAGCTGTTTTTTATTAAAATCTGAAGCATCACATAAAAGTTCGGTATTAACGTTTGATTAAAAAAAAAAGAAAAAAAAACGAATTAAATAAATTTTCTTCCCCCCTGCACGATGGAATATTTTTTCTTTTTTTTTTTGTTTAGCTCTTCCCACTCACTCACTCATTTACAGATTGTTTGCGTTTGTTTCTTTTCTTTCTCGTTCACTATTGTTATAATATTTTCATTTCGGAAAATAAAACAGTGGTCAATTTATTTAACATTCTTCATTTACAGTTCTACATTTTGATTAATAATTTACAGAAAACCGATTATTAGAAAAAAAGTATTTTATAAATATACACAGATATCAAATAATGCATCTTTTTTTAATGAATTTGTGGCAAGTTTTTTTTTTAATTTTTTTTTTACATGGCGGCTTCTACATTGTACAAAAATATGGAGGAACCAAATTCACTTCACCACCACACGGTATGTTTTGTGTAGTTCTTTTTCATCTTCTACTTCGCTCTTTCTTCCCCCGAATAAATAAATGAATGACGCATTTTTGACAGATGCCTATATTTTTTTTTTTTTGGGAAGGTTTGTTTGGTTTGTCAGCTGCTTGTGTGCCACATATTCATTTTTATTAATTCATTCGCTACTGTTTGTTCGTTTGATGGTTCATTTGTAGTGTTCAGTGAGGTGGTTGGTTTTTGTGAGATGTGTTCCCTTTATGGATTGAAAATGGTTTTTGAATTGGAGTTGTTCTGTGTACAGATATATTTAGAAATTTAGAGAAATAATACGAGGTGGGTACAAAAAAACATGTTTTCGTGAGAACTTAGAGTGCTATTCACCAAGCGCTCTTAAGCTATGAGCGCTCATATCGCAGTTTTCGTAGGAATATTAGTGACTTGTGAGTGGTCACGACTTCGAAAACTCTGATATCTTAAGAGCACTTGGTGAATACGGCTCTTAGACTCTTAAGCTAAGAGCGCTCATATTATAAACCTTTTCACCAAGGAATATTATTGACTTGCGAGTGGTCTTGACTATATAAGCGCTCGATGAATACCGTCCTTAGACTGACTGACAGCTCGATCAAATACACACGTTCTTATGATAAGAGTTCCATTTGTAAATTGTAATGTACCTATCGTAAACATTACGGGCCAGTTATGGCTATTATTAAAATTCAACATAAGGGGGGTTCACGTTAACTAACTCAATTTGACCGACTATCATGCGGCCATTTTGACAGCTCGTCGTTCAGTAGTGTAGTTTTCGACTGGTAATCCGGAATGCTTCTGGGCGCTTCTAAAAGTGTTTTATTGGCGTCGGATGACAGTTCCTCTTCCGGATAGAAGAGAAGTTCGCTTCTAGATTTAAATTCAGAATAGAAACAAGAAGCACTTACACACATATATAAATTAAGTGACCAAATTTTATGGTTGAGTTTATTGTTAGAAATTGAGTTTAATTCGTGAAAGAAAAGCATTTGCGAGATAAAATAAAATATAAAAACAACAAATAATAGATAATATTAATGGTAAAAAAACAGTTTTTGGAGTTAAGTCAAATATTTCTTAGTTAATTTTTTCAGGTGTTTATTTCACAAACACAGTGACAAACAAAATTTAGAAATGATTTGCTTTTTATTCGCATCCAGAATCGGAGAGCTCTTCTTCTTCCGGATTATCAATCAAAAACGACATAAGTTATAGTCATTATAAACCCCTTTATTAAAATAAATGAGTGAAGTAGATATTGACAAGTCTGTTATAGCAATAATTTAAAATTAGCTGTCAGTGGACATTTCAAAATGCAACTCTGGGAATTAAATTGAGGTTAAATTCGATAATGTGAAGCAAAACTGACACGTTACAACAGAAAAAATCTAAAAAATCAGGTGTGACGATTGTGTTCCAAATAGAAAAAAAAAAAAAAAAAATCAGCTGATTTCAAAATTTCGACAGGTATCAGAAAATTAAATTGCTAGAATATTGCGCTTGTGTCTGAAAAAAAAAACAACTCTTGATTGGGAACGCAAAAGGAGCAACATTTGAGTTGAATGTATCAATTTTGAGGGCACAGCCAAGAACAAGTTTTGTATTCTACTTTCCCATTTTAAAGTATTGACAATATCTACCCTTTTGAATAAAAAAGTAATAAATCTATCAAAAAAAAGGATCTACGTAATATTGCCCTCAATAAAAGGTTTAGAAACTTCAAATCAACAACTCGTAATATATGCATACCTAAATTTAACACAATATTTCAATTTTTGCTTTTAACACGTTCAAACACAACCAATGACCCAATTTAACAAAAGGATTTTCCCTTCTGCGATTTCAATCAACCCTCTTCTTTTCTTTCATTAAAATCATCGTCCACTTTTAACCCTCGCTCGTTTGGTTTGCAGTTTTGTTTTTTTTTCACCCCATTTGCGCTACGGCTATTAAATTCATTTTATATACAAAACCTTTGTTGAAACATATTTATGAAAAATATACATAGTTACCTACCTACCTTTGAAATACTCTTAAAAAGGGATTAAGGGTAAAGGGATCTATGGTAATGAAAGTAAAGTATCCGTCAACAATCGACACACTACGGTTAGTAATTGAACCGAATAAGCAACACAGCGGGAAAGGGAGACATTAGATTGTAATGTTTAATCAGAGCATAATCGCAATGCGTCGAAGAGACGGTTGTTTGAAAATATGAATAAAAAACCGGATCAAAAACAGGAAATACTGTTTGGTTCTTATTTTCAAGTTAAAGGTAGTTCTACATCTTACTATTGTTTGGAAATTTGAATAGTCCTTCGTGTTGTAGCTTGTAGGTAAATACTTAATTGAAGGTTGTGGGTTTTGAAACGACAACAGTATCTTTGTTTTACTTTATTTTAATTTTGATTATCTTCGGAGTCTGTTCAACGCATAATATATAAATTAAGGGGCTATTATGAAATGTTTCATGTTATGAAGTTAATTTCTTTGGTAGAATCACATAATACCAAAACAGAATTTGACATTGAAGCACAAGCCACGGATCAGCTGGTTGCTAGCGGGGCGGAAGCGAATAAAGTACCCACTATTGCCATTCGCAGTAGTAGTAATAGTACTCTGGTATAACCGATTTTTTGCAGTTACACCAAAAATGGCAGAAGCGGCTACCTCAGCTCCGCAGCTGGCAAACAACTAGGCGTGTTAAGCAATATGGTGATAAATAAGTGAAATTGGGTGATTGGTATTTTTCATTTGCGTAAAATCGAAATTAATAGAAATATGTTATGTCAATAAAGTTATATTATTATGCAAAAAATAAATAAACTGTTATACTAACCTTATTCGGGTGGTGGCTACTATTCGCCTCACTACGTCTCATTGACTCCATGCAGACGAAAAAGATGGGGCTGCCGCACAATGCGGGCCCACAAAACTCAACACTTCGTCGTCGTTGACTACTAATTGCTCAGTTGTTATATTTTTTATATTAATTTCCAAGTGAAACAACAACAACGATAAGTATTTGAAATCAACGATATTATTAATAAATTTAGATGATCGAGAAGTTAAATTCTTATATAATTTTGCCAATATATGACTCTCAGCTAGTAGTTGAGTTGAAGTAGTAAGAATGCTGTTGTTTATAAATCCTAACAGGTGGCGGGAGACACAGGGCCCCGGCCCTTGGGCCAAACCGTTCATTTTAAAACTGCAATGACAAAATAAAAATAAATACGAAAATTAATAAATTATTTAAAAGACAAATTAAGTTTTTTTTTTTTTTTAAATTTAAATTTACTTAAAATTGTATCTACATAGGTAATTGTTGTAAGTTTGACTTCTTGATTTTTTATATAAAATAAAATCTTAACTATGAGAGACAAATGACAAAATGTAAATTTAATTTATATTTGACGTATCTAGACCATCCACCTGACATGCGTCAAAAATTGAACGGGAAAAAGAATTTAACGCCTTTTTACACAAACAGAATTAACAAAAACAATATTCACAAGTTAGTAGCTTAATATTATATTATTCATTTCAATTATAACTTTAAAACAATATTATATACAACAATTATATACATAGGCATTTGAAATGAAAAATTAATGGTTTTAAAAACAAACAAGCTTTCCAAATCATTTACATTCCCTATGATTAAATACAAAAACAAAACATTTCATATCTGTTTTAATTCGTTTTATTATATTTTTGGGGTCGACCCGTGCTGTCAAAACGCATTAAAATTGATTGACTAGATAATTATGGCAAGTATAACTTAATCATCGGAAGTGGGGAAATAGAGGGATAGTTGTTATGGGAGTCTGATTAATGGTTTGATGAAGTTTTCGGTTCGATTCGTTAGATAAGTAGTGCACACACATGACGTGACGTTTTGTATTCTGTTTGTAGTAATAATATGCCATTAAGGCGTGGTGAACTCATTTCATCAATTTTATGTGGCGCCATTATTATTCATACCCTAATAATATAAGAATTAAGTACCTAATAGATACATATAACGTGCCTAAGCCAATTGATTAAAAAAATTTTGTCAAGTTTGAAATCACAACATAGAAAACTGATGTGTTTATTTAATTGCGAAAACTGTCAAATCGTTCTTGCGTTGATGTTGATTTAATTAGAACCTTTGATTTTGACGTTTCTGCATTGACTAGACATGATGGGTAACTTAAAAAAGAACTTTTATCTAAAAACACCTAAATTTGACAGTAGATCAATTCAAACAAACCCTAAACAAAAAGGTAGCAAAGGTACATCAGATGGATTGGTATAAGTTAAATGGTTGTTGAATGTCGGTCAATTTTATAAATTATTAGAATGTAAACTATTTCTACACTATACCTATGTTCGGTTAAAATTACGATTAAATTTAATTTCTTGATTAGTTTTAACGATTTCAGAATGAGTGTACAGTGTGTACATACATACATCGATCCTACATGTGAGTTTTTCTCTTTTTAAAAGACTTTAAAGTATTCTTTTCACTGAAATGGACATGTAACATAACGCAAGAATACTTATTTGAATACGTCTAAATTTGACAGATAACAAATTCAAACAAGCCTTATAAAATAATGAACTTGTAGATCTGGGGCCCATAGCACAGAAATTCAAGTAGGTACTCTTGTATTTAAAGTAAAATGATACATTTTTCCATAAGAAAATTGTTTTCTTTTGAAACAGTTATTTATATGACATATCAATGAGTACAACTTTTTTAAAAAGAGCTGAATACTGCTGTAGTAAACATTAGTTTTGGACTTTACAAAAAAAAAAGTGAAAAAATCAGTAATGCCACTATATGGCTCTCTTCTAATGTAGACCTTGAATTTATGAGCACCAATATAGGTAGGTTGAAAGTACTCAATAATTTCATTCTATAAGATGTGCATAATTAAACTGACAACGGCAGGCAAGGTGAATAAGAAACAAGTAGCCCGATAATTTCTCATGTCATATCTAGACTTTGTCATTTTTGTCGTTTAACATAAATTCCCAACTTCATTTTAGATTTAATTTTACTTTGTTCACACACAGGCGCTTCTTGTTTCTTTTTTTCTTACTATTCATTTTTTATTATGTTAATTTTCCGAGCTCATAGCGAGATAATTTTAACTTTGCGGCTCGCGGCATTGTGGGCAAAATATAAAGACAACACGTGTATGTGAGGAATTTTACGTTAGGGGAACATGAAGAGATAGTGAGTTTTCCCATTAAAATAACAAAACGTTCAGGATTTAGGTGCTATAAAATATTTAAATTAATGAATATGCCAAAAGAGTTATATAAGCTTCAAGGTGTTATAATATACATTATTTAGTATGTATTTTGTCATGGTATAAGGAAACGGAAATTCATTGTTTTGAATATTCACACAATTATGGTGAAGTTGGGTGCGAATGTCAAATAATGGCTGCTGTAAAAGATGCAGCTGTGACCTTAATGATTTTATGGTCTTGTTTTTATGACCATCTAGGTGATGAATATTTCAACCAGAGAAGAAAATAGATTAAAAACGGTAGTTAATATTTTTTTTGTGGGTGTGTTCCCTTTGAGGTTTTTGTTTTGTTTCATTATGACGGTAATTGTTTTATTATGGTAATTTTAATATTTAAAAAATGTTTTTAAACGCAATATTCTAGTGCAAATAGATTTTTTTATAAAAGGTATCATTAATATTTGTCGGTATTTGTACTTTGTTCTTGTATTTCCATCTAAATTACTAAAACAAAGAGAGTCTTACACAGAACGCCAATTAAACTATGGACCTGATTCCCTAAAAATAAAACGATCGAACGATATCGTTTTGACAATAATTGCTGTCCTTATTTATCTTTTGAGATGTGATAGAGATAGCTTTCGTCAAAATGATATCTTTCGGCGATAATCGAGTTACGGAATGACCCTCCTGTCAAATCTCATTGCGAAAACAGTTTATCATTTACAGAATTTATTTGATATGGTTAATGTATGAACCCCACAGGCGGATCACTAGTGAAATAGATACGTGGGACAGTTATGATCCCCTCGACATCGAAATCATAACAGCGTCGATAAAAAGGAAGAAGAAGAAGAATGTATGAAACTTTCCTAAGTATATCTGGTATATTTTCTGAAAAGGAAACACAGCTGATAAGTCCAGTCCTGAGTCCTCGTGAGGAAGGAAAACATCAAAACAACATTTTGTGTGTTTTTAAATATCCACATCGATATTGTTGGTGTTGTTTTTTAAAAATGTATTTATGATGTTCCCGCAGCTTCTAATGTAAACGCGATGAGACTCACCAATCCGGACTCAAATCTTCCCAATCTAAACAGTGTCTTATATCATTAGCCAAATATTTTTTTAGTGTAGGCAAGGTGAGGCATTAAAACATTATAAAAGACAAAACAAAAATTAATAAGAAAATTTTATGTACATATGATTAACTCTTTTATGGAGATAAAATAAAAAAAGCACAGCAACTAATAGTAAATGATTGAGGTTAATTTATTGCCTCTTAACGATCAACTTGTATAGCGATTGATTTTAAATATTTATGATGTTGCGGTTCAAGCGCCATCCAGTCGTTCACTAAATGAGTAAATATTGTATTATTTTTTTGGGGGGAAAATATATCAATAAAATTGTACATGAACATGCGTATCTGAGAGCTTGTTTACATTTAGTAGATTTTATTGTGTTGACCATGTTGTGGAAATTAATGATTTCAACCCAATTTTTGATTTTCTCAAGTTGAATTTTAATTAATGCGAAAGCTATTCAAATCAGATGTTAACCATAATTGAAATACTTGTTACTTACGTAGGTGGTATCTACACCAGTCTAAATTTAAGAATGATGACTATATTAAGTCTTCTTGGAAGTTTTGATTTAACTTGCAGTGGGTTGATCTTCTGTCATTTATTTTTTAAATGTATAAAAATATTAAGATAAATAAGCTGTCATTAGAAAAATAAACTCTAATTACCATTTTCCACCTTTTAAGTGAATATGAAATTCACAGCGAGTCTATTTGGAGTTAAAGTGATGTAATTTGCAAATATAAAAAAAAAAAAAAAATACGTGAGCCTTTGAAGCCTTTGTTGTAGATTTTTAAATGAAGCTTATCAAAACCTAAATTAAAGATATAAGATGAACTGAAATAAACCCATTTGACATAACAGGCTGTGGCTGTCTTATAACAAAAAAGAAATTAAGAAAAAAAGCTGATTTTCTTTCTTGATCGGTTACCTTGTTTTGTGAAACATGCATAATAAACACTGTCAAATCAAAATGTCAAACTACTTTCATGAGGAACACCATACAAATTTTGACAGTTCTTACCACATTACCACTTTACCAAGCTAATAGCGGGGTTCTCAGTGACCAACTGAGACCTCTCTCATTTGGCATATATCAAAATCATTTTTGAAAACCACCCCTGATGTCAATCCGTCCATTTGACAGTTCGTCGTCTGGTAAGTAAGTCAATAGGTATTTTTACCTAATTGTCAAAATAGCTAACACTTTGGTCCAATGACAGTTCTCACATGAAATAATATTAACAAGTTTGATTATTTAGGGGGGTTCACACTAACTAACTTATCGGGCGACGAGCTGTCAAAATGGAAAAATGACTGTCGGTCGGATGGTTTTCAAATGATTTTGATATTTGCCCAGGAAAAGAGCGGTTATTTGGTCATCCGGTTAGTAAGTCAGTGTGAACCCCCGTTTTCTTTTGATTAATAAAACGTCATTGGGCCAAAGTGTAAATTTGACGTTTAGGAAGCTTTGAGACCAACTTAGCTAAAAAATATAGAAACTAGTAATGCCAACTTTGGAAACAAAAACAATCAATGCATTTAAGAGTTAAAGTAACTTTCATAGTTATCTTTTCAATATAAATATGACCTCCTTTCTCTAGTTTTAGCCCATACACAAATTTCTCGACTTTGTTATTTATGATAAATATTTAATATTCGTCTTAGGGCAGTCAAAATTTAAAAGCCTTAAATCATTTTAATCCCTCATTAATTTCTCTTCGCCACTGATACATCATTCGAACAATATATACAAATACCACCTTACAATATAATATGTTAATATAATCTAAGCCTATTGTTATTAACAAATCATCTTTTGTTCTACAACACCAACAAAAATATTAATATTTGCATTGAAAGCATTATTTTTAAAACTTGTATTCTAATTACATGACAAGTAAAAAAAGAACAGAATAAAAAAGCTGAGGAATTTGTACCTACTGAATATTTTAAGATTACAAATATGTTGTAATACATTTATTTCTTAATGTCATCAAAGTTATAATTTATGGTTATTACATCTCCATTTGGTAAAATCAAGTTAAGTGGGAAACAGAATTTATAATTAGCAGTTTTTGCTTAATTTAAACTTTACTATAATTAACTGAATTATTAATTTATGAAATATTAGGTAAGCTTTACCATATCACGCAAACTTGATTTTACTACTTAACTTTTGTTGATTTATAAGAAACAAATTTGGTCCCATGTTCAGTTCACAAAACGAAGTTAATATGGAGTGTGATCTGTTCTTTGAGAGGTGCTTAGCGATCCTAACGGTAGCGGTGCCATATCTTGAAAGCTGATAGTTATGGGGGAGTTTCCGAATCTGTCAAAGTGAAAAGTGACAGTTATCGCGTTACCGAAGTTGGCGGATGTTAAATAGTGTCAAATATTTGCATATCTGCATTTTTCAATAATCATTTAAGTTATCAGAAGGATACCTATGCGCTATGTAAAAAACATTAATTCCTTGGAATATGCTTTAAGTCATCTATCTATGTATCTATATCATCCCTAAAAAAAAAACAATTTTCTGTGAGGCCTAACAGTCGATTTTTTACATATATAATTGTTAAAAAAAACTCAACCAAAATCCTCCATAAAAAGGCACTAATTGCATGTAATATCCCTCCCATAATTAACAACAAGTAGGTATTTCATTCACATTATGCCTTCAAAGTTCATCGAAAACTAACACCAAACCCATTCATTTTGTTCCCATTCATTAGCAGCGCCACCAGCATTAACAAACAAACAAACACAAGTCCCCAGTCAGCACCCGTGCGCATTATATTTTTATTATGCATAACTATACTAAACTCCCATTTTTTTCACTCTCTCTCTCTCTCCCTCTCTCACTTCAATGACAATTGTTAAAGAAAATAGCAGTAAACTGCAGCAATTTACCATAATAATTTATTTACCATCATTGAGCAACAACAGCTCGTTTACAATTTCAATTGAAATGCAAATGCGATCCGAATAATTCCATTAGAGAAGCCAATTAACATGGCTTCTGGTTGATTTTTTTTTTTGTATTCATTGTTCATTGGTTTAATTTCCCCACTGTATTCCCTCTGCCATACAGTCATCATTTATTTTGTATTTATTTGCAACAATAATCGTGGATTATTATTTTTCAGAATCATAAAATAAATTATCTCTATACAACGCTTTTATAGTATGCCGCTTGCTGCCGCAAAGCGACGACGCGACGGACGTGCCGCGTCTCCGTACTCTCCCTGTCACCGTGTGCAATGATGGGGTTTAATGCGAACTCAGCCTTAATTAAATTATTATTTTTATTATTGCTGCTTTTAGCTTACTTCGAAAGTTTATAATGCAATTCAATTTTTTTTTCTTTTTTTTTTTAATATAAATGTGATAAACGATTAAAATTGGTTGTATAGATTTTTTGTTATTAAATAAATCCACAATTTATTAATATGAAGGTATAGGTATGTTTGTATTGCTAATCGATGACGAGGTCTATTATTATTAGGCTTAAGCGGGTTAGAAGTAATATAACTACAATTGATTAGGATTTCATTTATAAATCAATAAAAATGGATTATTTTTATTAGTTAAGATGACATTAAATTTTTTTTATGGGAAGTTTGACATTTGAGATAATATTTTTCAATGCGTATCTAACTACAAAATGAGGTAATTTGAATAATATTTTGTACAATAAACGTCATTGGATCGCCGTTAGTAAAGTGGTAAATATGACAATCGAACTGTCAGACATTATATGGGAATTTTTTGTTTTCATGCAAAATTAAATGGTCGAGTTGGATTTTGAAGAAAGAGATAGCAAGATTTGGACTCGACTAAACTGAGCGCGTAGGATCGAGTCGAATCAAACCCATTTGAACTTGATCTAGGTTTACAAAGGGGTTGAAGCATAGTTCAAACTAGCTTCAAACCTGCATGTAAACGCGGTAATTATAATAAATGTGATGTTTAATAAACAGCTTATTGATTTACTACATCGTTGGTCTTAATGTTTTTTTAAAGGGGCGTTCATGTAACTCCCGTCTTAAACTTTGCCTTTATATGATGTGGGAAAGTTAATGACGTTTCTTAAATGCACTTAATGATAAGAATGAATTTACATATAGCTATAAAGTTATTATAACTTTTTTCATTATTTAACTATAATCTAAATTTAAATGGCCGTAAAGACCTGACATAGGCGGCGTGCTTACCATCAGTCTCACCATTTAATGAAACAAAAGAATATAAATAAAAAATGGGTATAAATGAATAAACGTCAAACGTTTTTTTCGCTCGAGGTATCTAATCATTAAACTTATTTATTATTACGCCGAATATGTTAACCCACACGCCAGTTTCACTCACTTTTCTAATACTCGTACATATTTATACATTTTCACAAACAACATGCAAAATAAAATAATAATTGTTTGTCATTATTGTCCTATCCATTCAATCAGCATAATAGTTTCCATTGAAATTGATAAAAAAAAACACGTCAAAAGTTGGGCGACCAGACCGACAACCAATATAATTGATCATAACTCATTTCTTAATTTGTTAGCTTCATGTTCGCGAATATACGTCAAGCCAAGGCATTCGTATAGCAAAAACTATTATGCCAATGCCTATACCTATGGGTAGTTTTGCTGTGATATAACATTGAAATCGATATTTTCCACAGTGAAATGTATCACGCAATTGGGCGTATCAATTGTTTATCACCCGAAAGCAACAAACAAAATAGACAGCAATTCCTACACAATGTGTGAACGAGCCCAGAAACACACAAAAACAAAATAGAAGAAAATAAAAAAGATTTATCTCACGTGACGATACATATATCTATACAATCTACATAATTGAGAATAATTGCTGTTTTGCCGCAGCAGCAGCACAAGCACCATGTGAAATGGAATTGGTAACTTGCAATGGAAAATGGCCTAAAAGGGTGACAGCCCGGCTAATTGATGCTTCAAATTGAATGACAGTTGATTCTCTCTTGAATATAACCTACCACCATGTTGTTTTTCTTTTATGAGAGGCTTATATGATACAAAAAGTTTTATAGTTAACATTGATTGGGCGCCATTTTTTCATTTTTTGTACAGGACATTTTTAAAATAAAAAAAAACAATTTTTGTAGTTATAATTTACTAGCAGTTCCATGTGGAATAATTAATTAATGATATCATTGTACATACTCATGTTATATTGTTTTCAAACAGCTCAAAACGAGTGACAATAAACATTTATAACTGTTATAAAATAGCAGGTGCTTTTATTAAGTTCTTCTACAAAAGAATCATCGTTTGGGAAAGATATAATGGGAAATGGATTCAAAAATTATAAAGCAGTTGGGGAATACAATGAGTTGTGCGGTTTTTACGATTAAAAAAAGGTTTACGAAGCGGCTTCAAGTTTGTACGCTTTGGAATTAAGAGTCTTGGCCACGTTTTGATATACACTGTTAAACTTAGAACTCTAAATATTCTTTTATTTTTTTAACAAACATTCTGTCATATTGTCTTTAAATTTCATTTTGCTTCCTCATGTTTACATTCTGTTACATAGTAAACAAAAAAATAAGAATTTATTTTTAAAGCTATTTCCACATTGCGTGCCGTTGTGGTGTGTTTAAGGGCTTGATACAGTTGTGCAATGACAATGTAGCCATTTTGAGGTCGTGTACATTAATGCAACAGAATATGTGCACTGAAAATACCTTCGCAGGATTTAATAAAGATGAAATAAAAAAATAAAATCATTACTTCGATTTTCAATTAAAAAAGAACACGTATACGCCATGGTGTACTATATTTTTTATTATGAGCCTGATTTACAATATTACGTGTTACTAAATGAGTTCTAAATGTCAAAAATTCTGTTAAGTTTTTTTAAGAAATTTTAGTTTTTCTCGAAATTGAATAATTGGATTGAATAAAAAGTAATTGAATTGACTGTAAAACATATTAATTGAGGTTATTTTACCATTTACAGTTTTTCATCTTTCTTACTCATACTTTTCCAGCGATTTCTAATGTTAAGCAAAAACTTTAAGAAAAATGTAGTTACAAGGTTCACGTAGAAACGGGACGAAATGAGTTTTCAAAGCAAATCGTCACATTTCAAGTTTGCCAAACGATTTTAAGGACAAACAAAATGTTGTGAGCCCGATTTTGAGAACCACACTTAATTCTGTATAGAATGTCCTTTTCTAGAGACCATTTATATAATTTAAAAGTTTAAGTAACCTCTACTCCAAAATGCGTTTCGCCCAGGTACAACAATGGGCTGTTGTTTCAAATCAAATTTCAAATACGCAAAAGATTTGGTCGATTTTTACCGACTCATATTAAAATTACAGCATATATCAACTGTGAATTTTAAAATTAAAAATTAAAATAATTTTTGTTATTTATTATTTTTTTCTCTTCGTTTTCAGACCATTTATATATTTATATGAAAATATTTATGAAAATGATGACAGTTCGGCTTAAACTAAAATAACGTGATCAAAAAAGGTTCCCGTTAATTTTAAGAATACGAACTAACTTGACAGACGCAATAAATATTGCGGCTTAATTGTTTTATAGTTCTGTTCGCTCACTTTATTGAACAACTTGGATAATAACCTGCAGAGTGAATTATATCAAAAGTTTGACTCCAATAATTGAAGGATTGCTGTTATCAACACTTTTTCTTTTCTTTTTATGTAAATCAATACGCAACTCTGCTCGCGTATCTTAGTTATGGTTCGTGTATTTTTTGTATAATAGTTTTAATTTATATTAAATCTAACTATCTTATCTTTCTTTTTATATGACCTTAGATGCAACCTCTGTTTTAGTTGGCTTCACTTTACTGCATAAGATTTGTAGTGAGAACTTAACTACTTTTAACGATTTTTACATTAAATGGGTGTCTTTGGTGTTTAATTTCAATGTCGTTTGACATTAACAGCTGTAAGCCAATGACAAAGCTATAATTTACATAATCATTTGCCATTCATTGTATTCCCGCTCGCTATTATAAACAACTTAATTTACTTAATTAATTGTCACGCTAAAACTCAATCAACACAAATAAAATAATATAAAATTTATCACCACAACTTTTAATCACTTGTTAAAAGATCTCCAATTCAACTACTTACTAGGTCTAAATGTACATTTATACTCTATGGCACATATTTTATTACACCCAAAGCTCATAAGCCGTCTATGCATGATTGTATATTTATAGTATATACCCACAATGTAATATATATCCAGATACAGAGAGACTTCAATGCCAATTATTAAGATTTATTAGACTTGCCTCTTTAGTTCATATATGGCAGCAATTAAACCAGATGAAAATAAAGTCATAAACATTTTATAGTTTCTCTATAAATATAAATGTCTATACAGTAGGAAGGAATTTTATGTATGTCCACAGTTGAAGAATAAAGAAATGGACACGCATCATCATCAGAGAGTAGATGAATGACATTAAGCAGGAGAATTATAGATATGTCATTTAGTTTGTAATAAATCTACACAGAACGATTATCTTCTTTGAAATAATGTAGGAAAGTATATTTAAAAGGAACAACATATATTATTACACCTAAATCCTATTCCCAAGGTAATCGATTATATTATAAATGATTTTAAATAAACTTTAAGCAATCTGACAGGTAGGAAGTTTAACTGTCAAGTTGACAGTAGTGAGTTTAAATGCTCTTGTCAGTATTGCTTGCTCTCATCTATCAATGAACCAACGGCAAGTTAAGGGATGGCAAGTTTTTTTATAATTAAAGTTGCTATCTGTCAAATATTTTAAATAAAGGGAATTGTTTGACAGCTAACCAACCAACCATATACTAGAAGCATTGAGTTTATTAAATGCAGGCCATCATGACAGAGCGTTTAACGTAAACTCACTGCTGTCAATTTGACATTGCACAGCCATTTGTTTACACAAAGCACAAGAGATCCTGCAGTGAATTATAAAAAAAATAATTAAATACCATGATTTTGCTGGTGGCAAAAATTACAACTTCAAATATCTCCGAGCAGACTAAGTTCGTGGACACTGATTCATTATCCACCCATTGACTATAAACCATCTATAAATTTGATATAATCGAATCATGTAATCGCATTATAAAAACACAGCAGCAAAATAAGAAGAAAACGAAAAAAAGAACTCACATCACGAACAGTGTGTCCGGTCTTATTAGGCTTTCGATGAGTGTAGTAAGGCTTAAAACAACAACTGTTGGAACCAAAATTAATGGCTGCTGTTGGAGCTGACGCTGATGAAGCAGCCATCGCTGGACAGCAAGCAGTTCAGCGTCCATCGTCCATAGTCGTCGTCGTCGTCGTCATCGTCGTTTTCTGTTTGTGAAGGCAAATAGTGTATGGCCTGAGCCAATGGTGTAGCATGTTGAATGAACACACATATCTTTTATCGTTTAGTTCCAGATACTTTCATGCTCTCCATTTTTAGTGTCGATCTAACACGTACATGTTGTGAATTACTGCCGAGCGGTTGTAAAGCATATATGCAGGTAAGCTGAATTCGCTTTTGGCTATCATCACCATCTTGTGATGTATTTTTATGGCATTGGCATGGCACGGTGAACATGGGGCAGTGTTGATGATGACACGTTATTGAAGCTGCACACCGCTGCTCACTGACTGCTGCTGATGGCGAATGCTTGCGCACTTCGTTGTTGTAAAAAGGAGATGGTTCAATAATTGTTGGTTTTTCTGTTTTTGCCTTATTGAATTGCTGAATTGCTCATAAAAACAATATTCAATGCTTGCTACCTATGGTCAATCAAGTGGTTTCTTTAGTTCTTGGCTTGCAATTTCCTAAACACGTTTATAGCGTGGATAGTAAATGAGGTACTTTTGTTTAAGAATAAGAAACAAAATGAAGTATTAGGTTGAACTTTAATGTTATAAAATGCAATTTTACAAACTGGCGCCCAACGTAGAAACTTTCGAAACGCCAGCCATGCCAAGTCATCATTATATTTTTTTCGAATGTAAGCAATAAAATACTTTAACTTCTGATGTATCTATATGCAGTTTCTTTTAAAATACAGCCAAAAATAAATTCCAATTGTATTTATAAACTAATCTCAACTAAGGGATTTTCATTTTTCTTTTTCGAAGGACTCCTATAACACTACACAGACTTTCCTACGCCATATCTTATTTCTTTCTCCTTAAGAACCAAGACCTAATCGAAAACCAGTTTCAACGGATCTGAAGAACAACAAAGCAAGAGAGCTTCAACGAACGATTCAGCAACGAAGAAATATACTGTGTGTATCCTCGTCGGTCCTGTGTATAGTTCTTTCGTTCGTACCGATATCAGTTTAATTAAAATTGATTTTCTATTTGTGCGGATTTTTTTTTTCTTTTTTATGTTGGATTTTCCTTTTTTCCTTGGCACTGTAATAATCCTACAGAGATATTCTTTTTAATGCTTGGAAGAAAAAAATAAAAAATAAAAAATACAAAATGCATAATAAAAGAGAAGTACGTGATTTCGAGGAACTTGTAAGTACCTACCGCCATCTGTTGGGAAAAGGGCATTTAGGGGAAAATGAAGGAACTGGTGAATTTAAAAGCCAAAGGAGTCTATTTTAGTGTATGTGTGGATATTAATGTAAGAAGTACACTCAAGATATTCCAATTGAATATTGCAGTCGTGTAAAGGAACAAAACAACGAAGTACCCAAAAGTATAACACACAAATCTATTGCAGTGTTTTATTTTGTTTTCGGCAGAAGCAATGTAATCACAAAAAATAAAAGCATCAAAAGAAGCCCTGATCTTCTCCAAATAGACGACGATGTACGATTTCTTTTATTTTCTATCTAGATGCATATTATATTCATTGAAGTGAAACCACCTTCCCATTGGCAGCCATGTCTTTGCTTCCAACTATACGAATAGCTGCAATAACAAACCAACATACTTGACTTGGCGTAGCCAACTTCTACCACAATCTCTCTAAGAGGGCAGCTGGATTACTATGGGTGCAGATACAAAGAACACAGTGTAAGCCATAGAAGCAATGATGTAAATTGTGAATGGAACTAAGAAAATCTATAGATTTATCAATTCTATGCAGCGGATATACATTTATTGAAGTCTGACTGACAAACACGAAGAAAAAGTATTTTTCGAATTGAATATGATTAGGGATCAAGAGACAATTAATCACTTGTCATAGCCCAGTGATCATATATTGAGTAAGAATTTAGCTTAAACTTGGATTATGTGGCGCGATCCTTCACTTTGTTAAGAAAGTTTCTAAACAATATGTATTACCAAAATCAAGAGACATAAACCTCACATACATAGATGAAGCTTTAACAACTTATTTGACGGTTGCAGTCTCATGAATTCTAACAACAATAACATAAAGTAAGTATACTTAATTTTATTATTAGAACTGACATTTTATAGTCAACGGAGAGTGCTATTGCAAAGCTGTGTTGACAGCACTTGTACTGTCACTTACGGTAACAGTGGCTTTTTCGACTTGAAGCTGACAACACAATAAGGTGTGATCCGTGCCTTTGATCATCTTCATGTGCTTTTATTTACACGGACTTTTATAATGCATGCGTTCACAACAATAAGCGTTTTCTTAACTGTCAAACAATGCACCGCATTCAATTGAATAAACCTACTATTTTGATAAACTCCAAACTTTCTCTGTTTGTGCAGTTCTGAAACAAAAACAACACAGGTAGCTTGTAATATTTTTAAATTTCAAAATCAACTATGTACATTGTAATGTTTAAGCTGCAAATTCAACCAACGACACCGAGAGCAATCATAAATTAAACAAAAAACAAAAAAATCGAATTCAATTACGGACAACAGCCTCTAGCGCTGTCAAAGTCAAACTAAATCTATTATTACATTAAGCTTGCAATAATATAAAGTAACAAACAAACCTTATTTCTAATTAGTAATTCGAATAAATGAAAAATAAATATTAAATATCTTTATTTTTGTCAGTTGTTGTTAATCAGTGGTTTTTAATAAGTAAACGTCTGTGATATCTCCGAATAAAATGTCAAGTGCATAGAGGAGTGTTCAATAAAATATAATTCTCATTAACTTACTTATTATTTGTATATTTAGTTATACTCATTTAAATCCATACTTTATTTACTCACAATTTGTTAAATTTATTTTCGTACACTAACCTGCAAGTACAAAGAAAAACAAAACAAATTAGTTTAAGCTAGAAACACAATGACTAAATAAACATTTTTTTTTCATTTTCTCACTTATTTCAAAAACTTATCTTATTGAAACTAAGTGAATCATTTGAACAAAAATAAATTAATTGGGAAACAAATTAATACAACCTCTTTATTATATCGATAACGACAACACCTTGTTTTATCACCCGTCATTATCGTAGTCGGTCGTCTACATTGATTAATGAATTATTCATGTAATAAACTTTTTTTTTTGTATTTACAACTGACATAAATATTGCCTTGAGAATTCTCGGTGTATGCATGTATATCATGTCTTGAATTTAAAAGACAAAAAAAAAAACAATAGAACACGAATTCAACTCATAAAGATATCGAAACAACTTGCTTGCCAAAGCAAATCAAATTCAATTAAGACAAAATTGAGTTTAATTGAACGCGCGAGCGTGTACACACCCAAACGTCACTGTCATTATTGTTCATTCCTAGTAGTCGATGTTGTCGTCGCAGTCGTCAACACCATCATTGCCAGTTATTATTTTCACATCGAACAGTACCGCATTGGTTGACATAAGCACAACAGTATACAGTGACATGATTGATTTGTTTTTTTTTTCCAAGTTAACATGACAGTTTGTTGGAATCGAGTTAAGCATTAAGATCTGTTTGTTTTCAAAATTAATTAAAAACGTTATTTAAAAAAAAACTGTATACCATGCCTTTACTTCTAAATGTTTGTTATTAATTATCCCAAGTTCAATTCAGTCCGTGGTCCACCACCACACCACACCACTGCACCTCTCAGATTTTAGATATTATATCCCGCCGACACGATTTGAAATTTGATTCCACTAACAACGGTAGCAACTACAAAACGTGTAACCACATCGGTTACAAACACGGTATGCTTGCGCACTGTAAATTTATCTACGATTAAAGTTTTATAATAACATTTTAAAGTTGATATGTGTGTTAGAGGTGCTGTTGCACTGGTTCTTCTAAACAGCGCTTCGGATCTTATGCCTAACTATATTAGTTTCTGTAACTATTTAGAGAAGGAATCGTTTCATGTCTTGGCGTTTATTATTATTTTTTGTGTTGTCTACTTGTGTAGTCTAGTGAGATTTATTTTAGAGAAGTTATTTACGATATGGATAATTGCCGGGGGCAATAAACATAGCTAATACCCTGGTGTATATGAGGTAATAGATATTTGATATGACTTTCGCAAGTCAATAGGTTTTGTGACTATCACGATCTAGATTAACGTTCAAGCGTTCCCATGAAAGAATAAAAGAGGGCGATACTAACGAAGTGTTTTATTGCATATGTAGAGTGTTGAAGGTTTGAATGATTTGAAGTTACTGGATATTAATGGTGTTTTGGAGGTTTTGCTCCCTGTCAGAGCATATACTCAACAATGAGTCAATTTTTGTTTAGTTTTCCATTACCAAGTAAATGCATATTTCTATAATACTTTATAATAGTTCATTTAAGCCAAGTTCACATGTGACTTGTGGAGTTCATGTTCTCTACTACCAATTAAAATGGCTTTTGTCATTTTTGGAACAATATTTTGAAACTATTTGTCTACTTAATATGAATTCAATCTTATAAAAATATTATTTTCTACGAGAACATATTTTAGAAAATAAAGTTTACGCCCCCTGTTAATCACCACACCAAAGCTCAATCGACAGCATTTTTACTGACCAGAATATAGTCAGTAAGGCTAGTTGTGTTTGCTTCCCAAGGGATAAGTTTATAACCAAGCGGGCTGCTTATATAACAGCTGGTATAACAGTTAAGTGTTCAAATACGTTTCATAGGCGGTGTTCCATTGGGTATTGCAAAGTACCTACTTTGAAGTATTTTTGTCTGCAATCAACAACTTTTTTAGCATGAACCAACATTAAAATGATCAGAGCCCGGTCGGTTTATATGGTTGGTCGGTAAAGGTTTTTTAAAATTCTCATGGGTATTTAAAATTTGTATGTGTGAAATTTTACGAAAAAAAAAGAAAGAAAAAGAACTCAAATAAAAATAATTTTCTTAAAGGTTATTACGATTTGTTTATCTCTTATGTATAAGCTGATTAGCATAAATCGAGTTCCTGACAAATAATATGGCGTACATCGTTGCAGACCAAGGACAACGAACATAAATCCCTAAAGACTCCAAAGAGTATAATAGTACCACATTCATAGAGTAAGAAGGAGAAAAAAATGAAACACACTGTGTATAGGGGGCGCTACTTTCGCAAAACAAAAAAAAAATAAGGAAATAAGAAAATTTATCAGCAACTTGTGCAATTTGAGCATCTTCTGCACCGAACAACCAACCGACAATAACGACAACGATGAAGTACAGCTCAAGACTGTGATAATAAATCCCTAAGCAGATGAGAAACATGTTTTCTTTCTTCAGCTCTTCAGTCTTCACCACAATAACAATCACTTTCTGTCCGTGCGCCAAGGATGAGAGGTTATGTTACGAAAAGTCTGAATGCGCTGATAGGTGGTGGCGTTCGTTGGTAGGTCGTGAAATATGACGTTGTTTTTTTTTTTGTTGTTGTTTTATGGTTGTATTCCTTTTGTCTGTTTTCATGCCTTGTCTTCTTTCTCTTATTTTTTTCGCTTTTAATTTAACATAGCTAAACGTATGCATGAAAAATAGTATCAGTTTATGCGCATGCATTTGCATATACGAGTATGTACTTTGCAAGAAAAATTTCCCATAGTCCTCCGTTTTTTTTTTTTTTATTTTTTTTTATTATTTTTTTTTTCATTTTTCATATTTTTTTATAAGAAATGGGTATTCTTTTGTTGTAAGCTGTTTTTTTTTTGTGTCATGAAAATGTTTTCATAACGAAAAGCCATCAAAAGCAATTTGTTGTTTTGTACTCTGCATGCTGTGCTGTGTAAAGATAATGTAGGCAGTGTAGGCACAGCTTTAAGGTATATTCATAATGGTGTTACATGGTGTGGAAGAAAAAATATTTATGGCGTTTAGAGTGAAGAAAGACTGTGAAGTACATTCATTACATTTAAAAGTTTATGTAGTGAATACAAAATTCTTTATATATGCTGAAGCGCATTGAAGATTGAATGTTTTTTTTTTTTGTGTATAGCTTGGTAAGAAGGTGGTGGTTGATATTTTAAGGCTGCTTATGAGGTTTTAATTGCAGCATTAGCCTAATATGAAAATTAAAGAGGAGGTGTTGCTAAGGAGATTTCAAGAATGCTGTTAAATCGAAATAATTACTTTTCTATTAAGAAGAAACCTTTGAACTCTTTTGATAAAGCAATCAAATACATGAAAATTAAACTCCCTGCCTTAAGATACATTACCAAAAACAGCAATCTTCCGAATACAAACCTAGTCTAATGGCCTATCCACATAAAAAAGGCTAAGGCCGGTATTCACCGATCACTATTTACCAAAGAATAATTAGTTGTATTTTACTTGTGTAATCTTCCTTTCGTTGATAATCAAGAAAACCAACACCACCGCTCGTCAAATCGAAGTGAATTTGGCTTGAGAATGCATACTAATTTATCCACAAAAAGAAGAGCTTTAATTTTATCAGTGCGCTCTTTGTGTCTTATATATAGCCAAGCACAGTATATTTGTAAAGTGAAAACTTTATCATTTTGTAAGAAAAACTATTAATAAAAATCTGACAACGCACAAGTGTCAAAAGCAAACAGAAATAATTTATATATTTCTAAATGATAACAGTGTGCTAGCAACGTAATGAATAGATGAAAAAATAAATAAACATAATTGTTTTTTATTCATATATGTACATACGTGTTAAGAGGCATGAAACTGTCTAGAACACGTGAAGATTACAAACACTTATATTTTGATTGATTAACTTCTTTATAAAATCATGACGTTCACTCGGCAACTGGAATAATTGCTTTTACAGTCAAAATTCTTCAGTAAATAGACTTTTCTGTTTCCCTTCTAAAGGCGCACGTAAATAATTACGTTATCAACTGTGGTGAAATTCGATGTGAGTGTCTAACACCATCAGTGACCAATTTAAACATTAGTGATGTAGGTACCTTTAAAATAATTTTATTATTAGTTAAGATCTGTCAAACCCTTTTAATCATCTTCTTCTTTATTATTTTGTACAGTTAAACAATTGGAAATAAATCAAACTCACAAACCTACAAAACAAATTGGCGAATTAACATTTTTGTATAATGCGTCATTTAATAATACAAAAACATTTCTGATTCGTTATTTAATTTGTATTCAAATAATAAAACAATAAAAAAACAAAACCTAAAACAATTAACCACAACTCAATCAAACAGATCATAGAGCATCAACCAATCTGTCAATAAAAATTCAGTTTTAATATTTTTCTTTCCTTTATTAAAGGCACACACACACTACATATAATCAATAATGTCACATTTCATCTGATGAATAATATTCTGTCAATACTTTACATTGACATTGTTGATTGCATAAAACAAATTTGATTGGCAGAATATTATATTATGTTAAATTTCATTCTGCACATTAATTACCTTAAATGTCACTTTTGAAACGATATTTATGTTAATTGAAAGAAGCATCCTGTTTTGTATGATGCTGCCTATTAAAACCTATAATTAATATACTTATTTAAATTTTATTCATAATTCTTTGGCTATTGAAACATTAATTGACAGCATGTTGTTGTTTTTATTGAAGTTTGAAAATTTTATTTGCTAAAATTATGATCAATTTATATGACTGAATAAGAATACCATAATCTTGTTTTTGTACCTATTGCTTGTTTTATAAAGTTAATTATTCAATCAGTAACAAAAAAAACTTATGGAACACGTGAAGATGTGAGAGGTGTGAATTAATAAGTTCTTTAGTTTCTTATTAGGGAAGAGAATTTTCACAAAAATCGTTAAAAAGAGACAGCTATTTTTTTTTTCTATTTGAGAACTTAGTATGTAACGAAACTGCATATCATTTTTGTTAGCTATCGTATTGACTTAAGAATCGAAATACCCTAATTTGAGGACTTTTGCTCAGAATTGCACAGTTTCGATTTTAATTTCGAGTATTCATACTTTCCATCTCAATTAGAAGGGTTTTGTTTGACAGTTAAAAGGCGTTTGTGTTTACTAAAATTTGTGACAGCTTTTGTTTATTTTATCAAAATAGAACTGGCATATGTTATACAACATTGTGTCTGTAAGCTCAGAAACGAACCTGAACATCAGTTTTAGAGATACTTTCGGATCTAATACTCTTGGGGAATACGTTGCATGAGTCACCGATTCTATTAATTTTTTATAAGCGTTTGGTTGATGCCCGGGAGTATAACAGTGGTACAAGTTGTAATGCACGCTTCCTTCCCTCAGAATTATGTAGAGAATAAATATATTAGAATCGCATTGTGTTCATTTGTATTCTTGACTATCGATTTCGTGGAACAATGGCATGAGTAGTAGAGTGCCACTGAGTACGTTGCCACCTCCAATAAGAAACACAAATGTTATTTAAATCCCATTACTTCTTTTTGTTTAATGTTTCCATTTTTATTCAAATATACTTCATTGGTAAGCCAACTTTTGCCATCGCAATTTCTTACTCATAGAATATTGTTCTGGCAAACATGCAGTCAATTTGTGGATCTATTTTCCTTTCATCAAATTAAGAATGTTCTAGTTTGTTTCTGTCATTGTATATTTTGTATCAGCACAAGGATACTTGGCAAAATATCTATACATTCACCCTAGCCTTCATTATCACGAATGCAACTATGATAAAATTTCCAACAAAAAAAAAATGTTCTACATTGAGAAATAAGGGCAAAAAACATTGAGATACAAAAATTTTGGCTGCGAATCTAAAAAAAAAATTACTTTATCCATCTCATATTAGTGATGGAAGTCTTGAGTGTGGGAAAAAATGGACCCTTAAAACAAGTTTATAATTATTTATTTCGCTTTTATAATGTGTAATTTGTCAGGATGTCACAAACACACATTCTCTTTACTGGCCAACCTACCCCTAACCTGGATGATTAATGATTGAAAATAGCTTTTGATGAAATTCCCTACACCTAGCGGATAGATTCGAAGTAGTTTTTAGATACGTCATTCACATTCACCTCAAACATTTCCACCATCCAAAACATTCTGCCTATACTGTCTCCTATCTACATATATCTAATTTATGTTCATTGCACTCCGTTCCACCCCGACTGACGCTCAGTCCTATCCTTCTAGCTGATGGTAATTGAGTTTACCTCGCCCTTGTTCGTCCGCCCTGTCCAATTGCATACATAAACACATTATGCTGAGGTGGGTTTTGGTGGTTCTGTTCGGTTTGGGGTGGCTTATGGAGGTGAGTAGGTTTATTCAAGAGAGAAGTCCTTGTCATCCTTTCCCCAAAGGCGAGGTGATGTACTGTATCGTTCATTTGCCATGCACAAAGTTCAGCTTGGTAAATTTGTTGAGTGGGAAAGGGATGTGGATGGGTAGGGGACTGTTAGAGAGAGTGAGATGGGGTGCGTTGTCGTGTCGGTCGGAGGAGTTGGCCGACTTGGGACGTGTTCGTTCACTCGTATTTATCTGGCATGTTAAATATGTCTACCTGTGTAATTAATTTCATCATCCAGGGAATGGAGAGCAAGGTGTAGGCAAAAACAGTTCGGTATATTGTGGCTGCAATGGAAGCGACACCAGAGAATTGCCAAGAATTATTGGATTAGAATTTAGATCAAAGTATGTTTATATAGAAGTTTATGTTGTAGAAAGATATGTACATATACCTAGTATAGAATGCTCACCAGTTTTGCTGAATAATTAATTAAAATGTTAATTACTTGGAATTGAGTGTAGGTAAAACGTCATCAAGAGGAGCCAGCATCAGTTTTTGGCTGGCTGATAGGTACTAACGTATAGAAATATAGGTATCATCATTGTAGTTATAGAGTTAAACTAATGGCAGCTGTTGTTGTTGTAAGGATTTAAGAACGCATAATATTTACTTTCATTGCTGTGTGTTTTGTGTAACGTAGGCACATTTGACAGTATTATTTACGTTTATTGATTATCTTGGGATTTCAAGTGGAAATTATTGACGTCTAAGAGCTAAAGCTTTTGTATGATTTAAGGTACACATTGAATGAGGATGAATATGAAATATTTAAGATATTCACAGAATTTGGTTCACATCGAATTTAAAATTGAAATTGATGGGTTGTGACTTATTGAACCAAGTGAAAGATACAAATGTGTGCATTGAGTAATTTCGTTTGTTTCCAGTTTTGGGATCAATTTTAACATACTTTTGCTTTTATATAAGTTGAAAAGAACATTGATTTTGAATAAGATTCAGCTCAAGGGACCAAATTTTGAACTGGAAAAGAAACTTACAACATCATGCTTGCCTTTATGTCAATTTATGGCAGTTCACTTGATCTTTAATCGATTTAGCTTTCACATTATTACCACATTTATCAATAAACTGGTAAAATTTGTTTTGTAATTTCACACAAAACTAACATTTCCGTTCATTTTAATAGAAGTAAGAGTAATTTTAATAATGAACTAAAAGTCACCGAATGTTGAAATCGTTGTTCATTGTACTGTACTTGAGTTTTCTCTTCTCAAAAGGGTGTGTTTGTGGCATACATGAACACATTTAAGACTGAGTTTAAGAAAATGGCGCCCAACGTTGCAAACATTTTTTTCTTGGATAAGTATAGTTTAAATACTTAAGTACTTAAGTGCCGCTATGGTATAGGAATCGTATGTTTGCTTATTCAACTTTACACTTTTCAACTGTATTCTTCAAACGTTTAATGGCACTTTATGTGTGTAAAACATTGAATTCAAAGCCACTGTGATGCTTAAATCGTGGTTTTTTTGCATTCCGATTGTCCTTATTCTTTTGACTTATCTTTCAAGCTCTTACAAAAATGGCGCCCAACGTTAAGTGTCAAATTTTTTAGTGCTCAAGTATTTGACTAGATGCTACTTATGGCAATTTTTTTACATTTTTTTCTTATTTTTCGTAAAAAAAGGTATTAATGTCAATCTGAAGTTGTCTGTTCTGTCAGACACAAGGCTTCAGACTAACATTCAAAAATGGCGCCCAACTCTTGCTGTCGTTAGTTAAAAAAAATAAATACTCATTAAAATCTTAAAAATTTTATCAAATATTAATTATTCCAAACATCTTCATCTTTATTTGCTTTTGTTTGAAATAAAAATTTCCATTTCTTTCACTTTGTTGGCTCCTCTCACTTCAAAATAAGCTTCATGGTTTCAATGCACATTGAGTGCGAAAGAAAAACACAAAATCCCCTCTACTAAATTCAATCTAATGAACAAAAACAAAGCAAAAAAAAAAAACAAACAGAGTTTCACGAGGATACAACACCTTTTTTTTTTTTTACTGCCAGAACACCACCATCATCGAAGGACTTGAGTCGAAGTCCGACTTCGTGTTAAGCATCAATCCAAATTCCAACCACTGACATGCCCAGTGCCATAGAATTAAAGTGCAAAGCAAAATACTTCTCCTGGATACTTTGCCTGCCTGTCCGATCTGCATAATTAATGAATAGCAGAGTCCACTGTATCTTCATCAGTGCTCATAAAATACCAACTGACTGCATAAGGACGGTGAAGTGATGATGCGAGGCCAGAGGGAATAAGGAGCATGACTACCACTTAAGCTACTCGTATAGGATGGCATTGTATATGCATCAGCCATTTACATATACTCACTATACCTCTTCTATATAGAAACAAAGTTGAGTCTTGTCGGATCTGGTTGGGCTATTACTTCTGGAGTTGGACTTTTCTACACTTAAATAATATAGTTATAGCACTGTGTGCCGCTCCCGAAGGCTGTAAATTTCTGCTGCTTGCCCAAGGTGGATGGGAAGGAGCGAAGGGGTCCCAAAAATACATTAAAACTTGTGCTTGGTGCTCTTGGAAATGTCTACCATCAGAGAGAAGGTACTTGATGTATTCCTTCGTTTGTCATATCCAAATGGAAGCAGAAAAGTAACATTTTTTTCCTCTCTTTTTTTTTGTGCTTTTCCATTCGCAAATAATTTTGCTCCTTGTCGTTGGGGTCTTCTCTGGTCTAGGCATTTCTAGTTTTGTTCGTTCGTTTGAAATTGACTGACATAGCTACACACGTTGTCGTTCCTCCGAGATCGAAGCGAGTACATAACCCGAACAAACAAAAAAAAAAAAAAAAAAAATCAAAATAGGAGAAGAGTCTCTTTTAAAGTTGTCTTCACTTCACTTGAGGTATCTGAGTGTGTCACTGTTTAGAATTTATTTACGACGATAAAGTCCCTGCGAGGATACCAAAAGACGACGACGACGACTAACGAAATATACCATACGTTACGGTTACGTAAGCCTGGTGAAATGCAGTCCATATCTCTCTCACTCGCCTCTTTCCCTAAATTCTTAATAACCGGAAACTTAATCAAAGGAACCATCAAAGTCAAAACCACACTCTCAAAATGTTTTGCTGCTGAGGGTTTTGAGATTTGTTTGGCATTCAGACTTTAGAGGGATGATATTTTTTATTTCTTTTTGTGGTTGGGCAAGGTTGATAACATGGAAAATAAATTCGTTTCATTCATCGTATGTTTAATTGTGATGTCAAAAGCAATTGTTTTCAGTTTATTCTTAGGAAAAAAGAGAATTAACTTTTAGATTTCAAATTAATGTTCAACACTTTTAGGAAAGATTTGATTTGAGATTTGTTAGAGTTTTCAGTTCAAAAAGTAGGAATTTCAAAGTATGACTTCTGAGATGTTAAGACGTATCTAACAGTTCATTGGAAAAGTGACTAATTCCTTCGTAACGTAATGTGGTGCAACGTTATACGAAGAACTAAATAAGGTGGATAAGTGCCTGTGCTTTCACGATTGTCAAAAATTATAAATCTTTAGGGGATTTTCTCTCTTCTGACCAATTCATTAAAAGTTTCAAAAACGTAAAACTTGCAAGTCTACTTCAAATTTTGTTAATCTAGTACATTTATCTTCCCTTATGATTAAAAAAATTATTCAAATATTAACCAAAATATAGTTAGTAAGCTCTTGAAACTAAATAGTAATTGCTTTGGCCTTATCTATACGGTCTTTAACCCTCTATCGAAGTGGAACTTATTTAATCCACCAAATCAAAAAAAAAATCAAGTGGAGAAAAAACAATTTATACTGTTTTAATTTAGATTGTTTGATTATTTTAATCAAATAGGCTTTCAAATTTATGACCCCTCACTTAATCTTTTAATTAGAATTTTCTTATAATAAGTTCATCTATTTGTAGATATGCCTTGAATTGATTCATATCTTATCTTCAATAGATATTGTTTCTAGTCCTTTTATTTATCAGTTCATTTTTGCTATCGATCTTGTTATCGACTCTAAAATTTCATTTACTTAATTATGAACTCGCACTTAATCACGATTCAGACTCTGTTGATTGCCTGCTGCGAATTAAGTTATCGTGAGAACTCAAAAGCTCGTCTGTGATTTCTTCACCCGTTTAATATTTATCTGCGGCATAAAGCCTTCCGTAACGCAACAATAATGTAATAGAACAACGCGTAAAATATATAGTTTTAAGCCGCAATGCATTGTGAAAGTAAAAACAAACAGATCTGATGCATTGCAATGGTAAGGTAGTGTTGCGTAAAATACAACAAAAAGCAGAATGCGTAATTTTTTAACATTAAGGGTATTCATGTAACGATATAATTTTCTCTTTAAAGAAAAATATAAATTTCCGCAAAAGGTTTACATATACACCCCATAAGAAATATTTGCGTAAACGTGGGAAACAAACAGCTGTTTGTTAAACGTCCAAGTGAACTTCTAAGATTAAACGTCACAAAATTAATCAGGTCTTTTTCTACGGTTTCTGCTTCAAATTTGTGAGATAAACTTCTGTTTTGCAGAATATTTTTCTCATACAAATTTTGACAGTTCTACCGATTTCTACCGATAGAAGATTCTATGGTTTCTAAGGTTTCTATGGGTTTTTCGAGCTTACATGAATACTAATTTTAACAAAATTAAAATCTTTCTATTTATTTTCACGCAACGCCAAGTATTTCTTTGGATCATAACAGCTGGCCAATAGAGAGACCCGAAAAATATTCATGACTTAATTTCACTGAATGCTGCCATTGTTATCTGGATTCACGTCACTCAATGTAAAGCAGATTTATAAAGTATAAAATAAAAATAAATCGAACGGAACGAATAAATATATTAAATAATTCAATAGACACCGCTTATAAATAGCAAAACAGTGCTGCAATTATTATTTATTATTATCTCAATAATTTTACAAAATCATGCCAATTTTATATTTCAATATTAGTTTCTCTATCTGATTTTGCTTGCTGGTATAAGAGCAGAGAGAGATGAAGTAGCGTCAATTGATTTTCAACAATTAATTGGATCGAACTTGCTATCAGTTTATTTCTTTTTATATTTTTATTTTTCATTCATTAATAAATAAATTTGTAGATAATTCACGTCGACACGGGATTATGTGGTCAATATTTAATTTAAGATCATTAAATATTTAAACAAGTAAAAATACATTTTGTTTGATCTTAAAAAAGAATGGGGTTTTATTGGATGAACGGTTATTTAATTTTTTAATGTCGCACAATCTCATTACATTATTGTTGTGGTTTGAAAATAATCGATTTTTAATGAAAATTATGTGAAATGTAAGTATATTGATAGAATGTGGGTCATATTTGAATACAAAGGGTTTTTTTTTTAACAAAATATTAATGTAAAGTAGAGTAAAAATAAACAACTCCGCATTGATAATTTCACTGATTTCAAGTTAATAGCCTAGCAACAGTACAAACAAAACCAATTCGTAACTAAATGAGTTTTTGCAAACTGATTCGACATCACTTTCAAAATTGCGTAATATTCCATTCAAATATGTTTACACCTTTATTTCGGCAAAATTACTTGATTAATTATGCCTTATAACAGATTATTCGTTTTTGTTTTTAAGTAAACGAACAGACTGTTATAATTGGTTATAAAATGAAATTGGATATGGTAAAATTTCTGAAGTGAATTGTGGAACTTTTTTTTCTTAGAATCCACTGTTATACTGGTATACAAGCAGTTTTACCGAGCGATATTACACTCTCCGCTTTTAAATTCTGTTGTATAACACTATTGTAGTAAAATTGATTTTATCTCTTCTTTTCTCATTACATAAAGCGAGATAGGTCTCAGGTACAACAATAAATGTCGGCTTTAACAGGGCTTTTTAGAAAAAAAGCAAAAGAGACAGAGATCTCATTCTCTCTCATAGCTTTCTAAACGTCAAATCGACACTTTGGCCTAATGACGTTTCATTAATCAACGGTAATAATCAAACTTGTTTATGTTTTTTCATGAAAAAACTGTCATTGGACCAAAGTGTTGGCTAGTTTGACAATTTGGTAAATATCCCTATTGTAGTAAAAAAAAGTGTTATACATTTAAGGGAATCTACTATCCAGTGTAATATGGTGTCTGTCAAACAATATTATACGAATTGTCATGTGAAAAAATGTTGAATGAAATACACAAAATTGAGGCCGCTTTGCATCTGCACTTATGGTTACATAATCTTCTTCATTTTGATCTATTTTTGTATATTTATCTTTCTTTTAAAGAAAATAAAACCCAGTAAACAACAACCAAACCGGAAGTTGGTGAGCGAATTTAATTTAAAATTTTGAACATTTCCTTTTCCCGCATTGAAAAGATTTTCGTTTGTGAACGGGAAACCGTTAAACAATTGCATGGGTTTTTGAAAAAAAAAACATACAGAATATACACACACCACAACCATAACATCATATAAAAAAAGGACATAAAAAGGATGAACGAACGAAATATTCGTTTTGGAAAGCCTGAGCTTATCCATTCTATGGTTGATGGGAGAAAAAAAGAGTGAGAGAGAAGAAGTTATATTTATAATTTGAAATTCAGGATTTTCTCCAAAAAAAAAAAAAAACGTTATGTTGTGCCGGTGGCAGTGTGGTTCGCTTGGATTTCCTGTGTAGGTTGTTCGTATTTATAAAGGGATAAACATTTCCCACAGGAGTAAAGAGCTAAATGGATGATCCAAATGAAGGATAGACAAGGACACAACAGAGAGAAAAAGTGACTGAGTTTTTTTTTTTTGTTTTTTTACTACCCACGATGGTTGGCAAATTGAACGAAGCAAACATAAAAAGTTAATTCAAAGTGGTTTTTGTCACGTAAATTGTTATCCCTCTTTTTTTTTAAGTCCCTTTGCTTCGTGCCAGGATTGAAAACATCAAATAAGCAAAAAAAAAAAAAAAAAAAAATACAAACATAAATACAGACATGGCACAATAAAAGCTTTGAGTATTTTTTTTGTTCGTATTCGTGAGTGTATGTGTGCTTTTTATAGTTTGTGAATTCAATGGAATTTAAATTTAACACTGCTCGCATTCATTTATTTGTAAACATTAAAGTTTTTATTTACACGTAATCATAATACCGAATGCAAACACAATAATTGATTGGAAATTGTAATGAAGTCAATAAAATGTTGATTAACTGCAGGCCCATGTCAAAGTCAGTCAAACCATTTGTGAGTTTTGTATTTGAAAATCTCTCGTATTTGCTTCATCTATAGTCGAGCGCATTTGTTTACACGATAGTTTTGAATGGTGTGGCAAAGTGGGAATTGGTTATGGTTGGATGCAGGAATGTATAAAGAATTTTATATTTATTTTTTCTATTGATTGGGTTTTTTTTTAATGACGACGATGAACGATGACAAGATGATGATCACAAAGAATGCATGTTTTCAATATATTTTTCGTTTGATTGAGTAATTTATTTATATGTAGATTGTTGGTGGCTTTGGATGTTAATGTTGACTTTATATTTTCCTTTGCGTTTGTCAATTACCAACTAAACGCGTAAGCGCGTAAGCTTTGCGTAATCGCGGTTAAAGTGGTAAATGTGGTCACAGGGCGTCAAAATTTGTTTGGGAAATCCGAGTTTGACAGTTCTCTTACCACATTTATAACAATTTACCACTTTTACGCAGGTAACATGAATACTCTTAAAAACTAGACAAGCATTAATAAGTTATAATTTATTTCAACTAAATTGAACTTAACTAAATTAGCACTCTACTACATTCTTTTGTGAAATAGACAGCAGTTGAAATGTCATTTGTATATCAAAGGCACGTGCTTGTGCTTCCTAAATATTTGGAAGAATTAACGCACACTATTGCCACTTTATGGGTAGTCACCATCTATTTCTGTACCTCTTATTCAAAAAGCAAACATCATCTCATTCCATTCTTATAAGTTGTCAAAAACGTTTACCACAACGTATGGTGGTAGCGCTCGTACTCATGAAACAATGCGCTCGTGCGTTACCGGCCTTAAAGTTCGCAACTGAAGAGTGACTTTTTTTTATTTCAACTTTCATTCTCATCAGGGACTACTTTTCAATAGGTCAGGTGACCTAGCAATAACTGCCAATTTGTTCTAACAATGAGTCTTGTTCTCCGAGGAAAAAGGGTCTCTTGGACACAAACGTTGACCAAAAAGTCATATGTACATTTTATTGAAAACTTTGTCATATATTCGTGCAGAAATGACCTTATAAATTTTTATTGGACTATAAGACAGAAAAGAAGAGGGCCTTAAAGTTCCTGATAGACCTTGATGTTCAGTAGAAACATCATCTAACATCAAACAGTGACGACCGTGTGACGCCCTAGCTGGCTAAGAAATGAATATTCCGCAATAATCTATCGATTATTGTAGAAATAAAATGGTTCAAAACTATGGATTGTTATCAATTCCCCCTTTCTTTTATTTAAAATTAATTTTAAGTTTTTCCCTCAAGACTATTGTTGACAACAATTTTAAATTTCAACAATCAAATTAACGACAACTTGATCATCAATTATAGTCAGAATTCAGAAAAGCATAAATGCCAAAAAAATGTCTGCATCCTGTGATCTTATCATATAATTACATAATTCCGTTTTCATTTTGATCAAAAAGCCAGATTAATTATATTTTGATGAAAGAATCATCACATAATCGCAGAGAAACTTCCTCATCCATTGAAAAAAAAGAATTCACTTCCCCCTTCCTACTCGTTTCTATCGCAAATAGACAAGAACTCTAAAATCTGTGTCCCATAAAATTTAAAATTTTTCCAGTCGTTGTGTTCCGCCGCGATAAAAATAGAAGAAATAGACAAAAAAAAACAACAAATTTCCCATTAGGTCATTCGTTATCGGCAACATAAACGTACATAAATAATCTCCTTCAAGTTTCTGTACGCATAGTCGATTTTTTTTTTCATTTTTTAATGAAACGAAGTACTCCATTTTCCGTTCTTAATTTTGTCAGCATCCACAATCCACCCAAGCGCGTTGGCATGGCCCTGTACTCGTTCACTATAGTACATAGAGCGCCCGTTGGCGTTATAGATAGGGTAACACAATTTTCCACAGATACTTTTCGCATAATAATCGTGGCGCACACAATTTTAAAATGTAGTAGTGTAGTCATAATCCATCTAACCATGAAATACTTGCTGTGTTGGTTTTTTTTTTTGAGATAAAGATAAAGCTAATGGCAAAAATAAAAAAAAATGTAGATTTCAGCACAAAAAAAAAAAAAAATACAATCACCGTGTCGTCGGCAAGTTTTGTTATTTAAATATTTTTTATTATTTAATTTTATTTTTCAATTTTCTCTGCTTCTTTTCGCAATGTGCTGATTTTGTTTTCTGTTTACCTTTTTTTTTCCTTGCAGATATTATGTGGTTTTCTTTTGTAATGAATATAATCACATTAAAGCGCAAATCAGACAAGTCTGTGGTTTGGTTGTGTTTTTATAAATATATTTTTTATTTTATTTTAGTAAAATAACGAGTGATTTGGTTGGAGTTTTATAATGTTATGTGATGAAATAAGTGTTGCCAAATTAATTTTTCTCATTTTAATTATGATTAATTTGAGCAATTATAGTTTTAGAAACTTCTACTTTCAAATAAACTTTTTAATATGTAAATGGCGCCCAACGTTTCACACTAGAAGATTGTTCAAAATAAATAATGATTAGATTTACCAATAAGCATTAATAGATGCTCAACCCTCACTTCGGACGAACTGTTTCATTGATAAAAAGATAAATATTCTTTATTTCATTTATGTGAATGGCGCCCAACGTTTGATACTTATAAGTCAAATTCTTTAAATTTTATTTTAATTGTTTGATAAGACTTGACAGCATGTTCAACAAAACCACTTTAGAATTTTACTTTAGGCGTACTGATAGATAAAGAAAACAACTCGATTACGAATAGGTGTCTTTCTCTTCATGTAAATGGTCTCTAAAGTTTAATACTTCAATGTTAAATTCTTTGAAATTTGTTCACAATCAGAAATTATAAGTTAGATTTGATAAAATCAAACCTTGAGTCCAGTTTTATAAGTACTATTAGTAGCACAATACAAACATTTTTTTCTATTAATGTAAATGGCGCCCAACGTCCGAAACTAAAAAGTAATTCTATGGCATTTTTTAAACGTTCTGTTAAAAAATAATTAATTTTTCTTAAGTCGCACAACACAAATATAGAATGCTCGATCCACCTCAAGTTTTCTTTTACTAAGACATTCAAATCCTATCACTGGATAAACTTGTATAGTTCTCCTTAACGCTGGCACTGGGTTTAAGCATTCCAAGGGTAAAACCAAAAGATTATGGGAAATTAAAATACCCAGAGTAATAAACAAAAAATACATTTTTATGAAAACTCCTATTCTGGCAACCCTAAACGGGGTAAAAGGGAGCATTAAAAAAAATTATTTATAATAACTCAGTTGGATGAGAATGATGTTCTTGCTGAGGAATGTTTTGAAAATGATTTCACGTACAAAACGACAATGAAGATGATGATACTCTGGGGTCTTGGCTGAAGCTGTATGATGATGGTCGAGTATATGTAGGGTCGAATAAGAAAAAAATCTGGTTTAGTCAGGGAAATGGAAATAAATTCAACGACTGAAGGCAAAGATAAAATTGAAAAAAAAAAAGAAAACATTAAAAAAGAATGAAAGAATAATAATAAAACTTCAGAAGAGGATGATGATGATGATGATGGTTTTATGCTACCAAAGCCCCAGTCTCTGTGTTTTTTGTGATCGTATCTTGCAGGTATTTATATGAAACCACTTAGTGAGAATAAAAACAAAAATCTTTTAATAAAAAAAAACAACAACCAGAAAAGAAAAAAAAAAGAAAAAATACCAAATAAAGTGGGAATGAGGTTCAAATTTACTTGTTTTTTTTTTTTATCTCTTTGTTGAGATTCTTTTTCGATTTAATTTAATGTTTTTTTTTTAGCATTTCATTTATCAAGTTGGAGTGTTCGTTGTGTGTACCTACTTACCTACCTACCTACCTACACCAACCTGCTGTACAAACATATACATATATTTTTAATAATAAAGTTAACAAGCGACATGTTGTCGGAATAAATTTGAAATTAGCTTAAGATATACCAAACATATTTCCACTTGAGATTCGTAAATATGATTATTTAAAAGCTACTGTAAAATTAGTGATGTGTATAAAAGGCGTGCTACGGGAGTTGTCTGTAGGCCGGGTTTTTTTTTCATTTTGTTGATTTTTTTCTTTTTTTATTAAATTGCTCGTGTTAAACAGACTTGTTTCGTGATAAGATTTTTTTTTGTTGTTGTTCATTAAATATTAGTAGGAATTAAGTAGAATGTTTTACATGTAAGATTTAAGTTAATGTGGTAGGTTGATTGCTTATGCAAATGGCGCCCAACGTCAGCATCCTCAAAGTATCAACCAAGGCTGCTAGTTTAATTCCTGTGTTGGAATGAAGGACAATATGATTTTCTTTTAGTAAACTTTTTGTTTAAGAGAAGTTATGTACCTTCATTAGGTGAAACTGTAGTTAAAAACAATTTTCCAAAGTATCCCTTAAATACTGAAGGGATCTTTATGGAATCGATCCCGTAAATTTATTTAACTCTTAACACCTTAAAATCTTACGCTTCAATATAGCCAAACAGTTTGGTTCGTTTGAATAAGCTTTTATTTGAAAACTTATTCTTTCTAGCATCAAAACGTTGGGCGCCTTTTAATTAATATTCATTAAACTTAAGTATATTCTTGTTTTTCATCTTATATTATACTATGCGTTGGTTTTGATATAGTGAACTAAAACAACAACTAACAAGTGGCATAAATTAAGGTGTCATTTAAGAACACATCATAGCTTGTATTTAAATGGCGCCCAACGTTTGACAGTACAAAGTTATTCCTTATAATTTCCTATTGGGTTGGACATACATTTTGTATAAATAAAAAAGACCAATTTATGCATAAAATAAAACATTTCACCTTTAAAAGAAGATTAAAGTAAAATACTGAATTATTATTTTTATTATTATTGACCATTCATGAAAACAAAGAGTGCCAACGCTCTCATTATTAACGAATAACGACTTAATTTTTTTTCATCTTTGCCAGACAATACAAATAAAACGCCAACACAGAAAACCAAATAACAACACAACAAAAAAATAAAAAAAAAACTCAAGCCAATCGAATAAATTTCAATTAAAAATTCGAAATATTTCTACAAATATTTGCATTAAATGGAAAATAATAATTTATCATCATCAACATCACCGGGCGTCTTTTCTATACGGTTCGCGTTGTCGTGTCAATGCAGTATACTTGTTTGAGTACTAGTACGAGTACGGCTACAAGTACTGGCTGGACTGCTCCTCCTGTCAAGCTTTTCATTTTCATTTTCCATTGCCATTATGATGCTACTGCTACAACTGCTACTGCTGATGATGTGCAGCACCAACCAAACCTTGGCACTTATAATTGAATATATTTACCTCTGCATGATTGCAGCCTCGCCCGAACTTTACTCTCCAAAAAATGACTGACATGTAGATACGTTTGGTTTGTGTGTTGCCTGCTCTGGGTCCTCGATTTATAAATTGTACAACACACATCAATGGGGATATTTTATGGGGGGAAAGAGAAGAACAGAAATGCAAATTTACATCCGGATGTAAAATATTTTACCAATATTCACAATTCAATGATGAATGGGTATTTTCGGAAAATTCCTGTTTAAATATCAAAAAATCCATTGGATTGCCTCAATTTATTCATTGTTGTCATTTCGAGAAAATTTCTGTTCAAATATTTAATGCATATGGCAAATATGCATTACTTTACGAGCATAGAAAGCAAAATAATTCAAGTAAATATTTATGATGGTTTTGGTTTGTGAATGTGTGTATAGTGTGCAAGGTTAGACATCATGGTGCTCTGTGGGGTGGTGTTGTGATTTGATTTCGTTAAATTGATTTAGCACATTGATTGAATTTTTTTTTTTTTTGATTTGTTGAAGAGAGGTATTTATGGCATGACAAAGTGGTATAGTGGACCTAAAAAGCATGGGAAATATTTTATCATGTATAGGTATGAGATATAATGTATTGCACATTTCATCCCAATGTGAAGGTTATATTGTATTTTTTTATGTGGGATAATTGAACCTTAGACCCAGGGAAATAAAATGTTTAGTTTTGTAAAAAAAAATGTTTTTTTTTTACATTTCTTAAATGGCGCCCAATGTGAGGACCATTTATTTTCAACAGTAACGACTTATCACAGTACAAAATCGTAAATAAGTGCTTACGAAAACATCATGAGACCCTCTAAAACTGTCTTGACTGACTCTGTTGCTCATGTTTAAAAACTTGGAATGGCGCCCAATAAAGAAAGAATAATGAATTAAAATAGCACTAGATCTGCAAATCATGCATTAATGCTAACAATACTCTGGAAAGAACTTGTCTGTAAGTCTGTAAAGAAACATACTCAAATATACTCACATTCTGGATTAAAAAAAAACTACACAAACAAACATTAAATTAGCTTTTAAAAGCAATTCCGACCTTTTGAATATTCGTCCCTCAAAAGGTTTATTCAAAATTCAAATTGAAGATATAGAAATGTATCGTGTTCGTGTCGTTCAAATTTGAATTCAACTAACCCCAAGGGAATAATTAATTTCGAATGCCGTTTTCATCTCTATATATTCTGAACACGTACTAAAAATATTTATATAAATTCTATGCATTCAATATAGTACCACCACCACTACCACCGTTAGTCGTTGTCGATGTTGTGTCAACGAAAAGGATCATGGGGGAATTTTAAAAATAGGATATCTATCTCCTATGCTACAATTCATGAATGGATTTTGTTTGCTTTCGACAAAAGAAAAAAAAATGTTTTTTTTTTCAAAGTTTTTCTCTGCTTACTTTTTGGCCAAGTGTACATGTACACAAAAGTGTATGTGTATCATGGTAGGGAATTTCTTTTTCTAATTTCAGGAAGAAAGTCAGAAGGATGGAGGATTTCATTTTCAACATTTGCATTTTGCCCTCCAGGAATACGTTTCTAATGTAGGATTGATAGAATTTTACGAAACTGAATAATAATGAAGACATGATGCTAGAAAGAGATGCAATAAGACAAATAAGAAACAAGGACATGTATAAAAGAAATTCAATCGCAAAAAAGAAAACAAATAGAAATGAATGTCCTTTGCTGGGGCTGGGGACTGGGGACTGGGATATCAGTGTATCTCCAATCGATTTGAGCTTACACTAGCAATGTGAGAAGTTTATGGGAGATATGTACATTTATATATCCATGCAAAGGTATGCCATATACTGTTATACACTTAAATGATGGAAACAAATTGATAAAACACTTTAGGGCCAAACAACAAGGAAAGAATTCTTTTGTGAATAAATTTTGACCATTTTCCTCCTTGTTTGCTCATGATTTGATTTACAGATGCGAAAAATTATTTATTTTACTTTCTATCTGCTTTATGCGTAGGATGAATATTTAGATCTAGATTTATTTTGTTGAATTTTAATGAAATGTGATACATTGATCAAGAAGAAACATCAAGACCGAAATCTCTCTCTTAATGGCTTACAGTACTTTCCTTTAAGGTACCCATAGGTGTTTTAAGGAACAAGCAAAAGTATGTATAACAGTTATAACAATTCATCTTTATGTTTGCACTTAAAAACAAGTGTTTTAAGTACATTCAAAAAAGAAGGGGCCCTGGCCTATGGTTCCACACTAAAAACAACGTAGTACGTCTGTTATACGAGCACTGTTATATTGTTATATTGTTTTCTGATTCGAGTCACATTACAATTTTTAACGGATGATGAGGGTAATGGTATCATAAATTTTAATAACATATAGTAACATCAACTGCATCAATCTATTGTCTTTTTTATCCCATTTTATGTCCATTTAAGCGAAAAAATGCTTCGGACAGCCCTCAATTATACGCTTCCTGATACTTAAATTATTGCTAACGGCTTGATAGCAGTCTGTGGTATATTTACGCTCAAAATTTACTCAGAAATTGTCTGTTATACTATACTGTTATATTGTGTGACTTGTCACAGAATTTCCAACATATTGTATTGTATGCACCTCGCATTTCGAAATGTGGAGATTTTCAATAATCCGTTACATTTTGAGAACTGAGAATACAGATTTTGTGAAACTTATGCATAATTTGAAGAAATCTCCACATGAACAATGCGGTAGTGAAAAACTTGTCGATCGTGTGACCAGACAACCCTACTTTCCTAACACGCGCCAAGATTACTATTTTATGAGCTGTGAATTTGAACATAACGATTTAATATTCATTGGAAAAAAGAGAAAAAAAAACTAGAATTCATTAAATAAAAATATTTTCATTTAACTATTCAATTCCTGGGAAACAATATTTTATATATTCAATCATTGCACAAAAAAATCCCAACTGCATTAATCATTCATGAAAATTTGCTGTCATACCCCCGGGAATCAATTGTCCAACTCAAACCCAACTATTATTTTATTAATAAATACAAATAAAATGAAACAAATTTCATTCTGTTAAATGAATAATTTAAAATTTATCACTCACAACACATATTGTTCAAAATGTGTGTGGGTGGGTGTGAATTTTTCCCTCCTCTTCCCCCAAACAAAAGATAAACGAAATAATTTTAAAATTCAAAACACACAAAAAACATTATACATACACATATAAAAATATTTTCATTTTAAAATTGAATTCACTACGAATATATAATATTTTTTTTTTGCCACGCTCATATGTAGGTAAAAGAGTGAAAATAAACACCAAATAAATAAAATTCCAACAAATTAAATTTATGATTTATTTATTTGCTCTCCTCTTTGTGTTTTTGTTTCATTGCATTTTATAACTTTTAACAAATTGATTCAAATTAATAATTCAAAATGTTGGATATCACAAAAAAGAAAAAAAAAACAGTGGACACCAAAAAAAAATAAACATACAAAATATAATTTGTAAAATAAACACAACCTCATAATGCTACTTTATGGGTTAACCAATTCTACCCTCATACCCCTAGTCTCATCGAGTCTCTCTTTGAACGACTTACTCTCAACAGGGGGGGCTTTTAAAATTCAATTTAAAATTATATCCTTCTCTCATATTGAAAAAGAACGAACGACCAAACGAACGAATGGACGACGACGACGGACGGATAGATGGATTAAAAACAAGCTAAAGGGCAAACAAACTTAGAGACAAAAGCGAATCTTGTCATAAGTAATGGAATAGGCGGGGAATTAAAGGAGGCCAAGAAGATACACAAATGACATGTTTACAAAATTTACACGATGGACAAATGTAATAATCTGAATTTACACAAACACTTTTATTGCTAAAACATCAAATTGAAGCAATTTTGGTGATTTTCAAAAATGTAATACGATGTCGAACAACATTTAAGTTACCAAACAGACCTAATAGGCGAGTTCCACAAAGAGAGATCGCTAAGAGCTCCGAGATCTGTTAAGTCAAAATATCTGCTTGTCCGATAAGTAGTGTGACAGATTAGGCATGTTCATATTAGTGAATTTTTTAAAGATATTTCTTCACGCATATAATATGCTTTTGTAATGGCATAGATTAAATTCTCTACTTCTTTATTTACCAAATATTAAACTATCACAAATTGTACTTTTTGGTTCTGTTTGTGTACTTTATTGAAAACTAAACTGGCATAGTTTTGTTATAAAACATCATTTCGTATCCAATTTCATTGAAATTAAAATTAATTCGATAAATTAGCTGAAGCTGCAATGCTTCGTTGGGTGAGTCAACAGCAGTTTTAGTAACGTAACTTGAAATTTGCATTCATTAGGTATTGGGCACCCGTCTTTTTGCAAAAGCGTTATCGTACCTCCTTTGCGGACGCCATTGCAAAAGTTGAAACCTAAAAGACAGTTACTCTTTTAGATGGACAATGTAGGACAAATAGTAGATTACGTGGTCAGTGGGAACGTAACATGAGGAATCAAGAGAATTAAGGAAACATAAGGGTAGCATCTACTGCTAAGTACTTCTGGTTGCATTCAACTCCATTTTTACTAAAAAAAAAAACGTTGAATACAGTCAGACGTACTAAAAAGTGAATTCTGGCGTCCAAAAGAACACAACTAATCTGGGATCATTAAAAACGTAGCAAAAATGAAAATAGCCCTGATAATTGTAATTTTAATCCACCCCTGAAACAAAAACCAAACGGGTGGTAGTGGCGGCAGTGTGATGAAAAATAAAAATACCATGATTTTAAAAATAAAATCATATTTCTTTCCCATCGCTCGTGTCCGGGTCCGTCCAACCAACCATCCATCCATCCATCTATCCTGACCTGAATGAAGATTAATAACATCAAAGCGTTTGCCCCAATTAAAATGAAATTCATTGTAGCGAAAGAGAATATAGTAAAAAGGAAAAAAAAAACACGAAGAAACTTGGGGGTGACGGTGGAGATAGAATGATGACAGTTGGGGATGAATAGTTGGTATGTAGTGTAATATAAAAGCATAGAATGATAACGTTGATGAGGAAGAAGAAAAAGAAGGGGGCATTGGGTTTTGAATGCTGATGGAGCAATAGTTTTTATATTGTAGCCTTCCTCTCTCTCACTGAGTCAAGGATATACAATATACCGATGCATATTTCTATACACACAAATAAACCATTATAAACCCACCCCCATTTAACCTTAAAAAAAAACTAGGTAAAAATTTCATTTTAGTTTACTTTGTGTATTAAAATTGAAAAAAATAATAAAATAGATACAAATTAAATTGGTTTTTATTTTTATTTTTAATTTCATTGAATTTATTTAGAAAAAGCAAAAATGAACATCACTTTATTTTCAATTAATTTAAATAAAATTATCACAAGTGTGTTAAAAATAAAAAAAAAATCTGTATTATGTATTAATATTAGAGGATTCCGCACTGCTATCTGACAGTGTGGCAGTGATTTATGAAAGGGGGGAAAAATACAGTTGGGAATTAAGAGAAATCAAAATAAACATACATAATAGACAAATGAAATTAGAATGTAATTATAAAATTGTTTGCAATTTATTGGTTTATAGTGCAATTTTGGTTTTGAATTTTGGAAACGAATAATATTTTGTTTTATCGAGTTGGTTTAAGAGAGCCGAATAATTTTGTTTTAATTAAGTTGTTTTATAGAATGTTTTTTTTTTTAATTTTAGATTTGCTTTAAGTTTTTAATTTTATAACATTTAGTTTAAGTTTATAACATTAATGTTTTAAATTAAATGAAAAACATCAAATAAAAAATGTGATGTCTTACTTAGTCTTACCGAATGATTTATTTTGAATATTTTGACATTTTCTGGAGGAACTTACCTGAAATGAAATAAAAAAAAAAATAATTGATTAATTTGGGATTAATTGTAAAATATTTATAATATTTGTTTTTTTTTTTTTTTGATTTGGCCCCTTTGGATTTTTTTCTTGTGGGACTTTCTTAAGTCACAGGTCTATGCGAATAGGACGCAAAGTCATCGAAAACTGGACCTTTCGATTCCGTGCCACCCAGCGAAGCCGCAGGGTCATGATATCTCATATACAACTTGTTTTATTCAATTTAAAAATCGACCCGGCCTTAATGGAACACCCTTTATTTGGGGTATTTCTGGTTTTTCTCGAAATAATGATTCCTACTTTTTTATGTAAATATCAGCTATGAAGGTGATTTTCTAGTACGTTGTTGTCTGTGGATGACTCTTTGTTTTTCGTTTTAAATTCATTCATTAATTTTAACACCTTTCAATATCTCTCTGGTGTTAATTATTTATTTACTATGTAGCTATTTGTGAAAAAAAATATTCTTTTCATCTTAATTTTTGTACAACGGAAAATTCCCTCAAATACATTTTTATTTCCACAAAAAAAAAAAAAAAAAAAAAATTGTTACGAAAACATTTTATTTTCAAAAATTTAATTTTAGCTCTTTCATTTAAATAGATTTTCTGTTGTTCTTTTAAAATATTTAAGACACAAAAAAACAAAAAAATTAGAACCACATAGTTTCCAATTTGTAGATTGTCCTGGCAATGAACCAAAAATTAGCAGCTACTAGTTTTTTTTTTTCTTGTTGATGATAGATGTTGAGGGCACTAGTAGAGGATGAGTATAATAAAATGAAATATTTCAGTTTTTTTTTTGTCTGTATATTCTGTCAAAATAATTTAGTAAGTGAATAATTTTGTCTACGTTCTAGTTCATTAGACAGATGACATAAAAACTAACCACATTGTTACAAAATTAAACCAAATATAAATTTTGCGTACGTTATATTTACAACTTCAAACAAAAAGAAAAATATATTTATTTTAATTAATTCATCATCATTTTTTATTTTTTGTTTTTACATAATTTCCAACAACATATTGCAATTGAAATTGTGGAAGAATTAATCATGTGGGTGTTTTTGTCTGGCATAGGCTTATGTGTTAGGGAGTTTTGGTTTTTTTTTTGTTTATTTCTGAATTTAAATTAAATCTTTTTTTTTTGTTTTTTTTTTTTTTATATGATTGATGAGCTTTTCAATTGTGATGTTGTTTATCATAACAATTAAATGAAAATAAAGATAAATTGTTGTTTTATGTGTGGTGTCGGCTGGTAAAATGAAAATTATGTTGAAAATAACCCGGGGCATTATCTATTTGGGGTTTTAATTTTTTTTTTGGTAATAATTGATGGTTAAACAATAGATTTCAATGTGAAAGTTATGCTTTTATGTTTGCGGTTATTGAACTCATTGATATATCGGGGTATTAAAATTATATATTTAATTGAATTTTAAATTAATGGTAATTAATTCTTTTCACATTTAATGCTGTCGAATGAAATTAATCATTTTCAGTTGAACTTTTTGCCTTCGTGTATTCATGACTTAAGATTATCTTAGGAGAAGTTCTTAAGATCTTAAGTTAAAATCTGTAACATAATGTCATTCATGTTATCATGTGTGATGTTGAAGAAGTTAGATCCTTTCACGTGCTTTTTGCTTCGTTTTTAAAGTTAACTTATTCTAGATTTAGAGTGATTAACGCTTTACCATCTTTAAATCACGTCATACCATAACATTCACCTAAAATCAAGATCTAAAATAAATTTTCTAGAAACTTGCAAAAACAAATTTGTCAAATCAAACATACCTTTTTAACTTGAATTTACTTTACTGGATGCATTTATGCAAACACATAAACAAAAACAAGTAATGTAGTTTCTTGTAGATGCTTTGAATTCATCAAAATAAATGTTCATTTCTATGGTGGAAAAAGAAGGGAAAATTTTAATTTTAAAATCTAGATTAAGTTTTGTTTTATGTTTTTCTTGAATTTTAATTGACTTTTGGCCTGAACGCACTCATTTCAAATGTCATTCGTGTCTAAATTTGACGTTGGAAAATAAATACAAATATTAGATTCGTTTGCGTACTTTATTGATTAACTTCCTAACTTAAAATTGAAATAAAAGAAAATTAATTATATAAATCCATTCGCGTGCTTTCTTCATTTCATGTTAAGAAAAAAGTTTACCAGATATAATTATACTGTATAAATTGTACGATGAAATGATTGTAATTTAGTCTTTTTTTTTTTAATTTTTAACATCGTTTGAACAATATTACGAATTGATTTATTTTTTTTTCGAAATAATAGGTATCATCCGTTGATATCGTGTGGAATAAATAGTCAAACAATGAGACGTTTATTCTTTCAAACAAGCTCATTACGCCAAGTATCTACATTTTTAAAATATCTAATTTATTATTATAATTGCTTAGCTGATAATGTATAACTTGTAAAAAAAACCTATCTAGGTATTATAATTTTAATTGATCAATTACAATGGCAATTACTTAAACAGGTCTTTCAATTAGGTATATTTTTATTCAAATCCACATATCAGAAGTCCATGTTAATTGTCAACTACAATTAAAATTGAATAATCTCCTTTTTTTTCTGTTTATTTTAAACAAATGCAATGTAGATATAGTCATAATGATTGAGCATTAAAAAATAAACATTTTCATTGATTAACTTGAACTTTTTTTTGTTTTTAACAAGGGCTATTAAGTTTCTTTACTTATAATTAATAAAGTTGTCAAATTGATTTAAACACGTTTAATATCTAAGTTGACATAGTTTAAGAATATTTCAGAGCCAGTTTGCACTTGCTTTGTAGTACACACCCATAACGTATATAACAAAATTTACAACAAGGTTAGGTGTTTCTTATCTTTAAGTATTATGGCTCAAGGTTATTTCGATGGTTGCTAAGACTCTTGAATGAACAATCTTTAAGCAAATAGAGAACTTACATAGATAAGAAAGGCATTTGAAAATGTTTTCTTATGACAAAATGTAATTTTGTACTAGTTGCAATCTACTACACTTTCAAACAGTGCGTTTCGCTGAAACATTTACAGAAAACTCCCTGATTAAATGTTTCCTAACTAACCATGTTTGAAATAATAAAAAACGGGTTTGAACGAATGTTGGAAGTAACATTTTTTTAGGGACAATAATGTTTTCCATTTTTCGCATAAAATCAAGGGTAAATGTGCGATTTTTCTTTAATTTTTTTTTTTAAACAAATTTCGGTATTTTTTTAGGAAAAGCATCTTGAATTACTTGTAAAATTCACCCTACATATGTATACAAAAAAAAAATACTTGTTTCGATTCTTTTTAAAAAAAAAATAACACGTATACGCCCCAGTGCACCCATATTAAGATTTTATATCATTGAAGATTTTATGATCTATAACAAAAGTGAAGCTTAAACCAAGTAGACAACTTATAAATCATTAATTTGTACTAAACATTGAATGCAGGTTTCATAAAATAGGTGTTTCAAATTTGAAGTCTCAGCTGGCATTAAGTGACATGATGCTTTGTGATCTTATAATCATGGATCAGGTAAAGCAAAGAAGTAGTTCAGTAATGGGGTGCCTGATCCCGGTTTACTTAGTGAAAACCAGATTTTGAAATAAGAGCAGTTAGTTTTCACAAAGGCATTTTATACTTTAATTTCTTTAGATTTTCTCTATAAAAGCCCAAATGAATAAAGCACAAATACCCATTCTACTACAAAAAGATTCTTTCATCTTTCAATTATAGTATTCGGTCTGATTTTTTGGTTCGTTAGTTAAGAGCACGCACCCCCAAAAAAAAACTCTCTATACTGATGTCCAATTTCACATTAAAACATCAAAATTCTTTTTGAAATTGCATGACACCTCTGTTTTATTGAATTTATCCCATATGTCACCCAAATTAGCTTTCACTGAATATAAAATTCTTTGATGTTTCCCTTGATCTCTTAACATTAACAAAATAATTGTCAATAAATAGAATTTGTTTCTTAAAAAAAACTATTTGAAATATTTCACAAAACCACATTGCCCAACCACCATCCAATCAATCAACAACAACTGAAGCCAAAATAAAATCATTTCACAGCTGCTGTCTATATCTGTCTTCATAATATTCCGACCATACCCAGTACCCATCACCATCGCCCCCTGCCGGTATTTTTTCAAAAGCACAAGATGCACACATTTTAATCAACAGTGTCACTCTCTGCCACATTCACTTTTAATGCACTACATGCCTCTCTTAAGTCTATATAGACTCGCAGTCGTACGTAGCTATTTTTTCGTAGCTTGAAAAGCCGACGACAAAGTAAATTGCATTAGCAATTGTGTGTGCGCGCCAAGGATCACAATGCAAATTGGCCTTAATTCAGCAAAATGAAAATGAAAAAAAAAAACAACTTAAATTGCATTTGAGTTGTTTTTTTTTGTTTTTGTTTTTAACTTTTCAGTAGGCACATCGACTGTATAGTGCCCGTAAATTCCCACAAATCCAACCGACCGACCCCACTCTAGGGTACATTCCCGCAGCAGCAGCAGTTCCCAGATTCATGTGCACTTACTAAACTTGGTGACGACTCCGACGACGACAACGCCAAAGGCAACGATGGTACCTAAATGCAAATGGTTGTCGTTGTTGTTTGGGCTATCATTGTTACAACAACAACAACAGCAACAACAACAACTAGCAGTACCTTGCAGGCAATATAGGTGTTGCAAGTGCAATACTAAAGTGTACAACATTTGAGGAATGGCGGCGCAGCACAGCGGTAAGGAAGCACACAATTGCTATATTGCACTACGTGTAATAGGGTGCTGCTGCAGCAGTGCTCAACTGAGCATGTAAAGTATGCTAATTTTAGTATTAAGAGAGTGTTTTCGGTTTGTTCGTTAGGAGTTTTGCTTTTTTGTTCTTCACCTTGTGTTATTCGCTTTAAGTTTTGTTTTTTTTTTTTTTTTTGAGGGCGATAATGTTTAAACTGCATAAACACTTTTGTTGTAGGTATCATTTTAAGGAATAACAAACGACACCAAGTCACAGAGTTTTTGTTGTTTTTGTTTTTTTTTTTTTTGCATCTGCTTGTATACTATTGAAGTTACATCTGTACGCTACTACTAATTTGGCATTGTAAATCGTAGTTTTTTTTTTTCTTTTTTTATTAAAGTTTTTTCAATTAGTTGAAGTATTTTATGTTAGTTTTTTTTTGTACCAAAGAAGGTGTACGACTTCTGTTTGACAATACAATTTATGACTACTGGCGCTTTGTTCACAGATTTTAAGAATGTAGGGTATTCAGGAGCTGTGTTTTCTCTTTGTTTTAACACGGTATGAGGACAAGGAGGTGTGTTTATTTTTTGAAATGAAATTTAAATTTACCAGTCAAGCTGTCACTGATTGCAAAATTATGCTGTCACTGATTAGAAACATTAGTTTCCCTTTCAGGAATGTGAGGAATCTTCATGAACCTAAAAGTGTTGGTCCCCACAATGCTAGATTCCTTCATCTAGAGATATGATAGACTGCTGGGGTTGGGTAATCCTGGACTAACTGGTATTGGGTAAACACAAATCTCCAAACCATAACACTGTACTACAAAATTCCGGAAAGTTCTTGGGAGTACCCAGGAATTAGTGCATATTGGGGATATCCCAGGACCATAATCAAATAGTAGTTTCCTTATAAGATTCCACACAGATCCCTTAAACTAATACTATCAATTTGAAAATCAACGCATTAGCTAAAGATTCCGGTATCAGAGCACCATGAACTAAAAAGGCGGGAAGACTCAAGTGTAATCCCACTCCCACATACACTTTATGGCTAGAATACACGATGGCTCATTGATTGTTCATTACAATTTGTAACAGTTTACATACGCGAACGGGTGTTTTACGTTAACCCTACCCACTGGATCACTATCTTTTGACGTGGCGAACGAGTAATTGCGTTTACTCTATAAATGAGTTTTGAACTTGATTATTTTCCCCTAAGACTTAAATAATTGTTTCTATCAATTATTTTGACTGTTTTGTGACATAATTGTCATGTTTATTTCAACAAAGTTGTAAATACGGGTATGATTTGCTTGTTCCCTCAACCCGTAAAGAAATATCAGTTGCTTTTAATATAATCTAGATTTACACGATGCATCACTATTCTATATGGAAATGGAAACAAACAACCCTGTAAATCACAGGAAACATTTTGGCAACTCTTATCCACTTCCTCTGAATTTTATTTCAAAGTGTACATCGATGTACTTATGTCAATCCAGATAAAAGGGAACTGTTTAGTTTGAGAAAGTGAAAAACAGTCATCGCGTAGCAGTCATGACTCAAAAGAATCGTGACTCTTAAAAGTCATTGTCTAAAAGCATACAATGTGCCAAACTATGAGTTATGCAAGAAAAACATTGCTGTGTTGTCAATCAATTCGCCGCAATTGCATTATAGTTGATGTTCATAAATTTTTTGTAAAATATGATAACAATGTTATCATTTTTTTTAATAAACCCTAAAATATGGACAAGAATTTAAAACCCATAATAACTTTCTCACATCCAAAATAGGCATTGTTATAGAATCAGCTGGTATACATGGTTAATGTACCATTGCCAAGCCCAATCAGCAATGCCTATATGCTCGTGCTATACCTTCATAAACAGAAGCTGTTTACTTAGGGGCCAACCACACTTTGTGGTATCGGTGTTTGTTGCAACAACAAAACACAACAAAACAACAACATTTCCACTCAATAAAAATGATGTAATGAAAAATTGTATTGTGATTGCATTGCAATCGCTTCGTCGGTGTCGGCGTCGTCGCCGTTTTCGTTGCCGGTACCCATAACTCTCGGTGTAATCGGGGTCGGAGGTTTGTGTCTGGTTGTATTACTAAAAAAATATGTTTTGTTTCTATATTTGTGCAATGAAATGACGGTGACTATTAACTTTATAATATGCAACTACCAATATGTTGTTTAGACAAGAGATATTGCAGCAGTACGCAGTGTAGTAGTTTGTTGCAGGATTATTATTTATCAACATAATATATACTTCGGTGGGTTTTGAAAATATCTACTACAATCCGAGACAGTGTATTAATTGTTAAGAGATTATAGGTAGATAAATATTTGGACAAATAAGTTGACTTGATTGTGGAATTGTGTAAAAAAGCAAATGCAGGTGCAGGTGCTAATTGGATTATTTATTTAAGCAGTAGGCAGGCACATTTTTCAAATTTTATTTTTCTTTGAATGTGGTCACATTTTTGTGTTAGAATTTTGTTGAAGTATTTTTTTGAAATTATCCCAATGTTGACTGTGGTTTAATAGATTTTATTTTTAGTAGTGTCACTCATAATTATTGTGAAATATTGAAATGTGTTGAACGCATTCATTTTGAAATCAGTTCTACAGGTCCGAACACACTCGTTGCAATTTGGTAGGTACTTGGGCCAAAGATTGTTTACAAAGAATAATAACAATACTCCTGTAATATTTTTTTGGGTTCAATAAAATAAACGGTTTCACTATCACTGTTATTTTTTTCCCATAATAATAACTCAGCAACTTATCTTTAGCACTTTAAAAATTTAAACTGTCCCCTTCTCTGCCTATGACCTAGTATTTATTCCCGAAAAGTATGCTTCTCGAAAGCTCTAATTCGTAAAGAAAGAATGTTTCAGATAAGTTCCATTCCATTTTGTTCCGATCGTTGGATGCTTTCATTAAAAGCTTCCCTTAAATCTTTCGGTGCAATCATTAGGCCATCGCCCACTGGGGTAATTAAACCAGTGCGGTGGTATAACGAAGCTTATGTGCCAGGGAATTAAGGATTATGGAATGAAATGGAATGAATCGACTAAAATGTGCGATGGCGCATTAAGGGGAGTTAAGGCTTTTTTTTGGGTGTGTTTGCTCGTACATTCATTACAATAACCCTGGAGTACGTTTTTGTTTGTAAATCTGGATTTGGATCGTATGTTTGGCACCATTGTCGATGGAAAAGTGTAGGTTACCTAGGTTTTGGAGAGCCTTAAATCAAATTTTAACATTCAATACGCCACTTTTAAAAGGGTACAAAATGGTCATAAAATTCAATGTAAAAAGATTTTATATATGTGATGTGCTGATTGTTCCAATCGTTAATTCTTAGAAGCTAGTGTCAACAAATTACGGGAAATAACATATATTGTTCGCCCAAATGTACGTTAAAGCTATAATTTTGAAAATAAAAGTATATGGAACTGACCGAACAATAACTTCTTGTGTATATCTTGTTTCATCCAAGTTTCGTACCATCAATAAACTATATCTCCCTGCATGTTGTAGTACAAAAAAATTTACAACTGGAAGGCTGGTATGATGATTTAAACAAAATTACTGTTCCAACACGCACTTAGGCAGGTATTCACCGAGCACTCATAACTTAAGTGGTTCTTTTCGGAGTTTTTCGTAGTCCGTGATCTCCAGTTTAAGAGTAGTTACCACTCATAAGTGACTATTGTTTCTTGGTAAATAGTTTTATGAGTGTTTGACGATTGAATGCTGATATTCACCACACTGAAATATTTTGAAGTTTACATTTTTGATCTTTCTTCCCATTGAAAATTAACACCACACGTTAGTGTAAACAAAAACACAGCTAATCTATAGGTTACTGAAAACGTTAATAAATAATCTTCCGAATAAAAGAATAATAAAAAAAATCTGATCGTGGTATAGTCATCAAAATAAGCTAAAAAGGTTCATAGATTGTCTCTGCATAGTTCTATTTGTTTACTTTACCATTTGTTTCCTTAGCTATCAGTTCTGTTTGTTTACTTTATTGAACAAATCTGGCCAAAGCAAAAGTTGTTTAAGTTACAAATACGTACGTATTTTTGTGAGAAAATTTGCAATTTCGGAAGTGATTTTGCGAAATTTGCTGAAACTAAACAGTTTCGTTAAGTTGAATGCTTAAAATTAGTAGAATGTTAACATTGTTTTTTAAATTGTTGGCTGCGCTCTATTGAAATATTATCTAGTTGACTGTGTTGACTACGTATGTTGTCTGTGTTCTAGCAAGTAATATGTCAGACAGTACAAACAAAATTAATAGCTTAGACTTTGATAACTACCAAGCGGATCCAAAAAAAATCAAAACATACCTCCTGGGCTTAGATAGTAATTTATTCGACCACAAATCATGTTAGTTGATGTCAGACACAACAAAATAACATATTGGTAGCCTATATTGAAATTGGTCAAATTAAGCGTGTTAAGACCCGATTTTCCACTTTTGATCAATTTATTATATTAATTTTTGACAAAAATCTGATAAAATTATCACTTTATCCGCTTATTTTTTTTTTAGGATTAAATTATCAATTCAACTGTTAACCAGACTAAATCAATTTTTCTCATTTTCAATTTCATGTCTACATTATACTACTTTTCAGATACATAGATGATAATTAGTAATATCCTGTTCGTGCTATCATTTCCTAATTAATTTCACTGACCACGCACATTTAGTTTTGTTGTTTTTTTGTTGTTGTTATTCCAAATGAAAACTGGAATGGAAAATGTGAAAATATGCGGTAAAAGGAGACACACAAATTATTATTATACCACATAGTAGAAGGCAAAAGGGAAAACCAGATCAACAACACACAGCTTGAAGCTAAAGCTATATACAACACCCTGGACTCTGCTGACACTACATACACCACTCAACAGCAGCAAATATTATACTTAAAGTGCTTCCACACTATTTAAAAAAGTATAAACGTATAGAATTTGTGATAGTTTTAGAACCGATCCTAAAAGTTTTCAGGTATAAACACAATGTCAGATCGTTCCACATGGGATGTGGAACGTATTCCCATATTCTGTCTCCACACTTAAACTTTAGAGCACTGACTCCGAAAAACTCCGAAAAGAACCAGTTAAGTTATGAGCTCTCGGTGAATAACGGTCTAAGTGCGTATTGGAAAATTAATTTTGTTTGAACCATTAGGGGTATTCAAGCAACCTGGTAAACTCTTGATAAACGTTGTAAAGTACATTATCTGGTAAACTAACTGTCATTTCCATACAAAATTTTGACATGTTTACCACATTTACCATGTTTACCACGTTTACCACGGTTGCATGAGTACCCCTATTATGACAGTCTTCCTGTTGTCAATTTCTTGTACTGCAACATTCTGGATTTTTGGCGTATGAAATTTTTGAAACTATTGATTTTGTTGGATTTAGGCCTTCTTTTAATTATAAGAACTTAGATATCCAAAACCTTTAAACTAGAAACTCTGAGAAAGCATAATCCACACTGCTCTATAATTTAGTGATTTTTGATAACGAGATTTTTGGGTTTTCGGATGTTCAGTTTTCGGGAATTTTTAGAATTCTTAGATTTTATTCTGTACTTTCAGTCTTAAGACTGTCAGAACTTGGGGCTTTCGTGATTTTTGATTTGCTGAATTCTAGCTTTTCGGGATTTTAACCTTTTAGGATTTCCGTTTCTCTGGATTTTGACACCTAAATTCTTTTTAATCCATAATTAGCTATGGAAGATAAAGAATGAAACCATTTAACACGGAACATTTTTAATAGCTCTAAGGAAGGTCTTCATTTTCCATTCACATTAATAAATGTACCCACCTACTCCTTCTAACCTGGCATTCGTTTCTCTAAAAGATCACTTTCTCAAAAAAAAAAAAAAAACAAAAGAGGAAAATAGGGTATTATTATAATTGTTCTCATTTAATCTTGAGTTCCTTTACATTTATTTTTAACACATTTCGTTGTTCCTGTTTGTGGTGTGATAAAAGTGTAATTTCACTTGTACCTACATCATTATGTGTGTGCAGCATAGTGTGGTGTCGTGTGAGTGTTTTTGTTGTTGTTGTTGTTGTTGTTGCCTCTTATAAGAGAACTTGCTTGCTATTGCTACTTTCGGCTTTTTATGTTCACCTGAAATTTTTCACTTTGGGAAATTATACACATTATACACCACCACCGGACCCATAATTACCCTCGCATGCATAGGTAGGTAAGGTACATAAATACAAAAATATCTTTATACCCTTTGGGGTGTCCTTCAGCTCACACTTAACTATACAATGTGTGTATGCTGTGAATGTAAATGAACGCCCTCTTTTGAGGAAATGATGATGATGAAAAAAGAAGAAGAAGAAGACCAAGAAGAGTGAATTAAATATGTTGCTCCGCACCCTATTTAGCTTCGCTCTGACTCTTCGCTCCAAAGGGTGCGCACACCTTTTCGTTGCGGAGCTGGATGTAGTTGTTTATTCCCAGTGTTCAGCCATCATCATCATCATCATTAACATAACATATAGAATCAGCCTTCCTGTAGTATAAGCATAGCTACGTTCGTTCACGTAATGGTAATGCCTTCCTTTTTTGGTTAAGGCTCGTCGACTCTATAGGTACAGGTACGACAACACTGGAGGAATATCCATAAATTAATTTAGTTTTTCTTTTTTTTTTTATTTGCTTGGTATTTTATACTCCTTGTTCCTGTGTGTATCATCAGTTTTGTGGACGGAAAAGGCCCCTTGGGCATATATGCGAATGGATGGCAAATACGATTGGGGAACAAGAAAATGACCATCCGCAGCAGCTACGAGTGAGCAAACGAACGAACGAGCGAGCGAGTGCAGTCTCAGAGCAGAGGGACCGACCGGAACCTAGGCGAAAATAATATTCAAAATGGCATGCTGCTTCCTTTTGGGTTACGTCGTCGTAATGTTTTGCCGTCCGTTCAGTCGTTGTTGTCGCCGTCATTGTCGGTCGTTCCTATCATTTTGTTATTGTCGTCCTTTTTTTCAGGTCGCGTGGTTAGTAGCCATAAATCGGTATGTTGGCGTCCAATGGAGTCTCGGTTTTGTATATCTACCTTACATTTTTTTTTGTAGGTATTCTTTTAGATTGCACAACGAATTCAGTGAAAGGATGGACGTCAGTCGACTGTGGTGGACAGTGGCATTGTTGAGAGGCTATGGGAATGCATTCAGCAGGGAGTCGGCTTTCTTCTTTTTTTTTATTATTATAATCGCAAACAAATTAAGTACTTAAGTTCTTGGCTTGTTACAGGGGCATAAGATTGGAAACAAGGACAAACAGAACTTAAAAACAAAAAAAAAAAATCCTAACTGACAGACGGAATGTTGTTTTAGACTTTGCAGTAGGAACTATTAGTTGTATGTATTTAAAGCAATAAAGCAGAGGGTAATTACTTATTTAATTGTTCTTGTAAAACAAGAAGTTGGGTTTTTATTCAATTAAGAAGCTTTTACACAATAACTTCTAGTGTACAGAAATTTACGTTTCTTTTTATTTGCAACTTTGCGATGTGTCTTTAAGACTTTGAAAAGATGTCTGTCATCAATATAGTAGGAGTCGTTTTAGTAAGTCAGGTGAGGAAAGAGTCGTGACTCTTTTCGAAAATCAATGAGTGCGAAGGGGATGCAGCTTAGTTGACTTTACTCAGTTGAAAAGAGTCACGACAACCCCTGCGTCACTGTGTACATAATACCTGACAAACACAAATAGTTTTCCTTCAAGTGCAGGTGGGTACCGTTATTTTTAGCCTTTACTACAAAATTAAAACGAAAACTCTATGCAGAGTGTCCAGAAAACCATGTCTTTTTCTGTTACGTACATATTAGGTGTAATTATGAAATGTGTAAACTCTTCGTAAGTGTGGTTAATGTTGTAAACGAACTGTCAAAAATTTGATTTCTCATACAAATATTGTGAGCCATTTACCACATTTAGGTAATACTATACCACGTTTACCGCACTCACGCAACTGCCCTTGCATGAATACGCTTATTATTTCATATTTGTTTCACATTTGATGTGAAAACCTATATTTAATTTACTGTCCATACTTATGCATTTTTACAATTAATATACTCACACATTAGCTGATAAAATTTGTGTAACAATCACTAATGCTTACCTGAAAAGAAAAAAAGAAAGAATATGCATTAAAACCTAATCTTACTAAATTTTTAATTTACTTTTATTACAAATGCTAGAAGATGTTTAGCTAAATTTTAAATTTTCTTAAAACCCTACGGAACATATATATGCACTTGAGCAAATAATTTGTGTGTCAAGGTAGTGTATTTGGCTTACTAGGAATTGTCGATAACAAGAATGATATTATCTGATTCCAAAATGCCTACAATGAAACTGAAAAAGCAAACAAACAGATCTTTATTGATCTACTTGTCAGTCCATTGACAGTTGAAGTCAAAAGTCATATAAGTTTTAGAAAGCAGACAGGGTGATTCAACTAGGTTAAGTAACTTTTATAAATTAGAATTGAAATTATTTGATGTTAAATATAAAGTTTAAGGGCTCCCCCAAATTAAAGCGTCATGATAACACGACACGAAAATGGTTTGTATAAGAAAAATATTTTGTCGCTTATATATCGCTGTGTAACTTAAATTTGACAGCTGAGAGCGACACGTTTGTTGTCGCTGTCACGTTTTTTTAGATGAGCCTTTAACCATCGGGTATGCTGTGTCTGTATATCCCAGGCATGATTCTTTGAGCTTCAGGTCAAGAGCACAACCATTCTTCGTCTTGCAAATCATTCGCAAACCATTTGCAAGTGTTTTCGAGGTGGCCAGGCCGAAGGGAGAAAACCGTGATGTCATCCGATCTGAGACTATCAAATTTGCGTTCTGCGTCTTAAAAATAGTTTACTTACTTGGGGTTTGGAAGTATCTGCGCAGAGCTTAAGCCCTGATGAAATTTTAACAGAACAAAAGAGGAATTTTGAAATTACAACAAAATTCACCACAAACCGTCTTAGGTTACATGGGTGTTCGAGACACCCATTCCGGAATATACCTATATTCACTTATCGCCTAATTAGAACTCATTAATGTTCCTTATTTTAAATTATCATGGAACATAGATATGTACACGCAAAGTCGTGAAACGCTCAAAATTAAAAGAAAAAAGAAAAAAAAATATCAAGAACGAAAAAAGAGAGTCCTTCGTTTTAACATTGTTTTGTGGGTGGCAAGCGCTAAATGAGAATAAACTTCCTGCCACCCACACCCCGCCCGAGTCGCACCTTGCAGCGCCATTTTAAGCACATCAATGGAAATAAAATGGAAGCAAGTTAACACGCACAAGCAAACAAACAACCAGCGACAGCGAGAGAAGCAAGTGAAGTAGGTACACTTAAAAAACAAGAATGTGTACTCTTTGTGGCAGAGTGTCCTTTATGTGCAGCACAGCATATCCTTATGCAAAGTGTATAAAAATACAAAAAAAAAAAAAGAAAGCTCAAGAAAGAAAGGAAGAAGAATACAAAAATACAAAAAAAAAAGAGAAGAAACAGCCCTTGAACGACGTTAAAAAATGTCGTTAAAAGCAATGAATTTCATTCTCATGAAAAACCCTTTCCTCTTGTGGAAAATTAAGATCGTTTTTTTTTTTTGTTTTCTTTTTTGTTTGGTTTAACAGAACAAAGAGGTTTTCAAAGGTTAGGGGAAGCATATATATACTCGCATAAAAAAAGAAGGTTATGCTTAAGTGATTGCTTGAAACTATGAACATTTTCTAGGAAGGATGAATATGTAGGTATAAACGAGGGGAGCGGGGAACGAGAGATACAAGAAAAACATACTCCACCAGTTAAGTCAACTCAGCAAACTGAACCCTCATCAAAATTAATTTTAAGAAGGTCGGTCGGTGTGTGAGCTGTGAGCAAGCATAAGAACGCGAGCATAGATGCTTCTTCCGTCGAAATATGAAAATCTTCACTTTATTATTCCTTTGGTCTTTGAACCGTGAAATGTCATCCTTGTTGTTTTTTGTTTTTTTTTTCTTCTCTCGTTTGTGTGGAATTTACATGACGACAACGACGTGCGTCTTCGTCATCCCTTCATTACCATCTGAATCATTCAAATTAATGTTTGCGCTAACATTGTCATTAGTTTAATGGGGCGGTTTCATTTTACAACTCTAAAGGACCCTTATAGAGACAGACGAAAACACACACAAGAGGATCCTTATTTTAGATATATTATACAAGTACCGTTTTGTGAAAATATATCTATGCGTAGGTTGGTTTATTGTTCTATAATAAAAAAAAAAACAGTCGAGCCCACATTTTTTTTTTGTGTGACTAATGAAAAGAGTTAAAACATTATATTGCCAAGGGCTCCCAGGACACGAAATTTATTTTTGCCATTCGCACAAAAAAGGTAGGTACACCGCTTCTCATTTGCATGGCAAGAGAATTGAAAGTGAAATTAAACGTACACACAACAGATGGTAGCTACCTTTTTTTTAAATGATTTTTCCCTCCCCTTTTTTGTTGTTGCTGTTTTTAATAGCTAAAAGGATATAAGGTTGAATCCTTAAAGGTAACATCCTTAGAACTTTGAGGAACAAAATTGTTTCTACAAGTTACGACTTCTCTCTATTATAACAGAATAAACGAAAAAGAATCTACCTGCCTATAAAAAAAAAGTTTAACAGCAGCAGGTGAACCTTAAAATAATTGCAAAGAAAAATAAATGTTCTGAGAAACTCCTGAACTGCGAGAGGCAATAAAACGAAAAAAAAGGACAAAAATAAATGAAAAAGAGGAAATGAAAATCGAGCAAGGAGAAAGAGATTAAATAATGAGAAAATCTTTTCATGAGGAAAGAAATGAGAGAAGTCATAATTAATTTGTTTGGGAATCCTTCTGCTTTCCGCACTTGGCAACGAAAATCGTTATTATACAGTTTTTTTCGTTTTTATTATTGTTATTTTTTCTTAAAACTTTTCCAATTAAAATGGCACCCTATAGAGGTAGGTGGCTGAGAGAGGAGAGTAGTTTCAATGCCTGGGGAGGTATTTTGATTCATATCACAATCGTTTTTGATAAATGCTTATTTAAATTTTTAATTTTTTTTTATTCAGTTTTGCCAAAGTTAAACTGTTGCGAATATTAAAAAATAATAATGAATTATTTTTTTTATTAAATGAAATAAGTTTAACTCACCTTGTCAGCTAAAGGAAAATATTTTAAAAGCTTTAAATTTGTAAAAATATTCAAAAACAAAACTGTTATACTGATATGCGAAAAGTCACAGTTTGGAAGTGGAGTTGTTGGGTAAGCAGCGCAGTAAGACTTTCTAGGGAAAACAAAAACAAAACGAATGATTCCGAAAAATAAGACAGTAGAAATCAAGATGGCGATGCTGGCTATAAAGCTTTGAAATACTGAAATGAAGGGGGCGCAGAGTCGTATTGAAGAAATATTTTTTTGTTGGATGGTTGGCAGTTTCACGTGCTAAGGATGCATTAGTTGATTTTAGTTTTTTTTTAATAAAACATGTTCACTAGAAAACAATAAAATAACGAAAATGACTCTAAATTTTATTTAATTAAGAAATTAATTTATATCTTTACCATCGATCAGACTAAGAAAAAATTATTTGCTTATTCGTATTTTATTTAAAAGAAGTTCACATTGAGTTTACCTACTTAATCGAAAATGACATTCCATAAAGTTTGTGAACACACCCCTATGCTGGTTTTGTTTCGCCATAAATTGCACCAAAAAACATCAACATGGTACCAACATTCAAACATTGAATGTTCCAACGAATAAAATCGTTTTATTGGCATTCGATTGCTGTGCTTTCTACCCATCTACCAATGAAACACAGCTAATATTGAACGTATAGCGGCTGTATTGCGCAATATATTGACCAATATTAACAAAATTTTATATTTTATGAAATTTTGATCAATTTTTTTTGTTTACAATATGAGGCAGGCACAAAATAATATTGTGTGGCGTAAGGCCTTATGTGGGCCTCACACAAGACTGCTTTGCCAAAAAGATAAATGAAATAATTGATGTCAGACTTGAAAATCGCAGCGATTATAAGCATAAAACAGTTTATACTTTAGTAAAATAATCTTCAACAAAATAAATATCTTTGTTTCCATTCACATTCATATCGCATTCACAAAACATTTGTGAGATAGAAAATCACAGGAGTGCGTTTTTGCCAAATTCCTGCTACCTTGCCCAGGTCACGCTTGCGGTTATCTGTCGCATTATTATTTTATCGCGAAAATAGAAAAAATGATTTTAATATAAAATTATTTCAACGTTTTTTCGTTTTAAGTATAGAAATAAATCATTAAAATCTATTAAAACAACTGACAAATGGTCACCTTAAACTTTGGTTAAATTAGTATTACCACCCCAAAATTCATTGCGTTATTAGGTCAACAATAAAAACAAAAACAAAAAAAAAAATAAGGAAAAATATTTTAATGTGGAAACTATTATGGAAAGCCATTTAAGTTTATTATTATTTTTATTTTCAAAGTTTTTTTTTTTGTTTCAGTTTGTGGTTTAAGTATTTTTTTTGTTGATGTTGTATAGTTGAACAGTTCGGATAATATGAGTTGTTTTTAATGGAGGGATATTAAATGAATGCTGTGGCAGAAAACAAATTGGGGGGAAGAATGATATGACGATATTATAATGTAAGTGATGGGAGATAATAAAGTTCATTTTGTTAATTTATTTATTTTTTTTAGTGATATCAATAACAGAAAACGTTTTATTTCAATTTTATTTGGGTATGTATTTTAAATTTTTTTTTTGACGTGTAATTATTATAGGTACCTATAGTGTTTGTTTGTGTATTGGTAAGTCTAGGTATTGGTAAGTCTAGGTAGGTATTTCTAATAGTTCCGTTTCGACTAAGGTATTTTTTGTTCTCTCTTATTTTGAATACTCAAATATCAGCATGGTTGCCACTTGAGAAAACAATTATTTTGAAATGTTAAAATAAATCTATAAAAAAGAGAAAAAAAAAACTTTAAAAAATTAAAAATTTTAGCTCATTTTATTGATACAAAATTTAAATTTAACCATATTATATGATTTTTGATATATTATTCTTTTTAAAAGAATCTTTAAATGGCAACCATGGTAATTAATTTTAAAACTAAAATCACTAAAAAGTAGGTAACTCTTTTGTGTATAACTGAAAGTTGTGCTACATTGAAACATGAAAAACTAAAACTAAACACCAAACTATAGATAGATAGGTAGAAACATTTTTCAACACACGACGACATCCATGATGTCGCCAACAGAATAGGAATTCTTGAAACGTGACATGTAGTTAAAATGTAACAAATTTTTTTTTCTAAGATACAGAAAAACTCTAAAGAAAAAATGAAACTTGCATGCATATACCTACCCCTGCAACCAAACTCAGCAGTTGGAAGAACTATTAGTATTAGGAGCTCAGAAGTGGGATAACAACAAGAAAAAAAAACAAGGACTTTTCTGCTGGAAAACACTGTGAAAAGACGTTACATAAAAAGCAAATCTCGCTCCTCGACGCCATTTTTCTTTTTAACATAAACGAAGTAAAATGAAAAAAAAAATGTAAGGAAAACAAAAATAAACGACCAGCGAAAGAAAGAAAGAAAAGAAAAAAAAAATAAACAGGAAAAATAAAGGACGTCGAGCAATTTTTAATGTATTCTCTTCTTCTGGCAGCTATTTTGCCGCTTCGCTGTAGCTTTTTCTATTATCTTTCTTTTTTTTGTGTTGGTTTTTGTTTTTGACTCAGGGTAATGCCGGAGTCAGAGAGAAGGGTGTAGTTTTGGCAAGACATTGGGGGGGTGGCGTGGATTTTTTTCTTTTTCACAAACGAAAAATGCTTAGAAAACTTTGTGTGTGAATGAGATAAATTTACCCGCTGCTAAAATGGGAATGGAGGAAGGAAGGGAGTAAAGGGAGAAAAATAAACTTCCAGATGATTTTTTTTTCTCTTTATTCTGTGAAAGGACCAGAAAGGGCTCTAAAGGCGAACAACTAGAAAAGGGAGAGAAAGCAAAGCAAAGAAGAAAATCTCTTTTTGTCTTTTTTTTTTTGCAGTATATTTTGCCTTTGTATGGTTTTTTTCCACTTTTCCATTTCACTAGGGTGTTTTTCCACCCCAACCCTCCCCGTTCCCACCAACCATTCCGAATTTATAAATCCGGATGATGCACACAAATACACAGCTATAGGACACATGGCAGTAGAAAAAGGAGATACATTTTCAGCTGTGGGTAAAAAAGGGTGTTCCTGACAGTTTATACTTGGGGGACTTTTGTATAGAAAACTGAGAAATGGGTCTGGAGATGAGTTGAAGAAGGTTGAGAAGCAGATTTAAGCTTTAGTTTTACTGGGATTTCTTTTGTAATGCATGGAAATACTCTTTATCCAATACACACACACATTCATCTAACGCAATAGGATATACTTTGTTTTGTTTGTTTTGTTGTTGTTGTTGTTGTTCTTGTTTTTCTGGTTTATATTTTTGCTGAGTTGTTGGAAAAAGTATCAAGAAAACGAATTTTTAGCTTTATATTACACGAAAAATTGGTATAAATGCTTAATGTAGGTATATTTACAGGCTACAACAGACTGTCGTTGGAGAGATAAATGTCATTGGAAGGTCAGTCGTAAGAGTCGGTTGGGTGGGTTCTTTATAGAGTTGTATAATAGGTATACTCATAGATCGACGAACCTTTTAACAAGGGATAGAGATATTTGAACAATTCTGTACATCTCTTCTATAGGTATTGAGAAAATTCAAAGGACAACTTTATACTTTTCCTTGGCACCAAATATAACATTCTTATTTATAAACGAGTATATTGGGTATGTAACAATTGAAGAGGGTATAAGTTAGGGGAAGTAGAACATCATCGCATTGTTATAAAACAAAGAAGATATTTATTTAGATTTTATGCTTCCAACACAATGGCATCAGTGACAGATTTTCCCTTAATTTTAATTAACTTGGCTTTTGTTTTATTTTTAGGGGGTAAGCATTTTTTAGTATACTACGATGGTTCTGTGATGTGATGTTATAGGGATGACAGTTTGAATATAAAATATATTATAGAAGAGGGGTATGAGATTTTGCTTTTTGATGACAGATTAAAATGGAATTGATGGAACCTAATGAATAAATTTGTAGAGTTGATGGACACAAGAGAGGGATTATATTTAAATTTTGCAGCAAGTTTTATAATTGATTGTTTTTTTTTTAATTAAGGTTAGGTTTAGTGGGTACTATAAAAAATTCATTGCTCCGTTAATCGATATGTAATCGTAAAGTTAAAAAGGGTACTTTAATAGTTCAGTATCGCTAATTTGCACTGTTACAGCAAATTTCTTTAAAAAGTGGTAAGAATAGAAGAAATTTTCGATGAGATTTTGTACTTTTTGCACGAAATCTAGATTGTGCTTCGGTATAAATCTGGATTTCAAGTGCAAGAAGTACAAGATTTCATCGAAATCTACTAGAATTCCTATAAATTTTCAGTGAGCTGCACTATGCGAATATGAAATATGTTTTTGTGTGACGTGTGTTTTTCCTTATAAGTTTTTGAGTTACATCTTGCTTAAAAGCCTAATCAATATGAAACAATTGAAGGCCGTGGAATCACAATACATCTATACAAAATGAAAATTTTCTATTCTTTCCTTATTAAAATATTTTTATTGTTTATTCAAAATAGATTAATACTTTTTCTCAAGCTGAAAATAGCAGTACTAAAAATTAAAAAAATCATATTGATCGTTCGTTACTATGACCCTTCAATTTAAAACCAATTTTAAAAAACTTAAAGGTAAAAAAACAACCCGAATGGGAAAAAAAATCATTTAATTCTTACCACGAAAACAATAAATTCCAGCTAGTTAGTCATGAATATCTATAAATTAAGTCAAACAAATAAAGCATGAATATTCTCACCAAAAATAAATGTGCTCATTCATAATTCCAAGAATTCAATTGTTCTTTACATTTTTCTGTGTATAAAACTATAAATCCCCCGAAAAAATATACCTCTCAACCATTTGTATTATTTCAAGAACTAGCTACAATAAAAATTTAAGCACATGGCTCACTTCAATTTATAAATCATCATAGAATTCACAGCACGTAAATATGCCCGTCTCGTACACACACAGAGCACATTCAGTGTTAGCATGCGGGGGTGAATACATTTCACATTGTAAATATCAAAATCAAAAGAAATAAAACAAAAATAAAAGTTAACAGAAAAAGGTGCGAACTTTCAAACACTTCACATTCATAGATCGACTCGACCGACAATCTGGTTTCTGTCCGATTACATTGCCAAGTCGAACAAATTCGTTTCGTTTGCCAAAAAGTATCTACAAAAACAAAAACAAAACAAAAAAAAAAAAACAACCGATTAGCTTAAATTACCTTGAATCGATTATCGTACCTCTGTGCAACCGATTGCAAAGATTTGTCGACTCGGTTAAAATTATATTTATAGCAAACCACAATCTGTGCGGTTACCATTTTAGCAGCTACATGTGAATTAATTTAATTTTATCACCCGTCAATCTGTGCGCTGTATTTTTTTCTCTGTTTTATTTTTCTTTTTGCTACAAAAAAAAAAAAAACTACTCAATTCTTAGAACAAAATTTGAAGCTCTAATAAAGATATTTGATACTTTTGGGGGTTGAAAGGCCTCGTTGGCGTTGTTCAGATCGATACACCCCACCGCCGACAACGACTTTGGCGGAGTATGAAATTTGAGTTTCGAGCTAGTTTACGGTTTCGGGTTTTTTCGGTATTGCAAATAACTTTTTATTAGATGTGGTGATTTGATTTTGTATTGAACAAAATTTACGACAAGATCCAGATACATATTTGTTAAACACGCATTTTATATTTTTTTTTCTTTTTTATTATTTTATTTGATGAAATAAAACTTTTTCGATATTGGAAACTCTTTAATTGCCTAAACGGGGCTGGTGACGATTATTTTGTCATTCCCATTTCGACGATGACTTAGTTAGTTGTTTTTTTTTTTTTTTTTTTTTAATTTATTTCGTAGGTGCTTCGCCTTGGCCGTTAAAGGGAATTTCTTTTGACAAATTACGACATTTTAACGATAACAAATGTGTTTTATTAATGCGTGGCATCGGAGAATATTAAATCTGGCCAAAGCTGTATTGTGTATTATTTGATGCTTTAATGTTGGAAGCAGATTTTTGTTTTTTTGTCTTGACTTGAAAACGGATTACCTCTTTGCCCATTAAATAGGATTTGCATTTTTATTTTGTTGTTGGAGATTCGGTTTTGTTTTATGGGTGGTGTTTCACAAATAAGTTGACAAAGTGTGAAAATGTTTTGGGCATTATGGGATTTCAATTGATTTATGTTTGGAAATCGCGTTTACTTGTTTTACTGACAAAAAAAAAAGAACACAGGAAATTGTAATTAATTTAGTTTGAGATAAAGTGAAAAATGTGGGCAGAAGTTATTGTAAAAATAATTTATCAGTATAGTTTAACAGAAGATTATAGAAATCTAAACTTGAGCGTGGGTTATAGGTGGAATAAATTATGTGTGAGGTTACAAGAGCAGTGGATAGTTCGTTACAAATTGGTGAATTGTTGTATTATGACAGATTAATAGCGAATCATGACTCTGTTAGAATTAAAATAAATGAAACAGGAACCAAAAACTTCTGTAGTTTTCTGTAGGATTATAAGTTCAAGAGCAAGAAAGAATAATGAAATATAGATAGTTTCAGCATCTTCCCGATTTAACAAAACGCAAATATCTTTTCTGTACCAGCTATAGAAAAGTGCAACAGTTTGAAATGTTGAATTCCCTCAAATTTCAAATTTATTTTCCAATTCACTTGAACCTTAACTGCAGCTAGTAAAAGTATATTAAGGCACTTGGGCCTCTATGTTGATGTAAAAATTCTTCCCTGATAATGTTTAGGGGAGTTTACATCCTTCCATGTTGTTGACTGTTGTTTTTTTTCGTAAACAAGCTAATTTGCTTCGGTTTTATTGGGTTTCAAACCATATTGTGGCTATCTTACTTCTTTTTGAATTAAGGAATTAATTAATTAGGGTCTAATTGTAAGAAAAAATGTAACTACATCATCCATCTACAATCTCATGTCTTGACAAGTAAAATTTATTTAACTGGCGTTATTTTACCAAAATAGCTTGGAATATTCAGAGTGGAAAATAAAATCTTGCAACTGTTATACTCTCCAATAAAAATCACCATAAATTCACAAATATAAATTCCAAATTGTATGAAAAGACAAGACACAAAATGTCAAAATTATACTCTTATGTACTTGTTGTACAAAAAAAAAGTCAAAATGAACATTGCATGACTCCTAATTTAGTCATTGTCACTTAACTTCAACAGTTAAATAAAAAAAAAAAACACATAAAAACTTCACAAATGGACAATTTTTAAGTCCCCCTTCAAAATCAATTAAGTATCTCTCTCACACAATTAAGCTTGACAGCGCTATAGGCATTCTTCTCAACCATAAAAGCCTTGTCTTTATAAAATACCCGATGGCCTCTCATAATACAAAAAAAAAAAAGAAAAAAAAAACACACACAAATGCGTCCCCAAACCAACTCTCTTTAAATGGTAATCAAAACATTTTACAATTACTTAAAACAACTATCACAACTTCTGTGTGTACTTATGCCTACTGTGGTTTGTAATAGTCATCAGCTAATGTCTTTCAAAAAGTCATAAATCAAAATGTGCAACACTATAAATTTGCTGTGCACAGTTGGGCACCTCCTGTAGTATAAAAGATACAAAAAAAAAAAAAGAAAAATACTTTACACTATAGGTATAACTTTGTCTAATAGCATAGCGCCAAAACAGCTGAAACATCGCATCAAAGACCGTTTCAAGACCGTTTTCATATGAATTTAAGTGTGACTCTCTCATCGCGCATCGCTAAGATAAAAAATTATCATCATCATCATCATAATGTATCTATCTATCTGGTAAATCGCTAAATATTCTTTATTTCTTCAACTATATAGATACACAATAACACATTAAGATATCTATCTAAACATTCTATGAATTGCTTGTATCTTTTTTGGTGAACCTGTACCTAGTGCTCGTGCGCGACACACAAAGATGACAATGATAGATAGCCAATTAGTTGTGTTGCTGTTATACGAGTTTTATAGAAGTACCCGTATATACTATACATAATAGATACACTTTGTCCTAACAAATTCAGTGTGAGATTTTTTTATTTTTATTATTATAATTTTAGCTTAATTATTCGTTTTCAATGTTAAAAGGCTCTTGGGAGATTGAAAATTGAGGTTGTCATGACCAAGTCATTTTAAATCTCAAAAAGTAGATACACAGATACTTGTAGACAAATAGCAGCAAAAAAAAAAAAAATGTTCATCAAGTGCTTCCAAATTGAAAACGAGTGTCTATCTACTATGTAGATACGGACTGAAAGCTAAAAGATACAATATCTAGATATCTGCTTTTATGATACTCAACTCATGTTGAGTGTGTTATTTGGTTGTTGTTCGTTTAACTGCTGTATTCACTTTGAAAAAAAAAAAAAAAAAAAAAAACAGAGACAAAAAAAGCTATTGACTGCCGCCAGGGAGTGTCGGAGTCGTCCAACTCGAAGTTGGTGCGGTGTTTCGTTAGATATGGTTTGTTGCTCTTCGTTTCAGCTACTTAGAAGATAAGTGGTTGACAGCCTTAACCAGCAGGGGGTTTCTTCCTTCATTTGGGTCGAGTGGTCAGTGTGGAGCAGTCATTGAATTTATTTTTTTTTTTTTTTTTTTTTTTGGAAGAATAAACGTATGGTTTAATAAGATTGATAGTTTTATTATTCGTTTTATTTTTTTGTTTTTTTTTTTCGAAACGCCCCTTATTAATGGAGTTCCTCCCTGTGCGCGTGATTGTTGGACAGATTTCTTTTGTTTTGACAAGTGCTCAAGTCGCACAGTATGGAGCTTTCCACTTTTTTTTGGAATATTTTTTTTATTGAATTTTTTTTTAACTTTTTCTTGGAATTCAATTTATTTTCTTAGGTGCTGTTTATTATCGTTTTTTTTATTTTTATTTTCATTTTGTTTACTCGATACTCCATCAAGACTACTTGACAACTTGACATGATAATGCCCAAGAGTTTTAAGAGATATCGACGACGACGACGCGACTACTCTATTGGCACTTGAATTTTTTTTTTTTTTTTTTAATTGAACTTTGATAAATCAAATAAAAGAAACATGGGTCTTTTTATTTTGTTTGGCTTTGAGCTGTTTCTCTGGATCTGAGTTAATCATTTCAAATTTACCTTTTAGTTGGCCGGAAAATATAGCCCTTATAGACATTTAGGCAACTTTGACAAAAAAAAAAAGTGTATGCAAGAAAATGTTCAAAAAAATATTGCACGTCTTAAAAACTTAAAGTTTATGTACAATATTGATAAAGAATCAAAAGACATCAAAAAAAATTTTCGAGCCGAATTTCATAAAACATATTTATGTCATTTAATTTCCTAGAATTCCATTTAAAAAACATTTTTATTTTTGTGACAATTAACATTTCTTTGACTTTTTTTATTACAGAACGGAAAGTCATCATAATAACTAAATTATACTCAAATATAAAATGTCCTCTATCATGAAACCTCATAAAAATCTTAACTAAGTTGCCGTCTTACGAAATCATTAAACAAAAACCAAAAAAAAAAACAAGTGTGTTCGAAGTCAGAAAAACAGTACAACAAACAAACAAAACAAAAAAATATTATTATGTGCCCGAGAAATATACTTTTTACGACAATGATTTATTACACTGACATCCAAAATCTAAGCCACAACTGTTAATATTATTTTGCTGGGGTGACCATAAAAACGCGTACAAAATTTTTAATACCTACCCAAAGAGCACGGAGGTATTATGTATGTACCTACCTCTAGACTGAAGCGAAAAATAACGACAAAAATATATTAAACAAAACAGAAAAAAAAAAATACACAAAATCATAAAAGTAATCGTTTTCCTTTTGAGTTTGGTGTTCTCATAATTCGTGACATGATTGCAAATTACCAGTGCTATAGACGTATAGTGGTGGAGCATAGTCCAAATTGTAGACTGCATAAGTGTATATCTATACTAGCAGTTTGGTTGTAGTCTTGACAACAAAATCGAGTAGATTAATTAAATCTACTAATTTACAATATTTTTAGTTATTGATTTTTGTTTTGTATATTTTTTTTATGGGGAAATATATAAGTTTATTGCAACTTAAGAAGCTGGTTTAGAGAGTGTTGACAGAGGGTGGGAGCATGAAGTTTATTCATGTTTTCACACTTGTTAGTAAGTTATTGTCAGTCAACTTATATTTCACATTAAACTGTTTGTCATTTAGCTAATCTTTATTGAATACTTTTTTTTTTTAATTAAAAAGTGGCGCCCAACAATAGGTTATTTCTTAATCTGAACTCTATTAGTTCCTTTAATGTTCCCCTAATGATAGTTTTTCGAATAGTTGCCATTCGATAATAAGTAAAGTCAAATAGACATTTATTTTCAGAATAAAAGTGTTATCTGAACATTACTTTTTCCCAAAAAATGGCGCCCAACGTCCGGAACATAATGTTATAGTAAGTACTCAAGCAATGTGTGATTAAAACATTTTCTTTCAATATGAGTTCCCAATAGAAACAATGTTAGACTATCTTAGCCCTAAGTTGGTGTCAGTTCTTCGAACATTAGTAAAGAAAAAACTGTAAGTAAATAGTCAAATCTTTCCGAAAAGTGGCGCCCAACGTCGGTTATTAGATTAAACTAGCCAAATTTCGATTCAATGGATCTTTTGTCAACAGGAAATAATTTTAATCTCAAGTTAGTGACATATTTTTAAAAAGTGGCGCACAACGCATCTTCAAAAAGATATTTTTTTATAAAAAAAAATGTTGGTTCTAACTATATTTGTCTGATTCTTGAGAGACTCAGTTAATAATCTTAAAGCTTTTAGTAAAAAGGACACAAGCTTTTCCAGATTTCAATCAACCAATTCGAACAAACCTGCCTTTTCTCCTTTCTTTCAAATAAATATTTGTGCCGGAGATTAAATAGATACTTCATTGTCAGAGGAATAAAACGACAAGAGGTAGGTAAGTTTCTTTTTGTTTGGATTAATGCCGACAGGGTTTTCGAAGATTTCCTTAGAAAGAATCATAAGTGAGTCTTAAGCTGTTGGTAGACTTACCTATTTATTGAACCTCCAGTATGTTACTTTGGTCAGTAAGGACTGCATTATATGGGTGATAAAATTGTACAAATTGTGAAAATGGCAATTCGACAAGGAAAAAGTGGCGCCCAACGCAGATTCAGATTACATAAAATTAATTATTTTTAAAGCAAAGCTAGACTACATGAATGGTGCAAGAAAGTGGCACCTAACACGGAATACGAAGTATTAAATAACTAGGCTACAATACAACGATGAATCAAATGATTAGAAAATTATTCCAGAGCTTTAAAAAGTGGTGCCCAGTGTGGAACACTTTGTTTCAATTATTTTAATAACGCATTTACGTTATTAATTAAAATTTTAAACTATCAATTGAATTTATTAAATTCAATTAACAATTTTTTTAATTAAGAAACCAAAAGTAACACACAAAATTATCAACGGGTAGCAATTTTAGATCGGTTGCACAAATATTATTTAAATGAAATTTCATTTATTACAACCATTGACCAGATAAAATTCTTTTGTTTGGAAAAACCCATAACAACCTGTTTCAACCGTCTAACTCTAACCTATAGGCAAACCTATGTAGATTCGTTAATAAATATTGCAAATACTTTTATTCTCTTTTCATTCCAGATTATATGTACATACCAACTGTGCATATTTGAAACCACTAAAATAAAATAATTTAAATTCCAATTATTCGTTTACAATGCAAACAATTCTTATTGCGATTACTATTGTGTTTTAAATGAACACGTGAAAAACATAGTACGCACACACCATTCGTAAGCCAATGTCGGCTTAGCGCCATTTTGCATTTGCAGTGCAAATTCATACACAGGGTGATACATATTAATTTTGATGTTTATTGTTTAAGTCTTTAATGATAACCTAACGAAAAGAAGTTAAGATAAGTAAGGAAAACACGAGAAGCTTTCAAAAGTATTTAATTTAAAATACTCATGGAATCACAGGCAGATCTGTGCTTTTGTAAACAATTTTAAAATAGCTTGGTAGTCTCCATAACAACAAAAATGTCTCCACTAAGTTTTATCAAAATCAGATAAGTATTTTAGCCTACAAAGCCTCCCAAACAAACAAAAAATGGTTACAGTTCTCTTTAAAAATACTTTATTTGATGACAAAAAATATAAAAATGATCTTATGATTTAATGATGTCCACCCTGTATCCAACATTACCAAACTCTCCAAAACTATATTTGCAATATGCAAACAACAACTTTATTGTTTCTCATGCCATCCATACTTTTAAACAACAACAACAAAAAAAAATACAAAAATTCATAAATAAGCGGCTATCAAATGGAAAGGCAATTTCCAATTCCATATAACAAGACCAGAAACAATTTTCCAAGTGGGTAATAAATTTCGTTTAATGACTTCTCTCACTCTACATTATACTCGGCAAAAACCTTTGCGCCAAAAGTAGCCCACAATTCTACATTTCCAGCATAGCATAAGCCAAACACAATGTTATAATGTTTGTATGGCCACAATCGGATGATGTATATCTATGCACAACATTCAGTATATATCTCTACCAATATATACTCTTGTAAGCTTAACGGTTTATGCATAAATAATAAGTTGGATGGTCCTTTTGCTAAGGCTACGAAGATACATTAAAATTATACAACAACAACAACAACAACTATTCATTCGTTTGCAAACAAAATGGCTGGAGGCCAAAGCTTCGTAATGAGAAGAAACTCATAAACATTTCGCTTTTAAATATAAAGTACTATTACCACCATGCTAAAGCTTTATGACCCTATAACGCGCGTAACCCTCGTGTATAGCTTGTACTCAGTATAACAACGTACAGCTCGACGAGGGATGAGAAATTATTCGATAAAAGTACACTGTAGTATATACATTCAGTTGCATTAAATAGGGATGAGACTTTTGGGTGGGTTGTCTTCGGCTGGCAGTGTGGCACTTGAAATTCAAAACTCACCACACACATACAGTCATTAAAGTCACTCTGACAGGTTAGCGGGAGGACAGAGATGGGGGCATTTATTTATTCTCTGTTAAAGGAGATGACCCCATTTCAGAGTCATTCAATTTAATTGAATAATTCATTTGCACATGCAATAGTTGCAGTTGCAGTAGTTTGCTGTTGTCGGCGCTGCTGGTTGCTATCATCGTTGCAAAAATGATGATTTATACATTAGTCTATCCCATCAACTGACAGGTGTCAAGAATTCACCACACACACACACACATTCACTTATTGTACTTTTTATCGTCGACTGTAACTGCTACTTCGCTATGCCTACAAGCATATCTATATGTAATGCATTTCTGTATATGTAATTATTATTATGTAAGCGTTTTATTTGAATTGACATCTTAAGTGTCATCGATTGCGGTTTTTAATTAAAGTGTCATTAGGAAAATGTCAGATGGTAGAGTGGTGAAGTGGTGAAGTGGTAGAAATACTAAATATATACAAATATGTTTGAGTATGTGATGGCAGCAACAAAAACAATCTCCTACGCTCCAACATACACAATCTATCAATTGCTTATACTTTATCGCACTCAGTGATATATGAGTAAGTAAATGTTACATTTGTGTGTCAATTGATGGGAAAATATTTATTTTCCTGATTTGATTTCAGAGAGTGGTTTAATTTGTAATGCAAATATTTATTTTTTTTGTTGTTATTTTTCTTTATTGCACTTGTAGGTGCATGTATGAAGGATTTCTCTTGAGAATTGTAGACAAAATGAATTTTAAATGGAAATTCATTTGATGTTTAACATACCTTTGTGGTTAATTTATCTTGAAAAGATTATAATGTTTATTTTTCCAGTTTAACACTCAAAGGTTTTTGTGTAATTTTTGCTTACCTGAAATGAAAAATAAAATAAAATTTAATATTTGAGTAGAAAAAATATTTGTTTTTTTTTAATATTGTTCACTTTAATTTGACAAAATGTTAACATTAAGGGTATATCTATTGTGAATCAATGGCCGAGTTCACATTCGTATAGGATTATAAGTGAACGCAGCCAATGAAAATATCTGAAAAAAAAACAAAGTCGATCATCAAATGTGAATTCAACAGCTGCTTTTATTTGACAAATGAACAAATGTAGTAGAGCTGAGGGCTAATAAGTAAAAGATTTGTTTGATTTAATAATTTAGTAAAAACTCAAACTAATTCGTCTTTAAAATCAACTTGGTTTTAAAATAGACGCGAAGAAAGAAAACCTGTGATCTGAAACAATAGCTTTAAAAATCAAAATCTCAGATAAATTAAGCAATAAAAAAACAGCTCGCATAACACATAAAAATAGCCAAAAGATATCGTATATGTTTTGTATTTACCTTATCTCTTGACTAGCCCCTTTTTTATTATCTTTAATATTTGAGTAGAAAAAATATTTGTTTTTTTTTAATATTGTTCACTTTAATTTGACAAAATGTTAACATTAAGGGTATATCTATTTTGAATCAATGGCCGAGTTCACATTCGTATAGGATTATAAGTGAACGCAGCCAATGAAAATATCTGAAAAAAAAACAAAGTCGATCATCAAATGTGAATTCAACAGCTGCTTTTATTTGACAAATGAACAAATGTAGTAGAGCTGAGGGCTAATAAGTAAAAGATTTGTTTGATTTAATAATTTAGTAAAAACTCAAACTAATTCGTCTTTAAAATCAACTTGGTTTTAAAATAGACGCGAAGAAAGAAAACCTGTGATCTGAAACAATAGCTTTAAAAATCAAAATCTCAGATAAATTAAGCAATAAAAAAACAGCTCGCATAACACATAAAAATAGCCAAAAGATATCGTATATGTTTTGTATTTACCTTATCTCTTGACTAGCCCCTTTTTTATTATCTTTAATATTTGAGTAGAAAAAATATTTGTTTTTTTTTAATATTGTTCACTTTAATTTGACAAAATGTTAACATTAAGGGTATATCTATTTTGAATCAATGGCCGAGTTCACATTCGTATAGGATTATAAGTGAACGCAGCCAATGAAAATATCTGAAAAAAAAACAAAGTCGATCATCAAATGTGAATTCAACAGCTGCTTTTATTTGACAAATGAACAAATGTAGTAGAGCTGAGGGCTAATAAGTAAAAGATTTGTTTGATTTAATAATTTAGTAAAAACTCAAACTAATTCGTCTTTAAAATCAACTTGGTTTTAAAATAGACGCGAAGAAAGAAAACCTGTGATCTGAAACAATAGCTTTAAAAATCAAAATCTCAGATAAATTAAGCAATAAAAAAACAGCTCGCATAACACATAAAAATAGCCAAAAGATATCGTATATGTTTTGTATTTACCTTATCTCTTGACTAGCCCCTTTTTTATTATCTTAAAAATAATCTTTATTTATTTTCTGCACTAAAATTATGCATTCGCAATAAAAATTCTTCTTTATCAAAATAACTAAATCTGATAATAAATAAAAACGAAAAAAAAATTCAATCAATGTTAATATAATATGCTTGATCCCACCCGTTGATATCGGTTTTAATACGTGACCCCCATATCAGTAAAATAGAAAAAATAATAAAATAAAAATTTTATCACCGTTGTTTGTTTATTTTTAGTAGCCACTAGTTCAAAAAAAAAAAATATTTGAATTTCTATAATATTTTTTTTTTCTTTTTATGTCTAAAATAATGAACTGTGGAAACATTTTAAACAAAAACATAACAAAATACATGAGATAAATTTTAATAGCAAAAAATATATGTGAGTATAAAGTTAAAGAAATCATGGGGATCACGAATTAAATTTATTTGTTAATTAAAAACAAACAAAACCAATTAACATCTCTAGGAAAACGGTGTCGGCCTGGGGTATTTTTATATCTTAGAATTTACCTCTCCTTCTCTCTCTCTCTCTCTCTCAGTTTATTTTGTGAATTTACGATTCTCTAAAAAAAAAAATCTACAACATAATAAACAAAAAAAAAAAAACTTGCTAATGATTTCTCATAAGACGTGTTAATTGAATGAAAAGTATTTGAATTTAAGATTAATGTGAATATAGGAGGTAAATAAAATTCAAATGATGAGAAAATATACATTTTTTTGTTTTATTTTATCTTGGACACCAAAGGCGATGACCGAATAATAATCTTGGTTCATTTCTGGTTAATTTTTAGGTTAAAATCTTTAGTTTAATTTTTGTATCTTGTGTTAAGTGACATTTACCTATCTTATAATATAAATTGCAATTTGAATAATTAGCTCCGTCTACTAATTTGTGGTTTCAGGGTTTCATACAAATTTTTAGTTTTTTTTTCTGTATAAAAGTACCACAAAAACTGTTATATTCAATTTAACTTTTGACGTTTATAATCGATATTGTCATAGTTTGTCAAGTTGGAAAACTGGGAGTGAAAAAAAGTGACAGCCGGCACTGTGAAGAAACCGATAAATGTAAAATTGCGAACTGGAACATACAATGTGGCCGATGCTTAGATTTCATGTAATTTTGCGGTTACAAAGTTATTATTGCATCAGCAATTAAATTACGTTATCAAATTTGTTCTTATCAAAACAATAAGAGTTTAAAATCACAAACTTGCGTTTACAATTGCAAACGTTGGGCGCCATTTAATACTATTTTACTAAAACTGAATGAAGTTATACAAATTTTATACTTATTTCATGTAGTTATGTGGTGAATATAATAAATCCAATGAATCTATCTACTTGTATACATGTTAATAATAACAACAAATTTCTGGCTCAAAGCTCTACACCTAAACCATAATTTTCCTCAACTTCATTAAACTCGAATCACTATTACCGGATTTTCAATTTAACTAACCAAACTAAAAGCCATTCAAATCACGCCAGTAGCATTTTTTCAAAAAAAAAAAAAAAAAATAATTATCAAACAATCTACGATTGCTACTTTATTATCCATTTTGTCCCAAGTAATTGGTCATAAAAAAACTCAGATAGTTAGGTTTTTTTTTTTCTTTATTCCTTGGTTATTCGTATTATATAGATAAGTTTTTCATTTTATGAGAAAGTATATGCAGTATAAAAACCGGTCAAGATAAATCTAAGCTCATTTAAATGCTATTAAGTGTGCACACACCCTTTAAAGGAAAGCAATGTGTGTAAAGCCGCCACCACCAACCGTTCGCGTTTGTCGTCGTTTTGTGTATATCCTCCATCCATTAGTTAATCAGTGATTTCGAGAGAGAAAAAATGAAAAATAAAAACCTGTATGAAAGGCATCAGATAACGATTATGTTCATTTTCATTCAAGCTGAACGATTGAGCTATTTTTCAACTCAATTAAACGTATTTGCATTTACAAATGAATAAAAACAATGGAAACCAGTCAAATGCTTAAATCCAAAATCTATTCATTACCTACACCTCGTTGTGGCTGTAATGGTATAGAGGTAGATTGTTTTGCTGTGGAAGTGGTACTAGGCAAAAAGAATATGAGAAATAATAATAATTGCTTTTCTTTTATAATTATCAATTATGTTTAAAAACAGAAACTTTGGTGTGGAGTGAGCTATAAGAAGCGTATTAATTGCTTAATCTGCTTTTGATTTTTAACGTTGCAATTTTTGCTTGCAATCTCATCATCAGAACCTCTATAAACAGTCTTTGTTTTTCAGTTGCGAAGTTAAAGAAGTTTACTTTTGGTAGGCAGGCAGCGCAGCGGCTTGTACCAGTAAGTTGTGACTCGTACTTCAGAAGCCAACCTCACACTGGAGCTTACTTCATGTCGAAAGAAACACGAAAGTTACGAGCAAACAACAATAGTACGTCAAATCGTAAGATTCTTGAAACGTGGTCAAACCACGTGTATACAATTGCGCTTGGATGAATTTTGAGGTAGATACAGTTATGATTGTATAAGTCTACAAAAACTTCACAGTACGATATTTACATAGGAATACATCATCATCCAAATCGGTTTCTGCTACATATACATATAATCATTTGCTGGAATTACGGTTATCCGCCGAAACCTATACCGATGCTAGGTATGCAACTGCAAAAATGCCTTAATGCATATCCTCTCGCCCCCATACGCACATGCACCCTGCACTTACATATGCATATTCAAATCACTAGAACTGACCACCGCGAAATTGTGGGTTTTACGTTCAAATGCGGGAGAGGATGACAGTATGTATTGCATTTCTCGTTGAAAAACCGAATCAAACCAAACCAAACCAACAACAACAACAAAAAAAAGATACATTTTCATTTGGCGGACTACGCTTTCGAATTTTTGCGTCTGGACAAAGCTTTGTGTATGTGACTAGCATGCAGCAGCAACTTTATTAATTGAATGTGTGTTGCCAATTTTTATCCCATTCCCATTTTGATATACAAAATCCATACATAAACCGAGATAGAAAAGCTGGAAAAAAAAGTTAAAGTAAAATTGAGAGGCAAAACCCAATCCCCTAGGATATGTCAAGCCGCCACCGCTGCTGATGTTGATTCGATGCATTGCATATACGAATGCAGACACACGGCTCGCTACTATTATTATGGTGATTGGCTTGATTCGGGGGCACTTTGACAAATTATCGATCCGTCAGAGTTACTCGCTTGAATGAGCGCGCAATGTTTGCAAGCGGACAAACAAATGGACGCGGACGTCTGGCGTGCGTATTATTTGCTTATACATTACGCTGGCCGTTATAGATAGGTTCATAGAGATACTTATTCATCTATCTTTATGTGTCTATCTCTATTCATGTTTGCTTTGGTCTCTGACAATTGCACAAATTAATCGAATGCATTGTTGTATTCGTATATAAACTTGCAGCGCTATAGCTGCATATTTTTGTATACGTACAGTCGTACACGCCAGTGTATATGCAGGTATATTGCAGTCTAGGAGCTCTCGAAGCGGAGCTATCCATTATTTTACGACTTATGCAATGCTTTTATGGCATGTCGACATGGCGTACTGTCACTAAAGTTTTTTTTTTTAGCTTTTTTTTGCAATTTTTTTTTATATGTTCATTTTGCTCGTCGGTTTGCCGGTCTGTTAGTTAGTTTGCTGGTTGGCTGGATCTAAGGTTTTTGTTTTTTTCTTTTTTTGTATTTTTTTTTTCTTTGATATTTATCCAAATTGGCAAATGGTGAATTTTACACAGAACGAGTGACAATTTGCATTAAATTGAATGTTCTATGTCAAATGGAAAAAAAAAATAAAAACAAATGTGTATGTTGTGTATAGATTGGAGTCTGTGATTGAAATTGTTCATGAATTTGTATGTTGTTTTGCTTGACGAAATTTAATTGAGACAGTTTATAGCCGTTCGATAGAAAAGTATTCACATAACGAGTAGGTAGGTATGGATTTTGAAGTAAAGGGGCATTTACACTTTTCACACTGCATTGTAAACGTACTTGTGCTTGTTTATCGTAAATAACGGTAAAATGCTAGGCTGCCATTGGTCAATTTAAGCTTGACGAACGTATTTTGCAGTACAGGAGGACTGATACTAAGCATGGCAAATCTCATTTCTGTTTTTTTGGTTCTCTCAAATGGTTTTGTCAATTGCGTCTTTTTCTCACTCAGAATTTGACAAGTGGAAACCTTGCATCAGTAGTAACCAAAATGGCCTGTAGCAGTTTAAAGTGATGCCCTTTGGATTCTCTAACGTTTTCGTCTCCCTTCCAAATAGAAGAATATCTTTTAAAACTTCGCAAAATCATGACCTCGAGAAGCTTTCTCATGGCCTCGTAAAAAAAACTTCACTTTTTTTTATATTCCAAGTGAAAAAAAATTGTATATCTAAGAGCACTTGAATGCAATGACTTAAAAAACCTACTAAAATTAGACAATTACTGATGACAATTAAAGAATGATAAGTCTTGAGGGTGATAAGCTTCTGCAGTATAGTTGTGGTACAATAACTAATACATTTTATAAACGATCGTGTTAAGTCAACAAAATAAAAATCACTCTGTAGGGTAGGCGCCTGCTGGGTCAGCTAGTATTGAAACTAAATGGTTATCTTTACCTTATATAAAGCCTAAAAAACTACCCTTGTAATGAACTGGGTAATTAAAAATAATCTTTTTATTAATAAAACTTAAAATTTGTTTTTGTGTTCCTCCTACTATCTCGCTCACTTTCGTGGAAGCTATCAATTATTAATTTGTTTAATCTAATTTAAGTGCAAAAGTTAATTAACATTTCTAGCTGATAACTCAGAAATGCGTTTTGTCATAAAAATCAATAACTATAACCCATAAGTAGTAAAAAAAAACTGTTAACTATATTGAGGAAAGAAAACACTCAAATAAAAATATGTGAAAAAGCAATTAAAAAAACACATGTCCCGAGGTTAAAAAAAGGTTATCGATGATTTTGAAACTGAATTAAAGCTTTAAGAATATTGGAACGCTTCCGCAAGTAAGACACGAAGATCTGACTTAGCAGGGTATTTCCTACTTTTTTATCTATTATAGATTATAAGAAATTAACCGTTTTTGAAAACAATGAAAATAATGATTTATGTTAGCAATATTCTTAGAACTCTCTCTCTCTCTCTCTCTTTTTCTCTTTGCAAACCTCAAATTTATGGTTAATTTTTCAAATAAATATTTAACTACCTATACTTCTTCGAAGAGATATAAAATATATCATTTTATAGTCTGCCATCTTTTCAATTAAATAAATTGATTTTCCCATTAAGAAGCTTGTGCCTTTGCCCATCTAATACTTTCGGTAACGACAAAATGTTTAAGTATAAAATTCCTCAACCTCGTTTTATCTTTGATTTATTTAAAAACCTTTTTTCTTTGTATTTTTGCTACAAAATTTTTATCAGTCTTTCGTGCTGTTTTACAATTTAAGTGAGTAAATTGTTAAATTTAATGAAATTTATATAGCCCCTATAAAAAAAAAACCTAAAAGATATACCCATTATATTTTCAACATAAAAATCAACGCAAAAAAAATATATAAACGTCGTCACTGCCTCAAATAAAAAAAATACCTACTTTATGGCTACCCAAAAGAACAAAACGAGCAAAAACCCTTTTCTTTGCTACAATTTTCAGGAAGCAATTTGAGTAGAAATTAAACGACCCCATAAGAATATTGGTGTTGAAATATCTAAAAGAGTGTTTGTGAATTTGACTTTAGTGGTAAAGTACCAAGAAATAAGATATTGAATTACGGCAACGACGACGACGACGACGACGACCATAACGTCGTCAATCTTTCCATCTTCTAAATTAGTCATTCTATCACTGAAACCCTTGGAGCGTTAAATTCCCCTAAAATAAAATACAAAAAAAAAAAAACAATAAGAATGAAATGACACCCTTAAGGGGTTATTCTTTAATTCACTGCGTCCTTTGGCCATATCTTGTGTTTCCAACCAAAAGAGTTTCTGTCACAGCCATGGGCATGACACTTAAAAAAGGGTACTTGCTTTTTGAAATAACAAAAAAAAAAATACAACATATTTTCCCTTCAAATTTTACTGTTCACTCATTCTTATTTTATAACCAGGAACCCAGGTTTCATGGAATAAAATTCTGTATGAGTGGAGTGGTGGTGGGTGCAGAAGATACTGAAGATTAAAGAACCGGGAAAGAGGTTCTCCTTCTGGAGAAAAAAAACGAAGGAAAATGCGCGTTAGTGCGTGCTAAAAACATCGTAAACAGACAAAGGCAGTTTATGTTTATGCTTTTCCTTCTTTATGGAAAAACAAGGATGAAAAATGAAAATTGATGGTGACCCATCGTCATAGACGTTGCTGTTGCCCTTGCGTTGTAATTTTATGGCGGAACATCATAGATGAGCCTCCTATTATAAGAGTCCGCAAGAAAATGAAAGAAAAGAGTTGTTTATGATTAAAGATTTTTTTTCTTTTAGGAGGACAACAGAAGCAATGGAAGTGGAAGATGGTAACCATTGAGACCATGGCAAAGTCTGAAAGGTATTTACCGGAGGGGTGCATGGCAAATTTCAATACGGTTCGTTTCGTGTTTGAGCACAGACATCAGATACTGGGCTAGGTGTGTGTGTGAGTGTAACGATGCAGAAATAATAATTTCAGCCAGAATTCTTTCGGTGTAATAAGCACACCATATGTCAGACTAATGTCCCTTTTTTGGTTAGCTTCCTTCTCTTATTAATTCTTTGAAAGTACACCATGCATGCGGATGCGAGCTAGTGATTGTACTCTAACAGGGTGTTTTGATGAGTTTTTATTATTATCTTTGCAGATATTTGTAATTTGTTCTTATAATGACGTTTTCGAGTCTATATTCACCTGAGATATGTGTCATAAACTGAAATAAGGATCAGATGCATTTTGTATGTAATTGACACAGAGCCGATAGACAACTAAACGTTCTTTCATTTCATGCTATGTGTCAATTACGTTTCGTATTTTGAGTTTTTACACAAGTGAGGTGGATTATAAATGTCAAATATGAAACTAAAATATAAAAGTTGACAATTGTTTTAATTGAATCATTAAAGTACTATAGATTGCTTCACCAAAGCAGTTTCAGTAAATGGCGCCCAACGTGAGATCCAATTCAATGCTTACAAGTATAAGCTATTATTATGTATTCACTTTATTAGCAAATGAATCAGATGTGAACTTTTTATTACAATTAAAAAAAATCATTTCGACTAATATGAAGGAAGAGCAATCCTCCTAAAAATCACTTTGAATATGCATTGGGCGCCATTTAACGATATTTTTTTTTCTTTGTGAATTCCATTGATAAAACTATAATAAATTCGAAAACACCCTGCACTATATCTAAACAAGAATACAATACATGTTCTACCAACCAAGTTTAACAATTCTATTGCCCTTTGGGAGAAACAAACATGGTGGTAGCCAGCGCTAGCAAAGCTAGTTCAATGTTCCCCTCACACAACTTTGTTTCCAATTTGTGCCTCGTGTCCATTGTTTGAGGAAAAAAAAAAGAAACAAAAAAAAAAAAACAACAGCATGACTTCGTATCGTATACGTAGTTCGTGTCCGTGTTTGGTTTTCAATTCACGTTCCATGAATTATTTCAGGACCAACGACTGCAACGATGACTGTCATGATGGGTTCGTTTTCGGGGGTAATTTTGTTCTGGTTGTTGAACGAGTACGTCCTCATTGCATTTATATGTGTATGTGTGTGTGTGAAAATTCCTCCCTTTAATTTTGCATTCTAACCAAAATGTATATATCTAACACATTTTGACACTATACGAAGACGATCTGTTTTCTGTCATTGTGCAGCTGGTTTAATGCCATCTTTCCACCAACCCACCATACCTAACCTACTCTTGGTAAAATTTGAAAACGGTGAATGGTGTCGAATTAGAAATTAATAATGGAACATGGACCGTAAAAAGCAAAAGATAGACCTTTTGTGGTTAGATTTTATGACCGCAAATATTAACGACCAGGTCGTTTCTATACTACCAACAAAAACAAAACAAAACAAAAAAAAAAAAAACAACACAAGAACACACAAAGCAACATAATAAAAACACGTAAACGATAAGCACTTAATTTATGAGCTGTATCCATGTGTGGGTTTGGCAGAATGAACCAGGGCATAAATAATTGTATTTTTGGAGTCGAATGGGGGAGGTGGATTATTATTATTTTTGTTGTTGTTTTGTTTTGTTTTTGAGAAAGTATAACCCATTAAGGGACCATAGGAGTGTTTTGTGCTTTCTATCAATTATGAAATTCTATCGGTTATTTATTTTGATTTACTTAATTAGGGAAACTGAAACTGGGAAGGACAGGCCGGCACTTGTCATATATAGCCCCAAATCGAATTGCCACATGATGATTAACGGAGCGGAATAGTGTTGCCAATTTTTTTATAACAGGTGGCTTCAATCGCAATAAAATGTTTGCTCAATTTAGTTAATTTTTGACAATTTCTGGTGTAAAAATAATAATTTTTTATATGACATTAAAATCATCTCAAATCATTTTACATATCAACGAAATTGGAAAGAAAGTCAGGTTGTATAACAGATTTTACCACTTTTGTTTTCAATAAAGTAAACGAACGGAACTGGCTACAATTTCGCTTATCTGTTTGACTTTCTTATTTTTTTCATGATAGAAAGTGGATTCATATCACTGGTCTTTGTAAAACACTGGATCCGGGTATTGGATAGAAATTATAACACTTTCTTGATTCCAATTCAATTTGACAGTTGACAGAGGAATAATAGATATAGCTAGAAATCACTGATCTCCTTGACAAATTTACTGCGTTCTAAGCGTTTTAAATACAAAAACAAAACAATGTGATACCTAGTTGACCTTCTGAAAGTTATGGAAATTTCTGAATTTGTTTAAAACATTAATAAATTTTCCGTTGTGGCTTGTATTTTAACGATTTGGTTCTTTTTTATATCCATCGCACATGTGTCAAAACAATGAACATGACATCAAGTGTCAAATATTAATTCGTAAAAGATCTTTTTAGCTGTCAAAACAGAAAATACAATAAAAATGACATTGCCATTGTAAAATAATTAAAACAAGTCAATATTTACAAGTGTCGACTTCCCTTAATTTGTTTTCTGCCAATTAAATTGACAAATGGACTACCTATATAATCATTTGGATCAATGCCATTTTCTGTAAAAAAAAAAAAAAAAAAACAAACAAAAAATAAAGAACCAAAATCCAACATGTAATACAATCCAATTGATTTACATTTGCCAAAAGGTCAATGTAATTTAAATTGCTCACTTCTTAACAGCGCCAATGAACACATACCGATTAATCATTGTGAAAAATCCCACGATCGTGTTAACATAATGTGTCACCTGTCTTAGAACACAACACAACTGCAGCAAGTTTTCAATTCAAAAGAAAAGCAACAAAAAGAAACCAAATAACAAAAAAAAGAAGGAAATAAAAGAAAAAAAAACTGAACAAATAAATAAATATACCTGCGCCATTGCGCATAGCAATTAAAAATAAACAAGACCTCATTAAGACTTCCAACAACACGTGTTATAGTTTCCCCAAATGTCAAACTAATTGCTTCATTTATAAAATGAATAACTCAACATCAAGCGGAGAAATAGCGAAACACAAACAAATTATAAAAAGAAACCCCAGGGGTAGGGTGTAGAAAATCGATTAGACTTGATGTTTGGGGTCTTTCTACACTAGACTCCGTATACATATAATGGACATTCACAATAGAGCGGCAATAAGGAAAAGTCAGCCCTAATGACAGTTGTGTTGTTGTTTATAACAATAGGCAGGCAGAGATACAGAGACGGGGAGAAAATAATAGGAATGGCGCTGCTGCTGCTGCTTACAGAGCAGTTATACAGTTCAACCTCTTGGAAACACCTATTCCTACCGATTTTCAAGCAACGGACGCTGCGCTGCAAGCCGCCACCATCGTCACAGTCACAGCCACCACTGCCGCCCACAATGTAAACAATAGGAAACCGATTCCCGTTTGGCATATTACTCGTTCACAAGTTGTCGCAACAGTCAAAGTGACACAATGACAGAACGACGACGACGATGATAAAGTTTGTTTGGGGCGACTGTACGTCAACTCGCTGTCATTATGTGGGTGTTGACACAGAGGTTTTGTGTTCGTTTTACTTGGTTTTATTTATAATTTTTTTTTGTACTCTTTTCAATTTCCTTTTATTTTTCATTATCTCTATGATTTTGTTTTTTTTTTCTTCTATTATTTTTTTAAACGCCAACGCTACTGCTGTGACTTGACTATTCAATGGCGGCCGTGTCTGTCCCGTACCACACACAGTGGCCGAAATGTGCACAATTTAATTCGCATGAGAACGCTGATTGTCTACGATAATCGCACAACTACGCTCCAGAGATATGCAGAGACGAGAGAGTGGGCTCGTCCGTTTGTACGTATAGTGTAGTATATACGTTGTCGGCTCATTCTATGTCATGTGGCGACGACGACAGCGTTGAAGCAAACGCGATTTTCAACAACAATTTCTATTTCCGGTCATTAAAAGCCAATCTCTGAGGTCAGCTACTCGAGTAGAGAGAATCGTGTAGACGTAGAGAATATATATTTTGAATTGCGGTTTAATACTCCCAATGAACAGTGTGGTGTGGTGGTGACTGGTGGTAGTGCTGGTATGTGCAGTTGGGAGGACAAACAGAGCCATCTCTGGAATGACTGATCACAGATATTATTGTGAGCGATGGTTAGTGAAAAATGAAGCTGCAGTCACAGTCACTCCGTGGTGCAGTGACAGCAGGAGAACGATTGAGAATTTTACACCACGACTTCATCATGACGAACAGAGCTAGAACAGGGAAACAAATCACAAGGGAACAAAACTGTACATTTGGTTGATTGCTTGTCTTGCCGGCTTGAAATTTTTAGTTCCAATGAAAACCCATGGGAAATTAGGTGATTACTCGCTGCGGAAGGGAACAACGAATATAGATGAAGTTGGAAGAACAAAATGGGCTTTGGTCTTTGGATAGCGTGATTTGCCAATAAGTTTAAGTAGGTATCTGTGTCTATGAGGAAATCGGGTTCTCCTTCTGAAAGAAGTTTGGTAAAAGAAATGACGGCGCACGTTTGCTTATTATAAGACGACGTCTTTATTTTTTGTTCTGCTTTGACCTTTGGATTTGTTAATTGACGGTGATTGCTGATTCGTTTTCATTTTTTGTTTTGTTATACACACAATTTGTATTCTTTCCATTTCACAAAAATCGTAAAGTTCCCAACAGATGTATGTCATCAGTTTTTGTTCATGTGTTTATATGATCTTCCTTAATTTCTGTATTTCACCACACACTGTTTTTTAAGACTTTATTGATTTTTGTTGTCAGAAGCTATATTTGTTGCTCAATTGTTCAAAGTGATCTTTTTGTACATTTTTTCACTTCACATGGTCAAAATTAACAGTACCGAAATACGTTTGTTAAACACAAGTTGGGACACTATTGGCATATCTAAATAGTCACTTCTTTAAATAGTTTAACCAAAGCAAAGTTTTGACAAAGAAAAATAAATTCATCAAGTGAACTTTGTATTTTTGAAATAAATCTAACCATAACAGTAGCTAATTCACCTTTTTTGGGCTTAGTTTAAAACTGATTCTATTTTTTGATTATACTATTTGGGGATAGTTTTTATTTTCAAACCAAACAATTTAATTGAATGTAGAATACTCACAAGCTTTTAACTTTTGTATATGTAGTTCATATTAAGATAATGAAGATATTTACCTGCAATAAAAAAGAAAAAAGAAAATTATTAGTTATTGACAACATAGTGATAAAATATTAGTTATATGAATTTAACACTCCTTTAAAAAAAAAGTAATTGCAAATACAAATACGCAATGAAACTATCTCAATTTTATGCAATCAACTAACTTTTCTACAAAGTAATCAAACAGAGCCAATTAACGACTGAACGCCAGGGTATATAATAATAATTATAACACTTTTTTGATTCCAATTGAATTTGGTAGTCAATTTTCTCAAACTATTCTTTTCTCGCTCTGTTCTGAAAGAACAAAAATGATAGGTAGGTATCATTAATCTCTATAAAACTCTCTTTGGCAAGTAAAACTGTTTTTTTTAATATTAAAAGTGTTATAAATACAAAAATTGACAGTGCACCTCCTCTCTGTTATACAAATTCCTCAATTTGCTTCAATTTTGTAAATGAATTGAATATTGCTCCCAGTTTATTATAAACTGGATGTGGTATTTAGTTCTTTTAGTTATTTCAATAACTTAACAGCACTTTGACAACTTCAAGAGAAGGTAATGCTGAGCAAGTTTGCGGTAAGTTCTGTTCGTTAACTTGATAAAAAACTAGCATTATCTGTTATAAATATATATTCGTTTGAATTTCGTCGAATTTTAAAAGTGATTTCGGGAAATTAGTCGAAATTGATCATAGAAAATGCAAGTGCTTGCTTCATTTCTATATCATTTCCGGGTTAACCCTCTTTATCCAATAAATATTAAAATTTAATAAAGATAAAGCAATCAAACAAGTCTTTATCTTAATGCATCACACTATACGATCCATCAAATAAATTTCGTACTTGCAACAATAATAATCGATTTGGCCAGTAATTGAATTCATTATGCAGCACAAAACACATGTCCACACCACAGCCATTACACAATCGAGGGAGTTAAGTGTGCTTGGTATTTTTCACTTTCTTTTCATCCACACATTCATTTATTAACCCTATCTCGTACATCTTCTGTTTGTATTACCCTAATGCCATCATAACAATTGATCAGGTTTCCGTCCGTAAAATAATACAAAAAAAAAAAAAAAATTAAGTTGGTCGTTTGGCATTAATGAAATCCATATGACGCATCAGTTTTCACAATGACCGTGTCCCTAATGACTCTCAAAGAAGGGTCAATTCCATTGTATGTTGCTGAAGCTATTATTCCATCAATACAATTACTTTTCGTTATTATTGATGAGCTCAGTCAACTACAACGACGAACGATGAATACGACGAAGAAGAAAGAGACGAAGCAGAAAGAAAAAAAAAGGAAGTGAATAGTTGGGCAGATAGATAGAGAAAGAGAGAGAGAGTACACATCGATTACATTTGAACAGAACTAATTTGTCCATTTGCAATACCCTTCTTCGATACCGAATCATTGTTGTTGTTATTTGGCTGAACTGATGGTGATAGCTGCTATAGAGATATTCCCAAGCTGAGCTAACGTTTCATTTAACGAAGTATGAAATTTTCTCATTGTTATGTGACGTCAACAAATGAAATGAAATGAAACGAACCGAACAGGCCTGCTGATACAGTGAGAAGGAAGAATGAAGGCATTTCAATCGAAAACTGCTATTTCTGGTTCTACTGGTAGGTAATTCGCTTCCTTTTTTTTCTTTTTCTTTTTGAAAATAAAGGACTTTTTTTGACAACAACTGCTGCCTGCCAAAGACAGGCACTTTCTTTTTGTATTATTGGATTTTGTCTTCATCTTGTTGTTGTTGTTATAAAAATAAGGAAATTATTTTATATACCTTTTCATTCTTTTTCTTCTTTACCGGTTCCAAGGACTCCCATACCTATCTTTATAGAAGGATCTTTTCTTTTCATTCAAAATTCAAATCGAGTAGCACCAGAAGGCCGAACACTTTATATAAGCAAAAACATCTGGTACTCAAATTGGGTAGAGGTACTATGTATGCTGCAATTTATTTATTCCTTTGTTGTTCGATATCTAAAGTAAAGATGAAAACACTCATTCTGTCGTTCCGCCTGCCTTCTGCGTATCGGAGATTGTTTTGCTCAGATAAAAATTATGGGTACCTACATATATACATATAGAAGAGGTGTTTTCATCCAAACAAAAAGTTGTATAGATACATTTTTTGGGTTGAGGTTATTTTGTTTGTTGTTGTTGCTGTAGATACATTGTAACTGTTGAAGAGTATTTTGGATATGGATTAAAAGATATGACACAAAGATATGTTTACGAGTTCAAAGACCTAAGTTGGCGTAATTGAGTAAGGTTCAAATTCGTTTAGTTGCGTTGTTGTTCGGGGTTATAAAAGGTAACGATGCGTGAAAGGATTAAAACACATGCTGCTGATTCGTATGTAAATTATTATTACTTTAAATTATACTTTTATTGCTTTGAGTTCTGTAATTTGTTGTTTTTTGTTGTTGTTGTGAATGTGTGACTGCCATATTTATTTTTTTAGGTTATAATGGAAGATCCATGGTTAGAAGTTCTTATATAGCCATTAAATATATTTCATTGATTAATTTCATGAATGTGGGTGAAAGTGTAAGCTCTTTGTAGAAGCAGGGTTTGATAATTAAAAGAAAGTTGTTTTATGAGCAATGAACATTCACCGACTAGTTTGTTATCCACTTTGTTAAGTGGCGCCCAACAAAAGTCAACTTTTTTTTAATAAACATTACACTCTGCTATCTGTTATAATTAAAGAGACGAGGATCATCGGCAAGTTAGAGCACTGTCCTCCCATACCACTTAAACAGCTGACAGCTGCTGCAAGTTTGGTATTTAGTGTGACCAAGGTATGGGCTCAGCCGGTGAGTATTTATTTAAAAAGATTCTGTCAAATCACATGCTCGTATAGGTCGTACATCATGAGCATGTGATTTGACGAAGAAGTCAAAATATAATAACTACATAGGTATTTTTTCAAGTCTATAACGGTTATTATTCCCAGAAAGTGCCTATTAAGAGTATATACCTACTTTTGAATCTTGCTAAGGGTATTCATGCAACTTTGTAAATTTGTCCACGTGGTACCACTTTATCTCAATATTTTAAATCAAAAAATTGGTAAGTTCGTACCAGCTATCATTAATTCTAAAAAAGAAAGCACCACTGGCTTTCTGAACACAATTTTATGATTTAAAAACAAATATAAGAAAAAAGATTAATACAGTCAGGGGTCTTTGTTTGTCACAAACGTATTTTTATTTAAATTTATCAAAACACCATTCAAGACACTCCCTACATACCTATTTTCGCCAGTCCTAAAGAAACTTCAAAGAAATTCGTATTATAATTTTGTTTATTTTTTTTTTTTCATTTTCGTTTGCTTATTTCATAAAACATCAAAACACAAGTTAGCAAAAGCAATAAAAACAACCAAGCACGCACACAAATTCTGCCATTCTGGCATATGAAGAATACATTTTTGTGACTTTGCAAACATACCCCGAAACCAAACCAGCAGATACTTGTCCCCTCAAAATCCCCTTCCCATGACAAACACGTAGAGTGTATAAAAAAGGTTATAATAATGCGAACGCACGCAGAGAGGGAGAGTTACCACTATGTCGCATGCTATATTTTTTTACCACAACAAACTACGAACCCTCTCGACTTATAAGTTTGAATAGAAGTTATGGTTTGAATTTACAGGGGGCTCAAAAAGAATGTATCGACGTATCTTAAATCTCAATTACGCTTGATTGTTGGAATTTTTATTTGATAACTATGAGCAGTGGAGTTGAGTTTTTATTTTATCAATTTTGTGGCTTCACAAAATTTTTTTATGATGCGGTCGACAGCACACACTGAGTTTGATAGTTGAGCAAATGGAGGGATTTATAACAAAATTTTCGAGTACCTACCTCCGCTCCGCCTCGATAGAAGGAAATTATCGACTTGAAAACTATAAATTACGTGCAAATAGACATTTAGTGGAATTTTAACACAGCTCCCTGTGGCGATTTTACTCGTATGATGTGGAACTCCTATCTGTAGACTCTAGATAGAAACGTATTATAATCACTTATAGGTAAAAAGGTATCTTTGGTTGTTAAATGTATCTACAGGTATGATATTGAAGTAGAGCATAGATATACCTTGTTGAATCCTACTGTATATTTACTTAAAACTTAATATTTTCAAGATTATTTGTTTTATTTTCTTCTTCTTAGCTTTAAAGGACGTCGGGAGAGGATTATTTCAAAATCCTACAGATATATCATGTATAGATATTGTATCTTTAGGTTGTTCTTATGGGTATACGACTAAGGATAGCTCGAAAGATGATGAAAAATAGATGAACCTTTTCACAGACAAAAGTCATTTCAACTTCGAAGTTTGTATAACTAGATGGGAACTATAAGATGCTGAGCACTCTCTTCTATAGAAAATACTTACAGAAAAAAAGAAGCAGAACCAGAATAAAAGAAGTAGCTTGAGCCAGAAAATGGGATAATGAAACGACATGCTGGGGTTGGTATGGTATCTTTTCCCTTCAAGAGTCACTCCGGACTACGATAAATATTTAAAGAGAGAAGGGGACTGGAGGATGACAAAAAAAAACAAAAAAAAAAAAACAAGAACCATGATAAATTTACTGAGTTGTCTCTGCGCTTGTTAAAGCCGACTTAACAAAACAGGACGCAGCAGCCGATGCGATGATGAGGGCACCACAGCAAAACGAGAGGAGTAGTACATACAGAAAAAGAACGATTCAAAAGACATGGTGCACAGGAATCTGTGTAAATTCAACGCGGATGCTATGATGGTAAAGTTGTGCAAAGGAGCAAGTTTTGTATGCTTCTTGTTCTTCTTCAAAAAAATTCCTTTAGCTGGTTTTCCTTGATGGCTGTTGTTTTTTTCTTTTTTTTTTACTTTTGACTGAGCCATCAGAACATTACACAGTCCTGGGCACATACCAACATATATAGAGAGTATACCTACCTACCATTACGGATACGTGATCATGTTACAAAAAGTTCACACTCTTTAGTTATTGCTATATAATATGGCATCGGGACGGGAAGCCTCTGGGGCCCCTTACAGCAGGCAAAAAGACAAGTGGAAGCAATGGCAGCAGCGGCAGCAGAAGTAGAATATTTGCTTCGCGTCGCGGTTTCTTTTGTTCGTTCATTGGTTTTAAGTTTTTTTTTTTTTTATAATTCAATGGTTGCTACTCAGTTTTTATTTTATATTCTCAAGTTAATGTTCGGGTTTTTTTATTTTTTTTTTTGGTATGCTTTTTTATTATTCGCAACGTCGTCGTGGTTTGTTTTTTTTTTATTAATTTTTTTTTTTGCGAACCTGATCTTTGTAGAAGGGTTTTTGTTTCTTGATATGGCTTTTTTATCGGATTATTTATGTGTATAACGAACACAATGAGTCGAGGTTAATTTTAATCATTTTATTTTTTCTTTTGCTTCTTTATTTTTGTTGATGGGAATTTAACAAAAATTGCGATTGATTTTAATTTTCATAAATTTGTCGTCAGATTTTTTTTTTTTTTTGACTAGAAGGAAAAGACAACCCGATACATGGTACTTATCAATGAATTTAATATAATACCAGTACCTTATCTGAGACCCTCACTAACCTTAACATAAACTTATCACAATGGACACCAATACCAATCAAACTCCAAAAATTCCTATCAAGATTTCAGGGTTTTGAATTTTAGCCTTCAACTTGCAAAAATGGTAAAATTTACTCACACGATTTTTATGAACACCCTTTTAAAAATACTGTGGTACCTAAATGATGCATTGAACTAAACCCAGGTATCACTGATCTCTATAAAATACTGTTAACAAATATAACTGGTCTAAAAGTCGTATTCATCAAGCGCTCATAAGTTATGAGCGCTCATATTGGAGTTTTCGGAGTCAGCTATGAGCGATCATATCTTAAGAGCGCTTGGTGAATACCAGCCTAAGTGTTATATATACAAAAACAAAAGAATTTGACAGTCGACTTCTTCACAGTTATACAAATTTATTAATTTGCTTAAAATTTATATATTTATAGAATTCAGATATACTAATCTATCTCTATTTTTATATCAGCACAGAGTCAATAGTGTGAGAAAATCATTTGTCAAATTCAATAGGGATCTGGCCAAATCTGTCAAAGGCAAAAATGACAGCAACGACTTTGTCAAAACCAACAGATCGGATGTTAACTTTTTTTTTTTTATACAATTAGTATTTTCTTACAGTGGCCGACTGTTTACAAAAAAAAAAAACAATTTCTATAATATACTTTCGAATGATAAACAGATGTCAACTTCGTCAAAGTGAAAAGAAACATGGGATAGACTTATTATAATAGTTTATAACAGTCCTTAAATTGGAGTTTATTTTTTGTATATGAATCCACTATTCAGTGTTTTATAGAGATCCGTGCTCGTACCCTATTCAGTATTTTACACAGATCAGAAGCTGTTACCTGTTCTAAAAACTGACAAATGTAAGCCCAGTTAAATTTTCTTATGTTTAAAGGTGCAAACACAAAAGCCAGTCTCCTGTTCAAATGTTCTTTTACAATCCGGAAACTTTAACACAATCTTTATGTTTGATTTATCTCAAGCAATTGTGTTATTGATTTTCATTATAATTTTATCTAGTGTATAATGTCATAATTTGTTTTCTTACATTTTTTTTGTCCACTTCAAGAACCCACTTAACGAAACAATAAAAGCACTTTATCGCAAAGAATTTGCCGAAAGCTAAATCAGACTAGGTATAACAAATCTTAAGTCAATAAAATAAATAGGTACTTGTTTATAAGCTCAAACAATGTACCAAATTGTATTCTATTTTCGAATAATACCCATAAACAGCTTATTGTTTGTTTCTTTTTTTGTAGGTAGTTTTGTTGTTTTTTTTTTTGGTTTATTTTTATAATAAAAAAAAAACAAATATAATTGGTTTCTTTTGTGTTGATTCCATAACCACACACTCAATCAATAACAAAAGAACAAAAATAACCTTTGCGCGAAAGATATAATACGAATTGAATATTCGAAGGTAGGTAAGAAAAAAAGGCACACAATTATGAGGAAACTATAATGCGGCCCGGTGAGCGGTGAAGTGTAAGGCGATTAGGGCAAAAGACCAGAAAAGACTTTAACATCGACAAGAGAGTAGGTAAGGTACCATATCTATAGATACAAGCTATTCACGTACCTGATAATTTTCATGTCACTATTAGCTTGGCATTAGAACGCCATTAGACAAGACAGAGAGGGTTCGTGTAGAAGATATTATATATATGGGGTCTGCAGGGGTCTATAGATATAACACCAACTAAATCGCTTGCAAGAACAAAGGGAAACTTCTGAGCATGGATACCATCACCGACCGGCCGCGGACCCCGAAATCTCCATCATCTTCGGTTCGTTGGTTGGTCGGTCGATCAGTCAGGCTTGAAACTTAAAACACCTTCTTTTGTGTGTTTCTTCGTTGCTTACTATCTCCATACACTGGGATACAAAAAAAAAAATATAAAAACCGGCAGAAATTTGATATCCCTCTTTAGAGAGAGATAGATGTTCTAGACGGTGCAATTGTCCATCAGTGCTTTGGCTTTATTAATGCTTTAAGCCTGGCGTTGCATATAATGTGGGTAAGGTACTTGCGAGAGTACCTATCCATCTATACTATGGTCTATGCTGTCTATGATTGTGTGTGTGTCTATGAAAGCTTAACATATTCAAAGCGTTAATTCGACACTCGTCGGTTGAGGTGGATTACTTCCGTTCCCTTCTCCGAACCAATAGAATCCGACTCCGACTCTGGCACAGCACCGCACCACATCATAGAACTTTGTGTATAAAAGATGTAACCGGGGTTAGATCTGTGAGGCTAAACGAAAACGGCTATTACCAGTGTCTGTCTATTCAACATACAGAAGAGGGCGTTAAAGTGAACACACAAAGACGATGAAGAAGAAGAAGAAGAAGAAGAAGAAGTTTTCCAAGAGCTTGCCTGGGTTTGCCCATTAGCACAAAACAGCGCACAAACCAAAACCAGACAGACCGAACAGATATACAATGTATATGGACGTATGTTGTAGATAGAGATAGAGAGGTATTATAGGTACCTTTTGCAAGTCCACCATCAGGCATCAGACTCAGAAGTAGTTATAAAGGGTTTATTGGAATCGAGAGTGTGTATATGTTGGATAAAAACAAAACAATAGCTCCTTTAGTGGCATGCATAATGGTTTTGTGCATTTGGTTAGCTTAAAGTAGGTAGGTATCTCTATAGAAGAAGATAAGAATGCTTTTTGCATTGGTAAGTTGTTATTACGTATACTCCCTTTGTCTCTTCCTTCCTTTTGAATCTGATGGTTACTTAAATACGAGCTATCGAGTATAGAAATTTCGTATTTTGCTGATGGATGAGAAGAAGGTTGATGCAAAACCATTCATGTGAAGATGATGAGGGAAATGATGATTCTCTGATGCTCTGTTTATGCATCAATTTGAATGAAGATATTTGTTTAAAGTACGAATGAGGGGAATAGGTAGGTACCTTCAAATACATTATCTCTACCTAATAAGAGGATTTGACGATTTCCCTATTTTCTATTTAGGTATATGCAGCTCAATGATTTCAGTATCAAACTAAATTTACATCAAAATCCAAAAAGGGATATCTGACTTATCGTATAGATATCGTTTTGTATTCTGCCAAATCTTTGACTGGGGTGAATTTATTGTATGTGTGAGGTAAGCTGGAATAATTTTCGAAACCGTAAAGAGAATTATGAATTTGTTAGATAAATTTAATTCCCTTGGGGATTACTCAAGCATATGTCATTTTGATCGGAAAATATTTCAATTGTTAGAGAGGGGATATGATGTGTCTGGAATAATAAAATAGTGTGGGGTTTATTTATTTTCCCCACAGTAGAAATTAACACAACATCTTGTATAAATTAAACTTAGCAAAAGATAACAAATCAAGGAAATTGTTATGATTCAATGGCAGGAATGCATCACTCCCTGGGAAGCATGTTTATAAAGAATTTGTGTATTCTACTTTCCGATAAAATCAGGTCCAGCGTTGAGTTATTTCGGAGTTAGCCCTGCAATCCGAATTAACCCCGAGTTCACTTTTGACAAACGTCAAAAATCTATTAAAATTAATGAGCGACACAATGTGTTCCCACCTTAAGTTTCGATAGATAAGGCACACACATCTGTCAAAAATACTTTTTCTTTTAATGTGCCGATTATTCTGAGTTCGGGATTATTCGGGATCAAAATTGACTGAAATAGATTTTTCATGGTTAATAATGACACCCAGATGATCTTGCACTGGAAAAACTAGACCTAAGGATGTAGTTTTGAGTTAACTGCCAAATCTACAATGTCAGAAAGTTTCGTGCATTCGGTATCGATAAATATCTTCTTCGTTTAATTTGAAGCTATCTTTCAAAATGTCAATAGAAATGCTAAATGGATGGGTTCAAGTCTAAAACTGACGGAATACATGGTTTAACACAGGGTTCCGTATTGTGTCTCTCCTTTTTCCTCATTTTTCGTAATGATACTCTTTTTGAAACCTTAAATCAGCTGCCCATAAATATTTTAATAAACTTAAAGATGTCTAAATGTTCAAAGCGAAAAGCGTTGAGAGTAAATTGGAAGTTTTCGAGTTTATTACTTCTATAGAACTTGCATAAGGTTTGCCTTACTATATTACGAATTTTTAAAACTCTACATTCATTTGCAGGCTTAATTTTCGTTAAAACCTCCGGAAGTGTATTCAAAGCAACACAAAAGACATCATTAAAGTTTTAAACAAGCTACATTTAACAGTACAATAAAGTATAAAAAGTCACCACAACGAGTTCCAACCATCATCCTTTTTTTATACACGTTGCCATCAGATTTCTAGATTTTTAATTAAGATATCAGATATTTTAATATCATCTGTTGAAATATTTCATCTTCCAAAACTTGCCAAAGGTAGTATTGCAAACTTATACTTGCATGGCCTGCCCACTAAGCTTTTAAAGTAGATACCAATCTATTGAAAAGCCTTCAAATCATCTAATCAAATATTCACCTTGCTTAACTCAGAACCTTTAATCATTAGAAAAATCTCCACTTCCATTACTTAGATGGTCCACCATCACCGTCACCATCACATCATCAGTATAGGCAATTAAAATAGCGTAAAATGTTTGTCAAAATATCAATTACATCACTTAATTACAGTGTTCTCACAAACTATTGTCACACTGCTGTTTGTGTTGCATGTTCGTTCGCAAGCAGCAAGAACAACAACGTCGACCCCAACCAAAGCCACAGTTCGGGCTTCTATTTCTATGTTAAGGCCCACGGTGCACCAGTCGGTGGTGGCAAGTAACATCACGACAACTTTAAGACATATACAAATGCATTCGTCAGGTTTCTTTAAAATTGAACAGAACATAGCCCACAAAATGTACCTATGTACATATTTATGTTTGACTTGACTCACTGGTTCAATTTATTCTCCCTATTGCTATAAAAAATAAAAATAAATAAAAGACTTGAAAGATTCTTGATAATTGTTGCTTAAGAAACTTAAAAAGAGTGAGAAACCCTACCAGCAAGATAGAAAAAGTCCAAATTTAAGACATTGCTTTGATTCTATCCACAAAATCAGCATCGCCACCTTCAGGTCAAAAAAGGTAACAGAACAAAAACTACAAAACATGATAGTAGTGGAGAGTAGAGTTACATTGTGAAAATTAGAAGGCTCACACAAAACGGAAGAATCTTGGATGTGATCCACGCAATTGAAACAAATATTAGAAGACGGCCCTAAAATTACAAGCCTTCATCCGGGAAGTGCCATTCTCGCGATTTACAACGTTCCAAGCGATTCGTGCGATTCGGAAAAGAAACTGCACTAAGCTGGATGCGCGGAACGTTAAATTGGCTTGTTCGAAATATTTGTTAAATGCTTTGCTGGAACGAAAATAAGATTGTGCTTGGCTATCTAAGACTGCATCCAAAGTAGTTTCAGTGGGAGGAATGGTTTGAGTTTGTATTGTAGGTACAACGGAGCCACTTTAAAGCCACTAACCCCACTGTGAAACTTGTCCTGTGTATCGATATAAAGGCCAATATTCTTCCAGCGATCATTAATGAAATAGGTTTATGAACCTCCTAACCAACGATGGTTTGGGCCTTAAAATGCAGAGTGGTTCTAAAACTTAGTAAATCAAACACAACTAGACCTCCCCGACTATTTAAGCACTCAGAACAGAAGAACCAACCTTTATCTATCAAACCAACATAAGCTAAATGTGAACCCAAAAGATTTAAACGTTCAGGGAATCAGACACAGCGAGTCAGACACAGAGGATTTTGTATTGAAGGCATGGCTCATGGCATCATCCTTCTTTTTCGATGCCCAGAGAGAGGAGAGTTGGATGGCACTTTCTGGTTCAGTGAAAAATGTCGATTCTCGACGTTTGGCACTGCACAAATATCCATGGCTAAATGTTGGTATGGTGTGTATTCTGTCGTATAGCTCGTAGGCATGCCTTTGCTAAACCAGGTACAAAGATACAGATACAAATGTGAGTAGATAAACATTTTTCAGGTTTTTTGTTTTTTTTTGTTTTGCTCATCTCTGGGATAATTTCCACATACACGAACTCGAGTGGGTAGTGTGTGACGAGATGAGCAAGCACATAAACGAGTGAGTAAAAGGGGAATGGAAACACAAGCGGCAGGACAACGAGCAAACGATAGAGCTGAGTAATTAAATATCATTCGTTACTTCAGTTTCGCTTCTGTGTTGTATAAATATTTTATCTGATTTTTTTTTCAATATTTGTAGATGGAGGTATTTTTTGTTGTTGTTGTTTTCCTGAGATATCGTTGCTGTGTTTGTATCTATAAAGATTGTCACTGGCTTAATGCGGCTTATAGAACAGCAATGAAGCATCAAATGACACAATTCGTTGATGAATGGTCGTGTATTATTTTTTTATTATTATTTTTAATTCGCTGTCACAGATTGCCGGTAGTGATATTGTTTTTTTATTTGCCTATCTTTCTCTGGTGCTGATGTGCTGCTGTGTTGTATACAATTAATAAATAAAACGAAGGTGAATAATAATAATTAAACTATAATAATGATGTCGATGCCATTGTCATACACACACCTAATAGTTTATTCGTTAGTTGTTGTTGTTGCATTTGATAATTGTCAGTTCACGCTTTGGTTCATACAAAAGAGCGTGATGTGAAAAAAATGACACAATGGGACCGGGGGGGAAGCCATATATTGTATCTATCTAGATACAAAATAACGAACATAAGGGTATTCAGATAATTTTTTTCGCGCTATTTGTTTGTTTTAATTTTTGTAATTTTATTCTGTGCATTGTGTGCGTTTGAAGGTGGAATCATAGTGATTTGAAGCTTGTAAACAAACATTTATAGGGCTTAATAGGTTATTATTATTGTTCTCACACATAAATTAGGTTTATTATTAGGAATTTGATAAAGTATTTTTGTTTGTATCATTTTTATTGTTTTTTTTTTTTTTTTTTATTCAAGTGGAATTATCGATGAAGTGCGATATCTATTAATGACATTTTTGTTTATCTATTGCAATCAAGATAAATAAATTATGAGAGGGGATGGTTATTGTATTTCTATTTTGTTTGAGTTAGGTAAATATTTTCTTATTGATTTTTGTAAAAACACTTGGTTGCAATAGATAAATTAAAATACAATGGAGTTTTGTAAACAAAATGGGATTATCACAAATAGAAATTGTAATAATTTATTTTAAATTTTATTTGTTCGTTTTTATTATTTAGTTTATAGGCAGGTAGGTGGTAGAATTGATTGACAACAGATGTAGGGTAGTATTCTAGTTTTGTAGTTTTAGGAAGAGGATTATATTTTACAGAATCTCTAAGTTTGTTTTTTTTTACCTGTGATTCACTGTTAGACAATATATTATACAATATAGTTTGTGTAAGACTCCTATAAATTCTATTCTTATACAACATTTCTTATAGAGGTCCTATAAAAAAATAACTTCATAATGTTAAGTTGTTTTACACTTTTTAAAGAAGTCTTACCGAAGTTTAAAAAGACTATCTAGGTCTATAAACTTTCTTTAGCATCAATGTCCACTTTTTATTTCTTATTTCTTTTTATTTTTATCATTCTAAGTTTAAGTCCTTATTTTAATTTAAAAACATTTCGTAAAAACTGAAAAATACGAAAACAGTTATTTTTTCATATTTTATATTATATTCAATAAAGCTTCTTTTAAAAGTGATCAATTGAAAGCTATCTACTTTTAACAAGTACAGAAGCATAATGGAAGTTTTAACGAAGCTAAAATGTCGCTTTTACAATATCTTATCAAAAAAAAAACGTAAGACAGTAGGAAAAAATTCAAAATTCGAAAGCCGTTTATGACCGCTGAAAGAATTTGTGTTCAATGCATTAAAAACGAAACAATCAAAAACATAATAATAAAACACACACAAAATGGCAAGAGTATGTTGACTTACACAAAAGTCGCATTTATGTGTGTATATTACAAACAATGCATTAAAAATGTAATTAAAATCTCATTATTCAGCCCCTAGCTGACATTTTTAACATATTATTCATATTTATATTGTTTCCATTTTCTATGCATTAAAAATGAAATAAAGAAAAATGTAAGAAACGGCATGTTATACTTAATCTCACTATTATTCAGAAAAGTTATCACAATACCAATAAGACACGAAAAAACGGGACACGTACTATTTTTCAATTTTAATTTGACCACAACCAACGTATGAATTATGTTGTATACGCGCATACCCAACAGTCTAACTCATGCGATAATATCATAAGCAATGCATTGAAAATGACATTTAAAGTACATTTTTTCAGCTGCTGCTGGGTGCAATTTGCGACAATGTACAGTTAAAAATAAAAAAAAATATTTCAAAGTCAGAAAATTATGTAAAAATACAATATATCCGAAAAAAATGAAGAAAAAATTACAAAAATAAATGATATGAATTACAGAAATGAATATGTAAAAATGAAAATTAGAACCAAGATGTTTGTAAGGAAACAATTTACATTTTTGTCAATACATTAATTGTATATTGAAATACTTAATGTAAGGAGTTGAGCACATTTTTTTTTTATATATATAATTTCATTCGAACATTGTCTTACCATACTCAAAAAATACAAAAAATAAAAGAATCTAATTAACCATCAGCAAAATATTAACAATCCACGCTCTTGCCGAGTCAAATGCCAATATGTTTGGCATTGGAATATATTTATCAAGAACAGAAACTCATTTTATTTTGAATACTATTAGTGGTCTGTTAATCGGCTTAGTTAATTAAAAATTGAACATAAATTCAATTTCCAAATTATGTTGTTTCAATAAACATTTTATAGTATGTAAGTATCCCATTCCCCTCCACTCACATACACACGCACACAAAACGCACATAACACACTAATTCAATGGTCAACAACCATTTAATTATTCTTTAATTAATATTACCATACGCTGCGGTGGCAAAAATCCGGATTACAGTACCACTGCCTTATATATACCCATCTAAATCTAGAATTAAAAAAAAAAACTAATAAAAAAAAAAGAAAAACATAAACCTTTTAATCAGAGTTTAAATCTGTTGGGCATCATGTAATAAAATACACAAAATGGTTGAATTTTGTATTGATTTTGAAATACAAAATAAATTTCAATTTAATCTTTTAAACAACTTTATATGTATTATAATTATGTCAATAATTTATTTTAAAAATTCATATACGTATAACAACAACGGTGACGATGATGACTACGACGACGGACGACCGTGTGGCTATTAAATGTTTTAAAATTAACTTTTAGATAATAAATTAACTATACAAAGTTGGAAGAAAAAATAAAAAAAAAAAAAAATAAAAACAAACCAACAGAAGGCCATCAAACAAATTTATTCTAGTTGAAAATAAAATTCCAAGAATTTAATCGGATTCATTCATCCACATCCACACACTATTATAATACCTCCCAGCTTCCAAAGGCCGGCCGAATTGGCCTGGGTATAGTTTGAACAACTATGAAGGCGCATCTCCTCCATCATCATTGACTTGGCATGGTATTAAAAACAAAAAAAAAAAAAAAATATAAAAAAAATAAATAAATAAAAATGCCCACTGTAAATGTTTGCTTGATGGCGAGAAAGAAAATCTTCCACTTTAGCTGGGACTATACACTAAAGTCTCTTATGCCTCCCTCCCCCCCTTACCCGTGCCTCAACTCATCAACTTCATCTTTGTGGATCTGGCTCTGGCCTCCTCTTCTGTTTAGAAATACTCACAGAAGCGCCTACTTCAAAGAATCCACCATCATACGAGAAAATATCTACAATATAAGAGATACAAAAGGCAATGGCAATCCAGAAAAGATACACAGAGACTATAAATAACGAAGGCAAAACTAAGAAGGCAGAATGGATTCTGAGATACACAGTTTGTTTCTGTGTGTGTTTTTTTTTGTATTTGTTTTTTTTTTTTTAGTTCTTGTCGTGGAATAATCCTTAAGTCAATATTTGATTTTAAGTAGAATGGCAAAATAAAATTAAAAATAAAAATAAAAAAAAAAAATAAAAACAATATTGTCAGTCGTTGTCGTTTTTGCAAACGTCAGATTCTCTATGAGCGCATACAATATTAATGTTTTTTGTCAATTATGTATCCACGTATAGTATTAATGTACATACATATATGCAAAAGCATTGAAGATATACCTACTCGTTCGTAAGTCGGTCGTAATATGAGGAGGCATTTTTATTTACTTGAAGTATTGAAAGTGCCATTAGGATAATGTATCTATCACTTAGGAGCCGGAGCTGTATGTTGACTTTTGGTTGATGTGTTTGTTTGTTTGTGTTTTTCTCTTTTTTTATACATATTTTTAAATATTAACTTGAAATTCTTTTACTTATGGTTTAAAAGAAAGTTTAAGTGAACAATTTCATTAGAATTTGTGTATTTCTTCTTAAACTAAGAAATGTGTAACACAAAAAAAAACCTTTTTTTCAATCGAGATGTTTTTAATTTATGGTTTTATTTATACAAACTTTTTACAAAAATGATATTTTCTTACATAAAAAAAACATTTTGAAAAAAAAAAATAAAAAAAAATATTTGTTTTTAAATTTTTTTTTAATTATTTAAACAAGGCAAAACTCAATTTCGTCCATTATCAAAATAAAGAAGAATTACTAATAGAAATCCTCGTTGACTTTCATACATATTTGCACGGATTGATTTCAATAAATTTTTGATAGTTTTTTTGATGAGTGAAAATAGAAATTAAAATACTTCTTTTAATCCAATTAAATTTGACAGTCAACTTTCTGACACTATTCTTTTCCTGCTCTGTGCTAGAAAAAAATAGATAAAAGCAGGTATCACTGATCCCTATAAGTTATAAATACGAAAACCAAATAATTTGACAGGTATACGGGTAATTATATAGATTAATTTTACTAATGTTCCTGTAAATACTACTGTTATACACAAACTGTCAATCACTGATCTCTTTAAGTACAACTCAATATTAGATTTCCTACAAAGTATAACAGTTTTCTTAAATCCCATTGATGCAGACATTTAGGTGTACGCACGTAATATCTTATCTCATCTATGTATATAAAATATAAGAGGAAGAGAGATTTGTTAAACTGTTATACAAAAAATTGTACGAGTGTAGATAGATTGATTATAACATTTCTTCAATTTAAGTCAACATTTTGATGTGAACCATCTTTCCAGTAAGTTCAGTGCTCAAGTTATGCCAATATATAAGTATAAGGTATAAGTGTTTTAGCATAAACAAGCACGAAGCAATCAATGGGCGTTGCGCTTCTCGAAACAAATAAATGGTAACGTAGTTAAACTACAATCGTTGGTGGCGCCTAAAGATCTTTGACATGCTGGGCTCCATTGAGAGTACTAAAATACTTCTGTTATACGCCCAATGTCACTACCTTATTTCATTACAAATATAACAGAACTAGAATACATAATCAAAGTATAATACACATTCCCTGAAATGGTTGTTTTTTTTTGTTGAATTGAATTCCCACATTAAAATTGCCACAATTCTGTGGTTAACTTAAAAACAAAATTAATTCTTTATTATATCCCACAAACAAATAAATATAGAGCGGGCAACGTTTTCCTGAACCATCACACCGCACCGCACCGCACCGCACCGCACCGCACCGCTCCGCACGGCACATCGAGTGTGTGCCGCGTGTTGCAAATTAGTTGTCAACATAAATTTGCTATAAATTTTAATAAAAGGCGTTCAAGGGGAGGATCGAATAAATAGACCCAGGGTATATAGGTAGCGGTGCGGTAAGCTCTCTGTAATTTGCTTTCATGCGTCACACTTCAAAAGGTAGATACATTTTATTTCTATCTATACAATGTATACCTACAACTCGTAGAGATACCTCCACTTTAATGATAAATAAATTATTTAAATTTTCACACGTTTTGTCTGTATATTGCTAAGGTATAGTTGATGGGAGGGGGATGGGAGCACAGTGCAGAGGTAGGTATAGAAAAAAAAAAAATAATCCAAATGAACCAGTGAATCTTTTTAAATATTCATCACTCGACAGCCCCAAGCAGCAAGGCAGCAAGCTGAGAAGGCAAAATAAAAATTCTTCCATCTATCTATCTATATACGTTTTTGTATATCTTTACGATGTTGAAACAAGTTCGCACCTTATAAATTTTTAAATGGCTTTTGTGTGGGCGTTGTGTAGTGTAGACAACAGTAACAATAACAACAACAAAAAAGTATTAAATTAAAATGATATAGGTATTGGCATTCAAGAAATTCGACATTCACAAAAGCTGTTCCATTAATCGATCATTTGTTAATGGATTGATTGAATATGGATACTTTGTTGTGATCAAGTTTTTAAGAAAGTTTAGATACGCATATTTGTATAACTGGGATGAAAGTTTTTGGCCTAAGGTTTGAAATTAGCAGGTGTTTTGCCAAAGAAATACATAGTTGACGTATTTGTAAGTCCATAACTTTTTAGGGCTAATGGAGCCAACGGTTATTTTAGAGAATAAAAATTCTTCAACAAATAACTTGGACACTTAAAGTTCTAGTTTTCAAGATCGCACTTTTTTTTCATCTTCGTGAGAAAATTAGCAGTTTTGGTGAACCTCGCGCAGCAAACTTTTTCAAGAACGCAGTGTTTAAGTGTTATTTTTTTTTGATAATGACACGCTGATGTGGTTGCAACCTTCTTTTATCTACTTCAGGGGAAGTAAAGCAATAGCTGATGCATTGGTTGAAGATAAAATGTGAAGCGAATCTTTGATGCGTGTGGAAGCAGTAGAACGTATGTAGTTTAAGATATCATCTCGTTTTTTTTTCGGTTTTCCCGTTGAAATTGCTGATAATGTATGGAATCTGCTTCAGATCACACAGCTGTTGCCTATCAACTGACTCACTTGCTGAGTTGCTGTCATCGGAACCCATTTCGTCCATTTTTGTTGCAGCGTCTGCTGAATAGATCTTAAAACTTTGTCCAAATACAGCAGATCTGGAGTAGCCGGATCATAGTCTGACGAAGTCTTGCTATTGCTAAAAGTGTGCATTTTTTGTTACCGTGAGGTTTATATAAAATACTGGTATGTTCATAAGCCACCAACATTAACATATTTGTTCATATTTGATCACCACCCCTGCTGGTGATCAAGTCACAAAAGGTAAAGATATTTGGCTCTAGCGGCATTTTTGACAATTAGACAAAGATTCTGCTAGATAAGCAGGTATTACTAGGGCCCTTCGTGGCGCTAAGACACGACAAGCAAAAACTCTAGAAGATCAGTTGGTATCACTAAAAAAAGGTCTGGAAGATCTCGAGATATTGCAAAATCGCTATTACACCAGCAGGTAGGTATATTTAAGACGCTTGCAAGTGGAAGTCAAAACTAATGAAGCTAAGGTCCTAGTGACGTTTGAGGTAAACAGACAAAGACTCTGATATAAGCTGGTATTATTAAGGACTTTCGTGAGGAGTGTCAAATGTGTTTATTGTTGTTTTCTGTTTTATCTTGCTCTGACGTTTCCCACGGAACTTTTCTTTTCTGTACCCTGTTCTAGTCTAATAATTGCCTTAATGAATAGAGCTAAATGATAAAGGAATTTTTATTGAGTGGAAAAAATAAAGTAGATGTCACGACGACAAGTGAAAAGGTTGTCAAGTTATGTTATTGGACCATTTCCATTGAAAGCAACTTCAAACAAATTAATTAGACCCACTTACCTACGACGTTGGCTGTCAAACCTAGAATCATGTCATAAAACCTATTAAAGACAAAAAAAAAAAACAAGAATCACAAAATCAGAACTAAATGCTCGCCTCGCCAAACTTAAAACCAACTAACACAGATATTTGATTAATTAATGTCAAATTAGTGGCAGATTTATTTTATTCAATCCATTCTCCCTCCTCTTATCTCCTTCCTTCTCTCTCTCTCTCTCTCTCCTGTTTCCGTTGATATAGTTTTGTGAATTCAAACTAGCAGCGATGAGATTTAAATTTGCTCAAGGCACATTTCTCAAAACTCACAAACCGCAAAAGCAGTCGTCCACATAAAAATGTGTATCTTTTTACCCCTGTCATCTTGTGCTTCTTGTCGCAGTCTTTGCATTGGCAATTATTTTATTCAACGAACGGTGAAAATGTAGAATTAAAATAAAATAAAAAAAAAAAAAACATAAAACAAACACACCAAGATTTCCATAAATGCAAAAGCAGCATAGCAGCTGAATGTGGTAATTAATTTGCACTTTTGATTGAATGGAATGCATTTAGTCAGCCAGAGAGATAGTGCTAGCAGTCGTCAGCACCACCATCAACAGCAGCAACAGCAGCACACTTGTTACAGAGTTCATTGTATGCATACCAAGTATGGTATTTATACAACAAGCTTTGGATACGAAGAAGTAAAAAAAAAAATAAATAATCATGACAACCAGTCAACCTCATTAAGTTGGTGTGCAAAAAAATTGATATGTGTAGTCTGCGTTAGTACATTTTTATTCATTCCCAACCAACCCACCACAAAAAGTAGTGCGTTTGCATTCAACTTGTATATCTACACGGCGAGGCGAGTATCATCAAGACGACAAACTTGAGAAACAGAGCATAAAAATGATCAGTCAAAGTGGTGCTTAATTTGTGCACTCGGTATACAGATAGATAGGTAGATCCACTTTTTTTTCTTTTTTATGCGTGGAAAAAAGATACATAAATGGTTTTGAACCATAAAATGTTTTTTTTTTTATTTTTTGGTTTGTTTGTTTGTTGTTCAGTCAATCATGCGGCAATTGATTGATTTTGTATTTTTTTTTATTTCTTTTCCTTCACAAGATATTCAATTCTCGTATCTATCTGCCATAAGAAGTATAAAACTCCTCGTTTGGATCTATTGGATGGAAAAGATACTTTTTCATCTGGTTTAACTGGTTGATGGCTCTTTTGTGAATTCATTCGTTGTCAGAAGATTCATTTTTCTGCTTTTTTGTTGTTGTTGTGTGAAATAAAATCCTTTCTAAGCTTAAAATATTGACGAAAGGTGTGGCATGGTAGATGCATATAATTATAAATGGACACTCAGTGTACCTACTTTAAGACCAAGCCGTCATTATCATCAAGTTGAAAGCCGATGTTTTAATAAGAGAATGACATAATGGTATGATGTACACACAGTTCAACTTCGCTAATTCGAATGTTTGGTAAATTGGGATCCAAACGCTTTGGATTCCACAAATAACAACTAGCGCCATCTTTTGTAAAACTTATGTATATTATGTCAGTATTGTGGTTGGAATTAGTTGCAACATTTCAATTGAATAAATCATGTCTCTATTCTTCGGTAATAAATAATTTAGCTCAATTCAGCTTACGGTTCTAATGTGCTGAATTAAGTGCAAGGTCAAGTAAAGTTTGACATTTGGACATACATAAGGCGAATTAATATTGGTTCAAGCAGTATTTTTGAAGAAAATCAGCTGCTGTTCAGAATTTTCTCTGAATTCTCCAATGTTTCGATATTTTTCCGATCAAAAGATTTTTGATACCATCGATTCACTTTTTCAATGTGCCCTTACTGGCTGCGAGGTTTTACTGTAGTATACTTAATTTTCAATGTAAAACGCGCATAACGAAGGAAGAGAAACATGAAGGACAGGAAATTTATATCATTTTTCTGTTTTCTTTTTTTTTTATTACCCTATTTCTCTCTGTCTCTTTTTTTCTCTGTCTATCATATTTTTGCTGCTGCTGCTTTTGGCTGACTTATCGTTAAAATGATTTACGAGCTGATTTTGTTGGGTGCGGCGTAATATTTTACTATAGGTATACTATACGTGCAAAAAATATAGGAAATGTTTCATGACCTATTCATGATGGTTCTTTTGTTTGCGTTTTAAGGAGGAAGTCGTAATGCAGTATAGAAGAGGTGATGGTCGTGTTATGTTTGTAGAAAAAGTATTAGCAATACCTACCTACTTTGTTGAGTGAAATATAAATTATTTTTTTTGTTAGATTCTTATGGCGTAGTGGAGAATTAAGAATTTTTGAGTTGTTTTTGAACCAAAAATTTCCAAAGGAGAACCATTTTGAACGATTTTTGGGGCCTATAACACAAAAATAAAAGTACAAGTGAAATCTTACAAGTTTCCATACAAAATTGAGCGATTTCACTTGTAATACAAGTACTTGTAGTTTTGTGTTATAGGCTCCTGTTCATTTGGGATCATTTTTTCAGTGATAATTTATTTTCGTAAGATGATGCTTAAAACCTAGCGTAGGTCTTTTCCTCAATCATAACAAGTAACATCATCCAACTTGGTATCTAGCTAGCTGCTTCAAGTTAAGTGCATAAAGAGATCAGGGCTTGTTCCGCTTCCGCTCCGTTGTATATCGTGGTTTGATTTGAAAGGCTTATCGAGCGATCTTCATTAGATCTACGTGTCCTACCCTTTTCAGCTTTTTGATTAGGTCAACATCGCTGTACAGTTCGAAGACTTTGTTGAATCATTACCTTCACCGATCCGCAACTGAACTACAACAAACAGTTGGATTTCCACTTGATCTTGACAATGCCTATGCTTCTGGCTCACACAATACGAGTGAGAAGCATTCTAGCTGTCTCCCCGGAACGTTCGAAAATCCAGATTACTGGCAGAATGACTGGAGGCCGCTATAGGTCCGCTTATGAATATTGACTTTTGGGAATCGAGTTTCTGATAATCAATCGGTGTTAGTTGATTTTCAAGCAAGGCGGTAATAGGGACTTCAACTCTTGGCATGGTACTAAGCACATTGCTCTGGAGACTTGTTTCTGTTTTACTTCGACCCTTATTCTATATTTATGTCCCTTACTGACCCTTAGACATTAAAAAAAAAAAAAAAACCAAAATATAAACCCACATAATTAAAATGCCTACCTTATTCAAATTGATACTAATTATTCAAAGTTCATTATTTTTTAAAGTACAAACTGCGCTATGATACCCCTCACTACCCTACCTTGATAATAAAATATTAATTCCTTGCTGAAAGGTTTTAAAACCACATTATACTTTTTTTGTGATACCTACATACTTTACCTATCTAATTTCAAATATATGTATGTAGAGATAAGCCGCTAAACGGATCAAAGGTATCATGTTCTAATTAACCAAACGATTAAACTTTAATAACTACAACACATTAAACACACATATAAAAAAGTATTCTCATTCTGTCCCAATGAAAACAAAAAAAAAAAAACAGAAAAAACGCCTCAAGTTAACAAACAAACAAAAAAAAAGGTTAAAAATAATTTTTGAAATTGAATTTCACCTGTAACAGCAAAAAAATTAATTTAGTTTCGTACCTACTTCGTAGTATTTGTGTAAATGTATCTAACACCTGCATGATGTGGTGTCATAATTAATTCAGTGCTACATTTCAACCGAGTTAACTTTTAACTATAAATTCCACATTCACAAAAGCTGCTCTAGTATCTCTGGGCTAATAAGACTCTAGTACATTTTTTTTGTATCTACTACTGCGTCATCAAATTCACATAAAATGTACGCACGAAATACTTAACGAGACGTTAGGCTAGCTAATTTCATTCATTTAACGAATTGACGCACATACCTACTCGAGTGTATACCCGTATTGCAAACCAAAAAGGAAGTAGGCATATGTACTTACTACGCCGCATGTGGTATATGTGTATGCATGCATGTATATTGAGATATATGCCTACATGTCAGTACAAATAAACAAACATACAATATAGATAGAAAAATATTTTACGACTTACGATTACGAACTGGTATATACGAACGAATCGAGGTATCGCATATCGTGTACGGGTACGGATACAGTGTACATTTTTGTGCACAGAGTAGAGTGAGTGGCACACCACCCTTCTTCTTCTTCCATTTTGTGCGATGGAATTTCATTTCAATCGCTTAACGCTCTCATAAGCGTTTTTACGCTTCATAAATCAAATAAATGACAGGCGCGCGCAAAGAAGTCAGAAAATGCAGAGAAAAAGTAAAATAAGTTGAGAAAAAGAAACAATTTCACCACGCCAACAAGAAACATGAGTTGAGTGTGTAAAGTGTTTAACCGCGCGACCATGGTAGCGGATGAAGAATTGGAAGGGGCAGGAAATGTGTTAAGGAAACCATTTTATGTCAATATTTACTTTTGCATTAATAATAATGTAGTATAGGTACTTTTATTTTGTTTCCCTTGTCGCAAGGAATATGTCTACATATAGATACGACTACCCACCGCCAGAGTGTATTCAGAGGAAAAGTTACACATTCAGAGTCCCCGCACTACCAGTCAGAAGGTAAATCAAATAAGAAAACAAAAACATTTTATCAAGAAGTGTGGATACTTTTATTTATATAATTTTTTTTCTTCGTAAATATATAAAAGATTCATTAAATATTTATTTATATTTTTCTATTTGACTTGATGTTTGCGGTGTTTTTCTTTGTATGTTTGCGTTTTTTTTTTTCAATTGTTCTTTATAAATTCATATTTATTAATGGCCAATCGGACAGATGATAAAATAGACCGTAATAAAAATTAATCATTAATGTTTGTTTGTCAAGACAAATTGGATCATTAAAATAAAGCCTTGCGTGAATAAATTCAAGGTTGGTTAACTTACACACGACACGGTTTACTTGGTTAGATTCACACAAATATTTTATTTTGACTTTAGAGGGATAACCAAATTTCAGAGTAGGTCGTAGTAGGCGTACTTAACCGAACGAAGACAAACAGTTCAATAGACGTGTTTCGTTTAATCTTCGTCAAGTTTAACTTTAGCGTTCTTTCAACAAAACACAAACTTTATCTTGGGAGTACAACTGTAATAAATAAAACGTAAAATTCAATAGACGTATTCATGATTGAGTTTTTGTTGAGTTTTATGTAGCCTTCGTTAAGTTCTTTTTGAAGTAATATCCCTTCTGCCTTAAAGGTAGGACTAGAATTAACCAAACGCAACGTTAAGTTCAAAAGTCTTTTTCATAATTGAATTTTTGTTACGTTCCATATAGTTTCGTTAAGTAATATTTTAAGGGTAGAACAATTATTCGACACATTCATAATTGAATGATTGTTGTGTAGGCTTCGTTAACTTTTACTTTCGAAGAGGAAAAACGCTCTCAAACGTAAAGTTAGAGCAATAATTATAAGCCACATTAAAAATTCTTCCTTAAGTTTTTTTCGAAGCTTCGGAAGCATAGTCACCGATAATGAAAAAATGTATTATTTTTACCTCCCATTGATTAACTAGAAGTGCCAGTTGCTTAAGTTGCATTTCGTTTTTTTACTGTGTTGGGCGCCATTTAATCCAACATGAAACACGTTTGCTTTTGTTTTTTTGCTAAAATGTTATTAATAGGCTGACATATAACTGTCAAAAAAAAGATCAAAAAGATCACATTGGTAATACATAGTAATGAATATGATCGTGTTTTTTTTTTTTAAGCGTGACCCTATATAATTTTCTAAGGAAAGAATTTATATATGATGAAACAAGTGCCTTCAATTGGAATTGAATCTATTTTTGCGAATCTATTTGTTTTAGTTGTACGTATATTGTTTTATTTTATCAAGAGCTACAATCAACATTATCAACAAGCCTCTTACAAATTTAACCATAAAGGTCTTACCAACTCAAAACTAATCTTTTCGATCTTATTTCTTGGAATTTTCGGAGTGAAAATACCTACATGAGACTAAAAACAAATAAATAAAAAAACTATAAAACTCCACCCAAAATACCATATTTTTATTTTAAATTATTTCTTCATAAATTTTATGTTAAATGTGATGTCATTCTAAAAAAAAACTTAAATAAAAAAAAAAAGATATAAAAATATTTGTATTCTCTCGTCTACCATTTGTCATAACATTTAGATTGTGATGTCTCCCAGCCTTGGTCCTGCCTTATTTTTTACAAAACAAAAATCGGCTTAAATGTGACATAAATGTTATGTTTATTTTGAGATAAAGACTATGACTGCATCATAAATCTATACCGACACACGATTCGAATTAAAAAAAAAAAAATGGGGATTTTTGTTTTACCCGAAACAAAATAATGAGATAATTATGTTAATTTTCTTTTTCTTTTTTTCTGTTTAAATTAAGACAGAACCAAATCGAATTGGGCCATTAATTTTTTTTTTTAAACAAATACAAATTTTCGCGTGGGCCTAAATAGTTTTTTTTTTTTTTTTTTTTGTTTTTTGAAAGCATGGTTTTTAATGACCCGAACGACTGACTGGTTAAAAATAAATTCCTATGACTTAACGATTGCTATTAAATTTGGATATTTATTGAATTGTAAGAAAATATTTTTCATTAAGGTGCAACCACACATTGGGTTTTATGTTTTTTTTTATTATGATGATATCAAATTTCTAGTTGGGGGCTAATCTATAAGTTATAAATTTTATTTCCATGTGGATCGGTCTTGTCTGGGTTGTAAATGGTTTGGAAATGCATTAAAAGACTTGAATTGAAGAACTATGTAGAAATAAAATCTATTTATGATAGGTCCCATACTGGAAGTTGCTGGTGAACAGCAATTATATTGGACATAAATTTAAAGCTTCCGTAAGAAGAACGCTTACCAGTATGTCTGGAAGGAGAATTTTATGGGATTTTAATTATTAATTTGATGAATAAATTCTACTAATCATGCACTCCTACGTTGAATTCTAAAAATATAAAAGCATTCGTGACTGCAGAAATAACTAAGCCTGAACTTCAGGTGCAACAACAGTGAATCATTAACCGTGTCAGAACAGACATTATTATAATTTTTGCTGTCATCAATGTAATTGCCTGATTGTTTTTTAAAGATTAAGTTACAATGTATTTATTTAATCAAGTTTTTTTTTTTAATGCACTTGCTTAAAACTCTAGGTTTTGTGGCCCTTTATTGGGTACCATGAGTATATGTAGGTATTCATAAGTTAAAAGTCAGGTCCAAAATTCACAAAACAAGATGCTTTCATAATTTATTAAGGGAATTTTCATTCATTAACATATTTATAAAAAACATCAGTTTTACGTTGGGCGCCACTTAAAAAAAATATTTTTTTTTCTCAATGAAATATGGAAGTTCTATTCTTCATAATTTGATTTTTATTTAATTCGTGCCCACTTCCAAAATTAACACTGAATGATGAATGCATAGCTATAAATAATATTGAAAAATAATAATTCCTGGCAATACTGCGTGCATGGAAACATTGACAACCAGAAGATGGAAGATACACACAACGAATACCTACCTACTTTTTAGATTTTCATTTTTCTTTTTTTTTTTTGCTGTAGAAATATTTTTTGCACAGTTCCAAGGGAGTTCGCATGACAGACATGAACTCTGGAAATGGAATTGTTTCCGCTTTTTTAACTTGCGGTTTTCTATGCTTCGTGTATCTCATAGATACGAAATAGACAATAAAAAAAGAAAAAAAAGTAACAATCCAAACAACATGAAGATGAAGATACAAATAATATTTCTAATCGATATTCTACCTACCGTCTGTTTGTTGTTGCTGTTTATCTTTTTCATTTTATGATTATCTTCTTAACGATTTATGTTATAGCCTGATCAATTTAGATTTTATATTTAAGTTGTTGTTTTTTCCATGGAGTGGATTTATCTTTTAGAAACACAAAATTAGAGGTTAAAGAAATCAAATTAAATTGCTTTTTATTTTATTTGAAGAGACTGAGGTTGGATTTGTTTTTTTTTTTTTTTTTTTTTCATTTAATGATTCTCTGTTGCCACAGAAGGAAAATGACAGCAATTATTTTATTGTTACGACTGTTTGACTAAAAAGCTTAAAAGAACTTGCTGAGAGCTAACAATATTATATATCCCATCGTAAATGATAACGATGATGATATGGAAATAGAAATGGAAATGAGAAAATTGTACGGCAGTGGCGGCGAAGGCGGTTTGTTGCTGTTTTATTCGAAGTGTGTACTTGGAATTTTAAGGGTGGATATTGTCATAAAAGCCCAACTTCAAAACATCGAGCATAGAGATGGAGGGCGTGTATGTAAATGTGTGTTGGTTGTTAAATGAGAAAATGTTCATTGTGTTTGCATTAAAAGTAAAATAATTCTATGCGCTACTTAGTGTCACATAATGGCTGTGATTAAGCTCAAGTTTCTGTTTTTTGAAAAAAAAAAACACCCACATAGTTGATTGTACAACAAAGAGTACACCAAAACAACCTACGTCAGAAATGAAGGAACTCTATTAAAAAGGCTAATGTTTGTCATTAGACGTGATTTTCATTTTAAATAGAGGTTTCAATTTCACATGGAAATGGAGTTGGAAGTTTTTTTTTGTAATTTTCATTTGACATTTTTTTGAGAAAGTGACATGGGTAATAACAGTAGAATGTACAAAATTAAAACTCATTTGTTTGACATTTATAAAATGGTGTGGCATTTGATGGTGAAGACGATGATAATGATGATGACGTCTTGACAATACAAAGAAAATTTCTTTAAGTCTTTTGTTAATGGTGTTTTGAGACGATTGAGAAAGCATAATGACTTCATATTATTTTATATTCGTGTTACGTGTATAATAGACTCATTTTAAATGATTTAAGAAAGTCAAAGGAGGAATGAAACAGTAAGAGTTCTAGGTCGCAATTTCAAGTTGGTTGCAAATTTAGCAAGATGTCGATAATGTCGTGCGTTTAGCTCAATAATTGATGTTTTAGTTATGCTCCTTAACTTTGAGGCAGCTGCGATTTCACGTTTATGTTACCATAATGACAATATCGAATAAGAACACAACATAAGAGAAATAGCAGTTACTTTGATTTTATTAATTTTGTTTGTTTATGTTGGGCACCATTTAAACAAAAAAAGTTTTTTTTCTTGGCTAAGTTTTCTACTAATTGGACTAAGGAACTGACTAAAAAACCTGCTTAAATTTGTTTTTCCTAAGTAAAATTTTCAATGAAACCCACAGATATCTATCCGACTCACTTAAAGTTCACAAGTTGTATTCGAGCATAAGAATGCTCTTACACTCGTAAAGCTTTATTGATACTATAGAATTTCATAAAAATACCATTTGGTTTGGTTTTATTAAGATTTTACTTATTTTATTTTGCTTGCGCCATTTCACAAAATAAACATTAAATGAATTTTTTTTGCTTAAATCCATCAAATTTGTCAATCTTTATGGACTATACTCGAACAGTAAGATGTGTTTGAACATTTATAATGAGCTAAAGGCAATAAATTGAGTCCTTTTAACCTTAGAGAAATACTCGTTTGTTTGGTGTGATTAAGATTTTGTTTGTACGTTGGGCGCCACGTAAAAAAGGGAAACTACTCAAGTTTTTTTTAGTGTTTCTTCTAATCTTAGATAATATTTTTACCTAAGACCGATCCATATTATAATGAAGAAAATAGCTAGGTTTTTTAGACTGATGATTTCAATGATGTTTGCTATTAGAAAAAAAAAACTTTATTTCTTTCTAACATTTTTATGCTCAATTAATTCTCATAAAAATATTATTGAAATATCGTTTTTTAGTTAAAAGAGACATCAGAATGCTTTGTTCAATTGAGATTTAATTTAACGTTGGGCTACATTTTAAACAAATGCTTATATTCGATTCAAACTTTGAATTCAATTGATTAGATTACATTTTGTATCTTTCGTGATAAACCTGCTTATTTTTCCACATAGATTTTGAATTTTGGGCGCCATTTACAGCAAAAATTAATACATCTTCATTCTTTTTTCTGTTTACTACTGGAAACCTTTTACTTCTTATATGATCAATTCCTTCTTACGAATTTAGGAGAAATACTTATTTCTTGAATTTATACCTAGATATATATTTGTTCTGCGTTGGGCGCCACGTAAAAAAAACATATTTTTTTTCTTAAGTCCTAGTTATGCGTGCAAGAACATTATTGGTCTTATTTCATTGATTCTTGCTGAGGCACAACACCGTATTTACAATGCTGTGCGCCATTTAACAAAAAAGCAACGTATTTTTTGTTTCTTTTGGTTTAAACTGGGCATAAAATATGTAGAAATTCTTCATCAAAGAATTTTTAACTCTAATTTAACTCTTTCTGAAGCCCAGGACCCATTTATAACTTCAAAAGCATACGTATCAATATCCACAAAGTTTGCAATCAACGAATTCATGTGAAATAAGAGTACAAATAGGTAAATGGAAAATATTAAGATCAAATTGAAACATATGATTCAGTATTAAAAATTCATGCAGAATGGGTCGTTCCCTTATTACAGTACTCATCACTCTTATATATAATCCTTTATTTATGTTCCGAACTTCTGGGTAACAAAAGTCCCAAATTAAATACAAACAGAATCTGTAAGGTGAGTAATGTACATTTTGGTTCAACACTTCTAATACCTAAAATACCATTCAAACATTTATAACATCACTTCTGAATTATTTATTATTATTTATTTTCCCCGACTGGCAATACCCTATCGGCAATCCTATCCTCCAGTAAAAAATAAAAACTTCCATAACAAAAGAAGTTTCCTTCTCTGGTGTGTCTTTTGGGAAATTGACGACAAAATAATAGCAAGCGATTGCAAATGCCGAATCGAGCAAGCAAGAGCTGAAGGAATATGCCACCGCTGTGAAAACTAAAGCCCTCCGACAAACACACTTTAGAGGAGCGCTGCATAGAGATAGCTCCCATTGGTTCCAAACAATCACCCTCTCGTCGCAGTCGTCCTCGGTCGTCGTAGTTCGTAGATACAGATAGAAAGATAAATACACTTTCATTCACTTACTCACTCAATATTCTATAGACGCAAGGGGGGAAGGCTGTGCCGAAAGCGGAAAGACAAACCCAACCAGCAAGTAGCACCATAGAGCATAGATAGAAGTGGATTTCAATTCATAGCTCTCCTATATCGCTGCCAAAAGCAATTTGTAGTTTGTTCTTTGTACACATGCGTTTGCGAACGAAAAATACTCTTTAGATGTGTCTGTGAGTATCTATGGGTTTTTCTGTGTAATGACAATGTGTATTTGTGAAAATAGCAGGATTGGATTTCCTTTCCTGATGTGTATATAATGCTGCTGCTGCTGCTGCTGCTGCTGGGGTCGATTTAAACCTTCTCTGCCACAGATGATATGGGATGATGGGCGAGAGATGGGAGGGACAGGCAGGCTTTGTGTGTGTGTGTGTGTGTGCGCATAGAGTGCGGTTAAAATTCAATTGAAAATTACAACTTGTAATGCTTGATATTGAAAATGTACAACGAATTTATCTATCTATCTATCTATTTGTCTACATAATTCGGTTCGGATTGTGCTGTGGATTTTCATCCAAAAAAACCACATAGGGGATGACTCTATGGTCTATGGAACTGTGCACATGGTTTTACTTCGAATAGTTAAAATGCCGCACACTGTAATGATGACAAATAGTAATTAATTGAAGTGTAATTATATTTTCTGGCAGGCAGCAGAGAGACAAAGAGAAAGAGGGAAAAATACGTAGAGAGACTTTGCATTTTCGGAAAAACAGAGTTTTCACTACATCACCTGAAAATGGAAGAGCAGAGTTGCTATTTGTTTGGATTACTATGTACTTTACACTTCATTATCTTGCTTATTAAGCTTAACACATATTCACACCCAAACATATATACACAAATTCAACGAAATAGGTTAACAGTATAATCGGAAATCGGAAGGTGTGACTTGTTATTATGAGCTAGATTGATATCAATATGTTTGTTTTTCGATGAAGATATTATTCTGATGGTATCTCTACCTACCATACATATGCATAATATAATATATTTTTATTGGCTTTCAAAGTTTTGATAGGGGTAATTTTATTCTATCGAAATTGGATTTTGATTTCGGGGTATTCACAAGGGTTTTGAATCTATTAGCTCAAGTTAGGTCAACGAAATGCGAAGAGATAAGTTTATTTTTTTTAATTAATAGAAATGTTTATCATGTTTTAAAGAATAGACTGACAGAACAATTGACAGTAGAACTAATCACTCATGTTTGTTTCTCAAATTTTTAATAAATTTCGCAAGACTTAGATACCCAGTTTATGCACTTCCTTCTATTTTCTTAAAAAAATACAGCCATTAACCGAAATCGAACAAACATTCATGTTTTGATTTTAAAAAAGTTTCATAAGGCGTAGAAATCCAGGTGGATGAATTTTTGTTCATCGTGCTTAAGTGGCGCCCGGGAAAGGATCATACTACGTTAAAAAGAAAACCCATTTGTGCATCTTTTGCTTCTTAAAATAATGGTCCTCATTCGATTGTTCAAAGCTGTTGAGATCCATTTCATTTCATATTTCTTAACTGGCGCCCGGGAAAGATTTATACGGCCATAAAATTGTTTGTGTTGTATGCCTTCAGTGCTCAGTTTATGCGCTTTCTGCGCATCACTTGTTTAAAATGATGTGCTGCACATTTTTGTATTAGCGATGTTTTTCAACTTTGCATTAATTTGTTTGAACACTTTTGCTTCGTGCATCCGAACAGCGCATAGCTCAAATTTTTATAGATCTGGATGCGGCTTAAGAAACTGGACAAATTCAAGTTTCGTTATAAACAAATATTTTTTAAGAGTAAGATTATTCTAGAAAGGATTTGATAAGTCTTGTATCAACTCGGTCAGTTGAGTTGTTTGATAAAAGTTTCTCAACCAATTAATAATCAAAGCCAGACTGTCACAATATCCAAATAAACTCCCAACATCATTTATAAAAATGCAATTAAATTGGATTTAAAAATTCCATTGATTTTTTTCTATGTAGGTATAAGTGGCGCCCAACGGAAAAAAAATAAATTGTAAAAAATTGTCATTTCTCTTTGAATAACTATATTTCTTAAGAGATATTCTACATCACAAAATGTCATCTATTAATAAATTAAACTTTATCACAAGAATTGCAAATACCACCCAAAAACATATTTATATGGAAAAAACAGAAGAAGAAAAAAAAAAACAATAAATAAATCAAAAACAAAAGCCGCAATCTAATCTTTTATTGTAGCAATATACATTCATCACTCTTTTGACAGCAAATTTTTCTCCACTAGAAATAGACAAAAAAATACAGTAAAAAAGTATATACTTATATCGATGGCATGGAATCTATAACCTAAAATTCTATACATACTGTATCTATTTTCTAGACCAATAAATGATGAACCATTATGCTGATTACTTATAAAGATATATATTTATCGTTCCAATTGAAAAACAAAAATGTAAAAGTAAAAATAAAATAAAAACAAAATTTATTGAAATGAGAGAATGAGTTAAGAAAAAAAAACTCAAAGTATGTAATAAAAGAAAATAATGAACACGAAAATTCCAATTCAACATGAAAAAAAAAATCACAGTAGGAATTGAATTGAAGAACCCCATAATAGATACAAGATGCGGTATTCATATACAATAAAAAAATATGTTCTTTTGTTAATTTTCTTGTCTGTTTTTTTTTTTTTTTTTTTTTTTTTTTGTAATGGAGCTAAAACGGAGAACAATGATATGGTAAAGTGTGGGAAGAGAAAAGAGATTCTCATTTTCTGTGTTAGTCTTTTTTTTTTGCGTTGGGGGTGACCAGAGTAGGATTTTATAACATTTTTAATGTAATGTAATGTAAGCCCTAAGATATTTCTTTTTGTAATTTTTTGTTTGTTTAAATTAATTAAACGGTTTTATTTACAAACACTTGAAATCACCCTAGTGGTATTCTTAGTCTACAGTACGCTCTTCATAAAGTTGAGTATTTAATCATTTCAAACTAGTTCTGATAAGTCAACGAAACACTTATTAAGATTTTAATCCAACTTTAAGGTCTACTTATGTACACTTTTGTTGATTTATTTTTTGTTTAAATAGATTTGTTATCATGTACACTAAGTAATGAAATTCCCCTTAGTGCTTGAGGACTAGTGAAATTTAAATCAAAATAATCAATAGCCGCAAAATGTCTTAAACGATAATCTAAATTGACTTTTTGAGATAGGACTTTGATATATTTTGATTACTAACATTTACAGGATCTCACTCAAATTTTTTTCAATACGCAAGGAATTACTAAATTCTAAAAGAAAAATTATTTATATAACTTGATTTTCACTTCTATTTCATTTCTGCGTTGGGCGCATTCAAAAAATATTCAATTCAATTATGTATTGGTTTAGCTTCTAATGAAAATTCTTTTTGATTTTCGAAATTTTATACATGACCGGTTTCCAAATTTAAAGAAATATCCATTTTCCTGGATTTAAGAGCTTTTTTAAAATTGTTGGCTACCACTTCAAAAAAAAAATATATGTGTATTCAATTTTTTTCTGGCAAAATCTTATTTACTTGTGGAACTTTAATTCAAGACAAATTTCGCAATTATTTAATTTTCTTTTGAATTTGTGTTCTTCGTTGGGCGCCATTTAAGGAGAGAATTCAAATACTTCTTTTAATTTTAAATAAAAGTTTAGTTTCTAGTGAAAATATTTTTACTTGTGGCATTGCAATTCAAGGCATATTTGTTTGATTAAGAAAATACCTATAATTCTTTATATTGACTTGAACTCGTTTTCTTCGCCATTTAAGGAAACATCAAATATTCGTTTTACTGTGGTCAATTTTTTTATTACTTACTCTTTGGAGTTTTGAATATAATGAGATTTTTTTTTAATTCAAAGAGATAACTAAATTATCTAGCAAAACATTATATCTTTTGTTTGGGTTTAAATACATTAAGCACACTTTTGTTTCTTCAGTCTTTTCTCTGATCCTTTGTCTATCAATTGTCAATTGCAGTCAAAGATGTTTGTTAAAGAAATTAACTGCCTTGAGGTAGGTTCACCATATTTGTTAAAAGTGTTGATCTTAATTTTATCTTTGAATAAAATGTTAAAAAGAATAGAATAGGTACTTATTAGAAAGTGGGTTTTGCATTGGGCGCCACTTTTTAAGAACATTGAATTAAGAACGCTGCGATTTATATAAAAAGAACAATCAGCGGTAAATTTTTTTTGCCAAAAACATCTCTTGCAGCCAATCAGCTAAAATTAACATTCGAGGTTTACGAATTAAAATGGTTTCATATGGATAAATATCAGGCTTACAGTTGAGAATTACAACTAATATAATTTTTCACTCTTGAATTTACTCAAGTCCGAAATCTAAACATTTATTTATCCCTGGTCACACTGATTGAATATCAATGCATACTTTTTCCTATACCCAGTGCTAGCAGTGTTGTACAAAATATATTTTTCATGTTCTCACATACAAGTGTAATTTACACATATTGTACGTCCATGTGAAAATATCGATACACAAGAGTTTAGTGTATAGTTTGATTGTGTGTACGCGTTAAAATGTTCGTGTTTGTACATTTGTAACAGGTTTTCAAGCATAAGAGCATAAATGTAGGTAGATTCATTTTTTTGTATCCGAGAACGAGAACCCAAAGTCACAGTATAGAAAAAGAAAAGATGTCCTTTAAGTTTGAGGATGACTGCTACTAAAAAAGTATCTACTATGTTCAGGAATTACCAAAAGAGAACAAAAGGGCATGTTCATTTGTTTTTTTTTTTATTGTCATGAGAAAATTTAAAAAAAAAAATCCAATAAGAAAAAAAAATGGCTCCAAAATGAAACCAACTTACCTTTTTGAGATACGATAATTAATCGCAATTGATAATCCACATTAAAATAAACGAAAATTGTAATCCTTTTTGGGCTTTGTTTTACTTTTATATTAAAATTTCTTTTCAAAAGAAATCCCAGTTTCCAAATTTGTTCTTGCAAGTTTTATTTTTTTCTGATTAGCCCATAGGAAATAGCTTGGGGTAGTTAAAAAAAAGTTATCCACCAAATTAGGTTCCAATTAAGAAAAAAAAGCTTCCTTTCATTAAACGCGCGGGGGCGCTGCGCTGCTACTTCTCGGTTTAGCAAAGGGTTAAAAAACCGAGAAAGGGGGCCAAAGGGTGTGCAAATATTATACCCTTTTTTCGCGTCGTCTTTTTCTTGAACAATTTCACGAGGAGACGTTTGGATGATGATGAGAGATCGAGAAAGTGAGTGGCCAGGTATATCTCTCTCTCTCTCTGTCTTTTCTGGTTTAGTGTGTAATTTTTTTGTATCTTTTCCGAAATCCGAACGAATTCGAGGAAGAAAGAGAGCGGCAATGACGACGGATGATAATGATGATAATTTTCGATTTGTTTTTGTTTTTTTTTTTAATTTTTTGTAGGTATTTTGATGTCGGTCGGTAAAAAGGGGGGTTACTCAGGCGGGGGGGTACACTGTGTACTTTATTTTATTCGGAAACCGAATCCATACCCCAGTGGGTCTGGTGGGTAAATTTTACTGCGCAGCCACTGGCTGGCATATTATTTCACTTCACTATGCTCCGTTTTTGTTGTTGGTGTTGTTGTTGTTGCAAATAATGCAAAAGGCGAAAAAGGCGGTGGATGAAAAAAAACACACTCACTGGGAATTGAATTCAAGAGAGGACACCAATCCAACAAGAACCGAAAAAAAATATGAAACGAAAAAAAAATTATCGAACACCGCGAACTACACGATACGTCGACGAAATAACATGAATTTCTTTTATTTTTTTTTATTTTGATAACAAAGAAATTCAACAAAAAAAAAAATAAAAAAATTATTTATTGAACACTTTTTAGGGCCTGCGATAGATGGCGTACATACAGACAATTAATATTTCTGAAATGCACATTTGTATATATTTTTTTTTCTTTATTTTACATAAGAACACTTAAAAATTTATATTATTTTCCTGAGACAAGAAAAACACACACAATTTTTCCATCTATTGATGGAAAGATACTTTTGTATCTCTTATATACGCACTTTTTCTTTGATATCTTTTTGTTGTAATTTTTTTTTTTATTGTATAAATTGGAACTTATTTTTTTCCTTTCACTTGAACAAATATATCTCTTTATTTCGAAAAGTAAAACACAATTGATGATTTTGTATCCATGAGATACTTTTTTATTTGAATGATATATTATTCCAAAGAGAATTCTGATAATCCAATTGATTTAAAGTTGTTTGTTTGTTTAAACTTATTCCTTGAAGTTAAATAATTATTTTCTCTCAGTTTTTTTTTTTATTAATTTTTTTTGTATATTTTTTTCACAAAATTTAGATATTTTTTTCCTTTCTGTTCGAACCGTCGTCGAACCGGGGTACGAACGTCAACGTACAGCGCGTACAACGAACGAGCAAAGTTCTCCCGTATCTATACACAAAGCGACGCGGAATTTCTATGAAGAAAATGAAATGTATTTTTTTTTTCAGAGATACAATTCCTCTCACTTGATTCAACTCTGTAGATTTGTACAACACATTGATACACACATTGAAGCCAATTACAAATACCACTTTGAATGGATGCATGTATGAGAGAATAATAATGGCGGAATTGGGTACAGTTTGAGGGCAACTATGCAGGCATTTTGCTGAGTTTATGTGTGTGTGATCAGGTCATTGGCGGCCATGATGGATTTTGACAATAGTGTTGTCTCTGTTGTGTGATTGAATTTGACAATAGTGTGGTTTCATTGGATTATATGTTTGTTTTATTTCTTAATGCTTTCAGAGAGAGAATGGTGAGAGGAATAATATTTTTGTTATTTTTTTGTGTTTCATTATGATTGTCAAACTGTTTGATTCTCTATATTTTTTTTTAAGTTGGTATCTAATTTAGGTTTTGGGTAATTTTTATTTGTTTTATGATGAAATTATATTTTAAATGAATTTAGGTAATTTTAATTGATTTCAATAAAGATGTAAATGATTTAGTTGGGAGTTATTCTGTTAATTTGTTTGTATTTCAACAATATGAAGGTTTTAATGGGTGCCAACTTTCACATACATTTGTCAGTTGTTCTCAAACTCAATTTAACTGAAAGAAGTGTAGGTACATAAATTAGTTTCTTTATACTGAGCATGATTTTGTTTTATCTTTTACCTACCGGCTTTTGTTGACAAATAAGTGCAAACTTTTACGTTTGCTCCCTTTTGTTATTTTTTCGTATATTTTTTTTATATGAAGGGCTATATGGTAGGTAATTATTTATGGATAATTTATGGGTGAATGGTTTTTGAAGAAGATAGGTGAGTATGGATTGTTGTTTTTGTTGGTTTTAAAGATAATTTGTTTTGACAAGAAAGAATCCAATAACAATGTGTGCCTTTGCAGATATGTATGTTGATTGAAAATAATATGGTTACAAAATAGGTATACTTATTCTTGACAGAGACTATAGAAAAATAGTATTACCTTATCTACGTATTATGAATATTATATAACGTAAATAAAGAATTAATCGATGTAGCTATGATAGGTGGGTATAATAATGTGTACGGTTATCGGATGAAAATAATATTTTCATTTGGCAAAAACTGTGCAAATGTTTTTTTTTTCTGATTAGAACTTTAGAACTTGAAAAATTGAAATGCAATAATTAAATTGCTTAAGGGTAGGTTCCTTTTGCAAAAATGGTTGTCAAAATTTTGATTGTTTATCTAGGTATTTATATTAAGTGAGTTTCTTGTTTCTTCTCTTCATATTGTTGGATTGGAGTTTAACACGATTGAGATTGTTCACTTATTTCCAGATAAGCTAAGGATTCGGTACTGCAAACAGAACTCAAAACTTCATGACAATGTAATCTTTGCTAGTTTTCCAATCGATTTAAATTTAGAAGTGGCTGTTTGTGAAAAACCAAAACACTTAGGCCAACTGATAAGTCATTGTGACATCACAATTGATTTAAAATTAATTTGCAATTTGCATATGTTGTACCTAGTCACTTTTAAACTTACTTTTGGAAGAGTTTGATACTTTTAAGATTAGTCAAAGCTAGATGACAATGCAATATTACCAACAGCTCTATCCATAAACACATTATAGTGAGTGCATAACTGTCATAATTTCTCTGAACACAAAAACCTTATTCATAAAGCTTTTGCAATATTGAATAGAGACATTATAAGCTAAAAGAAAAAAGGATATTTTTGTGTGGAAATGAGAAGACTGAAATTTCTTTCAAATCAAAAAATAAAAATAAATAAAAACAATATTAATTTAGCTGGCCAATTCTAAGTCAAAACCAAACGCATTTTGGGGTTCATAGGTATAAAGGAGGAGGAATAGATACAAAAATGAATTGGCATTTTCAAAAGCAGTATATACATAAATCTATCATATGGGTTTTTTTTCTAAGTTTAACAATAGGTACATGGACAGCCGAATTTATAAACTCATTATAGGGAGTGCATAACGCTATGCACTCTTTATAACGCCTTTAAACGAAAGAACGTAATTTATAAAATTCATGCAATAATGGGAAGAGAATTATTTTTTAAATAACATTTTATGCAACGCTGCATAGAGCACTATGTTCTGTATAACTATTTACCCGTTCAGAGCTTTTTAGGGAAATCTAATAAATAAGGCTGGGAATGATTGAAAAAATATACGCGTGTACGTTGAATTAAAAATAGGCCATAACTATTACCTACCTATTCGTCATTAAGTTCTTAAACTTTATTACAAATGATGATTTAATAACAATAATTGTAGAATACCAACAATAAAGTCCTGCCATTCATACTTCCATTAATTTTATGACAAGACTAAAAACTATGTAGATTATTGGATAACAGACTCATATCATAACTTTTATTTTTCTGGTGACCTCGAATCCTCGATTAATATTCATGAAAGAAGAAACAAAACACTTATATTACTCGTTGAATATAAAACATATATCCATTCGCCCTAACCTATAAAATCGGAAATATCCTTAGTGTCACTTAAACATAATCTCTTTGAGACCATTAAGTTTGGCAAGAAGAACGAACAAAAAAAAAAAAGATAAATTCAAAACAATGAAAGAAAAAAATAAATTCTCTACACATCGCCACCAGAATAAAAAACAAAAAAAAATATATCATACCAAACAGGAGAATCCATTCAAACCTCGGGAGAACATTTTGAGGTTAGCAAATTTCCATTTAGAATGCCAACAGCAGCATACATACCGAGACACAAACACACCCTAAAAAAGGTCAAGTCAATAACGTTCATTTAATGTATACCTACTTTTGTACACTTTCTCATACAAACATACATACGTAATATTATATATCCTCCCCCGGGCAATAGAATAAATATATGAAATCTAACAAACTTCGTAGTCGTCGTCGTTGTTGTATTGCCGCCCACTCTCTTCCAATATCCAAAACAGTCACACACATGTCCTTGTGTCACAGCAAAAAAAAAAAAAACCTATTTTAAACTAACAATCCTATAAAAGGACGAGGAATCCTTAAAAATGGGTTCCATTCTTCCATTACAGAGGGATTTGTATGTATGGTAAATAAAAATGTAAAAAAAAAATAAATAATAATACAAAAAAAAAATTACGATGACAAAGGGAATCATTGCAAATCTCCTGGCAATCATTTTTCTTTTTCGTCCTTTTTTTTTAATTCAATTCAATTCCTAATAACAATGCTGGCACGCATATTTCTTCACTCAATTTCATTTTTATTAGCTCAATACTGAGCCAGAGATGAAGGAGTGTTTGTATGAGAATTTGTGTAGCTATTTGTCTCCAGGGATGGACTTAGCACCTGAAAAATCTCCAAATAAGGATTAAGAAGTTATTTCTTACTAGTAGAAACCTTTAAGTTATATTTTTTTAAGATTGCGAAATTCAAAGTTAATTTATAATGAATTGTAAAAGATCCATGCGGCTACATACATTTTTGTCACGATTGTATAAAACAAAAAACACTGTAATTTCTGCAACAAACATAAATTCGCTAGCCACCAAAGACAGCCTTAGAACCTACAAGTGGTCACTTTAATGGTCACAAGAATAGACTCGATAGTGGATTCATATACAAAATTAACTTCAATTGAAATGCTAAATTAAATGCTAACGCGAACCCTGCAAATCACGCTGACTCCCCGGGAGTAAAGTATTGCATATTACATTTCGATGTTTAAATGTTGACCAAATCCAGCCCTGTTATACGTGTGTTTTAAGTTCAATCATAAATACCAATAGAGATGAAATCATATTATTCCGGATGTGAAGCGAAATAAGGACATCATAAAATTTGCTTCCTTAGAAAACGACTCTGTGGATATTGAATATTATTATGACGTATGTGTGGTATGGTGGGGATGAATATGTTTATTAGGCAGAGATAGGTGAAGGTGAAATCCTTCATCTCTGATGTGATTTTCCTCAATTTTGTTGTTCCTTGAAACTGGAATTTGTTGGTTCCTTTTTTGTTGTTCTCATTCTTTTCTTTTTTTTACGAGAAATAGCTATACAGCAAAAAAAATTGTATTTCAGCTCAACGGTCCTGTTTTTGATAGATGTGTGTGGAGAGAGTGAGAAGTAAAGTGCAGAAAAAACGTTTGATGTCATCTTTTTGATTAAAAAAAAAAACCAAAGAAAAATAGGAAAGTACTTAGGATACGCTTACATTTTTATTCTTAGCAAGGATCTTGATCACGAACCCAAAAACTCGACAAGGAAGCAAAGACTTTTTTGAAAATTTTTTTTTTCGCAGTCTTTTTGCTGATAAATTTTCATATCGATGGGGCGCAACGAGAAAAAAATCTTCTTTTATTTTTTCTTGTGTCTTCGTCAACCTGCAATCTGTCAGGATATACGATGTTTATGACGTAATGTTTGGAAAACATCAAGGATACTTGAGTGTAGACACTTTTTGGCTATTCCCATACTCGTACACATAAGAAAGTAGCACATTAGACACCCAGAAGAAGAAGAGAGAGAGAGAGATAGAGAGTGTTACTCAAGCACGTGCCCAATAGGTATGAGAGAACCTTTGAAAAGAGGAGCGCTCCAGAGGTTTGGGGATTTGCGAAGGATAACTTATGTCATGCGAAAGTAAAATGTGTTTATCCAGTGAATATGTGAGGCAAGAATAAAAGTAGGTATCTCAAATGAAATGAACTTTTTCGGATGGTTGTTGTTGTTGTTGGGGTAGTGATTGGATATTTATAACTGTGTATATAGAAGATTTGTCCTTAATAGCTCGGAAGCAGTTTTAAGCTAGGAAATAAGGGTGCGATGAGAAGATAGCATCTCATAAAGTGGTTTATGAGTTTTGGCCCTTGAGGCGTGGCACGTGTGTCAAGTTGGTTTATAGAAAGATGTAATTTTTATAAAGGGATTAGGTACGAAGGTCGATTGGTGTTTTTTTTTCATATCAGATTGACCAGAAGTTGATAAAGGTCAAAGGATTTGAAAAATGATTTTTTTCCCAGAAAAAAAATAACGTTTTACCCAAAATGCCTACGCTAATTAGATGGGGTATTCAATTTTCAATATTATTTGCATAGTTGTTAAAAATAAACAAAATTCATAGGCAATCATGTAATAAAATTGTGGATTATGTATAGCTTTTGAAGAATGCCGTCGAATTTGTAAGCGAGCGTCTGGTAAACCTGCGTTAGAGCCAAATTTAAGAACGTCATGTTGAACTGTGCCCTCACTCAAATAGAGGAGAATTCCTTTCCAACCAAGGAAGCGTTGTTCAACCTACTCGAGAACGCCAAGGTTTCATTGTCACAACTCGGTCTGAAGCCACAACCGAACAATCAAGCGCATTTGACACAAAGCCGGTGGTGGCGCGGCGTCCGGCTATCCGGCTATCTAGTCCGGTTTGCTGGTTTTGTCACTGAAAGCACCATATGAATGTTTTCCCAGAAACTGACTAACGAAATGTTCGAATTTATGGCGGGACAAAATAAAGTCATATCAAGCACTCGATTACCACTCAATATTCAGAAGGGGTCTTAGTAGTCTCCAGATAAACAAATTACCCCAAGAGAAGACAGTATTATTTCACCCTGCCGCGTGGGAGCCACGAGGGAGCCGCGAGGTAGCCACCATAGGCAAGCGAGAACCACAAGGAAGGCCTTCAGTAGCCGTGTGGAAATGCTAAGTATAGCTGCGAAGAAGTCGTGAAGGGACCGCACGTAGCCGCATTAAAACAACGAGGTAGCCACCCGGAAGCAGCGAGTTAGTTCCGGGGGAGCCGCGAAGTAGCTGCCATGTAGCTATTCGAGAACCGCAAGGTAGCCGTTTAGAAGCTCGCGGGAGCCGTGAGGTAGCCGTACTCAGCTTACTCACTCTCCTGGTGCCGTACTTACTTCTTGTGTGCCAACTTCTCCTATAAAGATAAAACTTGTATCTTAAAACTCAAAGATTCATAAAACATCACAATAAAAGTTCAGCAGAACTTTGAACAAAAGGCTTGATTCAATTAAAATGAGAGGAGGTAACATTACCATCATGGATAGACTTGTGTAGTTCTCAAACCAGTTTTATCAATAATGCTCAAAAAGATAAAAACCGAAGGAAACTATAATACAAATATGCTGCATCTCTTTATCAGTGTCTGTCCAACGTCAGATCTTCATTTTTGTTGGCAATAATTAATGGGCGGAAGGACATGTGGAAATCCACTCACGATTTAATTATAAAATAAATATCATGCAATCACTTTGACGTAGTCGAGTCGTAGGTAGGCGGAATATAATTCGCCTTGTCGACACCAATTCCCTTGACGTTTATATGCGATGAAATTAAAATGATAAAAAAAATATATGAAAATAAAAATTATCCACTTTAAATGCTCTGCTTGATGTGATCATAAAAATGTAAGAGAAGATATAAATGCGCCCGATATGCGTGTATTAAAGCCATCGACATTGCAGATTTACATCGAATTTTGTATAATCGAATCCGATGAAATGTTAAAAACACATTTTATGTTAATATATTGAAAGGCTCTCCTCATCATCTTCTCTGCAACTCATCTGATGATGGTGGTTTATATATGTATGTTTCCCCTCGCGCGCGCTTTGAAATGATCGATTGCCACGGATAAATAAGGTGGGAAGAGGGGGAAGGGAGAATGCAACAGAGATAGACAGATGAGCATAGATCATGTCATATATGCAATGCACATTGCACTCACGTCTTTTACGCAAACCCGCAAAAGATGCAAGGAGCGATGCAATGGAATTGAAATGATTAATGAGCACGTTCAGGTTGGTTAATTGCAGAGTTGTCTGCAAATGTATAATAAAAGTAAACAAACAGTGCTGTGTGAATGATTTTGACAGATATGTCACTCAATCGTAATACTAAGCGATTAAAAGACAAACCCTACCCAGAATGCTAAATGAAAATGCTATGATTTATAGACAAGGCGTTACACTGTTAAATCCCCCATCAAAGCAGCATACAACGCAATTAGCCCATAACTACCGAATTGTTATACTGTTATACACTGCAAGTCGCTGCAGTCTTTTCGAAAACATTAGCACATTTTTCTACACACTATCATATAACTTACATGTTGGAGTGTCGAATATAATATGATGGCACTTTGTTCACAATTGCTGATGGTAGAGTGCTGCTGCTGCTGCAAAATATGACTTCAAAAGCGGTTCAGCTTTGGGTGCACACAACTCTGCATCCGCAGCACTGAACCGGATTGGTAATGCGAGGCGACTGATGTAGAGGATTGCACCGTGTAGGCAACAATTAACTTGTTTAACATCTTCATCAGATTAATTTCACATTTTGGTTTGAATTTCAACAAGAGTTTTTTGTATTTGCAGTGCAATTCACACAGGCGGCAGCACCATCGAATGCGCGTGAAACTAAGCCAAGGATTATGCAAAAGTGCATTTGTACGACTAACAATGATTGCATGGTTGGACGAGGCGACAAGGTGACGTTGTTGCTGGGGCAACATGACATGAAGCTGCGAGATGACCAACAACTCGTCCACATGTCACCCTCTCTTCTTCCTTCTATCTCTCTTTCTCTGGCGCTAAAGCCATCCCTATACTATATACACAACAACATGCATAAATCGAACGAGCATCAGATTGCAAATTGCTTTGTAATGCGTGTAATTTTCTGTGAGTGAGATTAAGTCCACACACAATCGATATATGAACATTGCCAATGAATATTATTGGGGACGCGTTGTGCGTTGTAATGTCGAAGCTTAGGTTGAATGCAACATACACAGCAACAGCACACGACATAACCCACAATCACATTTGCTAACATTGTTCGTTCTTTCTGGTAAAACTGAATGGGGTTAAGCTGTTATATTGTGCTGTTATATTTTGTGGGGGTTGTTGATGGTGTGTTGTATTATTGTTTTAGAAAGATGGCAATCATACGTCTAATCGGCTACCTGTGGGCATTTATTTAATCAAAACAGTTAGGATTTTTTTTACATTTGTTGATTTTAAATTTGTGTCCAAAGATGAGGGTTGACGATGGCAAATTAACTATAATAAATAAAAAAAAATGTTAAAAATTACGAACTGTTATACAAGATGATCCATGAACCCTAGCTAGTTAGCCCCAGTTGTTTTGTTACCCACAGTAAAATATTAAGGTCGGTCTCTACTTGATCGCGCGACCTAAGATGCGGTCTTCTTCTGCCACGTTTTTCATCGGGGTTAGATTCGAAGACTTGTTGGGGTCCCACTCTCCACCGAATGAAATCATCGTTCTTTAAAGGCAACCTGGCTAATTTTGATCATTATCCATGCCTCTGATGCATCTGCTTAGCCCAATAAAAGAAAAGAGTTGTATTTTGTTCAACTCACTATCAGAGGTGCCGCCTCACAACTGTTAGGTGTCAGAAGTCAAGCAAAGAGAAGTCCATGGTTTAAAGAAGAGTGCTGACAGAATCATGTAGCCAAGCCCAAGGCTTATGAGTGAATGTTGCAGACTAAAGACTAGAATTGAAGAACAAATAGGAGGAGAAGAACATCGACTTATAAGAAGGGGGAGTACGTAGAGGAAGTACGAAAAATAAGCTCTCGAATCTATCTAGGGATGCTGTGGTGAGGGTGAGGCTTGAGAGATGTACCAAAGTTAAAATGATGTTCCCAAGGATATAAAGCCCAGCATAGAAGAAGAATGGGAATACAGCAGAAGACACGCAATCGGTGCTGAGGATCTGAAAACTGATAAATGGTGAAGAGAGTCAACCATTCACCATTATACAGAACAACCCATTCAATTATACAATGTTAGTCAAAATATCCACCTTCCCGACATAAAAGGAGTGTGATCAGCGGTGTTCAAACTTAAGTGGCATAAGGCTGCTGGTTCCGACTACAGATGGAAATTAAAGTAACGCCTATGATAGAGTTGAAATCGAAGCTCGTCCCAGAGCCATGAAACATCTCGATATCACTGCCAAAGTTGTTCACCTGTGCAGGATGACAATGGGGGAATCTCGCTGGTCTATCAAAGTCGGTATGAAAATGACCGATTCCTTTGATGTCGTGAAATGTTTGAGACATGGTGATGCGCTACCATGCAACCTCTTAAACATCTTACCAGCAACAAAACTTGGGCTTAGACATTAACGTATAACAGTTTTGGAATCAGTTTATAAATAAACAGAAATACTAAAAAAAATAGATATATGTAGGTTCTATTAGTTAATTTTCCTGCTATCACCAATGAGAAACTCAACTTATTCATGGACGCCATAGATTATGTGGTAAACAGTGAACTATCTTCATTCCGCATCCATACTCTTGAGTTAATTAGAATCGAACACCTCTGCACAATGCCACAGATCCATTCAAAACTCAATCAACCGCAAATTACCCACTCGTCCGTCTTTCGTCGGTTTTCGGCACTGAGAACGGAAGTAAATATATGTATATGCAACCTCAATATGTATACATGCCACCAATCAAAGCTAATAATGTGACCACAATTTACACACAAACATATGCTCTATGTTTGTAAAATGTATGTATTAGAGTACAGTGGAATAAATGGATTGTATATACAGCCTTTGTTCTTACACTTGATATGCCTTAGTCCTTTTTGTAATTAATCTTCCATCTTCTACTTTTTTGAGCTTGTTGGAATATTTGCATTTGTGTATAGCCCCATATTACGTACATGTAGGTAAAAACTGTAAAAGTTAACCTTTTCAAGCTAACGCCTTTAATGGGTTTTTACTTTTTACATATATGGTAGATGTAAAACCCAAAGCCACATCATATACACAATTAAATGCATTAAAATGAAGGATTCCATCAAGGAATGGTCTTGTGTGATGGATCAAACAAAATCTCTTTCCCTGCACCTAGTTTGCACATTAATTGCTATTGGCCTCGACGACATTCAATGTTAAAGGATCGACAACAAAACTACTTTATTCACTCCATATCCCCATTCCCTTTTCTACTACTACTCTGCTACTGCTTGCTACAAAAAAATGGGGGGGGGGGAAAAAACGAAGACGACAAACCTGCATATGCATCGCATATTCGACAAAACCGATTTACGAAGCAATCAGCTATGTAATTATCGTCCCGCAAATGGGGACACATGGAGTCCTTGCTTTACCAAAGGATTGTCGTTGATGTCGTCGTAGTCGTCGACCAATCGATTTTAAATTTTCTACCATGTACCCACAGAAGATTCCAAAGTTTGGTGAATTTCATTAGGGCAGACTTGGATCGAATAAAATATTTTTACATTCGTGTAGTGCAGCTGAGAAAAAAATTAGGCCAAAGCCGAAATTGATGGTCTGACTGGCCAAACAAAAATTTGTTTAAGAAACTGTTCTGAACTATAAGGTCATCCATTTATTAAAATATCTTAAACAGCTGTTTATAAGCTAAAATCAGTGGTTTTTCAGCTGGTATCAGCTGTAATCAGCTGGAATCAGCTTTTTATCAGCTGCTCATCAGCTGGTATTAACTTTTCATCAGCTGATATCAGCTGTTCACCAGCTGTTTATCAGCAGTTTCTCAGCTATTCATCAGCTGTCTATTGGCTGGTATCACCTAATAATCAGTTGGAATCAGCTGCTTATCAGCTGTTAATCGGCTGGTATCAGCTGTTCATTAGCTGATATCAGCTGATATCAGCTGTTTGTCAGCTGGTATCAGCTCTTCATCAGCTGATATCAGCTGTTCATCAGCTGATATAAGCTGTTTGTCAGCTGTTTATCAGTTAGTATCAGCTGTTCATCAGCTGTTTATCATCAGTTTCTCAGCTATTCATCAGCTGTCTATTGGCTGGTATCACCTAATAATCAGTTGGAATCAGCTGCTTATCAGCTGTTAATCGGCTGGTATCAGCTGTTCATCAGCTGATATCAGCTGTTCATCAGCTGATATCAGCTGTTCATTAGCTGATATCAGCTGATATCAGCTGTTTGTCAGCTGGTATCAGCTGTTTATCAGTTGGTATCAGCTGTTTATCAGTTGGTATCAGCTGTTTATCAGCTGGTATCAGCTGTTCATCAGCTGGTATCAGCTGTTCATCAGCTTGTATCAGCTGTTTATCAGCTGGTATCCGCTGTTTATCAGCTGGTATCCGCTGTTAATCTACTGGTATCAGCTGTTTATCAGCTGCTCATCAGCTGGTATTAGCTGATATCAGCTGTTTGTCAGCTGGTATCAGCTGTTAATCAGCTGGTATCAGCTGATATCAGCTGTTTGTCAGCTGGTATCAGCTGTTTATCAGTTGGTATCAGCTGTTTGTCAGCTGGTATCAGCTGTTAATCAGCTGGTATCAGCTGATATCAGCTGTTTGTCAGCTGGTATCAGCTGTTTATTAGTTGGTATCAGCTGTTTATCAGTTGGTATCAGCTGTTTATCAGCTGGTATCAGCTGTTCATCAGCTGATATCAGCTGTTTGTCAGCTGGTATCAGCTGTTAATCAGCTGGTATCAGCTGTTCATCAGCTTGTATCAGCTGTTTATCAGTTGGTATCAGCTGTTTATCAGTTGGTATCAGCTGTTCATTAGCTGGTATCAGCTGTTCATCAGCTGATATCAGCTGTTTGTCAGCTGGTATCAGCTGTTCATCAGCTGGTATCAGCTGATATCAGCTGTTTGTCAGCTGGTATCAGCTGTTTATCAGTTGGTATCAGCTGTTTATCAGTTGGTATCAGCTGTTTATCAGCTGGTATCAGCTGTTCATCAGCTGATATCAGCTGTTTGTCAGCTGGTATCAGCTGTTAATCAGCTGGTATCAGCTGTTCATCAGCTTGTATCAGCTGTTTATCAGCTGGTATCCGCTGTTTATCAGCTGGTATCCGCTGTTAATCTACTGGTATCAGCTGTTTATCAGCTGCTCATCAGCTGGTATTAGCTTTTCATCAACTGATATCAGCTGTTCACCAGCTGTTTATCAGCAGTTTCTCAGCTGTTCATCAGCTGTTTCTCAGCTGTTTATCGGCTGGTATCACCTAATAATCAGTTGGAATCAGCTGCTTATCAGCTGTTCATCAGTTGGTATCAGCTGTTCATCAGCTGATATCAGCTGTTTGTCAGCTGGTATCAGCTCTTAATCAGCTGTTTATCAGTTGGTATCAGCTGTTCATCAGCTGGTATCAGCTAGCTGTTCATCAGCTGATATCAGCTGTTTGTCAGCTGGTATCAGCTGTTAATCAGCTGTTTGTCAGCTGGTATCAGCTCTTAATCAGCTGTTTATCAGTTGGTATCAGCTGTTCATCAGCTGGTATCAGCTGTTCATCAGCTGATATCAGCTGTTTGTCAGCTGGTATCAGCTGTTTATCAGTTGGTATGTATCAGCTCTTCATCAGCTGATATCAGCGTTTGTCAGCTGGTATCAGCTGTTCATCAGCTGATATCAGCTGTTCATCAGCCGATATCAGCTGGTATCAGCTGTTCATCAGCTGATATCAGCTGTGCATCAGCTGATATCAGCTGTTTGTCAGCTGTTAATCAGCTGTTTATCAGTTGGTATCAGCTGTTTATCAGCTGGTATCAGCTGTTTATCAGTTGCTTATCACCTTCTTATCAGCTGGTATTAGCTGTTTATCGGGTGGTATTATGTTGAATTTGATTAGGGCAGACTTGAATCGAATAAAATATTTTTACATTCGTGTAGAGCAGCTGAGAAAAAAATTAGGCCAAAATCGAAATTGATGGACTGACTGGCCAAACAAAAATTTGTTTTAGAAACTGTTCTGAACTATTAGGTCATCCATTTATTAAAATAACTGTAAATATCTTAAACAGCTGTTTATCAGCTGTTTATCACCTGGTATCAGCTGTTTATCAGCTGGTATCAGCTGTTTATGTCACCACCGTTAGCTATTCTTTCAAATCAAGGCTGACTTCATATAAGTTGAAAGGATCGGGGATGAGAAGCAATAAAAAATTCAGTTTTCCTGTAATTTTTAAAATATTTGCTTGATAAATTCACCTCATATTAGGGTTAACCTGAGTAACATATGGATGAGAATAAATCTCATTTCTTGCCATCTCTGCTGGCATAGCTAACACACTCACAAACATCCACTTAAAGATTGGAGCCATAACCTTTTTCATTGGGGAGCACTCTCGTGTCGCTCGACTTGGTCCTTGGTACTTCCGATTTTATTTGCTCCTCCGCCGCAACTCCACTGCCACTGCTTCCACCCGTCGTCGTCGTCGCTGCCAACTTGCTCAAGAGTTAAATATCTATCACATAAGTGCACAAGCATCATAGTAGATATAGGTTTTCAAAGCGGAGACGCAAAAGGAAAAGAAAGAAGAAAATGGAATTCAATTTGGCAAACATACGTTTTGTGGGGGAGGTTTTACTTTTATAGCGCACTCTGCGGCTGCTGTTGTTATCGAAAGGACTCAATCACTGAGGGAGCTCTCTCTATAGCTTGGGCCATCTCCCCCTCCTACAACTATACACTCTTTCCAAGATCTCATCGAGGCAAAAGGAGTAGTCCTTGTCGTGTATACTATGTGTGGTGTCTCATGAATGTTTTAGTTTTTCTCTCCTCTCCTTGAAACGCAACTTCAGACTTGGTGTACAGATGTACTCTTACATTCCGATAATTCCCTCAGTTATTGCGATACTTTTGTGCCTGAGTCTTTTCTATGGAGCGTCGTCTATTTTCACAGACTTGAACTCAGCCATACGTGCTTCGGAAACGTTTCTACACATTAGATATGGCAACGATTCTATACATTCGATGTGGATGTCGAGTGTCGACGACGTTGATTTTCATTCTTTGGCTGTGGTTCTTCTTCGTCGTCTTCTGACAAAAGCAACGCATCCTCCCCATATTGCCATCGCAAATAAAGAATCCATTTGGCAGAGTTCTGCTTCCCCTTTCTCTGCTGTATGTTCCATTTGGTTATTATAGCACTGGGACAGGTGAATGTCTATCTATGTGCTTAGTGGCATGTGTGTTGCCTCTGAATTATGAATAGAAATACTTGAATATGATTGGTTTCCACCTTTTACACTCGCTTCGGCATCAGCGTTCAAATATTAAAAGGATACTCTTTTTTGTTTAGTCTTCTTTTGCGCCGCTGTCATGTCAGATAATTTCTAGGGTAAGCCACTTTTCTGGAATCAGGCACCTTTTGTATAGAATTTTTGATCACCGCAAAGTATAATAGTGTACCTCTAGGAAATGGACCATTTGGAAACGCATATATATATTCTACGCATGATGAATGACGCATTCTTGATGAATTTTTAAGGGAAACATTTTATTTTCTCGCAATAAACCGATTATAATTTAAAGATGTTAGGCTAGGGATTTGGTTTATGGTCTGTTGGGTTTATTGCGTTTGAATGAACCCTTAGAAACTTAAATCAATGAGGTGAGAGTAAGAGAGTGTGAAATAGAGGGCTCTTTAGTTGACATGATGTTTTAATAGTTTTAGAATGGATAAGGGGTGTACCAGGTATTAATTCCTTAAGGGCTTAGAGAAAATCTAATTTTTTCGTGGACTTGAAATTCTTATGAAAACCATCTCAAGCTAATTTCAGGCTGAGTTCTTAACGATTAGGGATTAGGCTATTGGTGACGATGGCTCGACAAACTAAAAATTAGTCAATGAATGCAAAACAGAACTCGCAGGTCTTAGCGAAAGCGTAAAAATTACTCTTTTTAGAGCAAAGTTCAGCTTTTCATGTTTGAATGACATCGACATCCCCTAAGGAGTAGCGAGTGGCAAAATATATGAACACTACTTATCTCGATTAATCCGAAGATGGATAAGCCTGAAAAACTGCTACATATCAAGCAAGAAATGGCCTCACCACCAAAGAAAACTGGTATGAGGAGCTGATAGGTATGCATGCAGCAGATTTCTAGAGCTCCCATTTCTGCCTTTATACCTAACTTTTGAAGTAAAAACGACTTATATAAGAAATCTAATGAAAGTAATGCTAAGAAGATTTTGTTCCGATTGATATAATGGTGATAGACTATCACGTCGGAGCGGAGCGGTCTAGGTTCGATTCCCAGCCTATGCACAGCACAGGTAATTTTTTTATAGAAAAGCTGTTGGATTGAAGTCGTTGAAGATCACTTTCAACTTTATCAATCTATTAGAGATGAGGTCTTCCTCTTTTTCTTGTGCCCCTTGCCCCGAGATGAAAGGCTTTAAAGCTGGAGCGCCAATGTTCATTCGCTTTACTTGTCCCAGCTGTTTCAAATGTTTATAAAACATACCTTGCTTGCTGACCGTAGCATGCATTCTCTATTCATTTACACTCTTAAAAGTTCTTAAATCGATAAAATAAATGGGGTGCATCGTTAATTCTCGGGTCTCTTCAGGATATATTAAAATGAATGACCTAAAGATGAACTGAGTTCTAATCAGATCGACAGTAAAAGGCCTGAGACGTTCACACAGAACGATTGATTGAATCTTGTAGGCGATCTTACAAAAAAAGTAATGCCCCTACCTACCGTTGATGCAGAGAAGGCGATCGTCTTATTTTGTTAATAAAGCAGGTGGCTGAGGGGCTAGTCATCATATTGGTGATAGATAATGCATGCTTCTAGATTCTCTCTCGTGTGCTAGGAAAGCTCTTCCTGTAACCCTTCAGCGCCACCTGCTGGTTTCTTTCAGTTAAGCCAATTTTTACCTCATTTTAGTTCGTCAGGTCGGAGCTCTTCACTTTATTCAACTAATAAATGAATTGTAATAAGTCAAATACAAATTCAATCAGAAACTTCACTAAGTATTCCAAAATTGAAACACCAACACAAAGATCCTATCAACTTCAATTATTCCATATCATTACACACACAATACACTACACATTTAAATAAGTGCATTTCTGATTATATGTAGTCATATTCTTCAACAAGATTTACGTCTTAATACTTTCAACAATGCTTCAAGGAGGATTCTTAAGCATCGAACCGAAGTGAATTATTAATGCCAATGGCAGTAATGCCTAACCAACACCCAATTATGTATCCATAATGCATAAATATCATCTATACATGTGCCTGTATATATTGTATTCCCTAATATAACTTAAGCTTAAAAGCCTCTCAATATATCCTTATATTCAAAATGATGACCCATCTCTCTGTATGTTTTGCCTGAGATGGTAGTGCTCACAGGTATACTTATATCAATCATTTAACGTCATTGCCGTCGTCGTCGTACATAGCCATCTTCATCATCATCATCATCCTACATCTGTGTGGCAATATATCTGCTTAATTGCAATTCAATTTGATAGTTTCTCTGCAAATCGATTGCTAATCTCTATTACGCGTTATATAGAGCAAGAAATAGAGAAGAAGATATGTTTTCGATTAGAAAATCGACATTGAAGAGGAGCATTTTCATAGAATTCAAAGGCATCGCAAGTCACACAGAATGTTGTGTGTGGGTGAAACAGTGCAGTCTTTGATAAAGATTTTCACCGAAGAAATATCAAGGCCTGGGTATCATCTGGCTTCGTTGCATAGCTCTAGTTTCGAGTCAATGTGAAGACCTGTGATGTATGATAGTCTTTAAGAGTTCGAGTTTACAGTGGTAAGAATGTAGCAGCAGGTTATGGAAATTGAATTTTCTGGAAGATCCGAAATCCCCAGTCAGTTATATGTCTTTCTAGCTATGTCCACCTGTGGCGTCACTTGAATCTTGCTCTTCTTTTTCTGCGCTTCACATGACTCAGCAGTCACTGCATGTCTACTCGATTGATGAGGCAGGTTACTGTTCTCTGTTCTATCTTCAGTTCACAACTCCGTCACTCTTCACTCACCATTTATGCAAAAATCATCCGCAGGAAAAGTCCATGCCTCTGCAACATTCAGGATTGAGACGAAATCCGACTTGAACTGTTGCTTTCTAGTTGTTGCTTGAAGGAGTGCAACTAAAGTCAATAACAAAACACCATCGTCGATTCAGTTGATTCGATCGAACTGTTGCTTCGTTTTGCTTCTGAAAAGGTGTGTGTTCCTCTGCTCTCATAGGTAGAGCACTGGTCCTTCCTTGCAGCTCCACTTTGCATGCTTTCTGTTAAGCTGAAGGTTATACTTTTCGGCACTCGTCATCAAAACAGGGCGCTTGCTGTGTTGGTCTTTTGAAACTAAGAACTTTAGAGACCTTCTCTTCGTATTTCTTTGACGGAGGTTATATCTGCGGCAGTTCTCGTGTATAAATGTGTTCGCCACTGGTAAATCAATATCCAAAGCTTGTCGACTACGCACGTTCCAAAATCTCGTCAATACTCCTGGCTTTGTAGTCACCCTGTCATTTTTCGTGCATTTCGTGCTAGATTCATGTCTTCATTTTCTTCTTCGGATCCCTGGTTTTCTAATTTTTTGTGTTCGTTCCGAAATAAGTTTCTGTTCTCGAAATGTCCTTTCTTCCTAAATTCGGCCCTTCACTCCAACCAAGCTCAGTATAAAGTCCTACCCTGAGTGTGTGCCCAAAACCAGAAACACCAGAAACAGAACGCATGAGCAAAAAATCAATATTCATCCCGTTTTGTGGCCAGTATTTCAATGATAACACATCACTGTGGGATTTTGTCCCCTTCGGCAAAACTCATCAAGGGACCGTAAAGTGAAGAGTCTCTATGAAAGCGACAAAAACCAGATTCAAAAACTCTGTGAACTAAGTCGTTTTCGTTTTTGCCATCACCAGCGTCATTTGGCTGCTTCGCCTTTGCTCTCCGTTGTCGTCGTCATCGTCTACGGTCGGTCGTCTTCGTCGTTGGCTGCTGCCACTGCCTGATAATTAATGAAGCAAATTACTGGTTAATTGGTAGGTTCCGCCATTCGACTCTGTTTCTTTGTATCTTTGTATCTTTTTCCTTTTGTATATCTCTGCGAGTCTCTGTGTATATTATAATGTAACGAAAGCCAGTGCAGCAGTGATTTTGCCTTAAAGGTTACACTGGTGCGCAGGCACACAACAAAGGGAACCGTGTCGGTCGTTTATAAAGCCGTTTGGGTTGTAAAAGAAGAACTCTGGCACAAAGTTAAGGAGTATAAAAAAGTTATCGGAGAGTGAATGGAGGCGGAGGAGGGCTGTTCGTCGTCATTGAAGTGGTACGTGATGGTGATGCCATCAAGCAAAAGCACCACCATAATCAATGGTAGTTTGTTGTATGGCCCTGGCTGGCTTCTTCCATTTCCATCCATTTTACGATAAAGATGGCGCATTATGACTTTTTTTTCTTGTAATTTTGTTTTTTGCAAAGAAGATAGAGGAACATGGTGTGAATTGTGAGCCATAAATACGAGATGAAGTGTTTCATCGTCATTTTCTTCCTCTGTTTTTCCTTTTTTTTTTCTTTATTATTATTTTGATGCTGATGTTGTTGCTGTTGTCTTCTTTTAGGTTTGTTTCTTATTTTTTTGTAGGTATTTTAAAGCCCCTTTGGCGTAACGAGCTATTGAAGCGGAAAGTGTTTCGTAATCGTGCAAGTGAATTTGTTACGGTAATTCATTAGGACTTTTGTAAATTGTCTATGAAGATGTATTTATTATTTTATGCGGAATGCCATCAATCAGAATAGAATAGAGGGGAAAATGAATACAGTTCAAAAGGGATGGAGAAGGAAAAGGAATTTGACTTAAAATGCCTTAAAGGGTAGATCCATCTACAAAAATTTTTAGGTTGTCGGCTTATAGGTAGACATAGGAAAGGTGTACATCTTTGAGTGAAATAGAAAATGAGAACAAAAGAAAAGGTGCGTTGCTATTTTAATTGAATTTCATCATTTGAAGGGCTGCTTCCAGTTTTCTTAAAATCGCAAAAAAAAAACTTCAAGCTGTCGGTGATGTAGTACTATCGAGCTTTTGCATATGTTTCACTGCTTACTGCATCAAGCGACTGTTCCACACGAGGACTTGGTATTTACCACAGCACTACTCTGAAAACTTCAGTAGCATATACCCCAACGAGCAGCTGAGACCCAATCAGCACAACAGGGATGTCTTCAACTTCGCGGGAAACCTATGATGAAAAGAAGACTCGGACGAATGTAGCCAACTAAACTTTTACAAGCAGCTCCTTAGACCAGAAAAATGAGGTACAGCTTTTTAGTGCGGTACACTTTTTTAAAAACAGGCATTTAGAAGCCCCAACTGTTGAAAGGAAAACCTTGAAGATTTACACCAGACTTTTCTTCAACCAACGGTTGCATCCACACACAGTAACAGTAACCAACGCAGCGCCTCTACGAAGATCCGCAATGAATAAGGTGTTGCAGATAGTGTTATTTTGGGCAGTCAGGGTTGGAATTTTTTGGCCACTTTGAATTGACCCAACATGGAGTACATATTGAGGTTTTGATCAAAAATCGCCTTTAATTTAATAATAATACAAAAAAATAGTACACATACGCCACAGTGACCAGAAATTAAAAGCTAATAACTAAGAAGCGGGTCCAAAAAATAAAAAAAAAATAGCCATATTTCTCACCCAATTTAACGACCTTGTCACGATGATGCGCACACCAGCAATCAAATTACCCCCATTCAATTTGTATACGTAAAACAACTCTCAACCTTATCCCAATAAAAATCTCTCGAATCACTTTGATGCAAACTTCAAAGCAACAATACCCAGAAATCCAATAAATTTTTGGCGTTTCCTAAACCCGCGTCCCTTTGTTGAATTTCAACAACATCCCCTCCCCTTCCCTATACTCCATCATTATAACTTAAAATGAAAAAATCAAATCACCGTTTTTTTTTCAATCGCATAGCAAACACCCTCTTTTGCAACCATATTGCCAACCTTATGCCGCAGACATTGCTTTTCTTTTCATTTCTTTTTCTATTAACTTCAATATCCCACTTCCGCTGCCATTTGCAATGAAAATTTCCTTTGAATTTTCCTTTTTTTATCGTCTTTTTTTCTGTATACATATTTGTACTGCTTCTTCTTCGGTCTCTTTTTTTTTTGTTTGTTTGAAAGGAGTCACGTTATTGAGTGCCAGAATTTCGTTTCACAAGGACTTCAAAACTGCGCCAAACGATGACGATGACTACGAGGACGAGTGATGAACTTTCTCTCTTCTTACTTTTTACAAAATAAAAAGTTTATTTGTGAAAATGGAAAATTACAGAAAAAGGCTAAAATGGACAGGACATTATTTATTTTTCTGCTACTCTCTCTCTTTTCTATCTACAGAACAAAGTCCCCTTCGTAGTTGCCCTTTTGCTTTTTTTTTTTTTTGTTTAAGTAGAAAGGAGAAGAAATGAGACAAAAAATAAAATAAAAATAAATTGGCAACTGAATGAATTAACCATCCAGGAAGGGATCTTTTCTTAATTTGATAGTGAAAGCAACTTCATGGGGTAGCGGACGGAATTGCTAACTAGAAAATAACAAACAAAAAAAAATCTTCAATGCAAATGAAACAAGTTGACCAGAATAGGGGAGAGTTTAGATGGGACATGGGAGTGTAACGATGATGTTGGAATGATTGTTAGGAGTTACTTGAATTTCCTTGCACAATTTATAAGCTTTGCAAAATTTTGAATAAAACAAAAAAATAGTCAATGATCATTACTAGACCGAAATATATATCTTCACTTAGTTTGATAAGGATCAGATGTGTTTTCTACAACAAACTTCGACAGACATATTAGGAAAACAGATGCTAGTTGACTTCTGAAACTGTAAATGAGAATCGGTACTTTCAAATGAACTGCATCCCATTGGTGTAGCATTTAGTGGCTTATATTGTTGAAAAGGTTTTGATAAGTGCATTATTCTATTACTCGTTCCACGACGCTTTCAGAGCGGAAACAACAAAAATCCGGTGTTATCAAAAGAAAAACGCTACAATTTTGCATAACCTTGAAATCGGTTTTCTTATAAAGGCTCTCGCAAAACAATGCGACATACAGTGTGAGGGAAGACAGAATTGGGTGACGGTTGATGAGAAGTGAGGTGCAGTTCCTCAAGACCTTTCTTTTAACCATTTGGAGCTCCTTCATGGTTTTAGTTGCAGTAGATTCTCTTTTCAAGAGTGTTTTACCACTGCAATGGAATTTATTGATAGTAGTTTCTTCCTTGGTTGCACTCCAGAACAACCAATGGCTTAACAGTCTGGCTAGAGTCTTCGGACCCCGCCATAACAGTTGTTCCGCAGACTGTGATAGGCTTTTTAGCCGTACCGCCTTTTAATGTTGTTGTAACTGACGAATTAGAGGGCAACCCCGTGCCGGCAGTCGCTCCATTTGATATCCATGCCGATGATCCTGCTATAAAACTTTTGACATTTGACTTATCTCATTATCATGAATTATTCAGGTCACAGAAGTTTAAATTAACAACGTACAGAAAGGTTTTATTTGTAAGAAGATACTTTAATTTCCAATGAAATCTCAATTACACAAAAATTAAGACCTGCAAAATCCTTTCCTCACCACCAAAATGCCCACAAGTAAACTTCAGGCATCATTGGGATTTGGAAGAGGTAGGTAGGTACTTTGTTTCCATTTATTAATTCCAACACATTTTCCATTTTGCTACTATTGTCGTTCAACTTTCAATTCCTCCCAACTTGAAGCTTGTCCTTTCATCCAATACCTGGTTTTTGTATCTCACATTTTTCCATCCTCTTCAGCTTGGCACATTGATTTTTACTTCTTTTTTTTTTTTTTTTTGCTGTTGTTGTAAAATAACTACACTGCATACTAACTTGAATGTCGATGTCGGCAAGAACAACAACAACAACAACTTATTCGAGTATCCCCGTGTTATGTCGTTGACGAGGACTACGTCGACGATGATGATGAAATGCTTTTTCATTTTGATCGATTTTTTCATCCCCATTTTACCGGTTGGGTCGGTTGGCTCTGGGAAAGGACGAGAACGAGGACTACCTACAATTTATTTTTTTTTTTTATTCTGTCCCTTTTTTATCATCATCTCTCTTCTGTGTGTGGAAAGTGGAATTATTCAGATGATACTATAAAAGGGGGAGCTGAAAACGATAAAGGAGTTCTTTTTTTTTTTTTTCTTCCTCTACAAGGAGGACACAGACAAAGTATATCTCGCTCTACACCCAAAGCCTGCTTAGAGGAATAAGGTCCATCCATCCATACAGAATGTATAGGTATAATATAGTGGTTGAGTTTTCGATTTATTTTCTTCTTCGTCCTTTTTTCCTTTTTTTTTTTTGTTGTTTCCTCTTATATGGCTAATATTCCTCACAAATCTCGTTAAATATAAATTTATATAAAAAATAAAACAAAAAAAAAACGTTGAAAGGATACAAAAATAGGAAAAAAGCTGCCTTATTGAATTTTTCCAAAGGTCCTTTATTTTTTTTTTCGTGTTTTATATATTTTTTTTTACTATAGTCAGTGCTTAACATCGATTACATCGATGAATTTATTCAGAAGAGTTTGTAGGTATAGCTTGTTTGACGTGACGTGCTGTTGTTGTTTTTATCCTTTTTCTTGTTTCAGTTGTGTTGTTCTGTAAAAATCCTTTCTTTTTTTTTTGTTCGTCCTGTTGTCGCATGTCATTGGATAAGTGAGAAGAACTGTGATGAAATTTTTTGTATCAATTTTCCACGCGGTTGCAGAGAATATACATTTTTTTTATCGTAAATCCATCATTTTGAGAGTGTCCTTATATTTTCATCCTTTTTGTCTCTGGTTTTACTTTTTGTTTTTTTAATTTGTGTCTGTTTGTTATTTACCAACAATATTAATGAGAAAGAGGGAATGTACAAATATTTTAAATTGGTGAAAATTGGAAGGATAGTCATCAACATCAACGATTGAGAGGGTGATGGTGTGTTGCAAAAAAAAAATCACCTTTAATTAAAATTGAGCATGTTCAATAATAATAAAAAAATAATTGGAGAAGGTTGAGATTAAAAATAAGCAAAACACATGGTAATATAACAGTTCAATTTTTAATTATAAGGAAAACTGCGATAGCAAAACATACAATTTGTGAACATCCTGTTCGGAAATATTCATGTGTATCTTTTATTTTATTTGTTTGTTAGTGTTAAAAAAAATGAATAAATGATTGTTAATTGATCATATAAATTAAAGGAAAACAATAAAAATCATAAATACTACCTAGATTGTTTTTAATTAAAATATAGGAATGGATATTGAGCTATTAGGGTATTGTGATGACTTTTTGATGAAAAAATTGCATAATTGACAATGCCACCCTCTGCAATATCCATGGTTCTGATCCATGAAGGCCTCCGGCTGACGCTTACGATCCCATCAAGTGTATTAACTTCAATAAGGGAGGTTTGTAAAGCAAGAGTTACGTTTTCTGAAAAAAAATAAAATAAAAATAAATTAGCATTCGAGTTTCGAGTGCTGGGTAGACTAGCCATCTTAATTACGCTTGTACCTTTGGATGTTCGGAAGGTGTGGAGGCTAGAGCTCTTAAAAAAAAAACACTGCTAAGGGTAATTCTTCGTTGGATTTCCGCTGAGCTGTCATCGTTCTTGGAACCGATAATAATTAATAAGCAGTGCTTCTTACTGACTTTACTACGAGTGCTTACTTATATACTTTATATACTTTGGAAAGCAGACTGCTCTTAGAACGATGTTAAATAGATAACATGAACAAGTGCGTCACCTTGTTTTAGACCTTTATCAGCAATAATAAGTTCAGTGGTGTGAACATTTGATCAACGATTGTCTACCCTAGAATCACAGTGATAAGAAACAATCAGATAGTTGATAGATAGATAGATATCTTGTAGCCTTGAGTAGATCTTTTTACTCTTGGGTACAATTTTTGCACATCAGGGTTACCTCTGAAAATTTTCGAAGAGTGTCCAATAAAGGTGTTCGAGAAAAAATAAAATGCTCGACTGGATCGCACGAACTTGTTCTTGTAGATCAAAGTAATATGTAATATATTTGTTAGTCATTGAACAATTTAGTTTTTGTGTATTATTATAAGAACAAAAAAAAATTGGGTATAATTTTTTTTAATTAGGTATTATTACTTTTTTCTTGAAAAAAATAAATACACAATACTTTTCAGAATCATATGGTGAACATATTGAGAAAGTTTAAAAGAAATTGGTTGAGCCAGCTTGTTCATTCTCTCACGTGAAAAGTTCCTCGAGGAAGCTAGAGCAAGCCACATTTCAGTGTTTGAAAGAGAACAGAACCTTATTTTACTGAGAAGTGTTAAATATACACTAACTTGACATTGATTGTCTCTGAAGACAGCTAAAAAATTTTATAAAATTGCGATGTTTCGGGTTTCCAAATTTTCTCAAAAAATAGAGAATCTAATATATCCCTAGAATAAAATAGGTACCTATATTTTCAAGGATTTGAATTTTTAAGTGTTGAAGGCTTAAATACTGTCAAAGACCAGGGTATTGATGTCATATAAAGGTTTTGATGGAGTTTTTTTTATTTTTTTTATTTGATAACTTATTTTCATTGTTTATTTCTTAAGTGATAATCTAAATTGATTGATTTTCATAAATTTTGAAATTATTATTTTTCCCATTCTCCAATCTTTCATACATGTCTTTTGTTTCATAAATCAAATCAAGTGCAAACCCTTCTTTATACTTCATTGGATAACAATCTCTTTTTAATCTATCCATAAAACCACACAATCAATCTGTTAACTTGCAACAACATGATCTTTCTAATGTGTTCACAAATCCCTTAATAGCACTAACGCGCCTCAATGGACACACACATACACACACACACAGATACTACACAATACCAATATCTATTTACATACGTGTTTGATGTAAACCTCTCTGATGGCAAACGCACAGAAAATGTGTTATCACATCAATCGGCCAGCAAAATTTCCCTTTGTAAATATATATGTACATATGTGTCTGTGTTATCGTGTGTATATGTATTTTCAAGCAAATAACAAGTGTACATGTTCGATAATACTCGTAGACGTAGTAGGTAAGGTATAGGTATGATGGAGAAAATGGAAAAATATTACCAAAGCAAATCCTTTAGATTATCCACATCCTCATCATCATCCATATATATATATGACTTGTAGTAGGTAGGTAGGTAGGTAGTAGAGAAACCTTCCTCTGAGGGCTTATCAATTTAATCATGTCGCATGCAATATCCTTAAACCACACAAAGTACAACTACATCAATCCCCTACTGATGGTATACGGTTAGAGGGAGATACAGGAGGGGTGTTGTCGGTCAACATACTCACAAAAGAGGGTTGCTTCCCTTTTTTAGTCTTTTAGCTCTATACTTCAAAAGCAATCGCATAAAACCGCCATCGCCAGCTCTTGTGTCACTAGAAATGCTATAAATAAAACAAAATGAGGTCCCTGTAGTGAAAAGTCCTTTACACAATAATCTGATAGATACGAGAACGAGAATGGACTGGTAAATGGTTGCCAAATGAAGCAAAATTGTATGCATATGCAAATGTTTTACACAAGGGGACTTGGCGGTCTTCTGATCAAGTTACTGTTAACCAAATTGATCATGGTGCGATGGACGCCTGGTATGCATCCAGTATCCTGAATAGCCAAACGTTTAGAGGTTCCAAAATTGGCTCAGATCACTACCTTGTAGTATCAAGAGTTTGGATATCCATAGCACTCCTGGAAAAAGGGAACTTCTTGAGCTTTAGCTGACCACATTTCCATCAATCTCTCAGAAAGAGAGTAGATGTAGTTCGAAAAGATCGAAAGTTCAATCAAAGGGCATCAACAAAGAATAAGGCCAACAGTATGATGTAAATTGGAGGAAAGAAAACTTCTTTACCAAACTGTTTACTAGTGAAGACAGCCAACCATCTGGAACTTCAACTTTTGGACGATGATGGCCAAAAAATTGGTTATTAACAGCAATGAGCTCTACTGGCCTTACAGCGACACTGACCCTGTCAAAAAATAATGTGACACGTGGAGAGTGGCACCAATGCACCAACCCGACAACTCTTCGCTTTCAACCGGATGACCCGATCAAGTGGTGGATGACTTCAGCCAACTTGGCGTGCGTAACTGGTGGCAAGTGGCAACTAGTTATGTACCGGGCTTATCAGAGAGCCTTGAGGTCGAGATCCACTCTGGATTGCAAGCGCGCCATCTTAAATAAGTAAGTAAGCAAATGAAAATTAGCAGAGAACATCACGTAGCATTTCCGTTACGTATTAAGCTTTGAGAAACAGTTTTAAATTGACGTAGAAGTTTTGCTTTAGAATTTATATTTGATACCAATAAAGCTTATATTCGCATATAGATTTCTGAATTCCCTAAACGATTTCTGTCATTAAGTTAATTTAAGTATTCAATCTTAGTTGGCAACCATAGCAAAAAAAAACCCTTCGAATAATAAAAACCCTGTGAACACGTTATTGTTTTTGACGCGCGCGTTACGTAAAATACACGATGAACATTTTGTAACCCCCCATAAACCATGACACAAGACATACACAAGGGTTGTCATCATCTAATACTCAAAGTCCATTTCAGACCAGCACCACCAATATAAACAGAATAGCACCACAGAGAACAAGAGTGCCTCTTTGTAAAATGAATGTCTATAAAGACAACACATACCCGTTTCGCATGAATTTTATTATTATCCTTGAAGTTCGATTATCGTTGGGGTCTGGAGGTCTCTATAGTACGTACTTATTTGATGAGAATATAAAAGCATACAACACTCTTACACACATTTTTGATGTCCTTTCAACTTTCCCAACTAAAATTCACTCAATCCCTCGGTTGTCTCTCTCATCACAATGTCAGGGCCTTGTTTAATGTGGTGTAAAAATTCAAAGAAAACCTTAACAACCTCTAAATTGACGACTCAGCAAGATTAATCAAGAAATGGATATTAGATCATCTCTTTGCGTTTGCCGACGACCCAAGATGTCCTTCGTTTTTGTCTTTCTCTGTCGTAGTAGTTCTCTTTTCTCTTACATAAATATTTTACCTACCTCTCTGCTCTCCCTACAGAAGTTATAGCATAATAAACGATAGATAGAAGACATCAGACTCATCATAGACGTGAAAGTACTTTTAATAAAGAAAAACCCTCAAGCTTGAAAATCTTTTACTGTTTTTTTTTTTTTACATATTTTTGTCCTTAAGTTTTTCTTTTTTTTTTTTGCTTTCAACACAAGGAGAATATATAAATTTGTGAAAGAAGAAAAAAAAGTCCTTTTTCGAGTTATGTTCGAGTTAATTAATTGGACAAAAGTGAGGGTAATGTTGATTAATTTAGCCCAAAAATCCATTTGCCAAAGTTAATGTCCAGTTTCTCTCTCTCTCTCTCTCTCGCAGAAAAGTTTGAATTAGTTGAGAAAGAGGAGTATTTTGGGGGCGGTTAGGTTTTTTTGGAGAGGACAGGGATGTTAGTTGAAATGTGCTTTGGTCATTAAATCGATATTCCTCTGTAAATGACCGTATTGTGGTTAAGTGCGGGTAATAAATTCTACAACAATAATTACGCTTCGGTTTTTGGGGAAATAAATGGTTGAAGTGTGTACTTAGGTGTGGTTTTGCTATTTGGGGTAGGTACAAAACAATTGATGCAGCTGCTTAAGAGTCTATTATTTTGATTGTATCGTTTGTGGTGTTTATGAAGCAATATTGTGTGGTGTGTGGCATGGTTTGGCTTGATTAAGCCAAAAGGGTGCTTCACATAATAAATATTATGTGCTCTTAGATTACAAACAGTTTAGCTGATTAAAATGTTCAATTGTAGTTTATAGTGTTCCGGGCTTTTGAAATTTTTTGGTAAATTTAGAAGAATTTTGAAGTGAAAGTCACAAAACGCAAAAAAAAACCAAGAAGAATTCTCCCCCGAGTTGGTAGAATAATTGTGACTGTGGAAGTTTGTTCTCTATACAGTAAGAGAATAGAGGAATAAGTGTATCGTAAAGTGCTTCAGTTAAACAACAGTACTGTTACGAAGCGTATCATACTGCTTTATATATACCTACATATATTCAATGTTTACGGTTATCAAATATGGAAACCATGCTTGTCAATATTAGACATTCATTTCGTTTACAATTTGCGTCAAAATTTCAGTAAAAATTCTGATAACTATCCTGGTCACGATTTTGGTTACCATTCTTGTATTCATTCGGGTTAACATTCGTGTAACGATTCTGATAACCTGACGATTCTGTCATTATTTCAATAACTTTTTTTGTTACTATATTAGCATTTCGGTAGACATTCCAGTTACCAATCTGGTAACCATTTTCTATTTACGCAATAATAATTAAAATTATGTAATCTGATCCCCACAATCAACACTACGTGCAATGCTGGATGGCTGGTTTTATCATTAGACCAGTTTAGTCTATTCAGCTCATAAGATAGACACAGCTTTTCTTGTCAGCAAAAAGTGTTTCAGATGTAATCTAGTCTAGAAATAGTCAACAAATGACTGGTTTTATCATTAGACCAGTTTAGTCTATTCAGTTCATAAGATAGAGACAGCTTTTCTTGTCAGCAAAAAGTGTTTCAGATGTAATCTAGTCTAGAAATAGTCAACAAATGAGTATTGTTCGTTGCTGTTGCTTCGAAATTTAGAGCTAGGAAACCTATAAAGATTTTTTTTTTAATTATACCAGTCAGGTGCACATAACAAATAAATTATAAACTAATCCATTAAAACAATTAATTTGTAAGCCTTTTCATACTTGTATCATAAATCTAATAAATTTGCATTTTTGCCTGTCAAAACTCAAGAGCTTGCCAAATAATTAACTTTGTTTTTTGTAAATTTCCACCCCTCTGTGCCTCCATAATATACCCTACCCACTATTTTTGATATTGACAAACGTCCCGTAATGACTCAAATCCACTTAAATCAAATTTGCCTCACGAGGGGACTCTTCTTCTGATGATGGTTGAAGGTAGGAATTTAGAAAATCACAACTTCACACTTTTCTCTTTTACCCACCTCATATGTGCAAATATACGTACACAAAATTAATATATGGGTATGTATCATTGTATGTTTTGATTCTGACCCAAAAGCAAAATAATAAAAAAAAAAATTCCAATTCGCACTTTTACCCTCTTTGGCTCTAAGCAATTGTGTCCTGAATTTACAATTCAAATGTGAACACAAAAATAATACTAAGCTCAAACCTATACACTCATATATATAGACAGGATACGAACATACATATATTTTCTATTCATGCATGTATGTATGTGTAAAAAAAAATTGGAATGAAAAATAAATCCACACACCAAATCCATTTGTGTTGGCCCTGCAATCATTTCAACTTGATCCTTTTGTCCAATCCCCTGGTCCACCCTCGCCGCCCCGCCACGACCCATCAACTTGAAATTCCCTTGACAATTGATGAATCCTAGAAACTTTATTAGCATTTGTGTTCAACGCAGTGTATAGATATGGAGTGTGTGTGTTCAACTTCAGCTCCCTTCACTTTATTCGCTTTATATCAGATTCTCGCCCTTCTCTCCCTTTTTTTTGCTGTATTTTCCTACAATATCCGATGATCATTTATGCCACACATATACACATCCTGTGCCAGGGTCGACAAAGCAAATAATAGAAAAGAAAAAAAAAATATGTATAGAGGGTTTGTGTGTGCACACAAAAGGGAGTAGGATTTTGTGAAATGTTTGAATTTGTATGCCAAAACTGTATAGCTGGGCTCTCTAGTCAATATCCGTTAGGGGATTATCTCCCTGTGTTCGGGGGTGACTCTCTATCCTTCCTTTTTTCATTTGGGGTTTATGTGTGTTTTTATTAAACCACCCTCGTGTGTCCTCCACCTGCTTGTTTTGTGTAACTCTCATTCTTCTAGTCGCTCCCTTTGCTTTTACCCGCCCAGCTCTTATAGAGGACATTGAGAGGGTAAATGGTTGTTTTGTAATGCCTACAATTTTTTAAGTATTGGTTTCATAAAATGTTGACATAAAAATTATATCTTCTACAAAAAAGCATTAAAGAAATAATATCGACATTAAGGTAATCAGTAATAAGGTATCGGTGTATTTCTTTCTTTTCAAATTAATTTTAATAATAGTCGTTGTGGAAAATAATGATGATGTTGAAAAATTGAGTTGGAAAAATGGTAAAAGACTTTATGAATTTTGTACTATGTATTTTATTGGCTACAAGTGGCGAAAACTATATTAATGATTTGTTCACAGAGCGATAAACTACAATTGGAAATCAACGAGTTTCGCCATTGGACCTGATTTAATATAGTGAGGCTTTAGCAACAAAATATATATTGAGCCACTTTGGCTTTCCACTTTATTGCATATATTTTAACTTGCCATATAGTTACTTTAAGGCTAAGGATTCGTAAAAAATAAATTCTTCTCGAGATAGCAATCAGACATGACATTAGGATGATAATGAATGCGAAGTTAATGTTGAGAAAAGAATTCCATTTGCAAACTGTTTCATATGCAAAATAGGAATTATTTTTGTGGTAAGTGAAAAGGTACAACTCCATTTTCTTTGTGGCTTATGTGTGTTTTGAAGTGCTTGACAGTTTAAATCAACAATTTTAGTGTTTTCAGTGAACTTTAATTCTTAATTAAAAACTTAAAGAAAAACATACTTCAACAGTGTTGAAAAAGCTAAAATTGATTTGTTTAGATACCAAGGCATAACCGGACCTGCGATAGCTGATAAAACGGACAAAAGTTTTAATATAGTTTATTCTTACATGAAAAATAAAGATTCGTACGGATAAAACTTGATGGGAGTTAAGAAAACCGCAGCAACTGCAGCTGAGAGACGAGAAATTTTAGGGTATGAATCTAATTCTCAAAATTGACTACAGCTGGGTGTAAGGGAATTTAGGATACAATTTTTCCTAAATTTTCTAACATTTTTCTTTGGACCCATAAACTGGATCTACCAACATCATAACGCGACTATTAATTCGACACGCATAATCAAAACTTGGATAGAGGAGCCAAATGTACAGTTGCTTCAATGGCCGTCGTAATCACCGTATCAAAACATCATTGGAAATATCTAATAATGGTTAGTACGCAAAGTTTATGTGGGTGGTCGTCAGTTTGAAGAAAAATAATTCTTAACTTCGAATATTTTTCAGCCCACGGTGAACCTACAAGTTTAGTATTGTTATATGCGATCAAAAAGTTTTCTAGTAGGAACCCCTGATTCTAATGGTTCTATTTGTCTCCAATTTTTATTTAACTTTTCAACTGTAGAGAATTATTAATAATATTGATGGTGTTACTGCATACAGAAAGGTCACTAAAAAATTCATTCATTCAGCATTCACTTGTTTAAAAAGCTTATTTCGACAAAAATTCGTCAACAAAGTGAATAAGTGAATAATTAGTATTGAAAATAACGTCCTTGATTTGTTATATCGTAGCCTTTGCCCCCCCCCCCCCCCACCCCGGACACCTAAACTTAAAACAAGCTATGTTTGTACCAAAACCTTAAAGCAGTTAGATATAATTATCAAAACCTTTGAGCAACTATCCTCGACATATTTTAGTCTTTTATAAATTTTCTAACAACACTTTACATGACTACCAGATTCGTTGAACACCCAAACGATGAATGCAAGGACTTCCTTTTTTTATCCCTCGTCTTTTGGTCTTTTTAGATTAAATTTCTTTTTTTTTTAACTTTTTTTATTTCGAATCATCTACTATATAGGAACTTCAATGATTTTCATGTTCATAACGATGATTGGCACTGGCACCAGCTGCCCTTTTGTTTGGAGTGCGTCGCGGGTGGGGTTTAAATTTCACAGAATGCAGTCAAATGAAATGTTACCAACAGAAAAAAAAAAGAAAACTCCACTCGATAGTCATTAAAAAGGAAGTGTACCACCATATTGCATTCTGCACATTTTTATTCAATTGGGACATTGGTGGTGGCGGGAGGGGCAATGATGGCGATGGGCATCGTAATGGATTTTGAGGAATAACAAAAAAAAAAAAAACCGACTGGTACTCTCGAAGAGTGAATCCTATTAACCGCCAGGATAATTCAATTTTTGTATACGGATTTCGACAGCATCGTGATGGTGATAATAATATTCATTCGAGATGAGATGAGAATCCTCACAGAAAAAAACATATGCAAAACTTCAACCAACAAAAATAATAATCCTTGTCCTTCATGGGAGCAATAAAATGAGAGGAATTTCCATGAGAAGGACTTTTTGTGTTTGTTTTTTTTTTTTGTTCAGTTTCAGCCGTTTTGGTTATAAATTTTGTTTTTGTTTTTGTTTTTGTCGGTGGGTTGATTTTTGTGTGATTAAATGAATCGCGCGCATCGTAATAGCTCGGTGTTGTGTATATCCTTCGTGGGCACCCATTTTGATTGTTTTTTATTGCCGATTATAACTTGGGGGCTCTTATGTTTGCCTTTGCCTTTGCCATCTGTCTTTATGACACAAACAGAAAAACAACAACCCACAAAAGGAATATGCGAGGCTTGACCTTTTTTCCCTCTGATGGTCTCTAGTGATGGGATTAATTATGTTTACTTTTGTGTGTTGAATTGTGTATATCCTTTTGTATGCTTTTCTCTCCCTCTCCTCCTGCCCCTCTCTACTCCGGTCCTGTTTTGTTTGACATTGAGTGGATGATTAAATTTAATGTAAATTATCTCTGTCTAAATTGCTTGCCGTCGTCGCCATCGTCATATTGACAGCCTAGACTCGTGGGGGACAAACATAGAGTCCGTTTGAAAAGTGTATATACCTACAATCCTACATACATATATACTTAGGACTTGGGATGATTTGAATGAGTAGCATGTGGCAAAAGCATGAGATGAGATGGAGGGATGGGATATTAATTAAGGATGGTCTCTTAATTTGTATGGGTAATTAAACTGACAGAAATTAGAATTTGGGTTTGCGATTTGGTCTACAGGATAAAGGGAGGGCGCTAAATGGCTTTCAAATTATTTGAAGAGGATATCGTGTGTATAAAATATTATTAAGAAAACGAACGACCGACGCGAAGCTAGGCGACGTAGAATATATTGATGTCAGTGACGCTTTTAATGTTGATAATGACTACCATGATGATAAATAATTTATTAATGTCCCAGAGTCAGACGGTAAGTAGCAATTCTGTTAACAAAACTTGACAGCCCAACAAATACTAATACTAAATGCTTGGACTTTCGCCTAGTTTCCCGCCTGTTTCCCTGCCTGCTTCTTCGTCTAGTTTTGCGATAGGTATTCCGCCTGGTTTTCTGCAATAAATATACTTTTACTACAACAAATGTTTCGTCCTAAATTTATTGAATTATCCGATCTGAGTCTATGTGATGAATACTGGAAGAATGTCTGACATTTATGACAACATGATCCCTGTGGTCGATAATACGCTGATCTTGAGACCCCCTATTTTCCTTCTCCCACCGCAAAGTCAATCAGTCTCCAATTAAGTCCAGCATTCTAAACATCTCGGTTTTTTTTTCAAAATGAAATCCAATACAGAAGATAAACAAAAACTAGAAAAAAAACTAAATATTCTATAACTGTAACAGATACTCTAATACACCAACAACAACTAACATCTCTTATTATTGTTCCATCAAAAAGAGGACTTCTCAAATATCTGCATTGAACATATTGGCTTCCTTCAACTTCAACTTGATTCGTCTGCCTTGCCACACAGATAAATAAACAAGAACAACCATGACCGATTGAATTTATATCAAATTCTTCATTCTTTTGCTTTGTATGCTTCTTTGCTTGCTTATATTATACCCAACCAAGTAGATATGCTGTACATGTTGTACACTCTTGTATGTTATAATGTTCGTTGTGCCGAAAAAAGAAGAATTAATGTCTAACGCTTCACCGGATACAGGGCAGGCATGTGGGCGGATGGATTACAGATATGTCTATTGCACTCGTAAAACATCCGCTTTTATGGGCACACAAAGTGTTTTGTCGTTGTCGGCGAAGTCTTCCAGACTTCATCGGCGTTGTCGTCCTTCCCGTACCCTTATTGAATCTTGAAACTCGAATCTTCTTTAACCCTCGGATATATCTAACTAATCTATCAGTCGTCTTCCTCGACTTCCGCGCCCCATACACCTACCTTACCAACATGCCTTCTGACTCGTCCTTCGATCTTCTGCATTCAATTCGTACAAGTAAGTGTGATGTGGCATTTAACACTCCCGCTATCGCCCTCTGCCTAGCCTATGCCTCTGCGTCTGCCGCCGCTACCATCTTTATTTATTGTTATTGATTTTTTTCAACTTATTTGCACTCGGTAATGGGGTGAATATGTTCGGTTCATGTTCATTTTTATTCTTTTTTTTTTTTTGGTTCCACAAGTATTAAAGTCGGTTTTGGAGAAATAAGGGAAGAGGGACTAAAGGGGGATGATAGCTGCTGCTTACTCGATGATTGTGTGCATGTCAATGGATTCGTTTTTATGTAAAAGAAGGTTTGTATTATTTTTTTATAGATTTAATATATCAGGTTGTTATCGAAAATGGGGGTTGATTCTTCAGGGTTCGTAATGGGTGTTCCGTTAGCGAGCTTTGATTCGAATATAGAATATATATGATAGGGTGCAAGAGGGGATATGAAACGTGAAATGATGTATAATAAAAATTCCATCAATTTGTTGATTTTGACATGCGATGTGTCGCTTGTTTGATTTGAGTATAGTCGCTATAGGTAATAGTATAATGGATAAGGCGGGGGTTATTGTATAAACATACGGAAGGGAAGAAATAGTATCTAACAACCATGATGCGCCTCATTCAAACATAATGGAGGAACAAATTGTGAAAAATTAGTTATAGCTATTTCAGTCAAGTTTGCACGACTAAATTGATTTCGAGCGAACATGCAACCAGGTGGTTTCCCATCGTCTTTCAACTTTTCACACCCTCTGCAATTGAGGTTGATGTGGTTAGAGTTGGCTTAATTAGTTCACACATTATGTACGGCTGATGAATATTTGTAGATATAAATTTCGTTTTTCATTAATTAAGCTCAGGAATAATTTATTTGTTCTGTTTTCTATTAAAATATGCGGAGTTTTCTCCACCATTAAGTATAGGTGGGGTAATAATGTATTTATCATAGGCCGATAGGTGTCACTAGGTGTTGCTGATTAAGTAAATATAGTTTGTCAACTGTCATACAATGGGAATAATGACAGAAGCTAAAAATCCAAATTTTTTTCTGCTTAGTTTTTGAAAGAAAATTTTTTGAGGAATCCTGTTCAGGTTGCTAAGATTACTGAGCGCCCAGAGATCTCAGAAATGTGAACTGTTACTTCGAGTGGTTGTCATTCAAAGTCTCTAGATTTTGCACCAACTGACATAAATGTTATTTTTCAGCGATGGTGACTCAGTTAAGGAAGAACTCAATGATCTTCTTGAGAAGCCGTTCCCAAATTACGACGTCAAGGATTCTTCAAGAGTTTTTACTGTCCCGTTTTTAGTTTTTTCGTTACTCTTCCGCAATCTCACTTTGCAGTGCCGTGCGTGTTGCGTGTCATGTGTTACATGTCACGTGTTGGCTGTCTCGTGTTGCTGCGTATTGCGTGTTTTTTGTTGCGTGTTGTGTATTGCCAATTGCTTGTTGCGTTTTGCGTGTTGCTTCTTGAGTGTTGTGTGTTGCGTGATGTGTGTTTCTTGTTAGGTGTTGTGTGTTGCGTGTTGCGTTTTGCGTGTTACTTGTTGCGTGCTGTACGCTGCGAATAGCTTAAAGTGTTTTTCGTGTTGTGTGTTGTGTGTTGCGTGTTGAGTGTTGAGTGTTGTGTGTTGTGTGTTGTGTGTTGTGTGTTGTGTGTTGTGTGTTGTGTGTTGTGTGTTGTGTATTATTTGTTGTATGTTGTATGTTTTGTGTAGTGTGTTGTGTGTTGCGTGTTGCGTGTTGCGTTTAGCGTGTTATTTGGCAATTTCTTTTTGCGTGTTTTGTGTTCCGTGTTATGTGTTGCGTGATGAGTGATGAGTGGTGCGTTCCTCTTTGGTTGTTGTATACTTTTTGAACAAATTTTTGTTTGTCAAATAATGTCAAAATCCCTTCTGTTATAACCTTTACTCTAAGACATAAGTTTATTAAAATAAAAAAAAAAATAAAACTGAAAATGCTTTAAAAACAGAGAACATAAATTGCCAACTAAATACTCTGTTATTCCCCCTAACATTATAAACAAACCACTTTAGCACCAGTTCTACAGCCACAAAGTCAGCAAACCCGACTGAATGTTTCTTTTCCTCTATGGTGACATCAGTTCTCCTCGTCCTCTCAGCAATACCATATACCTACCCTATATAATATAGAGGAGCAAGTATAGAGCACAAGAAGCGGAGCGTATCCTTTTTTGCCATGAACACTAAATGAGATTATATGGAGAAAAATATAGTGATAAACATGCCTTGTGGAAGTGAAACACGATTCATGATTTTTTTTTTGTTTTTTTCTTTGCTTTGTATCCCGAAGGAATTTTCACAGAGGATGTGGATGAAATAATTTTCCTTTATTTTTTTTTGTTCTCCTGCTAGTTGCTTCTCAATTTATTCACCTTTTTCTATTTTGGGTCCTTGATACAAAAAAAAAGACAAAAAGGACAAAAAATAAAATAAAATAAAATAAAAAGCAAATGCCATGTGTGCACGGGGGCACTTCTATGACGCAATTTCCGTTTATACCTATAAATGTAGAAGGTCGGATAAAGTGGACTTTGCAAAAGGTGAACATCTATAAACGTTGTTGTTTTCTGTGTATACCTAAATATCCCCACAGGGCCAGTCAGTAGGGTACAGGGATGTTATATCTGGAGTTTGGGTATGGGTACGGTACCTGTGTAGTATATCCTTTGTGTGTCTGTCTATTCTACCACTATATTGGTATTGTTTGCTTTGGTAAATGTACTACGAGAATTGTTATGAGAATAATAAATCCACAATGAGCTTAAGCGCCATTGTTGTGTGTTGGCTTAGCTTGGCCGATGTCGCATCCATAGGGCTTGGTTCTATAAACACGTGTATCTTCTCTATATTAGAATTGGCATTTTCAAGTAACTATAGGAATGGGAGGGGGGGGAGAGACATCCACTTTCCACAGTTTTAAGGGGAGAATCGGTTGTGTACAGCTCTGGTAAGTGCAGGCAGAGTCCTTTCGAGTAAATCTAAGACAAAACCACAATGATTATTATGGATTTATGGGTCTAGAGCTGGGGCAGATCACATTGGCGTGTAGAATGGAAGAATGCACAAATCTCCAAAGACATTAATTCAAATGGACGTTGAATGAAATTTGTCCTCTTTACTTCCTTATGTAATTATGGATTATTTAATTTTAAATGAAATTTGTTTATCAACGTAGATATAGTTTAAGGTCAACAGTTTTGGGTTAAGGATTTAACTCGAGAAGAGGTATGATACGTGCCGAAAGAACGAAGTCAAGATATGTTCTTGGTGACTTTAACTCCAAGAGCAGAAATGAAGTCATCTTTGATTCGTCAGTCAGGTCAGAGGATTGAAGCTGCATGATGAATCTTCAATATTCCATAGTCTACGTTCTCAAAATCAACCTACTGTTAATCAAATTGATCATGTTCCAATAAACGCTAAGCATTCATCCCGGTCTCTGGATGAACGTTCCAAGAGGTTAATATAGACACTAACAACAACCTAGCTAGAGTCAATCCCGATATCTTTGTGATCGTAAAAATATATTTTAAACAAATAAAACTACCGGGACGCTGGTATACAAATTATTGCAACTGCACAGTCAATGTTAAAGTTCGTTGATGATAATGTTTGTTCAATCGTTTTTCCCAGGGCACTTCAGCGAAAACATTAATGCAATGAAGCCAACATCAAATTCACTACACCCTTACAGTTACCAATCAAAAACTCTGTATACACTCTAGGTGATCAATTGAACCCTATGTGTACTATAATACCCAAATAACTGTATTACTCCCAAAGTTGGATGTTAATTTGAGCGTAAATATGTTGCGGGCAGACTTCCAGTTTCTTAAGAGTTCAATTACGTAGGAAATAATTCAACTCTCTGAGAGCTTGAAGGCTGCGGAAGCATATTTACGCCGACATCCATTTTTAAAACAAGTGCACTAAATAGTCAGTACCTACCTCATAACAGTACACAGAAACAAACCGCAATCAGCTGATTCGGAACGTTCAAACACACAAAGAGTCTGTCATCCTCATCATCAATATGAGAGAGTAAGAGGGTGCTTAAAAGAGCTGCCCTTGCATCACCACACCATTTCTGAAAATAGTTGACATGACTATAATCTCATTTTGGTTAACTCATTTGCATTCTCCACTAATACGGAATGTGGTGGCGCCCTCTGTCATACGACTACTACACGACTACACCACAACTACCACATCCTCCACCACCATCAACATCGTTTTTCCATGGAGTACGATTGCATTCACCTGATTAAGTCATGTAGTAGCGAAATATACATTGAACACTTGCCATCATCCTCATGATTCCAACGTGCGTTGTCGTTGTTGCCATGCCACCATAACAATGCCAACTGCCACTGCCATATATGTACGTAGTCAGGCCAGGACCTTCCAAAAGTCTGAATACTTAATCAAACAAGGATACCGAATATCATAGAGAAGCTTATTTTCAGCTGAGTGAATGAATGAATGGTTTTTGCTGCTGCTGCTCCTGCCGTTCGCCCGTCCACCCGTCCATCCTCCAATCCCTTGTCCGGTAGCTGGGGGAATTCGTCTGACTTTGGTATCCTTTGGGGGATTTATTTATAATAACCGAGATACAATAAACATTTGAACGATGCGATGCGATGGATAAAATATGGAATGGATAACAATTTTTGGAATCGTTGCGTCCTGTGTCGGTGCGTCCTGTCCTCTGGCGGTCCTCCTGTAAAAGATGAATGATTCTAAGGCCTTCATGTTTTGCATAATGATGTGCTTGCAAAGTTATATGATAGGAGAATAATTTAATGACATTTGTGAGTATTTCGACGACGACGCACGATGAGTACAGGGATTTGATGTGGCACTTAGCTGACAATAATAAATAAATAACTCTGCAACCATGATGATGTAAAAATATGGTTTTATATTTTAGGTATGGGGTGCGTGTGCATGTTTCTGTTACAATGGTTTGACACGTGAACGAAATGTACCAAAATTGAAACGAATTACTGCGACGCACGTAATCACTTTGATAGTTTGGGTGCATCAGAATAGTTTTAACAGTTTTTAAAGAAAACACTAATTTTTTTCAAAAATTGTGTTGGTAGTTAGGTGTTTATAAATCGGGAAGGAATGACCGGGACTAGCTTGGTGATGGGCCCCATCTGAATCACGCTATAAAAATTATGAACATCTTAGGCTTAGTGAAGTACGATGTTTTGGCTGGGTCACCATAAATCCCCAACCCATAAGACTGTTCTATTACCTTACGAAAAATCTACTGGAAGGATCCGGGCATCAGAGGTTTTGCTACAAGAACTATTTTTAATAGCCTGATCTCGTGGGAAGCCTCTACAGTATCTTAAAAGCAAGGTAGGTTACGACGTTTCAGCATTATGCAGTGCTACGGTACGATCACGGACTATCACGGAAACATCATATTTATAATGGGCGATTTTAGTGCCCATGTACAATGAAAATGTTGATAGTTTCTAAGAATTTTGCATCACTAACCGTCTTGCAATTGCTGGTAACATGTTTAAACAAAAGAAGCACCACAAAATTAGCTGTGTGTAGACAGATAGGGAAGCCACTTCCAACCAAAATTGACGAAACAGTCTAAGAAATAGAAGATGCGAATATACGGATGACCCCAGACAACCATCTGATGAGAGCTTATTCCTTAGCATACCTGCAGTTCAAAGATCCCAAGCAAAAACTTGTCGATAACCTCCCTCAAAGACTTAGGACAATCAGTAGCACAGAATCCAAAGAAACTTAAGCCTTTCCACGATGAAAAAAAAATAAATCAAAGCACATACGTAACGCACCTACTCACAACATACCGGAATTAAACACTTTTCTCGTTTGTATTGCAAGCAAAGAAATGCAGTGGAACCCAATTAAGTAGACGGTTAGAAGAGTTAGTAGACTGAGAATCATAAAATGGCGCAAAGAAGTCGTACAGAAATCTGCAAAACTCATGAAGAGTTGAAGAGATTAGAAATACATCTTTGGAAACCATAGACAATGGCAAGTATAAGTAATGGAAGCCCTAGGCTCCTAAATGAATGTAAAATTTCTGGGAACCGAAGAAAGTATAAGTATAACAATCGTGTTTTCTCTTCACAACCTACCTTCACATCTCTACTTAACTTATTCTGTCAATATTTACTCCCTTAAATGTTTCCAAAACTAATTAATAACAAGAAAAAAAACTCCATCATTCATTAAAAAAGAGTCAGCTCAATTTCAGTGAAATTAAAATGTCTGACAAACACATACCTATACAAAATCATTCGTTGACTATATGGCGCCGTGGCATACGTAAGGATAACCAGCTTTCAGCCGTAAAGAGCAAATAATCAAACTAAAGTAAATAAAAATTCAACTCTGTCTGGGTACCTAGTTAGTTCATTTAAAAGTCAACATTACCCTGACATATTTGCAAATCAAATGATCTTGGAGCATTTTATTACTGTGCTGTCCGAAATAAATGTTAAAGGAGTCAAAAAAAAACTCAAAGGACATTATAGCTTTTCGTCCGACTCCTCAATTTAACATTTTAATTTAAATCCATTTGCAAGGATTCTGAACTCAAACAAGTTGTAAGTCAATGCGCTGCACCTTTTATTGGATCAAAGTGGCTCACAGTGGCTCACAATCACAATGGAAATGGAAAAAGTCATAGCTACGAAAAGTCCATATGCAACATTTCCGTATAATGTCCTTTGTGCGCCACCATCATGCACATTGTGTGTCGTAGATAAGTTCACACACACACACACACACAGTCAACTCTAGCAATCTACGAAAAATATACAAAAAAAAAGGATGAGCACAAAAAATGAAAGCAACTTAACAGGAAAAAAATTTAACAAAACAAAAAAGGATGTGCAAACGATCTGAATAAATCTAACATAAAATTGAAATTCAAGGGTCGGACGGGACGGAACGGGTACGGGAGTCGATGGGTCCTTCATTTTTGTTTTTTTTTGTTATTATTATTTCCCGAGTATTGTGTGTACGTGCACGAGTATTTTGAAATCAAATCCAAAAAGCAAATAGGCAGTCAGACAAATGCCACCATATAGAAGTACAGTTCCCATGTCTGTGCATAAGCAACCGACTTTTGCAAAATATTTACCACATACCTACCTAACCTACCGACACATCGCCGCCGACCGACGACGACGTTATAATCGTTTCGCGTACAACAAACAACAAACAAAAATAGACAGTCAGACAAAAATACATATACGACAGTTGTTTTGTGTATTTTCCTCTTTGTTCGAAAGTAATTTGGTTTTTTAAATCATCATGAAACTTGTTTTTTCTTCCTTTTTTTATATTTTTTTTTTTGGTACGAAGGATACTCTTCTCGTGCATATCCTCTCTGCTACAAGTATCATTGAACAAAATAAAATAATGCACGTAAAGCTGACAAAAAGTTTTGCCTACACAACAACAGCATACCCTGTTATGTGTCGGCGACACATGTGTGACTGTGTATCAGGTACAGGATGTGTCGGTCGTCCTTATGGATAGCATAGACATGAAGGAGAGTTGCGGAAAGAAAATGTCTCAAGTTTTCAGAGAATTCAAATTCAAGAAGGATGAAAATATTGTGCATACATTAATGTCTTTGTTGTGTGTAGTGTGTTTAGTGAGTAGGTACTTTCAAAAACAAAATAGTGGGGTAGACAAATTATTTATACAGAGGGTATGTGGATGTCTAACTTGTATAAACTGAAAATTGACACACAAGTGTCGAAAATACCTGTTTTCGACCTACCCTTTTTACGGATTAAGTTTAAAAATATTGCCACAAGTCTTTTTTTTTTGTCAACTGATAAATGGGTTTAGTGAAAAAATGTATTGGTAAATATTCGTTCTATTAGATTATAAATAAAAGTTATGGCGGTCACTGTGGCGTATGCTGACCAAATAATGATACCAATGGAATACCAAATTCTTGATTATTCTCTGACAATTACAATAGTCTTACAAATAGCGTACCAATTTTTTTTTAAAAAGTACTTGCTAAATTTTATATAGAAAAAATAGTTTTTTTTTAGAAAACGGCTCTAACGGCAAGTAAAAAAATGGTAGTTTATGCATTGGTAACGGTATTTCGATGATATTAACATCAAAATAAATAAAGTACAAAATAATGCAAAAAAAAATGTATTTTTGTTTTTTTTTCAAGCTTAACATTTAGAAATAAAAAAATTATTTGCTTTGAGCACTAACTTGTATTAAAAACCAAATTATACACAAGGTTTTGAATAGATTAATGTAGAATAGATTAACAGTTCAGAATTTATTTTGTTCAGCTAGCTAAGTTGCCTCTATGCCCGCTATCTATGGAAATTAAGTTCCAAATTCACTACAAATCTAAGCTGTCCACTAAACCTTTCCCCCCTCCCCTCCCCATCATTGTCATGGCTTAAGGCATTCTTAAAACTTTCAGAAATACCAAAAATCTGCCACCCGCCTTGTTGAAAAAATCCCATTTTCCTATTATCTAATCCTGGGGTCAATTCCTTTACTAATTGGACTTTATTTTTGTTTTGATAAAAGTTTCATAACAATTTGTCTTGCTGGTGGACAAAGAAAGTTTTAAGTTAACACAAAACTATATCTTCGAAAAGATCTAAATTTCAATTGTGAATACGATATAAAAAGAGACTATTTTTTTATTATACAGTAATGTGTGTGTGTTTGTAGGTAAGATACATTCAAATTCACTAACTGTAAATTGTCATGAACTTCCGGGCAAATTATTTACGTAAGTTTACATCCCTTCAAAGTCTCTAGCGAGTTAACCTTCGAGAAGCCATTAATTCTGACAAGGAGAAAGCAACAACAAAAAACTTTTTAACTCATCTTCCACTCAAATTGCAAATCTTTTCAAAATAAATCAAAAGAACACTGAAAAGAGAAACAAATACACACACACACACATACACCCATTCCCCATACACAAAACAAAAAGCTAAAGTTCATGACTAAGAAGGAACAAAAAAAAAGAAGAAATTATGAAAGGAAACAAAAGAAAACAAAAGATGAGATGGCGCATCTCGCTGCTATAGAAGCTAGAAGCGGATGGATCTCCCCCCTCCAGTATGTAGGTAAGGTATATTCTGATTCTGAGGTGAAGGAGGAGGTAGAATGCCTCTTCTTTCCTTTTCAGTTTTGAATTTTAATAAAACTCAAGTATCTCCATTAAAATCAGTTGTAGGAGGGAAAATTTTGTGGAAAATAGGTACTTCTTTTCGTTCGCTTCGTTTCTCGTATAAGGATCCTTGCTTCTTCTGCCTGCCACTCTTGGAAAAGTTTTCCGCATCAAGTTGTTTATTTTTTTTTTTCTTAACTTTCTTCTTCTTTCATTCACTCTCATGCTACTCTGAAGCACCATTTCACTCTATATCAGCGGTAGCGGGGGAGACACGAGACAACATAAATTCTCGGAAGCTATACGTATAAATTCATTATCCTTACAAAATGGAACGTAAGTGCTTTAGTATGGTAGGCGGTGATGGTGGTGGGGCAGGGCCACTAGGACGAAGGGTGCCCAAGCTCATGCATAGCCCCGAACCGCACCGAAGGATAGTATAGCCAAATCGATAATGTCAGAACAAGTGGCAATGTAAAGATAAAAGTCAGTTTTTTTTCGGGTATTTCCACTCGAACAACACAAAAGCCAGCATCATCAGAAAGTCCTTCAAAAGATAAATACACACACAAACACACACACACAGGCAAACAGGATTTTCTTAAGAAAAGTTATTTTACATTGAAAAGGAAGTAATTGATTCGATGGCATCAATAAATCAATTTTCTGGGAATTTTAAGATTTATCCGAATAAAAGTCATCGTTTCGTTACGCAAGCACCACCCACCACCGCACCGCACCAAGAAGATTCTTCTATCTATTTTTGTCGGAGGGAACGGTATGACGAGGATATGGAATTATCCTTTTACATACATTTTGAAGGAAATATCCTCTTTTAGTTTAGAATGACTGCGGCGATTGGGGGTTTTCTATTCTCTCTACATTCTCAGCTCAGCAAAGTGTGATTCTTTTCAATTTAATGATGATAAGAGGATATGGGAAGGATATTTTCTTCTTTATTATGGAAAAGTTTTTTTTTTTCTCTTAAGAAATCTGAAGGATCATTGGAGTTTCAAATATTTTAATATGAAAACATATTCTTTATCCTATTGTATTGGTTGCTTCAACGAAAATAAAAAAAAAATAAAACACAAAAAACTTGTCTCAAAAGACTCGAACTATTATAACAATCTAAAAGTTCTTCATCTTCTTAGAGAATAGACAATAGAGTGTGTGAAATATTTATGCAAGCTTTTTGAAAAAGAAGATAAACAATATAAAGGAGACGATGGTGACATTTTCAGGAACTATGGAATGGTATGAGGAATTGAGGAGTGAACTGAAGAAACAAGCAAACACACAACGGACATTGAAGTTTCTTATAAAATGAAAAAGAGTTTCTTTTGAAATTTTGGTCCTTTGAAGAAAAGTTGAAAATTTATTTAAAAAAAAAAAAAATAAACTTTTCACATAGTGTAGTGTGAAATGTGTATTGTTTTGTGGGGGGGGGGGGGGGGGTCCTTTAACAATTTTAATTTTAACTTTTTCACTTGAACAAAATGAACTATGAGATAAATCTACTACAGATGTGGGAAGTAGTGTAGGTATGGGTACTCCCGACAGGAGAATGAAAGGATATTTAACTTTTTTGGTGTGGGATTAAAGTTCAAAATGCCAAAGTGTCAAAGTTTATATTTATGAGGAAAGAAGGGATATTTTAACATGATATTGACATTGTATAGGTAAATGGTACACAGGAAAAAAATGCTTTATGTGAAATTAATTGATATTTCTCCGTGATATGGCAATGTTTAGCCAATTTACTGTAAATTTAAATGGACAGATCTATCAGTTAAGTATGAAAGCAAGTTTTCGATATGACGACAATACTCTTTCCTTAGGTCCTACGTCTTTACTGTCCCGTTGTGATCCCTTTTTAAGAGGCACATGAACTCCACTACTGCCCTTCGCTGACGCTCCGCCATCATGTATGGTTTCTGAAAATTTACCTAAACTCTCACAAACTCTTCCCCAGCTGCACCGATTCCCTTCCAACTGTCCTGCGACATTTACTTCTCCGACTCGAATTCCATTGAAGTCCTTCATTTTTGTTCGACAATGCTGCGTGCAGCACACTTATCTCTTATGACTAACAAGAATTGGTGATAGTATGCAACCCTGTCTGACTCCACATTGAACTTAAAATTCATCATATAATCTTCCTTTATGGAGAACATGACATTTGCATCCTTTGTAATTGGCTTTAACAATAGCAATTAACTTATTTGGAATAATGCCTTTCCTAAGTTAGGCAATCCAAATAAGTTTTCTGTTGAAACTATCGAACGCTTTTTCGAAATCAGTAATCAGCAGGTGACGATGACGTTTGGATCGATATTGCATGCATGGATGTTCTTTTATTCGCTGTTATCTTGGCAACTTCAGGCAGAATGAAAATTTCTCTCCAGTTTTCACACTACATCACACACTAAACACTCGATAATATTTAGAAGAAAATCATCTATAATAGTGTGGAGACTGAATATATATATGGGAATGCGTTCAATTTTTTCCTGTTCTGATGGATATAAATGAATTTCAATCCCACAAATTTGACAGTAAGGTTGTAATTACATTCCACTTTATTTGTACATGTGTTAATACTTTGGGAGATAGTGTGGAGATACTTTACCACCCACTTAACCAAATTCCTAACAACAAATATAAAAAAAAATTATATTGATTCTTTTAAAACCTTTTTTTGAAAAATAAAGTTGCGTACACAACAGAAACCGTAAGCTCAGTTTTTTTTTTTTTTTTGTTTTTTGTTTGCAAATTGACATCAAAGTAGATAACAAAAAAAAAAAAATATAAGAATGTAAAACTCTCCACTAGAATCTTTAGAATAACAATTTCTTCCGTGCCATTATGCACGTAAAAAATTGACTTTGACTCTGCAGACTTTTATCGTGAGGATCTTTAGCTATGCATAAGTGCCCACCACACCGCACCGAACAGCACCAAACTTTGTTCCTTTTTGGATAACACACCATAACGACTTCAATAACAACAACGACAACGACGATGACGACGACCAGTCAAGTGAACATGCTCTGCTCTCAGTTCTGGCAGTGCATAAATTCCACAATAACAAAGGTGAAGTATGCGAACGCGCCTTCAAGCAATGCGACCATACCACACTATATACCATCAGCGCATACTGTACATCAAAAAAAGAATGGAAACAAAAAGATTTTTTATTTTTCAATAAAAATGAACAAAACAAAAAGAAATAAAAATTCAAAAATAAAAGGAATAACCATACAAAATGAACAAAACTCATCACTGGCTAAGAGAAGAGTCCTCATTTCAGGAGTTGTTTCCATTCTTTTTATGTTTTCTTTTTTTTTAAGTTTTTTTTTTTACTACTGCTTCTGATGCTGCTTTTCCGATGCTTCCATTGTATCTACGTGCTTAAGCATCCTTTGCATTCCCTTATAATGTGCTCATCACCATTCACCATCATCATCATCATCATCATCAGCAACAGCAGCCAGCATCATATCTTTACCAGCAAACTTCATTCTATAAAACAGAGCTCAGAGCATATAGAAGAAGCGCATATCGTCCTCATCCTTGACAATATAGTACGACCATTCTCGCCACTGTGTATTGCTTTCGACTGTAAATGTGGATGTCCTCTTTTCAGGTTGGCTGCTTTCCACTCCGTAGCTTTTATTTTATAATAATATGCAAAAGACTTTTGACCTAAACATGCTCTTCTTGTTCCTTCTATATAACGTTGTAGATGTAGGTAGACTATGGAGATGGATAGGGCTCGGAAAACAGGGTTGCCAATGGGAGTTTGAGTCAGTTTTTCTTATTATCTAGTCTTACAACATTGAAAGGTCACAGTGGTGTGGAACAATGCTGTTGCTCATTTTTGAACATCAAGCCTACATTTATGAACTTCAACAAAAGTACCAGCTGACTTTTAACAGAGGAGCCAGGCTTACTCAGTTGGTTTTAAGTTGAGGCCCCACGTTGGACGCCATTGTTGCGAGTGTGGGTAGGTCTCTGTAGGTGTTCTTGATGCTGGAATGAGGGACCGACATGCTTTCTCTGCTCAGCCTAGCTCGGCGGATTGGAGTTGCTGAAATATTCACAAGTTGCATCGACCGATAACGGCAGTAGTGTATGCAGACGTACGTCCGAAGCAATCGTATCACTGGAATATCTTCAACCGACATACCAGGTGACTTCAAAAAAGCTAAGCAACGTCGAACCGATGTTGCAACGTTTAAGCCAACTAAACAATACCGCATTTATAAATAAATAAATAAATAAATAGTGCGACACGACTAACTCACCTAGAAACGAGGCTTGGTAGTTACTGGGAATGAAAGGGACGTACGGTCGTGCCGTAACCCTGAAAAAAAATTCAAATTTACACGATCAAACACTTGCCGCCGTGAATTGTGATTGTTTTTAGTGAAGAATTTTTGCGTTAAAAAAAGCCTCTCACACATTTGGACCTATGTTGTTTTATTCCGGTATTCCATTTCGACATATTTGAATGGCATTTTCATTCCAGGCCTTGCAAAGAAGGTTTGTTGGACTCACATAAACGTTTTACCGCATGTTTGTACTCGATTCACTGTAAATGCCCGTTCGCTCAATTATCCCACAAAGAAAACCATGATTTTTAACTGGACTGGGGAATGTGCCCAAAATTTTTGGTTGGATTTTGGGTCATCTTCAAGGAAATGTGGAACTTATACTGTGCTCTCTCAGCAGCATGAAATAGAAATAGTACCGAAACATTTCACTCGGATTTAATTTAAATTTGTGTTATACATCTGGCAACCCTGGCAATGTGATATAATAATTTTGAATACTTGTCCCAAACCAAAACCACACTGCTTGCTACTCTGTCGCTTCACAGATTTATGCCCTTCGAAAAGACATATTGCGACTGCTACCGCACGATAGCTATATGATGGTCGAAGAGGGATGTGAGAACAACGAGAGGAAATGTACATAGGTACCATTATAACTAGTTTGTATATGTACCTTTTGGGTCTCCAGTTGTTGTTGTTGTTAAATCTCCTTGAAGATAGAAATCTTTGTCTATTCAAATTCCTGATGCAGTGGATTAACACTCTCCTCTCTGATATGGCATCAGAACAAAAGTCCCTTATGCAGAGTATGTATGTAGGTACTAACAATTCTATACTTTCTGATTGCCAAGGGGGAATTGGCTTTGGATCTTCTATACAAAATGCCAAAACTTCGGTGCCGTAAAACTCGAAGCGCAAGAATATGTAGAAACACAAAGGTAGGCAGGTAAGTACGGGTAGGGGTATGTATGTACATTTTGTTGGTATGCATATTGTGGTCCGACACTGGACATGGCCATATTTGAGAGAACCTCACTTTTGGTCGTGACTTACATTATAGTTGTACTTCAACTTTAAAAGAGGGGAGGTAGGGGACTTGGGAAGAGGATACCAAAGCTAGACCACTCTATACATTTCAGAGGCATACAAGAGGACGTCGACTACGACGAGCAACGACGACGTTGAGTTTCCGTAATTAGGTTTGTGCTTCCATTAACATGGCCACCATGCAAATTGCTCTATTCTGACCATAGTTGTCGGTGTTGTAGGCGGCGCGTTGTATCCGACGTAGTCGTCGTCGTGTTCGTTGTGCTATGCGTCGTAAAATCGTTGTTGGATCTAGGAAATTACATTATTTTCCATATTAGGTTGGTAGAAGGTGAGGTTCCGCCATCCACTCGATACATATGGATGTGGAACGAACACATGTTTCAGCTCGTACAAATCAATTTAGTATACAAGTGGTTCCTTGCACCTAGCAAAAAGGCTTATCTACGACCTACCATCAGTATTATATTTTGCACAACTAGACCCGATGCCAATGATATTGTTATCGATTTCATCGAAACTCTCATTACCCATCTATACGATATCGGTGTTTCTGTTTCAGTATAATGATGGAGTTTAATTGAAAAAGTAAATTTCATCAAACGTTCCAACAGCAATGTCAAATGTTGGTAAGTCAGAGCGTATAAAGCGTAAGGGTCAAATCATCAACATTAATAATTTCAATTATACCTATGCGTATTTTGAGTACAGGATAGTGATTTTTGGTATAATGGAAGTCCTTTTCGGTTGATTCGAATTGTTTTTGTTTGTTGATGGCTGGCATATCAATATGGGCAAATATAAGCAAAATATCGATAATTGCATTTCATTTATGGAATTACCTATAAACAGTGGAAAACATTTTCTGATGCATTAACGTTGTCGATTAACATAAAATTTTGTATAAGTAGTTAAAGAAATATGAATAGGTGCAATTTGTAATGGATTCTCTATAGATTGAAATTGTTGAATTAAAATTTGTCAGGAAGTTTATCCTGTGGACAGCTATCGTGGAAACGATATCGTTCGATTGTTTTCTTTTTACGGAATCAGGCAAGTCGATGCAATGAAAGAATTTAATGTCGCGAAACTAAAATCGCTAGATTCGGTTCCTGAGAATGCCGTCTTGCGCATGCAGCTACTAGGACTACCAGGCAATGCTGCGAGAGCTCAACGGGCAAATGAATAAAGGAATACCGACTTCTTAAGAAGAAATAGTACCGGGATGTCGAATGTTGGAAAATCTACCAAAGAGTTTCAATGTTATCGAAACACTACCAACTACTGCCACATTTGCTTCCCGGAACGTTCAGAAATCCAAGATACTGGACCACCAAGTCCCTTCATTTCACCCCTCCGCAATGTCGTAGTAGCCCGTATAAGGTGCGTTTACTAAGAAGTTTAGCCTGACTGGGACCGTACACGCCACCGATAATTCCATCTGGGCAATTCCTCCCCAGGAGACAGGAGATGAGGAGATGTGCCATAGTGGTCAAAATCCTCCCCTCCACCCCCCCCCCCCCTCCACTCACATTTGCTGCCCCTAACAACCATCCATCGGGCATGAACCCACATCTTCAGCTGAGGTACTAGACACCCAATGTTCACCAAGTGGAAGAGAAAGTGCACCTTACCTTATGATTTAATGACTTTGGAAGAAATCTCAAATAAAGACCGATATGCAGAGCCTATTCAGCTGTTCTCTGTTTGCATTCAATTCCTAAATAATCAGCTCTGTAAACGAGAAGTTACATTTAAGCTGTTATGTCGATCGCCGCTTTCTCTTTTTCATTTTCTTGTAAATCTTTATGCCCTCTGGAACTGATAAATTTTAAAAAGCCAAAACTTTTACAAAGTATACCTTCCCATCATCAAAAATCCCTTAAAAGTCTCAAAATTTTAGTATCACTTACAGAAACTGTATAGGAGGGTATAGAGGTGACTAAAAATTGGATTCATATTAAAAATTCATAAAGTGATAACAAGAGCTTACTATGGTATAGGTACTTCATCAAGCAATACCTTTACATTTTCATCAATCCCAGACACTCCATCAACCAAAGGTATCGCCCACATATACCTACACAACCACCAACCAATAATCCCCTTCACCTTCATCTTGTGGAAAACATTGATATCACCTTCACTTAAACTGGGAAATAACTTAAGTTTTTAATTACAGCCATAATACGAAAAGGGAATTTTATTACAAAACATCGGCAATGTATAATACGTCCTTCTCATCGTCGTTGTTGTCGTTGTCAAAAGTTGACATTAACAACTCCCTCTTCTGCCTCCACGTCCTGAAAACCCAAAAAACAAAGAAGAACAAAAAAAAAGAAAAGGCTAAAACAAAAGCATACGCATATCCTTCGAATTATATGTTTATCGTTTTCCTTTTATTCCGGCTCTTTCTCTCTCTCATCATCATCATCAGCTTCAGATTCTGACTGAGTCCCTCTGGCTTCATTTATTCAAAAATCCCTGAATACCATCAAATATGCATAACAAAAGCTGTCTCCTTTGCCGTAAGTTTGCGACTTAATTAAATGTAATTTTCATGTTGGAGTTCTTCTTTGGGGACGGGTGAGGATTGGGAGGGTAAAGAGATTTAAGAAGAAGGTTGCTGGCTGGGGTTGATTTGGTGTGTGGGGTTGATTTAGATTTTGTCATGGGAAAGGATGTAGAAGAAATTAAATGCCAACCACCGCGCACCGCTGCCACCATTGTTGTTGTTGTTTTCCTGATATTGTTCTGGCAGGGAGGCGAAATCAAGAGAGCAAGTGAGAATGTCCCCAGGACCGTATTGAAATTGCGGCATTGCATAAGGCGTGTTTTCGGCTTAATTTGATATGCCTTTGATCTATTATTTCGAGAAAGATGACATTTAGAATACGAAGAATTCAAAGGTGTGGCTGTAAGTTTCGATTTTAGTCTTGATAGTCTTGAGCTTGGAAATTGTTTTGATCAAAATTGCTAGGGTCTATTTTTGACAGGCCTTGTAACGGATAGCGATTTGTTCGTGTGTTTTCGGAAGATTCCGGTAAAGCCTCAAGGTTGATGAGTTTGCCCTTAGGAAAATGCAATGGAAAACTCAGCGACATCTGTCAAAATCCGTACTTTGGAAATATGTACCCCCATTAAAAAAAATAAGGCATGCTTTCATCCGAAAGAGAGAGAGATAGCATTGCCAGAAAGAGTTTCTGCTAGTTGGTTTGTAGCAACTTATTCCATGAGTATTCCCCTTAAAAAAGACCTTACGATACTTCTCAAGACCTCAAATGGTCTTTTAGAGTCAGAAACATGCCTGTTGTCAAAAAATAGATTCTGGCTGATACTTAGTAGACAAAAATATGATACATCAATACCAACTAAAGACCTCTTGGTGAACTCCTAAATGGATGAACCTGGCAATCAAATCGATTACACTCATATAACACCAAGAAACTTTTCTAAATGTACTACTTTGTGGGATCTAACCACTGAAAACGAATATGGAACGTGCTAAATTATTCGTGCGTCATGCGTACAACAAACGAATCAGCTTCTTTTATCGCTACATCAACTACCATGAAGAAACCCTAAGATTGATGAAATAAGGCCGGAAACTGACTGAAAAAACTGTCCATAGTCAGAAATGCTGCTCAGTTTCTTGTTCCTCCTTCACATCAGCAACTTTGAATAAAGACATCCTGGTTCGAATAATGTACTCAAGTAAGTAAAACCAAAACGAATACATTTAAATGTTATCACCTAGAAGAAGAGAACAAAGAGAAAAATCATTAAAATCAAAATAAGTCGCAGATAACTTTATTATATTCGGTTCATCATTAAAAGCCTAAACGTAGGTGAAAAACTTTAAATTTAAAAATAAAGTTGCGCCTTAATCTATATAACCAAAGATGCGGAACTTTACCAGAACTCATATATAACTAACGCCAATCCCACCTTCCAGGATCTCACCGTTATGAAAATTCCTATTAAAGTACACGCAAAATAAATGCTCAGCAAAATTTTAAAAGAAAACAAAAAAAAACCAAGAAATATGTCGAGAAAAAAAACAAAAATAAAATTAAAATAAATAATCGTGTCCCAACATTTTATTCGCACATACCTCCACTCTCTTTTGCATCACACATATACATACAACAGGAAACAGGATAATAATTTTAACATCAACGCCACACGCAGAATAAAACACAAAAGCACAACAACACGAAAAGTAATTACCAAGCAGAATAAGCACCACTCTAGCAACAAATAATTATAAAATAATGAATCCTTCGTCCTGCGTTTCCTCTCTGCTCTGCGTTGTTGTGTATAATATGTATATAGTATGTGTTGTGCTCTAGACTTTCCATAGAGCTATGGCTGATGAGGTTTATGTTGATGAGAGGGCAAAAGGACAATGTTGGCATACGTAGCGTATTAAGGTATTATAACTACATGTATATTGTACTGTATGGGTATGGGTAAGCAAGAGTGAGAAAGGACTAAAATGTGGCTCATTGCATGCGTTCAAATTGTTGGTTGTAAATTGTTTCTTCTATGTAAGGTCGGATGTGTGTTAAGGTGGATTTCATCAGTTGAAATTTATGGAAATTTTCAGATAGCACTCAATTATTCAACAAGAATAAGTTATAAACTGATGCTTTCAGGAATATGAACAAAAGTATTAAATATATTATACCTATCAATAATCACAAAAACTACCACGTTTCATCCCGTTCCATTCCATTCCGTTCCGGTCCGTTGCAATCTGTTCCCATTTCGTTCTCATCCATTTCATTATGTTCCATTTCTTTCCATTCCTTTCCTTTCATTTCCATTCATTTCCGTTCTGTTCCATTCCGTTCCGTTAATTTCCGTTCCGTTGCGTTCCGTTTTGCTCCGTTCCGTCCCATCCCATCCAACTCTGTGTGTCCACCTCTATGTGTCCTCCTGTGTGTGTCCGCCTTTTTGTGTCCACCTCAGTGCATGCGCCTCTGTGTGTCCACCTCAGTGTGTCCACCTCATGTGTGCCTAACTATTTTTGTCCACGTCTGTGTGTCGAGTGTCCACCTCTCTGTGTCCAGTGTCTACTTCTGTGTGTCCACCTATGTGTGGTCACCTCTTGTATGTGTAACTCTCTATGTCCGCCTCTGTGTGTCCAACTCATTGTGTCCAGCTTTGTGTGTTCACCTCTGTGTGTCCACCTCTGTGTTTCCAGTATCCACCACTGTGTGTCTAGTGCCCATTTCTGTGTGTCCACCACTGTGTGTTCACCTCAGTGTGTCCAACTTTGTGTGTCCAGTGTCCACCTCTGTATTTCCACTATCCACCTCTGGGTGTTTAGTGTCCACCTCTGTGCGTCCACCACTTAGATACAGTCTATCAAAAATTTCAGACAAAATTCTTGTTTCCTTAATTGTTTGGACTATTCTACTTTTCGTTTACAAAATTTATTTGTGCTGGTGAATTTTTCTGAGAAAAAAATAATTATAAAAAAAAAAATTGGAACTTATGACGGCGCCAGTAGAGACTATGGATGTCGGCAAATGTCGTACTCATCCACGTCGAAATCTTCCAACTCCTTTATTAATTATTCAAAATAAAGTATCATTTTCATACCCAGAGCCAACCCATATATAGAACAAACACAAGGAGAGCACAGCATCCTGTCGCTTAAGAAATACACTTTATCCGACGCGACGCAACGTTGTTGTTGATGTTCACAAATTTTGGCATTTAAGGACAAACTTCCTCTTCGGCATCGTAGCGCACCGCCCCCGCCCCCCGCCCGACCCTTCTTATCGAACTTTTCCTGATTCTTCCTTCTTAAGTCTCATTTATAATTTTAATCAACGTAAAAGCTCTTAAAATAAAAATAAAAATACAAAAAAAAAAAAGTTGAATCAAAGAGGAAAAGGGAAAGGGCAGGAAGGGCAGGGAATAGGGCAGGGCGCATGATGCTGATGTTGATGTTTTGTGTGTTGGCTGTTGGAGATGGAATGTTGTTGAGACGTGGAAAGATGGGTAAACCAAGTTAATCCCTAAAGGGAATGGAATATCTTGTGTTATAATAAATTGTGGTGTTGATTCTCTTTTGCCTGTGGTTTTATTATGTTTTTTTTTTTTTTCTTATTTTCTGTTCCTTATGTAGATTTTGTTTCATTTTCATCGTTTTGGTCCTGTTTTTTTCTGGATAAAAGGAAAATAATTGTTCTTTTTCTTCTGCTCTGTGGTAATGTGAATATTGGTTGAATGCGGTATGGGGAGAGATATACAAGTAGAAGAATATAATATACACACAGAAAGATATAGAAGGAAATTACCACAATTGTTTTGGAGAGTTCTTATTGTTTCTTTTTTTGTTGTTGCAATGTAATTTTGCGTCTCCGGAGTTTATAAGCTTGAATGCTTAAATATTAATTAGAGGACATTTTGAGCCAGATTATAGATTAGAGAGAATTCCTTTGGGGTAGAGGTGGTAAATCAATTTTGATTGGGGATTAAGAGATTCTTAAAGAAGTAAAAATTACTTTCGAAAACTTAGATGAAATATGAGCAACATAAAATATTATTATTTAAGAATTAATCTCAAAGATAATTAAGGCAGTTATTTGCTTTATGGTGTTTTAGTTATTAAATTGCTTCTTGAGCCTAAGGTGACCAGACGTTTTACCACCATTGAGTTGCCCTTAAAAATTAAAGGCCCAGACCAGGCACCTATCCAATCCATGACCGTTTGCAGATTTCAGCTTTCCTGTGATAGCAGACTTTACTTTCCGTGACTTATCTACGGATTCTACGTTGGAGCGGAGCAGGCGTATCTCAAGACATGCTCTAACTGTTATACAAAATAAAACAGTGTGTTAAAAATGTACCTCCGCTAGCAAAATCAATTAGATTACTAGATATCAATCAAGGGTTTTAAAACTGAAAATGTATAGGAAATCTAGTAGATCTGGATGAGATATCATACATTTTGCACGAAATCTAGATTATGGTTCGGTGTGAAAGTCGTATTAAACGAACTGGTGGATGTTTGATTAAAAACTAACACTGACACTCCTTGGTGCCTGGTGAGCTAAGATTGTCAGCCAATCCCAATGCCATTGCGGCTATGCATCAAGTTGGATTAGGTGCTGGATTTGAACCAGCCAGCGCTTGAGGGATGTGCTTAAGTAAATCAACTTGGCATTTCATCATAATGTGCAACCCTTATTGACTTGATGCCTTAAATGGCCCCTCCTAAAGAAAATGTCCCAACTCTTGGTAAAAAAATGATATTTCACTTTAAATTTTAGATATATTCTTTTTAAAGTTCAATAAAGCTCACAGTTTTTGGTCTTACGAGTTAAAAAAAAGTTCCAAAAAATATTTAAAATTTTTAATGTTCAAAACGTATTCAATTCAGCTGATCAAATTTGCCCGGGTAAAAAGGCAACTGGCATCCAAAGTATGTTTTTGTTCAGCCACCTGGCAAGGAAGTTTCCAACTCCCGATGCCCGAGTTATTCTGTTTTTGCTTAGAAAAGGTGTTCCTCGTTGGTCTCGTTTTAGGGATAGGTTGATAGATTTTACCCTGTCAAATTTCAAACAATAGCTTGAAGTTGCTAACATTTTGTATTTGTCGGTGATGTCAAACAAAATTAAGATTTCTGTTCACAAAACCTTTTAATACTGTTCGATTCTACGATTTCTAGCCAGGGGGCCATTTTACCTTGGTGGACAATTTTAGGCTACCTTCCACTACAAGAACAAAATAAGTGTCCAAAGATTTTCTCCTTCAACAACTCACAATTTTTGACTAAAGATTCTTCCAAGTTGAAAGTACATATTTTCAACAATCCTCTACCTCCGAATATATATTTATCATAGTTAGGTGAAAAACTCATTTACCATCTCCTCGAGTTTTTATTTTCCATAACAATTTGTATATCCTCTGTGAATGAGGTGATAAATGATGGAAATGACGACAAAGTTATACAACTGCTCTGCGTCTGCAGTTATGTAATATTTTTGTTCTCACTTCAAGATGCAGCCATTAAAAATTTCTTAAAAATACTAAAGCAAAAAAAACACTTTTACAATAAACTTAGCTTCTTGTTTAAGTTGAAGTATGCTTAAGAGTTGGAAAAACTCTTTTGTTCTCGCTTTCTCTGCTGCCTTTCACTTGCATAAGTTGAAAATATACGTTTTCTTGAAAATTTATATTTTTCGTGGAACAGAATTTTTCCATCATAAAGTCCATTCGTGCGAATTATACGAAAATTCACTACAAAAGCACCATCCGGGGCCCATCAGAATAAACCTATAGGAAAAAAAAACTGAAAAACAAGGACGTCAAAGCTGACGACCGACGACGACGAAGACGAGAAGGTGGAGGACCACGACGACGACGAGGACGAGGACGACTATGACTACGACACAGCGAAAACATTTTCAATTACTCCCTTGGTATACGAGCTGAGGTATTCTTGGTTCAGGTTGTGGATATATTTTTTTTCCTTGTTGGTTTTGGTGGCGGAGATGAAGTCTTGTCGGTCCAGGAGAGCTTGTTTGGACCGTTTTCTAGGTTTATTGGAATTTATATTTTTTTTCCTACAACTTTTTTCTGTACCTCAATTCATGCTCCTTCCCTATATCACTCCTCACTTTCTCTGTATACAACTAAAGCCATTTCCATTGTACGACTTTGAGGAGCGCACCTCCAACTTGGTGAAGTGCAAGGCTTTGATTGAAAGTTTGTAGATATTTTTTTTGATTTAAAAAAAAAAATCTTTTTTCTCGTCCTGGTTTTTATGGTTATGGTGATGGTTAGGGCGAATGAAAAGATTATTTTGTCTGAATATCACCGAAGCAGAATTTGTGGTTTATTATGAAACACTTGGTGGATCTACAAAAAACAGTATATCTCGTCTATTAATTTTTTATCTTTTGGCAGCCAGTGACTTAATTAAAATAAAATACTGTTATCACAAAAGGTGTTGTGAATTGTGAAGTTGTTTTTCCAAGCATGAAATTTGTATCCATTAGAGGTTTTTTGTTTGTGATTTTTGCTATAATTTCGTGATCCTTTTGAGAAACGACACAATTTTTGTTGAGTTTTTTTTTTTCTTTTCAAGCAGACCCAAAAAGACAACGAAGAAAAATTCTTTTGAATAAAAATTTAACGTTTTTTTTTTTTTTTAAATTATTTGCTTTCAATCTTTGAATAATAAAGTTTGTACTTGACTTAAAAGTTAAAGGATGTCTCGCTGGGTGCAATGGGTTCTATTTGACTATAGGTAACCAAAATATAATTGAAGAAAAACTTCTTATCCATACAATCCTAGCATTATTTTAATACTAACCATAATAATGTATAATTTGTACACTGTACACTTGTACAGGCAGTCCAAATTACGTTTGTTTAATAACAAAAAACTACTATATTGATAAGTTCAAAATGGTAGTGTGGTTTGTGTGAGGTATGCCCTCTATTTTTTGTTATTTTTGAAAGTTTTTTCCTGGTTCATTCTGTACTTTTCCTAATTTTATTCGAAAAATATCGCCTTTTAAACTTAAAAAAAACTTTGTTTCTAGAACCCAAAATTCCAAAAAAAAATATTCCAAGGAAAAAAGTAAATCATAAAAAATGTATTCAGAAACAGATATTTTAATTAACAAAAACAGTCTAAGTACGCTTTTAGCAACACTAAAATTCAAATCGATACAAAATTTCATAAAAAATTTATTGAAAAAATAACACTTAGCAATAATTTTTCGAAATATGAAAAAGTTTTAAAATAAATACCCCTTTTTCAAATTCCGAATATCAAAAAAAAGAGAACAACAAACATGGGAGGTTTCGTTATTACCATTTCTAAAAATATTTCTTACTCTTAAAAGTTCGACTAACAAAAGTAGGTACCTACAATTTTCTTATCAAAATCATTTGAGCCGTTTTTTGATCAAAAATCAATTTTCTTTTATGCTCATATGCCAGGTATGTATGTTGTGGTCCTAAGAAAAAATTCAATTTCTCCTCTAGGGAAATCTATTATAGATTTGTATTTATTTAACCGACAAAAAATTGTCTACTCATTTTGGTCCCTCATTTGGTTCATTTAAAATAATAAAAATTAGAAACGTTTCTAAAAATAGTCATTTTCCAACAACATTGTCAATCATATTTATACTCGAGCAATCCACTCCTATCAACACCAAGTTAATTGCGAGAGAAACTTTTCAATTAAAACAAAAAAAAAGAAGACCCAAATCCAAGCCCACTAAACTTCGTCATTTCCCAACTAAAACTATAAATAATACATAAATCATTTTCATTAAGAAATATTCTTACGAAATAATCATTGAGAGTCCACTCTTGTCAGCTTGCACCATCGCGATCGCCAGTTACAACCTTAATCATTTTTTTCTTTCCACAGATAATCCAGTGGACGATGTCAGCGCTGGCCGTACAACAACGACAACAACGATAGAACCTATTAAATCACTTAACCAAAGAACTTACATTATGGTGTACAATCAGAGAGACACAATTATTATAGCCGGCACCACCATCACGATGATGGTTTTTCAACTCTTGACCCCTCCGCATGCAATGAATTAATCTCGCCCTGCTGTTGGGGGTTCTAAGTTTTTACTATCGGAACAAACAAAAATTGAAAGTATTACACATTTCAATTATTATTTGTCTTATCAGCAATTTTTTTTTTTTTTGGTGATGCAATCTCCTCCAAGTTCATCTACTTGTAGTCTTTGTAGATCCTCTACGGCTGGGAAGGCACATTCAGTTTGAGTTCTTTCGCGGCCGAGTGATGACACTTAAAGTTAGTTTCGGGATTCATTTCCTAGTTGGGTTGGTTTTCATACAAAATTGCATTCCCAGCAATGGACGGGCAGCAGATTGGTTGACAAAGCTGGAACAGAGAAGGATTCGCATACAATCGGATGTGGATCTCTTGATCAAGTACTTTTGTTCCTACGATCAACGAGATGTTAATTGTCAAGTTCGGCTACCTCAGTTGCGGGAAGAACTTCGCCAAATCGATGAACAACTGACAAACTACCGAAATGAAGAAATCCATAAAGTTTCCTCCTACCAACAACAGCTTGATCCTAACCAAGGACTTGCCGATTTAATTCACCGTAGAAAATTCGTCCCTGCAGAGCGTGATCTTTTGGGTCATTTGAGTGATGTTCAATCGATTGTGCAAGAAGTCTACGATAAACGAGTGGAGAACTTCGAAATTCTAGTTGACTTTGCCACAGCTGTACGAGATGCAGAGCTCAAGTTTCTGATCTACAAGTATCTCCTTGAGGAAATCATTCGTGCAGGACATGATGATCCCTTGAGAATTATTCGAATAATTCGTGGAGTTCATGACGAAGTCGTTGAAGGGAACTCAGTTAATGATGAAATCCACAGTCTAGCAACGAACATGGTCGATAATCTCAAGGTTCTCTTCGAAACTGGAGTGGCTAAGCTCTGGATCGATAATACTATAAATCACTCTTTTGAGCGAGATATGAGTGTTCATAAGTTGGCTGATGAGATATCATCTCTTGACCCAGATCTCTTCAGCAATATAATTTCCAAAGTTATTGTGGCGGTGTATCCTTTGACTGATAAGCACCAGCTGATGAGGAACATGGAGAAGTTTCATTTGATTCCCCAACTCATTGATGGTTTCAATGTTATCTACAATGAAATGGCAAAGGCCAATGATATTAATGGAAAACCTTATATTCTAAAATTGGGCTATTACTGCCGTGAATTGATGGTTCGATCGAATTTGACAGCTTTGAATTCGGAGAAAAAAACCCAACTTCTCACCCTCGAGCAGAGACTTCCTGTGTCAGTTCGCAGTCTTGTCTTCAACGATAGAGTTTGTTTGAAGAACAAATATGTTCACGACTATTTACACATAGCCCATGGTCACCCGAGACTTCGAAGGTATGCAATTATGGCCCCGGGTACTCAGTTAAGATGGATCCCAAAGCCCCTGAACTACACAACTTTATTTGAATTCCCCTATGGAGGGTATTTGTTTGCGGACGATGTTAATCCCAATGGACGAAGTCGATTGGTTTCAGCTTCTCCAGACTCAAATGATATCGTAGTTGGAAGCGAATGGGAGATCGAACCAATTGGTGATGATTGTTTGATAAGAAATTCAGCCTACAATGAGCTTCTGTATGTTGCAGATGAATTTGATCAGGATCATTTGTCAAATAGGGTTTTTACAATACAATCGAATGCGGGAGGTGACGATAGATTTAAATGGACCATCGAAGGATGCTAGTTTTGGTTAGTTTTTAAGAAAATTTTATGTAAATTTGATATTAAAAATTATTAGTATAACAATAAATAATAAAAAAAGAAAATAAGAGAATGGATTCAAGTTAGTTCTAATTGCTCTTGGAAAATAACTAAAGAGGTTAAAATAGATTTGATACTCGAAGTAAATTTACAAGGTTTGATTTTTTCGTAAATAAACAACATACATTTTATTTTATTTCTACGAACAAATTAAAACTTCTGGGTACTGACAAATTTAATTTGCTCAAAAAATCATCAGTCCAAGCAAAATGTACATGATGCACTGCTGAAAAATTTCGTCAAAAAGATTTATTTAGAGGGTCTGACTACCATGAGAAAAGATTAGTCATTTTTTTATTAAGCGTCTTTTATGTTGTATTACACTAGCTTACACGAAAAAAGTAACTGTACAAAATAGTTTAATATTTTGTAAATGGATATATGGACGTAGCATAAAACACGGCGTTTGTTGAAATCTACAGACATTATTGAACATTGAACGATTAAATTATAATAACCAATATTGAATTGTTCGAGAGCCAATCTCAATCGGTTAAATGAATCAAAAAATTATTTACAAAAATTTGTGCCTTAAGACCTTGGATGAAATTAAAATAACAAATTTGTTCTAGCTTTGATATAAAAGAAACAATGGTTTCAAAAATTGGTCAAAAGACGAAAAAACTGAGTTTGAGGTTTCCAGCTGGAAATAGGTTGAAAAGGCAGCTTCTAGAATAGCTGCTCAGAAAGCCAAACTAGCCCCAGCCGGCACCATTTTGAAAAACGTAAAATTTCCAGCTAATAAGCATGTTTTTTTCTCGATTGCAAAACTTCACTAGAACAAACAAAACAGACAGACAAGACGAGCACTTTGATAAAAACAAAAGCATAATCCTCTGCTATGCTTGTTTTGTCTTATAATAACCCTTGGACTCGTATTTCCAAGGCCTCTTAAGCTCTTAATACCTCTGAAGTTATTTTAAATCTAATAAATATAAACACATTTACGTTCTGTAACTTAAGTACCTGCATCATAATATGAAATAAAATTTGATGTTACTTTAAAAATGAAAATCCTCTTTTACCACTTCCGTTAAAAAAAAAAAAAAAAAAAAAGAAAAAAGAAATTACTTCGTCCTACAACAACACTTTGCATTATCATCTCTCCGTTCAGTGAAAAAAATGTAAATTTCCATATAGTATTCGGATGAAGGATACATCGCCACTTTGTGTGTACCGGTGGTGGTGTAGTCGAATCGAGTCGAGGAGCCGTACAGTAGGGTTATGTAAGGACGCAAACAGGAACTGGAAAATAATATTTTCAGTATATTTCCCACCTCCTCCACTCAGAGTGTTCATTCCACTCATGCCGTAATAAATTTGTCTTACAACATTCAACTGACTTGGGGCGCCCAAATATTCCTGCAACGATTACGTTATGTGTTGGCCGCGGCTATAATACAACGACACACACAGTGAATACATTCTGTGTAACAGGATTTTTTCCTTTTCGTCCCTAGTAGCTGCTATGAAAATGAAAATCTCCTGTCCTGAAATAGTTGAGGGTGGGTGGGGTGGTAGTGGAATGGAATGGAATGAAGTGGGCAAAGTTTCCTTAGCAAGAATAGCGTAAGCGTTGTTGCTGCGGTGCACATCCTTGTCGACATTTTTGTGTGTATATTCGTGATATATGGCGCAATAATGTTGAAAGCAACTGTTAACTTAAGCACGGATTCTCGCATCACACGGTTGAAGTTTTCTAGCAATACAGGAGGTATGGTGTGGTGTGGTGTGGTGCGGGGCTGCATGGATCAGTTCAGTACTGTATGGTAGAAGAATTTTCTCATCTGGATTAAAAGGATAAATGTGTTTTTTTTTCTGTTGCTGTTGTTGTGTTCACTTTTATTTTTATTCATCTACCTACCTCTGGTTGTTTTTATTTTGTTCGTTTTATTCTGTACTTTTACAGCTTCTTCAATGGTCCTTTGGATCCTTGCGTTCAATCCACGTCTCCGGCACACCAATCTCTCCCATAATTTTTTTTTTTTTTGTAAGAGAAAGTTTGTATTTTGTGTAATGTCCTTGAGTAAGGACTAAGGAGCATCTTCTTCTGAATGGTTGCTTTAGGGTGTGTCGGGTGTTTGTTTGTATGTAGGTGTGTGTGGAAATAATTTCGAATTGAGTGGAACATGTTTTGTCGTATTATTTGACATGAGAGACATGTTCTTGACAGGCCATTCAGGCGATTGAAGTGATAAATTTGTATACATATACATTCTTGTACATGCCATTATAATGAGATGAATTGAAATAATTGTGTCTTTGAAGGTTTGTTGTATAAATTTATTGAAGTTATAAATAAGTACCTATACAGGATATTTTAGGGGATGTCCTTTCACATGACAGCACTTCCCTTATTTATATATTAAGACAATATATCTTTTGAAATTGTAAAATTAAATGGTTCAAAGGGTTTCAACAGCACCTGTTTTTTTTTATTTCTGAATGGTTATTTGGCTAATTATCATCATCATTAAATTAATACTTAATGCGACTGTAGTTTTTATTAGTCTAAGTGCATTGAAAGCAGAGCTCTGTCAATGCACTGCAATCATTGGTAATGCAGTCAATTCAGTGGCAGTTAATTATCTTTAATTTCAACTGCAAGTAAGTACTGCTACTAAGTATTAAAATATTAAAATTACTGCAATAATTATTTAACTGCAGTACCTACTTTTTAACTGGTAGTAGAAAGTTAGTTAGTAGAAAGTTTTGTGTACTGTTTTTTTTTTTGTATTCTTTTAACTTAAAATTACTTTCAGAGCTCTATATTTCTACAAGAAAGTGTCATGGAAGTGTGGCAGTACGCCTGACTAAAATTTTAAACACAACAGTATAAAAACTTATATCATCTACAGAAAAATGCAATTTCTTATTTTCGAAAATTAGTTTACTTAATAGACTGTGCTACAAAATATGATTTAAATTTTGTTGAATGTGTAAGTTAATTTTTAAAATGAAGGTTGAAAAAAACAATTAAAAAAGTGAGTATACGCCACAGTGAACAAAACGTTTATTTACTTTTACTCAATTCTATGGAATGAAATTTCAAAAGCACAAATTGTTTTTGTTCGGTTTCTTAAAGTGACTATAAAGATTTTGATTAAACTTAAATTTATTTTAGCCCGTGAGCCGTGAGTAGTCCAGTTTTGGTTAAAATAAATTAATGATGAGGTATCGTAGTTTTTACTGAGGTGAGGGTATTCTATTTTTTTAGAAAACCAACTAAAGTTTTTCTAAAAAAAATTCAAAGAAGATGTGCTTGAGTATACCTACTTAAGTTGTAGGAAAAACAAAATATAATTAATTTTGTTTCTCGAAAGTGTTTGAGTGGACTGAAGTCATTTTTCTTTTAGCCATAGCTTCTTTTTGAAAAGGTAATATAAAAAGTGCACTACGTCATAAAACACGTCATATTAAAGGAAACGAATTTTTGTGACGGAATGTGAATTATTGTTCTAATTTATTTATCTAAAGCACATTCTCATAATGTACCTACTTAAAATTTTACTGTAAACAAGTGTCTACATAATTCCTTTATTAAATATATTCACGTAATATCGCTTAGTCATTGTTTTAATTACCTTTACCACCATAGATGACTAAAGTGATTCTTTACAATAAACTTCCACTTTAGAGAACAATTATTTTTCTCTTTAAATACCTTAAAACATTTTTCTTCTCAATGAGCACTAAAAACGCCCTCGTACATAAAATTAAAAAAAAAAAGAAAAAAATAGATTCACCCCACAAACAGCTTAATATCTTACCTTTTCCGAAAGTAAACACTGAAAGGACTTTTCTTGTGCGTTTAACAAGAAAAACTCTGATATTGATCTAAATGCCACACCCACAACCGTACACACATTCAGTCACACACCCAAAAATTGCACGTATATCCTTTTTTTAGAAAGCATAAGGACGCACATGTATACACTATTATACCTACACACATAACATAATATGCATACATATACATATCACTTTCATAAAAGTGAATTTTAAACGTGTCCCGCACATCACCACATCCGTTTTGGGTTGAAAATAGACAAAAGAAACACCAAAGGCAAAAATCTTCTGGTGGCGTATACACCAGAGAGAGCCACCTTAGAGCTTCAACGTCGTCGTCGTCAGTCTATGGAGAAGGATATTAAAGGACGAAAATAATAAAAAAATAAAATGCAAAAGGATGTGTACGATGTACCTATTTTAAGAAGATAGAATTTTAAGTTTAAGTAAGAGACGTAGGTAAGAGACATTTATAAAGCTAGCATATACATACACACACACAGGACCTCTGTTTGTTGATAAGGATGCTTTTCACTTTGAAAAGAAAAGTTTACTATCATACTTTCCACGTCGGCAGAGCTAAGAAAGAAAATCATACAAAATCATTTTTTTGTTTCCTTCTTCCATTTTTGTCTTTTTTTTTTTTACTTATTTTTACTTTGCAAAATAATGTAGGAAGGTACTTTGGAAAATCAAAGACAAGTCGTGTTTGTTTTTCTTTTGAGTTTTTCGTATTTCCTTATTTTTATTTTATAAAGAGAAAGTATTGGCATCGAAAAATATTTATTTTTGTATTTTAATTATGGAAGTATGCGCTAAAAAGGGGTATCTTGAATTTGGCACAAACTGTATTAAAACTATTTGAAAACCGTATGCAAATTGCATTTCAGTTAGCTATTAGGAACCGGCAGTAAATTGTAGGTATTTATATTTATTTTTTAATTTGAAAATCGAATTTAAATTTTCTGGAAACCGTATGTTAATTTTATGAAAATTGTGTGCAAACATTACGCCAACTGCTTTAAAAGTTTTTACAAACTATTGGAAACTGTTTGCAAACTTTTAATTAACAGTTTAAAAACTATATGCAAGATGCTCGCAAACTTTATGGAAATTGTATGCAAACCATATTGTAACTTTATAAAAACTAAATGAAAACTATACGAATCTGTAAAAACATTGGTCTGTTTTAAAAATATTTTCAAATTAAATGGAAACTGTTCATAAACTGTATGAAAACTGCAGGCAAAAGCTGCTTGATAACTGTATGCCAATTGTTAGCAAACTGTTTATGGACTGTATGCAAACTTTATGGAAACTCTGTAAATGACGTACATTATGCTTACAGCTTCAAAAATAGTAACAAAGTATAGAAAACTGTTAACAAACTTTTTATAAACTGTTTGAAAACTTTATGCAAGCTGCCTGCAAACTGAATGGAAATTGTTTGCAAACTGTATATAAACCGGGTATGCAAACTAATTACAAAATATATGCAAACTGTTTGCAGACTTTATTCAAACTATTTACAAACTGTATGAAAACTGTATGTGAACTATGTGCAAACTTTTTACTAAGGAACTGAACTTAATTAGAGTGACTATATGCGACTGGTGGGAAGACTTATAACTCTTTTGGGTGTTTTGAGGTTCAAAGTTTTCAAATCGTTTAAGGTAGAAATTACATTGCAGATCGTATTGTTACACAAAGTATATCTACTTACAGCAAAGGATAAGAAGAAAAAGAAAAAAAAATACTTTTTGCCTTTGCAGAGGAAATAATAAAACGAGAAAAAAAAACCTAAATATGCTGCACAAAATACCTAATGGAAAAAAAAGAAAAAAAAAACTGTGAGTAAAAGCTGTAAGGCAAAATAGAAGTAGGAAAATAATTTTTTTTTTTAGTTTAACTTCTTCGTAGAAAAATATTGGACCAAGAAGCACTGACAGGGAAACAAATAATATCCTTTGGCCATTCGAATAAAATTCTGTTATGCTGAGTTGGTATTTTTTTGTTCCTTTTTTTTTTGTTATTTAACTTACCCAAGAAGGGAATATTTTAATATTTATATTTGTATAAAATAGAGGATGGAAAGGCAATGAAATAAAATTGGCTGGGTGCGGAACTGATTAAGTAAAAGAAAATAGAATTCTTGTTTTCGTTTCTTTTTTTTTTTTTGTATGTTTGTTTGAGGAAGGTCAAAAAAGGAAGTCTTGTGTGGAAGATGGATTTTCTCTTTGAAATATAGTATATAGTTTACTTTAACTATAGATAAATTCTTATTCTTAAGACGATATATAAATGATTGCTATTCAAATTTATTCTATTCCTTTTAAGTCTTTTCTCGATGTATAATGAAGATTTATTGAAATACCAATCGATTTAGGACTCAAAAGGTTATATTATTCGATCACGCTTGATTAAATTTTTAGTATTTAGAAAAAAAAATGAAGAAAAATCTTTTTTTTATGGGTGAAAAAATATGTCTCTCGCCCTTACTGTTTTTGTGATGGATTTTATGTTCACTCTTCCAAGCACCATATCTTCTGTCAAATGGGACCATCATTGATTTATCAAAATCAATTTCTAATTTAATTTTTTTTTTTATTCAATAATATTCTGCGTGCTGTGCAGTAAGCCCGAGAACAAAACAAAATGTACACTGTGGCGTATACGTACTTTTTTAGTAGTTTTATAATTAGCCCATATATTTAGTTTCGTGTAAATATTTTACGGTTTTTTTTTTATCAAATAATGACGACGATAAAGAAGTTAATGTAAATTTTATATACACTATTCATTTATTTAAGAAAAGCTGAAAAGCTGAGTACCAACAAAAAAAAAAAAACAATGAAATGGGACAAACACACTTTCATAGTTCATGCAAATCCCAAATATAGATTTCTAGATTTCATGTTTAATGTAAACGAATCATTAATTATGCTGTTCACATGTGTATATATTTCATCCGGAAATATTCCTCAAATATGGGATATATATGTACTAGAATGGGGTGTTCTATACTGCTTTTTGTGTGCTTGTGTCGAGTACATTTGTATGTTTTACTTTATTCAATGTGAGAAATATTAAATTGCGTTCATACAAATAAAGACGACGCATGTTAGCTTACCTATATTTTGTAGCATGCTGATGTAGAAGCCTCAGTAAATTGAGACCCTTTTATTTTTGGGCGAATATCATTGTGAACACTGTTAGATAATGAGAGATGATTAAGGATTTATCGTCGTGTGGTTATATTCCCTCGAGTGATTAAGTTTGGTTGGATTCTCCAAATGAGCATTGTAATGAATTTTATGGCTTAAAGTAACAACTTCGGTGCAGAAAAAATACTTACACAAAAAGGACAAGAAAAGTTTTATTATTATAAATTTGGATTTGACATCACAAACATTCTTTAACAGGGTCTTTTTGCATAATACTGTTCTTCTAAGTCTTGTCTTAAATATAAGAAACGAAAATGGTGTATTTCCCTCCCCAGCGTTTTATCTACATTTACAACCCCCCCCCCCCTCCTTTCCCCTGCCTCCCCTTAATTTTTTAAATTGATTTATTTCAATTTAAAATTGGAACCTAGCTATCGCATTTTATCGATTTTATCAAATCGATGCACCAAGGACGTCGTTGAAAAACTCTTCTTTCAAATTTCATAGAAAACGTGAAAAGTCCTAAATTCTTAGACGCCATGGTATGGGCTTTTTTTTTAGTTTTAACCATTTTTTAAAACGGAAAATCTTTGTATACTAGGAAGAAAACCAAAAACCATTAATTGGATACTTAAAAGGATTTATATTTATTTCAATATATTGATGTTCATTAAGATTTATAAAAATAATTTTAAAACTTTTTTCCAAAATAATACATATCTTTAATTTTATAGGCAAAAAATTAGAATTGTCTTTAAAATTTGGAAATTACAAAAATAAATCTTGTTTTTTGTTTTTTTTTTTCAAATCGATTATTTCTTTATTTTTTTTTTTTTAATTAATTAAAGCTTACATTAAAATAATGATAATAATCTTTTAATATTTTATTCATTTCGATTCTATTTTTTTTTTAATAATTTTAGCTTTCTCCTTTAATTATTTGTTTACTTTCTTTTTGCTCGAAATGTTTCATTATTTTTTCCCATGGTAGTACGTCTGTAATTATTGTTACAAAAATAAGTAGCCATTCAGGAAGTCTGAGGCCCCATTATAATTGCCAATTATGTATATCAATGTGTTATGTGTGTTCGGTCTTTTTGGCATTAAAAAACAGTTTAAATTCATATACATTTTTTGTCAGGGATTTCCATTTATTTTGCGGTTACTAGAATATTATTAAGTTTATAAAACAAAAAAAAAAAAAAAAAACAAAAACAAAATTCTACAATTATTATAATTCAAAATATTTAATTTTTAGTTGTAACTTGTAATTATATGGGGAACATGTTTTTAAGAATATGTAATTTTCTTTTTAGATAAATTATTGTACTTTGTAATTTTTACATCAGGTTTTTGGTTAAATTATTACAATTTTTTGTTCAAATTTTCTTTTTCATTTTAAAATTTGACAAAAAAAAAAATTAAATGAAAATATGTCCATAAAACAGAGAATTACAATGTCAAAATAAAATCTTTCTGTGCGTTATTGGCAGCTTATTATTTCTGATTCCTGTGCAATTTTAACCTTTTGCTGATGGTTTAATTTATGAAAATAAAAAAAAGCATATTTATTAACATCATATCAAAAAATCTAAGAGTATTTTTGTTTGTTTTACCTATTCAATGCCAGTGGATTTAATAACATCCCAGACCCAGCACTTTCACTAGAATAAACCGTTTGCGGTCCAGAAGAACTTGATGAGGTTGTTGTTGATGAAACGCCTGTGAAACGGAAATATATTTCATTTTGATTTTTTAGGGGAAGAGCCCGTGGGATTCCTAAGCTTATAAAGTAAGAGATTCTAATTGGTGTCAAATGAACGATATGCTGATACGGTAAATGAAAACAAGATGTCTAAGAGTGTGAAGCTGAGGTGTCACCCAACATTTTTTTAGATATGAGAAAAAGCTCAAGCTAAAATATTATGAGTGTATTTTAGCCTTTAACGTTTAACCTGTCAAATATGATACTCAATAAATAATTAAGAGATGGTACTCGACAAATAGAAGAGACTCCAATCTAAAGTTGTATGCATATTTTAGGCTTAAACTCTTTCAAATATGGTTTATTGTTTATTATTGTTTTTCTGCATTCCATAGGGTTGCCGCGTACTTATCCCTGTTTTCAAGACAGTACCCAACAGTTGTAGGCAAAAATATGATCTTTATGTTTCAATAAACTTAAAAGTTATGAGTAATAAAGAGATGTAGCTTTTTTTCGTTCAAACAGGGTTGCCACATTTCAAAAATGGCAACCATGTGTGTTCTTTTTCACTATCAACTTATCTTTTGACACTAATTTAAATCCCTAACCATATGTGCTGGAGTTATCTGACTATCACTCTTTGGACTATAAGGTAAGTTACACTTAAATACGAAACATTATCATGCCTTACCTGTATTTTCATCAGATGTTTGGAGTGGGCTTGACGGCGGCGATGGCGAGTCCAGTGATATTATTGATGAGTCTGTAATAAAATTAAATATAAACCAATTTTAAGAGAATTGTGAAGTTTATAGTAACTCACGTTTAACATGATTCAAAGTTAACTAAAATATAACTTAAAATTTTGAAAGCCAAAGTCGTGATTTTAAAAATTTTAAAGTGTAAACTATATTTGGGATGTGTAAACTTCCGAATGAGGAATAAAAGACAAAAAACTGAAACTAAGACAAATAATTACATAATAGTTTTAGTTTTTAATTTTTGTTGGTCTATCTAATAATTTCACTGTTAGATCAGAAAAAAATTTACATTAGGCAATAAAGTGATACAAGTTGTATCCGATGGTTCATCATTTCTGCAACTTTACTTTTGAACACTAATGTTGAACCAAATTTGCTAAAGAGTTTCAAAAACAAACTAACTGAGCTTAAGTCTATTTTAGTAACCCCATGGAGTAAACTACGCTGAACTATCGCGTCCAAGGTCTGGGTTCAAATTCGATTTCCACCACTTATGGGTAAGTGTTTAGTTGTTGAGTGCTTCTTATTTTAGCCATTCGGACACTTTAGAATATTGAAGGTCCGTTCATTTTTGTCAACTAAATACAAGCACACAGGAATTGTTCAGAGTGGAGGTAAAAGTACATCATAAGGGCAAATGGATCTTAATCTTTTGATATATTTAAAAAACAATTACATTTTACCTGACTAGATGGCCATTTAAAGTAAGAATTAATTTTTTTTTTAATCTCTTAAAAAAAAACTTTAAACACAATTGCTAAGATACTCATGATTGCAATAATTAACAGCAGTTATTTGATTTCTTAGAGAATTAAAAAAAAACATCTGTTTTATGGCAAATTTCAAAATTTTATTTTATGTCACAGAGGAACTAAAGTAAATAACATTTTTTTTACAATGAAATGTTAACATTTAGTTGCAAGAGTTTTTTTAGGTATATATGTACATAAATTATTTAAAGACAATAAATATGATTCCATTTCCATTTCTATTAATCACAATCGTCGCCTTTTACGCCGCCCGCGCTGGTTACGTCGGAAATCATTTTGTTGATAATATCGTTTTCCATTGTTTCCCATGAAACCTTCATAACGTCTTGCCAAAGGAACGTAACACTTGAAATTGGCCATTTCTATAAAATTTTATTGGACTTTAGTTACAGTGACAGACAAACAAAAAAATGAAAAAAAAAAATATATTTTGTTGTTAATGGAATGAATGAATGCGTGAACTGAATGTTTTTTATAATTGTAAGACGGAACTTAAATTTTACTTAAAGCCTAATTATTTGTTTGAATTTATGTATATTTTTCTTTTTAAGAATAAAATTTAGTAGTGACTCAGACTCGTTATTAATTTCTTAATAAGTAGCACACGGAGAATGAAGTGCCTGACACTCTCAATTATTCCTATGTGTGTAGTTATGCGGCGGGAATGGAGGGAATCAACAATTTTCTGCCGATTCTAAACGGCTAAGATAAGAAGAAACAAGAATATTCTTGAAGGCTTGTCAATTTGTCCCAAGAAATAGCACTTACCCCTAAAATACAACAGGAGTCATCGTACTCGTAAAAAACTATTCTGTATCAGTTGTCCAATTTTTGGTATTAAAATAAAATTGAAAACAAATATTAATGAACACACATGTGAACAACAGCCTAAAATTACTAAAAATAATGGAGATCACTACTTGCATAATAAGATCACATTCAAGGTAAACAATAATGGATTTTTACAAATGGATTCTAGATGTTAGCACAGCACAATATGTTACACTTGGAATAATCAATTTTTTTAAGTTTACAACTAAACAGTCACTGTGGCGTATGTGTTACATTTTTGTTTTCTATTTGAGGGTCAAAGTTGCTGTGGACATTAGCGTGGAAACAGGGGCGGACTGGTCCACTCTGGATTTTTCCCGATAGGCCCTCAAACAAGAAAATCACTTGAATTTAAATTTTTTTTTTTTTTAAGGATACTTTCTCATAAGATTCGCTCACCTAACAGTAAATATAATGTTTTTTGAAGAATTCTTGATCAAAACTCACTAGGAAATTGTGCCACAACTCGGTTACTGGCCTTTTAGTCAGTATAAATCTGTTGTGGTCCCCGCTATCGATCTTTCGAGTCCCATAGAATTATGTTCGTGATCCCCTAATGATCTTTCGGGGTCAGTACGTATAGAAGTTGTGGTTTAGTAACTAATATATTTTTGTTTAAACAGCCGCGTAATGTGAGACTAAATTCCATTACAAATTTAAAAAAAACATTTTGCAGGACAACGTCTGCCGGGTCAGCTAGTTATATAATGCAATACAATATAATATAGTAGAAAAAGAATTCAATAAAAAATAAAATATTGACAATTTATTCTAATTCGGTTCACTGTGGCGTATACGTAACTTATTTTTTACTGAATACCTTCTTAAATTAATTTAAAAAAAAAAATCTCTTTCTGGTCATTTTAATTTGTCATTGTCATTACAAATTTTACATCTACTCGTACCTACATGGGAAGCTTACATTCCGTAGCCCAAATTAATTAGTTGATACCTATTTTGATTAAATTGGATGATTTCAGCGGTATAGTTAAGTTATGTAGTGTTAAAAATCATAACATATATTTTCAGATTTTGAGGGTGTAGAGAAATTTGTACACCAAGCTTACAAATCGTGATATGTCTCGGCGCGAGCATTTTTTTAGTGTTGCACATTGTTATCAATAATCAATATGATATTTGACAATCGGAAAAATTGACAAAAAAAACAAAATCCAAATCAACAATGAACCGCACCAATTAATTCAATTCTGTTTGTTTTTTATTTATGTGTTTAGTTTAATAAATACGTAACATTACTTTGAGAGACTTTAAATTTAAATATTCACATTTTGGCATTTTTTTAAAGAAAAATTAACAAAACTTCAATATACATGTTATAGAAAAAAGAAATAATAATATTTACATAAATTCAAATTGTAGAAAAAAAAACGTTTTAATTTTTAGATATAATTTTTATAAAATCCCTTTCACAAAAGCTGCTTGTATCTTCTTTGGTCTATTTTGCCATCGTATTGATCTAAGAATTTGGCAGGCAAAACCTTGTTTTTCGTTTAATTTTTGTTTCTTAAGTTTGCTCAATTTTTTTAAATTATCAACATTTGTTTTGACTAATTTCAAAAGATCATTGTATTTTATGTTTGAGGGGAGTTTTACACCCATCAAATCCAGCTCAGATAAATGGCTTACGGAGACAGAATTGAATGTGCAACCAGATAGAAATTTCTCCACTTTAGCTAACCTACGCAACAGCTTTTTCTTGTTGTTCTTCTTTTCTTTTTTATTTTTCTTCCGACCGGGTCGTTTGTTTTTTGAGATAATTTTTTTCAAAGTCAAATCGGCAAATTCATTTGTAGGGGGTGAGAAGTTCATCGTAGTACTTTCTATAGTGGAAAAGGGTATTTCTATATAAAATGTTGATACTAAAGTAGTAGACTATCCTTCAAAGTATAAAGAGAACATGTCAAAATACTGTGAGAAGAAAATCATGGACAGTAGAGAGTGAAGGCAGAATTTGAAAACTCCATTCAATACGATTTGACACATGTTAATAAATATACATATTTAAAGATTAATTCTAATACACGTTTATATTTTTATTTTCATGGACAACATAAACGCGTCCCACAAAAATAGAGCTCAGAAACTAAAACTTAACGAACTGTTTAAGTTGGGCCAAAAATGTTATATTTTGACAGTTGGTAACACAAATCAAATGGAAATAACAGGTCCATCCCACACCAACTCATGCTGACAGCTAATATTTTTTGTCCACTTAAAAAATCTAGGATCCCTCAGAGATTTCTGTCTTTGGGACGCACCTAATGTGAAAGCGAAATATGTATGAAAACCATTTCGAAACACACAAAATTGAAAGAAGGAGAAAGTGCCATCATGATATCATTTTGAAAGGTTTTTATACTTTGTGGGATAGTCTGGAGAGGCATTAAATAACTTTTTTGTTACAACATACATAATTATGTTGTAATAAGTATAAACTAATTTGATTTTACAATTATTGACTTCTAGCTGTGTTATTGTTGCGAATAGTTACAATTTCGTTTTCGATTGGACGTTCAGAAGCATCCAGAAGTCTTCTAAGCAATTTTATTGTGTCATATGTGTCATTTTTGTGCCAATAAAACAGTTTCAGAAGACTTCTGGATGCTTCTGGACTTCCAATCGAAACAAACATAAGAAAAACAAGATCAGAACAGAGCAGAGCAACAACACAAATATAGGTGTAGAATCTGTACTTTTCGAATCTTTTTTTTGTTCTTTTCTATGCAAAACAGATACATTTGTTATTTACTTTGATAGAAATACAGTGCGGTTCACTTGGTTAGACGTATAAGAATTTTATTTTAAATCTTGATTTAGTTTTACTTATTAGATGAGAAAAAAAAAAAACTTACTTAGTATAAAGGTAAATTAACACTGAACAAAACAAACAGCGATAAAACTTACGTAGCGGTAGTTTTACATATTGTTTTTTTTTTTTCTTAAAACATGCAACAAGTCATCCATATTTTTGATTCACTTGATTAGGCGTATCAGTTGAATTGTTAAACTATGAGCAATTATAGCTTAAGAGAGGAGTGTGCCATAATTTACAAGTAGAAAACACTTTTTTTGAACAACAATTTTCGAAACTAAATCGGATACTATTTCCAATAAAAACGTTATTTCTGTTTATGTGTAAATCTTTTTTGGAAGAAGTCAGGGGCATTACTGCGTAACTCGATGCTTCTTTGGGATCTATTAGAAAGTTATTTTTGAATTTCGATAACTTGTTGCATGGTTTAGGAAAAAAGAAGTAAAATTATCGTTAAATTGGTCTCATCAAGGTTATAGTTTGTTTTATTCAGTATCAATTTACTTTTTAGCTGACTATTTATTTTTTGCTTTCTCATTGGCTTGTATTAAATACGAAAAAATTCCAGTGCGTCTAACCAAGTGAATATCGCACTGTATAATGTTACCAGGTACAAAGACAGTAAGAATAAAATATGTACAAAAAGGCTCAAATGCCAAAATACAGTTACAAATAATGATGCACAGAACTATTGACAAAAGTCGTTTATCGATTAACAAACGACACTCGCAATAAGGGCCTGAGTTCTTTTTTTGTTTGTCAACAAAAATTTCTATTCAGTATTCAAAAATGTTAACTACAAATACAAAACTTTATTTCAAGGTAGCATACATAATTCGTAGACGATTGTATTTAAGCCACCGAAACCTCTAAAATCAGCTATTAATTTTGAAAAGAAAGAGTTGCATTTATTCAAGTTGTTTTTTTTTGTTTTATTTTCTACTGTGAAAAATTACATTTTTAACATATGTATTTACATTTTGTAAGAAAATTTAAGACCCAACAAATACAATTTTATTTCATAAATAAATTCAGGATATAAAATAAAATCAAATAGTAAACTGTTTGTACAACAAAAAAGAAATGACAATTATACAAATTATTTCCAAGTGTATAACAATTTAAATAAATTTTATATGATTCCTTTGTTGATTGCTGCCTGTATGTTCTTTGGTATGAATTCCCATTTCTTGCAACTTTGAAGGATTATTCGAGCTTTAACTTGACTTGATTTTAATTTAATATTCATTACATGGCTCAATTCCTTTATGCTGTCAATATTTGTTACGGCTAATTCTAAAAGATCATTTAACATATTTAGTCCTCGATCTTCTTTACAACCCATATTATTCACAAAGGCATAATTCGAGAACGATTGGGCAAATTGTTTATTGTTTAATCGACTTCGCGCTCTCTTTAGCCTGTGCAATAAATTAAAATTTGTACATCCTGATGTAAGTTTTGAAGGTTTAGTTATGAGAGTTGCATTTTTGTTCTTATTGGATTCCCTCACTTGGTTATTTGATGAATGAGGTGAACTCATGGGCGTTGATGAGGACACCTCAGGACAAGTCATTTCTGTAAAATTTTATCAAATTTTAGTAACAGTCATACCCAAAAAAAAAAAAAAAAAAAGTAATCATCGATTTACAATGATCCAGGGTAGATATACAAATTTACTTAAGTATAACAAAAAAAGAAAACGTTTTGATTCAGGACAAATGAACTTGATTTAGTTCTAGAAGCTAGAGCGTGTACTTGTTGTCTGTCTGTCTACATACATATAGCAGAAGCTAAAGCCTAAGCGAATTAGTTGATTTATATGGCGTTGCTTTTGGGACTGTTCAGAGGATTTTTGGACTTAACTTCTTAGACAACAAATAAAGGTACCACCAGCTATATACCAGCTTTGGAAAAAAACTCATTATTCTATAAAACGCTTTCAAGCTAAATCATGTGCGTTTTTGAGCCATAGAACTATTTGTATATAATATCTGGGCCCATTATACGAATTACGATAATCGTTCAAAATCCTTCGTTTTCCGAAAAATCGAAATTCCGATTACGATTTACGATAATCGTTTTTGAAAAGCGATACTAGTTTTTTGTACGACTGCTTTCGGCGGTCGTATTTGGCTTGAATGTCACTTTGTTTCTTACTTTTTTTTTTGTTTGTGTATCGGTCTTGGTTATATTTTGCTATTCGTAATTCATAATCGGTTAAAGTCGCGACTGTCGTTTTCCTTGATTATCGTTTGCTTTCATTTCATTATTTGTAATATGGGCCCTGCTCTACTCTGATTTTTTTAATCAATTTTTCGAAACGGGTAATGATAATAATACTGTACTGCAAAGTGATGCCAAAAAACACTCCAAATATTATCGTACAAATGGTATACCAATAATTTTATTTTATATCGTAACATCTTGCATTCAATGCCGTCGTTTTTCAATAATTTTGAGATAACTTTTGAGAAAAGTTCCCATCTAAACTGGAAAAAAGACTCCTATCCTTAATAATTGTTTGCTCACGAAAATCTTAATAGCAATAAAAAAAAAAGATCCCGAAAGACAATTTGTATTCCTGTCTAAACGCAAGGTAAGTAAGCTTTTAAGAAAATTTGCCCTCCCACCTAAATGGGGATAAATAGACTCCTACCCTTATAAGTTGGTTTCCTTAAACAGACACAGAAAATTTTTGTCAAAAACTATGAATATTGTTTTCGACTAACTAACGCATCTAGAAGGTAAAAAATATAAATAAATATAAATATTGTGGCACGACTAGCTCACGCAGAACCAAAACCTAGTGACCGACAATCTCAACCAATCTCAACTGGTTCCGAACGGCTACTTGAGATTTACTTTTCTTGACAAGCAGTACTCTTAAAGGCTTTGTCAATTCCTCGCAAGAGGCAGTACTACTGACAAAAAATCAAGGTGGCATAGGCTAGGCTGGGAATCTAACTAACTTATACCTTCGACGTGAGAGTCCATGGCACTTACCATTACGCAAAGGCATTAAAAAGGTGCAACTGTAAAAAGGATAATTATTTGCGCGGAATGGATAGTGTAACAAGTGAGTGTCATGAAACATATGGATTAAAGATGCCACCGATGTGTTTTTTTACCATTTTTATGTCCTTTCTTGGGCCGATACGGCAATCACTAAGAAACAATTTCTTACCGGCCACGACGAAACTTCGCGTTGGCGGGTATCTAACCCAAAATCATAATTCTTCCTTAACCTTGGTAAGCAGTTATAACTACGCTATCAGGACCGTACTTTCCTTTAGTATTTCGGTTCACAAAAGCTACACCAATACTTCATTCTAAGCGTATCACTTGAGAATGACTGATTTGACTTTTAACATCAACTTTTACTAGTATCCAATAAAAGACAAGGTTATCAATTAAATGGTTATTTTTGTTTTATTTCTTTATTGTAGTTCGCTTGAGTAACATTATTTTTAGAAAATTAGTATACACACATTCTTTAGAAGAATCTAACACCCCTATTACGATTGGCAAAGATTAATTTGATTATTGACAACCGTAATAAGGGTCTAGGCCTTAATAACAATCTAACAATTCTCAGAAATAAATTCACGATAAAAAAATAATAAATTCATTACAAACTAATTATTAATCATATAAAATAATTATATAAATTACATAGTTTCATGCTTACTGTATAAGTAAATATTTGTATATCGATGTAAAAGCCTATATGTACCCCTTCTTGATAGCCGCCATTATGCTCTTTGGTGGCTTTTTCCATCGCTTACATCTCTGAAGTAATTGACAAGCCATATATTGTTTTTCTTTCAATTGATGTTTTCTAAAGTCACTCAATTCGGTTAGGCCGTCAATATTAGCGCAGGCCATGTCTACGAGATCTTTTAGAATCACAGTTGGGGGTAACTGTAGACTTTCTTTTGCTGGTTTACGACCATTAGGAACAAAACATGCAACGTCAGGATTGGATAGAAGAAGTTCAATTTTTTCCAACCTACGCAAAAGGTTTCTTTTATTGTTGCTCATTTTTGATGGTTCACTACTGGAGAATATTGGTCCAGCAAATGTTTCTTGAGGCCGTTGGTTCATATCCGAGTCTCTAAATATACTATTTGCTAGCCGTGGTGAGCTTCCATGCGGATGGCTTTCAATATGGTAAAACGGCATACCCATAGCATGAGGGGGTAATTGCATAAATTGACTATCCGGTGGTAGTGGTGAGCTTCTATGCGAGGAAGATGCCATCGATTGACTTTCGTTTGTTTGATTGCCCATTGAAGATGGAGGGCGGTAGCCTTTAACCGCATCGCAAGAATAGCCTGCATTCGAGGTTTGTTTATTACTTCTGTGTGAGTTGTGACGCAACCGATTTTCTATGGCCCACATTTTTCGCAACTTATTTTTCTCATGCCAATCTATTTCCGATGCGTGTTCGCCTGGACCCAGAGTTGTTTCTAAAATTTTGTCAAAGGGCACGAAATATGGGTCTTTCCTATAACGCTGCCTACTTAGTTTGCTTTTCTTTTTGGCGGCCATTTTGGGAATGAGTATTCCCGAAATGGGTTTGTCCTTTTCTTTAGTTAAACATGTTGAAGAATTGGCACCATCCAAACTGCCATCTTTTTTGTTATTATCAACATCCTCTTCATCGGTGTTTCTGGTATAATAATTAACAACAATTGATTTGTCTGCATTGGAGGAATTTTCTTGTTGTTGTTTTCGGCGTGCTGAAGTAATATTCGATTGATCTTCGTTGTCTTCGGTACGAGCACCCATTGTCGACAAACATGGTAATGATTGTGGTGTACTTTGTTTGGGGTTAATAGCCTCTGGCTGAGTTTCGACTGGTTGTGGTACATTGGGTATAACCGAAGGAATGTGACAAGTCTTTAGATATTCTCGAATTTTATTCGAGATATCACACGCTGGTGGTGTTTTGAGGGATTCCTCCTCATGAATTAAGGATCCCTCCAAAGCTGTAAAGAAGATAACAAAAATGATTTACCGAGCAAAATTAGGACATCATTATGAGCATTGTCGGCAATTTTGGCAAAGAATCACAATGGTCTTAATCCTAATGCTTAAATTGATGAAAAACAAAACCGAAAGTCAACAAAAAAAAAAAACGCAATTATACTAGAATTTCTGAAGATAAACAACTTCTTTTCAACATTATTCCATGATTCTCAATAGATCGTATTAGATGAGTTCTTATTCCAAGACGTTTGATTCGAAAATTGAAATTGATTAAGATTAAGAAGATGAGAATGAACAACAAATTTATCCTAAGATGACTTAACTGAGTGGTAGGTAGCAACGTAGGCAAAACTGAAAACAGCTTAAGGTCTAATGGTGTTTAATGAGCCCGTTATAAAAAAAAAAATGTTACTAAACACAAACCCACTTGCAGTGGAAGGTGCCCCCAAATGCAATGCAATTTTTTTTCTAGTGCAAATGCATACACTTTTAAAAGAGCTGTAGGACTATGTTGCGTTTATATTTAATACGTTGTTGTAGCTGCTTTGAGAGTGTTTTGCTTTGAAAAACTTGCGTTTAAGAATTCGGCCTCATCGTTACAATGCGATTACATTGTGACGAGAATCATTTTCTGTAAACGATAATAGTCTTCAGTTTTCACTGAATTGAAGAAAAACAAAACATAAATAAATAAAATTACGTATCCGGGTATTACATTAAATTTTATTATTAAAAAGATCTTAACTATTATGACAAGAAATAACTGAAAGTTATTATTCACAACCAAGTAAAAGCAAAGTTTATATTCGTGGACTCATCTTAAGATTCCTCCACAGCTTTATTATAGACAAAAAAAAAATAGATGAAATTAAAAAGTATTGTTTTGTTGAGCATTTTTTGTTCGCCTTTCGTAAAAAAAAATACGGTCATATTTATTGTCAAAATAGTCCAGATTATGCTTATTAATTCAAAAATGTGTATCTTTCCTTTACAGCTATGTACTTTAATATTGATATTGCTTTTTTGCACTTGTAGCAGTTTTTCATTGCTGACTTATTTCCACTCTATTGACATTAAGCGATGGTAAAAAAAACTTGTACTTGGAAACGGTATTTGTAACCGATTCTGGCGCGACACTCTGGCCATGTTGACTGGGGTCCCAACACGTAACTTGACATAACGGAGTTTAGTCGCTACAATCGAGTAAAGTTCATATAATCGAATCTAAATTGATGCAATTAAATATTTTGAATGGAGAGCAGTCGATTGAACCAAGCTAGACCAAAAATAACGGTATCTGTCACCGTTTTTAGAAAAACTTATCCTTAACGACTCACTTGATTTGTTGTTTTTTTTTAAATTTTTTTCAAAACTGCATTTAACAAACATTAATTAAAATTCTTAGCAATCCAGCAACTTGAGCTAAGTATGTGCGATCCAGTCGTGTTTTTTTTTTTTCAATTTTGTCGTCTTGTGTTATCCTTCCATAGTTTAATCCAGTTTTTCGTTAACTTTTATTTCTTAATACCACCAATGTTGATTGGCGCAGTCGGAATGAAATATATAAAAAACAAAATTTATTCCACTTACTAAGTTCACTATTGAACTTAAGTTGAAAGATGATGCTAGTCGACACACCCGAAAATCACATATCGTTCAGTAATTATGACACTTACTTCACTCAACTTTCGACCATTATGATTCTAACGTTTCGAAATCCAAATCGATGTAAAATAAAAACATCTGAAACTTGCATACATTACACATAATTATTCTTAAAAGAGACAAAAGTCCTTGTTACTAGGACACCACATGAAAATGGATTCTTTCATTTAAAAATATTCAATTATCAAAATATATTCAAGAAAAAAAAAAATTGTTAAGTCTTCTTTTTGTTTCTTAATTTTTTCGTTTTTTAACTAACCATAATGAACTCCTTTTTTTAATAGAAAACAAAAACAAAAAGTAACACTAAAATTTTCCAAAAAAATAGAGATACTCAAAGAATAAAGTTAGAAAAAAATAAGTCCAAAATTAAACTTAATAATTGCATCAAATTAAACTGTAAGAAACCATTTCAGTAGTGTTTGTATGTCTCTCTCTTTCTTTTACTCTGCATCAAAAATAAATAATAAAAAATAAAACACAACAATCTTTTTTTTTAAGGTAAAATTATTATTATTTTTTTTTTTTATTTTTATTATTATTCATTTATTAATTTTCATTTATTCAATGCGCTTTTCAAAAACAAAAACTATTTACACAAAAAAACATATAAAATATGTATATATATATATTTTCTTTTTAATTTAATTTAAATATAATCGCTACTTAGTATAAATGTTTTTTATCCCTTTTTTATAATTGCAGTACAAGCTTTCTCTTACACAAAATATTCTATTATTTTCTTTTTCAATACTTGTATATGCAGTTACAGTTACAGAAATGATTTCATTACAGTTTAAATCCTTAAAAATTAATCTTAAAAAAAAAAAACAAAGGAAAAGTTTCATGGAAAAAAGAATAATGATGAACTATTTACAGTTTGTTTTGGTTTTTAATCTATTTTCGAGGAACATTATGGTATAATAAATAATTTCAAAGGAAGAATAAACAATATTTTTTTTTTTTATTGATTTACTTTCATTTTGTTAATTAAAAAATATTTCGAATGAGATTTCATTTGGGATTTTTTTTTTCTTGTTTAGTAATTTTTGTAGGATTAAAAAAAAATAAAAATATTTTTAGATAAAAAATCAAACATCTCTGATCCCTCGCACTTGTGTTTAAAATTTACTTAGAAATAAAAATTATTCTTTTGTTGCCGTTCTTTTTCTTTTCTTTTCTAAAAAACAAAATATTTAGTTTTAAGAAAAAGGATTAAGAAGAAGAAGAAGAATAAGAATTTGCTTAATTTATAATTGATAGTTAATACTAATTATTACTAGCTGAATCATGCTCCATGAATTGTACACCCTCTTCACATTCTTCCACTTTATTATCATCCACTAAGGTTGTGTGTTTAATTTTGTGATAAATGATTTAATTTTTTGTTTGTTTTGTTATTTCATCAAAAATAACGGCCGATAAGAGGAAATTTGTATAATTTAATTGTAAATTTTATTTGATTTTAAAATTAATTTAATCTCATAGAACTACATGCGAATAATTACACAAAAAAAATAATATGAAACATTTTCAAAGAAAGAAAAAAAAAATAAATAAATAGACAAAATCTAAAAAAAATACAATAAATAAATTAAGAAGAAAAAAAAAACAACAAATGAAAATGCAAATGTTATGCTGAGGCTTTTCAATTTTTTTCTGTACAATAGATTCCTTTCATAGATTAAGATTAAGCTTTTTGGTTGCTTCGGTTTGCTCTTTCAAGTGCACTAATTGATTTTTCAAGCAGATTGACTTTAAGTTCGAGTTTTGTCAATTTAACTATGATACGTTGTCGAAGAACTGCGATAAAGAGAGGTTTTGAAGAAGTAAAAATATAGATTCTTGTTGATTGTTTTAAAGAAGCTAGACACGCTTTACAAAAACACACAAACAAATAAATGACGAAGACACTTTGGGACTCGGGACTCGGACCAAAATAGGTTAACAAGAGAAATTTTAAGGACAAGGGTATATTATTTTATATTAATCTTTATTCACAAAATAATCACACACACATTTTCCATAGAATCCGCTACGATTCTAAGAAAGAGCGAGTAAAAAAAACCTTATTTTGAAATCGTATAAAATTCACATTATTGTATTTTTTTTTTGTTTTTGTTTTTTTTTTTTACGTAAAATAGAATTTCTTGTTAATTTTGTTGTAATTATTGTCATTGGCAGGATTTTGTGTGTTTTTGTTTTTTTTTTTTTTTTGTTTAGAAAACTTTACAAATATATTCAATTTGTTGTTAATAAATTTGTTTCTGTTACCAGAGAGAGAGCTTGAAGTTTAAATCTCATTTCTTATTTAAAAATGATCTCAATAGTTTGAAGTCTTCTGCTAGTGTCAGGGAAAATGAAATAAAAAAATAAAAGAAAACAACAAGTTAGCATCCTTTCTTTGAGACAGAAACATTTAAACTAAGACAAGTAAACTAGTACACGGGACGTTGGACTTTTATTACTTTTTCAACCTAAATACGGAACAGTCTATTTAAAAAAAAAAAAAACTACATCATTTATTCTTCTTTTTAATACTTTCTTGTCTATTTGGATTCTGAAGCTTTAAAATTTATGATAATAAATTACATCGCTAATAAATGGAAAAAACGAACGCTCCGAGAAGCACAAACTTTTTAATAGTTTCGTTTTTCATATGATGAACGCAGTTTCTTTAATGTTTACAAGTATTCTACCATCTTTCGGGTCTTTTTTAATTATATACTGCCAATGGTCGATGCTGCAAATGGTCGATTGTATTGACTCACCCTGAGAAAATCTTGAATTGTAACGAAAATGGAAAAATGTGGGTGCTGATTTAGCATTATTTCTTGCTTTAAAAAAAACCGAAACCATCCAGTGCGTGAAATGGCTAAATTTACAAGGCAACCAAAACAAAATCTTCAAGTTATTAAACAGCGATGGAAGCCAACAATCCGCTGCCAGATACATGGATTAATCCATTCAACATTGACAATGATTGCTAAAATACGCATAAAATACCCTACCTAAAAGAAGTTGTTTAGCTATATAAAAGCTTAATTTTAAAGCAGCAGCGATGAGTGGATTGCCGGCCAAACTATTTAAAGGAGATGATCTCTCGCGATTATAAAGCAACTTATTTGAGCAATTTGATTGAGAGTGTTCTCGATTAATGGAAACTCGGCAAAATGTGACCTACGCGCATACAATTTGGTCAATTATTGCTAGCGCTAAAAGGCCTTGCTGACTATATTAACGGAACGGAAATACACGTTACACACCTGTTACACTGTTCGCCTAGTTACAAAAAAAAAACATAACTTAAGAAAAGGGAACCACTATCGAAAATTATTTTATTTGCTTTAGTTTCAAATTTCAACAGTGATATTCATTTAACGTTTGTGCATTTAATGCAATTTTTCTTCTGGGTGTTTTGATTCTTTTTTGATTATTTCGCTTCTTACGTCCATTTGAATTTTCTTTCTTTCTATCATCGTTAACAGTTTCCATTAACGCATGATTATATATATTAAAATCATCCATACAACTGAACGTTGTCGCAGCATTCATTGAAGTATCCTTTCTTATAATCTCACCAACTCCAGTAACTTGAATCATAAAGAAGAAAGCAAATAATGCCAAAATAAATCGGCCATAAAAAAAACCATCTATCTTCATCCAATTTGCTATGACTGATGCATTTTTTAGCACAAACTTTTGATTTATCACCAGAATATAACGTCCAATAAATAAACAGATGCAATGCAAAAGCTCCACCATAGGAATCCATAATTGTCGTACTAGGAAATCTGTTCCATACAATGATAAACTCAAATCAATAAAGAATGAAAATAATCGTGTGGGTTTCTGGAGATTTTGGGGCCACCAAAATGTTCGCAATTTTGAGAAAACACAAAGCGTTGAAAAGACAAACATTGTTGAAGCATAATTCGGTTGGAGATTGGGAAGATTTGTGTGATTAAGATCGATAATACTGATGCTGTTTAAGTGCATGTAAATTCCACTTGCAACAATGACAATGGTCTTGAATATATTTCCTAGGGTGTCTTCCATTTTTTCGCGATACAAAAACTTCAGAATTAATTTTTAAAAATGTTTTGCCGAAAAAAGAATTATGAACAAAAAAATTAAAAATTGTTGAGTAAGATTTAAATGAATACTTGGACCGAAATAAATTTGTTTTCAAATTGAAATCTATAAAACAAAAAAAGGTGACTCGACAGATTTAAAAACGGATACGTCTGAGTAAATCTGCATTGTCAATTAGGTTTTTGAGGCTACATCCTGATCGGAAAAAAGGTCAAAAAGGGTTAAAAGATACACAAAAGATCAGTTGAGTGCAGAATTATCGGTGACTCGAAAAAAAAACAAGCGTTACCTGTGGGTGGTTGAAAAGGGGCTTAAAAATATTATTTAGGAAAAAGAAAAGCGCTTTAACGACCAGACATATTTTTTACACATATTTTAAAAGTCGAGTAGATCATAATTGCTATTAAATAGATGAAAGGTCACTCGTTGTATTAAAACGTTTTACGCACCACTGTCTAACAAGGAGTTTGTTAACTGGTTATGGAGCGAATTTCTATTCACCTTTGTGATCCCCAAGCCATTCCTATAAAGGGATTGCTTAATAAACCGTAGCCTGCTGGCTCGCAGTGCAATGCATGTGCAAGAGACGAATTCAGAAGTAGACGAAGTAAGGAATGAAATGGAATGAAACTAGTAACATGCGCAACCATTTTTGGAGTGGATTAAAAAGTAATCCAAGTGTGCGTGGGATGCAAGAACGCTTGGTTTAGACAATTGGCGATAGCACGCCAGTGATTTTGAAAGATGGAAAGACTCACATAGAACGTAAATATGATGCGTCATACAAAAAAAAATAAGAGAAACACAACACTATCATACCAAGTCAAAGCATTTTCTTTTCAAGGGACAAGCAGAAACCCATTTAAAATGTACAAATTTAAATTTCATTTCGAGTGAAACCTAGCAGATAGTCTTTTGAACGATCACGTTAATGTTTGTTCATAAGAAGTTTGTATATTTCAACGAAATATTCAAAATTTTGAACGTTTTTAGATAAAGTGATGATCAATTATAATTAAGAGTTTGCTATCAAATGCAATCTCAATGAAATACATTTAACTTCAAATAAATAAGACAGCTCTTTAAAAATCTTACTGAGTAATTCGAATACATATTCTAAGAATAACATGTACATAGGTACTTTGAAATTGATACTCACAAGAACTGCATAGTTCTGCGGTGTTCATTATTCTCTATTGGGCAGTGCACATGCACTTACAATTTTAAAACATTTAAACCAAAAAAAAAACTTAAATTAGTCAGCAGTCTATGCAAGAATTCAGTAGAAGAATATGAAGGGTGAATACCTAAATCTTAAAAATAGATTTCATTTTCATACTTGATCTTGCCTTTTTTTCACTTTTGCATTTAAAAACTAAAATTCTTAGGCTTTCACTAAAAAAAATTAATCCAAACTAAATGATATTTTAAAATCTAAAAAAAAATAAACAAGATAATAATATACTAACTACAAACGTCTAATGGAAAAATAATGAAATCAAAAAAAAAAAAAAAAAAAAAATTATATATAATGATGCAAACTTAGAAAAATAAAAAATTTAAAAACACTTAATACGTATTTTTATAGGACGTACCGCCTTTGGATGTCAGTGTGGATTGTGCCGTTGCTGACCTCTGCCCATTACTTGTTGATACGGCTGCTGAAGCTGCTGCAGCTTTTGATGTAGCGGTCTTTCTTTTAGCCAATGGCATATCATCATCTGAATCACTGAGTGTGAGGTCCACCTTTATTAATAAGAAAAAGAGATAAATGGTGTTTAAAATTAACAAACAATTAATGAGGGTTAATTATGAGCTTACAGTTTCACTGTTGGTAGTTGATGTTGGCTCATTGGAAATCACTGGAGGTGGAGGTGGTTTTGCTACTGGTTTGACGTCATCTGTAATTAGTTCTAAAAGAGAGTGTTTCTTTTTATATTTGGCAAATGATTGCTGGGCGGTGTATAATTTGTTTTCACTTCAAATTAATTTATTTTTAACCGTGTACTCTGCAGTCCGACAGAGGTTTTTTGTATGCTTCAAGAAATCGTATGCAGGTTGGATTAAATACTTTGAACGAGTAGGTAGGTACATATAACAACAATGCAGGGGCCTTACTATGTAACTCGATGCTACTTTCGGATCAATTCGAAAATTAATTTTGATTGTACACAACGAAGAAGGTGGCATGTCTACAGCTTATAAATTTTCGTTTGTTGCTGAATATTACAGAGATGCGATTCTGCGAACGCTTTTTTTTTTGTAGAATCGAACTGCATAGTTGGGCCCTTGAGGAGAGGAGAGAGTTCTGCTTAAAGAAAAGAACTATTACCTAGGACCATAAGGCGTCTTCTTTTACAAAAAATGTGGTCTACGTGGATGTACTTTAGCACTATAAGGAAGACACCACATCTTCCCAAAAAGAATATTTTAGCATGAGAAGAAATTTCATCCATTTCATCCGAATGGTTACGTGAACACGACTATGGGTTGGGATAACCTACACGTTTACCACTGTTTGTGTTGAGGCCGGATTTTTTGGACTTTTTCGAAGATAAAATTTATTGGTACCAACACTACGGCGAAAGGAGTGGGCTCTAGAAGCATGATAGCCGATTTCACAAAGATACCTAGATACCTACATAAATTCATAAACAAATGAACAATACTTCAAATTTAGGTGCTAATGCCACGGATACAAAGAATTTGTGCATCAGCGTCCCTCTTTGCATAATATAGCAGGAATTTATACATTGATCACCGTTAACCACGTCCACCTAGGTATAGTTGTTTATTGAATTGAAATGTTGCAAAAAACTGCATTTTTAAACATGAATAGAAAGAAAACAAAATTAACATTGAGCTAGCATTCGTATTGCAAAAACCGGATCGCACCCTTTTTTAAAGGGTTTCTTTTAAAGTTTTATCCATAAATCATAACCTTGATATGCAATATTTTTTTTAAATCATACAATTCACATTTAGTTTTTGCAAATTTATTTATAAGACAGAAAATCGGAATGGACTCTATCTTCCTTGTCCTGGGGAGCATAATGTCCAATGAACGTCTAGTGAGGGCATTGATGCTGACACCCATTATAATAAAGCCCCCGGCCGACGATTCACTTCTGTCGGTCGGAATTTTTGGATAACCCTCTTACTTTATAGGGGGTTTTAATCAATCAACAAAACTAAGTACAAGTACGAACTTGACTTGCATCACAAGAATAACTGATATTTACTGCGAAAAGCTTAAAATAGCTATAACTCTAGCCATGTTGGTAGTACCTTTAAGTTGTTGTTGTTGTTAAAAGATTGATATCCAAAATAATGAGATGCATAATTTGCTGTGTTAGCATTAGCATGTATTGGAGTCATGAAACATGCGCGCATTTAAATCTTAAGATCACTGAATCATCTTATTTCTACCTCGTTTATTTTATGTTAATTAATTTTCAATCTAACTTTATGTTCTCCTTATTTTGCCTATGAACGCAAAAACCTTATGCAACGTTGAAAAGAGACATTATAAGCTAAACGAGTTTTTAGGTTGAATAGAGGCTACAAAGGTATATTTTTTTTTATGGAAATGCCATTTTCGCATTCAATTAAAGAATTGCAATTCAAATTATTTCAACCGGACAAAGTAATATCCAGTTGCTATGGCAATACAAAAAAGCTGGGGTCCTTAGAAATTTTAAGCAGCGGGAAATCAGCAAACTCAGTTATCGTTAAGCGATACATTATGTATCTAGTTTGTTGATATAAATTGATTCCCATACATTCAAAAGCCTAAAGCCCTGGGACCCTAGCACGTAACCTAATACAATCGAGTTGAGTCGAGAAAATAGAGCATTGGCAGCATGTAACTTGGGCTAATCGACTGTTTTGGATGAAAAACACTCGATTGAATCAAATAAGATGTTGCAAATGCGCGATTCTATTCTAACTCAAATCGATTGTTTCAAGTTACGTGCTGGACCTCCTGCTGCACCTCTTTCAGTAGTGAAATGTTGTCGGCCATTACTTTGTGTTGTTTTTGGTGTCTTCTCCTTCTACACATGCACTATTTTCTTGTAAGGAATACGCCTTTGTTTATAATTCATATTTAAAAGCTTTTCTTAATAATTTTGTTTCTTTTTCGTTCTTTGTTTTTTTTTTTTTTGTATAATGAGGAAACGCCATTTTGTTTACAATTGTAATTAGGACTGTTAATATTAAATATTATTTGTAATAAATTGTCGATTGTGATCCAAGGATGGCTGCTCAGCCGAAACGAGTCTTATTGACGTTTCATTAACGTAGGGAAACTCAAAAAACTTGAGATGCGAAATTGAAGACCATTGGCTCTAAATCGAACAGGCTTAATAAAGCCAATTGAGAGCGGGCTAGCAAGTCAAGCAACCCTACTGTAAAGTTGATGTATATTATTTATAGTAAACTTACCAATATCATCGGAGATAAGTTCAACTTTCTCAACAGGTTTAGATGGCGTATCAACCAGTTGTGTTTCATTTCTTAAATTATGTGTGCTCCATGATCCATCTTTGTGAAGCTGAATTTCTGTGTCCTCTGATCCCAGTAATGATGAGGCAAGAACTTCTTGGAAGTATCTAAAAGAAACACACACACACAAAAGGATAAGCAACTTTCGGTAACTTCTAGTTTTAGTTACAATTTTACTTACCCATCAATAACCAAATGATCATAAATTGCCGCCTTGTCGCAAACCGGACAATTCCATGTTGGCTTGCGTTCATTCATTTGCAAATACAAATTCGCATCGAAGCATTGTAAATGTGAACAAGTCGATGCACGGCATGGTATGGACATTTTCATTTTACCCAGTGGACAATTCAATGAAACTTTAAGCATTGTTGTGGCGATTTCGCAGTCAGCATCTTCTGTTAGTTTCTCTTTGACTATAAACAAAGTGGATGATTAGAGATTTATTAAAAATATTTAGAAAAAAAAAAACTTACTCAGCCCTCTGGTGTAGTCAGCAGGTTTGATACCTTTGGTTTTCATACGATGCAACAACTGTGAGGAGGTTAGCTTCTTCACTAAATACGCAGCAATGCAATAGCCTCGTGAAAAATCCGGACACCATTGGACAGTGACTGTGTTTGTAACGGTGGGCGAAAGTTTAACATTAGATGTGACATTGACCGGACGCGGTGGTCTCTTTGGCTCCACATTTGGCCTATTTGTTGGAATGGGGTTCTTAAAAAACAAACAAGTAACTTATAAAATCATCAAACCCCTTTGGCATATCGTCTCAAAGTAACTTACAGGCAAAGGACAAAGTTTATTATTAACTTTGACAATAACATTCGAGGGGAAGCAATCCTCTTGCTCGCATGAAGTTTCTAACAAACAAAACCTTAATTGAACTTGAATGGAATGTTCCACTTTTGAACCATTACGAATGTCACGGTTTGTTGCAATTTCAGTGGCTTGCTGTGGTGTTAATGTAAAATAGAAGGGTAATTCTTGGATGCGTTGATTAGTTCGCGGTAACAGGGATGATGGTTTGATAAGAGTGGCAAGTACATCATAGAATGCCAGCTTTTTAAGACGTACATCCGGATGTATGGGCATTGATGCAATTGCATGTTGAAATGGAACACCCATAGTGCCGGGAACTGCGGCACCTCCATTGCCAGGATTTGTATTAACACCTGTGTTGCCTACATTGCCCACACTAACCATAGCTGATCGAACGTCTGCCGTTGATTGAACGGTAGGCATTTGCATGTGTGAAAACATTCTTTTGGGATCTGGTGGTCCGTATTGAATGCTTCTATCAGAATAGTAATCAGTTCTGTATATTTCGCGAAGTTTAGCTGAAACTAATTCAAAATTAGCTTTTAATAAGTCCAGTACCCTCTGTTGGAGCTCGTGTTTTCTGCCAGCAATTGATTGATTTAGAAATTGTAGAACTTTATGTAGATCGACAACTCGAAAGATCTGGATCATATCCTGGAACTCCTGTTAATGAACAAAAATAACAGTCGGTTAATAATTGAAATCGGGAATTGATTATTTGAGGAATGCTAATATTTACAGAAACCGTTAAAAAATACACATTTTTGTATACCCATAAAGAATTTATTAAGTATAATGAATACATAATGTTGTTTCCCTTGCAATTAAATCGTCAGCTGACAAATAGGTACATAAATGTATGTACAATTTCTTTTTGTATGTCCATTTTCTTCTGGCTTCAAACTGCGAAGTGACCCCACCAAATCGCAAAGTGGCATGTCCTAAACGACCAATTCCCGAAATCGAAGCTTTTGCAATTTAATGCAACGAAAATAGTATTGTGGGGGCCCCCTGCTTCGCGGGTTCTCAAGATTTTATGTCTATGGTAATTTATTTTGAAAATTCTTCACAATTATAAATTCCTACTATAGCTTTCGTTTTCAACATATTTAAATTATTTTCACCAAATTAAATTAATACAAATCGTTGCGGTGTCTTTTTTCAATCAAAACAAACAACGAATTTGTTTGTGTAATGCCATTCTTTTCCGGAGCCGTTCGTTTCTGCAAAAATTAACAATATTCGTTATTCTAATTTTTGTAAAATATTGACTGTTACTCTTTACTCCACTTGTCAATAAAAATACAGTTTTACAAATAATAATTCACGGATCAATGACCCTTTAGCCTTGACTTTGTGTGAGAAAATGAAACATTTTAGCATCAACCAGTTGAAAACATAATTAAATAAAGTCTACCAAATGCTTTAAATCTGGTCCACTATTGTACAGTTGCACAAACAGAATTATATTTGAATGTTTGGGCAACATAATAGTCAAGTAGGCATGTGTTTTTAGTAAGTTTGCTCATTTTTGCAGGAACATTTCGGAAGAGCAAAAATGTTGATTTTTATTTTAGATTCATAGCCCTGTATTTGTCGTAAATATTTTTGTATGTATGGGTTGAGCACGATTTGAGACTAACTATAAATTCAGGATTTTTTTTCTGGAAACTTGTGGAGCTGCTTCACTGATAAAGTGCTGAGATGGAACATCAATTGTAACTTGGGTTTAAAATTTACATCAACCTTCAAATTTTATGCAGAATTTGACCATAACACGATAATCAATATCAGCAGAAAAAAAAAATAAGTAGAATGAGATTGTTGATTGGTCATGTATGAACCTTTTTTGAAGGCAACAATTAGATGTTAGTACAACGAGATACAAAAAATTAGGTCCGACGCTTTTTTTGTATTTGAAAAAAATCTCTGAAATCTCAAGATATATAAGCTCGCTCAATACAAGCAGATTAGGGTGGAGTGAAAAATATATTTTTTTTCTTATTTTTAGATACATACTTGTGACTTTTCAAAAGGGGATAAAATCAGTTTTTGTTTTTTTTTTATTTTTTAAACTATTTATGCAATCTTTCTCTCTATACCAAGACACACATTTAAGACAGTTTAAACCTCAGCAAATCACCTTTTACCCAACAGAAAGTTGGATACTTTAAAAGTTTGTATTCGGACAAAAGTACGCAATTTTCTTGATTTGTTTTTTTTTTTTGTTAAAAAATTGATGCAATCTAGTTTAAAGTTTTTTTTATAAATAAATTTACCGACCATTACAAAACAAAGCTATTCCTGTTTTTACAACCATCGAACCACCTCCACTTTTTTAAATATACATAATTATATTTTTAATGGATTCCTCCACAGAAGCGGACAATTACAAGAAGCCATACAAATAGGCTTTTTGGCTTATTTAAAAAAATACTCAACTTGCGTATATCTCCTTTTGAGAAGTCCCTTCTCATATGGAAAAGAAAAAATTTCAGGAAGAGGGTTCATAAGTCACTTGAGACTTTTTTAAAGTTTTTAAGGTAAATATTGATTTTTTTAATTATGGCTGATTTTTCTCTGACTGAGGCATGGAAAAAAATTTAGTTTACCCATTTTACTGGAACTTTGCTACTACAGGATTTCTTAGTCCGCTATTACACGGAGGCGCGCGTCAAATATGAGGAGATTTCCAACATCCAAAGAACTCATAAGCCCCCATAACATGATATTCCACCTACATGTTTCACAGTTGGGGTCAATTTATTCGTGTTCACCTCGGTATTAGCCTTTTTACATACAATTCGATTCGATCTGATCCGATGATGTTAGATTTCATGTTCAGACGTCAATTGTATAGAAAAAGCCAAGGTGACCGAATAAATTGAACCCAACTGTGACCCAACTGTGAAACATGGAGGTGAAATGTGAATGAATGGATGTTGGAAATCTCCTCTTATTTGATTCTAGGAGGGATGATTGTGTCTACCTGAATATCCTCAAGGAAAATTTGATGGATATGGGTCTAAACAACAACTTCTCCTCCCAATAAAACAAAACAAGTTGTTACAAAAGCGAATTGGGGGAGTAAAAATTGTCCCTCCTTTGAAAATCTTGGAACAACTTACTACGGAAATTTCTTGCAGCAACCTGTAGCAACGAATGAAGATGTGTATTTTTGACGGAAAGACGACGTTTCAGTACAAAGTTAGTTACAAAGTGAAACAAATCGTTTTTCTGTTTCTAAGAGATTTTTTCTCGTTTTTTCTGTTTTTCACTCCACCCTAAGAGATTTTTTCTCGTTTTTTCTGTTTTTCACTCCACCCTAATGCAGATAGCAACTTGTAAATGGTTTCAGTCAAATTCGTTAAGAAAAATTCCAATAATTTCAAGGAACCACCTACAAATGCCAAATGGGTATGCAAGTCTCATAAATGAGAAATTCCATTTTATTTTTTATTTCAACTTTTTTTTTGTGCAAGAATTGAAAAAAAAAAAGAATTCATATCAATTGACTATTTCGGTTTTTGAAGTACTTTTTAGGATTTCCGATCTAAAATCTACATCGACCACTGAAAGTTATGTAGGTGCCTCTACCTGCCATCGCCTACATTATTGAGGCTAGAAGAAAAACACGCCTATAATTGAATCGGTTTCATGATTGTGGTAGGTCAAACCAAGTAGGTAACCATAGTAGCAGACATCTTCTAGAAAAACAAAATTTCACCGAAAGATTTCCTTCCGAAAAAAAAAATTATCTCACGCAATCGAATTTTCAATAGGTAATGAAAAATGAGAATAAGAAGACTTCGACGTATTGAATTGATCAAGAAAGATGAAGTTCTAAAGAAAGTGAACAGATTCCCGCAGAAAAACCAAAGTGTAGGGTTAGAAACGAAAAAAAAAAATCAAAATAAAAAAAAAAAAAATATTTTTTTTGAATTTAAAAAAATAAAAAAAGTGAGACGACCAAAAAAAAAAGCTTAAGAAACAAAAACGAAGATTTTTATCTTCATAAAAACAAAATTTTCAACAAAGAACACATCGAATTCAATGGGAAGGATGAGAAATATTCATGATAAAAAAAAAGAAACCCTACCTAAAGTCCCAAAAACCACACACAACAAAAGGAGACAACTTTAGGGAACACAGACTATGAGCTCTGCCTGAAATGGCACTGGCACAGCACACACCAATCAAATCACACAATCATCAAAAGTCTGAAAGAAGTGATAAATTTATACATTTTTTTTCACACAACTTTACCTCAGTTTATTGGAGAGTTTCATTTAAATAAATTTCAAAACTTGATTCACTTTCATATTTTAATTAATTTGTAAATAATTATTTAAACAACACAGCCGCATTAATAAAAGAATTTATGAAAAGAAGTGCCTCTGTCTGTTGCAAAAGTAAACCAAATTTTTTTGTAAAAGAACATGGCGGATAGTTTGGGTTGGGGTAATAGCCAATGCGCCGCAATGTCCCATCAAGAATAATGGGAAATTTGTACGTGACATTTTCAAAAGGTGGTTATGACATTTGATTTGCTTTAAGTGTTTTTTTCTAAGGCCGGTACGACACTTTTTTTTTGTTCACATTCTTTTCTCTTTAAATATCAAAGTGGAAGAGAGCGACGAATTTTATAAGGAAATAGGTAATTAAAAGGAGAATAAATTAACGGAAAATGTTAAAAAAAGTTAAAAACATGCAAAATTTCAAAATCTGAAATTTGGTCAGGAACAACTGTCGCATTTAATGCAAGAATCTGTTTTTTTTTTTTTTTTTTTCAAAAGTCAAATGGACACCTTTTAGCTTTTCTGAGGTTTTTTCTGTACCGTTTTACTGTTGAATGACGCTGTATAGAACAGGATATTCTACAATCAGAACAGGTTAGACAAGATTAGGGAGAACTGTCAGATGAGGTTTTTTGTTGTTTTCTATTTCTGACGTTTCCCATTCAACTGTTCTCTCCTGTTATCGTCCGTTCTAACCATTCCCTCATTGAACAAAGTTTATTTAACTAAACTAAGACCGTTAATAGCCCTAAAGTTCGGTGTCCTTTTGAGCCTAACATGTTGCCGAGCGTAAATACGAAACCGCCTGAGATCGGATCAAGGAAATAATTAAACTCTCAGAAGCTTGCAGTTTTTCCGCAGCATATTTTCGCTCAAATGAATACCTATTTTAAAAACTATTACCGGTCCGAAGTTAAGAACTCTGTGAAGAAATAAGATGTTACATGATCGAAGTAAAGACTGGACACCACTTTCCCATAAAATTATATAAATTTTATGGAACGACTACCTCACGAAGAACTAAGGCCAAGTGACTGACACTCTCAACCATTTCTTGTGTGCGTATTTTTTTTTTTTTTTGCAAAAATGGACCTACAATGTTATGCCCGTTCCGAACAGCTACATCACGCAATTTTCATGACAACCAGTACTCTTGATAGTGATAGTTAGGTTGCCAGGTGCTGCTAAATAGTCGGCTAAAACATTTTTTTCTGGTCACATGAAGCTGGTAGCACCAACCACCTAAATTCGCGCTTGGTAATCAAGTCAAAAAGCACTTATCAAAAATGATGCCTCCAAAAATACATTGATACGATTTTACGAAACCTTACCACACCTACAAACCAATTTTTCAAACCATTACTTTCACCCCCACTTTTTTGGTAATCGATACAGAAAGTAATGGGATTTTGTCCAATTTTAAAAACAAGAATTTATTTTTAAACACCTCTGGTAACACTATGGTCAAATTAAAAAAAAAAACCCATTTGGGACCAGATAAGAATGAAGGGAAAAATTTCCCAATTTTGGCGCAGTAGCAGCTGAAAGTGTAATTCTGACAAATGGATGACAATTGATTTGATAAAAAAAAAAGACGGGACGCGTTATGAATTATGACCGATGCCGCTCGATATTTCAGATTCTACATCCGAATCAGAGTATTAGTAAAATGCAATCAAATAAATTCTTACTTACCTTTAGTTTGTTGGAATCTATTTCTGTGGGTTGGCGATTAGATTGATTAGTTGGTGGGGTTGGATTTGATGCTGCAAAAGCATTGTCGGTTTTATCATGGTCTCTAGTTGTTGCAGACGAGGATGAGGAAGACGTCTTCGTTCCAGATGCGGCGGCAGAACGAGCAAAACTCCGGGTTGAGGCGGAAGGGCCATTTTCCGCTTGAGTCTGGGATCGAGTTTTTCTCATTTGTTATAGAATTTTCGTTCGTTAAAAAATCTCCAACAGGTATTATGGCACTGAAACTTTAACACGCTCAATTTAAAACTCACGACAACAATAATACGCAAATACGAAAGTCGATAATTCTGATTTTTTAATTCATTTGAGAATGAAAAAAAATGGAATTACATTCCGCAGGCAGTTTGATTTTTTTAATGCGAAAGTGTCCTCTTCCCCGAGAAATAGTAGTACTAGAAATCCAAACAGCAGTTGTACCAACTGCAGAGGGAATTATGAAATTTTCATTCTCAAAATTTCCCAGTAATTTTTTTTTTTTTTTCTTTGCTAAGGTACGACAGCACTTTTTTTATTTTTCAAAAAAATGTTTATATTTGTCAAAAAGAACAATAAGGCCTCGTTCAGACGGAGATATTCTCCCCGTATACCGTACATGGTTTTACCGTATGCCGGATGGCAATAAGGTTTGTATTGAGTTGTTCACATGGAGTCCCGCATACCGCATAGATTGGTCACTGGATGCGTGAGCAGTTTACTGTTTCGTTCTCTTTAGATAGAAATTGCATTATAATACACGCCTATTGTCGAAAAAACAATAAATACATGCGATAATCGAATCGAAAAATTCAATCGTGTCCTTAAAGTCCGTTATTCGATTAAGACGTATACGGGAAAATACCAAATGGAACAGCTGTTGGGATCAGACGCGAAACTCGTGAAAACTAGGCTCAGGTGAGCATAAATTAAGAATTATGACGGAAAAACTTTTGATGCACGCAACCTCACACCTACTCCAAATCCTATAGTGATCGCAAGCAGGAGAGGTTCGCAGAGGGTTAGCATGCCTCCCCAAACATATCTCATTTTTGCACTAGAGTCGAGTTGTCGTAAGTCGGTCTGTACCCATCCCCTTTAAGGCTTGTCCAAACCAAAGTGCGACAGTGCGACACGACAGTGCGGCAAAATTTATTTACTCACCGCCATATGGAAGTACCCACACCAAATGCGTCAAAGCGCAAAGCGTTTTTCATATAAAAGTTCTTGTCGCACTGTCGTGTCGGACTATCGCACTTTGGTTTGGGCAAGCCTTAATACGCCTTTTTGCTTGCGTTTTAACATGGATTTTTACACTTAAAAATACTCCTCAAAACGTTCGTTAAGAAGCGCGTAAAACTGTTTTACATACATTACCTCACTAACCCACTGCACTGAATAACTGCATAAATGCAGAAAAAATTGAAATTGAAATTGAATTGAAATGCTCTAGGACCAACCAATAGAATCCGTCGCGTGCGTAACGTCGACGTTTTCAACTGACACCTCGATAAAATACACACGTTCTTATGAGATGCGACCTATAAGACCGGACGCGACGGAAAAAGTAGCCGAACTTTTAACTTCATCGACAACAGATTCGTTGACGTTGGAACGGACGCGACAGATTCTATGAGTCTGTCGCTATTTATAAAGCTCATTAGATAAAATTAGAAAAAAGGTAGAATCACAACAAAAAATATAAAACAGAACAAAAGCCCATACAAACAGAAAGTGGACAAGAGACCGCAGCGGCCAATTTTAGTGTATGGACCGGTCCGCCTGCCTGCTATTTGGCGAGTCCTTTAACGACTATTTTTGTTCAATTTTTGTCTAACGGATTTGTGTTTTAATATTCGAATGCATGTGTCCACCCTTTTACTATGGACTTTAAGCAAAAGCAATGTGCTGGTCCCATTCAAAATGCATTTACGATACAAATAAATTCAAAGGAAAACATTCAATCGTCATTACTCATTAACGTTTTCCAAATTTCGTGTCGAGAGACACATTCCCAGGGAAATTTGTATTCACGACAAACCACTATAAGAAGTTTGCCCTAAACATTCGAAACCACATATAATTTGGGCATATTACGAACTTTACTTATATAATACTGTTTTGGCAGCATACAAGGAAGACTTACTTTAGTGGTAACAATTTTTGATAGTATTGGTATCGTAATTGAAGCGTTTAGAAGATGAAGGTGTAAAGTGACATTTTTGTGAAATTTGACTTTTTTTTCAGATATGAAGGTCCTTTTGTTAACTTAAATTTCTGTTTCATCAGAATATTTTTTTCTGTCACTTTTAGTATCTTTTGAAGATCACGATAGGTCAGAGGTTTTAAACACTCTGTATGAAGAAGAAAAACTTTAAAGCTTAGTTACTCAAGTGTTTGAAAATGTTGCTTAACACCTTCATCTTCTAAACGCTTCAATTATTAAACAAAAAAAAACTGCAATAATATTGCAAAACGCAACAAAAATTTCAAAAACCTTTCCATTTTAAGGTAAGTGAGGTTTTTGTGTATCTTTTTATATAAGCAGTTAGGCTACCTTAATCCGTCAATTTAACATGAAAAGTTTTGAATGAAATGAATCACAGAGTTCAAAGGCTAGAGTAACAGTTTACAGCTATTTCAAAGGCTGCCGCACAAAATTATCAAATTCCATTTTAGTGACGCTAAGTCGCTTTTATGTTCATTTATTTGAAAAACTAATGCCCGAACTAACCACAGCGACCAAAGTGATTAACGCTATCATTCACACCTCTAATCTGCTACGGGCTCTTGTTTGATAAAGACAAAATAAATTCCATGATCGGCTTTTTTCGAATCGCGTTTTATATATTCGTTTTATTGTTTTATACATTTACATTTTCCTTATTTGATGTAATTAAATAAAATCGAATTAATTTGTTTATTTATTTTTGTTCTGCCTTTTCTTTGTATATAAAATTAAAGCTTCTTAATATTAAGCTAAGAATTTTTGACAAAATTACAATACCGCTAGTTTCTTTTTTAGTTTTTTTAAATACCTATCTCTTTTGAAAATAAAACAAAAAGGAAGAGCTTTGCCCATGCAAACCGAGAATTACATTTACACCCATTTATATGAGATTTCGTTTTGATTTTTTTGTTTAGAAAAAATCCATATCACCACAATTGACATCAAGAAAGTCATCATCATAGCTGACGAGTTCGAGATCTGTAGGAATGTCTTTCGATGTGGATGGTTTTTCGGGACTTGGTTCGCCACAAACCTCATTAATGGCATGTGACTTGTATTCGGGGCTATGTTCTTGGCCGACGGGCGATGGAGGCGGATTTGACACTAGAAATGAAAAGCATAGAGATTGCAGTAAATGAACATCTGGGATGGGATATTATACTTACACGTTGATTTGAGTTCAGCTTTTAGTTCAGATCCTAAGTAGAAGTCTTTGCGTGAAGCTAAAGCTGGCAGATTTTTCTCTTTGGCACTCAGTCGTTTCTTGAGCTCTTCTACCTTGCGATGTCGTTTTAAGGCTTGCACCTCTTTCTGGGTTTTAATTGCTGTTTTTCTTTCATCGTAAAAGATGAGTTTGTGTTCGTCGGGAGTAATGCGATCATGGTTTTTGAGCAAAAACAGGAACACTCCACCAGGTGTGCGACGTCGTTTGCCATTCTAAGATGAGATATAATTAAAAAATCAAGGACATAAGATTAATTGCATACTCACCAATATCATCATTCCACCATCCCGCTCAATTCGTTGTGCTTCTTTGAACAGTTCAACTGCCATATCCGGACCGATGACTTCAACAACCCTCACTTGAAAAGAATAAAACTCAATTAAATTAAAAAAAAAAAAAAAAAAACAGTTTAAAGGCTTCTTCAGTTGACTCACATAATAACTCATCCTTCTCTTCAAACAATTTATTAGCCATTTCGCGGGCGATTTCATGCGGTGGCCTTCCAACAATTGGTTCTTCCAAATCCAAAATGTGTCGTGGTTCGTTCGAGTTGTAGTCCGAACTACTTTCAGAGGGTCGATTTGATCTTTGTCCCAGGCGACTCTTAATGCCCCCAGCACGAGAACGTTTCGCTTGCTGATGAAAATCATTTTCTGAGTGTTCATCACTGGAAGTGGAGAGTCTTCTTTTGAGAGAGTTCTCTCCATTAAGCCGGTACTTCAACGTATAATCATAGTTTTCGACATTCCTATCAGAATGTATATCATTCCTTACGCCAATGCCACGCATATTCTCTGTTAGTGTTTCCTCCTGCAAACTTGATGCCCAAATATCGTATTTCTTGAAACGTGCCTTCTTATCCTTTGCATCATTTTCGGCTTTTACTCGCAGCAGAACCGTACGCTTTGTCTTTTTCTTTCGTGATTTCTTTGAATTATCGTCTCCCTCGCCGAGTTTGAGACAATCGTCTGAATCGTCTGAAGTGGATGAACTGGTCGGACCGAAGTCAGAGGGACTATCTTCGATGGCTTCTTCCATTTTAACGGGCACATTGGTAATTACTTGGGGAGGAATACTTTCGATTGGATCGCTACTAGTTGTTGTTCCCGGTCGTGCAAGCGGTGTGTAGCCCTCATCACTGTCCGATAGCTATTTTATTTATATGGCAGTGTCAATAAAGGAAAGATAGGTTGTTGAATTTTTATTTGAACTTACTTCTCCATCTTCTAAATCTTCATCAAAAGGTTTCAAACTTTCTTGGTCCATCATTTTTGCAAGAACACAAAAAAGTAAATTATTAAAACAAAAAAAAAATACTGAATTTGCGATATTTGACACTTTGACGCTTTCGGATTTCGGAGTTAGGGGAAAGAGCTGTCATGCAGTGTTACTTGATGTTGATTTCATTTTAGCAAGGGAAATATTTTTAAAGGATGGATTTTTCCTATGATTACCAATTTACCCAGAACCATACGCACAATTAATATTCATGGACAAAAAGTGTTGCTATTGTTAAATTGATCTAGATACACATCTGCATAGATAATACATACCTACACCTTAATATTTGTTCCAGCTCCACAAGAGTAAAGGCTTGCCTAAAGCAAAGTGCGACGGTGCGACACGACAGTGCGACACGATTTCTATATGACAAAAGTTTTGGGCTTAATCGCATTTGGTGTGGGTACACTCATATGATGCTGTGTTAGTAAATTTTGTCGTTGTGGTGTCGCACTGTCACACTTTGGTTTTGGCAAGTCTTTATTCATTTTTTAAAAATGTTTTTATCGCTGACCACTCGTCTGTATTTGTTTAAGGCTTGCCCAAAACAAAGTCGTTGCTTTTGTTCAAAAGATTCAAAACTTATTTCTTTGAAATAAGAAAGTTTTAAAGGCTTGCCCAAACCAAAGTGCGACAGTGCGACAGATGCGAACCCTGCCAATCATGCTGACTCCCCGGGAGTAAAGAATTGCGAATTCCATAATAGGCATGATTATTTTGCAACATCTAAAAACTTAGGCCGATTTTCATCAATCGCTCATAAGTTGAGCGCTCATAAACCTATTCACCAAAGAATATTAGTGACTTATGAGTGATGGTCTCGACCACTGATAAAGTTGACAGCGCTTGGTATTCACCAAGCCGATATTAGCTCTCATTACTTATGAGCGATTGGTGAATACCAGCCTTAATTTTGAAAAAATGATTCTTCAAAAAAAAAAAAACATTTTTTAAAAATTTTATTACAAAACTTAATTGCGGCAACTTAAGAATTTTCATTAAAAAAACAAATAATTTTCATAAAAAGACAGACCTATTATGGCGGGTGCCATATATGTAAAAAACATCATCTTTATACCAAGTGTGAAAAAAATCCGTTAAGCCTGCTTCTTGAGGGGTCCGACAGAATTGTCAGCCACTTTTTTGTAAAAATCGACAACCTGCAACGATCTTTTAAGTAACGAGACTTCAAATTTTCTTTTTTTTTTAAGTTTCAAAATTATCAAAAAATGGCAAAATTTTAACCGACTGCACTGTTAAAATTTTGTACATTGCTGTTTTGCCAAGTTACAAGTTTTTGTGTTTAATCGGTTATATTAAAAAAAAGGCCGTTCGAAAATGGTCGAATTTTAGAGAGTTAAAATTCTACAGCCTGCATAATTCCATTCGACAACTTTTCCTAAAAATTTTGCGAAAAATAGGAACAAAATTTTTCATTTTCTATGAATCACGAAAACTGTCATACCAAGAAACAGCGATTGAAGAATGACAAACTTAATTCTTTTTTCAATTCAGCTTAATTATTTAAAAAATCATCAAACTCATTAACCAATTCAACATGAAAACCTCAAACATTTTATTCCAGTACCGATCAACTGCTAAACGTAATAAGTAAAACAAAAAATTCAACATTAAGTACGCACTTAAAAAATTATTATTAAGTAAACAAATTAAGTTACAAAAAACAAACATCAATTTATACAACAAAGATGGTTTAACTTAATTTCTAAAGCTTTGAAGACTTTTGTATTTGTTTAAATTATTTCGGAATTCACAAGCTTAATTATGTTTAAAAATAACATTTAGAAAACAAATGGTTAATATTTATCAACAAAAATTGTGGAATGGGGTAGGGTGTTTAAGGGAAGGTGGACTAATACACACACAAAACTTCACCTCTCTGTGGAATGGTATAAAACAAACTTAAGTACGCCTCTTTTGAGCTTTTAAGACTTAAGAACCTTGATTTTAGTTAATTCGCTGGTTAATCTGTCTTTGGTGTCAAATTATTTAATTTTGGCTGCAGAAACTGCTCGACAATAGCTTCAACCATACGATCTAATCGTCGACCCAACTCTTCCCAATCTTTCTCCTCTGGTTTGGCGCACATCTCTGCATAGTACTTAATCTTTGGTTCAGTTCCACTCGTCCTCAAAGTGACCACAAGGCCATTTTCAAAAGTAAACGTAATCATTTCCGAACTCGAACTAACTGGCAGCTTCGCTTTACCATCATCCTCTGAGGTATCCACACCATTTGTCAAGTCACGAACATGTTTAATCTTGAATTCTCCATCTAAAATAGATTCTGGATATGTGGCTGGCTTTCCATTGTCAAAGCTTCGGATTCGGGCGAAAATTCGTTTGATAATGGCTGGGTCGTAGCAGAAGAGGTATGAACACTTGGTGCTATGAAACCCATACTGTTCATAGATTCTTTTCAACTTCTCAGTCAGTGTAATGTTTTCAGTTGCTTTGAGATAGCTAGCCATGGTAGCGAGATGAGCAGCAGCACTTACACCGTCTTTATCAAGAACTGCTGTTGAGACCATGAAACCGATGGCTTCTTCGAAGGCGAACAGAACTTTGTTCCCAGCTTCCATCAGTTCTATTGATCGATTGCCCATCCATTTGAAACCGGTGAGTGTCTCCTCGAATTTAAAGCCTTCAATGGCTCCCATGGATCGAAGAATTTTCGAACTCACTGTACTGGCCAGAGTATAGCACTTGGAGAGATCCAGTTTGGGATCAAGAACTTGAAAGTTTTTGACTGCCCACCAGCCGATAAGAGCACCCAACTCATTTCCATTGAATACCTTCCATAATCCAGTGACAGGATTCTTTTCGGCACAAGCCAGACGGTCAGCATCAGGATCATTGGCAAGAATGATAGTAACTCCTTCAGCATCAGCTTTTTTTATCGACAACTCAAGGCTGGATTTTCCTTCCTCCGGATTGGGGAACTTGACAGTTGGAAATTCCGGATCAGGATCACGCTGTTCGGCAACTGCAAGAACTGGCTTCAATTTCACAGCCTCAAATCCACGTTCAATGAATGGAAAACCAACTCCGTGCATCGCTGTGTATACAAATCTCACATCACTCTCTTCGTTTAGCTTCAGGAACTGAGGAGGCATGTTTTCCAGCAATGCTTCATAGTACAACCGGAACATATCACCAAAGGGATCTTCCAACAAAGGATTCCCTTCTAAAATCGATGTTTCCCAGGACGATTCCAAGGGAACTAGATTCGCTTCGATGCATTTCTGTATACCCTTATCGTGGGGAGGTATGATTTGTGGACCATTAGCCCAGTAGACTTTGTAACCGTTGTCCTCCTTGGGATTGTGGGATGCAGTTACAACTACACCAGCAAGGCACTTCAGCTGGAGCACGGTGAATGGAACAAAAGGCGTAGGAACCATTTTACTGAACAACCAGACCTTGATTCCTCGATTGATCAGAACACATGCAGATAATTCAGCAAATCGTTTGCTGTTGTATCGCCCATCATAGCCAAACACAACACCCCGCTTATGGTCCTCTACGTTAGGGAACTCCTTCAGAATATATTCACACAGTCCCTGGGCAGTTTGAATTATAACCAAATCGTTCATGGCATTGAAGCCAGCTCGCATTGGGCCACGCAGACCGGCAGTTCCGAATGTTAGTCTGCTGAGAAGCCGACGATTTAGTTCTGTCCAGTTCTTAGCATCAACCAGTGATTGGATTTCCTTGTGGGTCTTTTCGTTTTTGTCCCATTTCAGCCATAGATCGATTTGTTTTTCCAGAGATACATCAGCAACACAGCTCATCGTTAAGTTTTGTTTTCTAAATAGAGATTTTATTGTATTAATTCTTTTATCATGAAATAGGAAATCGATAATGCTCATCCTCATCTTCATTCAGTGATGTTAATGTTCTAAGGTCAGCCTCAGGAGATAAGGGATTGACGCAATCAAAAGAAGAAAATAAATAAATTAATAGATTATACTCACTATGGGACCAATTTATGATTTTTAAATAAGAGATAATAAGCAATTAGATTAGAAATAAGAAAATTTGTTCGTTAGCTTCGCTTTGGTTGTTTATTCTTAAATGAGAAGAGCTCTTCGGCAGCGATGGGAAGATGTGACGAAAAATTTTGTGATTTTTCGGCGAAATGTCAAACTATGAAGCAAATATTAAGAGCGAGAGAGAGAGAGATGATAAGAATGTTTGCAAAAAATAGTGCAAAAGATAAGGAAGAGCATATAGTTTGTTATGATTTAGAATTTAGGTGACCAGGTGAGTGTTTTTTTTTAGGGAAATTTATTAAAACAAAAAAATAACATCATATTTCTGCACATTTCATAGAACTTCTCATCGTTAAAGCTTCGATAATGTGTACATCAAAAAAGGAAAACGTTTTTCAATATTTAGTCTTTATATAAAAATGATCCACACCACAAAACGAAGACTGCAAAGAATCTTTGATGACGCTGAGAGTTTTTACAGTATCTTCGGTATTGTTCCCTTGGCTTTTATTTCTATAAAAGTCTATGCAAAGTTGTTATGGAACTCCCAATATGATACTCCCGTGGTGTCAGCTTGATCGCAATATTCGCATACGAGAAACTACCTTACCATTTCCACTCCTGTCAAGTTCCATAATTGCTTTAAATGCAAAGGCTAGGACTGCAAAAGGGTTGCCCTAACCAAAGTGCGACAGTGTGACACGACAACGACAAAAATTATTTACAAAGCATCATATTAGAGCACCCACACCAAATGCGACAAAGCGCAAAGCGTTTTCGATATAAAAATTCTTGTCGTACTGTCATGTCGTACTGTAAGGCAAGCCTTTAAACTCGACTCTCCAGGAGGAGAGTATTTCGATTCCATGATAAACCTGCTCAATCATCTAGACTGTTGAAAAAAAGTTGTCATGCCCCGTTGGTTTGGCTTTTTGAAACACACGAACTAATTTAATCTTTTTAAAAACCAAAGTCAAACGAAATATCTAAATCGAACGTATCGAAAAAAATCCCTCTTTGATCAATAAAATTGTACCAGATTTCCCTAAACGTTTAAATGTCAAAAATATATGTCAAAATATTTTTCATTTGGTTTTTTGTTTTCTCGCGACGACAAGTAGTTCTACGTTTTTGTTTTTATTATCAAAAATAAACTTTCCGCATAAAAATAAAACTAAAAAAATATATTAAAAGAAATTATCTAATCTGCCGCCCATGGACCGCAATAAAATTAGTGGGTCCAGGGGACCCAAACCCAAAATTGGAGCACCACACATGGGAAGTGAATTATTTGCATTGGGTACAAAAGGAACAACTGGTCGCGATGACAAGAATAAGGTTATGTCAGCGGTTAAAGGAGTCTCGGATCGCAAGCGCGAACCATCCACATCATTGGGAAATGTCGCAAAGAAACCCAAATTGAGTGGAAGCATTGGAAATGTTCCTCGTCTCTCGGGAGAAGGTAGCAGTAGTTCGAGTTCGGTGTTGGAGCCATGGGAACAACTTGCAATCGAATGTGAACCGGTGGATCTGGTAGAGACTGTTTATGCAGCACTTGATCAACAAGATTCAGATTCTGTGGTGAGCTATGTGTGCGGAGCCATTAAACTATTATCCTCGCAGAGAACTAAAAATGATAATGTCCTTACTTTGGCTCTGTTGTATCTGGCCAAGTTGCGCCCTTCGTTGTTTTGCAATGACATCGTCACCTCTGCCCTAATCTCAATTCTTAAACGAGAGAGTCAACATTCTTTCAAGACTCGCTCACATCCTCTGGCACACATTGTCGCCTGTAATTTGTTGGCTCGTGGCTATCACGACAAACGCCACTGGCCCGAGATGTTCCTCAAAACATACATCGATGATGCAGCTAACGAAAGAGTGTGGGCGGACAACGAGTACTGCGCCCCATTTGTTGAAAACATCTGCTTGGCTTTCAAGACCCGAGTGCCACCGAAAAACATGCTCCAACCCGAACTCACCGCACTTACCCAGCGAGATGCCACAATTGCCATCGATGACGATTCAAATGACAACTCAATGCACGGAGACTCCCTAAAAGCCTGTGATCTGAAACTCGACTGTGCTTTGCAAAATCGTTATGGCTCCAGTGGGCACATTGTGGAAAAATATGTAATGGACGCAATAAAGGAGCAATTAAACAAGCGACAGCAGCAAGACTGCTACACTAGAAACTTCTTGAAGTTCCTTTGCACCACCTCCGGTTTTGGGGAGGTTCGTTCTCTGTGTATAACTCGACTGGAGTTATGGATCCACAATGGCAAGCTCATGAAGCCAGCTCAAGAACTATTGACTTATATTTGCTTCAATATAACCGGTCAAACATTGAAAGATCATGAGGTTCTAGCTACATTGGTCAAGATGCGATTGAAAACCAAACCTCTGATTAATGTGTACATGATGTGCTTGAAGGAGATGATCCAACTACAGCCTGACATTTTGCCGATAACATTGAAGTATGTCGTTCAGAATGAGCTGTCTAATGCGAGGAATCCGAATAACATGGGAATGCTAGGTGAGTAATGGAATAGTTAAACAATCTAATAAATGTTCTTTCATTGCTTTCATTTTATGAGATGAATCTTATGGATCTAAAGTGAAACCAGGTGTAATGATACAATTTTCTCAAAAAAGGATTTTGTCGAGTTTTGTCGTGTATCGCAAGCAAATTTAAGTTGTTCATTAAATAGTTCCTTTTAGTTAGATTCTAATTTTGTTTGATCAACACATAAAATGTTTGAAACTGTCAGTCACTAGGCCTTGATTCACGACTTTTACGTGATGCTTCAAATTCAACCATAGCGGTAAATAACGCTTCAAACTCCTTAAATGCTTTTTGATTAAGAAATTGACTAAATGATAAAAAAACGAAAATCCTTCTAACCATTCCATGCAACTGGGTTATGTGGACCACAGATATCCTAATTAATTTTTTTGAAGAGTTCGCGTTACCTTTGTTACGTGTTCATTACAATGTTCCTTTACTTGTTTGCCTGCAACACACACAATTTATACTCGCGCTAAGAAAACAAACAAGTTTTCTAATAATGACAGTGAAAAACGTGCTAATGGAGTAATACTTGGAATTGCCAAACTCTGCACAAGATTATGAATGTTTTAATCGTTGTTCTAAGAAAATAAGGGAACGATTTAGTTATGCAATTGTGTTACTAATCAGCCTAGATCCTAGATTGATTTGAAATTTGCAATTGTTATGATTTTGTACAAAAAATTAATATTATATTCTTATCTTCATTACAGCTGCCATGTTCCAGACAAAACCAGATCAATCGGCGCGTCACCTCGCCGAAATCTACAAAGAATTTCTGATGCAACGCGAGGACTGCCTACGGACATTGCGTGTCTTTCTAAGAGAACTTGTGCGAACTTTACGTTACGACATCAATATTGTGGAATTCTGCAAAGCATTCCTCACAAGTCGACCAGATTTAACACCTCTCATTCAGCAATCTGAATATAAAGATCGAATTTTCCACTCAATGGTCGATCTCACATGCCTTTGCATGTTACTGACAGTTTCGCCCCAGGTCCGTGAGGCAAACGTTTCACTACGAAATGGACGCGATATGAAAAGTAATCCCATACTTCTCAATTTCTATGCTCAAATGTCCCAAATCCAATTGGATGCACTCTCATGGATGTATGAATCGGTGCAGGTGATTTTTAAGCTACCCGGCCTCGACTACAGCCAAGCGTTGCATAAAATTTTGCTTCTAGAAAGTCCAGAACAGTATTCAAAGTGCGATCAATGGCCCCCAGAACCGGAGCGTGTGACTCTCCTTCGAATGGTTTCAGAGACTCCAATTCATGAGGATTCACTTCTCAGGATTATCCTTATTGGCATAACAAAGGAGATCCCATTTACCATTCCAGATACCATTGAAGTAATTGTGTTGGCTATTAAAAGAGCTTCAGCACTTCGAAGCATGGATTGTCCAGCTGTTGAGGCAAATAAGTTTGACATTATTGATTTCCTCTTCAGCATGGCAGAGTATCATCATCCGGAAAAAATCAAACTTCCAGAGAACTATGAACCACCAAAATTGGCCATTACTGTTTTGTATTGGAAAGCTTGGATCATAATGCTGATGATTTCTGCTCATAATCCATCTACTTTTGGGGCCTTCTGTTGGGAACACTATCCAACGATGAAGATGCTAATGGAGATGTGCATTACAAATCAACTAAATGAAACTCCGGTAGCAAAGGAAGAACTTCAGGTGCGTTGTACAGTAATTTTAGAGGGACTCTTGAGATTATTTTAGTTCTTATCTTTCAGCTTATGACTCTCGAACGTGACCAGATCATCGAATTTGAGACTCATCTAGCAGCTCAAACGTCTCAAGCAATAATCACAGAAGAAAATGCGATTCTTATTTCCCAAGTAATGCTTATGGATCCAATGGGAGCAGCCAGGCGGGTGCCTCCAGCAGTCCTCGAACAATTAAGGCATTTGAATAAGACTCTTAAATTGGGCCATCTACTATGTCGAAGCCGCAAACCAGATTTGCTGCTCGACATCATCCAGAGACAAGGAACCACCCAGTCAATGCCATGGCTCTCAGATTTGGTTCAGAATAGTGAAGGTGACTTCAATCATCTACCAGTGCAATGCCTTTGTGAGTTTCTACTCTCGAACTCGGCCACAATAAGTGAGGAGAATAGTCGGGATGCAGAGCTATTAAACTATCTAAGGCAACTTGTAAAAGATCCAAATTCAGAGAAGCAAACTGTGTGCGAAGTTTTGGATTACATCTTCCGTCGTCTGGCTTCAACTGTAAAGCAGTCAAGGGTGTCTGCTCTGAGTGGAATCAAGATGATCCTGAAGGTGTTCAATACCACCGAAGAAGAGGAAGATTGGCTCCTGTGCTCGCTGCCCCAGGTTCCGCATTTCATCCATGCAAGAGCTTCGATTATTCCACAGCTACGAGCAGCATGTCAGATTGAGAACAATCCGGAACTTCTGATGGTTTACATTCAGTTTATAGCCGCGCACACATTGCATGATCCGGTGACTGATATGCTGGACCACGTTATGGACATGGCTCAGTTGATTGTCGAAAGAAGCACAATGTTCCAACACATTATCCCCATACAACCGGATTCACCTCTAGCTGGAAAGGTCTCCGATGCATTGGATGAATGCCGTTTGCAGACACTTAACTGCATATTTGTTATGTTCAACAACTACATCATAAAGCTCAGAGAACACCGAGAACCATACGAATGGACAGAATATCCAGATTTATTGATGGTTCATTTTGACGATGGAGCACAGCTTCCACTGCATCTTAACATCATTCATGCCTTTGTCATACTTCTCACACATTCTTCGATAACTCTTCCCGATTCGATACCCATTCTTGACTACTGGTTCCCCCAAGGACGGCCAGTTCCACAAGCTTATCTGCCAGAGACTAACGAAGCCGTCCAACTGCTTCCCGATTGGTTGAAGTTGAAGATGATTCGAAGTCCTGTGGAGACTCTGGTCGAAGCTGCTATGTATGATTTGACGCCTGATCAGATAGTTTTGTTCGTGCAAAATTTCGGAACACCAATTAGTTCCATGTCCAAGCTTCTGGCATTACTGGACCGTGCTGTTATTGAGCAATTCGATGCAGTTAAGAATGCCATCCTTAACAAGGCCTACCTGGCCCAATTGATAGAGATTCAACAGGCTCGTGGGGCTAAAAACGGACACATCACAGTGCAGGCATTAGAGTTGCATTCGCACTCCCAAACTGTCCCAGATCCACTAAAGACACAAGTAAACACAATGGAATCTGTGAATTTGGATCAGTTCCAAGTCATTGCACCAATACCGGAAAAAACTGTTTCATCCAGCTCGTCGAAAAGTTCAAAGGAAATTGAAGAAATTGTTGAAATGGTGCTGCGAGCTCAAACTCTGACCAAGTTGAATACATATCGATTTAGAAAACTTATTCATCAGCTCCTAGAACGTGATGGAGCCACCCCGAAGGCTAAGCGAGACATGCAAATCCATGCGTCTAACAAGGCTTTGGTGCATTTAATGCGTCTAGTTGAGTCTCCCCGAGGGCCGTGCTTCTTCCAGAATATATTCCAAAAATCCCACGCATGCACATTCTTTAGGGCTCTTTTGACCTACATTCCGGCTCAGCTGCGGGATTATGACTTTATGCTGCATGTAATGGACAAGATCATACATAATTTGAGTTTGCAGCCGAATCTGAACAACGCAACTCTACTGCAGATTCTCCAAGTAAAGAAGCAGTCATTCTCAAAGAAAATTCATGCACCTCCCGAACAGAAATACACCGAAAAGGAGAACTTCTTACAGCTTCTCCATAAGGCTGGCGTGACTGAATTGGAATCGGAAGGCAGAAAGTTTGTCAATGACATGATTGATTGCAAGAAAACATCGCATTTGGTTGATGGAATCATCACCACTTTGCAGTGTCTGCCAAAATCCAGTGATTTGACCACAATTGGTTATGATAGGAGAGGTATTCTTGTGGATTGGCTGTCAGAAGTTGATGCAGAGCTTATAACGGCCGACAAAGAACTTCAGATAGAAGTGATGTTCTCGAGGAATCGTGATGATTTCCGATTTTATTTGTTATCATTGTTGTGTCATCAGGCTAATTGGGAAACCCTCTACGAGACTGTGAGCTATCTCCTCGAGAAATATCGGGACAACTTTGACTGCAACTCGGTGTTAAATTTCATCGAAGCACTAATTAATAATCCTAAACTGTGGCAAGGTCGTGATAAGGCAGTTTCCAAGCATGACCAAGCCGAAATCATTTTAGAGTTGGACATTGAGGAGGGTAAAGTATTCACAGAGTATATGCTGCAAGAGGGTGTGAGAGAAATGGAACTAAATGGTCCTGATGCCTATGCCGAAAGACTTAGTTCCCGTATGAATTTACTTTTGAAAGTTATCCGGGAACCACGCTATGTCCACCTTCAAGCTTTGATTGAATTTGTCACTGAATATCCTTGTCCGGATGTTTTGAAACTTAAGTTTATCCAACAAATGTATCTGATGAATCCTCCCATCAAATTTCTGCACGACAACGAACGTCAAGATGTCTACAATTCTAATTTGCAAGGTCTTAAAGGATGTAAGGCTGACAAGGTGACCAACTACCTAATAACATGTTTGGGAAATTTGCAATCAAAGAAGGACTATGAAGCTTTATCAACTGACACTGAGTTGCTACTAAGAAAGCTGGCAGCTTCACATCCTGCATTGTTTCTCCGTCAATTGGGTGTTCTTTCATCGCTTCTTCATGGCAAAGCCCATATGGGATTGAGAGTTCTGCGTGATGAGCACCATATTCAGAGATTTATACAGGTCATTCGAATTCTAGAACTTCTGCAGCCGATGCTTTTTGATGATGTTTATAAATTGGGACTTCAGTCAGCTCTCGAGTGTTACTTTACATTCTTCAAGCATCACAGTCGAGCAAAGGAAGCATATCATATCTTAGTGAAGCTGGTGGAACTCTTGCAGGCCTACATCAACACAAATCCATCGAGTGCTCTCAGTTTTATTGAACAATACACGGGAATTCTTCAGGAACTGGCCGCGAAAAACAGTCATTTAGCCCATCTGCATCAACTTGTTCAGGGTCTTTCATTATTAAAGCACAAAGCTTCAGGAAGCGAACTGAAGGAAGACGAAGTTAAACAAGAATTCGATTTAGAAGAAACTGATGTCAAACCGCAGGTATCTGCAATTGATCTCACCGAAGAACCTTCAACATCCAGCACTCCTCAAGCCACACAGCTTGACATTGAGTCTCGAGGAGCTGCTTCGTTTGCTCTAGCCGGACCACAAAGTAGACAATTACAAATTTCTCCACATTTTATGAACCTCATCAATCTGGTGCGTCATTCAAGTGCCGAAGAAACTATTCTGGGACCTTTGCAAGAAATTGAAAGTCTCACCTCGAAGAGGTATTCCTTCCTCGGTGAGCTCTTCGATCGTCTTCTGGAATTGATCTTTTCGCATAGTGCACAAATTCGTTCGAATGCTTATATCCTGCTTATTCGTCATTTGAAACATCATCCAGGACGACCGGATGTCAATCGCTGTGCGGTTAATGCCTACATTCAATGTTTGAGGGATGATAATTCGACTGTTGCAGCTACAGCTGTGGATAATCTTGTTGAAATGACTGTTCTGTTGCAGGAATATGCTAAGGAAGTTTTAAGAGTAGCATTTTCATTGGGCATCACGTCGCGTTTAAACACTTGCACGCAAATTAAGAAAGCTATTCAAACTTTAAAGCTGCAGCATGGCTGTTAGATAAAAATAAGATTATGGGACTGAGTGTTGTTTTAAGTTTTTTTTTTTTTTTGCAAATTTGTATTTTATGTAATCATAACAAAAACAAAAACTATATAAATGTATTAAATGAGAGTACAATAGTAAAATATAAAATTGTTTATCGCACTGATTTAACTACTACAAGTCTGACGGATGGGAACACTACAACCAATTCCCAATCAAAGTTAAAAATTAACTTGTGGATTAAGTTCCAAGGACACAATTGGTATTTTTTCCAGTTCAGTTCAGTTCAAAGGTTTCACTCATCACGCATCAAATCACCGCCCCACAACAAGCGTCAGGCTTAAATTTTTTTCATTCTACACGCAATTGGTTAACATTTACGTCACAGTGATGTCTGAAAGTTCGAAACATTAAATACAATAATTTGAAAAGTTTGTAACCTGAGAACCCTCAATCAAATTATTCCAGCCACTTTGTGCTCGCATTCGTTGTGTGCACCGGCTGAGTGCAAGTTTATATATCGATGTGCATGGTCAAGGCTGCATCATCAACAAGTTAAATGTAAACAACAATTACCTCGTCTTGGTTAAGATTTAAAGAAAGAGACTTAAGGTAATAATTACATGCTACCCGTGCAATGCTCCGATCAATCATCCACCATCATACTGATCAATCCAATCCAACAGCAATCCAACTGACTTCTGTAATTGTTCACATCAGACGCTCCCCTGTGAATACTTAACAAGATTTGAATTTAGCAAAAACAAAAAGTGAGCAAATTCAAGTACCTAGAGTGGCGATTACGGATGTGTTGCGTATTTTGTTTTTTAATGAATTTTGCTGACCTTTTATCTTAGCTTTACTTCTAAATAATTATATATTTTTTTAAAGGAAGTAAATTGTTATAGATTGACTATCTTAATAGTTCTACTAGCATAGGTACACATAGAATACATAGTGAAGTTCATTTACTACATAAAGTTAATACTCATTTAAAATTAAATATGTGATTTCCGATAGGAAAAAATACCCCTTTTATCATCTTTAAATGGGAAAATGACTACGACGTGATCTAAATTTTAATTTTGTGATTTGAGAATTCTGAACTTGATTGCCAGGTTGGGTTTTGAAATTAGCAGAAACCACTATCGATTTGAAGCTACTTTTGGATTTTTTAGCTCTTATTTTTGTATTCGGTCGGTGCTAACGTTAAAGAGGGGGAAATAAATGCAATACATCTGTTGCCTAGATTATTCTTTTAAGTGATATGGGTGACCCCTAGATATTACATAGTCAAAGTTCCAACGCCAACGTTCCAACGTGGTTTCTGCTAATTTCAACGCCAGGGCTTCGAGCTTAAAGCAAAAGGGGCGACAAAAGTCACTTTTTTTGTTTTTCGTAAATATTTTAAGAACTAATCGTATGACGAGAAAGTAATCTTTTACAAAACCAAAGCTAATTAAATTTCCTACCAAAACGGTCTTTATCATTTTTTTTTTCTAAAAGTAAGGGAGGAAAAAAATAAACTAAACTAATAAAATATTAAACAGCATTTTTATTTGTAAAAATTGATCTGGTAGCCCTAGCACGCTTTGTTAATTTCGACATTATTATGTACAGCCAAGCAAGATGGTAACTCCATCAGGACGGGACTCTGGTTTACAATACTATCCATTGTTTGATATTTTTTATCAACTTAAATTATAAGCAATATAGAAATCTATTATACCATTCATATTCAGAAGTTGGCAATCATTATTATTATTTAAATAAATGAGCAGGTGTAATGCGGATGTTTGATAGAGTTATTCATTTATTGACGAAAATAACAAAACGCTACAAACCAGTAAGAGAGTTCTATGTGTAATTAGAACTTAAATAGAAATTATAAAGTGTTTACATAAAAATGCATTGATATTTGTTTTTCTAAATATAAAACAAAAAAATTAACACAAACAAAAGTCATTTGCTTTTTATTCAATCAGTTGTTAAATATTTTGAAGCATGCAACTTCAAATAGTATACAAATTAAAAAAAAAAAAAATATGGATTTTTCGTCTGATAGATATTGAATTTTAATCAAAATATTAGTTATTTTTTTTTTTTGATTTTTTTAAATCAATATTTCAGCTTAATTTTTTAATAGCTTTAACAGCGTTTCGACATATTTCCCAAAAATGTACAAACCAGTTTATTTACTTGTTTCCGCATTTTTAATTTGTTTTGTCACTTAGATATATGATGGGATACCCCAAAACCATTTTATTAAAAGTAAAAGCAAAAAAAAAAAAACAATAACAATAACATTGTTCTCATATATTTAAAATGTTTAAACTTAGTCAACCCTGAAATTATTATTGCATAAAATTTCCATTGCTTTAAATTTCTTTAGAATAAAATATTCCACAGCTATTTCTAGAATAATAAAACAAGAACTTGTGTCTTACGTAGTTGGTTTGTATTCGATTTTATGAATAAACAAAAGAGCTGAGTAGCGAACCTTTTTTTTTCTTTTTTTTTTTAAATATTGTTGGCAATTGGCACGCAATGAAAGCTTTTGTGTAATTGTATAGATACGACAAAACAGATAATAATACAATTGCTTTTAATAATTTTACTCACAGCATAAATAAACAATTGAAAAAGTATAAAAAAAGTATAGAAAAATATTATGGGATTTCATTTGAACAAGACAATAGAGAAAAGCCAATGTTCTTAACCTACAAGATGATGATGGTGGTTGCACACGGTTGAAACTTTATTATTTCTTAACAAAAATTGAACTTTAATAAGATGATTAAGAAATAAGAGGTTACAAATGGTTATTCAACCATCTGAACAAGTCAAAGAGGGAATTCAACGGAATCAATTTCAAATATTGACTTTTTTGTTTTAGCAGAATTTCAAGGAAAATATTTATTTTGTTAACATTTAAAGTCAACATTTTGTAAGAAAAATTAAAATAAAAAAAAAAAACAAAAACACTTTTGATTTCAATCACTTCACAGTTTAACGAAAAAGTAAACATAATAATGTATAACTGAGTTCAAGAGAAATGATGCAAGGAAATGGCAAATTTGTTTTGCAAAGTGTCTTACTCAAAAATCAAATAAAAATATATACGAGATGTTTGTAGGCTCTTGATATTGTTGCTGGCTTTAATATTATTAAACAAATCGGATTATGTGTCTCTTTTCACTTTACACCATTAAGTTATTTTGAAAAACTTGTTAATTAAAGTTGTATTTTATTTGTATTTATTGCAACTTTGATGTTTTTTTTTCGTTTAAACTTCGATCATCATTATTTATTTCGATCGCAGTGATCTATAAAAAAAAAATTAGAAACGAGAAAAAGGTGACTCAAAAACGTAGAAGCAGTTAACAAACTTCTTGAGAAGAAGTATGTTAAGGGTTGGAAGTACATACGACGATGAGCATATTGTTCTTGACGTTGAGATTTAAAAGGAATGTATTTTTCGTTTGACTGACCCACAAACCCCGAACAGACTTGCACGAACATTATCATTATCCAATTAAATCAGTTCGGTTGTTTCGATTGGAAGGATATTCGAATGATGAACGGACCAATGGTTTGTAGTGCCATGAAATTACTTCCCCAATGAAACTACGGTTCTTCGGTGAATTGAATAATAACTTTTGGAGTTTTCGATTGGAGATCCAAAAGAGTCCGGAAGCATCCAGCAGTCTTCTGAAACTGTTCTATTGGCACAAAAATGACAGATATGACACAATAAAACAGTTTCAGAAGACTTCCGGATTCTTTTGGGAATCCAATCGAAAACAACATAACAATTGTATCTTTCATCCACGTGTAACCACTAAAAAGCTGATATGATTTTTTTCTCCTATATATTCATGTGTACATACAAACTTGAAATAGATTTGTTTATGAATGTTTGCTTAGAATGTCTTTCCTCACGCCAACTAAATTAATTTTTTTTTATCTCCATTGAGTAGTGCGACTTGCACTAATTTTATTATTACTCATACATAAAAGTTTGTATAATCTGTTCACTGTTCAAAAAAAAAAAAAATACAATTAAAATTTATGAATTGATTAAAAAAAAAAAAACAAACGGCCGGTAGCACCGTTTAATTATTTATCAATTAAAAAAATATTAATTCATTTCAGTTACTAATTGTGTTTACTTAATTAGATTCGATTATAAAAGCTGCTCGATTTACATCACTTATGCAAACAAAGAAGGTAAATATCAGTGAATTGAAAAGGCTGGGCACTTACTCATCACATCTATCTACTTAGCATCACTTAGCGCTCAGTAATATGAACTCACAAAACGATTTGTATCTGATAATGATGATGGTATTCATGTGTTTACCCGTGTTTAGTAAACAGGGTGTTATTCTGAGGACGTTTAGAAGTTTCGAACACGGCTAATTTCACGACAAACGCGACGTAAAAAAAAAAACTTGTTTCTTAAAGGAAATACTTTTATAAATTGTTTGCCATCTTAAAAGAGTGTGCATTTAGGATTTAATACATTTAAAACATCCAAAATGACATTTTATATCAATATAGTACGTGTGTTCCACATTTTTTGTGTACTTAAAGACCTAAGGTCTTTAAACTAGGAAGTGTGTCAAATTTCGAGTATTGAAAAGCAAATTCTCTCAGAAGCAGTGAATAACTGTAAAAACCCAGCAATGGGGTAAACGATAATCAATTTTCGCTTCAATTCCATTAAAACACAATTTTTCTTCTGCAAAATACGAGTAAACTCGATTCACAACCAACAAATAAGTACCTTCCAAAAGTTGATTTATTTTTGGTCATCTGAAGTACGTCAAAATTCGCCCAAACTTATATTTCTGCCTAAAGAAATTCGTGATAGTAAAAATTTTTTTGCTCTTTAAAGCACAAAGTAGGACTAACTTCGTTGGTCTCAGACGGAGTGTTGAACAGACTTATTAGAATATTGCACTATTTTTTCTCTTGATCTTAATACGGAGATCCATCAGATAAATGAAAAAAGCAATAAACACCCTGTACATGTAAATACTAAAATTTGTACCTTGGCTTAATTATCACGGAACTTTAAACAACTAAGTCAAGGTAGAATGTTAATTCCGAGAAAACAGTTTCATCTAAGGGGTTTTACGTTGTTTGGCTTGAACGAGTCTTAATGAAAAGAAGTATGTAGGTAAATATATTTTAAATTATAATTTGTGTAAACAGTTTATGAAGTGTGGGTAGTGGTAGGTACTAATATATTGATTAATCTTAGGAAGTCAAAGTTGTAAACATTAAATACTGATGCCATCATGTAGACAATTTTAATGAATTAAAAATGAAATGGAATTATTTAAACCACCAAAGTTGTATTTGTAAATATTTTCAACGATTACGTATGGATTATATTCTTCTAATAACACTTGACATTTAACCCTAATAATGAAGGCAATTATTTTGAATGTAAAGCACAAACCGTCAAGGGGCGTACATAAATTGAGTGTGAATAGGTTGTAAGAGCTGGGCCCGTTAATTTATATCGACTTGGATGTCATTAAATATTTATGAAGTCATTTTAAACGTGTCTTGTTTTTTAGTTTTCAATATGTACAATATGTTTATAATATTTGTGTTTATGAACTAGTTTATTTACAGATTTTGTTTATATTAAACATCCCTTACGCCTTTCAGAAATTATTATTTGCGAAGTGTGTTAAATTTGAGTTAACACAAAAATGTATCAAAAATTAAAAAAAAAGAAAGAACTTAAGAATGTAGAAGGCAAAATTGCTGATTTTTTTTTTACAAAATCAAAACTGAGATATTTGATATTTGGATAATAAAAACATTAAATACAGTGCGATTTTCTTATTAAGACGCAAAATAAAATAACGTGACTTTTTGCACGTTTTAGGGAAAAAGAAAAAAAACTACAGCTGTATTTTGCATGTTTGCATTTCTTAAATCTCGAAGTGTACCTACTGGTGTGAATGGTGTCTCCCCTCCCCAAGACTGGCTCTGCTCTCTTAAGGAGAAATATAATTTTTTTATAGTAGTTAGATACGGTTGATCTCTTAAGAGCTCATTCTAATTTATAGAAATCAAAACTAGAGTTATAAATTTATTCCAGATTTCGAAAAACATTATTTACATTTTCACATGTTTAGAGCATACATAATAAGCATTCATAACATAACATTCAGATTTCAACTAGTTGGCCGGAAAGCTAAGGTGAGATGATCTTTTAAAGAACTTTCACTTTTGACAAAAGCATTCCTTGGAAGTTTGGCAGTTCCTCGCAAGAGGTAGTACTTTTAAAAACAAAAACCAGGTCCCCAGATAATTAATTGCTCTAGTCATTACGCAAAGGGTGCGATCCATTTGTGAAATTGTTTAGTGACCGTTAGTCTTATAACTTTATCGCCTGAGGGGAGGAGCACATCGTGCTCGATACGAAGTTTTATAAAAATCAACCAAGCTGTTTTTTTTTTTAACTTTTTATTTTGATAGAAAATCTAATTTGCTACAAAATGTTTCTTAGTTAAATTCTCGAATAAGGCCTAGTCTTACCGTAAATATTAAAAATGTGACAAGTGTGACCATCCTCTCAAAAATACCTGGACGAATTCAGTCGAATGTTGTGTTTTACGAATACTTATTCAGTAATAAAAACCCGTGAACACAATGTTCCTTTGTTCCCCTCGTTTTCGGGTATAATCAATAGATTTATTACCTTAAATTAATATTTAGTGATTTGAATTCTGAATGACTTGTTTTCGATTACAGATTTGTATTAAATGGTTAGTTTCCGTAATGAAACTTTTACAAATTTACTAATTTTGTTTAAAATTTGAATGAAGTTAAGTTTTAACCTAGAAAAAGATTTTCAAAAAAAATGAAATGTTATCAAATTAATTCATGGGTGCTCTTCTTCATGATTACCTATGTTTTATGTATATTTCGGCTTAAAAGAAATTCGTTCATATAATACTAAGACAAAAGTTATACTTAAAAACATTGGACCATGAGTCCATAATCCTTTCTATAAACTTTCATACTCAATATTTAAACTTAAATGTAATTTGAAGGCACATGTACAAAGCATACGTATTTTGATATACATACATATATTTTAACCCAAATTTCATTTATGTGAGTTAATACGATTAACCAATAAATAAATCCAAGCTACTTGAAAAGAAGTTTCCCCTGACGTAAGACATAATCTTCATGTCAATATTAATTTAATTTATCTCATGAATTTAAACTGGAATTACCACACAGCTTCGAATATAAACAGGGTGTTTCTTACTAAGCAGAAGGACGATATAATTTTTTTTACAGGACGGAAAGAAAGTAGAAAGTATTATGTCACTGCGACACAAAAATTTAATATTTTGCAAACGTATTAAAGTTGCTTAGTTATGATGACCAAAAGAGTGGTTTAAATTTCTCGAGGGTAAAAGAAATGATTGGAATGACTTGTTAAATGTTGAATTTTTATGTTAAAAACAAATTCTTCCGTATGATATCAACTAAAAATAAACTTAAATTACAAAAAATGTATAAACAACTTAAACGAGAGTTAAATAACACCCTACTTGTATAAAATCTTATTGATAGGAAACGAAGGCAAACGATTAGACTTTTTCGCTTGTCTCAGAGCTGTGTTTTTCCTTGGATAAGTATAATACTGTCGTTATACTTGCTTGAAGTATGAACAAAATTCAATGAACAAGCCTCTATAGGTATTTTATTTTGAATAAGAACATAAATTAAGTGGCGCCTGCAGTTTAGTAGATCGAACGCAATAAAATAAAAAATATTATTTGAAGGTGTTAAGCTGGAATGGAATTTTCGTGTTTTTAATTACATTGATTCAGTTAATGTAAAAGAGATGTTTTTGTTGGTAGAAGAAAAGTTTTTTGTAAATTTGAATATAAAAATGAAATCTATGTTTGTACGTCAGAAAGGAAAAATTAAAAGCGCGAATTGTTTTGTAGTTTTCTGTTGAATCATTATCTAGTCCTACATACAAATGTAAGCTAAATTAAATATTAAGTTATGTTAAGTGATAGCCTTGAATAATTATTATGAATCATTAAACACCTACATAGATCTGTTGAATTTATAATTATAGATAAGAAAACAAACTATTAAAAAAAAAACAAGCCAGTTGTCAAACTTATAAAACACAAATATTGTTGTTGTTTGATATTATTTCTTCCTTTATGTTTTCTGAGAAAATTAGTTAAAGTAGTTATTTAAATCTTAGATTATGGTAAAGAGTATTAAGTATTAAGACTAAAATTTAGAATGATTTTTGAGAGATACGGTATAAAAAGAAACAAATACATTATTATCATTAAGTTTTATATTACGTATACGCCATAGTGAACTGTTCAGTTTATGATTATAATAAAATGAATCATAAGTTGCACGTATTGACACTCGTGATCAAGGCTATAAAGTGCTTAATCACTGAAGATGGTAAGGAATTGGTTTAACATAATGTACAAAAACTTTTAATGGGTTTCTTATCAAAATGTAATGAGCCGCATGCGTAGGTTTCGTAGCGCTCCAAACGGTGTGAAAGTAAATGTAAAAGATGGAATGACGCAATTTGTTTAACATAATATAAATATTTGTTCTTAGTTTTACTAAACAAATTACACTTTAATGTCCGAAATAACATAAGCAATGTTATTAAGTCGGTTTGGCAGTTTGTTGATCTTTAATATGTTTTTAGACGACGAAGAAAATCTTTTTTTCTGGGACTTTGATTAACTACACTTTAATACATTTTTTTTTGTGCAGAAATATGATAGCTAAGTCTTTCTTCCTCTTTTTCATCTATGCCCTCAAAATCTCAATTTATTATCAAAATAATAAAATCGTTTCCAAAGACCTCACTGATTTATCGACTTTAATTCTCCAATTTTTTAATCGTTTTTGAGTTTAGAAAACAAAAATATTAGTTCTTTAAAGAAACGATTTTCCCTTCACAGTAAAAAAAAAAAACAAATAAAAGTTGTAATTTCTTAGAGCTAATCTGAAATTTGGAATTAATTTTAAACTTTTTTTAAGCTTTGGAATAAAGATTTTTTTACATTTTGCAATTTACCTTAACATTTGAATACATTTGCATTTCAAAAAATGTGCAATAAGATTGCTTAACTTTTATCTGTGAATACGCAAAATAAATAAATTTGCATATAAATGTAAATTATTAGCAAACATTAATTTAAAATTTAATTCAGCTATGCATAACATGAAAAAAAAACATCCCACTATCCATACATACAACTTACAATGAAAACTATGATTCTATAAATATTGTCATTTGCATCGATGCGTGGTGACAGCACTGAAGGGAACATTTATTACCACTAACTACAACATGCAAGTTGCTGCATTTTATTTATTCAATGGTACATTCACTGCCTGTTGAATATGGCCCGATGAAATATCACCCTGCAGCCGCCAAAACAACATTTGCCCAAAAAGTCATGACATCCCATTAAATTTAAATTCGCAAATGCCAGGGCTTGGTTTTCGTGTGTATACAAGCTAAAAAATTCACAGAAAAACCATTAATTAAATTGATACTTCAGTCATAGGTTCATATTATTATTATTATTGTTATGGAAAATATCGAATAAATTTGTATTATTTGGGTAGAAATTCATTTCTTCAAACTAACTATTAAAAAAAATTGTTGATTGTTGTTGACAGCAAAAAGGGGTAGATAAGTACACTTACTCAGCAAATAATAAAAAAAATTTAATTTGTTAGTTTGGTTCGTGGTAAAAAAAATGTATTTAATTTTTTTGATTATGAATACGTGATTTATGAGATTTTGTATCCCAAAATGGATCCATGGTATTTTATCTTAATTTAATTCAACAAAAAAAAAGTGTCAGCTCACGATTTGCTGAGTTAAAATGATTTAAATTTAATTAACTTTGCAAGGTTGCTTAAAGAAATTGGCATTTAGTTGACACGAATTTAATAAGGGTTTAGATCAAGTTTATGCATAAATAAAAATCTTATGTTTATTTTATACTTAATTAAAGTAATGACTCTAATTCTATATTTTTGAGCAGGTCATTTAAGAGGCAGTTAAATCAAAGGAAACATACAAGTTTTCTTGGCTTTGCTACTTTCAATTGTAATAAAAATGATGTATCATTAATATTGCACACTAGAGGTAGATTTTTATAAAACATTTTTTTTTTTGATTTGATAAGTATGATGAAATCATCTTGTCTTAGATTGCTTTTAAACTAATTTTTTAATAATATTTTCAACAACAAGTACAAGAAAACGGGAGTATATCTTGTTTTGCCAGGTTGAAAATCGTTGAAATATTAATGAACTTTAATGTTTTAAACATTGTTAAAAATTATTGTTAGTTTGTAAATAACTAAACAGTTTCAAATAAAAAAAAAGTTAATCATAGATGATTTTTAATTATCAATAACAACTAAGATAACAAATTATAATGTGATGAGATGAGGTTAAAGGTAAAGTAATTACAATGCATAAAAACAAATCGTGACTTTTCAAAAAGAACTAAGAAAAAAAGTACAAAGACTCAACTTGTGTCCTAAAACGTCTAATTTAATTCTAATTGTAGTTTTTATTTACGACATAATGAACATAAGGTATTATATGGTAATTAGTACTTTTATAAAAATCAAACTCAAGATATCATCATTCATCAATGCAACAATACAATTCGAAAATAAAATATATATTGTAATTTTTATTTATAGTTTTTACATAAAAACAAGGTTAATTAAACTTCTTAACAAAATTATGATCATGCTTTGTGCATTAAAAACAAAGGCCAAATTATTACAAGTCCATAATATTTCCACTCCGGACTATTCAATGTGCATGAATTGAAAAAGATGTACATATGTTTGATATTAAAAAATCAAAGATTGTAATACAAGTACATAGTACAAGGTACCTCTATAATTTTTGCAAATATCGTTTTGTTTTTCCAACTCTATAATCAGCACATCAAATATTATTTCTAAACTTGAGATAAATAAACAAAATTAAAAATTTAAAACTATCATACAAGTATTTCTTGGAACTATACATCATAACGTATGACCATTAATTTCATCGTGACCAATTCAAATGACATATTACTGTCTTCAAAAACCACATCAATTTGCAAAATAAATGAAAAAAACACATCATTAAAAGTAGATAATTATTAATATCTAAAAGAAAAACATCAACCATTTCTCAGAATTATATATCTATCGAAGATTTTTCAGGACAACAAAATAAAAAAAAAAAACAAATTTTCAAAAATCCCTTTCCCCTCGAAAAAATGTCTGTCTTTGCCCTTATAACACTATCTGTAATACTAAACTATATTCACATGTCTTTATGACGATGAAAATATAATTAAGATGTTAAGACCCCAAAGCTTCCTCCATCAAAGAGAGCAAGAGTAAAAAATAACATATATGATGACGCAGATAACAATGATTTAAATGATTATAATGAATGGAAATATACGCTATCACTGAGAGACAGACGAGAGAAAAACAACAACACCAACACTCTGTTTGGTGTTTTATGCTGAGTAAGAAAAAAAAAACAATCATCTTAAGCTCCAAACAAACAATCATACAAACGTGTACAGAAAAGGGGCTTTTCAACAACTATATGACTGTGACTTGCTGTGCGGCATCTACATCTCTGTACTCTTTGGAAAAGTTTTCACTATAAAAGCCCACTGCCGGCAGCGTCTTAACAACAGTTTGTTCATCGATACTCGATAGCACACACCGTTACCGTTAATTTCCCTCCTTCCTTTTTTTTTCATACATAAAGTGATTTTAGATTTGGTGAGTTAATTTTTGATTTTGTTGTTTGCTTCTTTGAGACTTTGAATCGTTTGCGTAAACTTAACAAGAAAATCAAGTTCGTTGCTCAACTCTTTTGTTTCTTTTTTTTTATTTGTACCGATTAAAAGAAAATCGATTTTAAAGTGATTAAAAAAAAAAAACAGTTTTATTTTTATTTGTTAATATTTATTGATTTCAAGTGAAACTGGGTGAAGTGTGGAATATAGATGACATAATAAGGAATAAAATCAGTATACTGTTGTGAGATTCGTTTCACGTTTCCATGAGGAAAATTTATACAATTATGAAAAAAAAACTTAATGTCTAGTTATAGTTTGCCAAGAAAAATATTCAATTATTGCACTTGATTGCATATGCATTCAACACTTTGATTATATGGTTGTTTTGTATTGGTAATTGTATATTTATTTTATAATCATGCAATATGTTATTTCAAATTCATTGCTATAAGTTTTTAGTTCTAATTGCAAGGAATTATATACACACCGTATGGTAGAGTGTAACTGTAATGTTAATATTGGTGATTATAGAGTGCACAGTTTCAAAGTTCTAAAAGAGCTGTTTTGTCATTAAAATACAAAGTTCTTTTGTGATTTTTTGTTTGATGGTCAAGGGTTAAGCTTTGATGCTTTTTTTGATTTTTCCAAAAATTTTTAAACTTTAAAAGCGAAATTGAAAAAAAAAACATTTTAACTTTTTCAATATATTTTAAGATCAAATTCAAAAATTATCACATTTCTTTATTAGTCTACAAGACAATCAACAACACACGAAAAGTAAAAATAAAAAACAGATACCATAATACAAAAAAAAAAAAAAAAATGAAGTTTATCTTTTCTACACAGCAATTATGTCTTCAATATAATAATTAGAATTTAAATGGTTTCTTAAATTTTAGACTATAATAAAAATATTTTGTTTTTTTTTTCACTTATTAGAAGTAAGTTCGTCTTTGCAAAAATCATCTTCTTAAAATTTAAAGTAAATTATTGCATAGAATAACCTTAACCAGGACCTAAAAAATTACTGCAAATTTGGTTTTATTTAAGTTTCTCTTTTACGGTTACATCAAATTCTTGATATAATTTTACAACAACACTGATTTTAGATACAAACAGTGGTTTTAGTTGTTGTTGATGCGCACAAAATAGTCTTCCATTTCGAAATCCACTTTTGACATAAATAAACTGTTTTAAAATTAAAGTTACCAAATTTCCTTCAAAAAACCTTTAAGTTCTTTTTTCAACGAGTTAACATACAAGAATATCTTGATTTCAAAAGATCTATTGCATCAATTAAAAATGTATTCACTTAACGATTATAGATTTAAATTAAACTGTAATTTTCAAAATTGATATATTTCCTTCGTAAGAAAATGAATTGAAAAAATGATTCATTAATTAAATGTTCTTAAACGCCAAAGATACATTTTTTTGGTTATATTTCTTAGAAATGGCAAAGTTTAAAAGTTTGAACACAAGAACTTTATAGATTTTAAAATCTCATTTAAAAATAAACTGGTACCAACATATTTTTTCGCATAAATAATTTAGTCTTCGTTTAAGAAAATTATCATTTATGTTCCCACTTTTTTACTTGTAAAATAAACATTTAAATTGTACGATTTGTAGCTCAAAAATCTCGAAAAAAAACATTTTCCCTATATATTCCATATTACTAATAAATAGATTTTTTTCTTTCATATTTCTATAGATCACCATGAAGGTACTTATTGTTGCAATGTTGGCCCTGACCATCGCAATTGTGGCTGCTGATGAAAAATACACCACCAAATACGATAACATCGATATTGAAGAGATCTTGAAATCAGAACGTTTATTCAAAAACTACTTCAATTGTTTAATGGAATCTGGAAAATGCACCCCAGATGGTCGTGAATTGAAACGAGTTCTTCCTGATGCATTGAAAACTGGATGCACCAAGTGCAGTGAGAAACAACGTGCTGGCACTGAACGTGTTCTAAAATACATTATTGAAAACAAACCAGATCAATGGAAGGCCCTCCAAGCCAAATACGATCCCGATGGTATTTACTTCAAGAAGTACGAAAACGAAGCTAAGCAACTTGGAGCTAAGGCTTAAGTTTTCTTCATTTTTTGTTTAGTTGTAAAGCTTCTTTTTGTTGCTGCAACAGCACTAAATTGTCTTGTGTGTGATATAAAAATAACAACAAAAAATCTAATACTCCCTCTAAACACCCTCATTGTAAAATTCAAAACAAACAAAAATTAGGCTTAGTTAAACAAAAAAAATATCATTTTGAAGAGAGAATTACAAAAAAAAAAAAAAACATTTTGTATAGTTTTCAGAAAAACAATGAAAAAAGGCTCTCTTTTCTAGTATAAGTAAACAAAATGTAAAGAAAAATCCAAATCTAAATTAAGGGGCAAACCAAAATTGTGCAAAAACTGAATGAAAAAAATGAATAAAACAAGTTTTGTATAATTATTTGTATATAAAATGAGAAAAAAAATTAATAATTTTTGTTTTTATTTTGTCAAGTAAGTTGTTGCATATATTCTTGCGCAACATCACACGCAATTCTGCTTTCACTTCTCAATTATCCTTCATCTCAAGTTTCTCACTATCCAAGCAAAGTCTGGTTGGAAATTTTTTTTCTTTGGACTGTCAGAAGTGTCAATTACTATAACGAATACATTATTATGTTGACAGATAAAGCTATATAAAAGAGTCTTGAGGGGATTGGGTGCTTTTTATTTGCACCTGATTGCGTTTCCGCCTGTGGCAATAAATTATACTTGTATTGGCACATAAGATTGACTTGGCTTGGTTTGGTTTTATTTTGTATTTGGTTGAAGCTTGTATGATACTTTTGACATCCATAAAAAAAAATAAACAAGGGGAACTTGTGTAAGTTTTCGTGATGTTGTGCTTGGTGCCATTGAAGTGGCGTTCGATTGGAAATGTTATGTAAGAGCTGTTACCTTTACTTTTATTATCCGACATAAAAAAATGTTTAAATGTTTATATTATTATAATGATATGATTAAAATAAAAAAAAAAACAATGACCATGGACTTGATCTTTTTTACTCATAAAGCTGTCAATTAAGAGTGAAGTTTATTGTCTGTTTACCTTTTTTTAGACAACAGAAGATGCGGGGCATACTGCATACGTGATATGGGGTGCGATATTTATTCAATAAGCTAATTTAAATACAAATTATTTGGGTATGATAATTTTATGTTCTTGAGCCAGGTCAGTGACAAAGTCATTTAAGATTTTTTGAAACAAAACTGACTTAACCAGTCTAACTCTGGCGTAAAAGTGAGCATATGAAATAATATTATATTTTAAATAAAAATAATTAACTAAATTAACTATAACTTATCCTGTAATTTAGGATAAGTTTGAGGGCTCTAGAAAACAATATACTATACATACATAAATATCTCTAATTGTTTTAAGGAACTCATGGACTAGTCAGCTTATTTCCGATAGCAAGAGTGTCTATCGATTTCGGATACTAGGAGTGGAGAAAACTGCTAGATGAGTCTCAATTACCAAGCGGCCATTGAAGCGATGTCTAACTATCCCACCACAAGACAAAGTGGTTTACAGCGGAAGAATAGAATTAGTTAACATCATAACTTGTAGCTTAAAACAGGTTATTGAAAAATTTGAAACAACTTGTAACAACGAACGAAGGTTTTATGTCTTAAATTATGGCTTTGCTTCAAGAAGTAAAGGACTTCACACATTAGTAAAATAAACCTGGGGGGGGGGGGGGGGGGAGGGTGAATATACAGGAGAATTGACAGGAGGAATAAAAGAAAGATAAAAAGATGTAAAGAACATTCTAGGCTACAGCTCTACATACGATTTAGGTGCGTCAACTTCTTGAAAACCAGCTGTCAAATTTGTTTTGTCAAATTTGTTTGGCTATTTGGCAGAAGTTTTTAATAAAAGATTTTATTATATGTTATTATATGGGAGTCATAGTCATCAGGGTGTTGCAATGGATCTTCATTTATCTAAGTGTGGTGGTAACAAGATCAACTGTCAGTCTATTAACTCTTTCCAACCTAACATAACATTAATGAGAACTACTTACTTGGTGAACTAACAAGTCTAATGACGAAAAGTAGAAATATGAATGCATAAATTAAGGGTTTTCATCCTATCTAGTAGTGGTTGTCTTCTTTCCTCTATTTTTTGTAGTTTAAGTGTCAACGAACTTCTCTGACAGAGAAGTGACAAGTATCATTCAAAATGTTAAATATTATTACTTCAAGTGAAAGTAATGAACATTTTCAAGTGGAATATCGCTTCGGTTTATTAAAAAAAGCAAGTGACAGAAAAAATGGAGAATTGTGTTGATGTTCTTTGTTCTTTTCGCGATGAAATGTAAACTTGGCTTTATAGAAACATTTTGCGCATGAAAAAGTACAGCGGAATATATTTTGTTTGAAATTTGGTGGACATTTACAGCATCCCACAAAAAGGGATCATGCCCTTGGTGGTACTTTTTAACTCTGTGTCTTAAACCGCTCTGTTGCGTTCTAAAGTTACGACAAATTTGTCAAAGTATGACAGTTATAAAGTTGTCACGATATATGACAAATTTGTAGTTGTCATATTTTGACAATGACAAATTTGTCACTGTCAAATTATGACACTTGATGATCTAAAAACTTGTCACCTATCAATGTTTATGAAATAGGGCCCTGGTCCCAAATTTTTTTTTCGGGATTACTGTCCCACCACAGCGGGTTATAAGGCCAGAATCGAACTCGGGATTTGAGTCCCACACCATTGGGTCATTAGTCTTGAATTTTTCCATTTTCCAGTAAAAGATGGGACACAACTCCCAAATTTTCATCATTATATTAATACGTGATGCCCAGTAAGCTGCTGAAGCGAAACGAAAAATCCTATACAAAAATCACACAACGAAATCGTAAACTTTTTATTCGTGGAGATCAACGAAAAATTTCTGAGCGCTCAGAAATCTCAGAAACGTGAACCCGCTAAATTATTAGAAATAGGCATCGTTTTTTTTTTTTAATGTTAAACAATTTATTTTAAGTTTTAAATTTTTTAAAAATTTCTTTCTCTTGAAGAAATCAAATGACATATAATTCGTTTGGAGCCTTAAGTAATTAGGAGGTTGTTTTGATTTTATCTCTTTGGTTGCCAGAAATTAGCTGCGCATTTTCAAAGTCAGTCGAATTGTATCTGAGTCCATCTTCTATCGAGACTGTTTAACTTAAATGTGCTTTAACTAATTATTACACTTTTTGAAGAACTCAACTAATTAATTTTCCAGATTTAATCTTTTCGACTTCTTTCACAATATCTTACCAAAAAATAACCAAATTGTGTATGAAGTCAAGATTTGAATTAACCTTTGGGTTAGATTTGATAAATGGACCATCTCATTTGCCAAATACTATTGCCGCATAGTTAGCTTATACCACCTGCCACCAAATGACTTCAATAGGTAATGGTTTAAATGAAGCCACACACAAAATAAAAGTCTTTTCATAGAAAAGTGGTAAAAAACAAGAGGAGGAATAAAAAAATCTAGTTCCACTACTTGACCATGCACGCACAAGTAGACCATAGAGTAATAACATTTTACCAAAAACCTGCTCTAGTTTTCGTAGAAACAAATTGTGGCAACTTGTAAAATTCACAACAGCCTTCAATAGCCGTGATCGTCTAGTGGTTAGGACCCTACGTTGTGGCCGTAGTAACCCAGGTTCGAATCCTGGTCACGGCAAGGAAAAAAACACATTCGAAGGATTGAATATTTTTTTTTTAACCAAACGAACCAATAGTACAAGATTTGACAGACAATAATTTAATAGGAAAACCTCAAAGCTGCAACTTATTTTTATAGATTTTCTTGATCGCATGATTGTCGCGTGTCAATGGAAATTTAAAAGTATCAAAGGAACAATTTAAAAGTGCAATCATTTCATTATTTAAATTTATTTCAATTTTCCGTAATTCAACAATGAGCCGATTATCGTAATTTGATAGATCAAATTTCAACCCCATGACAATTCTATATAAAAACACCTTCATACCAACTTAGCTTCAAGTAAATTATTAAAAAAAAAAATGTTCGGTCGCTTGATTATTTTCGGTATGTTCCTCTTGGCAGGATTCGTTCAAGTCCAGCCAACTGCAAACTCAGCCGAACCCACAACTCCTCGAGAAACATACGATACAAAATTCGATAACATTGATATCGATGAAATTCTTGGTAGTGAACGTCTTTTAAAGAATTACGTGAATTGTTTAGCACGTGAAGGTCCTTGTACTTCCGATGGAAAAATGTTACAAGGTAGGTTAAGGTACTAAGTGGAACTGCGGAGGAAAAGTCAAAGGGCTATATTATATTTTTTTTGATTAAGCGGTCACATCGCCATTTGAATATTTCAGAGATTCTCCCCGACGCGGTGTCAACCGATTGCGCGAAATGCTCACCGAAACAGAAGATCGGATCGGAGAGAGTGACACATCATCTAATCGACAACAAACCTCAAGATTGGGAGCGATTAGAAAGATTATACGATCCGCAAGGAAATTATCGAAAAGCTTATTTGGAACAAAAGGCCGAAGGGACAAAGGAATCAGAGAAATAAGTTTGACGGTAAGAAAGGTAAATTAAGAAAATGTTGTTTTTTTTAATTGAATTAAAATTTTGAATACTATTTGATTTTTCAAAAAAAAAAAAAAAAAACAGGAGAGCCTTTTGTAGAAAATTGCCTAATCTGATGAAAGTCAACAAATTTTATAGCTCGGATGTATAAATAAAGAAATTGCATTTAAATAATTTCAGTGTTGTGATTATTTCAGTTTAATATTATTTTTGTATCAGAAAATGCTTCTTGAAATATTTAAAGGTAAGTAAAAACCTACAATCTGAAGTTCTATTCAAGTATAAAGTTAGGCTATTATTATAAAAAAAAACTGCCTTTTAAATACACAGTATGTTGAAAAGTGTCTACAAGGAAGTAAGGGCTTTGTGAAGTTGGCACCATCATATTCGACAGCCTACCATTTTATATTTTTAGCCCAATATTCACCATAAAAATCACAATTTTTTTTTTGTTTCAATGTAAGAATCGATGATTTCGTATTGAGGTTCGTTTGCCAAAGGTAAGCCCACGATAGCCCAGCATTTATTTAAAAGTTAGGTGAAAACAACCTTTTTCACTTCAGAAAATATTAAAATTAAGATTTTTTTCAGTGTAAAATTCGTAACTGTTTGCCCTGGATAAGCCCAGGATAGCCTTATGTTATTTTTCTATGGTGCACTTTTTTTCCGAAATTACAACGGTAAGTTTTTTTCACCTGAAAAAAATTGTGTTTCAGTGTAAAATCATTAGTTTGACGATGTGGTTCGTTTGTTTAAGGATATCCCAGGACAGTCCAATGTTATTTTTCGTTGGTCCACCTTTGATTCCTAGAAAAATTTTTGTTTTTAACTTAAAGATCAACAAAAATACTACTTTCTTTTTTTCAGTGTATACTAAGTCATTTTTGACTTTCATCCAATCATAAAAACTAAACTAAAGAACTTTTGAACTAAGCTTGGGCTAAAGAAAAACGAAGTTGGGATTTCTTCAGTTTAGCTTGTTTAATTGGATGCAAGTCAGAAATGACAAAATGTAACACTGAAAAAAAGAAGTAGGTAGCATTTCTTTTGGTACTTTCGAGTTGAATGTGGACTAACAAAAAATAATATTTTGCTATTCTGAGCTTGTGAGCGTTGGCAAACGAACCACAGCCTTGAAGTTGAAATTTTTACTCTGAGCAAAAAATCATAATTTTAATATTTTCTGTCTTCGGCATAACAGAATTGTTCTTACACCAACACTTGGGCTTTATTTCGTTGATTACAATTCGCTTATGATACTTGGCATACAACTACAAACATGTTGCTGATAAATTGTAAGTAAACTCAGAATTATTAAGAGTACAAGTAAATGAAAAAAATTAAAATTGTATTCAAATAAAAAACGACTGAAATATGAAATTATTTGTAACTACTCAGTATAGTGACAATTTAAAACTCCTAAATTCACTCTACACCTATTTATTTTATAAAAAAAATAGTTTACATCTGAACCATTTCTAAGAAAAGCTTACAATTCCAAGAAAAAAGTAAAGCTTAAAATTATAAAAAGTTAAGGAGCTTAAATTAAAAAAATTACTTGATGTCGTTAGAATTCAAATAACTAAGAAAAAAAAAATTCTCATCTAGCTTGAATGTAGTTAAAAGAAGTAGTAGGAAGCTGTAAGTTAGGGCAAACTAATTTACAGACAAAGACTAAACAGATTAACTATATAACCTATAACTAAAATTTTTAAGTTTATGAGTAGAAAATCATGACGAAAAATACCACACACAAGGTTAAGAATATTTGTGTTGCAGTTTTGAAAATGAATTCCAACCCAACTAAATTACTAGGCAATTTCCACATCCTTACTCAAACAAATCATAAAGGATTTATGTCTGTAATCAGTCGTCCAGATGCAAATTAAGTTCCATTAAGATGTGGCTATTGTTATCGGCTTCGACTTGATTCTTATGCTAATGAATATTCCAGGCAAATGGAACCTTGAATCTCACCTCATTGTCGAAGGAACTGACATTGGTCATTGGTACTCATATTTCGTACCTGTCAGCTTGAATAAATACCACATCCACACGTGTACTTGCACCTGAATGGAGATTTTTCGAAGCGGTATTAATAATAAGATTCAATATAAAATTTCTTTTGTAGGTACTCGTATATTCCTTTTGGGTGATTTTTACTTTAGTCTAGGATACTTGTGGCAAACATGATGATGGTGTTTGAGTGCTTCACTCTGGAGTCTCATTGAAATACCAATAAACAGGTCTTTTATTATTCGCAACATGTCGACTGGTTTTAATACACAACACAAAATGATTACTATTGACAGCAACACCATTTTCAGAACCGGTGGTGGAAATAGTGGAATAATTCCGACCATGAGTGAACCTTCATATAGGTATGGACTTTAAGAGCAAGTAGTTCTTACAACCCAGCCGGCCCAGCCAGAGCCAGACCACATTGACCAAGTACGCGTCAAAACAATTAACATTTTTTTATGATTAAAAATGTAAAAAAAAAAAAACAAATTCATCATAAATGTGGAAGGTTTTAACAATGCGGTTGTTCCATCTTTGGACACAAATTGCTGTATTCATCTTTATATTCTAGGCGGAGTTGATGGCGCTCATGGAAGGTATTTTTGTAATCTTCTTATGGCTAATTGTTTTATGGTCGGTGATTTAAGTGGCGTGTAATGGACATTTTAACATTGGCCAACTTACTGCATTCAATTGACATTAAAATTAATAAATTTTTTAAATGACAAAGCATTAAATATGGCGTAGCTAATCGTAAGAAAACTTGCCAAGAGTTTGTGCTATCAAATAAGTTTAAATGGTTAAATTTGTTTTGTAGCCTTTTATGGTTTGTATGCGATATTTTTTTTTGGGAATTATAGATTCAGTTGTATTTTGAAGGTGAAGTTCAGATTTTGCATTCATTTTTGGACAAACTAGTAGGCGAAGTTTAATTGTTTTTTTTTTTTACTTGAATCTAGAAAAAACTGAATTAAAATTTGGAGACACAATAGATTGTCAAGTTAGATTTGTTGTAGGAAAAGAGTGTAGGTGAAGATCAATGCCTTTTTTGGAATCAATTAAGTGCGAATTTTGGACTCTTTGATGAATGGTGGTTTGTAGGTCAAAATATAAGCCATTTTTGGGGTTTGCAGAATAGTTTTTTGACCTAAGACAACTTTTGTTAAATAATAAGAAGGTTCCGCATAGTTGGTAAGTGGTTTTGTTGACAAACATTTCCGAAAAAGTTTATTCACCTTATTTTTATTTAAGTTCTATTCAATTTTATTTGTGACTATTCTTATTTTAAATGGAAAATAGATCACAAAACTTAATTTAACATCAGGAAATAGAGTTGCTGAGTTAAAGTTATTCCATTTAAAAATTTTGTGTTCACCAATCGATATTTTGTGATCTGAAGGACAAAAGCATTGAATTTTACTTTTGAGATTTATTTAGTTCTATTTTATTCGAAATATATGTTCATCATATACAATTACGGTCAATACCATCTAGTAAAAAAAAAGTATCCATTAGGGTTCTAGACCAGTGCTAATCCAGTTTTTAGAAGGTAAAGTTAAAAAAATTATTAGCGGTATAGCGGGTGATATGGGAAAATTTAGAAAAATTTTTAAAATTTCTATCAAAAGCAGACCTCCTATTGAAAAAAGTTTTATACAACTCTTGTATGATGGTAAAAGGATCTACAACTAAAAAAACTAAACTACAACTAAACAAACGTAAAAAAAACATACATACGAATTGATAACCTCCTCCTTTTTGGAAGTCGGTTAAAAAGGATCATAAGTTTACTTTGATAGATCGTCTGGTCAAAACCTAACAGCAGTTAAATAAATTAAGTCTTATAGTTCGCAGCCTTTATGACTAGATAATACTTATTAAGAAAAAATGGAACCTCATACTCTCCTTTTGTAGTGCAAGGTTCGATTTCATGTTCCAATTTAGTTTGGGCTATTTCACAAATTATTTCTGTTATAAATTCATGATAAAATAATTAAATTACAACCGCACAGCTCAAAAGTTTTTAATGTTCCAGTTAACCATAACTAACAAAAAGCATAAAAAAAAGGATTTATCATCAGGCCTTCATATTGTATTCTTTTATTTAGATTTCAATGAAAGAGAATTGTTTTTTTCTAAAAAAAAAAAAAAAAATATCAAAGGTTCTAATGACTTATTCTTTCTGAACTAAAGGCAATTGACCTAGGTGTCAGTTTACCTACAATTTAAAATATGGTACAAAGACAACTATTACCGCAATTACAGTTCTATATTTTTTTAATATTTTTCAAACAGGTCATTAAACTTCTTAACGGTTTGTATATTTTATTGTTACAATATAGGTACTTTGAGAACACCAAATCTGAAGTAAATTATACGGGATTTTATAGAACAAGCACACTTTGGTTGTGCTTTATTGTGAGTTAAAGTTTCAAAGAATTTAGAAAATTTAAACTACGGAAAATGACCTTAGACTTTTAAGATGAAAGATTTCTTCAATATTCAAGTAAGAACTGTGTCATCTGTAATCAGATAGACACACACTTAAGTGTAATTAAATTGAAATTTACTCATTCAACATGATACTTTACTCAAGTACACGTCTTTGTATTAATTAGCAAGCATTAGCATTAAACAAGACAATGGAACTAATAACACTTGATGGAACTCTTTTATATATACACAAAGAAAACAACATCGAATCACTGAAGGAAAGTGTTCATTCATGTCATTAATTAGGGAGATGTTTTTATTAGGTAAGTATACTTATACTTATACTTGTTTGATGAAGTTTTTTTAAGCAGATTGTTAATTACAGTTGGTAAGTAATTGGACTTATTCTCATGTTCTATATTCTCTTTTTTGAAACTGCCCTTAAAAAATACATATAAAATACATAAAAATGTTCAAAGCTTTCATTTCAAACAAATGAAATTTGTTAACTACAGTAAAACAGAAATTGAAGTATAAAATTATTGCGATTTTAAAATGTAGATTCAAATTCCATTGAACTACCTTCAACTTAATATTAAACTTATTTTTGTTATCAAAACAAAACTTCCGCACGCATAATAAAACCTTTATTTAGCAATATGCTATAAAATTCCAGATGAAGAGCAAATTTAATGTTTGTGTCTATAAAATGAAAAAAAAATCAATAAAAGCCTAGGCTATTTGAATCGGATTAAAGTTAATGGCGTGGGTGTTTTTGCCTTTTATATGTCACACTGATATGCATTAATAAGTAGATTTTATTTAATTGGATTTATTAATTTCATTATGCAGTTTCGTTTATTGAGATTGTCAACGCTTTTTTTGTTTTGAACCCGTTTAGTTCTTAAATAAGTAAAAAAAAATAAGGAAGTAGACAACATTTTTATATTTATATTGTTAACTTTAAGTTGTATAATTAAGTTTTTTTCAGTATTTTAAATTTATTTTAAAGTAAAATTGATTTAATTGCCATTTGCAGCATTCTAGTTGACAATCAACGTTTTGGTTTTATTCATTTATTAAAAAAAATACTATTCTTTGAAGTTACATTACCTTAAAAAATTTGAAAAATAAAAATCTAGTATTATCCTTGAGCCCTGATGATCTGAATTCAAATAGGAGCCCAAAAACTAACTAGACGAATTAATTTGTGCTCCAGCCTCATACATACATTTGACCTTTTAATTTAGTAAAATTCAAAAATAAAAAAAATACAAGGACAACCCTAAAACAATCAAGTAAAATAAACAGTAAACTTAAATTTAATGTTTTACTACCAACATTTTTGTTTTTAAGTTAACAAATTAAATCAATTTTATTATAAACAAGTTAAACAACAATGTATTCAAATGATTAAACAAAATAACAACTTTTGATGGTAATAATAATGGAATTTACCAGGATTCTTTATAAAGTTCTATTGTCTGGTTTGAACAACATTTCAATACGAATGACATTATTTTAAATGACAAATAAAAACTCCTACACATTTTTGAGAAAACAATAAATAAATTTACTTTATAGACTTCAAAAAAAAGAAAATAAATTTGTTGATGAAATAATTTACTCAAAAAAAAAAAAAAAAACAGTTAAAAACTTAATTCTCTTTTCATTGTTATATTTTCCAAAGAGTATAACCGTTCATTGTATTTATTTTTATATTTAAATGTTTGTATCGTAAAATCAATCTTTTTTTTTGCAAAAATTATGTTATAATCAAACCTCGAGCTGATAAAATGCGATTCCTATGGATCTAAACTTGTCCTTTAAAACTCATTAATTAATCTTTTCAAACTGTATCAAAAGAAAAAAATAATCGAAATCGTTTTGTTATACACCAAATTTTCAGTAGTCTGTTATTCCTCGATCATAGAAATACATTTTTCTGTTGACATATATTAAATAAATCAGATAATATGGACAAAAAATAAATTCAACAAAAAGAGAAAACCTGAATTTGAAAAGATGTATACAATCTTTTACCTATAAAAATGAATAAACAAATCGAAAAAATCATACAGTAGGCACTTTAACGTACCTATTTAGTACTGAAGTGCAAGTGCAAGTAGCGTTACTGGGTGCTTGTACTTAATCGCTCTGAGCTATTAGTATTTCAAATAAAACACGCTTCGAAACGAAAGAGTTGATGCTCGAACTTTTTCTATTTTCTATTTTCTTTTTTTTTTTTAATTTACGAGAATTTATGGTATTTTTAACACAGTAAAAACTTTCGAAAAATAGAACGAGGAACCATTAAAAATATTCTCATGTTGATTTTGAATTTCTGGATATTTAAACAGTTAGAGGCAAGCATTCAACGTACTCACCTATAGTGCAGCTAAAAAATATTTTTTGTTTAAAAGGCAATAACTAATAGCGAAAAAAGCGCATTACGTTGGTCGGTTCTTATGTGTAATTTTAATTTGTTTTATTTGGGCAAGTGTTGGTTCCGTGTCAACAAAAATGAGGTTTTAATTGAAACCAGCATTGCGAGAGGTCCAAAAAAGTTTTCGCAATGTCGTCTGTTGGTCTGTGCGCTTATATGCGAATTTCCGTCCCCAGGCCTTCTCTCCCATGTCACCCCTTTAATTTTTCAAATCGATACATTTAAATTCCTATGGGTCGGAGAGAAAAAGTTTGTGAAAAACAAATATTCAGCTTGAAATTTTGAATATTTCTTTCCATAAGTGTGATTCTTTGAAGCTAGTGCAAAAAAAACTCGTCGTAAAAATCTATTTTTTATATTAACTATTCACATTTTTAACCAACTCTTAATAAAACTCTGTAGTTTTACTATAAATTCTAATATTTATCATTCTAATAATAGATTTATTATCCATTTAACACCTTGTAAATATTTTATTCAGTAAGCTTGTTTGTTCTAGTCAACTTAACAATGAAATCATAACTTAATATTGTCGCTTACAAATTCTTCAGAAAGCCAAAGCCTTTTAGTTGACGTGACATGAATAAATTTATAAATATTTAAAAAAAAACGTTGTATACAATAGCAATATATATATATGTAAGTGGGACAAATAACAATTCCAAAGAAAAAAAAAAAACAAGATCAAAAGTCTCTTTTTGTTGTTTTAATAAAATATTGGAAATGTGTGAAAATATTATAAGTTGCTGTAAGCAAACGCCTATTGTAAGTGACCATTGAAAGTTACAACCATTTAAACTTAGACTTCGGGTGAATTTTTTGATTAGGTGATAGTTTAAACTAACTTTTTCTTATTGTTATAAATATGCACCAAGAACTACTTTAATGAACAAAATTCATCAACATGATTTTTGAGTCCCAAAATATATTCTTACATAATACAAGAGTCATATAAAGTTTTATTTGATTTCCTGTTTCGAGGTTATAGCCGTGAGAACATCTTCAAAATAAAACATTTAGACGAAAAAAAAATTTAAAGTATAAATGACATAAGACATAAGTTTTCAAACTAAATGCTTAATGGCCATAATTATGTTTTAATAACTTGCTAGAATTATGATTTTAACAAACATGAGAATTAATTACCTAGATAATATTAAGTACGCATTGTCCATCGCTTCTTTAGAACTTTAACAACAACAAAAAAGGCAGTTTCGTTTAATTACCAACAATTTTAAGTTTCTTGGTAGTTAACTAGTCTATATGAACATTAATACTCCAGAAATTTAATTTAATAATAAATAAATGATTTAATTTATTTTTATTGCATACAAGACCATTTTTGTAACAAATTTGTACATTCATTTTAATTAACTTAATAATAAAAAAAGACGATACGCTTTTTTCTAATTAGTAGGGATTTAAGACTTCTGAAGGTATTTGTTGGTTTGGAGCACGTAAACCAAATTACGTGTAGCTACTAAGTTAATATCAAAATTTTTTTGTAAAAAAAAAATCGACTGAATCTTGTTAAGAAATTGTTTTATAATTTGTTCTAGATCATTTGTTTAAAATCCGATTTTTAATTCAAGTCTTGAAGTAGTCAGTCTTACGTGATTTAATAACATCTTTGACATTCGATCGATCGATCGATCCGTGACAAATTAATGGTGATGATAGAATTAATTTGCATTTGCTGGATTTCTACAAACTATTAAAACTCAATGAATGACATTGAAAATGAACGCACCCATATCAGTTATGCAAACAAATTATTATGTTTACTTAATATTTATTTATATACACTCAAATCGAAGTCGCTAATATTTATGATTATAGGTAGTTTTATATTTTTGTGCATTGATATTGTGTGGGAGTTTAAACTATGAACTATGAGATATCTTTATTTGGGAATTCAAAAATGATTCACTAAGTAAATTCTTGAAAAGTTTATCGACCTATGATTCTATTCAAAGCTATTCATGGGAAAAAAATGAATGTGCATACAAAGATTCATTATTGACTTAAAGAAACTAAAAGCAAACCATCCGAAAATGGATAGGAAACTTTCAACAGAAGGCTGCTATTTTGTCAAAACATCATCAAAAGTAGATCCAAAAAAATAGCTGACAGTAGATCTATTAGAATTCTGAGTTGAAATACGATTTGTCATGATCAAGGAAGTAATACCACAAGGTATGATCTAATAGCTGCTAAAAGCTTCGAAAAAATCACCAAAAATAGTTCATTGAATTAAATTCAAATGTTCTGATATCACTTTCGGCTATTAGCAGCGTTTCATTGATATCTATGCAAGCTGTGACTGAGCGCTCTTTCCGATTTGCATTGTGACATCTGTATAAGATTGTTGGAACGTGTGTTGATAATGAAGTTCCAGTTTGGAAATCTTTAAGCAAACAGAATGTTCTGAACATTTTCCGAAGTGGTTTGTTGAATAAAGAAGTAGAAGAGAAATGGTCTCAACTTTTAATCTTTTACACTTCTTGCAGATTAACAGCTTTCCTTTTGAGTGTAGAAAAATCTGAAATTATTAAAAAAAAAATAAGAACATTGGAACTTAGGTAAAGCTAATGAATTAATCTAAGAGTCTAGACACTGACAAATGCCAGATAATTTGAAAGCATGAAGAGGTTCCAAAAACCAAAAACATCCCCATTTTCCCACAAAACATAAACCAATATTATTACAAACTTACTTCGATGTTTTTTAAAATGCTGCCAAATTTTAGTTTTTCAATTCCTCGTGCATGTCAAAACCCCCAACACTTTAACCTACTTTCTAAATTATTACGACTTTCTCGAAAGTCAGGAGAAACATTTTCTTGGCAGTTAAAAAATAAGGCTTATCATAAATAAGTTAATTTTTTAATGAAATTATGCATTGTTAAATAATTTAAATCCACCTGTTGCATTTCTATTGATAAAAGGTCGTGAAGTTTATTTTAACTTCAAGATTAGCATGTCTTGTCCAGTCCAGTCTGCAACCTTACGAAAAAATTGTTCTCCATCAATTCATAATTTATTACAATCCAATATCAATCACGAATATTCTCAGCACGTGATTTATCACAACATCACCTCTCAAGTTATTTTTGCCAACATGAAACTATAAGATCTTGATACGTACTACAATCACCAGGCCATCAGATTCCAAAACAAAAAAACTTTTACACACATATTCGGTTACGGTCTCAGTCATACATTCACCCAATGAAATACAATTCCACCGGCTGCTTTCGAATTTCAAAGTTTACAACTTTTGTATCTATAGATACAGTTTGTATGTACAAAATGTAGATTGTACTCTCACGCGAATCAAGGAACCAAAACAAAAAAAAAATATAAATAAAAATACCGAGAGAAATCTCTGTAAAATACAATCCACAATTCACTCAGATATTTTTGTATCTAATGAGTTGAGTTGGCTGTGATGATTGGAAATACACTCTTCTAAGCCTTAGATTTAGCTTCCAAAACCTAAACAACTTTATTCCACTGATGGTCACTTCCATTTACTGGTAGGTTTTAATTTTATTCAACAACTCTACAAGTATTACCAATAAAGACGTCTTCCAAGTGTGACGAACTTTCAGTCAGATTTCACCATCGGTTGTGGTAAAATATAGTAAACGATCGTCTCTCTTTTTATTTCTTATTGAAAGAAAAAAAAAATATTTTTATTTTGTTTATCTGAGTCTGAAACTCACCGAAGAATTTGAATTATTTTTGTTTGTTTTTTTGAACATCAATCGGTCAGTGTGGAAAGTGTTTTTTGTTTGAATTTTATTAAAAGATTTTCTAATTTAGAAATAATAAAAACAAGTGAAATCGTGAATTGAAACAAGTTTATTTTATGTTTTGTTGTTTTTGCTTTGGTCAACAAGACAGTAATATCTAAAAAAAAGATACAAGAAAAAAATTGTAAGATACAGATACTCGTACATGTTCAAATTGTTATTTGCCAATTTTTTGCCAATTTGATTAATCAATCAAACAAATAAACAAATCGTGATAAAATTGTTACAAAAAAAAAAAAAAAATATTTAGTGTGAAATTTTTGCAATTTTTTTTTTCTGCTGTTGAAAGAAGAAAGTGATCCGTACTCATATTGACCAACAATACCAGCCAATTTTTCTACATGTAAGTAAGAAAAAAATATAATTAAATGACTTTACCGTTTATGAGACCCCTTTATGACAGGCACATGATTATAGCTCGAGTTCATAAATAAAATAATTGTTGCGGTTTTAAAATTCAACTGGACTGGTGTACGTTTTATAACTTATGATTCTTTTGTTTGTTCATTCATTGAAAGTTTAAGACGTGAAATGATTTAAATTATTTATCAATTTTAGCTTTCTGTTGTGCGAAGAATGTGGATTTTTTATCTTCAGCAAATATGCAACAAAATGTGTTGGAATATTAAACGGAACTGAAGGTTTCATGGTGATTTAATTTTTCTGGTTCTGCACCGGAAATAAAATACTTCCAGTTTGATAGCATTTGATACAGTACAAAAATGTATTCCAAAAGATTTTTACAGTTATCTGACTGGAAAATAAAGTTTATATTATTATTAATGTTCATAAAAAATCAGTAAACTTTTAACTATTTAATTGTATCATTAAGTTCCTTGGCTTCTCTAATTTATATCAAGAAGGATAAATGCATGTGTTTCCATACAATTTTACAACTAGCCACTCCACTTAATTCACATTTCCCATGAACAAAAATGTACATACGAGTATCTGAACTTCTTAAGAATATGATCCGTGTTCTTTTGACAAATGATTTGTATTTATTATCCACACTTATAGTGTCTCATTACACGCTCGTTTATTATGACTTGTTTACTGGACCACAATTAGCTAATGACCCAAAAGAATTTTCATACTTTCATTTTTAGTGATTGTACAATAATTTACATAAAATTTAAAATCTTTCAATTACATTTACTTTAAATTGAGTTTTAGGGTTGTCAGATGTTTTAAGACTTTGGCAACCTTAAAACTCAAAATTGCTCCAACTACACTTCTGTTGATTTGTTTCATACAACATATTTATACTTACTCTTTTTGTAACAATTTTCAGACTTGTATCTTGACAAGTTTTTTTGCAATAAATTTTTTAATTTTTGGATTTTGATATATGAGTTCTGGTTACCCTGTTACACATACCCACGCTTGTGTCGATTTCTTCATACATATTGTAATATTAACAAAATCTATCATGATTTATACTTATTTTCAACCTTGTATCTGATCAGGTTTTTTCTTATCTTTTTTGTGTATGTGTTTGATGACACTACCTGGCAACCATTGGTCGCCATCATAGAATCATCAAAACTGTGCTATAACATTTGCATGTTCAAGCCCCTGCCCGCTCCCTCCACGCTACACCTCCACTTTCTACATATTTTTTCGTAACTATTTAGTTTTGGGCTTTTTTCTTCGACTTTACACTCTTTTTTCCGTGACTTTTCCGGTTTTCCAGCGGAAATAAGCGCATTTTTAGGCCCTCCCAAGCTGCTGCAAGATATTCTGCAATATTTTACCGGTATTCATTTAAAGAAGAGAAAATGAACGACTGGGTCGGTTGCTTGCTCTTAGGGTCAAAGTTGCTGTGGATGCTAAAGCTTCTTATATAAAGTTTTTCAAAATAAATAATTTTATAAAAAATTTTCAAATAACATAAAATTCATTACTAAAATGACTTAAATAACTTTTAAGCTTAAAATGAAGTATGCTATTTGTTTTCATTAAAAGCGGTAAATTAAAAAAAAAAAAAAAAAATTCAAAATCGTTAGAGCCATTTTTGAAAAAAAATAATTTGTTTTCGAACCATGTTTAAAAAAGAAGTTGGTATGCCATATTCAAGAAAATATTAGTGAACATCTAAACCCAAAATTAAAAAAAAAATAGTTTATACGTTTTTGAAAAATCGAATTTTGAAAAAAAAAATTGAAACTAAATATTTTAAAAATCCAAAAAAATTTTGTTTGAAAATATTGTAAAAAATAATTTTAAAATTGCAATCAACCCTTTGGGTAAAAATTATCATTAAAATCCGTTTAGTCGTTTACGAGAAAATCAGAAAAAAACCGTCCTACGGGAGGTACCATAATTAACCGATGAAAAAATATTTTTTTAATTCAAAACTACGAGCTTTATTTAGAGTCGTTTTTGGAAAAAATAAGTTTTTCCATTTTTGAGATATTTGAGAGAAAACCTATCTTTCAGAAGGTTTTCTAAATATTATAAAAATTTGTCCAACCGTTCTTGAATTATTAAAGAGGTAGCTAAACTCGCTTTATTTTTAGTAGTAGATTCAACAGCTATACCATTTCTTTAAGAACAATGTCGACCTTACACTTGTTATACTTATTTATTTAAATAATTTTGTTTTACTCTTGAATTATTTTGGCCTAGTTTCTTGATAGATTCCAACAAACCAAAACTGGTATTTAAACCGCTTTAATAAGATCAATTTTAAAATAATTTTCTTGAGTCAAAATAAAAATAAAAAAAAAAAAAATGAAAAAGAAAAAGAAAACAAGATAAAATTATTCAAATTATCATTAGTGGGCAATGATTGAGGCCATTTTAACAGAATTCACCATCTATTTAACACGTTCAACTCAACTTTATCTGACGCCACATTTAAATTCAACAAAAATACTCACAAAATCTCCAAAATCTTGTATCTAAAAACAATCATTTTATGTACAAATTCAAAGATTCAACCGTCTCTCAAACTTTGACCTTGAAGTGATGATGGTGATGTGAATTCAAAGCATATAACGCAACATTTGCACTGAGTTTTTTTTTAACAAAAAAGAATAAAAAAAAAACAAACAGGCCGACTGGCATGTGTTACCGCCACTACCACCGGCATCGATGGAATAAGGCAGACGAAATGCAGTCAATATCTTGCAGGTAAACCTGCAATTAAGGCATAAATAAATCGATTTTTGATTTTTGCTAAGAATGGAGGTGTTAGATTTGAACATAGGTGTGAGTTTTGTGGCAACCAATTTTATGGACACACTTTTACGATAATGCTATAAGTGTTTTGGTTCTTTAGAGAATATGCAGTAAAAACTTAAGAATTAAGGGTTATTGTAAAGAATTTATTACTTTTTGATTTGTATAGTTTTTTTATTCACAATGACTTTATGCATAAATTTGCTACAAAAAAACATCTTTTTTGTCCTTGGTAAAAAAAAAACAGATGACGTTAAAGGTCTTTTTGGTCTAGACACCATTAATTAAGTTAAAAAAAATAGAAAATACACAGTTATAAAAATAATAAAATGAGTGTAAAATGACAAAAAAGAGTCGTCACAAAAGAATGATCGGATTGTTAGATTGTAGGTTTATAATTTCTGATGAATATAACATAAATTTATTGAATGCTTGAATTAACATAATTCGCGGAACGAATAATGCCTCATCAATACTACAATAAAGTTTCAATGAAACAAAATTAGAACCCATTGATATTAGAAGAGAGATATAAAAAAAAGTGACCGTGCAGAATGAACAAGCCTTCTGAATAGTAATTGACACTTTTGTTCTTTGATCGGGTATGCATGGGTTTTGGTTCTTTAGGTTTTCAGTTTTGTTTTTGACCATGTTGATGATTAATTTGCCCCTATGTATCTTAACTGAGTCACTATACTTAAAATTTTAGGTATACCACCTAGAAAATACGCACATTTGATAAAAAACCAGCACTCGAAATTCGTGCCAATTTATTTTGTATTTTTTTTTTTTTTAAATTCACATATAGAAGTGAAATTTTTGTGGTGTAAATAATACCCTTTTTTCAGCAACAGATGTCGCTAGTGTATTGTGTATTCTTTACATTATTTGCGAAAAGAGCCGATTTTATTTAACGCTTGATGTTTCAAAATATTATTATAAGAGCCTAACAACTTAGATAAAATGCACGACTGGATCGCACAAACTTGCTCATGTAGTGCAAAGATATTTTATGTATTAACTTAGCTTGAAAATTTTAGCTTTTGGTCATCTGATGTGTGTAGGTATTGAGATATATGCAGAAATAAGCAAAAATAAATATTTTTTTTAAAACGGGAACACTTTTTGGATTTTTTTTTTGAAAAATAATTTTTTTTATGATTTCAATGATTTGTGTTTTTTCAAAATTTTATTTTTAGATGTTGATAAATATTAGTCATCTTCAAAATGGCATAACAATTTTTTTTTTTAAATCGTTTGAAAATTTTTTAATAAAAAATATTTTTTTTAAAAAAACGGCTCGTTAGTTTTTTTGAAAAAAATTCTAAAAATTTATCGTTATTGAAGAAATCATATCAAAAAGTTTAATCAAAATCGTTAGAGCGGTTTTCGATAAAATTCGAATAACTCAAAAATGTTGTATGGGAGGTACTCGTTCTAGATGAGATATTCAAAAACAAAAAAAAAACAACTTTTGAAATTACGTAAAAATCATCTGTACCAAATTTGAAAATCCGTCCACGCGTTTGGGCAATGGAGAAGTGTACAGATGGACGCACAGACGCAGAGACGCACAGAACGACGGACAGCATGACGAAAACCACTTTTTCGGACTTTTCCATCATCGTAATGTTGGTTTTGATTAAAACATCAAATTTTTTTTTGACACGAAAATAATACTTGCACTATAGAGCAAGTAAAAAACGCCTAGTATTTTGAGTTGATTCTTCATTTAGGGGGGTTTCACATTCTACAACATGTTCATCAAAGTCTGCCGTGTTGGATTTGCGTATTGTGGACAGACCTTAAAGTGAATGTTCCTAAATGTTTTGGGTTCTGGTCTTAGGCTTATATATTTCACATTTCATTTCATGTGTCAGTGGATTTGATATTTCCAATTATTTTTATTTTCCTCGCATTTTTTTGCAATTTTAATTCATTGTTTTAAACAATTTCGGTGTAAAATATTTGAATAATTTATAACCACTGCACATCTATGCAAAAAATGCTTTCGTTTGATATGTAATTTATGCCCCCTCGGTTTGTGTGGGCCGCCAAAAAAAATGAGTGTGCATTGCTGCAATATTCCATTACTTCTTATTAAATCTTAAGAACACGTTTTGGTGTGAAATACTTTTTGGTATTATCTATGGTTGGGTTAAAACCATCACAAAAAATGTTCACAGTTTATATATTTGGATTATTCAATGCATCATAAATCAACTGGTGCTAATTTTCCCGAAAATCATATCCAAATTTAAATTGATAAATCATTTTTTGTTTGTTAATTTGTGCGGTTGTTTAAGATTAAAAAAACAGTAAACTACGTCTTAAAATGTTGCTAACAAGTTTTTATTAAATTCTAACTTATACCGGACCGGATGTTAAATACGATAAAAAAAATTGAATTCATCGCAAAAAATAAAACGATTTGTTGTTGGTGATAAATTAAAAAAAAATTGTGTTATAAGATTAAATGATTCATATATATTTGGGAATACCCTGAAAAGTTTCTGTTTATTATGTTTCTAATACTTTAGAAAATCTACTTTGAATTATAGGACTTTTCGTTTAGTATTAAATGTATAGCTTTCAAATTCCTTAGCTCCTTTATATATAGGCATAGCTAAACAAATAAATTATCACAATCAGTTATCACATTAACCAAGGGTAAAGTTCGAGAATAATGATTCGAATGTCTTATTAAGTTCAAAGTACTAAACACTTAAGTTTGGTTCCCAAGAGATCGATGATTATTTTAAGTACTTTCCATTTGGCATTATTTAACTTGAACTCTGGAATATATCTGAAAAGCCTTTGAAAGTGTGCACGTAAAGCTGCAAATAAGCATTAATATTCGTATTGCCGCTGTATCAATAATAATTTATTTTCAAATCTAATCATAGAACTTATCAAAGACAGTATTTTGCCCAGACTTCATTTTACCAGTGCCCGAAAAGTTTTGTACTAGTGTCCTTCAAATTTTGGTTCTAATTCTGATAACCCATTTTAATTCCAAACTTAAAAGGTGATTTTAATGATTTTTTGTTTATTTTATTGACAGACATTATTATTCAGTAAGTAATTTATATTTCGTTTTTAATTTTTACCAAGAATTTATAACCAATACCTATGTTTTAGCTAATTATACAAAAAAAAATTAAAAATATATATATAGTTCACTTCCTTAAAAAAATCTACTTTCTGCCTATTAAATTTCCATACACATATTTTTTGGAGGCTTAATTAAATAATTAACATTGTCTAAAACATCTTTATTCAAAAATGAGTTAAATTACTTTTAAACTGCCAAAAAACATGTTTTTAGTTCTTTATCTTCTAAATATTATAACTTTACATGCTTTTCTCGTTAAAACAAAAAATTAGGAAGTCATTGAATAAAAGTCTATGAAACAAAAAATAAAATACTCATTTAATCGAAATTTACAGTTCAACACAAATCTGGTTTCATTAGTTTTTGGTTGTCTGTTTTCAATTTAGTAGCTCTTTTCTATAGATATAAACAAGCTATCAAACAAACTAAAAAAAAAAAAAAAAATAATAATAACAAATAAATACAAAATCATAATAATAATTAAAATCAAGTTTTTCCATTCGTGGAAACAAAATCAACAGACAAGGTCATCAATGTTTTATACTTCAACTTCAAACTAAAGTGATCGACCATATATATACAATCTTAAAACTGTTTTCCAATAAAATGAAATGGTTGACATTGATCAGCTGTGTAACGATCGTTTAATTGGTAACTTTTATATAATGACACACCAATTTATGGAAAATAGGCATATCTATCTCCTAAGAATATAATCACAGAGTACAAAGATGCTGAATGGCTGACAACCTTCATTATTAATATTTGACGACATGAACACAAACGATTCTTTGAAAGATTTAATAATAAACATATGCATGTTGCATGCGCATAGTTTACTAATTGGGTTATTCACTACATACTGCAACCATTTAGTGGTTAAGGCGTCGTCGTCCTCAACTTTGAAAAGGTTATTCACCATTATAATTATCAGCACATAGAGAGAGAGAGAGAGAGAATACATTCCAGCAAAGTAGAACGCAGGCCAACAAGATCCACTTAAAAAATACCACTCTGCATTGATCTAATTCAACTTTCAACTAAACTGCAAAAATATTCAAAGCCTCGGATAAAATAAGCGCTACAAGACGTACAGTGGGGGAGTCTTTACAAGATCGTGGCATAAAGAGAAAAAAGTGTCCACTTGAATGGTGTAATCAAAAACACCGAGTGCTTAAGCTTATGCTACAAAAGTACGTAGGTATATTTTGTTTATGGAGAAATGTTCATCCCCTCCCGTCATACAGGAGTTGGACTAATTTATACCAGTTGGTAACTAACCAACATGTGCTGCTCAAAATCCACGGAAGTTTGTATAGATCTTATAAATAAAAATCGAAGTAATCGATAGGGTTAGCGATGTTTACTTTATTGGTATACAAAAACAAATACCACACAGTTGTGTATTTACTTTGACAGTTGCAAACTACATTTGTTTATATTATTTGTAGGTATTCATTTATTGGTATAAACTAGTCTAACGCAGATAGCGATCATACCTTTCACATACCAAGTAGCCTTACTAAGTAATTTGTAAGAAGAGAATAAGTCATTGAAATTTTTCATTTTATAGAGTGAAGTTTTAAATTTACACGTTCGTTACAAGCTTAAGACCAGTTTATACCAATTGGTTGAAAATTAAAATCTCCTAATCAAATTAAAACCATTTTTTTGAGAATTTGTGTTTCTCAGGTCAGTTTCCTAGCTCTGCTGTCCTACTGTATGTCGTTGACTTTAATTAGAACAGAAAAACCACATGTCACGGCCAGTCGTTTAATGTTGAGGCGGTTAATTTATATAGAATATTTGAAATGCAGAAATAGATAGTTTGCAGATTTTTTTTTTTAATTAATGCCGTTGACATTTTATTCGTGCCAATTTTTCACACCGCATATTCATGTAGATGCAAATTATTTGGCATGAGCTTTATAAAACAGACATGTTGCAATCATACACTGTTGTAAGTAACTTGGTATCAGGTGTCTTAGCTCTGACAATCTTATGGTTTCCAAAAGATGTTGCGTTGTTGAATGCAAGTATTTATAATGAGGCGCACAGATTTCACAAGATTGTTAGATTGATGCTGGCAACATCGCATTTATTATTCTTTTCTTCAAAAAAAAGTTTTCAGTTGAGAGATAAAAAGGAGATTAATTGAAAACAATCGTTATACAACTTTAAGGTGCGCAATTCAAATGAACACCTGCATCTGCATAAATTCTTACATTAGAAACTAAAACTTGGAAGACTTGTCAAAATAGAATGTCAATACTATTTTTATTCTTTTCATAAAAATAGATATCTACTGAAAATATAAAATAAATCTAAAATCGAAGACCCAGCAACTAGGAAGCTATAAAAGTGCAACTCTAAGCAAAATGACATATATAATCCAGAATGTACACAATATTCTGGTTAAACTAGTTGATCTGTGCATGAGAGCATCCAATGGAATAAATTAAAACTTTCCATTGGCAGAAAACTATAAGCCATACCTTCCGGCCGGTAGTTTGTTTAACTGTTTTACAACTATTTTGATAGCGATTTTGTACAGGGTGATTCAGATAAAGTTTTTGTCTGATAATATATTTTACTTTTTTCATCTTAAGCACTTTGATTCAATATTTGTTTGATATATCAATCGTTCAACCAGACAGCAAGTAGTAAGCTAGAAAAGAAAAGTTACGTTAAGTGAGAGTGATTTATTAAATGTTCACATGGAACCAGAACATGTTTGAACCACAGAATGACGCAAAATCTTGAATGAAGAGTCACCTTACAATTATTTCGATTAACTTCAAGAAAATATAAATTAACTTTGTGTTGATTGGTAATTTCTGAATCACTCTGTTTCTTCTTTGAGAAAAGTGTGTGAATTTATTAACTATAATTTAGTGATGATAGAAAAACTACAGATGCTAGGTTATATATAGATAGATGCTCATTAAGTTTTGATACGTACCTTTTTACAAATAATTCAAAAGATTACCATATTCTTTAACTATTAAGGAAGGTTCTGCACAATGACTTAGACTTAAATTATTATATTTAATAGCGTTTTAATTTTTAAAACTTGTTTCTTCTCAAACACAAGATTCGAAGGGAATTAATGGAATTGAATTTTAATTAAATTTAATAAAAATTATAAACTGAATATTTTATACATTTAGAATGGGAAACTACATTTATGTGTTTTCTTCTTAATTTTAGTATCCAATGGTGCTAAGACTATTAAGAAAAGTTGTTAGAAATCCATTGAGGCTAATAGTCTAAGACTTGAACATACAACAACCTTCCCTTATCAAGTTCCACGCTACATAAACTAAGATACAGTGTATTGCCGAAATAAACAAAAGTGATAGGTTTACCGCTTTATATCCCTGAATAGTTTTGATATAATAAATTATTTATTTTATTTTTTCTAACAATTTGAGTTTAAATAAGAATTTTGTCAAAAACTGTTATGGTCCGTTTCAATTTGGTCCATTTCTGACAGTGGCATTTTTTAGAAATTATCCAAATTCTTAAATTTGTAGCAGAGATTAGGTATAGCAAAAAAAAAATATAGACAAAAAATAATTCTCTATGTGAGACCCCACGACGAATACTTTACTTTTAGTTTTTAAATAACTTTTCGTATTCAAAAAGCATTTTTAATATTCTGTATTATCAAAGTATATTGATTTCACTTTTTCAACCACCTTATAAAATTATTTTTATCAAATTAAGTCGTCACTGTAAAAATAACATAAAACATACAAAAATCAGTAACGACTTACTGGTACGAGCAGTAACCAGAAAATATTTCCAAAATATCAGTGAGACAGAAAATCAGCTAATTTAGACTATGCATAAATTAGTAAATATCTAGTTTTCCGTATATTTTTTCAAGAAAAAAAAAAATCACTGTGGTTAAATCAACACTCGATGAATGACTTTAATTTGATTGTAAACAAGTTTTAAGACCATGAAGCGATTTTGTTTTCTAGATAAAGGGCCTATTAGCTTTTGCTAAAGATAAGATGAAGATGTGATTATTTGATTAATACTAATAGAACATGTGTCCAGCGGAATATTATTTTTTTGGTCAATTAATTCAATTTAAGAAGAAGAATATATATTAACAGAATTTCCGCGGTAATATTTCAACTTTTCTCCTGTTGTTTTGACACCCGATATTCAATTCAAGAACAAAGTTTGTCTTTGAATTCTGTTATATCAATCATTTATCTTAGAACCGATGTCAAAATTTAACAAAAAGTTATATTAATTTGTGTGTTAACAAATGTTTTTCGTTAAAGATTCTAATGGAAAGCCACATTGGGCAACCTAACCACTCAATCAAAATCCTTAACTCCTCTTCAAGTGTCAATCAGTTGACCAATTGAGTTTTTTTTTCACAAAAGAACCTTAAATGAACTTCCTCATTTTTTCTTCTAAAGATTTTTATGTTTTGAATTCATAGCCCGATTAACACAATTAAATAAACCAAAATTGGCCAAAAACCTCTTATATCTGGTACGTAACTGGTTTGGAATATTAGATTTTGGTGTAGAGTAGTTGTGACCTTGTTATGAATTTGCGTGGAAATACAAAATTCCACCTGTCAAGTGTTGACTTTTTTTCTGGCCATTTGACTGTGATTGTTGATAGCTTTTTGAGTGGTTTTCTCAATTTTGCCAAAATTTACTTATTGCTGATCAAATAAATGATTATTTTTGGCAAAAAAAAAAAAACAACATAAAATAAATGAAAAAAAAAAAAATAAATTGGAGGTCTTTTTAAGTGTACACAAACACTTTGGACTATTGCACTACAAATGGCGTATTATTGCAAAATACTGCAAAACCATTGAACTCCGGAAGCTACTAGAGACACGAAGCTGAGAGTACTGTTTGCCCTGAGGGTGACTCAATTGGCATATTAAATCATTTATTGAATACCAAGAAATGTTTAGTTGGACAACCGACGACGCGACGCGAATACGACAAAGAAGAAGTAAAAGTTATTGACTTTGTTATTTATGCTTGGAATGATAAAAAGTGTCCCAGGTATTTTATGCCAAATAAAACAAATATTTTTATTTTGAGGGTATTTGGCACAAAACGAAAAGACCCAAAGTCAATAATAACAAAAGACAGTTTGGTTCGGTGTTTGTGTTTTGCAAAAGAAATAACTTTGGGATGAGTTTACACTAGGAACAGGAATTTGTTTTTGAAAGATCCAAAACTATGCATAAAATATGTTATTATTTATGAGCTGTTCTTATATTACGTCTTACATGCGGTGGTGCTTTAAATTTGTTTTTTAATTGCGAGTTTAAATACTTTCGTAGTTTTTTTTTAAAACTATTTTTCTTATACTATATTTTAATGTCTGAAAAACTTGATGGCTTAGGTAAGACTCTTAAAGCTATACATTTTTTGGTAAAAAAGTAGACTATATACATTAGGGTGGATCGTGTTTTTGAAAAAATGCTAGGCGCTCATACAGTTTATGTACTTTTGTTATTATAGGTTATTTTGTATTATAGGGAAAAATAATATTTTTAAATTTTAGTTCAATATAAGACATCATTTTGCAATTTTTGTATTTTGTTATACATATTTGGTTCAAAAATGAAGTACCAATAAAATGAAACATGTTTGTATGGTAGTTTTTAGTCCTGGATCAAATGAATAAATAAAAAGACGATATAAAAATCTTATAAAAAGTTATAGCTCATTTTTTGACTATAAACAATACTATTTCTGTAGATTCAACATTTTCGAAGATACATAGCTTTTCAAAATATAGTAATAAGAAATTAATAACAGAAATTTGTAGAAAATAAAATGCATTAAGAGATTCTGAATGTTAACCGCAATACTTTAATTAAACCATTAGAACGTGTTGATTAGGTCAAAACAAAAAAAAAATGTGAGGGGTGGGGCGTCTAGTGTCTAATCACCCCGTTCTGGCAGGAGTGGCGATTTTCTTAAAAATATTACTTCAGATATAAAAATAACTATATAAAATAACAGAGACAACGGTTACGCCTAGAAAAAAATCGTATAGCTTATCTTAGAGAAAGAAACCTACAAACTAGAAAACTAAAAAAAAGGGCTATAAGGTGGAATATAGAAAAAAATCAAAAACTAGCCCTAAATAGCTAAAAATGCCATCTACTGAAAACAGAGCAAGAAAATTGTGGTTTTTTGCATTTTTACTAAAGTTGCGTTAGTTGCTCAAGGTTGAAAAATTGGATTTAACATCGTCTAAACATCATAAACAACTCAGCAAAAAAATCAGGAATATCGGATTTGACGCAAGGTTTGATGTATATAGTAACTAAAAAGTATCATCAAAATTGATCCAACCAGTCTGAGGTAACAAAAAAAAAAAAAAAATACAGTCAAATTGATAACCTCCTCCTTCTTTTGAAATCACATACAAAATAAAATATATTTTGATTTTCATAAAAGGCCATAAAGTAAAGAAAGATATTTTAGCTTCACATAAACTTTTTAAAATAAAAAAAAGAACACAATTATTTATGTTTAATCAAAAAAAACTTTTCAATGGGCCTATAGCTGTAGTTTTTAATATGAGAAATGTGTTGAATTGATGATATTCGCTTAGCTAAATTACCCCTTAACAAAGATGCATGCAAACTTGTGTTGACAAATTTAATAACAGGTAAAAGATAAAAAGTTTCCCAACTCCCATTCATGTAGGCATGAATGTACTGCCGTTCTAATATTATTTTAGTTTAAAGTAGAGCGGATATCCCCTAAACTATAAATATGTAATTGAAAAATTGTAAGAGCTATTAATACTCCCATAAAAACATAAATATATAAAAGTTTCGTATTGAATTCTTTTTAATAAATAAAAAAGAAAATTTTGTTTTTTTTTACTTAATTTTTAAATAAATCATAGAATCGGATTATATTCTTAAAGCAAACTTTATTTTGAATAAGCCATGTGAACCTAATTAATTTACAATTATTGGAGTTTTACATTTATAATAAAAGCACTATTTTATTATTGTGTTGAGTAACAATTTATCAACACTCATTAGGAAAGGAATATTAAATAAGAAAAATTGTTATGCCATGGGAAAGAATGTTAATTTATATTTCATATTAAATCTACTGCTGAGAAATTACGAGTATTACACAAAAAAAAAGACAAAACAATTGACTTAAGGAAATGTTTGTTTAGAAATTTCTGAAGCCACATCTCAAAGGCATTTGCGTATTGTTCACCTATGTACATTTCTCGCAGTAATTTAATTTATAATATTTGTTAATTCAGAATTATACTCGTATTCAAAATTTAATTGCAATGTTAATCCATGCACCAAATAACACAACATAAAATGAATATTTATAAATGTTTGTACCTATTCAATTTTTATGAGAAATTAATAGGCCTTAATAACTTATTTTGAGAATGAAAATCGGTAGTGGAATAATGTTTCAAGAAAATCTAAAATAAACTGAGTAATTGAGAAGATTATTTTTTTTGTTCTTCTATTAATGAATGATTACTTAAAAAAAGATTAAGGTCAGTTATCTCTTAACCGAAAACCAAGAACTACCATTTTGTGTCCTTGTTTCTTATCAAAATTAAGCCACAAAGGAGCGAATTCCTTTGGCATTAATATAATTCTGTTCAAGTTTGTGAATCAATTTTTACTATGAAAACTTAGAATTTTTCGATGCTTTGCATGTGCGTCAAAGGTTTTTTATGGAACAAAAACTGTGTAATCAAAATTGCACCACTAAAAATTGGGAAACCCATCTTAACGGATCTGAAGTTTTGTGTCGTATCTTATCTTGGTAAATGATTAAAAGTTCTTAAATGAATTTAAAAAGGTTTTTGTTTATATTTTTGTTGAAAACCGCAACGATATAAATCATTAAAAACAAGTTTTTTAGTAGTTATATTTTTTTTGGCAGGTGTTTCTTTTTTTTTTTTAACATAATATTACCATATTTTAGCAAAACAATCAAAATAATAATCAATAATTTCATAAAAATAAATATTTTTTTTTTTATTTCGGCATTATAGCCATAAATTAAATTAAAAAAAAAAAAAAAAACTTGATTGTTTCTATTTGCTGGTTTGGTTGGAATATAATCTTTCACATTTTGTTTTCTCATACTTAACATAGTTGATTAATTAATCTTCTTTAGAACTCGAGACAACTGACAACAACAATTATTATTTTTATAAAGTTACTACGTAATAATATTGTGCTAACTACCAATAATTTAAGTATGAAGTAGCAATTAAACATTAACTTCCAAGTAAATTAGATGATAAAAGATTAAATTTAAATACTTTTAGGGTGAGGCTCTAAATTTATTATCCATTCAAATAATATATTTAAAAATTAATTTTTTTAAATCTTTATTTCCATATTTCTGTGAGTAAAATGTAATTAGTTGGATTTTTATTTGTAACCCTTTTTTTTGTTGTTGCAAAAACCTTAAATAAAGAAAAATGACGTTGCTGTTTTTGACAAAATTTATGTGATATTATCCCTCAACTAAAATCTAACATTGCCAATATGTATATTATAGCCCTAAACTGCAAGAACAAGTTCGTTTGATCTGCTCAGACATTTTATAAAATTTCCATTGGAAGTTATTGTAATTCGTGCAATTTGTGGAAATGAAAACTACTTCACGTTTTTCAGGTTTTTGAAAAAAATGTTTATGACCCATTGACTCCGAATTGATTTATTTTTATAATGTCTAAAGATGCAGAAATGCGAAGATGCAATTATGAGTTTGTCAAATCTTCATGATCATTATAATACAAAGTTTGACTTACATTTCTAGCAAAATTTTGAAAAATGTTGCCAACAATGCAAATTTGCTTTCAAATTTGAACATTCTTCCATTGATTTAAGGTTTTTTTTTTAATTTCGGGTTCCTGCGGCCATGTCAGAATTTAGAATAAATCGAAGATTTATCTGTCAGAAGTATAAAATACTATAACATTTAAACATACATTTTGTAAACATTTATAAATAGAAATAATCCTATAATAAGTCCAAAACACGTGCTTGTTTTGCGTCGACCTTGCCCGAAGTGTTTGATAAAAATTAAAAGTATGAATTTGATGGTTTTGCCAAAATTGTATTTCCTTGTCATATAAACAGAGAAAAAAAATTCTACAATATTACTGTACAGTTATAAGCTTTAAGTATTAATAATGATTAAGTTTAGCAGTTATCCGAATTCATTGTTAATTTCAATTTTCAAGTTTAAATATATTTTTTTTGTTTGGCCAAATTATATGCAAATTAGGTTATTATTAGTATTATTATTAATGTTTTCTTCACTCAATTATAACATACATACATAGTGTATAAAAAATCTTGTCAATCTATCATCTGATAAATCTTAATGAGGAATTACTTTACAAAATCTGAACTTGCAATCAAAATCAATTTGTCAATTTTCTTTGTTTTTTTTGTTGAAAATAATGGCAACAAAAATTTTGCACAGCCTGAGGAGTTTTTTTAAAATAAATACAAGTGTTTAATGACTTCCCGAAAAGAAATTAAATTTGGTATACTTAATGACCCATCATCATCAATTGAGTTGCTGCCGGCTACTGAAAATGATATCCCTTATGCAATTATGAAATGCATTAATAATATTTTTTTTAAGACTCTTATACTATTTTCAACATAAGAACATGTGGTTGAGTAAAATCAGATTAAGAATATGGACTTTAAATTTTTAACTCATCTTCCTAATTCTAACCATCATACAAACTTTCAAATTATATTAATACATATTAGATTAAAATTATTAATATGTTTGTTTATGAATACTTGAATTTGATAATACAGGTTTAAAGATCATCTATCAATAGTAAACACTAAATTGGGTCCATGACTGAACCTTGTGGAACCCCTGAATTTTCTGTCATAGCTCGTTTTTCTATGAAACAATGCCTTGTTTCCAAGAGAATTAAATGTTGCTGCAATGATGTTGATGAAACATAGAAGACCAGTTGTAGCCTAAATATACAACAGCTACTCCAAATTAATTCGAGTCTTTAACTGGATCGGAAGTTAACAGATTAAGTGCCGTTATTGCTAGTAAATTGTTCTTAGCTTAACATTAATATGTATGTTGAAATACAATATTTTGTTCAAAGAAATAAAATTAATTAGAACTTTTTGCTGTATCAGGTGTCTTATTCCCGTTTTTGTCATTTAATGACGAAATATGCAGTTTATAAATTTTCCTACGCCATTTTTTGTTTTCATCAAAGCAATAAATTTAAATTTTATCTAAATCAGTTTTGTAGAAAAAGTTTCAAGGAACAAAATATATAAAATTATTTACCATTCATGCATACTTATTAGCTTTTTTATTCGTATGAAAAAAAAAAATAGCAACATAACAACAAAACAATAAAAAATAGAAAACATTTTAAGCCGATTTTGTTGATTTGCCTTCACCTAGTGAAGATGCATTAAAAATGTGTATTCACTTTGAATATTTAATTGGCACACACCACTATAATGGTAAAGCTGACATCAATTTTAATCGATAAACGATTAAAATGATCAATAAAAATGTCAAACATTGAAATTTTAAATTTAAGCAAGCTTAGAACTAGGGTGATTCTTTCAGGTGATTAAGAAGGCTAATTTGGTGTGTCGTCGAATTGGTGTATTTCTCATAGTCAAATTTTGTTTTTATTATTCATTTTTTTTTATTGAAAAACAATTCATGAATATATTTATTTATAAAAAATTAATCTATTTTGAAAAAAAAAGAACAGAGACAAAACTTGTCACTATGTTCGTTTATCAGGTTCGTGGAGATTAAATTAAAATTTTAACTCCCTATATAACTGGCACACTTGACCTTCTCTAAATGTCTTCCGCAATGCAATCTGCGTATAATGGATTAACAAATCATTCTTAAATAAATACAAAAAAAAAAAAAAACAAAGTCCAGCTTGAATAAAATATATTTAAAGTAGTAATAAATGTTTGTTTATGTCTGTTGGACCCGATAGTTTGGTTATTTTTGCGTGATAAAAAGTAAAACCATTTGTTTTTGTTTTCTTTTTTTATAACTATTTAAATTTTGTATTTAATTGAAAGAAGTGAAAAATAAGTATAAAAAGAACAAAACCTACGACTGATTATTTATTATCACGAGTCGTTAGATATAGAAAAAAAAATGTAATGGTGTGTTGTTTTTGTTAAACATGTAATTTTGAAATCCGATCCGGAACAGATCTGGGGGAAAAGATAACGCGAATGATACATCAACGTGGCAACCCTGTTTGAACGAAAAAAAATTACATCATTGTATGCATCATAACTGTTTGGTTTATTAAAAAAAAATATTAATATACAATATATAACAATATACAACAAAAGCCAAAAACATGTACAAAAATTAAAAAAAAAATAAAGTTAAGCATGTGGTAACCCTGTTCAACTGAAAAAACACACTCAAATAATTTTTATTTAAATAAAATAAAATACATTTTGGTGAAGTTAAAAGGTAAAATGTACGTCAAATTTTAGCTTGAATTCTCTTTTGTCGGATTCCACTTCCAAAAGGGGTATGAATTTACGGTAACCCTATTTGACAGCAAAAAACATTAAGAAACTAGTTTTTTAGTTAAAATGTACCAAATTTGACAAGGCTAAAAGTTAAAAATATACCAAATTTTAAACCGGAATCTCTTCTATCTAAAAATTGTCGGATGTCGACTCCAAAATGTTTATAAGTATACGGTAACCCTATTTGAATGCGGAAAACAGTAAAAACATAAGTTTTTCAGTAAAAATGCAATAAGATAAAAAGTTAAACTAAATTGTAGATAGGGCTCTCTTATATCTATAAGATTTTGGTAAATATCTCTAAGACAGAGTATATTAAATTTTGACTAAAAAATCGTGTTTTTTTTTGGAATTCAAATATATTGCTTCACTACGAATATTTGTTCACAAGGTACACAATTACAGCGCAATGTTGTATTTTTCCAGTGGTGACTGACCTTTAAATATGAACAAAATGAGCTCCGAAATCCCAAGAGACTTGAATTTTTTGTCCCAAAGTGCAATAAATTTTCATATCCTGCAATCAATGAGTTGACTTTGATTAATATATCCCCAAATCACAAAGAACTTTTGTAATAATGCAGGTGCCACCCTCGACACATATAAATTTTTAATTCTTGTTAAAAGAATAATACCAAACAGAAGCTGCACTAAACAGAAGCATTAATCACTGTTAAGTTTATAAAATTTATGGCTTAACTTAAAAATTACATTTATACGATATATTTGCTTTTATAAATTTTTTTTTTATAATAAATGGTTGCAATTTATCAACATGCAATTGAACATTTATATTATAAGCTTCACACCTGCAATTATTAAGATAATCACAAGGTTATTATTACAACAATCTTTACAGACCGGACAGTATAGAAAAGCTTACAAGTTGCAATATAATTAATCACCCTCATCAATATGCTGAAGATGGCGCTATATATCTGTCTTTTATCTGTCAGACTTAATTACGAATTGCACTTTAGGATTTCCCTAACCTTGAACAAAAAAAAAAAAAACAAATTTTCTTTGTTTAAAAAAAAAAATTTAAACAAAGAGATCGTATAAATACAAAATTGAATATTAAAAGAGATGTCATTTCTGGGACCAAATGCCGGCTATAATTAAATTATATTCAGATTCTCAAAGTAAATTTTTGTTGCCGGCATTTAGAGATGAAAACTAGTTATTATCCACTAAATTATCTTCAGTAAGCATTATAATCGCTGGGCGTAAGGCATGACAGTAGTTCCATTATTTTATGTTTTTCACTAATTGCTTCTCTTTACAGATACTAAAGAGAGCTCGCATAAAATAATTATTCCTTCTCTTAACCTTGAACTTGTGGTAGATCTTTATGCCCCGTTTTGAAACCAAAATTCATTTAATCTTATATTATAATAAAAAAAAAATAAACTTCTACAAGAAACACTAGTCGACATTGACAATGAAATAAAAAAAAACTCACAAAACATCACTCATACGCCCGAGTGACTTTTGCAATTAATTTAATTTGAAATGTAATTTTGTTTTCTATTTTTCCCTTTCAGATTTGAAGATTTTGACTTTTAAATGAACAGAAAAAGACGTTGAGTGGCATTTCATTGGATCGTATTTGTATTTATGTAAATAAGTGATTCTCGTTAAATTGACCCGGCAAACAAAATGCAGGCAAAGGCGATAACAATTGCGTGTAGCGTGTTGTTTGTGATTGCTGACTTCACTCAGGCACAAGATGACATAAACAATAGCTTATATACAACAAGGTAAGTTTTTTTTCAATGTTTTGTTTTTTTATGGTGAGTTTATCTGATTTTTATTCAAAAACGATATTCGAGGAAGGAGGTTTAATATCTAAGTTAAGAAATTAATTTACTAAAACTTAAGGCATTATTAAATTTGGTAAAATATGCTTGTGACTTTTTATATTTTAAAATCCAATAGCTCATATGATCTTAAATTATAACAAGAAAAAAAGGAATTCGCCAACATTCCAACCAAACGAAATAGGTAATGTTTAAAATTTGCAATGGGTTATCATTTTTCATATCAATTAAAACAATATTAGAATAATATTTTTTTATATTTACTGACTCACTTTATCTTCTTTCAAAACAATTAACTTCAACAATTTGATAAAAAACAAACAAATTGAAACTCCCACAGTCTAAGTTAACTTTTTCCCAACAACTTCTTCAAAAAATTAACCACATGTATCTAAGTTGAGTCTACCGACCACCTGATCTTGTATCGAGATAGTACCGCACGAATGGTTTTTATGGCTAAAATGCCGACAGCCCACATCTTTTCATCCAAACATTCATTTTGTTTTTTTTTCCTACTTTTTGAATCTGAGTTTCATAGTTGTTGTTTTTATTTTCATTGTTCCTTGACCTTGACCGAGTAGTGTTGAAACATGGATTACAAAATAAACCGACCAAATCGATTGTTGGTCATTAAATCCAAAACAAAACCAAAAAAAAAACAAAAAATACAAAATCTTCACCTCTATGATCGATGTGAATTAACATAAATGCTAATTTAAGGCGTTAATAATGCGGGAAGTCGTCCAACTATTTTCAAACGTCAAAGGAAAAAAAAAAAATTAATGATTGATGTATCTTCTCATAAATCGTGACACATTTTTCTTTTTTTTCACATTCCAGATATGAACGTTTAGATATTGATACAATTTTGGCAAGTCCGAGGCTGGTGACAAATTACGTGGAATGTTTACTCAATAAGAAGCCCTGTGCTCCCGAAGGCAAAGCACTTAAAAGTGAGTATGATAATTCTAACAATTTGACCTCATATAAAGCAAATTTGACAATTCTGTTAATTTTTTTTCAATAAAAATATTAGATGCATAGAATCTTATGTATCTATGTAAGTTAAACACAAGAAAAAAATAGAACTGTAGTAAATGACCTTTCACGCATAGCCTTCCGGAATTTAAGCATACCTACTATCAAATTATTGTGATATATTAATTTGTTTCTATCATTTTTCTTTTAAAATGTTATGCTTATGAATGCCATTATGTTTTAGGCTCCAAACACGCGATGTGATTGTTTTTTTTTTGTTTTTCAATTTAAATAATTATAAGCCTCTCTAAATAGAGGGTCAGATAGAAAAATATCATGAATATTAAACTTTGAAAGTTGTTTACCAAATATTTATCAAGAAAAAAAAATATTCTAAAAAAATAAATTAACTAACGGTATTTCATTGGAAAATTATGTTGTTTGTGAAGAAAATGCTTACAAGAAACGGCTCTACTACAGATATTGACTCAAAATAAAATGAGTCTTTGGCATCCTTAAAAACTGCTCAACCTTTTTTTAAGCTTTTGACATTCAGTTGCATACCTCAAGACTCACCAATGTAGGTTTTTTTTCCAACGAAAATAGGGTGTGACTTCTTTCTCAATGTATTTTTACTTGCTATATAGATGACAAGTTTAGGATTCGTAAACCAAATTAAATTCGACATAATAATAAAACATGACATTATTGCCTGTTTCGACTAGGGTAAATGAGATGATTTCTAACAAACTTGGCAAATAAGCTTCCAAATGAGATAATTTCCCGTACAAATTCAAAAACGAAATGAGATAATTTCCACCTCATTATTACGAAATTTTGTGCGTATTTATTTGACGAGGAGTGTATAAGAGATAAATTACAATCCATGTCAACTAAATAGGCACTGTTCCATATATTCAAAGCGTTAAGAAACGACTCTATAAGGTCGCACTTTTCAAATAAAAAAATTATTTTTGGATCCCATAGAAACGTTTTTTATATTTTCTGATTTTCTCGTAAGCGACTTAGCGGATTTCGATGACATTTTTTAAGCAAAAGTTTTTAAGTAATTTTTATACGAGTTTTATCTCATATTGAAATTTTCAAAACAATTTTGTTTAAAAATGGTATACCAACTTTTTTTTAGACAAGGATTAAGAATTTTATATATATGTAATATGTATGTACATAGATACAAAATGATTTTATTGTTAATAGGCTCTAAAGATTTTCAATTTTCTTTTCTAAAAATGTATGTTTCTTAACTAAATCAAATAGTAAATCTGCTTAGTTTGGAGCTCATTAAGAAGCTGTTAATGTAATTTTTTTTTTTTTAAATTTCTTATAAAATAAATTATTTTTAAAATATTTAACATGCTTTAACATTCACAGCAACTTTGACCCTAAAAGCAACTACGAGTGACCCATTCGTGCATTTATTTAATTTTTTTTATTACATAACGAACCACGGAATTCGTACTGAAAATGATGTTTAGCTTGTAAGAATGCAACAAAATACATTGTTTTAAGATAAAAATCACAATTTAAATTCTCAAACTGCAAATTAGAACTTGAATAAATTTAAAATAAGTATGTATTATGAAAAAGAAAATTAATACTTTTTATTATTAATATCAAAATCGTGAAATTGAAGTGTTAATTTCTACCGCCTATGAAAATTATAGACATCAATTATTTTTGTATCTGTAGGTGTGAGGATGTCGATTGATATAAACAATGAAATTACTTTTAATTAATATTGTGGGTTTTATATTTCTCATAATCACGAGCACTTGAATGATTCTTAGCAATTAAATTAATTATTTTTTTTTATTGGCAACCAAAGTATGTATATTTATTAGTTAAAAAAAATTGAGAATATTATATTATTCATATATGAAACTGAAGGAGTGATCATCTCAAGCAGTTTTTAATGAAAATTTTGTAAGAGAAGCGTTATATTTCAACAAGTAGTATTATAAGTTGATTGTAAACAATATTTTCGATTCAATTCAAATTGTTGTAAATTGAATTCAAATTTAATGAAAACATTTATTTAAATTTGTAATTCAAAGGAATTCTTCCTGAAGCCCTTCGTACAAAATGTGGTCGCTGTCATCCGAGTCAAAAAGAAATAGCTCTTAAGGTCATCACTGCATTATATTTCGACTATCCACAATACTACAAAGCACTTCAAGAGCGATGGGATCCTTCGGGAGACTACAACAAACGATTTGAAGAATATCTACGTGACCAGAAGTTCAATTCAATTGGAGGTGGTGATTCGGAAGCAGGTTAGTTTTTTGTTTTATCCCCAAATTAATTATAATAATTTCCTTAAAAAAGAAAAACAAAATCAATTCATATTTACTTTTATTTGAATTTATTCTTGTTTGTCTTCCAGGAGAACAAGCACAGGTAAATCATCCTCAAGTTCAAAAGAAACCAAAAAATAAAATTAAAACAACTACGAGTACGTCAACAACTCGTCAACCATTTACATTTTCAAATCAACCATTTTCATTGCGACTCATTTCTTTCCCTGATAATGGGCCGCTATTATTGCGCCCTCTGTCGCGCTTGTTGGCAAATATTCCATTTTTCGGATGAGTTGTTTTGTATTCTCAGTAATATTTATTTTCGTTGTTTAATTTGTAAAATTTATAATTTTATTTGAATAAGCTTTTTGGCGGATTTTTAAAAAATCATTAGTTTGTAGAAAAATATTCAAGTTCTTGGCTATGGAGTATGGTAATTATTTTTTTTAGAAATGTTGTTTTTATATTTATGTAAATATTTAAGGTATGAATTTAAAAAAAAAATAAATCATTTAAATATTTATTTTCAATGCTTGGAAATTGTTTTTTATTAGGTTAATGTAGATTTTTGGAGCTTCTCGATCGCATGCTTATTTTTTCAGGTTTTAGCTTAGATCATTTTTATTCATTTCATTTGTATACCTTCATAATTCAAAATTTGTATCCTTTAAAATTTTTGACACTAAACCCCTCAAATTGGCAACTTACTAAGTATTATCATTTTCGAAAATAAAAATTCAAACAAAAAAAAAGGGCTCATCATTCAGCATAAATATTACGCAGCGTCCAACAAGACAGGGTCAAGGTGCCCAAGGACAGAATGCAAATAACCAAACGCAAGGACAAGGAAGTCAGGCTCAAGAAAGTAAGCCAAGTGCAACAACAGCAACTGACGACAAAGATTTACCAGCAATCTTGAACCGTTTTGGCAGCGATGACGATGAAGGTTATGAATATGAAGCTCCAGTAAGTTTCTTTCAATAATATTTTATAACTATAAGGATTTCTTAAATTTTTTTGTTGAATTTTAGAAGCCAACAGCCAAGGCTCCATCAATGCCAGTACCAGTACCACAACAGCCTTCAAAGCCACAGAAGACACCATCCCAACAGCCACAACAACCTCAGAAGCCACAACAACCTGCACCAAGTGCAACATCAGCGCCATCTAGGAGACCATCAGTAATAATAGAAACTGATCAAACATCAAATGCAAACAAAAGACAAGTTATTGAAAGAAATCGTTCACCTCGTCTTAGGGTGGCCATATTGCCAACAATATTTGCTATAAAAGAATTGAAAGTTAGGCATTTTATTAAACCTTTCGTGTTAGGTTAACATTTTTTTTATCAAAATATTTGTTATCATTTTGTTTTATACAAACGAACACAATGAGTCAACTGAGGCCTTTAAAGTTGAAATTAAGGCATCGTCTTTTTCCTTACTAGCGTTTGTAAAAGCTTTTTGTAAATAAATTTTCCTTTTTAAAATTCTTAGCGAGTCAAAATTATGATTCGTTATTACCTACCTACCTATTTTTCTGAACTGCCATATGAAATTATTTATCGGTGTTGGTTTAATTCTTTTGATTTTGTACCTGATTAATTGAGTGCAAAGATAATATTTAAAATTTTTGTATGTATAAATTAAGTCTTTAGGTTTCGATATTTTTAAAATCTTTGATAGCTTAGGGCAATTTCACAAAAAAAGTAATTGGATTTCTGACATTAAATTTTGATCAAATAATTCTGTAAAATATTTTGTTAGGGTGAAAACCTAATTGCCCTGGGCTATGAATGAAACTGGGGAAAAATTGTTTTGGTAATATTGTCATTTTTTTTTAGTAAAATTAGTTTTTCAATTGGACCAAATCTTTTGCTTGAGTTTTGAACCGAAAATTATATAAAAATTGCAACAGCTCCTAGAAAATGTTACCGAATATTTGATAACAGTTCAAATTTCTGATAGTAACCATTTGATTTTTGTGCGTTTTCTTATGTGTATGTACAGTACATTATGTACTGAAAGATTTTATGAAAATACCATAACAAACTGAAACTAGATTTTGAGTACAAAGCATTTTTGGCTCTTATTTCGGCCTAAGAGTATGCAGTATATTTGGTTCATTCTTTATTGTAAATGAATTTTGAACTCCTATGCTCACATTCTCGATTTTCAACCGGAAATAGGTGTAGCTGTTTTAAGTAAGGTTTACCGAACTTTTTTCGATTGAAGCGATGCATACATTCAGGGGTTTTTATTAAAATATGTTGAACCTCTAATTTGGAACAGATAACATTTAAGTAAATCAAATTTTGACAATCAAATATCAGAATGCACGAATGAAATACATTAAGTTCCACTTCTGACATCAATGTAGGTACCAAATGGATTTTTAAAATATTGTTTTTCTTCATTTTTTTATCTCTATTGCGATCCATAAAAAATCTTTATTAAATCTATAAATCGCTTTTAAATCACTAAATTCACTAGATTCTGAGCTCTGCAATGCAGTTATAAATTGATACAAGACCTCAATAGCAGATCTGTAAAAGACTGCAGTCAATTCGTTATGCAGTTAATTTAGTCGCAGTTGATTAATTTTAATTTTAACTGCAAGTTAGTACTGCTTCAAATTACTTTAACTGCAAAATAAGCAGTTAGCAGTAAGAATTAAAGTAGTGACTGGGCATTTAATGAAAGCAGTTAATTGACTAAAAGTAGTTAATTAACTGCAGTATTTTTTGACTGGTTTTAGTCTTCTAGCCGATATAAAAGTTTTTTGTACTGTTCTTTTTTTTTTGTATTCTTCTAACTTAAAGTTACTTTCAAAACTTTATATTTATACAAGAAAGTATCATGGCAGCACGCCTAGCTAAAATTTTAAACAAAACAGTACAAAAACTTTCTTACCACTAGAAGACTAAAACTAGTCAAAAAGTACTGCAGTTAATTAACTCATAGTCAATTAAGTGCTTTCATTAACAGTTCAGTCAGTATTTTAGTACTAACTGCTGACTGTAGCTTTGCAGTCAAAGTAGTTTTGTAAGTTGAAAGAATTAAGAAGTTTAGTTTTTTTAGTCTATTAATTGCAAGACTGCAGTTCTTTCAACTTTGCTCAATAGTGGTTTTGTCATGTTTTCCAGAAATCACAAAAAAATTAATTGCAATATACAGTTCAGAATAACATTAGTGCACTGAAAATTCCAAAATGTGGTTGTTTTTCGTTTGTTTATTTATCATTGACACTTTGAGAATTCTTTTAAACTATAAAAAAATGTTTCTCAATTTCACAAAAAAAAAATTATAAACAAATTCGATTTGTAATAACGCGACGTTTTTTAAAAAAATATTCCCAATTTGAACACACAACAAATCGATAATATTTTAATAACTCCTTAGAGCTAGGCTAGGCTTTATCTGCTTAAATAAAATCCTCCAAAAATGAGTGTACATTATAATATTATTCATTTTATACACACTTATTTTTAGAGAATTTGTGCACTGCGTAGTTTGTTTTTGTTTTTTTTACTATTTATGCACTACCTATTGTAAATTTATTCGTTTTAATGGTGAGTCGCTTAAAAAAATTCTCATGTAAAATAATATTTCCTTAAAAGCTGTATATTTGTATTTCTTTTGTTGTCACTATATTTTATTTGTTTTTAAATATTATATTTTAAATTTTAAAATAAAGCCTGCCTACAAAACCATCTGTATCTTTCATTTCATCGCAACAATATGGATGTTGAAATTAAACAAAAATAATATAAAATACTTATGTTTTTCACACATTGATTGTATAAATTATGATAAACATATTTTTAATTTTACACTTAAAATATTATTTTGTTTTTTAACTATCATTTGATTTGTTTAAAAAAAAAGTTTAATTCGTATCAAAGTCTTCCTTATTTTAATATTTTGGCAATTCAAACACAACACTTTTAAGTTTTTTTCAACTTTGTTTTTGAGATTTAAAACATTTTATGATTTGTTTTTGCATTTGATGTTTTGTCTATATCAACTAAGATACAAGAAAAAGGACAAATTCCTTGAATTGCTTTCAAAATGTATTTTTTTAAATTTCTTAGTCCAACAATAATGGTAATAATTCACCAAGTTCCAATGGAGGCTCATCAAAGCCCTCAAAACAACCACATAATTCCTCCGGAGGATCAAATCCAACACAGCACCACACTTGGGCACACAACAACAATAATAATCCACCAATAACTACAACAACAACATATTATTTGAAAACACAAAATCCAGTTTTAAATATTATAAATCGTATTACAATGAAATTTGCTAATACTGCTGAATTTATTGCAGGAATGCTCAGAGGAGCAGTGCCACAGCCACAGGTAAAGTATATTGAAAACTAGTAGAAATATGTGAATTCAAATCTTTTATGATTGTGTACATTACAAATATTAGACAAACATAATATTTCACATACAAAATCCCATTTGAAACTATGATCTTAAAAAATGTTTAATCTTCATTACTTTAAAATTACTCTCAACTTATAAAATAAAAACATTTCTGACTATTAAAGTTTTCAACTTCCAAGCCTTTAATCTATGTTTAAGAACTCGGTAGTCAAAATTGTTAAAAATAATATTATGCAATGCTTTAAAGTACAATGTAGCGTTAATTTTCACCTTTATTTTAAAATTTGTATAATGCTTTAATCGAATAAGTCGCTAAGCCGTATCACAAATTAGATACAAGTTTAGTTATTAAAAAAATGTTAAGTACGTAGCATTTTTTACGAAAGAGTTCAAAACTAAATGTGAAATTCTTAAAATCACAGTAAATAAAACTGAAATTAATGAATATAAGTTAAGTTTAGAAAAAAAAAACACCCTAATGTGGTAACATTCATGCCATTGTTGCTGGCTGTACTAATCAAATCATACCAATATTAAACTTTCTATATTCTAAATGTTGTTCTGACTTGAAACAACCGTTTTTCATCCACCTTCACTTCTGCCAATTGTTGTCCTTAAATATAAAAACTAAAATTTCCAACTTCAGAGAAATTTTTCTTGAAGTTTTCATATTTGTTATCCCAAAAGGTTTCTTTCTGTATTCATGCCTCCTTCAAAAATTCCTGTATCAGCTCTTGTACTTGTTATAATGGAAGATTTCTTCTTTTTGTCCATTGCAGCTCTGCTAAGTTAATTTGTTAACTTGTAGCAATTTTTGTTGTGCACCAAAACATAGAATTCCATCTACTTAAGAGTATTAAAGGCAACTTGTACAGATGTTGTTTCGTTTTTTTCTACGTTAGTTTATAATCCAACCTAAGGTGCGTACGTGTCACTATGATATTCTCTTTGACTGATTCGATTCAGTCTTCTCGTCCTTTAATTTATCCATCCGAGAAATCTATACAGTTGCGAAACAAGCATTCGCCCGTTTGACTTTTTCATAAAAAAAGCATTTACATTCATCATTGGAACCCACCCCACAAAAATGTTCAGAATTCTTTTACCATATTATTATTTTAATTTTTTAGAAGAGTGAAGTCTGAAAACTTTTTTTATGTGAAAGCATTATTGAATTTGAGCATTTCTAAGATGTAACATTATAATTTAAGTACTAATATAAGTTATAGAATCCAGTATTAATATGTTAAAATTGGAACTACAACTTTTTTCAGTGTATGAACAAATTATTTGAATCGTTTTGTTTAGTCTCATCTCTTAAAATGTTTCCTTAGCTTTTACAACTTTCTTACTTAAACAAAAAATATATTTAAATCTTATTCCTATCTATATCCAAATGACCCCTGGCACCATTATTCTTTCAAAAAAAGCACAACAATCAAACTATACTCCCCTCTTGATCCTCTGACCAAATTCTAAATATTGTAAATTATGTACAGTATATGCCTAAGCCCTAAGACAAAATTTTATGATCCAATTTCTGACCAACAAAAATGAAATCCCTTTAATTACAGGCCCCAATACACAAGGATGATATTCTGCGTAAATTTTGCGATAGGTTGAGAAAAACAATTTTGTCCCACACAAACAATAACCAAAATGATAAAAAATATCATCAACGGTTTTACTAAAAAAAACACAAAACAAAAAACAAAAACCACACATCAAGATTATTTAATAAGATTGTCATTTCTTGCCAAAAACACATAACAGAGACGTCAAAACAAAAACTTGACATTCATTAACAAAAAAAAAAAAAGAAACAAAAATCATCATCGAAACTCATGAAATATTTATTAATATTTATTTCTTTAATTATTCAAATATAAAATCTTTTTCTAATTCACAGCGGAGTTAAAACTCATCAACCGTTTTAGATTTTGTTGATGGGATTGCCTTTAATTTTCTACAATAAAAAAATTTTTCGTTGTGACAATAATTATGAATAAGATGTAAATATTTTTAAAAAAGAAAAAAAAAAAAAAAATTAATTTAAGAACAATTTATTATTTCTAAGTTTAATGCAGAAAAAAAATATGTTTTTTTAAAAATTTATTATGTGAATTCAAATTGAGTGATATAAAATATTTTTTTATTTACATAATATAATTTTTTTTTAATTTTTTTACTAAATTTTGGTTGTGAATACATAAATGTAAATTTGTATCTCAACATTTGTTATTTTTGCAATTTTGTTTTTGGATTTTTGGCAATATTATTATAATTATGTTTGTCTTTTAATTTTAATTATTATATTATATAAATTATAAGAATACATTCTACGATGTATTATTTTATATATTGAATAAATTTTATAAATATGCAAAATTTTGTTTTTTTTCACATTCTCGATTTTCAACCGGAAATAGGTGTAGCTGTTTTAAGTAAGGTTTACCGAACTTTTTTCGATTGAAGCGATGCATACATTCAGGGGTTTTTATTAAAATATGTTGAACCTCTAATTTGGAACAGATAACATTTAAGTAAATCAAATTTTGACAATCAAATATCAGAATGCACGAATGAAATACATTAAGTTCCACTTCTGACATCAATGTAGGTACCAAATGGATTTTTAAAATATTGTTTTTCTTCATTTTTTTATCTCTATTGCGATCCATAAAAAATCTTTATTAAATCTATAAATCGCTTTTAAATCACTAAATTCACTAGATTCTGAGCTCTGCAATGCAGTTATAAATTGATACAAGACCTCAATAGCAGATCTGTAAAAGACTGCAGTCAATTCGTTATGCAGTTAATTTAGTCGCAGTTGATTAATTTTAATTTTAACTGCAAGTTAGTACTGCTTCAAATTACTTTAACTGCAAAATAAGCAGTTAGCAGTAAGAATTAAAGTAGTGACTGGGCATTTAATGAAAGCAGTTAATTGACTAAAAGTAGTTAATTAACTGCAGTATTTTTTGACTGGTTTTAGTCTTCTAGCCGATATAAAAGTTTTTTGTACTGTTCTTTTTTTTTTGTATTCTTCTAACTTAAAGTTACTTTCAAAACTTTATATTTATACAAGAAAGTATCATGGCAGCACGCCTAGCTAAAATTTTAAACAAAACAGTACAAAAACTTTCTTACCACTAGAAGACTAAAACTAGTCAAAAAGTACTGCAGTTAATTAACTCATAGTCAATTAAGTGCTTTCATTAACAGTTCAGTCAGTATTTTAGTACTAACTGCTGACTGTAGCTTTGCAGTCAAAGTAGTTTTGTAAGTTGAAAGAATTAAGAAGTTTAGTTTTTTTAGTCTATTAATTGCAAGACTGCAGTTCTTTCAACTTTGCTCAATAGTGGTTTTGTCATGTTTTCCAGAAATCACAAAAAAATTAATTGCAATATACAGTTCAGAATAACATTAGTGCACTGAAAATTCCAAAATGTGGTTGTTTTTCGTTTGTTTATTTATCATTGACACTTTGAGAATTCTTTTAAACTATAAAAAAATGTTTCTCAATTTCACAAAAAAAAAATTATAAACAAATTCGATTTGTAATAACGCGACGTTTTTTAAAAAAATATTCCCAATTTGAACACACAACAAATCGATAATATTTTAATAACTCCTTAGAGCTAGGCTAGGCTTTATCTGCTTAAATAAAATCCTCCAAAAATGAGTGTACATTATAATATTATTCATTTTATACACACTTATTTTTAGAGAATTTGTGCACTGCGTAGTTTGTTTTTGTTTTTTTTACTATTTATGCACTACCTATTGTAAATTTATTCGTTTTAATGGTGAGTCGCTTAAAAAAATTCTCATGTAAAATAATATTTCCTTAAAAGCTGTATATTTGTATTTCTTTTGTTGTCACTATATTTTATTTGTTTTTAAATATTATATTTTAAATTTTAAAATAAAGCCTGCCTACAAAACCATCTGTATCTTTCATTTCATCGCAACAATATGGATGTTGAAATTAAACAAAAATAATATAAAATACTTATGTTTTTCACACATTGATTGTATAAATTATGATAAACATATTTTTAATTTTACACTTAAAATATTATTTTGTTTTTTAACTATCATTTGATTTGTTTAAAAAAAAAGTTTAATTCGTATCAAAGTCTTCCTTATTTTAATATTTTGGCAATTCAAACACAACACTTTTAAGTTTTTTTCAACTTTGTTTTTGAGATTTAAAACATTTTATGATTTGTTTTTGCATTTGATGTTTTGTCTATATCAACTAAGATACAAGAAAAAGGACAAATTCCTTGAATTGCTTTCAAAATGTATTTTTTTAAATTTCTTAGTCCAACAATAATGGTAATAATTCACCAAGTTCCAATGGAGGCTCATCAAAGCCCTCAAAACAACCACATAATTCCTCCGGAGGATCAAATCCAACACAGCACCACACTTGGGCACACAACAACAATAATAATCCACCAATAACTACAACAACAACATATTATTTGAAAACACAAAATCCAGTTTTAAATATTATAAATCGTATTACAATGAAATTTGCTAATACTGCTGAATTTATTGCAGGAATGCTCAGAGGAGCAGTGCCACAGCCACAGGTAAAGTATATTGAAAACTAGTAGAAATATGTGAATTCAAATCTTTTATGATTGTGTACATTACAAATATTAGACAAACATAATATTTCACATACAAAATCCCATTTGAAACTATGATCTTAAAAAATGTTTAATCTTCATTACTTTAAAATTACTCTCAACTTATAAAATAAAAACATTTCTGACTATTAAAGTTTTCAACTTCCAAGCCTTTAATCTATGTTTAAGAACTCGGTAGTCAAAATTGTTAAAAATAATATTATGCAATGCTTTAAAGTACAATGTAGCGTTAATTTTCACCTTTATTTTAAAATTTGTATAATGCTTTAATCGAATAAGTCGCTAAGCCGTATCACAAATTAGATACAAGTTTAGTTATTAAAAAAATGTTAAGTACGTAGCATTTTTTACGAAAGAGTTCAAAACTAAATGTGAAATTCTTAAAATCACAGTAAATAAAACTGAAATTAATGAATATAAGTTAAGTTTAGAAAAAAAAAACACCCTAATGTGGTAACATTCATGCCATTGTTGCTGGCTGTACTAATCAAATCATACCAATATTAAACTTTCTATATTCTAAATGTTGTTCTGACTTGAAACAACCGTTTTTCATCCACCTTCACTTCTGCCAATTGTTGTCCTTAAATATAAAAACTAAAATTTCCAACTTCAGAGAAATTTTTCTTGAAGTTTTCATATTTGTTATCCCAAAAGGTTTCTTTCTGTATTCATGCCTCCTTCAAAAATTCCTGTATCAGCTCTTGTACTTGTTATAATGGAAGATTTCTTCTTTTTGTCCATTGCAGCTCTGCTAAGTTAATTTGTTAACTTGTAGCAATTTTTGTTGTGCACCAAAACATAGAATTCCATCTACTTAAGAGTATTAAAGGCAACTTGTACAGATGTTGTTTCGTTTTTTTCTACGTTAGTTTATAATCCAACCTAAGGTGCGTACGTGTCACTATGATATTCTCTTTGACTGATTCGATTCAGTCTTCTCGTCCTTTAATTTATCCATCCGAGAAATCTATACAGTTGCGAAACAAGCATTCGCCCGTTTGACTTTTTCATAAAAAAAGCATTTACATTCATCATTGGAACCCACCCCACAAAAATGTTCAGAATTCTTTTACCATATTATTATTTTAATTTTTTAGAAGAGTGAAGTCTGAAAACTTTTTTTATGTGAAAGCATTATTGAATTTGAGCATTTCTAAGATGTAACATTATAATTTAAGTACTAATATAAGTTATAGAATCCAGTATTAATATGTTAAAATTGGAACTACAACTTTTTTCAGTGTATGAACAAATTATTTGAATCGTTTTGTTTAGTCTCATCTCTTAAAATGTTTCCTTAGCTTTTACAACTTTCTTACTTAAACAAAAAATATATTTAAATCTTATTCCTATCTATATCCAAATGACCCCTGGCACCATTATTCTTTCAAAAAAAGCACAACAATCAAACTATACTCCCCTCTTGATCCTCTGACCAAATTCTAAATATTGTAAATTATGTACAGTATATGCCTAAGCCCTAAGACAAAATTTTATGATCCAATTTCTGACCAACAAAAATGAAATCCCTTTAATTACAGGCCCCAATACACAAGGATGATATTCTGCGTAAATTTTGCGATAGGTTGAGAAAAACAATTTTGTCCCACACAAACAATAACCAAAATGATAAAAAATATCATCAACGGTTTTACTAAAAAAAACACAAAACAAAAAACAAAAACCACACATCAAGATTATTTAATAAGATTGTCATTTCTTGCCAAAAACACATAACAGAGACGTCAAAACAAAAACTTGACATTCATTAACAAAAAAAAAAAAGAAACAAAAATCATCATCGAAACTCATGAAATATTTATTAATATTTATTTCTTTAATTATTCAAATATAAAATCTTTTTCTAATTCACAGCGGAGTTAAAACTCATCAACCGTTTTAGATTTTGTTGATGGGATTGCCTTTAATTTTCTACAATAAAAAAATTTTTCGTTGTGACAATAATTATGAATAAGATGTAAATATTTTTAAAAAAGAAAAAAAAAAAAAAATTAATTTAAGAACAATTTATTATTTCTAAGTTTAATGCAGAAAAAAAATATGTTTTTTTAAAAATTTATTATGTGAATTCAAATTGAGTGATATAAAATATTTTTTTATTTACATAATATAATTTTTTTTTAATTTTTTTACTAAATTTTGGTTGTGAATACATAAATGTAAATTTGTATCTCAACATTTGTTATTTTTGCAATTTTGTTTTTGGATTTTTGGCAATATTATTATAATTATGTTTGTCTTTTAATTTTAATTATTATATTATATAAATTATAAGAATACATTCTACGATGTATTATTTTATATATTGAATAAATTTTATAAATATGCAAAATTTTGTTTTTTTTCTTGTTTTTAATTTATAAAGTAGCTTAAATAACCTTTTTTTTTAAATTCTTCTGGAAATTGAAATACAACTTAACCTTTTTAACATTGTTAATCGGATTTAATCTACAAGTGAAATTTGATAAGACGGAAGAAACAAAACCATTGAGTTTAATTATGTCTCATCACAAGACTATACAAAGTTCTGCATATCAAATTTTTTGCAACAAATAATTCGAAAGTCAGGTTAGGACAAACATGTATCTAATTGTTTGTACTGGAAGAAATGTCTAGAAGCTAAAAAAAATGTGAAACGAATAATTGTGAAACATAAATTAAGGTCAACTTCGTATATTAGGTCTTCTGACTTCATCGTTACAATTTAAAATACAAATTAAACTGACCATAACGAATAATTTTGCTATGTTAATACTTGAAGACAAATAACCAGAGATGGCGCTGAATCTAGCGCCACCACCGTCGGCAAGGTAGTCAATTGAAGAATTTCGATTTTAATTTTTTTATGTCAATCCTTTCAAAGGTTTACAATTCGAAAACTTCGCAACTTCCTTTTATAACTTTTAGTTTTGCTGCACGCCTAACTTCGTATAATAACGTTTGTTTATATTTTACTCACCCACTTTACTGCGGAAATTAAAAAAAAAAAATCTGTTTAAATTCATCAGTTAATGATTATACTTTCCTAGTCGGCAGAGTAGATTAAATTTGAATTCAATATAAATTTAAAAGTATTCAGTTACTGATTGAATGCTACATTTACACTCACGGTTTTATCTTAAATTGAAGCCGAACAAAGAGAGAGTGTAAATAGTAGAGCCCTCTCCTTGTTTGGTTTTAATTCATGAACCAATGTTATGCACTGGTGATAACTTATTTTTCTCAAAAACGACTCTAACGATTTTGATTAAAAATTTTCTCTGTAATGCAGCAAGCAAAATAATACTTTTTCGTAATCGACTCAACAGATTTGGACTTAAAAGATTTTTGTACTCAAAATTTAAGAATACGAGTACATTTTTATGGATTTTTAAAAAAGTTTATATTTCTTTTTTTTTTGAAAAATTAATTTTTCGATAATGTAGAAATTCTTTTAACTGAATTGAATAAATGATTTGTAAAGACTGCATTCACAAAAAATCTCACTGTATAACAACCCTATTTGAGTGAGGGAACCTGGCCTAAAATTGTCCACCAAGGTAAAACGGATCCCTAGATAGAAATTGTATAATCGAACAAATCTTAAGTCTATATGAAATCACCGAAAAATACAAACAGGTCACAATGTGTCTACTTAAACTAGACCTAATAATTTTTTATGAAAAATATATTGAAAAAAAAAAACAATGTAAAAATGCAGCATTTCTTATTCATTTACTAAAATGAGGTGTCCTAGAACTATTCCAGTCCCTTAGCACCCGGGTGAAATGGCATAGTGGGCCATTTTGTACTTGCCTTACATTTTTGGTTTCTTTATAATAAAATTTTTTGGAAATAAGATCGGTTTACTGACAGGTAGTCCTGGAAGGAGGACGACTCATTACCAAAAGCTCTAAATGCCCTCCAAAAACGGAAATGGGAAGTAAGAAATCTTTCAAAACATTTTGAGTTTCAGAAACACCCTGACCAACAAAAATAAAATTTTTAATGGCTTACAGATGGGTTTGGGCAGCTTTAGGACAACCCTTTCCAAGCTAATGAACCCGCGATTTACCCGGGCAATTTTGATCATTGGGATCTGAAGACGTTTTAAAAATTAAAAAATTTAAATACTTTTTTAACTTTTTAAACTTGATCAAGCAGAAAACTGTTACGTCCATATTATTATTTTGAAATTTCAAAACAAGTTTTATATCAAAACATGTTTTAAGGAGGTTAAAATATCTCAACGAATTTTTAATGTTAACGAAAAATTGTTTAAGGTTCGGAGTCTTGGATATTTAACTCTGCAAGTCGATGGCTTCATTATGGAAAATCTGCATCTTTTAACTTCTTCAAAACATGTTATAAAAAGAGTCAATAATATGGCTGGAAGCGGTATTGATTAAAATTTGAAAAAAAAGTAAAACTTGTGAAATGGAATTTCGATAAGAGATATGGGACATTTTCCTCAGGTGGGGGAGGATTCGGGGAAGTACCCTCTTTTGCCCTGATCATTACACACTACAAACTCTAAAAACGTGTTTTGGTTTTGTTTTGAACCTAATGAACCTTAGCTTTGAGGTAGGTATTTTTTATTATAGTACATTATTGTATTTCTATTATGCCTGGCAACATTTACCACTTTGATTGTCTTTATTTTATTTATTCAATCGTTTTGTTGAGTTTTCAAAAAATGGTTCCAAAACTTATACTTTTGTTGTAATATTTTCTGTAACTTTTTCAGCAGCAATGAAATTACCAAGTTAATATGTCCGGGCTAAGCTGAGCTTACTCGAGTAACAAGTCATTATATTTTTTCTAGATTTCAAAATTTTTAAAACAATTGTTTGAACTGTTTTTACAATTTCTTTATCAACTTGTGTTCGATTAATTTTGAAAGAATTAATTTAAAATTTCATAATAAATTCATAATGTACCTTAAATGCTGAAGCAGGTTATATTGGAACTTATTTATCTGTATTTTTTTACAATTTTGAAGTAGACTGGTTTCTTCAAAATAAAATAAAATTAATGATAAGTATAGTGCATCATTTGTTTTAATTGGTTTATTTTCAAAAATGCACTCTCATTTCAAGAGAAAAATAAAAAAAATATAAATATTTTAAACGTTAAGCAGAGCATCCATGTATTTGCACTGATGTAAAACTTATAGGTATTCCCCATTCATCACATCCTGCCAATTGTATAGGAAGTGTTGTTTAGCAAAAGCAAATAGTATGTACATAACTCATCCTGACCAAGTAAGAAGACCATCAGTGTATACTGTACTGTTTACCTATAAGGCTTCTTGGTTGGCCATTAATTAGTGAAATACATTAGCGTTGCGTTCTGGTTGTATGATGTTTCATCTGTAACACAGTCCTCGTTGTCATTGCCATTAACAACATCTCTAATTAGTTTGGGCATCCTGATTTTTGTTTATGAAAGACGAGCTACCTGTAAAATGTGTTTACACTAAAAGCAATAAATAACATTAAATTTGAGGTGATTGAGGTGTTTGCTTTAATTAATGAGAATGGAATTATTGTTCGGTGATTTTGGGGTCGTTGTTTATCAAAGAAAAAAATAAATATACCTGCCAGTCAGAAAGAAATCCTCTTTTCATATTTTAATAATTATTTGATGATAAAATAATTATTCTTGGTACGAAATAAAGTGAATGCCGAAATTACTGAAAATTGAGCAGAAAATTTTGGTTTCATTATACATAATTTTAAATCAATTAATTCTAAATATGTAAACTATTCGGGTTTGCTATACATACATATATAGCTGTAATTGTTTTTCGACAAGAAATTAAATACAAATCTTCTTGGCCCTCAGTAGAGAAAGTAAGGAATACTAACTTAATGAGAACATCAACTCAAGAAGTATATTTTTAAGCCTCTTTCAAAACTTAATAGCTTTGTCCTTCCTTGAATCCTAATAGATTATAATAGACATTCTAGACATAAAAAATAATAAGGGTGAATTTTCAGATCTAATAATTTAATCGTGTTGATTCTTTTATAGGTTAAACATAAAAAATAAACTTGATGAAAAACAATGCAGTCTCAAAAGAAAGTTCACATTTCAAATAATTTTTAAACCATTAAAAGAAGACATTAAATTTTATGGTTTTTTATTGTATTCGCGTTTTAGGGAATTTGATTTCTTTGTTTATAGTCTGGTCTCAAAGACCAGTAAATTTAACTCTTAACCTTCAAACTTATTTATAGCCTATGGATTTGAGGAATTATTTCTTTTCTGCCTATTGAAAAAAGGGGCTTAATGATTTGTGTTCCTTATTATTTGTTAGTATTTTCTCATACAAGATATAAAAGGTAAGTAAAGTGTAATACTTACTTTAATATTCCTCCCTGTTCAAAACAAAACGGCAAATCTTAGGCGTGAATTACACACAAAGGGCTTAACTTATATTAGTTACTTATATTGGAAAATGTACTAGAATAACACACTTTTTAACTTACGTAAGTCGCAAACTAGAGAACAATTGAAACCAAAAAACGTCTTTTTCAAGATCTTACGGAATTCTTACAACTTACGCAGTCAGTTTTCAACTTACGGTTAGTTGATTTTTTATGTTTTTTTAACTCGAAAGTATTTGTGTCGGTCAATTTAGTAGTTTTCAACAATTATTTCAATCGTAAGTTCGCATATGGATTAAACATTCCTGTAAGTAACTTCTGTAAAATTAACGTAATTTGTAAGTAAAACTTCGTTTGTAATCTCCGCCTTAGGAACATTTCCATTCAAAACTTTTTAAATACAATGATGTTCATTAGTGGCATACAAAATATAAATATATTATATATACCTATAGTTTATTGGTATATCGAGTTGTCGTCAAAAGTTATTAAGGGTCAAATGTCAAAGTTACTTATTATGTGTAGGTTTTTAATAGCAAGTACTATGGAAAAATATTACACATATAAAACATCTTGTAGATCATATTAAACTCTAAAAAACGAAATTTTACACTCTTCTTCTTTCCACTGATTGCTTTTAAAATTTTGTTTAAAAACTGTGAAGCATTTCGAAAACACTTGCACACTTTTATCAACTGGTAAGATTTTAAGAAAATCCTATTGAACATTATGTTTTTTTAAAGCAAAAATACTGCAAGAAAAAATATCAAAAGCTGCGGAAATGGTTTTTTTCTCAAATTACTCAGGAAAAATTATAATATCGGTTTCTATTGTAGATTGTTTCTTGCTTACATTAAGAACTGCCATAATTAAGAACTAATGCGGTTTTAAAGAAAATTTAAAGGACATTTTTTTATTTTAGGAAAAATGAGAATACCGTTTCCTTTTAGATTGTTTCCTCCTCATCCATAATTAAGAGCTAATGCGGCTATTATGTATTAACTTCAATTGAAAATTTTAGCTTTTAGTTTTTTTGACGAAAATATTTTTTTCGATTAAGTGGCAGTGAATTTGTTTCAAAATTTAATTTTAAGATGTTATTGTTGAAAAATCGTTTGAATTGTTTTTATTAAAAGAAAAATTGTTTTTTTTTTTTTTAAATGGCTTTAACGATTTTTCAAAAAAAATCAATTAAAGTGGCTTAAAACATTCTAAAATCCTGAACAAGAAAATATAACAAATTTAATTAGATTCAGTTTTCAACTAACAACTTAAAGAACAACTTTTGTTGCTCTAAATTGATCATCACTTGAGAATGCATCCATCATGACATTCACTTGAGCTCCAATCAATATTTTTCGCAATTTCTCTAAATAATTGGTAGAAAAAAGAAGCCATCATTGAGGGTAAATGTTAAATGCAAAAGAAAAAAATTCCCTCTTAAGAATGTAATTCAAATATACCTTTACATCAGCTTCCTTCCTTCTACAAATCAATAGGAGTTATTATAGACTATGCACAAGTCTTTTAAAAGCCTAACTCTCCCTGTGTTTGATGCTTGGCTAGAGTTACATCAATTAATTCACACAACTCGGTCGACAGCATTTAAGCATGCAGCACGTAATGAAAAGTTCTCTTTCGCATATTCCCCAAAAATAGCATAAAATCTGAAATGCTCGTAGTACAAAATGTATGCCTGACTCAATTCATTTCCAAAGGAGCAATACAAATAGAATTGTAAAACCCAAGAGAACAGTTCAAAACACAGTCAGTCAGGAAAAGGTAAGGCATAGTAGGAAGGAACTTCCTTCGTGTTAGTGGATGTTATAAAATCATCGATATAGCTAGAAGCTATCAGTACTCTTGGTTTGTGTGATTGTCAATAAAGCCCCGCACTCCATGGCGCTATTCCTCCACTTGGATGACGACTATAAGCATCGTTGGAAAAACCCTACACGCAGATATACAAATGAAGTTTGGGTACTCAGAAGTTGTTTACTTTTAGTGGTGGTCGTTTATTGTCATCTTGGGCTGTGCAGGCAGACAAAAAAAAATACCAAACAGACCTTGAGGACGAACTTACCTTGTTTCCGATTCCGAGTAGGTAAGGTATAACTTTAGCTACGGATAGGGCATTATTTGTAGATATTCGCAGAAGCCAAACAATTCAGAATATTCTGGAGATGGTGTTTGTACTCGTGCTGTAGACAAATGAACGACCGACGAGCAACAACTTCCATGTGTATGTCAACACGAATAAATTTGACTTGGTAATGTGCCACCCGTCACTAATATATTGACCACAGACAGGTTTCTTTCGGAAAGGTATAAAGTTGGACAAACCGGTAAGGTTGTCTTCAAGTTTGCCCTCCTCTACTGAACTAAACTTCGATGATGCTAGAAGTTTTAGACTTGTTTTTTTTCTGGCGGCAACCATTCTTTCATTTCATAAAAATTCAATTTTGATGAGATACAAATTGTGACTTTGTGGATGATTTAATTTTGAATTTATAAAAAACTTTTTGACTTTTACCCCAGTGAGTCACTTTTTGTTTTTATATTTTGTGCCAATTTGATGGGTGCTATAGGTTAAGAGTGCACATACGCAACAACGATGAACCTTATAGAGCAAGAAAGTGCCTTAATGAGTTCATAATTTATTTTTATTAGTCTCATAAAAAAGTTTAGCGAAGCACTTTTGATCTCTTGGATTAGCATCGGGTTGGGGGCTTGTTGAAGAAATATCTTTAATAGCTTTACCTATTTACGAGCTCTTTCATAATTGCTTGTTTGTTGGAAGTGTTCCAATCAACTTTGGATGTAATTCAAACTTTGTCACAATTTATTTGTTTGAGGATGTGAGGGTTTTATTTTTTTTTTATATTTATGAAGAAAAGACAGAAGGAGGAATAATAATTTTATTTGTAGGAGAAGTTGGAAACATGAAATATTTGTTTTTGGGCTTATGATTAAGCTGGCTTTTGTATAGAGAAAGATGCTAGATTTCATTAAGATGTCACTTTATGGAGCCAACAATGATATTGTGTGACTATTTGGGAATGTGATGGAGGGAAGAGAAGATGATAAGAAGTTTTTAATTAATTCTAGGAATTAACGACTAAGAGATAAGTCAAAAAGAAGACATTTAGAAGAAAGATCAGAATTCACAGGGAGCATATGTGACATAAATCTTTGAAAATACTGACTATGCTGACAGTTGCCTTCTTCTATATAGAAACAATTTAGCTTGCACATAATTTTGGAGCAATTTTGTTAAAATTCCCTAAACAAATAAATTGATTAAATGTAGTTGATCGTTTTATACACTCAGAGAAATAATTTTTTTTTCGCTTGCGGCTGGTGAATATCCTTTGAATTAAATGAAATAGATTTGCTGAAAAGTTCATACAATGGCCGCAATAGTTTTTCATTCTTATCAACTGCATTACATTTGACCCAAATTATAGAGTTCTTTTACAGCAAACATAATGCAAAAAAGCCCATTCGTTTGGAACTTATTCACCAGTTGGTTGCGGCAAACGAAAATGCTTCCCACGTCTAAACACCTTTTAGTTTACTAGGAAATTCTATTTTTTGCAGCAAACGAATGTATAGTTTGCGAAGAATTTTTTCAGAAAGTTGTTTGTTTAAAAGAACTTTACTTTTAGTGTAAATATACAATTCATTTACAACAAATGATTGCAGTAAATTTTCCATGTTTGTGGTGTTTATATAAATTCTGATCTAAACAAAAGTTATCTAGTTTGTGGCGTGATGCCAACAATCAGGTTCAATGACTGGTGTCACGCTGAACTTTTGTTTACTAAATCGTTCGCATAGAGTGTTTAGCCCAAAAGAATTTAAGAGTTTGCTGCAAACTTAGTTGAAACCGAACCTTTTTTTCCAACAAACGAAGTCGTTTGACGCAAACGATTCGTTCTCTCATTTCGTTTGTATGCATTTTACGATATCATACTAGCTTCGTAAGTGAGAGGTCGTAGCTCCTAGGTTAAATTACCGGTGTTACTCTGAATTTTTTTCTATCGTTTGCAAAAAGTGTTTAACCCAAACGAATTTACCAATTTGATGTAAGCGAGAAAGTCATTTGGGCAATTTTTTCGTTTGTACTCTCTCTCAGAAACGATCTATAATTAGCTTGTTGAATTCGTATGGGTAATTTTTGTTGCAGTTACCGAAAAAAAATTTGTTTGACATTTATAGTGAAGAAACTTGAGCTTATATCCACGATTTAACTGATATTGGTTTTTTGATAGGTGATTGAAAATACAATAATTTATTACACATTTAAAATCGTTGCTCTAGCCTAATTTGTTCATGAACATAAATTAGCTGTGTTCAATGAGGAAATAGTTGGATCAGAAAAGGACAAATCAGAACAGTTTCGTAAGAATCATCAGAAAAAAAAACAACAACAAACACATTTGACAGTTCTCACGAATCTGTTCTGACTCAAAAACAAAAATAAAAAATCCTGTTTTAGACAGCGGCATTGAACAGCAAACTAGAACAGTCTGAAACAGAAAAAAACCCATTGAAAAGCAAAAAGTTAGTTCCATACAGAACAGTCCACAACAACGTCACTGAACACACTTATTGAGTTTTTGTAATTTTTGTTTTTTTAATAATTTAAATGACACCAACAGATAGACCAACGACGACGGACGGCATCGGTATTAAGAAATTAATTTTTTTTTTACTTTTCCATCATGCGTAATATATCATTTAATCCCAGTCGATAGATCTTGTTTTTTCTTTCCTGCAAAATACAATAACACTTTCAGTTTTTATTTTTTTTATTTTTGTTCGAAAGGAATACAATAGCTACAAAAAAATATTTTTTATTTGAGATATTCAATCATGAACCGATAGAATCAAAATTTAAAAAAAATTCATGGGAATTTTTCCAGATGCTTCAAATATTATTTGTGAATGGATTTTTGTATTTGTTTTTCATCCTAATAGAACTTATCTCATTTCGTAAAGGGAGAAAAGGCTATTGAATATTAAGTTTTTGTTTATGATACACCCAGAAAATAGAAGACTTAAAAAAAAAAAACACTTTCATTTAACTCTTTTTCAGAAATTTAATATCATAGATGAAAGAAGTTCATTTAACTTGTCTAACCACATATGATTACTTTACAGTCATTCATCTTCGTCAATAGCATCTGACAGGATACGAACTTGTGTCCTTTGAGTTACCAATCCAATGCCATTATGCTATCTGTAAATTACTTGTTTTGTTGGAATTTGATCCTTTAAATTCACAATAATTTTAAAATTTACGTTGAAGAACTTTAAAATTACATTTTTCCCAATATGAGGTCCACTTTGGTACTTTGAATGCGATATAAAATGACATCTAATATCAACTAAGTTTCAACGTAAAATCAAATACTTTTTAGGGTAACGATTACAACTTATAATAACTTAAAATCACTGTATTACGTTTTATATGTACTTTTTTTTCCCTAAGTGTATAACTTTGAAGACGTATTTGAAGTAAAAATTGATGTGTTTTTCTCCTTCAAGAAAATAAATGTCTGTCGCCTGGTCGTCAGCATTCAAAATTGTATCAATTTACTTTAATTAGTTCAATCAGACTAAAAGCCATAGCAGCTGTACAGGCAATACCTACACAATTAATAAATGCTCAGACTAAGTACTATCTTTCCATCATTAGGTATTCATGTGCACATTATACTGTTAGAATGACCATTCAAGCATTTTATTTTCTCATAATGTTTCCGCTTAACTAATTTCTAATTCTTTGACAGTTTGTTAAATTAGATGAGTATTAGTTACATGACATTGAAAATAAATGTCCTTGCTTAGTTGTCCTTTGATTCGCATTAATTTGTCAACAAGTCCTTAAAGATACTCAAACTTTTCTCATTTACTTTAATTTATTTTTGGGCATTCGTAGATAAACCTGCCTTACATTCTTATTTTATTTATTTATTTTTTCAATTTTACACCTTATTTGTGTAGAAATGTTCTTATTATAATAAGTTAATGGTTAATATTCAAAAAATTAGCAAATTTTTTAAAAATGAAATTCTAACAAAAAAAAAAACAACCCAATCAATTTATTTATTTAATTTTATTCAGAATTTTTAGTTCAAATGAAATTCCCTATATAATTTGATTATATAAGATTTTTTTACGATATTTACGGTATTTGCCGTAATTAATCTATTTATTTGTTGGTGATAAATTTTTAATTCTCGATTACTCTCTTATTTGCAAATTAAAGACAATCGATTTGATAAAGTTCATCAATGTAGTAAAATTGTCAACTAATCAACTTGCTTTGAATTTAATACCTTAACACATTAACACGTAATATACACACACCGCAAATTCGCAAATTAAAAAAAGCATCAACAAACTGAAATGACAAAAAATAAGCAACAAATAAACCAAAAGAAAAAAAAAAAACGGGATTTAAGAGAGCACTTGTCTGGATTGTGGTATAAAAATTAAAAAAAAAAACGAGAGAAATTGTACATTAATAGTCTGAGGAGATACTGCTGCATTTTTAGCGATTAAATTCTTGGAAAAATTTTATTGTCAAATTGGTATTTTTGTGAGATGAATCGATGATTATTAAAACAATATAAGTAAATTTTTATTTGTTTTCTTATGAAAGGACAAAAACTGATATATTTTAAACTACGCGGGTGCATTGACAATTGTAACTTTAAAATTACGCCATATTATTGACAACGCACTCACGTGGGCGATTTTCAAGTTAAAATTTTCGTCGTTTAAAACTAATCATTTTTTGTTTTTATATTAAACAAAACAAAAATTTCACTTATGTTGTTCACTTTTTATGGGATGTTGTTTCCCCTGAGTTAATAAAGAATAAGCAAAGCATCAATTATGGTATGAAATTCATCCATCCACCGATACCATATTGCAACTTTTAGGTGACAGAATTACAACGAATTGTGGTACAAACACTAAGAAATTTAATAATCATTTTTAAAGTTTGGTGCTTTGCACTTCGGATGAATTCTAGTTTACAGGTTATAACCCCAAACAAAAACACTGTCAAAAATCTAATGAGCATACCTTGTTTTCTGTTTATCATGTTTACCAGTTATCTGTCAATAAATTGTCTAATGAAGGAAATGAATGCGTTCAGAGTTCGTACATTTAGTGGTCGTGCATGACTAATGTTAATGTTCTTAGGACATTCAATCTAAACACACATTTTTATTTCGTTTCATTAGGCAATTAATTTGTGTTTGACAAATAATGCACCTAGGCCGTGTTCTCATGGACCCTTAAAATATTAATGCTCGTTCTTAAAACAAGATAATCCTAAGTAATAAATAGTAAATTAACCTCGCTAATTCCTATTAAGCAGGGTTTTTGATGAAACTTTTTACAAAGGTAAAAGTTTTTACAAACAACAAAACAAAATAAACTTTCCGCTCCTTTGTTCAAGACATTTTTTCTTAATTTTCGGGGGTTGTCTCATGCATGACATTTAATGTTATTTTTAAAGTGCTCCAATGTAAGTTTTTTTTTAGTACTCAAGCCAATACAGGTATTTCACTTTAAATTCACTGCAAATCAGATTCATTCTTTTGCAATTCAATTGCAAAATAAATTCACTTTATTGTAAATCAAATGCACCCTTAAGCAAATTAAACTCACCTTTTTTAAATTACGTATACCTACTCTTACATTACATAGATATTATTTATAAAAACAAAACATCAACAAATTCTAAATGTTTGTTTTTTCATAGGAAAAGGTGAATTATTTGATTTACAAAAGAATGAATTTAATTTCCTAAAAAATGTGAACTTAAATAAATTGCAAAAGGATTAACTTAATTGCCAAAAGGGTGAATAGGTTACACCATTAACAAAAATCTAATAAATATGCCTGTCATAACCAATTCTCATTTTGCAACTCATTCACTATACTTAAATCTCATATTGTAGAAATTAAAAAAAATACTTAATTATTTTCTCATTAACAACACAACATTCCGAACTATTAAGATTTTAGAGACTTCATCCAGGTCTTGATCCAAACCACAAGCCTTAACCAGAAGCAGCTGCTCTGCTCATAATCACCAGCACCAAACAACTAACCACAAAACAACAACAAATTACGAGACACTCTTCGTCGAGCGTCGAGGTATATAAAGTCTCCGGGGTGTTAAGTGGTATTGTCATTGTCCAACTATACACCGTCCCAGCCAGCAGCACAGTGCGGTAGAGATTTATTGCTAGAATATTATCTTCCTCTTCAAATTTGAGTGGATAACGCTGCTTTCGCACTTTGGATTACATTCATACAAAACCAACAAAAAGTCACACTTTAACGTGACCAGAATTAAATTATTATCACACCATCATCCATTTGGGACATCTTTTCCGCCTTTTAAGCCGCAATTTAAGTAAGTTTTTTTGTTGTTTTCTTTTTTTGTAAAAAAAAAACAAAAAAAGAGTTTCATTTTTTTTTTGTTTGTGTGTCGTGTTTTTGTGTTAACAAGTCAGACTCTGACTCTTGATCGTGTCAATTTTTTTGGATAAATGATTTTTATTTGATTTTGGGTTGATTTATGTTACTTTCTTTGGTGGGGTTTTCACTGATTTGTTCACGTAGACCGAATTCGCAGTTAAGACCACACAATGGCCGTTCATTGAACTTTTCCTTCGTGTTCATTACAAATTTGGTCTGGGCTTTGATATTGTTTAAAGGGAAAAACCAATTCGTTTTATGTGTTTTGAATTTAATTAAAAATTAAATAAAAACTGCACCCAAAGTGTAAGTGATGAACTAAATTCATATTTTCCATTCGAGTATTGGGCTTTCCACAATAAAATTATAAGTATTTCAAGGTTATCATAGATTGGCTAACTGAACAATATTCTACTGTTTTTTTTTTGTTGTGCGTCATTACGGACATTTCGGAAATTTCCCAAAAAAAATTAATTTGAGTTGTTTTGGATTTTGAGAGTTTAATTTAAATAAAAAAAAAAAAAAAAAAAAAAACAAGAAAAAGTGTTTACCTACTTTGGTATTGATAAATCAGAGCTCCTCCGTTGAGTTATGATAATGACACAAATACAAAACCGAAATTTCCAGGCAGCTGACTGACCGGTAAATATTTAAATAAGTTCGTATGATAAACATGTCGGTAAACATTTTATATTAAATTCAATATTTAACCTCAAATAACCTTGAAATACAAAAAAAAAAAACAAGGTGATATGTGTCCTTCATCTTGTTTTTTTTTTTGTTTTCTGTGGTATTGGGTACAAATTCAAAAACAAATAGTTTATCGTTTTTTTAATTTATTTATTCCATTAAATTAAGAACTCAACATATAAGTGAAATAATAAGTTTTAAAGATTCACGGCTTTTTGGCATGCGATAAAGTGCAAGTTTGAGATTAGTAAAAAAAATATCGAATTGGAGATAGAAATTGAAAATGGAGAATGCAAACAAAGCGGTTTCCGTTACTCTGTTCAAACGGACCTTAACGTGCAGAAAAAAACCACTGAAGCGAATAAAGGTTTTGGTGATGCTTTGCACTGAAATTACATTTTTAGTATGGAATTTTCCCGCTTAGTGTTTTTCTTTTGGTAAACGTTTTACCAGCGGAGTGCGATTTTTCATTATTCCATTTTGGCTTAGTAAATTTTAGTATTATAAATTTTTGTATTCAAGATTTAACTGCTCGGCCATTCCAAAGTAACGGAGAGGACAAACAAACGCTTGCAATGTTGCTTATCACATTGAAGAAGTAATGTTTTTTCTTTAAACTTGGTGGGTGTTGTATCAAAAACTAATTACTGTGAGTGAAGTTATTGAGATAGAAAGAAGACGCGTACTCCGTCTTCTCCATTACCGTCTTCTATTCAATAATATTATTGGCAGTCATTGGGTTTTGATGAAACTTCTTGGAACATAATTTTATAAAGTGCCCAAGTTTCAAGAAAGAATATTATTTCTTCAATGAGATAAACAGCATTGAAAGTTTTCTTTTGTATTATCCGTTGCTTTCTTGGAATGGCCGTGCTTTTCAATACACAATATTTTTTATTTTTCCATCTGGAGCATGGACAAATAAGTTTGAAGTTTTTCAAAACGTGAACAACAGGCCATCTTCATTGTCCATGTGAAAATAATAGTGCGTTGTATTTCGCTTTTTTTTTTGTGGTATTCTTCGCTTTTTACTATATTTAGTGCGCAGCACGCTTTTTTCGCGATTTTCCACGATTTTTTTAGCGACAGAATAATGTTTGAATGTTACACACTGTTTTTTAACACATTAGTACACAAAAATGGATGAATGAAACAAAAGTGGATTTGAAAGTAAAAGAGAATAATTTGTTTTTGTCAATAGAATCACCTCACGCTCACCGCAGTGTGCTTTAGTGAATAAATTCGATATACGTATATTCATTTTATTCATTATTGGATGTCCCTGTTGCAGTGGAATAACAACCCGATCAAATTACCGTAAATATTGCAGCTGAAAGTGCTTCAGTTCAAAATGTTTCAAATTAGTAAAAACCATACCGTTTACAAAAATTAGAAATTTCTCAGTTTACATTGTGACAAATTGTGCTTAGAGATCCTTGCAAAATCAAAATAATCAACTTACTTTTAAAAACTCTGCAAAAAATTAAAAAAAAAAGTTGACTTGGCTTGACCTCTGTTGGAAGCTTTCTCGTAATGTTTTGAGCTGCGAGTAAATAATTAATTTCCAATTGAAAGCAATTTTGTTCATCGGGATATCTTGGACTTGTTACTTTTCCACTTCTGATCAGTGGTAAAGCATTTACCCTAACAATTAGAAGGTTTCTAAAACATCTTTTGCCATGTTTTGCCACCTTTTTCTTGAGTCTTCAACGAATATTTTATTTCAAGATGGCAATGGTACAGTGGGTAAATAAATTGCTAGTGCAGAGGTGTGGGTTTGAGCTCTATCCTTTATATGTCGTGCTGTGCTATTTGCATTTAAAAAACCTACCATCTTACAGGCATAGAGTTTAAATTATTATTAAACAAAATCAAAAATATCAGCTCAAAGAAAAGCCTTACTCACAAAAATCCTATTTAACAAAAAAAAAAAAAAAAAAAATTATTACTATTCAAATAAATCTCATCCTCTGGAACCCATTTTGGTTTTAATACATAAATGAAAACAACGTTTGTTTCATTTAATACTTATTAATTTCAGCACCTTTTCTTCTTTAATGGTAAATATTGCCAGTTGCATAATACTAAATAACGAACAGAAACAACAACAAAACTAAAAAGCAAAAAAAAAAAAAAAACAGGTCATTTTTCAAGCAAGTTTTTTGAAACTTGTTCCCAGCAGAGCCATCATCAAGCACACACACCAACCAACAACATGCTGGCTCTCTGTCCTAATAGTAGTTAAACTTATAATTACTTTCAGACTTTCTGATTGAATTTTGATACTTTGTTGTTGTTTTTGTTTTTTTTTTCTTTTCGTATTTTAGTACTCATCTGGTGCTTATTGCTATTATTTGCAAGAAACATGAGAGAGTGATTTATTCTTATGGCAAAATGTAAAACGAAAATTAAAAAGTCATTAGACCCCACAAGTAAAGATAACTTTAGATGAGTTTTTGATGTTATAGAAATTTCCTCTCACAATGAAATTTATAAGATAAGAAGATTAATGCCATTAAAATGTCTTTCATTTGACTGAATATGTTTTAGAGGTGTTTCGAAAGGAAATTAGCATTCAAAGCTGTTATTGGGTTTGTTAAGTGAAGAATAATAAATGCAATTAAAATCAAGTTTAAAATATGTAAACTCATCTCACTTTTCACTCGCTACGATTTGAAATTTGGACTGCAAATCTTAGATGGCAAAAATCGATGGCAGTTTCTTGTATGAATTTTTTTCCTAGCAATATACTGTCACGACATAGGGTTGCCATACGTTTATGGTCTTTTATTGAAAAAAAAAAAATCAAATATTTAACTTTCCATTTAATTAATATTTTTTCTTTATATTTTTTTTTTTTTTTTTAGTTTTTAGAAAACCTAAAACCCAATCATGAAACTCACGCTAGGACTTTGCATTTTAGCTTGTGCGCTAGCAATTGCAGCTGGTGCCACTCAATACCCCAGCAAGTTTGATGGCTTCGATTTGGATATGGTTCTGAATAACAAACGTATCCTGTCGAATTATATTAAATGTTTGAATGATAAAGGACCATGCACAGCTGAGGGACGTGAATTAAAGAGTAAGTTTAAATAAATAAAAAAAATATAAACAAACATTTGTACATATACATTGAACATGCAAATTTCTACATATGTTTGCACTTGAAAAATGCATACAAAAAAAAAAAAAAACACTCGAACATTTCAGTTGAAATATGATAAATTGGTTGCTTATTGGTTTTTTTAATTTAACACATCAGTTACATACATATGTATGCAGCGTATGGCGTTTACGTAATCAATTTTGGTGTTTTTATTTGTTTGTTTTTAAACTCGTCTTGTTTTTTTTTTTTTTTAAGTTTTTAAATTGCCTGTCACTCTAGACGAAATTTTCACTTCCATTGACAATTTTTTTTTTTTTTATATGAAACCATTGGCTGGTGTTTTTGCAAGGATCTCTCTTCTTTGTGTACTTATATTTTTTTACCCCCTATTTTTGTTGATAGGCACAAAATTGGATTTATGTTTTTCTTTCACAGATAACCGTGAGCATCTGAATTGAAAAATTCAATATGTTTTCAGTTTGCTGTTGATAATAAACAGAAACGACCGAAAGCAAGGTCTTGTGGGGACCAAGCTTTATGAATATTCATAAAGTCGAAATAAAGCCAATGTAGGCATATTGTATACTTTTACCTTTGGGATTATTAATTCAGGACTTTTGGCAGCTGCAACTGAGCAGAATAATTAATTCCTTTGTTTATCATAAAGTAAACGAACGGCTACAACGCGGCCATACAATATTATAGGCATGAGTATTCTTCATTGGAAATTTCCATTTATGTTTTATTATGATTTAATGTGTGTTTCAGTGGGAAAGTAAATATTTTGCAATATTTTGTTTATTTTTTTTAAATTTCCAAAAAAGGTTAAGGTTAAATTGATTAAATTTGTAACAACATCAAGATTTTACTGCATACAAAAGTATATTAGACTTGAATAATAGGATTCATTAGACCAGTTTATACCAATTATTAATTTGAAAATATGCGGAACTCAGCAAGAAAATTGTCATCAGTGAAATTATGTTAGTTTTCGGAAAGTATCTTCATCATTAGGCTTCTTATTTTTTTTAATAAAGTACATTAGACGAGTTTATACCAGTCATTCTGTAAAAACAATTTCGATTTTTGTTTAATTGCGGAAAGAAGTCTTAATATTGGATTTTCTATTTTGTCTTTCGTTCGTGAAATGGAACAGTTTATACCAATCAGTAGATAAATAAAGAAATAAATAGACCATATATTGCCAGTAGGTTGATTCACATGTGAAAACCTCTCCTCTACTAACCAAAAATATCGCCACTGATCATAATAATATGTTAGTTTGAGGATGAATTTTTATTATTGCATTTGCTTAAGACCATTTTATACCAATAGATGAATATCTATATCTTCATCATTGAAATGCTGTTTGTGTTTGATTGATGTTGATTAGATTATTTTATACGAATCATTTAGTAAATTTAGTGTTTTATAAAATTTCTGAAAGAAAATTCTTTAATTCTATGGCATTTTTGTCTTCCTTTGATGCAATAAAAGAATTTATACCAGTCAGCAAAAAGAATCGAAACAAATTCAGTTTTCGTATATACCACTGCGATTTTTTTTTTTATATTTATTTATTTGGAGAAGTACATAAACATGCAGTATGAAGATTTTTACCGAGTTCACAATCCTTGCCTTGTCTTCGTTTCTTCGTTGTAGAGGTTCAGTGAGGCTTTTTTTTTTTGTTAAAGTCACTGACAGTGATTTCCCGAATCTGCGCTTCCAGATATTGTTAAAAACATGCAGGTCGGTTTGAACCAGTACGGATAAATCAGCCAAAAAAAAAGTATTTTACTAGAATATTTCCATTCGTAATATTCAATCACTTTTAGGAAGGCATTTTTATCACTAAGCTAAAATGTTCTACTAAACCAGTTTATAACCAAAACTGGTTGTTAGATTTCGATACGTACTTTTTCTCGTAGCTTTAGAGATGTAAATTCTAAATTCTAACATTTGAGCAGCAGAGGATTTGTCACTGAAAATTTATTAATTGGTATAAATTCACATTTCTTACCTCTGTTCTATGGAATGAGCATTTCAATAAATTATACCAATCAGAACATTAAATATCTTTACTCTTAAACAAATAGTTTATTTGGATTCTTAGTGTTAAGAATTGGGCATAGTAGTCCAGCGATTGGTATAACCTTTTTTTCACGAATAATTTAATGTCTTTAAGATGGTTTTGTTTTGGCGTTTTTCTATACTCGTTTAGTCTATACTCTTTTACCGCGTTAGGCCGGTTTATACCAATCATTTTCAATCACTTTCTCAGTAATTTCATGTATTTTTTAAAGACACAAAGTACTACTATATGTTTCATACCTTTTTATACCAATCAGACAAACATTTTCCAATATGCATACAAAATTGACAAAATGTTATTTTTCAAGCCCCATTTATTTCATAATTTAAACACATTTGTAGTGGATTATAAATAAAAAGCCTTTTAGCCGTTAACCAAATAATAAAATTTTAATTGCATTCATAAAGGCGAAAAGATATCAATATCTATCAATTATTCGCAATAAATTTAAAACTCTATTTGCATAAATTTTTTTCTTTATTTCATATGTTTTTTTAAGGATTTCATGTGATAAGTTCAAAATGGTTGTTTTTTTTTTTTTAATTTTATTTTCATGCATAAATTATCTCGGTTTATGTAAAATTTAGCTTGGATATGATATTTTCCCACTTAATAGGATTTTATTATTTGCATTTCTGCATTTCTATATCCTATCTATTTGAATATAAATTCTCTCAAATTATAAAAAAAATGTATTCCATTTGCAGCTATTAAATCATATTTGCGCATTCGGGAGAGATATATGCATTTATTATTTGAATTTAACTTTCATTCATATAAATATTGATTTTTATTTTTTGTTTTATTTTTGTAGAACTTCTTCCTGATGCTTTGGCTAGTGATTGCTCCAAGTGTACTGATATCCAAAAGAAGAATTCTCAAAAAGTTGTCGAACATCTGCGTAAGAACACTCCAAAAGATTTTGATAATTTGTTGAAGAAATACGATCCAAAGGGTGAATACAGGGCAAAGCATGGTTTGTAAAGTGTAATATAAAAACTGTATACAAATGTTGCTGTTTGTAAATTTTGTAAAAAAAATAAAAAATTAAATTGTTTTTTTGTGTAAAATTGTTTATTTTTTTAAAGACATTTTTTCAATGTATGTAGATTTAAAATTATGAAGAAATTTTAAGCAAAAATCAGAAAGTCATGTGTGAGTATGCTTGCTTTAGACCAATTTAGACCAATCAGAGTTCACTTAGAGTGAAAGTAACTTCTAAGGGTTACTGGCCAGAAATATTTAAAGAATGCATGCATCTAAAATACGAATTTTGAGAAATATTTCGGTTAATATTATAGTTATCAACGAAAGAACATTAAATTTAGTTAGCTAAATTGTTAAGTATTGAATATTTGTCAGATTACAGTTAAAATTCAATTTTCGATAAGATCTAAGCTTACGAAAATTTGAATAAAATATTCCATATTATGTAATTTTGTCAGTGCCCAGAATATTTCCAAAATTCTTCTTCTAGATTTAAGCCCGTAGAAATCGAAAATCGCATCGAAAGATTTCGAAATATGATTTTTTAAAGTTCTTAACTTTTTTTTTTTTTAAACATATTTAGTATTCGGTCACAATCTTAAGTAATAATACTTGACGAATCGTATTGAAGAAGATTAATCGAAGTGTGTAAAAAATTTGAATTTGTGTATTTGAATTATAAGTTTTGTAAAATTTTAAACTTCGATGGGAAATTAAATTTCCTACAAAAATTTTCATAAGTTAAATTTTCAGATTCTTCTTAGTTTTTCCATTATATAAAAAATAAGGAAGAGATACTCAGAGAGGCAAACTAAATTATCTTCACGAAAACGGTTGTAACTTTGTTTTTTCCGTGAGTGGTAAAACTAATAGCAGAGAATATAAAACCGATTGTACATCTAGAAAATAGATTTTTTTATTTAAGTAAAGCTGCATTTACACTCTCGGTCTTTTACCCGGTGTCATGTTATGTCAACGTTACGTAAGAGAAATTATCCTTTCATTGGGGCTCCAAAATATTAAATAATCTAAATGCTAAAAAAACAAACAAATTTTTTAAGTTAGTGAAATGTAAAAGCTTTCTCAAAATTCTTCACATTATAGTTTTTCTTGGAACGAAGTTTATCATCGCACGTTTTGAACTGGAAAAACAGTGAAAACGTCACGAAATCTGAACGTCCCATTCACAATAATCACATAGATAGACAAAAACTAATGGGAAGATAGGTTTTACTTTGAAAGCGTTCTATAAAACGAGACAAAAGTAATAAAGGAGTAATAAAATAATCCGTTCATAGATAAATTTATAAAATTAATTTTTTTTATAGCCATGAGATTCTAAGTAAATATGTTTTTGAGAAATGAACTTTGTGTATGACGAAAAGGTTGAGGGCTTAGTCCATTTTGGATTTTAAGCACCATCTAAAGCAAAGTGTATGATGACGTTAAAGAATTAATTTTGGATTTGTTATTGAAAAATGAATTGGTGATGAAAAAAATAAAATTAAAGGTCTATTACGGTTTTTTTTAAAGCTTCTAGTAACGGAGTTAAGACAACGTTTTTGTAAGTTAACTTGAGTTGTGGTCTTGTTTTTATAAATCAGTTTAAGAATCAGGTTGTAAAAAAAAAAAAATTAACAAAAATTACGTATACGCCACAGTGAACGAAAATGTTTTCTTATTTGTTACCGAGTTGTTGCCACACTTTTTGAGAAATTCGTGATGTTTACCTTAGTAATCCACGATAACAAATCTAAGAAGACCAGAATTAAAAGATAAATGACTAACCCGTATACATAATCTAATGTGTTTCTATAAGAATACAAGTACATTTATCTAATTCGTATTATAAATTATTTATAAAATATGCAAATATATTCTATAACTTCCGTCAAAATGAAATTCCATTCCAGAAAAAAAAAAAAACATTTTTTATTATGAAACCTTTTCCTTTCATAATCTCCCCCAGTTACTCGTACAAAGCAGATGAAGAATATAAAAGAACTCGCGCCCCTAATTTAATATTAAATTCAATTTCAAAGTTATTATCCTTAATAATCTGATATAATTTTAAAATACGAACGCGCTAATTTAAGCGTTTATCTGCAATCTGTTGGCATTTGATTTTCATTATCTTAAAACCCTTAGGGTATAATTTAGCCACCACCATCCGACCATCAGAGAGGGAGATAGATATTGAAAAAGTTATCCCCTACCAGGGACTCGTAACTCGGAACAAAATCCAATGGAATAATCCTTTTCTCTAAAGCCAGGCACACATCTATAGCTAAAATTTACTTTTATTCTTTTATTTGGCACTACTGATGGTGTACCTTTTAACTGGCAGTCGAATTTGCAAAATTATAATATCAAACTTTTTGGGAAAATTTTGGCAAGTGAATTTTACGGGCGAACCGTAATGAAAGTTGTAATCACTTTCACGAGAGTTGGTTTGTTTTTTACCTGACATCCAGGTGAGTTGAACCAAGCAGAAGTTATCTCGAAGCTGGATACAATATCAATGGAACGTGACGGACGGATCGTGGCGTGGAGTGGGTGGGTGCAGTGCTAAATTTATTACTACGACGGACTACGTGAAGTTGAAAGTCAATTAAAGTTCAGCGAACATTGGAGAATGTGGGTGGTTAAACGATTCCGCACAGTTAATTGGTTTTAATTAAATCCTGGCAAATATAACTCTTCCTGATGGTGGCAGAAAAGCCAAAGGATAAGAACTGACGTGATTGTAAAAAGCAAGAAAAGAATTTAAGAAAAATATCCAAGATATATGTATTTCAACAAATCTGAATTTAAGTATCCTTCAATTTTCGAGTTCAAACAAAGAAACCAGAGGAATAAAAACAAAAAAAGATTCTTCCCAAGGATATGCCAGCTTAAAGGCGATACACTATCTGCTGACGAAAGGAGAATGATGCATAGAACCCAACAATGACTCAACGACAAAGACAAAGAAGAGGTAAAAAATTCTTGCACAAAAAAATAAAAATAAAAATAAAAATAACGAGCGAAAATCGAAAGGATACTATAACTTTTTTTTTGAAAATCCTTGAGGTAATCATCTGTGAAGGAAACAAAAGCAAAAAAAATATATGTATTCTACAGACAAAGACTAGTCGAGTAGAAGACATTATTATTGTTCAGCTACTGAGATATGGTTCAATAGTTTATAGTCGTTGTGGTGTCCTCTCTTACTTGGTCGTCGTCTCACTTAAATCGCTGGATGGATGATATTTTTTTTTTTTTAACTTCATAAAAAAGATTTCACTTGAAGGGAAGCTTAAATCATTGAACTTATCAAGGCACAGAAATGTATGGAAGTGTAATAAAAATGTGAATTTTTCATGAAGGATACAAGGATTGCTGTTGGAAAATAAAGATATTCCTTTAACCATTGGGAATCAATAAAAATGCTTCTTTTTTTTATATATTTCTTAAATAAGTCATCAAAAGTTGTTTATTTTTCTCAACTGAAGGACATCAGTGACTTTCGTATTGAAAGTTTGTATTTTTTTTTATGGGTTGGGAATTCTATTTTATTTTTGTGAATACTTTTTTAATGGAATCTTAAATTATGTCTCATGAGATTAGATTAAAAGTATTTATTAATCAAAAATTTGAGTGAAAGACGAGTGTAGAGTAGAGTGTGGGCCGAAAACACATTTTTTCAATTTTCAAGTTGTAATACCAGGAAAAATTGCGAATTGTGAAGAATTGCTGAAAATTTAAGAAAAAACTTTACATACATTTAAAAAATCCTCGATTCATAAACAATAATATCGATTTTTTTTTTTCGAAACTCATTATCTCGTGGAAAAAAAATTTTATTTGTGTTCTTTCTAAATGATTCCAGGCAAAGTCTTTTCTACCCTTGAATCGTATCTTTTTTTGCTGCTAAAAGAAAAGAATAAAGAATTTTTTTGCTTCACAGAAGAAAACAGCCAAATTCAATTATCACCAAATGAATAGAACTTCTGCCAAAAAGGCCCTTTTCAAAGCATTACAAAAATTGAATAAGAGTTTGTTTTTTTTCCATTTTTAGCAGAGAACTATGTAAAAGTGTATCTGAAACGGCATCCAAATGAACAGTGCAGTATTTTTTCGGTCTCTATGGAATAGTGCTTAATTGGTCTAGAAAACAAAAAACGATTGAAAAAAAAACGAGTGGCTTTGGATGATGCTAACAGCGAAAATGCAATCAATAAAAATGAGTTTAGGTGAAAGGGTAATAATAACATTGAGCTGCAATATCTCCCACACATGTTTTAAATTAATTAGTTTTATTGATAAATTATTCCAGTTTGTCCTTTTTGACCCCATCTAACGTTTGTACAAATTAAGCCAATTCAGTAATCAACATATTGCATCAAATTGGCGGCGTGGTATCCTTCACCATTATAAATTTAGTATTGAAAATTAAAGACTTTAAATAGTTGAATTTTGTTTGGAACCTACAGTGATATGCGTACAAATTCTTGACCGAAAAAATAGGGGGTGTGATACCTGTCCATGGATTAGCTAACCCTTAAGAAAAATATTGCACTCACTGTACCTGCGCACAGCTTTACAAAACACTTACAGATTCTCTTAACAAGACATGACTTTTCGCCAGTAATTCCAACATATTTACCAGGAAATCGGTGGTTCTTATGAAAATTAAAATGCCGCAAATACGACAGCATAAAATAAATCCATAATAATCAACACTGACACCATCATTCACTTCAAAGGACTTTTGCTTATAAAAATTCCAGCAACGACCGACGTTCTCGATGCTCCTCCTTCCCAGTGTCTCTCGTCCTACTTCATTTTAAATTAGCCAGTATTATGTTGGTGTTTTTCCCTGTGGAGTAATTCAATAAAGTGAAAAAAGAAAACATGTAGGTAGGAAAGTCCTCTTTGTGCACCAGGATCAGCATCAGACAAGGCATCTTCGTTAAATTGTTGAATTATTTTTATTTAAAGCTGAAATCGAGACCGGATTCCCCCGCATCGGATGTAAGAGCACACTTCAGGTAGGTAGCTTCTGGGGAAGGAATGTTTCAAAAAAAAAAAAAAAATCACAAGTTGTTTGTTTGGAGAGGAAGAACCATTCTATCTAGACCTAGAGAGTCACGTACACGGTACACACACAATTTTTACACACGACACAAAAATGATAATGCGCAAATAACAAATTTTACATCTTCGTAACCTTTTGAAATGTTTTTTTATTTTTTTTTTTTTGTAAATAAATGAGTGTGTGAAGCATTATCCTTAACCACTAAGCCAAGCGATGAACTGTGTCCTTGATGAATATAATTTGTATAATGTTTAACTTACAAATGCGGAGGTTTTATTTTGAATTTAATGAAAATAACACATTCTTACTTTATAACGTGGTATTTTTCGCCTCATTAACCTTATAGTTGTGGAAGCGCTTTGCCTTTAGTGAGTCTTTTTTGTATTCAATGCCACATCGTGGTATTTGCTGACGTTTTAAAAAATATAAAGCCTCGCCAAATTTTTACTCTCGGCAGGTTCTCGTTCTGGATTTGTAGTCTTGGGGAGACTTTTGTATCCTTTCATAAAATATTTTAGAACATTCAACATGCCGGTTAAACCCTAAAACCTCCCCCCGCTCCCTGCTCGTGCTCGCTCTTTTCCTTCATGAGAAGTTAGCGTTCCTGTCTTCTTTTTTTCCCGTAGAGCTCCCATTCTCTTCAGCGGCTGTGGTTCTTGTTTGCAGCCTCGTATCCCACGTACTTAGCTGCGTGCACCAGCTAGTATTCTTTAACGAACTAGGAGTGCTGCTGATTTTTCACAGCATCTGCTTGGCACTGTGGCGTACAAGTGGTCTCAGTCAATGGTAGCTCCTCGAAATTATATGACATCCTAAATATTGGAAGCATGCCTGACACAACACTCCCAACTCTTCTTGTGTAAATTGAGGTATTTGAATTGTGTGCTTGCTGCTTGCAATGACACCGATCTTGGTGTCAAGATCAAGCCGCCAAGAACAATCTTGACGTTCGTCGAGTAGTACTTTGTGTACAGGCATTCCACGTGTACCTACATCCAAAATTTTCTTACCAAGTAATGTTTGCTGAGATCGGTTATATTTGGATCACACATATCTGAGACCCGCTGTCATCACAAAGTATATGAATTTTCCCGTGGTATAGAAGTTACCCTTACCCTGAACCTCAACCCTCAACTTTGGGGACAAAATTTTGATTATAACTCCAAGGACGTTGAGCTGGATTAAGAACTTCTTATGGGCCAGTGCTCTGAAAATGTTGTAATATCTCATACATATATCTGGTCTCCAAAAGTAGTAATGTGACCCGCCTGGAATTAAGGAATGCAACAAAAGACGCATCTATTGAGAGTGCCGTGAGAGAGAGAGCTGATTTGTAGCGAAACTTTCCTATACTTTGTAACGAAGTGTTACTTGCACAGTTAGTTTGCCCATAGAATAGTTTAAAACACCAAAGATCTAGGTAATAAAGTTACTTTTCTCATAATCACTCCTAATTATGTTGTCTACTCTACATTCAAGACATAAATACATCAACTAGCGTTCAACCATTAAATACCTTTAAATTTTCTTTTTCAAAAAATAAAGAACACCAATAAATCATCTTCAGCCCATAATACAGACCTCAACTCAACCATAAAAAAAAATTACTTTTAAAAAACTTCTACCTGAAGGACGTGTTTGAAGTTGTTCCGGTCCTAAAGCCATTAAACCTTTGTCATGCATAAACGACTATACAAGAATTGTGGTTGCGTGAGCGTAAGAACAGCACAAAGGAAGTACTCTCTAAGCATCAAAAAATATTAGGTACCTACTTCGTTAGGAGAGCATGAAAGTCGCAGCTCAGGGCCTTGGCCTGGAGTACTTAACCGCAGAAATTGCCAACTTTAAGGGAGCACCTAAGTGGAAAGTAAAAGGTTGATCGCGGTTGGGCCGGAATCGAGATGAAAAGGTAAAATTCGTTTTATAAAACATTCAAACTGCGTGCCAAGTGGAAATGATAGGTCTTTCGTAATTAAAATCAAAACAGGTGGATGAAAAAGGAATGCAAGAAAAAAAAACAAGTAAAAACTTCTCAAAGAAAGTTCCTTTTTTCCATTAGCCCATGGAGCCAGCAGTCTATGAAGTGACTTATAAAAATCGAAAGTGTGTGTGTTCACACAAACTGTGTATAGCTTCTTTTTGTTCCTTTGGAGCTAGGGTTTTTGGTTTTGTTGAAAAAAAAATTATTTGACTTATCGTCTTAAATGGGGAAGGCGAAGGCTAAAGAGTCTCGATTGAATGGAATTTTAACGAGCAAACTCTTTGTTCGGTAGTGGGGCGAAACTTTTATCAGTTAATCTGCTTGTATTGATTTTGAGCAGATGGGCTCTTTTATTGGTTGGTCAAGTGATGAGGGCTAAGGCAATAAATTTCGAAAATACATAGGCCTCCGCTACAGTTCAATGTGTATTGGAATAATAAAAATAAGAAAAAAGTCAAGATATAATCAATAACACTTTGATAAACGCTCTTCGGTAGACTTTCTTGGCTAGAAAAAAAAAACAGGACACGTGTATAATGTGTCTGGGCAGTGCGGTAGGGAATGTTTTGTAAAATATGCGGGCAATAAAAATAAAATATTCACACTTCTAACATAGCATTTTATATTCTCTGAATAGAACCATTCAAGCTTTAAGAATTCAATTTTCATCATGCAATGTTTTGTTTTTTTTTTTCCTCTAAAGGGGGGGAACTAAAACTAAAACTGGCGTAAAGGTAGCATGAGTTGGGGTTCTTGAAAAGTTCCAACAACTTTTCACTGCAAGTTAACATAAGTTACAAGTTAACATAACAGTGTAACTATTTTTCGTGGTAAGAATTTTGGACGTGGCGATGGGACTTCCGGCAATTTAGATCGTACAAGTTTTTTTCTACAGAAAAACCATCACCGATGTCAAAATCTTAGATCAACTGTAATATATTTAATGGCCCAAAAGGCAAATATTACTATTCCGTTCACACAGACCTAACAAAATTAAATGGAAGGCTGGGTCCCACATACTTGCTCTTGTTGTCAAAATTCCTGTGGATGTTCAGACCTCTTAATCGAAGTTTTTAAAAATAAAAATTATTATTAAGAAATGTAAGGAAAATATAAAATTTACTACTACTTTTTAAATGGTTTGGATCTCTATGATAATGTTGGTATGATATTTCATTTCATTTAGAAAAATGAATTTTTATTAAAACAAACTGCACGATTGGGTCACAGGTACTTGCTCTTAGGGTCAAAGCTGCTGTATACGTTAAAGCTTCTAATATAAAGTTGTAAGAAATAAATAATTCTAAACGAAATGTTATAAAAGAATTGGTATGCCATTTTTTAGGTATTATTTTTCAACATCTAAAAACTAGATTCTGAAAAAAGCATTGTGAGTTTTCGGGAAAAACGATTTTTCAAAAAAAAAATTCAATTTATAAATTAATAAAAAAATTTTTGTTCCAATCCTTATTACGTAAACTTAAAAGCTTTCATTTAAAAATCGTTGAAATTGAGTCAGACATGAAGGGGAGAATCAGAATCAGGGTCGTTTTAGGTCATGTGGGGGCCTCCGGGCATAACAAAGTTTTGGGCCCTTTCGCAAAATATATTTGTTCTAAGAAACTTGTAGTTTTTGGCAGAAGCAAAAATTGTTCTATTGCAGGAACCCTTAATAGCGGTTTTTAAAAAATGAATTGCTTGTATTTAAAGAAAGACCCTGATATTTATGCTTTTTCGATAAAAGTTTTGTTAATGCTGTTATAGAAAAAAATTAAAAAAGCATAAAATTCGATTTTAAAATGACTAAAATAGGTTTTTAAATGAATTTGTTTTTAAAACGAAGTGTGCAATTTGATTTATTGTACAAAAATGAATTTTTCGAAAAAAAATTTAAAATCGTTAAACCAGTTTTGCAAAAATAAACTATTTTATATAAAAACTTTCAAAGGACTTTTAAAAACAAAAATTGGTTTGCTATTTTTAAGATATTATTAATCAACATCAACATTAACAATTGATGAAAAAAAAGATGTTAAAAAAGAAAGAAAATCCAAAAATATGTCCTAGAAATATAAACAAAAATGTGTCATAAAAAGGGTCTAAGACTAAGAAGTAAAAAATGCTGAAATCTCCATTATACCATAATATGCACAAATATGCTCTAACAAATAGCTCTGAAAATACTTGGTCTTCTAAGAAGCACATTTCTGTGTATTTGAATTTCCAATACGACCTCTGAAAAAAAAATAAAATTTATCGGTTGCACTACTTTACTACAGATCCTATCCACTGATTAATTTCAAGAATATCTTAATTTCTATGTCAAAATAAAAGTTACAATACCGATAAAAGAAAATTATAAAGAGTTTCTGCAAGTTTTTGAGTATTCAGGTGTTGATTTTTCGTTCAGATTGGTTATTTATAACTTAAGATATTGTCCAAATATAAAAGATGTTTTGAGGAAAAATTAATGAACTAACAATACGATTTTCGAGTTCTACAGAATAAGAAAAAATATAATGGCACTTTGCATTCTTCCAGAGGCACTATTTCAATGTTTTTGAATGTACCTAAGTTTTCATCTGTATTTTCTTGTTAGAATTACAATCATAAACCCATTCATTTCAAATACAAATTTCATAGCAAGGTATCTATATGTTAACCTCGAAAGATTGATTGAGGCAATTAAAATCACCTCAAAGGCATGCATTTATGATCAACAATTCAGATTTGCCACTTCCATCTTATTTAAACGTAATCATTATCATTCACAGATATAATTGACTCTCAAATTAGGAGGTAACGTTTCTCATATAGTGCCTGGTCTTCACCACCTATAAATGTGTATTTTGAATGCTGTGATTAAGCACACATGCAAATTAGTGATAGACAATCTCTATTGATTTGACATTCATTATTTATAATGAATCAGAATGTTCTCTTACTATTGAAGTAAAGCATCCGAAGGATTCTATAATAATTCTACTATACACGCATGTGGTTTGTGGTATCATTATTGAACTAAAACGGGTAAATTCATTCTCCTTTCAGGAATTCAGGAAAACAGATGAGAATTTAAAGCAAAACACATAACAAATCCCATAAATTAAACCCCTCAAACTCACTCATCATGTCAAAAAACCCATATTGACGCGGTAAAATTTATGCGGCTCAACTATACTTTAGTATAGGAAATGCTCCCTTTTGTCTGTGATAGCCCCATCACCGCACAGCGCAGCGCACATCCAATTGAACTGCCACATTGATTTTCATGTGTATTGGCTTTAAAAACAAAACAATACAACCTTATGAATACCACAAAATGCTATCATCATAAATAAGCCTTCCATTCATCCGAAATTCTTCTATATTTTGCAAACACTCTGAGTGCCAGCCAACCCTTCAACAGCACACAAAAGCAAAGCTTAGTGATAAATTATGTGAGAGGAGCATACTATATCCAGATAGGAAAGGACCATAACGCAGACACCGAAGAAACGGTAGGAAGTTCAATTTCCAATAAACCCTCTTTAGGTCGATATTATTGCGAAATTTCCATAATATGAGAGTATGAATCTTATAAGCGGCCATCTGACTGATGTACGAGTATGTTCAGACCTTACTTATCCTTATAGCATGGATTAACGCGAACAATAGGAACATTTTGGTCAATGAACTGAAGTATATTCACTGGATAATTGTAATGTGAGTCTTTTTTTAGCACATTATTTTGGATTACACTTAAGTCAATTGTTGGTGTGACGTCATATATGTAACTCACAAAGCCTTACGTCAAATATAATTAAACGTTCAACAATTTTAAGCAGTATCGAGTTTATATATTTTCAATGTTTTTATTTTGTTGTCTCTCGCTTTTCCGTATTTATCCTTAACGATGATGACGTTGATGATGTTTATAGATAAGAAGTAAGGATAAAAGAGATATAAAAAATAAGAATTCTTTTTGTAACCTAATTGCTGAATCAGCAATGCTGATGGCATATTTTCTCAATTTCTTCCTACTCGCATTTTTAAAATGCTTAAAATTCTTAAATAATTTTGTCTCAAAATAAAGTTATGCCAATCGTTTTATGCATATTGAATACATATATTTTGACATAGCGATGATGTTGCCTCAAAAACGTAATGTTTAGGTTTTTGAATTTCAAGGAAAATTCATATGGTGAAGCTTTACATTTTTATTTTTTAATGGATACAAATTATTATAATATTTCTGTAGAATTGATTAAAACAAATTTGATAATGGGCAAAATTAAAAGTGAATATATACATTTTTTATATCTGTTCATCTTTTTGAGATTCTACTCTGTATATCAATTGCATAAACCTTGAAACATAAAAAAATATAAAATTACGAAAATTTCGGATAACCATTAAGAAATTACCACTTAAAAAAAAAATAAACCGAAAATGAATGCAGAAATGGAGCAGTTAAAAATATTTAAATGCCTGACATCACCCAAAAACGTTTTTAACAATAAATTGAGATTTTGAAATTTTAAAGTATAAGTTAATGATGTCCTCGGCGCTCGACATGACTTAAACTTCTACCAGTTCATATCAAAAGTTCTAAATCACGGTAGGCAAAATGCAGTCTACCAAATAGTTTATAGAATAGAAAAAAAAGTCATCTTTAAATTTAAATTTTTGCCGTAAACGAACTCAAGACCGGAAGCCCTCAACCGATATATACCATTCTTTTTTCTGCTTAATATTTTGCTCATGAAAGAGTGGGCTGAAACTATTATGTGCTAAAAAAAGACGTTAGGGTGGTTAAATTTGTCTATTAAAAATATGATATTGATAAAAAAATTCAAACTTAATGGCTCAATCGCCACCGGAAGATTTGGACCGGTATCGATTATTTTTTAAACCCTCCTTAGTCTTCCCAATTACAACTTTCCCGCGGTATAACGATCTTAATATCGAAAAAAATGTTTTTTGGCCAACTCTACTATACAAGTCACAAAGGCGTTGATGGTATAAATAAATATTTCGCAATTTTAGACACGGCACAAAGATTCATGCTAGCAAGCCCAACTGATTTCAATATCTTCTTTGTAAAAGAAATTCAAACACTCTGTAAGCTGATTGACGTCTACCTTAAAAAGTTTTTTTTCGATTTTCGATGTCTTAAGAACCTTATGTCGGGTTTATACGAGTGACAAATGTCATTATTTTTTTCATTAACTCCACATAGCGATAGCTTGTTCCTTAAATTAAAGCTAATGACACAAATAATGACATTTTGCCACTCGTTTAAATTAGGCACTGTTTAACATCTCATATAATCATTAAATAAAATCATATTTTTTTTTCTCAAAAACATATCTAACAGCTCTTGTGTGTCGTGTTATTGCATTGAGTTTAAAAATAAACACCAGAATTATCTGAAATACATATAAATCATGGGAATGATAATTTTATCTGAACAGAAAACTGACCAGACCTGTAAATCACAAGACTAACAGAGACAGGGCCTTGGACAGGACATTGCATAATTCACAGGCAACAAAAACAGATAAATTTACAAAATTGGATGAAGGTTGAAAGCAACGGCAAATTAATTGTTGGTTTGAGATCGATACATTTTACGAAGCCACCATATATAAAACAGGATAAACACAATTGATGCAGAATTGGAAGCTGGGAACCGAGTTCTGGCTGCCTCTATTGACCATGATTGTCGCTGATGCATATACATTTACATTATACATATTATTGAAAAAAATTTACAAAATACAAACTTTTATTTTTGTTTCTTGATAATAATCCAATACATTTTATTGTACAGTTGAAAATACACGGGATATAATCGAGAAAAACTGATTTTTATGAAATTCAAGATGGCGGCCAGAGCAGCTGACCTAAAATTAAATTAGTTTGTCAGTAGAAAACTAAATAAAATTTCTCTTATGGTTTTCCACTTAGGTTATCTCTCAAAATTTTCAAATAGTGTCCAAAAAAGGTGTCCGCATTGATGCGACAAAGTTAAAATTTTACTTACGAATTCGTACAAATTTGAGTAAAGAAATGCATTTAAGTGTTTTCTTTTTTTTTGGGTTTCTTACAAATTGTATGTTTATTCCAAAAAGCGTCCACATTTCTAAAAGGTGTCCAAAAGTGATTATTTTTAAAAAGAGGTGTCCTATTGTCAGAGTGACTGAAAAGGTGTCAAATTGATATTACGTGTCCCAAAGACATGTGAGGCATGCTGCACGCTGCACTGTAAAAAAATAGCAGACTAAGAGCTGTGCAATAGAAAAGAAGAGTGGAGAACTATTTTGTTCTTATTTTTTGTTCCTTAAAAAGTTTTGGTTTGAACTAAAAATAGTAAAGGCCCTAGTATAGAACTTTAGTTTTGAAACATTAGCAGTTTTTGATTTACTGCAGTTTTTTTAAGTTCGAAAGAAATCCTTTTTTCGTCGAGTATTTTGTTCATTTCGTCCATAGTAGATTTTTAATTTTTAACATATTTTGCACAATTATTTATTAGCCAATGTTATAGTTTTTTTTATACAATTATTAACAAATGTTCAAGTGCAAAATAGTAAAACTTTAAGAAAATTCAAACCATTGATGTTAACTCAAAGAATTTTTACCAACTGTATCAATCATGTGGTAGCTTATCCATATCCATACCACATATGCATCCCTCGACTATCAATTTTACTCTTCAACATTGAATATCTATCCTTTCCCATTGAATTTGAGTATTTCAAACAAATATTATAAAAGCTAACGATGAAAATAATATATCTATATATTTTATAGATACAAATACACAATATATTGCTTTCCACAGAAATGAGGTAACAACATGCATCAATGCATCAGAAAAATTCTTTCAAAGGAGGTAAAACATTCTATAATAAATATTTCCTCCATCCAATTCTATTTTTGTTGTATCTACTTCAAAGAATTTGTTATCTAATGTTGTTATACCTTTCTTCGTGATGCAATTTCATACAAAATTTTGAAAATCTAATCATATCCCATCACCAAACAACGTCTTCTATATGAAAATGTGTCATCCTTCCATAGAAAACAAACCCCATATCACCATATGTGTGATGTACTCACATAAAGCCGCATTATTACCAACACCATAAGGTTGTCTGCTAAAACGAAGATGACATTCATATACAAATTGACATCAGCCACCATCACCGTCACCATCACAGGAGGAAGGAATAGAGACACCATGTTGCGTAGCGCAGCGAACCATCTAATCTACTTCAATGTACTAACTTCCGCCATTTTGATCAGCTGGTTTTAAGGACTTAGCGTACCTCTAACGTCTGCGACATAATTCCTTTTATAATTTAATAAGCTCAAAATATCATTAATCTCTTTTGTTCTCACGGAAACGGCACGTTTCACTTTCAAATTTCGTTTTCGGCACACGGCGCGGCGCGCGGTGACAATGAACGTCCCTGCAGTGCTTTTTTCGCACAGGCATAAGGTAGCTCTGCTCGAAGCTCATCTTTAATAACATTTCCATTTAGATAAAATTCAATTATGTCAAAATGGCTTTGAATAACAAGGAAACACACAGGTTTTGCGTTGGTTTTATTGGAATATTTAAATATATTTAGGGAAGTCACTTGCTCGGAATGAGAATCCTTTATGCCAAAAAAAAGGCAAATCGGCTTGAAGAAATGCGGCATCCTTTTTGGCTGCTGTGCGATAATGATGGTGTGTTGAAACGCGTGTAGAAAACGAGCCCTTCTACGTGCCGAATGAGAAATAAACCAATTTATCAATATTGTTCTTTATTTTTTTGTTGAGTAGGTTACCAGTAAAGACGACGACGACGAAGAGACAACGTGGAAAGAAGACTTCTGCATTTAAGGGCTTACTTATTGGATTTTATCTAAAGTCAAAAAATCCCTCTTTACTTCAAAAATTCAGGAAGAATCTTTTCAACTCAAAGGCAGACAAATTCTATAGAATGAAGAGGAAGAGAGCAATAAAACAACACCCATGGTGGCAGTTAAATTTAGTGACGATGACACACTAAATTTTTCTTGAAATAAGGTCGGCAAGCATTAAACAAAGCTTATATCATTTTGCATCTCTTTTGCTTCGGTGCGCTGTCGAGGATATAATATAGAAGTCGTTAAAGTGTGTGAAATGCAATAAAAGAGTTCATAGGTCTTCTTTAAAAGAAGATAAATATTTTTTGGGTTGAAGAGAATGTCGTATAGACAATGAAAAACTTTATAATATTAATTTATCTTTTGTAAATGAACATAAAACCGCTAAATAGTGGTGGAGTTGGTAAAGTTTTCAGCATATTGTTTTTGGGCGATTAAATATTTTTATTATCTGAACAGACGTTAATATGTTTTTGTCTTTGTTTTGTCATAAATTAGTTAATTTCTGTTTTATATTTTTATTTTGATGGAAAAGCAGTCAAATTAATGAACAAAAATAATTGAAAAGTAATTGCGGATGCGAGTATTTGTACTATAAAATTTATTTGTGAGTATTACAAAATTTATATAATTTTAATAATTATAAAATAAATAAATATATTTAGCTACACAAGAATTTTGAGAAAAGTCATTTTCGTTGAAACCGGAAGACAACTCCCTGAAAGGTGCAAAATCCGCAGAGCAGCATAAGTTCGACCAACAGCACTTGCCAAATGGGTGTCCCACGATAAGGTTTGGTTAAATTTCAATAAGATGTTTGGCTATTTAACGTAGTTTAACGTTGCCCAATACAATTCAATACTTGGTAAATACGACACATCAAGAGCAGTATTATTTATAACAATTGCCTGGCATTTATTTCAATTAAGTTTCAGATAATTTTCTTGTGACCACTGTCCTGTACGCAACAGGTCTTCATTTATTCTTGTTGTTGCATCTTCCATACCATACCAATTCGATAACTCAAATGAATTTGTGCATCGTCCGCATACATACAAACTTTCCGGTGCTCTTTAGTTCTGAAGGTAAGTCGTTGTTGAATAAAGTGAAAAAAGTGGACCCAGTATCGATCCCTGAGGCACACCAGAATGAGTAGACAGAAAATTTGACAACTTAGAGAATTTATTTACATTTTTATTTTTAAGAACCACGACTGATTGAGTTTAAATTGATTTAAAGGTAGCATATTGGTAAGGTTTATACTTTTTTGAAAAGTCCAAAGACAAGGTAAGTTCTTAAAAGTAAGAATCAGTATTGAGTACAATTTTTCGAAAAACGTGTTCATCATATTGCCGTTATTCGCATTTTTTGAGAAAAGCTAAAAACGTAGGATTATTGTTACTATAACTCATTACATAATAAACGCCAAGTTTAATCAATATCGTTAGAGCTGTTTTTAAGAAAAATCAAATAACTCAAAACCGTTCCATGGGAAGTATTCGTTCTAATTGAGATATTTAAAAAAATCCTTGGAAATTAAAAAGAAATCAATACTTGCCCTATAGAGCAAGTAAAAATAGTTTTCGAAGGTAGGAATGAGTACTCGGTACTCACTACAAGATAAAACTGCATTTTTCTAAAGGTTTCAAACATCATATGGATAGATTTGATTTTTCGCTACAACTGATTTTTAATTAGACTTCGAAGTTTGATAAATTATAATTAATGCGTTCGATTTAGACTTTGGTTTTGTTGGCATTGTTGAAAAGCAAAAAAATATTTTAGTAATTTGTTTCTGTAACAAAAACTACTTATTAATAAAATTTGCTTGCAAAGAAACCAAAGCCAAAACAACAAACATGTTACCTTTTAAAATGGCTTGCTTTATCTGCTGACAATTAAATGAATAATTTAACTTAATTTTCATTGAACACTCAAACAATATAATTCAATTAAAACTTACCTACATATGTACACAAAAATATCAAAACTGTCATAAGTCAACAATTATGTTTTGTTTCTCATTTATTGCCTTAGAGCCCTTTTTACTTACCCCAAAAACAAAACCACACTCAAATTCATACCAAACCCGAGGACGAATCCTGAACATTTTCAACTAGGAAAGAGCGACAACGTTTGCCACCCCCAAAATAGGTACAACCAAGATATATAATTTAGACAGGCATCAACACTTAAGTTTCAACATCATCACTTCGGTCTGCATAAAGGATGGGAATGGGAATACAAAATTCTACACCTTTACAGAGAACAGACATTTCTAATCAAAAATTCATTGCATAAAATTAAAACACCATCACAGAAGGAGTTTGTACCTACGAGTACAGCATGTAAAGTCCTGAGGCTCATGTTGTTCGAGTTCCTTCTCACAGTCCTGTGGGTACTTTTCTATCCTCCTGTAGTATCTGCAGTCAATTAGACTTGTAGTAGAGCCCTAAAAAGTGTGATGAATGAAATTTAAATCATGGATGATGGAGATGATTGAGGACGATATGAAGATGGTGTGGTATGACATTATGGTTTGAAGCCTTAAAAGGATCTTTTTGAAGAATTTCTATCCTATATCCACTTGATGGAGCATAAGTTTACGCCTACGTGGAATTGCACATCAAAACGATGTGAGATTACGGATAAAAGTCTTATGTTTATATTTTTAAATTGTATATGAAATTTTGGGAATCTCATTTTTCAAACCATCATAAAAGATTATCAAAGAAATATTCTTCACAATAAATAACTCCAAATAAATTTCAAAACAAATTTTGAATTTGAAGTTTTATAAAATCGCTTTAAGTATTGAAATTACCTTAATATATACTTTTGTGTTGTGTGTTGGAAATTCAGATTTTTTAAATAAAAAAAAAAAAAAAAAACCATATTCTTGGACTTTTTCATCATTGAGTTTCTTTACAGAAGAAATCAATACATAGCCTATACAACAAGTAAAAATTTATCAAAAAAAAAAAATTAAAAGAAATACAAAAGACTCATCAAATTGAAAACTTTACCCAAAAAACTTTGAACCTCTATTTATTATGTAAATGAGATTCGAAAATAAAAATGTGTAAAAGATCACTATCACCTAATCGAATGGTCTTACAAAGTAGGAAAAGTTAATAAGTAGTGTCATCATCGGGGGCAGAGCCTTTATATACTGTATACCTATAATGTACATAGCCTTTGTCACACAAAGGATCTTTTTTTTTCTTCGGCTTCCTCTATAACAGACAATGTGAATACCCATCAGTAAAAATGTTCCTTATTATGTGTCGTTGCCATCGGGATAAGGATAAATTTAGGACAATTATTTTTGTTCATGAAGGAATAATAACTCTAATTAATTATATTTCACTTTCGCATAGAAGCGAAGGGATACTACATTCTGAGTAAGGAACAATATTAACATTGATAAAGTTTTTTTGCTTTGCCTTCTTCTTGGAAGAGGTTTTTTTTTCTTAGCTGTAGAGTATATTGTTCAAAGGAAAAAAAATGTTTTTTTTGTCAATGAACAAAATTGAAGAATTGGCGTTGAAAAGAAAAGCCTGGAGAAAGATTTTTCTTTTGAAGTTTTTTTTTTTTTTATTTTAGTTTTTCCTTTTTAAAAGGTTCGAATAATAAAATGAGTATTTTTGAAGTATTTTTAATTCTTGCTAAGTTTGATTTTTTAATGGAGATTTTGGGTGTTTGTTTTTTTTAGTTTTTATTTATTTTTTTTTTAACTTTAATTATTATAATTGAATTTAAAGTGATTTTTTTTTTCGTTAAATACAAACAGGAGTAATTTTCTGTCATTGCCTTCGTTTTTTTATGTTGTAGCTTATAGAGACTAATTTAAATTCTTTTATTTTTGGCGTCAAAGAATGCAATTATACTTGGCTATATCGGTGTTATATTGTTGTCAGGCTATTCCATACCGCCCCCCTAATGCCAGAAGCATAATTGTTGTGTTCTTTACACCTAGTAGTTATCACATTCATGTTTTTGGCTGAACTTAATGAGAATACACTCTACATTCATGTTATTGACATTTCCTTGCTGCCTGTATATTCTATTTTTTTGTAAATCGTAGATCACCTAGAGGGTAATCCAACCAACCAATTAACACGAAATTCGAAAATTTGCCTATTCATGCTTCTGGCTTGACTACATTTTACATTCTATAAACTCCTCTACAACCGAATACGCACAAAAATTTTGTTCATTTCTTCGAAACATTGATGGTTATTGTGATATCTATTGATGCTAACTGATGTTAAGACAGGATTCCAAAAGAATTTATCAAAAATGAATCGCGAGTTTTTCATTCGCCCATTTGTAAAATGTTTCAAATGCAAAGTAGGAATTATTTTTGAGTCAACTGAATAGGTGAAACACCATTTTCTTCGTGGTTTATGAGTGTTTTGATTTGATTTACTGTTTAAATCAACAATCTTAGTGCTTTCAGTGAAATTCAATTTTTGATTTAAAATTAAAGAAAAACGGGTAGATCTACATGACTTAACAGTGTTGAAAAAATTAAAATTGATTTGTTTAGATCCCAAGGCCTAATCGGACCTGCAATATCCAATAACATTGACCGAAATTTTAGTGTAGTTTATTCTTACTTTAAAAATAAAGATTCGTACGGAAAAAAACATGATGGGAGGTAAGAAAACCGCATAAATTGCAGCTGAGAGAAGAGAAATTTTAAGGTGTCCATCAAATTCATCTGATTCTGTGGCAAAAAAAAAACAAAAAAAACAACATTTCGGCATTAACGCGAGTCACTAAACATTATTAAGAGTAATCACCAACTAAGCCATTTTGAAATGAATAAAACTTAAAAAACACCCCACTTGACGAGAAAAAATGTTGTCACGTGGTTTTTTCAGATGAAAAAAAAGTTTAATTTCGATGGCTCTAATGGGTTCGATTAATATTTTCACGACTTTAGAAAAAAAAGTTTTTAACGCCATTAAAGTCGTGAAAGAGGTGTTATGATATAGAGAACAGTTAATTATTTTGCAACAGTTGAGCTTGGGGTCAAGGGATTTTGGAAACAAATTTTCCTAAATTTACTAACACCTTTTGACCCATAAACTGGGTCCACTATAAACATGATAACTTGGCTATTAACTTGACGCTCATAATAAAACTTGGATAGAAGAGGAAAGTGTGCAGTTGTTTCAATGGCCGGCGTAAAAACTTGATCTAAACATCATTGAAAGTGTCTGGGGATGGTTAGTATGCAAAGTTTATGGGGGTGGTCGTCAGTTTGAAGACAAATAATTCTTAATTCCTGCAAGTGAAATTTCGTTTAACTTCATTAAAAGGGTGTACAATTTTATGCCGGATGGAATTTACAAAGTTTTTAAAAATAAAGTTGAAAATACCCACTAATAAAATTAAAAACAAAAAAAAAATTTTATCCTTTCTAATACGAATTATAATTTTTGTAACTCTTCAACTGACTCAAAAAAAATAAATGAATCTTTACTAGTAGAAAACTTTGCAAGTTATCGAAAGAAAAACTGATGTTTGTTTCTGAAAAACTATTTTGGAATTATTTTCTTATTATCTTACGGGAATTTTTACCTACAACAGATGGTAAAGTAACTATTAGTGTTTGCAAAAATTTATAAAGTAAATTGAAAAACGTTTTTGCGAATTCTGTTGAAAAGGAGTGTATTTTAATGTTTTACGAAAACCCAATTGTGTCTTTTCAAATTTTTCATTACCTATTGCTCTGTTGCAAAAAAGTGATCTTAGAATGTTGTGAAATTACATTTATTTAATGAAAAGTTAATGTGATATAAGTTACATGGTAAGAAAGCCAGTTGAGATTGTTTTTTTTATTTCAAAAATTTTCATCTGCGAAGGTTTCAAAATTAAATATTTTTTTTGTCTGCATCCAGAAAAATGAAGAAAACTAATAAAAAGTGGTATAATAAAACACCTTGTTTTTTAAATTTTGTTTTACTACATACGGATCACTGATTTTTTTTTTAATTTTAGTTAAATGTTCATTAATATTTTCTTGAGAATGGCGTACCAACTTTATTTTTAAACACGGTTTGAGAGTTTAAATATGTATATAAAAATTATTTTATTTAAAAACGGTTCTAACGATTAAACATTTTTTTTTTTAGTTTCATCCTTTTGAAAGAAACAATATAGCATACTTTACATAGTTTGGAGATGAAAACAAATTAAAAAGTTGTAATTCACTTTAGTAATGAATTTTAAGGTTATTTTTTGCATATTTCTTATAAAACTATTTATTTTAAAAAACTTTAACGTCCACAATAACCTAAGAGAAACTTCATGCGAACCAGTCGTGCATTTACTTTATTTTAAGAATTATAATTCCGCTTTTAGAAAATTGTGAGAAAGGTGGGATAGAAATGGGAGTTGTTTTGACTAGGAGCTAACTAGTACGCACTAAATGAAAGCCTAACCACACACATGACGCCATTTTGGTTTTGGAGGCCTACAATAAACCTTCTTTAAGTAGAGTTGTATCGAAAGAACTTTTTGCAAACGTTCTCCTTAAGGCACATTGATAAATTTACAATTATTTTTTTGATGCTTGAAGAACATATTTAGTTAAGTACTGAAACAAAAATATTTAATAATAAAAACATAAAAAGTGCAATTTTCGATTTAAATAGAGCCTCTTATAACAACACTTTAAGTCGCACACTTATTTTCAGTGAATTAAGTAATTCAACTTTTCTTTTGCTTCCACAAAAAGACTGTGAGCGATGTTCGTTGAAGAAAAAAATTCACAAAGCCTTTAAGCTATAAATACATAAATATACTCAATACACAACATTTATTTTTTTGCTTACCGACCTACTTTATGGAGTAACTGCGTATTTTATGTTCACACATATTTTGATGTTATTGACACTGACATCGACATAAAATTTATTTTTCATCTCATATTGATATAACCTGGCAGAATGAAGGATGGTAAGGAGCTGGAGCATCCTTGGGAGTAAAAAGAATAAAAACATTTTTGTTTGTCACTTATTGCCAAAAGGACAAATGGTTTCGGTATGGTGTAGGTGTTGAATATTTCATAAATAATATGTTTTGTTCGTGTGTCCTTTTCCCAAGAAGCATTCAATAAATTTTTCTTTTATTTTTATTTGACAGAATATAATTTCTACTTATAGCCTCGTTATAGCACAACGCACAAGTAACAGTAAAAATGACATAAATGATGATTCAAGGTAGGATATAAAAATATACATACTCGTAGGTCGTCTATTCGTACATAATGCATCCCAGCAAAACGGTAATAAACCTCAATCAGACTCGTTGAATATCCTTGAGGCATATTTTTTTCATTTTTTTCGTATTCTCGAAAACCCACGAACGACACGAGTAGAAAAAGACGACCGACCGACGACAACCGAACACCGTCGTCGTCGCGTCGTTAACGTTACGGATGAAATATCTCATCCAAAATTATTTTCACATTATTGATTTTCATATGAAAACATGATATTAGCAACAAGATTGATGATCCGATAAATTTATTCGTAAGGACTTGGGGATTTTATGGACGTTAGCGGTTGTGCTTGAAATTGAACGGTGCGGGCAATCAAATTGGACAAATTTTTGTTGGGTATTACAAATAGGTTAAGGAAATTATTAGATTTATAATATTTTGTTCAATATTATGGTTTCCTCCAAGAGATGATTATCTTGTGGGATTTCCCTTACCTATACCTGTTAAAGATTTATTGCTTAGCATTAATCATAAGGAATATGAATTTTACGTAGAATTAGTTGCAATAAAATTAATATCACCTTTCAGCAAATCTAAACTACCGGAACTTGTTATTTATTTTGTTAAAAAAATGAAGAAAATCGCTTAGAGCCGTTTGTAGAACGAAATTTAAATATTTATGTGGAACATAGAAGCTTTTGTTCTACTTTTTCAACTTCTTAAACTTACTGTCACAAAGGCCTGCAACCATAGCTAATTTTTTGACTTAAACTGGAAACTGAAAGGTAACTCTTTTAGACTCTGTTATTATTTAATTATATGGTATGAGGGACCTACAGTCAAAATTTCCAGAAATCACTGTGGCGGAACATACTTAAATCCTTTCATTAAGGTCCCCACACAATAATTTTCAAAAAATTGTCTTTGCCCAATAAAATTAAAAAAAGATCGGATAAGTTCAATTTCTAGTACATGGAATAAATTTAACTTTTTATTTTCACCGTTAGATTTTTTGAGAGAAGGGGAAATAACGGAATCGCGGGAAAGGGGTTTCCTTGTAGCTTTTTTCTTATTTATCAATAATTATCAATTTAATGGATAATTGTGGTATGTAGAGTTGTAGCTTATGCGATTCTACACAAAAATAGTCTTATTACTTTTTTTCAAAGAACCTTTTGTTTCAAAGATAAAAGTTGATTTATAGGTACGCATCCAACTGATACATGAAATGTCAAAATTTATAATCCCTAGATAAGATAACAGAGAGATGTGAAATTTTCAAATTGGTACAACTCCAATGCAAATCATTAGTTTGTACTTAAAATACTGGCAAAACGATTGCAATTTGGAAGACCGTCTGGACACTGGGACGCGCAGAATACAAATGGTATTAAGCTAAAATGAAAATACCGATTTTAGATAATTTTGGACTTAGGCTAGTTCTGCCCTGTAAGAAAGACATTACACAAATCCGTCAACACGACAGAAGTTGATGAAAATGTTTTGATAGGAACCCTTCCTGAATGAAAAATTAACTCAAAATATTAGGCGTTGTTTTTAGACTCCTACAATAATATTTTGAAACATTACCCGTTAACTGCAATTCACAATTTTTCCAAAAAAAAATACACTAGCGACATCTGTTGCTGAAAAGAGCGTATTATTTACACCATACAAATTTCAGTTCAGACATCATCAGTGATTTTCTAAAAAAATAAAATAATAAATAAATTGGCACTGGAATTTCGAGTGCTGGGTCGGCTAGTTTAATTTATAAGACGTCATTAATTAGCAAAGGTTATATATAGGTATTTCATGGGAACTAGTTTCTACAGAGATAAAGTTTGAGTTTTTTGGTTCGTTGTTGGTTTCCTTTTGACACATTTAATAATGCTTGAAAAATGCATTTTTTGCTCACCATCTTGAAAATTTAAATCGCACGTACAATTTAATTGAAAAATTAACATACAACAATGATGTACATAAATTGTTTTTAAAATAAAATTAGCCAGTTCATTAATTTCAATTTGTACAAATTTAACTGAAGTTAAAATAATAACTCCCTTCATTTTCAATTGAATTAGTTATTTTGCCATATTTGGAACCAAATAATTAAATATTGAAAATTCAATTATAACTACCCAGGAGTTAATGTATTATGTACCAACATAATTATTTTTATTTATGTTTTTTTTTTTTTGTTATTTATTATTCATCAATTACCCAGCAAGGGTTCTTTTATTCACTTATGTTTTTATGGTTGTGGGTTGGTGGATTGTGGCCAACAAATATTATTGGAAAAAATCCATACGAAAATACTTTCATAATATTGGATGCTATTATATGTACATGTTTCAATGGTTTCTCTTTGAGTAAATTGGATTTTCAATTTCAGATGTGATGAATAAAATACGTTATAATTTTTGTTTAATTGAATTCTTTAAGAAGCTATTTCAATTCATAAATTCCTAACCAGATTAGTTAAAAAAAAAACATCATTTATAATTTCGTATATTCGTAAATTACAAAGATATTCTTCATGTTGGTATACAAGCTTAAACATTCTTACATATATTTCCACACAATAAAGAAATAAAAGGTTCAAGAAAAAGATACAAACATTAAGTGAAGGGTAAGTGAGTATTCTGGCACAATTTAAGAAACGATGATGGTTGCCAGTCACGAAATGATTGATGATTTAATTTATTTACTCACGAACTCAACAGTTGTTGTTTGCTACAAGGATAGATGGGGTTTAAATTATTAAGTTTATTTATATTTCAAGGAAATTTACTTTACAAAATAATCCGTGGGTCCGAAAAAAATATTAGAAAGCATTTAAAGCGTGGAAACATCAAACCTATGTTATATTTTTATTAGATATCATTTAATTTAAATATTTAATAGAATGTTCTTTTTATTTAGTCAACTATTTTTGGTACAAAAATTATGTACTTTTTTGATATTTCTGAAATACTCTTTAAATAATTAAAAATTTTTTTTTTGAGAAAAAGCCCTCTCGCACAATATGTCCTAAAACGTCCTGTAAAATTATGAACCTACCATAACTTCTGAGCTAATAAACGATGGTGCAGGAAAAAAAAGTAATTAAATAAATTAACTCATTAGTCTTTTACCCGCTTAACTTGAACGTTATAATCAGATTGAAACTATGAGAATTTAAAGTTTTATACTTCAGCAAACAAACTGACAAAAGACTATACCTACTTCTGAGATATTTACCCTACCGGAAACAAAATAGATAGATTTACACAATGAATATCAACTTTTTAACGTAGTGTTGATTCCCAGAGAAGACAACCAAATTGACTATCTAACGTTTCGGATGAAATTACTTTGGGAATTTATTTTTTCTCTGGACAAAGTTTTTTTTTTAAGTTCTATTTTTTTTCACAGAAACTCTGCCCTTTAATAAAAGCTATAGACACACTTGTTATATTACTTTTTTGCTCTTTAGAGCGTGGCAATGGTCTTGCCAAGAGATCTTCTGTTAACAAAGAAGCTGAACTTTTGCTTTATTGTTTCTTTTTTTTGTTTCTTATAAAAAAAGGAAAACAAAACTTTGTAAATAACCTAGTTTGAACTTGTAATGTTTTGTTAGTCAAAGAAGTGAGTTGTTAATATTCTGTGAAAGTTGAAAATTGAATTATAGTTCAAACTATCATTCAAGGCAACAAAAGTTTTTTAATAATCGTACGTCCCTTCTCTTTAATAAAAATATCCTTCTTATATTCTCAGAAAGGAGAGATATTGACATATTTTCATGGCAAGACATAAAAATATTCCTCAAATTATTCAAATTTGATTTACTATTTTTATTTAAAAAAGTTTTTAAAAGAAAAAAAGAAATACATAAATAGGTTCCAAAATATCAGATAGAATTTATTAAAAAAAAAAAAATTATTTTAATAAAAGTTTGGAACTTTGAATGAAATGTCAAACAAGAAAAAGGAGTGGGCCTAATGATTATATTTTTATGTATTTGTATTTCAGTTAATAAGCAACTTGAAAAAAAAAAATAGGAAAAATGGTATGTAAAAGGGGAAAAATAAATTGGCCACCAACAAATTGGGATAAAAAGGGTGGGTAGGCGAAAAGTAGGGTATCGAAAATAGCGTTTTATTACCGATTTCCATTAAAAGTAGACCTCCTATCAAAAAAAGTTTAATGCAAGAGTTGCAGGTAGTAAAAAGATTTAAAACTTTTGTTCAGACAATTTTTCTACACAACCTCAAAAATATTGTGAAAAATGCCAAAAACAATTTTTTTCAAATTTAGTTAGATTCTGAATAAACTTGGTGGTAACGTACATTCCTATGTATTTTACCTATTCAATTTTTTGTGTGTTTTGCCGAATTTATTTTAAAAAAATAGCATAATTTTCAAATTTTTTTTAAAATAATTTTTGAAAATTTTGAGATTGATTTTTTTTGGTAGATCCATGTAAGAAAACATTACAGAAAATTATGATAAACAAAAAAATTATGAAAAATATTGTCAAAAATTAAAAAAAAACAAAAAACTCATTTTTAAGATCCAGTTTTTCGTAAATGACAGAAATATCAACCAGCGAGGAGTGATCATAGAAACTTAATTTGAACGTTTTGAACTCGAATCTAGTATCAGAATTGTTCTATCATGCAAAGTTTTTGAGATATCGAATTTTGAACACCTCAAAAACACTGTTTTTGTGATGTTTTGGTTAAAGAAAGATTTCAATTTCTGAAACAAGAATATATTTTTTACTATGGTTTTCAAGCCCAAAAATTAATTACACTTTAAACAAATTCAGACAAGTGTCCATCGCATCGAAAGTTATGCCAAAATATGGTCTTGTTTCTGAGAATAAAATCTCACTTTAGCCTAAGCATCCCAAAAAACACTGTTTTTGGGAAGTTCAAAATTCGATATCTAAAAAACCTTGTCATTGAGTAATTTTTTGATACCCATATTCAAGTTCAGAGACTCAAAATCTTTTGCAAAAACAAAAATGTTGGTTCTATAAACACTCCTCGCTGGCTGCTAGTCATTTATGGAAAAATCGATTGAAAAAATGCGGTTTTTTGTTTTGTACAATTTAAGACAATGCTTTCACAATAACTGTGGTGTTTTTTTTTGCTTGGGGTTAGAACAGAGAGCTTAAGCAAAATGTTCAAAACTCAAAAATTTTGTCGTCAACTTTTTTGATTTTAAATTGGGCTATTTTGTCAAAACAAATACATACGTCAAAAACTATTGCAAAACTATTTCTTTACAGAGATTTTTTAACACTATCCAATAAAGTTTTAATGAGCATTAAACACATTTTTAACACACAAAATAAATCATCACTTTCATCTTCTATACGAAAGTGAAATGACTTCTGCACTATATTAAAAGTTTTATCTGGAACACCGTACCCTTTTGCTCTCCGAACATAATTAATTAACAGTTGAAAGTATATAATTTTTCTGCTTAAATAAATCTCTTTAAGTATAGACCATTTTGGTGAGAGAATAAACCCCCTTACCTACTAATTAACTTGCTAACGATAATAAATTGATTTTACTTTTTCTGTTACGAACATTATTACGCTAAAGTTAACTGAAGAAAATGTGTTTGCTTAACTTACCCCAATTAATTATTCTTGTAACAAATTAACAGAGAATTATTTAATGATTATCCTTTTTATAACACTTGACCTTTTTTTGACTTTCCTGGCATTTGCACTTATATTTTTTTTTCATTTGTAAATCCAAGGACTATACCGACTTCGACAAAGGACTTGCCTTGGTATCAATTTGTCACTCTGACAATCGGTTCATTTGAATCTTTCCGTTTTGAAGATTACCCCGTTTGATCCTTTTTATTTTTCTCGTGATAAACATGCATACGAGTATGTGTGTTCGAAAGGCTATGTAGATTATACTTTGGTATATGAAAATTATAAAAAAATAGTAGAGTTCATATAAATGCCAAGGACCAATTTTTTTTGTTATCCTGTAAGTTTCGTGAGAGACAAAAAAAGGTATATACATTTTTAGGTTTTCATTTTTTAAAACTTTTCACATCAACAGACGTTGAAATTTTTATGCTTTCAAAGTTCTGCTTGGAGCTGATACGAATCGGATTATGAGGTTCTTTTTTTTCTGTGGAGAAGAATAATAGTCACCGAATGGGAGTTGAGAAATTGGGAGTTTTTTTTCTTCATTTTTTGTTCTTCCATAAGCCACATCATGACAACTTGGATGAAATAAATTATCTTGGCAATGCGAACAAAAATACACATTCCAGACTCTGCGGGGCAAAATATCTGTGTTGGCTGTAAGCTTTGTTGGGGGTGTTGAAATTTCACCAAAGAAAAAAATAAATGATAAACGTGATTATTAAAATCGTAAAAAGTTTTTGTTTCTTTTTTTTTAGTTTTTTTTTTGTCTGTAATAGATAAGAAATTTGGCATGAAGAAAAGTTTCAAATGTATGTAGGTAAGTATAGGTACCTACTACATTTGCGTTGGGGAGTGAAGTAAAAATTTGTAAAAACAATTTATTTTACTGGTAGGATGTGCTTTTTTTCTGTTTTCTTGAAAGTGGGTGGGTGATGGGCTAGTAAGTTGGCAGAGTTTCGATTTATATTTTTTTGCAGTCGTCAATTTTTTCAAGAGATTTTACTTAAGGGAATTGATTTAAATTTGTTAATGTTTAGTTGAAAAGGAGGAAAAAAAATATTTTAAATTAGAAAGTTTAAGATTTTTTTTTTTTTTTTTGATTTGACGCAACAGAAGGGAAATTTTTTGTTTATTTAAAGATTTAATTTGGAATTTAGTTAAAGTTCAAAATTAATGATATTTTTGAGTGGTAAGTGTAAAATTGACAGTTAGGTTGACTTCGATAATGGGTTGACCGCATAATTCAAAGATTATTACAGACTCTAACTTCGGACATCAACTTGTTACGTTAAAGGCAAGTACTGAATTACTATTAGTGAAGTAAGGGTAGGAACAAAATCAATATTGGTGGAATCAAAACTTTCCGATAGGATGAAAACAAAAACCGCCAGCAACAGTGAAGCTTTTAATGCAGATATCTTGACTTGCAAAGCCACCACCATCACCAATAGGCTAGGAAGTAATTAGATCACTTAGTTTACCATCATCAGTGTCTACTTCAAGTGCCATTCCTTCGGAGAGAACAACATGAGGTATTGAACTTGTAAAATCATCGGGAACTATTAAGGACTCACCAGCGAGAACTGAATACATCTAACATTATTTACCGGACAGTGTGGAATGTCAACTTATTATTCCATTGATTGCACCCCGCGATGAAAAGAAGAACCGCACTAAGCCAGGCAACTAAACACTTCTTAGACTTGTCATCAGCTAAAAAACATTCCAGTGGGGTAAACTATGTCAAAAACAGACATGATGGAGTTCCAACTTTTTGAAAGGAAGATTCCAAACTATTCTTTAACCGACACGGGCAAACACAGTACAGTCACAAGTGATTCTACGAAGAAGCCAACTCTGATTCATAATAAGACTCTTAATCTTAATGTGCAGTCACCATTCTGTTCATTATTTCCACTTTTCCAGCCATCTTTTGAAACATCATTTTGGTTACTATTTCGGTCACCATTCCAAGATTAACGAATTCTGGTCACTAAGTGCTGCGATGTCTTATCGCGCCAAAAGTGAATTTCAGTGATCGGTGAACAGTACGTTGGCATTTCTAAACATGTCTTTTCCATCTTTTTAATTTTCCATGAACTAACTTTAATATTAACACAGAACAGCTGTACAACCAATACAAACAAAACTGTGCTTATAGACAATTTACTGGCCTAAGTGGTAAACTTTTAAGATGTGTAACAACTTTCGGGAGACGAAAGAATAGTTTGATTTCTTAGAATTGTAGCAACTTTTCAAAAAGCTATTTTCAAGATCAGCAAAATACCGTTTGCTGAAAGGAAAATCCTTCCATTTACTCAGAATATTAATGTAATCAACTAAAGGACAAGTCCATTACCAACAATCATCAAAATCTTAATTTTACATTTAGGTAGTTTAGAACTCCTAATATCTCGATTTGTAATATAAGAGAATATAACCATTACCAAGTGCCTTCCCTTTTTTTGAACTGCTTACATTAAAAACAATAAAAAGTCATACTACTGGTCTGCTTAAATATCCTTAACCATTGTTGAGTAAAACGTTACATATTCTCTGCCTTTTTACTTCAACCTAAGATCCATTTATTATGGATATTAATTCTTTAAGCTGATTTTGAACTACCAACTAAGAGGATAAGACGACTAACTTAACCACTTTATTAGATCATAGAAGAAGCCTAAACGACTTACGACTAAAAGAACACGACGACAACGTCCAAAAGTACTCTCATTTATTTCTCTCGAAATTACAACTTCAAGTAGATTTGAAAAGTTTCCTTTACACAAATTTTGCAAAGAACGAAAAAAAAAACCCCAAAGTTTTCTAAGTAGGTATGTAGGTATTGCTCTTGTACTTAAGATAAAAAGCCAAAGAGAAAAAAAACTAAGTATTATACGTTTCCTGTGATTACATCTAATGACAACAACATCAACGAAATCCTTACTGATGATGACCAAATGAGCTGTTTCTAGGAATACTTTCCTTTGTTGGGTTGAAGGACATTTCATTACTTCAAGAAATAAATAACATAAACCACTTTAGTCAAAAAGGATGAAGTAGAGATTGTAATTGTCTCTCAATGTGGTTTGAAAAGTATTTCCTTGTGCGTCCTTTCTTCGATATCAATATTAATACTCTAGGGGTAATGGTTGGTGTATTGGAGATACAAAATAAATCAATAAAACTGTCAAATGTGACAGAAGGATGATAAAGGTCGAAATATTTGCGTAAAGTAATTCTATTTGGTTTTTATATCTATTAAAGTATTATAAACCAGTTAAGTGTTTGGCAAAGCAAATGGGTATTTGTAAACAAGTGATTTTTGTTGACCTCGATCCATTTTAGATAAATTAATTTTTAGAATTATGTATAGGTATTGTTTATTGTGCACACTTTTCGAATATTGCCTCTTTTCTCTCACTTCCTTGCTTCTAAGTTTGAAAGGTTTCGGGAGCGCTGCCAATAGGTAGGTTTTTCTTTCAAATGGAATGATAGAGGAAGAATGCGTTCGATGAAATCAACGTAACGGTAGCATCACTAAACATCTTGTAGACGGTGTTCATATTGGACTCAGCCCGCAGACTTATTTTGATATGGATTTTTTTGACATGTGCTGTTTTGACATTTGTCTTTTCCAATGTGTTCACACAATTTTGTGTCTAAACATGACGGGGTGGACTTACTTCAAATTTTTGATGATGAATTTTTTTTCTTTTTTTCAAATCATGATTTAAAAAAAAAAAACAAATCGATTCCAAATTCAATTTTTTTGTAAAAAAATATCGAAACCCTAAACATTTTCATATTTATTTTTTTACAAATTTTAATGACCAATTTGACACAACTATATTCTTTATACATATAGAAGTCGTACACACATGTATTAAAAAAAAAAATCTATTCCAATTTGGAAATATACATAATGGACACAGGACACTCAAGGACTTTGTCATTGCCATATCCGGCATTGTATTATTATTCGGTGTTATGCATGAACTAGATTCAATTGTGTGTCTCTACACAATAATTCTGTTCTGGATGGCAAATACCAATTAGAAAATACCAAAAAAAGAAAAAATATACACGAGTGTGTGTTTTTAATCTATTGGCTGGGTGGGGCTTAAAAAGGAGTAGCATGTGTTAATGTTTTGCAATTAAATTCATTTCCCAGTGTGGCAGGACATGATAGTGCTTCAGATGTTTTACAAAATCCTGAATATAATTGATTTCTTTTGTTTGTTCATTATTTAGGAATGGATTTCAATTATAAAATTTTTCGAAATTTATTTGAACAAACTTTGCTATGCAGTTTATAGTTAGACTCTGTAACTCGAGATATACGTACTAGCAGTGTGATAATGTCTGGTATTATGTATTTAGATTTAAATACGACAGTTTAGCATTACCTGAGAGTGCAGGTGAATGAGAGTGTTATGAAAGCGTGAAAATTCACACGAATTTTTTGTTTGCATAAACCTACCAAAGTTAGTAACTTGCCCAAGGGAACATTAATTTAAAATCACAACCCTTAGTCTTGCCTCTGGTGTTTTAGAGCTGTGATATTCATGAAATGCAGACAGGATTAAAGTTCCTACGAACAGTATTAAAGATACATTTTCCTAAATTTAAGTTTAATCTTTTTTAAACATAAATAATACAAATAAAAAATATAATTTGAAAGGTGGAAAAATCTTCAACATCAACAAATCAAAAGAGCTCAGCATTATGTTTAATAATCCTTGAAAAGTGCATTAACGAAGGTGTATACTTTTTTGCCTTAGATCGTTTATCATCCCATCCACTTCGTCACCAACAGAAAAAAATTAAATGAAAAATACTTTCACGAACTGCATCAGTTCTACAAAAGATTTATGAGTAAACTCAACCATTTATCAAAACCCAAGTCCGAAATTGTGAAAAATTTGTGGAAATATCTCAACCGACAAGGAGAAAGAAAAAAAATGAAAGACCAAAACTAGACCACAACTAGCTGCACACGAAGTCAAACCAAAAAAAGAAAGAAAATACAAAACGAAATTCATTACTAGCCTTCCGTGTTTGTATTTTTTTTTTTTTGCATTAAAAAACTTCTTCATTTACCAAAAAGCTCTGCAAGTTTTTCTTTTTTACTTTTATTAATTTAAGAAATAAGAAAAATAAAAATCAAGCAATTTCAAAAATACTGGACAAATGCAAGGAATAAAGGACACTGCTAAGGATGCACTAAAAGATAAATAAAAATCTAGGGGTAAAAAAAAATAAATAACACTACAGTATAACAAGTCTACTTGCTCTTTATGTTTAAGTTACTTTTAGTTTTTACTCTATAAGCCTATTACTAGAAGAGTACCTAACTAAAGCTCAAAATAGAGCATTATTTTGAAACCGGGCAAAACCGCTTCGGGGTATTTTCAGATGGGAGGGGGACTTTACTCAAAAATTGACTTAAAGCAGAAAAAAATTATTGAAATACAACGGAATTAAATAAAAGATCAAAATTAATATGATTTTTGATAGCCAGAAAAACCTTATTTTGTTATCATTTTAAATAAAGTTAATTCAATAAAGAGTTTAAGAAAAAATGATTAAAAAAAAAAAAAACATTTTAAACAAAATTTTTAGCAGATTTTTTGTCAAAAATGTACGTTGTAAAATATGATTTTTTCTTCCAAAATTTAATAGCCTTATTTAAAGTCAAACTGATTTTAATAAAGAAAAATAAATGGTCTAGCTATGTTTTTTGTTTTTAAAAAAATGTGATTAAAACTTAAAATTTAGAAAAAAAATAATATCTCAAAAAAAAAATCTAAACGATTTTATAACATTTATTACTTTTAAAGATACATTTTTTTACCAAAACTTAATGTTTTTATTAGATTTTTGTTGAATAAAAAAGGTTAAAAGGTATATGTCTTCTAGTTTAAAGAAAACAATTTATTTTTATGAAAATTAAGTAATATTTTTAAGAAACTGTAATAAATCAGACATTTTAATTTTCTGCATTTGATTGCTTAAAAATAAAGCCAGGAAGAAAAAATTATCTTTTACCTAACGTAAAATTTTGACAAAAAATCAGCTAAAAATTTTGATTAAAATAAAATAAAATTTAGTTTGAAATTTTTATTATTCAAAATTCTGAAATGGAAAATCATTTTCTTAAAACTATTACATTTACAGCTTAAATTTGGAACTAATCGTTTTTGAGTTTTAATCCTACAACCTAACTGGAAACATTGGGGAGCAGTGAAGTTGATATACCCATATGCCTGTGGTTCGTTTGCCCAAGGTTAGTCCAGAGTAGCCCAACATTTAGTTATTTTCGATAGGCCCCCCTTAGATAAAAAGTTATTCTAAGACAAACTTTTTTAACTTCAGAAAAATTAAGTTTTTTTTCAGTGTAAGATTTATAATTTTATAAAACTGTGGTTAATTTGCCCACGTTAAGTTAACAAAAAAAATCTATCCTATATTGCCCCATATTACTTTTTGTTAACTAACCCACCGCTAAAAAGTTAAAACAAAAAATTTAAGTTTCTTTTCCTCATCATTTTTCAAAACAGCAGTACTTAACCAACAAATCTATAAAATATTACAAATTCATTAAGGAAAAGTTTATTAGTCTTCTAATTCTCTCTCACTCACTCGAACAAGGTTGATGATCGGAGACAAGGCATTCGGATTAATCATAGTTCTTCCATAGTTTTGTGCCAACAATATATTTAGTATTAAACTATAATGCGTGTATAGAACTCTTGGACAAAATAAAATTATTTTATTCTAGATGTAAGTTTATATTTTTTATCTTCTTGAATATAATGATTGTTAAGTAAATATTTTCTGCCATTCAAAACACATTCTATAGTCTAATAAGCATTTCTGCCAATGTGATGAATTATCTCATCTTATGTTACCATCTAAGAGTTCTTAAATAACATCTTAAATAACTTTTGTATGTAATTTACCCAAAATAAATGGTTTTAAAGAACTCCAAATATTTTTTTTTTGCAAGAAACAACACAAAAAAGGATAAAACCCCACCTAATCAAATCAAATAAAAAAAAAACATACAATATTCATTGAATCTTTCAATTTCAAGCGTTTTCTCACATCTACTCGTAGTAACAATAAATGTTCAGCTTGTTCAAAACAAGCAAAGAATATGTCTCAATTGAATTTTGATAGCTGGGTATGTTTTGCAAAAAAAAAAAAAAACTCAAATTTAACCAAAACCCAACCGTCATTCTGGCAAATTTATTTTCTCCTTTTTTTCTTACTTGTTTTACCCGATTGTTTCCATTTGTTTTATTTTCAACAAATTCAAAACAAAAAATAAAAAGACAGGGCCGCACTTTACATAAATGTTTTCAATATAAATTGAAAAAAGAAAGGTTTTTTGTTTGTTAAATAAATAAATTTAATTTTTTTTAACCTTAAACTTTTAACAATTTTTTGTTCAAAAACGGTGCGTAAAAGTTATTCCACCACGGTAATCGGGTCGACTGTTCCCATATGGACCACCTACATGTTGTGAATAACCCGCTGTTCCGTCAAAAGAATTACGACCATTTTGACTGCTCCAAATTGGGAAACGACTATTTACATTGACATCATATCCTTGACCTCTAGACCCCGCGATAGTAGTGCCATCTAAATTTAACTGACGCTTTTCCCTATGGAAGTCGAAAATATTCTGAGCAACAAGTTCCTATAGGAAATTTATTAAAAAAGAAGAAAAATATTTAATTTAAACTTAACTTTATAGAAAATAAGGCTTTACCTCATTTTGACTTGTATCGAAGTCCAAGAATTCTTCAGCGGGATAAGCTAATACTACAGCAATACCCAAGCAGAGAAAGCATGAAACAGTAATTGATTTGTGCATTTCAATTGACTTTATAGAAAGAATTTGAGTTAGATAATGTTCTTCGAGATTTTAAATTGAACTGATAAGACAGACTATGTTCAATTTCGTATTTATAGTGGAATGCCTTTTATTGATTAGAATGATTAGCAATATCTGTCTGGGGATGCACATCATATGGGGATCTTTTCAATAATAAAAACAGTTTAAATACAAGAGTATGATGAGGGTGAACCCCAACACAAAAGAAATTTATAGAATGTTTGTTTTGTTGATGTTGTGTTGATTAGAGTCTGGGTCACAATGAACCGGACGGTAAGATCAAAAATACCATCCGCAGTGTAATTTTTAAGCTTTTCCTGTTAAGTTTAAAAAAAGTAGCAGTTTGATTCCACTTTCGTGTAGTGTGGTTTAAGTATTCCCAGAAACATGTGATATATCAAAATATCGAGTTTATTTACCAAAGAGGTCTTTCAAAATTGTCCACCAGAAGTCAGGAATCATAAAGGAACTGGTTGGACGGCCAGACGTTACTACTTACGGCCGTTCTTCCCTCGCGTCTTTGGACCGTGGCGTAAAAACAAATGACGAAACACCGTCAGAGTATTTTTGAAGATTAGGTCAGAAACTATGTTCAGTCAGCTCTTGTATCTGTCCAAATTTTGGCTTTTGCCAGTTATTAGATTTTATTTTTGAACGCTCTATCAGAGCCGTAAAAGACTGCAGTCAATTAGTAATGCAGTCAATTGAGTCGCAGTTAATTGACATTAATTAAAACTGCCAGTTAGTACTGCTTCTCAGTACTTTAACTGAGTCAGTACTCAAATACTGACTGATAATAATTGACTAAAAGTGAATTAACCGCAGTACTTTTAGACTGGTTTTAGTCTTTTAATCAGTAGAAATTTGTTGTACTGTCCTTTTTTTTATTCTTTTAACTTAAAATTATTTTCAGAGCTCTATATTTCTACAAGAAAGTGTCATGGAAGTGTGGCAGTACGCCTGGCTAAAATTTAAAACACAACAGTACAAAAACTTTCTACTGACTAGAAGACTAAAACCAGTCAAAAAGTACTGCAGGTAATTAGCTTTTAGTCAATGAACTGCTCTAATTAACTGTTCAGTCAGTATTTAAGTACTGCCTGACTGTAGTTTTACAGTCAAAGAACTTTTATAAGTTAAAAGACTTAAGAAATTTAGTCTTTTCAATATCTCTACTTGTATAAAGACCAAACAGATCTGGCCAGTACTAGATCCGAAGCGATGTAAGTGCTTGTTGTCTCTAAGCAGACTGCATATTAGCTCCACAATAGGTGTCATCACTGGACACTGCATGATAGGTATACACGCCAGAAGACTAGGGGTCTTCTCTTCTGCAGAAGTTGCATGGACGAGGAGGAGGACGAAACAATCCAACACCTTCTCTGTTCATGCCCCGCTCTATCCCAACGACGCAAAATTCACTTAGGTGAATATTTCTTTGAAGATATAAGCGACTTCACTAAGACTGACATTCACAGTCTCCATCGGTTTATTAAAAGCTCCAACTGGTTTAATTAAAGGAACTTCCTTTACTTTTTATGTGGTATCACAATGGGCCTAATATTGGCCTAGGTGTGTCAGTAGTTTTCCTGACAGCCACCTTAACCTAACCTAACCTAACCTAGTCTTTTTAGTCAATTAACTGCAGTACTGAAAAGAATGCAGTTTTTATAACTCTCACCTCTATTAGACTTTTTATAAATCTGTTAGGGCTATGACTTTGCACAAATTTTTGAAATTTCACACCTTTAGTAATATATTGCTGAAAGCTCTTCCATCGCCATTGTTTTGGGTACAAGAGTCTTCCGTTTTATTTGTTTGCCAGCCAGCTCTACAAAACACTACGATAATTGATGTTTTGGGTTATTTGATGGGGCTTGTTCTAAAAGAAACTTGTTGGCTAAAAAAAAAGAAAATTACCTTCCTGCGTTGAAGTGAAACAGCCGCAGATTTTGGTTTTGTTTTTCAGAGCCTTAAAGTAAAATAAACTTGACTTCCTATTATTTCCATACCGTATTACTTTCCTACAATTCTGAACTAAACATTTAGATAAAGCACATATTTCCTGGGTGTCTAACTTTATATTGCGTATTAATCACTTTCAAACGTATACTTGGGATGTAGTTTCAATAGTAAAATCAATGCAGTGAACATAAAGCTCATTATAAATATTTACAGGCAGAAAGGCAAACGGGCGGAAATGCAAGAATGTTCTCCTTAATTCTCAGAGATAATAATATTGTTATAAATCTCATGTTGTTTGTTTCTAGTTTTTATTATCAATCACATTTATCAAAACTGATACAATCAATAATAATAATTAATTTCCTAAATTGCGTAGCACTATCACAACTGAACTTCTATATCAATTTCATTAATTAAGTAACAATCAATACAATGATTGACTCATAATAAAGGTTTCGTTAAGAGAATGTCTAATTATTGTTATCATTGCGTAGTGCCATAATAGACAACTAAATAATGATAGTTGTAGTTCTCAAGATAAGGTCACACATCATTCTCAATATTCTGTGCATGAATCTAAATTTTGCTTAGTTTTTTTTTAACACCAACTTTGTTTGATTTTCAGAAGCTTACAAAATTTTAAGTGGGGATATAGCTCAGTGGTAGAGCATTCGACTGCAGATCGAGAGGTCCCCGGTTCAAACCCGGGTGTCCCCTAACAACCAGTTTTTTTTTGTATTTAAGTTGTTTTAAGTATATAAAAATGTAACCTATAACGTTTCGTACTTTTGAAGAGGACTAGAAATTTCAAAAATATACAGTTACCCCTTTTCAAAAAATTGATTTTTTTAAAATCCAAAATTATTTTTTTTTTAAATTTTTGTATTAAATAACTTTAAAGTTATTAAGTATAATTTTTTTGTTTCGTCTTAAAAAAAAAATTGAGGTTTTAATCAAAACCAACATAACGATGATGGAGAAAAAATACAGTTACCCCTTTTCAAAAAATTGATTTTTTAAAAATCCAAAAATATTTTTTTTTTAAATTTTTGTATTAAATAACTTTAAAGTTATTAAGTATAATTTTTTTGTTTCGTCTTGAAAAAAAAATTGAGGTTTTAATCAAAACCAACATAACGATGATGGAGATGTCCAAAAAAGTGGTTTTCGTCATGCCGTCCGTGCGTCGGTCTGTTCTACTACCAAAACGCGTCAAATTTGGTAGACATGATTTTTATGTAATTTCAAAACTTTTTTTTTTGTTTTTTCATCTGGAACGAGTACCTCCCATTTTTGAGTTTTTTCGAAAACGGCTCTAACGATTTTGATTAAACTTTTTGACGTGGTTTTTTTTAAAAAAATTTCAAACGATTTGTCAAAAAACAATTGTTATTTTTAAGATACCTGTTTTTTATCAACATCTAAAAATTAAATTAAAAAAAAAAAAAAAAAACAAAAATCATTGCCCCAATATCGAAAAAAAATACGAAAAGTTTTTGTGCATATTCTCTCAATAAATACACACATCGGATAACTAAAAGCTAATTAATACATATAATAGCTTTTGACTACTTGAGCAAGATTGTGCAATCCAGTATATCTTTCATTTCAAAAGTTACTAATAAAAGAAGACACAATTCTTATTATTAAAAATGTTGGATCCATTATTTAACTAAATTAACTTTTCCATAATGTTTGATGGCAGGTACCAATATTTTTGGACTAAAAAAAAATGTCGATATCTCCTCTAGGGAATTACTCAAGAACTTTAAACACCAAATTTGAAGAAAATCACTACAGCGGCTTAGGCTGTGAGACCCACTTTTTTGCATTTTATACATCGTAAATGTCACGTCTGATTGTTATCTAATAGTACTTGTATCGCAATTAAAAATCAATTCCTTTTTAATATAAAAATAGTGAAGCACTATTTTTGTTCAATTTTATTCTTATACTTTCCATACTCACAAAGTTCATTAATTTTGTTCTTGATTTTTTCAAAGTATCGACAATGCAGTCGTAGGTAGATTTTTGTTGGCCAGCTTAGATGAACATTGCAGTACAATGAACATGAGCAAAACATAGCTTCAAAGCTATTGAAACATTTGGGAAATAAATAGTCTATTGCAGGGCAATAAATGTTGCCATCTGACGTTGTCCACCCATTCAAATTTTAAAACAACATTATTTATACTTTACAAGAATTTTTTGATTTTTTCTGGGATATCCTCAAAAAAATCATATATATTACTAATAGGTGACATGAAAATGTTATTAAAATTAGCAGTTATAAAATAAAAAAACCTACCTTATAATCCTTATATTTCGCTCCTGGAAAACTCCAATAACAAAACCATAGACAACTTGAATTCATAATACAAACTCCAATTGCGCATATATTACAGATCCGGGTTGAGCCCCTAATAAAATGAAAAAAAAAACAAACCCCATGACTAATATAATCGTGCTTTACACAAAATTCAACAAACGCCAAAATCCCTGGAATTAGAAAGTTCAAGAAATCAAGTAGATAGTCAAAAAAAAAAAAAAAACTCTCCCACACGACGTCGTTTCACCTGATGCCAAAAAAAAGAACCAATGTAAACTTGAATTCAGACATCGTATTACAAAATCATTTTCAAATATTTTCGATTTCTAACAACCATAACCAAAAACCCTCATCCTCCGGAATCCCACAAAAAAAGATCCAACATTTTACCAATTTCCTTTCACTTAACAACAACATACAAAAAAAAAAAAAACAACTCGGAAAATCAAGGCTCGACGTGTCGAGATGTATGAATCCTAATGCTGTCAGATAGGTGGGTAGGTAACCGTACACATATCAATTTGGTGAATCTCTCTGCAACATCCTTTTTCACGAAAAATTTCATATTCTATCGATAGACATGAGACATCCCAGTTTACCCACATAAATTCTGTCGACGATGAGTGGAAACAGGTCGAATCCTTTTATTTCCATTTAACGTTCCTCGTATATTGCATATTTTAAGGGCGAATGGATACAATATTCTCATTTTCACATCACCAACGACCCCATATGTCGTTTGCATTGGAACATTCATGTTAACGTACTGGTTGTTTTTATTTTTTTTTTGTTTCCTTTTCCTGTGGCGTTGAAAATCATATTATTACGTTGAATGTTTACGACTAACCGTATTTGAGTGTTGTATATGAGTGGCAAAGTGACTTTTATATGAGCCACGTCCTTCATGATGAGTTTTCAGGATAACACGATAACAACAATAAATAACAAAAAAATAGAAATAAATATCCTTTCTGTCCATGTTTTTTTTTTGTTTTTATTTATTTAATTATTAGAAACAAAATTTTATACATATTTAAAAGTGTCACATTGAAATATTTTAAAGATGGACACACTTGGCTTTTTTTTATTTTAGCTGAACGTTTCAATTTACCTGGCAACGGGAGCTGGAATTCATATTTTCTGCTAAATAAAGGAAATATTACGTTTGCTCAGAAGTGGGATTTATCAATATGATTTCTTTTTCTTTTGCATTATCTTTTTAGCGGCTATTCGTACGGAAAAAAAGGTTAAGATCTTTTTTGATGTATTTTTTGTCAGCTTCAGAATTTAAACAAAGATTTTTCAGTACAAGCAACTATTCAAGAGATATCAATGTAAAGCTTGATTTCAATGTTTTTGACAACAATTCAAAGATATCGACTTGTGAAATTCACTTTATTTTGCAAACGATAAGAATTCCATCCACCTTAGCCATTTGGTAAATCTTTTTTTTTTCTTGTTTAAAATTATTTACTTTAAGTTTTTTTTTCAAAATCAAAATTTTTGGTTATTATTTGTTTTTTATTTTTATTTAAGACGACTATATGCATTAAATGATATGACGAAAACTATTGTTTTGCTGTTTTTTTTTTTTATTTTTGTTTAAAGATGTGGGAGAAAACCCTTTGGTGATTACTCTATTTGGGAAGCACTCATTTTTTGTAAGCTTTGCTTTAGACACCTCGGTACTTTCTTATCAGCATCGCCCATACATCGGGATATCGTGTTTGCAAGAATGTTGTTAGTTTTTGAGCATTTTGAGCCTGTTGGGGCGAGCAGTTACGGCAATTGCGAAGAATCACTTCGGGAAGGGCAGCTGGAAATAGAAAAAAAGGATTTTTTATTAATGAATTGTTTTATAATTTTAGTATATTTATCATGCGAAAGCAATATAGTTAAAATTATAATAAAATTGATGGAAAACTCCAAGAAAGTGGTTTTCGGTTTGTGAATTTAAGTACCTTAACAAGAGGATGGCTATTTGTATTGTGATAATAAATCTAGTGACCCGAGTATGTTCATGTTCAAATTTATAAGATTTTAAAAAAGAATGAACAAACCACCGACCGTTACCTTAGCACGTCGCCGATGCTTGTCAGCAAAAATTAAACATGTTCAACTTTGGCAGCTGGTAGCCACTTCTGGTAAGCAAAAGTTGATCGTGGTTCATTTTGACAGCCGCTGATACAAGTTTTGATAGCAAACCTTAATCAACACGATGTCTCTTTCGAATCAAATTAAGGCATTTGGATTTTTTTTTTCATTTAACGTTCAGATGGCGCTATAAATGATTTTTCCCGAATGTCATGGCATTGGCTTATCGTTGCATAAATAATTTTCTGCATGAATAAATTAAATTAAAGTGGTAATAGAAGTATAATTTGAAACATAAGGAGCGTGCATCATTCCCGGAACGCCTGTTTTGGAATGAATAAGATTACAATTATAATTTTTTGTCAATATTACGATGTTATATCGAGACCACTACAACTACCACTACAACAAAATCTCAAAAATATTTCGTTTCATTTTTTTAGAAAGAAAATTGGCAGTAATATTGATCAAAAAGTCATTTTGGGGAACGTCATTTTCGAGAACACTTTTATACTATGAATGAGTTATACAGCATTCTCGAAACACATGTGAATGTTTTGGGTATTTTGAGCCAGAATTTAATGCAAATATGGCTTGAATATGGAGTCATATCATAAAATTATTGAGAAAGGTTGAACAAATTATTTATGTATTTTGTAGGTATTTTATAATAGCTGAAAAACATATTTTTTAAGAAATAAAATTCCATATGAAATCCACGTATTTTTTGTACAAACGCATCATAAAACACAGAAAAAAATACACATAAATATCCAAACGTTTTTTACTTGCGATATAGGTACTATAGGGCAAGTTTATGATTCGTAAAACTTCGTTAACTTTGATCAAAAACGGCTCTAACGATTTTGATTAAAATTTTTGTGTCTGCTTTTGGAATGAAATAAATGTTTGTAAAAATTCTATTAACGGTACATTTACTCAAACGACTGAACCAATTTTGATGAATTTTTTTATACGAAACAGTTTTAAAATTATTTGGTATAAAAATTTTCAAAAAAAATAATTTTTCGAGTTTCAAAATAATTTTTTTGAAAAATTAATTTTTAGAAAACCGGGTCACTGTATTTTTTTGGAAATGTTGGTTTTAAATGTGCAATAATATTATTTTGAAAATGAATACTAACTTTATTTTTAAACAGGCTTTGGAATTTTTAACGATTTTCAATTTTTTTTGAGGTTCAGGGAAATCATGTTTATATAAATCTTTAACTATACCAAAACAGGTGTTTGGTCCTTCTTATAAATATAAAATTAAATCTCAATTGCCACTTTTATTTATTTTAGTAAAATACCAATGCAACGACACAACGGAAAGACCATTTGTAGCGCCATCTGCTTATTAGACGAATAACATTTTAATGTTTTGACACGAATTTTGAATTCTGAATTTATAAATCTAATCCACTTTTGGAACTTTCAAAACTGTCAAAAGTAAAATTGAAATTCTGTTTCCCAAAATTGTTTTATTTTTAATTAAATTTATTTTAAATAATTAAAAAAGTGCTTCTGGGGTTATAACTTATTCAACATGAAAAAAATACTATTAAGAAGGAATACTCTCAGTTTAAAGTAAATAAATTTTCAGTAGTCGAAGTTAATAATACCGATTTGATTGAAACATTGTGTAAAACTTGAAATTCAAAAACTTCAAAAACCCCCACAACTATATTCAAAACCAAAGAACAAAACATTATTGAAGTGATTTATCTATAAGTTACATAATACATACATTTGTGGTTTATCTATATTTTCAACTAAAATGAAAATTTATTCATTTCTCAAGAAACTTGTAGTTCAAAAAACATATTTCTTACTAAATTGATTTTCAACAAAATCATACAATGATAAAAGTTTGAAGAAGAACATTTTTTATTTGAATACCCTGATTGGGTGTGGTTACATAACATACTGTGTAAATCCAAACGTAGAAATCATCACATTCAAATTTGTGCACATTCATTTACCTATACTCTGTGATGTGCATTTAGTTCAATTCCTTTCCATATAAAATTTTTCTAACATGGTTTTTGTAGTTAAATAACTTTTATTCCTAGATAAAATATCAACTCCTTTTCTGGCAATCCAACAAAATAGTTTCCTTTTCCTTGAAATAAATAACCCAGTCATGAGGAAGAATCTCAATATCACTCAAGCCCGTACGCATAGCATACATATATAGATTTCCATAGAGAAGAAAGATTGCATCGTAAGTAACGTTGGAAAGAACACACACCAATTTGAGCCAACAGAAAGGATTTGTCTTCATTCGTCTTCCTTCCATCAAAGATGTTTTCTTGTTTTCTTATTTTTTTTATCTATTTTTTGTTCACTCCTGTGGCAAGCAACTGTGGATATTCTATGGTGCAAAAACAAAGGGAAAAAGTAAAATCAACAATTTCACTTTCATTTTAACTCTGTGGGAGAATGAATCTATATCAAATAAAAAGAACAACAAAATCTCTGTAGTTTTCTCTTCAACTTGAGCCAAAACACAATTTACAAAATACTCGTAATGTAAAGTTCTATGCAAATTTCGACTTTATGTAAACCAATTCCCCGGAGTAAACACTTCTAGTTAATTGAAGGATCTCGCTTATTTTCATATAGATACTGTAGACGAGTCCTTCAAGGATATAGCCACAACACAATGCTCCTATAAGTTTACTTTACACAAATATATATTTAGATACAATTTGTTTACTCTTAAAGTGGGTATCCTTGCGGATGCAGTTTTGTTTTACAGATTTAGATTGGAAGTTTAATTGTGATGCTTTTTTGTTTGTTTAAGGATATCTTGTGGCATAAAGCTTGACTGTAAATAAAAATATCAAGGACTATCATGAAAGGATACGAATTTAATTTCCGTAACACACAATTTTGATGCATCCGGTTTTTGTTGTTGTTTTGTGTCAATTATATTAGGAAAGGACAAACTTTCAATTTGGATTTGTAATTTTGTATATATATTTCGATTTAAAATTTAGGAACCCTTTATATTGATATAGCATGGCACTTGTTTTTAATGACATAATTCAACATTTTGTTGTATATTTTTATTCGTTTCTGGGAAATTTTAGTCTTGGAAAACAGGACAGTAAATGAAGAGTAGAATGCAGAGCAAAAATACTGCATCAAATCGGTCATTGTTTTTTATTATTTCTCAAAATCTTCAACATAAACTATACAGTTTGTGGCAATAATTCCCCTTGTTTTTTTGTCAGACAAGCAATAAAGTTGATTAAAAGAATGAAAAACAATGAAGACTAAAGCTTAGATCACACGAATTGTTTATAAATAAAAATTGTGTGTTTTTGCACGAAAAATACTTAATATCATCTGAACCATAATTTTGATCAGACCAAATGATTAGAAATGACACCAAATGATAAGAAATAGTGTTTATAATGTCATTTTCTTTCATACAATTAGTGGTTCATATGGTTTTGTGCATATTTATGCCAAAAGTACACAAATTTTAAACTCCAAATTTTTAGCAAGTTTTTATTTTAATCAGAACTGGGCCCAATCAAATCACGTACATACAATTTTTACAATCGTTCGATGGATCGTTTGAATACTTTGGGTTCACTGTGGCGTATACGTAACCTTTATTATTAATATTTGAATTTAAAAACAATTATATTGCATTCTCAAGTTGAGAAGAATTGGTTTCTTACAGGTGTACAAAAAACTAACATAAAGTTAAGTTTGGATGTATTTCGATGGGTGACCAGATGTAAAACAAAGGATAACAGCACATGTCAATTTAAATGTTAAAACAAACATAACGTCCCTAATGGTGTTAAGTGTAAAAAAAAATAAAAAACAGCCAGCTTAAATTACTAAAATAACAAGGATTAATTAAGTTTAACCACACAATTTATCCGTCAATGCCCTCCCTAAAATTCTATAGAAATAACTTTGACACTTGTGGTGAGGCAACACAAAACCCTAAAAAAGAACAATACCACAAATTAAGAGACAATTAGCTATTGGTTTTCATAGTGAAACCGCAACAGTTCATTAAGCAATCAAATTGTTTCCGCTTCCTCTTTTTTCATGCTCATATAATACCTAACCTATTCGTAGTTGCCATTTTCCACTTAGCCGGATCGAATTATTTTTCTAGGCCACCGCACATGCAAGACTCTGTTAGGCCCAGCCAGCGATACTAGAATTGGCCACGTTGATGACAATGTAAAAGCTGTATAGGAAAATCAATGGGTAAAATTATTTTAATTTGTTTTTGCAAAGTTTTGTAGTTTTAAACCGGAAATTGAATTTGAGAGAAAAGTGGGCAAGCACCATCAGGAATAAAAAGGAAGTGATGTAGTGCGGTAGGTCTGAATACAATTTTCTCCAATCGTTACAGAATGTAATTAAGGGAAATATTGTGGTAGGTAGTGGAGAAACTTTGTCTAGCAAAGTAATTTAACTTTGTAAAGCCTTGGATTTAAAAAAAAAAAAACAACAAGACTAAAAGGCTCCTTTAGCATAATAAATGCACATGCACAGATGCACACGGCCAGGACTCAAGTTACCTATAGTTATGAAATTATTGTATGGTGTGTTTTGTGATGTGCCATGTGCATTGTGCATTGTTTTGTACAGGACATGCCCTCGCAGAAACTTTTAAACTTTCAATTGCCTTAACTTTCTTGCTTGTGTAACTACTATTTTTGTTTACACTCAAAAGTTATAAGCCCAAAGTAGCAAGGGACTTAAAATGTTTTGTGGTGTGGTATTGGTGAAGTGTGGTTTTGAAATGCAAAAATAAACTAAATATTTATTTTAGTCTTGTCACAAAACCAAACAAAAAGCTTAAAAGGGTGAAGTTTCTATGTTTATGGAGTCTTTGTTGTGGTGGTGTAATTTCAAGCCACGAAACATCAGTTGCAGGCAAATTCTATCATAGCATGCAACTTCTCAGGTGCACAGATGCTCACATAAGAAAAAAAAAAAACTAAAAGTACAAGGTATACTTGCTTTTTAGATTGGTTTACCTACAAAATTTGTACATGATATAAGGAGTAAGTCTCCTCAATTTCTGGGAGAGTCAAGGGCGGTGACGGATATTTTGTTAAAATTAAATAGTCTCCCAGCCACAGGATGGTTAAACTTTGCTGCAAAAGTTTACATTTCACTTAGTTCAAGTTTTGGTTATTATTTGATCACACTTATATACCCTTGCATGGCACTTGATTTTAAGTGAAAGATATTTAAAGTTTTAAATTAGAGAAAAGAACATAATACCTTGTGATGTGAAAGGATGAAATTTTATAAACCGTTTGAAGTCAAGTTAAATATAAGTTCTTAAGTGAAGTTGCAACTTTTGTAGTTGAGAAGCTAAATCCGAGTAACAACAACAATTATGTATGTATTCTTCTCAAAGGCTTTTGTATACAAAAAAATAATATTTAAATCGGTTGAGTTATTTCGATAAGTCGAAATAAGAGATCGGTTCTATGGAATGATATGACACCGAAAAAAAATTAGATCACCAGTATTTTATAAGTGGCCCAAAAAGCTTATATTATTTTTCCGTACAGATAGGGTATGTGGAGTTAAAATGATTTTCTCAATACTTTTTTTTAGAAGTATTTGTTTTTACTATTAAAAATCATGAAACTTACATTAGAATTCCATTTTCCCTACAATTTCTAGAAAATTTATTTTTGGCCAAAAAAACTTAATAACAAATGTCATCATGTTAAAAAACGACAATGGCGGCAGCGAACGAATAATAAAATGTCCCAAAAAGGGCTAGAGTTAAAGAAAGTAGATTTGTTTTTAGGTAATAGAAATTTATACATGCTTTTTTAGAAAAGTAATATAAGCAGGCAGAACATTTTTAGATTCAGACTTCTAAAAATGTATTTTTGTGTTTAAAATATGAGCCTGCAAACTTATTCAAAATTCCATCAAACAAATCAGCAGCAAAATGAATATTAATGTGTTTTTGTGTGTTTGCTGCGAAAGAATTACAAAATACCTGTATGTAAGTAACTACGTTAATGAATTTGAAATCGCTAATTTGTAAAGAAATGAAAAAAAAACCAGAAAATTTGTTTGGCGGTCTTTTTGAATGTGTGCTTTTGAAAAAGTATGACATGACCTCAAATTCAGAGACAAATTCTACCTCAAGAACTCTATAGAATTCTTAAAAATTATCTAAAGAATTGGGGTACCACAAGGACGTGTATTAGGTTTAATTTTGTACATTTTATTAACACGCTATATAATTCAAATAGAAGACATGATTGCAGCTAAATTTGCAAAAAACGTTTACTAAAACACAAAATATAGAAAGAGAATAAAATAAACATTGTGACACGACTAGCTCACGAAGAACCAAGTCCTTTTGACTGACGCTCTGTAGGGGAACCTACAATTTTCTGACGGCTAACTAAGATGCACTTTCCCTGACAGCCAACACTCTTGGAGAATAGGTCAATTAATCCCAAGAGGTAGGAGGTAGGTTAGGTACCCCTGGAAAAAAACAAGTCGGCATTGGCTGGGAATCGCACCCATACCTCCTCTGGCATGATAGTGCATCGCACTTACCATTACGCCAAGGGGTACTTGGAAATTCTTGTTGAGAAAAACTTAGTGCAGAAGTACAAACCTTCCAACTATGGTTACGAACACCCCTTTAAGATCGTGGAATCAGCTGGAACTATTATCGGAGAGCTAACTGTAAAACGTAAACTAACTTGGTCAAAAAAAATTGTCATCTCATGTGACTACTGACAGCCATTCCTTTAAGGTAGTTAATGTTTTTCTTTAAAGTCAAATCAGCACTGAACAATGAATAACTCTCCTGCTTCTTTTATAAAGTACGTAGTAAATTAAGGAGCAAAGCGGTTATTTCAACACTTAAAGCTTCCCTATAGAAGATAAATAGATAGATAGATAGATAGATAGATAGATAGATAGATCGTAAATAAGGTAAATAAGGTAATTTTATTAATCCATATCCGTTTTTCTTTAACTACTAAATCAAACTTATTTGTCGAGTATTTTCTGTTCTATTTCGTTCTACCAAAGTCAGTGTATTCAGAATGCATGTCTCTTTCTATATTTTTACCAAGCAACGCACGTCTAGACGTACTCAATTAACCTTATCACAAAATTAACAAACATTCAAATTCCCTCTAGTGCATCACAAAAGTATACGTATGCAACATAATACATAACAAGGGAATCCTGAATTCGTGCCTTTTTTGTCAATTGCAATTCCACATGCATTTTTAACCAGTCATTGAAAATTTACTAGCAACCTTTGTTTTTGGAATGAACTCATACTTCAACCCCTAAACACTGTTTACTCGTTTGGGGCTTACACAAGAGTTGATTTTTCATTCCTTGCTTTAACTCCAACTGTCACGTTTTTGCAATCGCCAAAAGCACATCACGAAACTTCACAACAAAAATATTTAAATTTTTCTACTACATCTACACGGAATTGAGAAAGCGACAGCGAATACTAAGTTATGCAAATACCAGTGTGCCTCCATACACAAAAAGCACTCATATTTGCTCGAACAGAATAGCACAGAAAAAAAATGTTGGAAAACAAAACTTAAAAACTTACCACACCACACATGTGAATAATATCTCGTGTTAGGAATGATGTAGAGGGCGACACTGTATATGGAACTTTCAAATAATGCATAAACCGGAAACGTGATACTTAGCTGCATATTATCAAGAATGCATGAATATTTCATAGATCTCTTGCACTTGCATCACCCTCTCTTATTCTCTTGAAGAAGAAATAAGGCCAAAATAACAAAAAACTATGCTACTTTCAAAATGATACCTATACATAAAAAGTACACAATACATAAATGTATGAGTGGTTACTTGAAGTATATCGCTGCTCAAAAGTTAGCTGCTGGAATATATACATTTTTCTATGGTTCGGTTCAGTGATATTAGGAAATATAAGGCGCAACGGCTTCAGTTGCTTATTTAAAATTTATGGAAACTATTTCATTTCATACAACTACGTGCTTATGAATAAATTTTCGTTCCAACTCTGGTGCACGTTGGAGTCTGATGATGAAAATTTGCAAAAAAATATGAAAATTATCATTTTTTTTTATGAATTTTGCAGTCGAAATTGAATTTGAAAACAAACTTGAAAATATGAACTTGTTAGCATTTTATATTTTTTTCAAGTTTTTTTTTCCACCCACTTTAATTGTGTTTTGAGATAAAGGATCTCATTAGGTATTCAGCTTTTGAATTTATTGTCAAAAGGAAGCCAATTTCTCTCTACCGTTTCAACAAGTTTCAAGGTTATACTTCCGATGTGTTCTTCCGATTACCTATTACATCGCATTTTGACTGATGCAGTCGTGATGATAGTGATGACGTTAGATTTCTGTAATATTTCTTCAAAAATGATACTTTAGAAGGCGGATGACAATACGTTGCCTTTAAACATATCTTCAAGTGCGTTTACATATGTATTTTAGCTATACAAAAATGTTGGATGTAGTCGAAAAGCTAAAACATGTGGACTTAATTGGCTAACTAAATCGAGAGAAGGTCCAGCCCCGTAGTAAGCTGCCAACACAAAGTGGAGTATCTTCTGTTCATGATGGTAAAATGTAAAGAAATAAACTTTTTCCACTAATTCTCTTTGATATTCATCAAATTAATTAATGCACAAAGAAGCTACGAAAAAACACAGAAAAGTTTGAAAAAGTTAAATAATTTTGTCTGCTATGAAGGCCAAATTATAAAGCTCTTGAAATGCATTCAATTCTTTACATTTCCTTTGAACATTTCCTAAAAACAGACTAACTACAAATTTCTCACGATAAATTCTTTTGAATTTGTTCAAGCCTTTATACACACGTTACACCTGATAATCGATGAAAAAAGAAAAAATTCCAAAGAATAAAAAGCCTTGTACCAGTTAACACAAAATACAAAATTAACTGCGCCAAATAGTAGTTCAAAAGCTTACTTTTGAATTACCCATACACACATTTAGGTATGTATGATACGTCTAGGTGTGTATGATATCCTTGCCTTCAATGGTGTCATGCCACTTCAGAAAAGATGATTCTTTTTTCTTTCTTAGAAAATGTATTGAATGACACCACTTTTTACGACAACAACAAATGAACCTCTTACGTTAATTTTAAGAATTTTTTTTTTCTTTGCAAATTCTTTTTGAACACTTTTCACACTTTCCAGTTTCCATACCGCATCGCACACCACCACCGAAGCTAGGAGCAAACTCTCAGAAAGATTATCCACTGAAAGTATCAACTCTAAGTGTGTAACGTATATTCTTTAGAAATGTTTTTTTTTTTTTTTATTTTATTTTGTATTGGAACAACTTGCAGCTTTCAGAAGTTTCCTTTAACAAAATAAGTTACTAAAGTTACATATCTTGAAAAAAAAAAAAAAAATACAAAAAGAAATTGGAATGAATTGCAAAGATTTAATATTTAAGTATGAGGTGAATGTGTATCTATATACAATACATATAACTCACAGATACTACATGCTTCCTCGTATTGCAATGGCAAAAGAGATTTTTATTTGTCGCATGAGTGTAAGTGAATTCAAGTTGAACATTGAATTTATCCTTTGTAAAGTATAAAAAATAAAGAAAACCAAGTTCGAAGAACTTTCTTTAGCCGACTGATGTTGAAGAAGGAATGAAATTTTTGATACCAACCAGGGACGGTTATTTTTGGTTTCATCAATCATTGATGGGCCGGAAGAAAACGGTAGAAAAAGTCTTTCAAAAATTAATTAATAGATTTTGTCACGACAACGACTAGTTCATGAGGAACCAAAGACTAATGACTGACACTCTCAGCCATCATTATGTGTCTAAAAATCTGCTGAAATGGAATGGACCGACAACTTTCTGCCAAAAATTGAATTGACTGAAAATTGTCAATGAAGATCGTCAAAACTTTAGTAGTTCCTTTGATAACATCAAATCAGACTATCTATACTATACAGAACGTTAGGTTCCACATCAACAGATTCATCCAGGTCTCCCAGACAATACCATCAAATCGGATCTTTCTTGATTTAAGAGTGCCTCTACTGGTCGGGAGAAAGCAGTTAAATCCAGCAACAATGCGTTGCAATCATTTGCATAAGAAAGAAGTTGAACGGACTTTTGATAGATTGTATCAGTGGGAGTTTACTTTTGATCTGCGTATCACTGCTTCAAGAGTAATGTTAAATAGAATGCATGGCAACACGTCGGTCGCCTTGCCTTAGACCTTTCTCATACATCAAATGGTTTAGTGGTGGTCCTTTCCAATTAAGACGGAGCAGCAAGGTTTTTTGTTTTCCAAAATCTGTCGGAGTGTAAATATTTGATCAACAAAGTCGGTGGCGTTTGTCTCTTCTTTTTTGGCCGTAGAGCTCTCGGGCTGCTCTCTCAGTGGCTCTAGGTTTTGTTTGATACATTGCCTGGTAGGCCTCGTTCTCAGAAGCACGCACCAGCCAGCATTCTTCTTCGAATCAGGAGTTTTGGTTAAACTCAGCGGTGGCACTTCTGACACTGTCTCCACTGGTCGTCTGTGCTTGCCTAGCCGAGATATTAAAAGAATCGCGGTAAGCTTATAAGTTTTGGTGGGATCTTGTAATTTATTTTCGCGACAACAATTTTTTTCACAACATCTACTCGTGCGTGCGTCGTTGTAGCGTAATAGTTAGCTCTCTGGAAAGTTCGGCTATCCAAGATACTGGAAGCATGTCTGGTATGAGCATACAAAATTATGGGGGGGCAAGCACCCCACCCCTTTCTTCCCCTTCCTTTCGCCCATGCTTGTACGGATTGTGACTAGGCGCTTGCTTAACGCATTAGCCTCAAGTGTCTAGAATGTCTTTTTTACCAAAAAAAAAGTATTCCCAATTGTCTTTCTAAGTGAATGTTCAAAATAAAAGAACCAGAAGCAGAAGAACCTCTTGTACTTAACACCACCCCTGTAAATTATTAAGGTACTTAAAAAAGACTCTCTCAAAACCAATATGGATATCAAACGGTTTTTGTGAACCTTTAAGCAACAATTTCAATTCAAAGAAAATTGTATGTGTAGTAACGGTATAACGACTCAATGATATCCTATGGATATAATTTTCTGGATTTATTTTCTTGCTTCTTACAGGAATTTTATATCCTCAGGTAGGATTTATGAAAAGAAAAATTTGAACAGACAGATGTTACTGGGAATCGTATTTTCATATTTGCAATTTTATATATACGTGATGTATCCATACCTACGGTTATTTTTTGTTACCTTCAAGAAAAAGGACGAACAGAAAAAAATTGATATCTTTTACAAAATTTTTTTGAATTAAAAACTGAAATACAATTTAACTTCTTACTCAATGAGCTGTATTTATTATTCTAATTTTGTAATGTTAATATTTTTTTTTTTTTTTTACCTTCACAAAAGAAAAGCGTCATCTCACTTTAAATTAATTTAAATACTCAAAATGGAAAAGTTGTTCGTTTTTCGTTGTAAATGATGAGTATAGGTACGAAGCTACCTTCTCTTCACGAAGAACAAATTGATTTTTTTTTTGTCTTCTTTTATACAAATTCAGCATCAAATTAGTTTGGAAAGCAATTTTTCAATCAAGTACACAATTTCACACACAGAAGAAGACAGAATTTTACGTTGTTCCCTACATAATATAGAGCAGAGAGGAGTAAGAGTGAGAGGATTAATGACTTTTTGGCACTTTGGATGCGATGGAAATTTTTCAAAAGGTGAAGAAGTAATTTAAATTAGTGGAATGATCCAATTAGTCGATAAATATCGAAATGAAAAAGCAAACCATTAAACGAATGTAATGAAATTCCTTGATAAATATATCTTACAATGATGGGATTCGCGAGAGCGGAATTAAAGTTAATGAAAGAATTCTTCGAATTTCAGGTTTAATTAAATCACAAACGCATATCAGAAATTTAATTATATAAAAATGGGAACACACTTCATTTTTGCTCTGATAAATTTTTACATAAGGAAAAATTGTTGGGGCTTGAAAACTTTCAATTAGGAACCTACTTATACTATCGTTACTACATTCACCACATATTACAGACTGGAATTGCTGGATCCCATCACAGTTCTGTTCACTTGTTTCTCTTTACTTTTTTGGTAGGCAGCTCATATTTTTGGGACGCCCAAAATTTGTTTTAAAGGTAAAATTTTGTTTAATCAAAACGATACCAATATGATTATTAAGAAGCCAAGACCGAAGAAGAAAAAAGTGACCGAGAAAAGATTGTTCCAGCCGCTCTGAACCTCAAGAAAACTGTCGACCTGCTCTTCAGAATAGGCCAAAAAGCTTTAGAATTTCTAAAAGTATTCAACCAAAAAGTTATTTGCCTCTTTTCGTCATAGTTCTGAGGCTATGAACAATTACAATTTATGGTTCTAAAGATGGGTGGACCATTTAAGATTAACATGGCTCTGAGTAGCCATCAAGCTTCCTGAAAGATGAATGATGTTGGCCTAAAATTAATTATCGGGAAGTTGATGTATTGGTATCAAGTCAGTCACTTCATGTAAAAACATCGGTTGTTATGCAGATGGGCTGGGACTGGGACCCAAGCTGATGTTTTGCTTTTGCAGCGTCCTTTAAAGAAAATCATTGTACAGACTGTAGAGAAAGAGTTTTATGCACCTAATTTTATAACCTAATTTTCACTGTTGACTGCGTTGAGTTCTTGGTGATGGATTGTCTGCAGGCATTTCTTAAGCTGTTGCTTGTGTAAATATACATTTTCGGCACATACTCAGGGAGGTTCTGGTATACTCGAATGTTTCTTAAGGTCTTGGACACTTTCTGATTCCTCAGTACCTAAATTAGCAAGTGATGGCGCTGTCATTTTCTTTGTTATCGAGGTGTTATTAAAAGGTCAGAATAGCTGGGTGCAGTCATAGTTGCAAGATTCTGGAGGTTAATTAATGAGATAAGAGGTGTTCTCAGGAAGTTGGTCCCTTGGTATTAGAAGTTAAGTTATGCAAACAAAGAATCCGAAAGATCTGCTAATAATCTGCTAATAATCAAATCTGAAGAACCCCAACCAATTTGGTTCGATATCATTTCAATTGGTATTCAGTTGAAATTTAATGCGATAAGTTGCATTTACTATAGACACTTTGAAAAGTATATGATGACGATTAAACATAGCAACACAAATCAATTCGATCCATTAAAAGCCTGTATCGAATTATTATTTATCGAATTAAAGGTGTCTTTACGTAATTTCAAACTGATTGAATCAATTACATCATTCAGCACAAATTGATTTAATTTATCAGATAAATCAAAGGATACTTCTCTATATGTAACTTTAAGTCACTTTAAATTCCACAAAACAACGATGGCAAAAACCCGACGCAAAGTTCAACCATACCTCTACTCACACTTTGACTGTAAGGATACAATAAATGGATTTGATTTAATATAATTTGTTTTGCTGGTGGAGATACAAATGTTACAACATAAAAGAGGAGATTTATTTCCTTTTCCTTTGTCCTTTATTGTAAGGATTTCCTTTACATAAGTTAGGCAGTAAATTTTTTTTTTAAGCGACTACAACAAAATAGGAGGGAGGTTTCTACACCGGAAGGTTATTTTTTGGAGCGTGAGTGAGTTGGTGGTATACCAACCAAGAGTATAATGTAAACATGAAACATGAGAGTTTTGAGAAATATTAAAATATATAGCGGAGGGTTTTCAATCTTAATGCGGCATTCTTGGATTATCTTGTTAAATCTTGGAAAATGACAAAAAAACAAAAATTAATTAAATGCACGACTGAGTTTTGAGCTTAAAAAAATATGTTTTTTTATATAAAAGTTTTAAAAATACATAATTCAATTAAAAAAAAAATAAAAAGAGCAAAAAAAATTCATTTAAAAACGAATAACAAACTATTTTTGAAAGTTTTGAGCTGCAAACGATGAACATTTCATTTACAACATTATTTATCGTAAAAAAAAACACTGGTGTTCGCGAGAAAATCACAGATTACAGCACGATTAAGTTGAAATGTTTTGAGATTTTAAAGTTCATAAGTTTGCTATAATTATTGTTCTCTCTTGGAAGAATATTTTTTTTTTCAGTTTTATTTACTAATAGAAAAAAACTCTTCGAAAAAAAGGATGCACATGCACACGTTAATTCTGATTGTAAATAATAGTCATCACAGTAAGTTCATTTAATATAATTGTTCTCCACTGACAAAAGAAATTAGGTATGTTAGAGGATACTTTTAAGAAACTGAGGAACTGAAACAAAATTACAACACGAATCAACATCACAGTTTCAATTATTGCAAATTTGTCTGTCACAAGAGAGAAAGTAATTATGTACTAGCAAGAGACGAAACTAAAAATAGAATTTCTGAGAATCATGTTGGTAAGAAAAAACTATCATTTAACGTTCTTATCAACAGCCACAGATACTTAAGGACAACATTTTGAAATAGTGTAAGTTTATAAGAATACAGTTTATTGTGTTAGACTTACTTAAAACTGCAAATTAATAGAATTAATTTGTACGTTTTTAACGTCTTGCAAATGCAAGAACATTTCTTGCACATAATGCAAGCATTCCATCTTTTCCCAAATACATATATTATGTATATTTATTTTTTAACGAAAATAATAACATAATAATAAACTTTTAAAATCGTTTGAGAGGAAAAAATGGCTCTTCTTTAATTTGAATTAAATACATTGCAAGTACCGTTTGTTTTGGTAGTTAGTAAAAACATCCCTCTAAAAATTCGAAAATATTGAAGGAAATCCTTTCAGTATCTGTATATGTAGCTTTGGATAAATTCAGACCTACACTACACAGCTAATTGCACGCAAACACACATTATATACTTTTTAATTTAATTTTCTTAACGAATACTTTCCATCAATAATTTTGAATTACTGATTTCCAGTTTAATATCCACAAATACATATGATATTATCAGGAAAAGAGTCATTTCGGCTTCTACTGGCTTTCCGATGAAATTTTGTATATTTTTTATTTGAAATATGCAACATACGCGATTTTTTATGTGAGTGTTAGTAATTGAACTTAAATAAAAAAATTTTGTCACAAGCTCTTGTCCCAATTATAATAATTAGTATATTTACTAGAACTATTAACAATGAAAAATATTTACATCTCTCAAACATCCTTTTGCATTTCCTGTGAATTTTTACGAATTTCATTTCAAATTTGTTTTTTTCAATCGAATGTAATTACTTTGACTTCGTACTCGTAATTCGTGAAACTTAACATGAAATTCACAGTACGTGAACAAATTCAATAAAAAAATCATAAAAGCAGTTAATTTATGTACCTACATCCATATGTGGCAGCCAAGCCACAGAATATGAAATTCCAGTGAATTACAAGTACGGTGAAATATTATTAAAAGCTGAACTTTTAATACGAATATAAAATTGAACTGCGAAAACAAATCACAATCTCTGCAGTGCAGCAGTGCAGTGCAAATATAATCAAAATGTTAGCTTTAAAATTTAATTCTAAAATGAAATCTATAAATTTCAATTTAAAATTTAACATTTTACGTATTTGAGATTTAAAATTCCTTAAATTTGTTCAAACTAAATGTACGTTATTATTTCAATCTCTATGCTATATCTACTAACAAAGTATCTCTTTATGGAATAAAATTTAATTTTATTATCTACAAATTGATCTTATTATGTCCAGTGGATAAAGGGTTCACCAAAAAGCCTTTCCTTTATTTAATAATAAAATATACATAAATAACTCAGAAATAAATGCCAATTACTGTCCACAAGCTAATAAACATATAATAACAAAATTGATTGAATATAATTTGTTTTCCTTCCGGAATAACAAAACAATGACAACTTTTGTGTTGTTTGTATGTATCTGTGCAACAAATCGTCCTATTTTTGCCTTATAGTGTCCTTTATCGCAAGGATTTTCTGAATGTTGGTAATATAAATTGAGTAATAAATTTATTCGAGTGATTATGAGATTATAAGAAGGAATTTACTCATATTGATTATATCTACACAGTTTGTTGTTTGTGAAATGTTATTTCGGTGAAGATAGTATAGTGAAAGAGAATACATACATATTTTCAAAATATTGATTCTTAATTGATAGAAGAGAATACATACATATTTTCAAAATATTGATTCTTAATTGATAGAATTCAAAAGAGAATACATACATATTTTCAAAATATTGATTCTTAATTGATAGAATTCAAAAGTTAGTTTAAGGAGAATTTCAATAATGCTTCCTGGGATTATTCAAGTAGTGTATCCAGAGGGAATTCGGGTATCTGAGCACCCTCTAAATCTCAAAGATTTTCGAAAAAGTTACAGTTAATCATGTACATTATAAAGAAATCATCAAAATAATAACATGAGCCACTGGATTAGTCTTAAATTATCTTCTAATATTAAGTTTTAGAAGATTGAAATCTTCTTAAAAATTTAAATAAAATTAATAATCAAATTAAATAAAATGCACGCACTTGCTCTTATGCATAGTCCAAATTAATTATTTCTGGCTATTGTGGAGTGGAAAAACGTTCATGATTTGTGTGAAGAAGTAAGTGGCAGAACTCAAAACATCAATATTTTGAAATTTAAAACTATAATCCATCAACTAAAAGCGCAAGTATCAATGATTTTGCGGTCATTTTATTTCATCTACAAGAATAACTAAATCAGATGCCAATAAAGTTGCTGCGGGAAACTTAAGTTGCTTCCAATAAAATTAGTTTTGTTTGCTTTCATTTAAACCAATGATATTAGTAACTGAAAGTTCTTATCTAAACAAATTATTTATTTTCGTCACATGACAGGCCTTAAACTAATGTGCATAGGTAAGTACTGGCTCACCGGTTCATTGAAAATATTTATCCTCTTGGATTTGTAATGAGTACATTTATTTCCAAAAAAAATCTGGCATCTGTTTATGAAGTGAATGTAGATTTAGTCAATAGAAAGAAACTTCCTTCTTCTTTTGAAAACAAATACATTTTTGTAACCACAGAAAAACCCTCAATTCTTTGACAGATGATTAAAAATCTGAATACAAATTCATCAGGAAATTACAAACAAAAATAAACAAAACAAACATTTTCTGGTTTAAATGTGGACCAGAAAATCTGACAAAATATTTCCATGAATGATAAAACTCTATAATATAAATTCCAAAAATTCTTTTAATTTAAATATAAGCTTTGTTTCGTTTATTGAAAATGGAGTGCTCAGCATAAGGTATATTTTGGAAACACTTTGAACCTATTTTTTAAAGTTATTTCAAGAATTACCTTTTCATTTGCTTTGTTTTTTTCTACTGTTGGAAATTTTACGTTCAATATAACCCAAAAGTGAGAGTCCTTGATTTCCCCACTTTACTTCATTAAAATCACCCCAAATCCCAAATGAAGAAGAATGTGGTCAATGGAATTTGTTTTTCTCTTTTTAGAATTTGTAAAATGAAAAAATAAAAAACATTTATTGTTGTCATTTGTGGTCATAAAATGAACATGAACAATCAACATGTTCGAAAAATTCAAAACTCAATCTCAAAAGGGGAAGAACCTACCCTTTGACCTATTTCATAACTTTTCTAATTGAAATTCGAAGTCTTTAAAACGAGTTCCTATGTGTGTGTGTCGAGTTTAAAGTTCTGTTTATGGGATTTGTAAAATAGATTGACATGCGGAATTGAATAGAGTGCTTGGATTTTCTTTTTGAAGTTGATGACAAAAACATTCCTTTTAACAGCAGAAATTTCTATGCAATGGAACACACAGAAATATGTTTAGAGCTGTCCCACAAATATGTGGTCAAGCTTGTGACATGTATCAAACAAGCATTTCCGAAACTATATGAAATGAATTTGGGTCTATGACAAAGGCAGGGTGCGGTTATTATTGGTCGTTATGGTGTTTCCGGAGAATGGATGGAGGGCTCTTGAATTGGCTCTGTACATGTACACATATGTCGCCAGTTGTGCTTTAGTGAGAAAAAGTATATGTTTTGTGGAATCAATTTTCTTTGCTTCTTCTCTAGCCCAACCCAATTCAGAAAAGGGTTTTCATACAAACAAATTCATGAGAATATTTCTATGAGAAATCAATACGACTTTATTTCAATAAAATCTTAAATTACGGATGTGAAACATGATGTTCAATCAAAAGCAGATTTATATCATAAATAAAATAAATAAGTTCTAAGTAAAATACAGACAAGAAATTGATGACAAATGCAGCGTAGAACTTTTTTTGTTCATCTTGATTAAATGCCAAATCAATCAAGGGTATACCCTTTTCTATTTTTATACACCCAACTCAAAGAATTCTGTATGTCTTCGTCACAGTGCTTAAAAGGTTTGATTGAAGAAAATATTTTAATGGAACTGTCAATATCAAACGATGAAGTCAAGGAACATCTTCAATTTGATAAACTAAGCTAATTCGCAACAAGAACTTTGTATAATAGAATAAAGATCAATTTAGAATTTACTTAACAGCATCGAGAAAAGGACCGAAGAAACAATTTAAGGGTAAGCGACAATATAATTGAATGAAATAAGTGATGTTGGAATATAAAGGATAATTGATTACATTAATTTTTATAAGTATTAATATTTTCTAGTAAATGTTTAAAAACAAATGTTTAAAATTTATATTATAACTTGTTATTTATGTGAACAATTATTTTAGCCCGTATTTTATCAAAATTAATATTAAGATGACACTTGCTAAAACAAAACATATTGTATATGTATATTAGAGTGTTTTTTTTTTTTGACTATTGTTTTTTTCCACTCCCCAAGCAAAATTCTGTTTGAAAACCCCAACACAAAATTCCCCAAAAATATGACTTTAGTGAACATAACACAAACAGCACAAATAATTTCACCCACACTGAACAGAAATTTGTTACTTTGAAAAAGTTTTAGAGAATTAAACGTTTAAATTACCGACAGTCATTTATCAGATTATAGCAAACAAATTTTAACATAGATTCTTCCCATGTGCTTGTGCATTTGGCAACCAACTTTTCGTCCACATTCGCTGAATAAATCTCATTTCTCATATTAAACAAATACTCTTTCGAAAGTTGTCTTCTTCATGGCAAAATAAAACTAATATAAAATTGTGCAAACATGCGTCTTCAAAAAATGTAAACATTTTCTTTTGACAAAACTAATCCAATTACAAATCAATTTTTTATGTCATATATATAGTTGAATAGCACTTTTGTTTTTTGATGTATGTATGTATATACTTAAGTTTATGTTATAAAACATAAATAGTCTATTATAATGTACGTATTTGTATATAAGGTACATTATAAAGGAGGACAGAAATATTAAAGGTCAAAGGATTTTGCATGTTTAATACAATTTATAAATTTTGTTTGACATGAAAATAATATCATGGATGATGATGGTAGTTAAACGTTAGCTAATGGAGGCGTATTTTTTTTAAATCAACTTGTCTTTATTTATGTGGAAAATTTCATTTTCGATTTTAAAGAATAACCTAAAAGCTTAGTTAACTGTAGGCTGTAACTTGAGACAAACAAAATGTCACAAATAAGAAGTAAAAACGGCAAAAGGCAGAGTCTGCCACCCACTTGTCATTACTCAAATTTAAAAATCTCCATGATGTTTTTAAGTTGCTTACATTGGAAACTCATCTTCGTATTTTATATTTAATACACATAATAATAACATGAATACATTTACTGTCCAATTAATTATTTCTTAAACAAAAATTCTATCACAAAACAGGACAGACGACACGAGTTAATTTGTTGTCTATCTAACATATTCTCCGGAAGCAAAACAAATTATATTGTGAATCCAATTATTTTGCCTTACAAAATTACCCTAGGGCCATGTCCGTCACAATGTTGTCGGTATGGTTTGACAATGAGAGCCCTGGGAAAACCTTTATCATATATATGTACGAAAAATAATGAAAAGATGGTGGGAAATTATTTTTTATACCCAATAATACCTATATATATCAACAGATACGTTAAATTTTAAATTGGAATATTAATAATGAATTAGCATTAAAGAAGTGTGTTTTGTTTCGGTGTGATCTCCGGGACCGAAATTGTAATATTTGAAAAATATCAATTCAACTTATAAATGGGGATTTGACAACTTTGGAGTAAAAAAATTGAATCTACACATTCGTTGTATGATGTTGCTGTGTCAGTGGAGACAACGGGTTGGTTGGCACTAGGTGGCACTCATGCGTCAGAAGCAAACGGTCCAAATCAGTCAATTCCATGGCGTTCTCAAGAATTGGGCATCGTTCAGACTTTTTTGGTAGTTCGTTGTTGCAATTTTTTAGAAAGATATGGACTCGGACGACATGTGTTTTCAACAGGAAGGTGCCACAATCCACACAGCACACCTTACAATCGATTTATTGAAGAGTAAGTTTGAGTAGCGTACTATCTCAAGAAATAGGCCAGTCGATTGATCAATTTTGTAAAACGTATTAGACCTTAGACCCTACTGCATTGCGGGAAGTTTTGCCAAAAACCACTATAGGAGCAGCTCAACGAAAAATCTCATTGTTCAGGAAACTACGTATTGGATGGATATGGATGGTGGGAAAAATTATTAAAAAAAGCTTATGAAAGGGAGGGTAGGCGAAAAAGTGGGTTGGGTTTCGTAAATCATGGTTTCTTACTATTTCTATCTAAAGTTAATCTCTTATCCAAAAGAGATCTAGGTACAATTTTTGTACAGATAGTTTTTCAATATAACCTCAAAAATATGTCAAAAACTAATTTTCAATCAAAAAAGTTGGCGATAATTTTTTTGATTTTTAAAAAATTTGACATATGTCCTTTTCGGTTAAATCCTCTTTTTTAAGATTAAGTAAGAAATTAACACAGTTATTGTAAAAAATATTGTAAAAAATTGAAAAATAAAACAAAAAAATGCATTTTTGAGATCGATTTTTCAACTTTTGCCTTCTGGAAACTAGATTAGCAATGTTCTATTAAAACTTCATAGCCAAGGGTACGACTTAAATGTCTCCGATGGAAAGCCAGAATATAATTATGATCTCCAAACGACTTGAGGTGTGTAATTGGATTAGATTGGTTGGATCTCGGACTGCTAGAAGTAAGTAATTTAATACAATTAATTGGCCCCTGTCTTGAAAAATCAAGTTTAAGTTTTGTTCTTTTATAAATGAAGAAGACCCATTATTTTGAACTTAATATCTATGTATCTTAAAACCCATAAATTAATTCACCACTTTTCTAGAATGAATGTCATTGAAAGATCTATTCACAGTTACTTCAAAATAACAAGCGACTGTAAGCAGCTATTCCATTAAATTCTCTTAGCAAAATTAAAGTTTTTAAAAATATATTTAAAAGACATTTTTTTAAAGTTCTCTCTTTTGGGGCTTTGCATGAATGTTTCATTTTTTACATTTCCTGTTGATCTAATCCGTCATAACTTAGCCTTTGGGTGATTTCAAAAGTTTGTTTTTTATTCCCAAAATGACTTACCATTAGCAAAAACATATTTTACAAAAGTACACACATCCATATAAGTTAAAGAGATGTAATCCTTTTAGGTTAAATATTCATTTGGCCAAGACTTAAACTTTTGTTCTACTTTAATGAACAAAAAGATAAAAATATTGCTGACATTATAACTCACAAAGGCTTATGTCTCGCACCCACTCAAATTGTGATGGCAGAGATCCTTGGTCTATAGGTCCTTATAGCTTACACATACACTACACATATGGTGTGTGAATAGAAAATCGCCTTACCTCCTAATATGCCGTCAGACGTCAGAGAGGGGATTGGCATCCTTTAGCTATTGAATGGTGCTCATTACGAAGGATACAATAAGGATATGAAGAATAAAACCTTTTATTAGGTAATTTTGTTAGACTACCTGTGTAATCCTAGCATAAGAATGTTGATCTTTATTGAATGTGTAGTTAACAAAAGTTATTTTTCGCCCACAAAAAAAAATATATACAAGATTGTGTTTCTTGTTTTTATGAACGGACATAATGAAAGACGCACTTACCTTTCAATTGCCTGCCAAGTTGATCACAAGGACTCTTCTCAAGGACACACATTATCTGCCTACTGACAATCACCTGGTTATTTAATAGTCTTGTTATGTTCTTATCATCAGAACGTATTGCGGCTGCTGACGACATTATCAACAGAATGGACATGGTACCAGCCCAAATCATAATCGACTTCATCTTAATGGACATTTTATTATGTTATTTTGTTTCCCCTTGTAAAGTGGATCCTTTTTTTTATTATTTTTTTTTTGTTGGTTACTTAAGCGGTTCGCTAATTCACTTTCACAGTTCAGTCTCTTAAACGATTTGCAAACGAAAACAAAAACAATTAAATTTCTTTCTCTACGACAAGAAAATTTCAGTCCAGGATCGGAAAAGCTGGTGTGTAAACATCAAATTAGGAAACAATCACAAGCACACGTTCAGCCTTTGTTTAAAATAGAGCTTCAAGAGGAAAACACTTGATGAAACAAAAGAACCTTAGTATCAAGCGAATTAGCTACTATCACGTGCGACGGTTAGAGTTCAACTGAATATTTTGCCGAAACATCAAATTGTCCGCATCTGACTGAAGCTGTCAAAGGACGAAATCCTTTTGCAGAATTTAAGTTTATTTTTGCGAGAGGGAATGCAAGCCATTTGTATATAGCACTTGCGCAGTTGTACAGAGAGATTTAATAAAAAGAAAACAGATTAACGTTCACTTTGCAGAAATGAAACTCTGGCTCTTTGATATAAATTAAGATTTTCCTCGCTTGATATGGTTATTATGTTTATTACCGAAATTATCCTTTATTATTATTGTTGGCTTTCATCATTGATGCAAATCTACAACAGCCAAAAAAAAAGGATTTTCTTTTGCCATTGTTTTTGATTATTTTTCATACAGTGGGTGGCCATGGGTATAAGGAATAGAAACTTATTAAGTTGCAATTAAAGAAAAATCAGTAAGTTTTTTTAGATAAGGATAAGGAGAAACAGATTATGTTAATTTTTAAGCCTAACTATGAACTTAATAGGATTAAGGTACAAATCTACTTTAAGTCTTCTGTTAATGAATTAATGAATTAATATTAGGGGAATTGCACTGCGACCTATAGGTCTATTGTACCCCCTACTTGGTTGAAGGAGATTTTCCTTTACAACTCTGTCTCCAAATTAATTCCTTTAAGGAATTTAATTTATCTCCGCTTGGAATATGCTAGGGGACTTCCCCATCGGAATGGAAATTTTGGTTCTTGGCCCAAAAATTCCTGCCCCAGTCCCGTCGGAAGTTCTCGATCCATCAGTGTACCACTTGATGGCGTTTGCATTGAGAGTGTAATTCGTAGATTCCCCTACCCACTCTGCCTTGCTACTAAACTTTGTTTGGAAGTTTTTCTCGAAGTTGTATTTCTTGATCATGCAATCTCTAGGTATGTCAAGAAGGTTTTTAATTGTGGAGTTGGAAAGTGCGTCCCTCTCTCTGAGGTTAATGCATTTACCAGTCCCAATTCCCTCCTTGGCGAACCTCATTATTGATCCTTTAGCTGCACTTTGTATGACCACGTGTAGTGGTGTCATGTGGAGAATGACCTCCATTGCCGCTGTAGGACAAGTTCTCATTGCACCAGTGATGCAAACACAGGCTAGCCTTTGAACTTTGTTTAGTACCTTTTTTGTCGTAACTAGCTCGGTTCTTTTGTGCCACGCAACCGCACCATAGGTGATGATGGGTCTCACCATCATGGTGTACATCCATCTGAGGATGTTTGGTCTACAGCCCCATGATTTGCTGGCCAATCGTCTGCATATCATTAATGCTTTTGTGGCTTTCCCGACTGTTATTTCTAAGTGTTTGTTCCAGAGGAGTTTGCTGTCTAGTGTAATGCCTAGATATTTTACCTCCTTTCTGGTTTCTATGACCTTACCTGCTAATCGAATAGGTTTTATATGAGGTAGGAGTCTTTTCCTAGTAAATGGTATAATTGTTGTTTTTGATGGGTTGACGTTTAGCCCCACTGATATACACCATTTAGTAGTGACTGTCAGTCCCTTTTGGATTATATCGCAAAGAGTTTCTTCAAACTTCCCGTAAGCGGTTATGACTATGTCGTCAGCAAAGCCGATACATCGAATGCCGAGGGATGTAAGATGTTCTAATAGTTCATCAACTACAAGACTCCACAGTAAGGGTGATAGTACCCCTCCCTGTGGACAGCCTCTTGTTGTGATGATTTTCTGAGTTATATGCCCTGTAACTGCCTCTGCTGTGCGCGTACCAAGCATTTCACCAATCCATCTGGTAATGGTGGTGGGAACACACTTCCTTACAAGGGCCCTAGTAACCGATTCATGAGAGGTGTTGTCAAAGGCTCCCTCTATATCTAAGAAAGCACAAAGTGCGGTTTCTTTTGCATCTAAGGCTTTTTGTAAGGTATTTGTGAGTTCGAAAAGGGCGGTCTCAGTTGATCTACCTGCTCTGTATGCATGCTGGCGATTGTTCAGAGGCATATTTACTAAAACTTCTGATCTTATGAAGTTGTCAACAATTTTTTCCAAAGTCTTCAGTAGAAAGGATGTTAAACTAATTGGCCTAAATGACTTTGGATGCGTTGTATCTTTTTTCCCCATTTTGGGAATAAAGATTACTTTAGCTCTTCTCCAAAGACTTGGTATGTACCCAAGTGCAATGCTACTGCGAAGTATGCTTATCAGATATGGCATTAAAACCTCCTTACCGTTTTGTAGCAAGGCGGGAAAAATACCATCTACTCCTGGTGATTTAAAAGGTTGAAAGGTGTTTATAGCCCAGTCAATCCTTTTCCCTGAGCAGATATCAGAAGCTAACTTCCAGTCTTCTCGTCTAGGCTTAAGAGGTGTTCTCTCAATTGGGTTTCCTACCGAGGGAGAGCTACCTGGGAAGTGAGTACTAAGCAGCAGAGTTAACTTTTGCTCTTCATTTTCAGTGAAACTACCATCAGTTTTTCTGAGAGCTAACGATTTTATGGTCTTATCTTGGGCTAGTGCTTTGTGCAGTCTAGCTGCAGCAGGGGTGGAGGAGATTCCCTCACAGAAAGACCTGAAACTGTTTCTTTTGGCCCTTCTAATTTCCTTACTGTAATTAGTCAACTCTGTAGAGTAGTTGTTCCACTCCCCAGTCCTTTTTGCCTCATTAAAGAGTTTTCTAACCCTGGACCTTTGTTTTGACAAATTTTTGTTCCACCATGGAACATCTTTCTGTCTTTTCATGGGCTTAATGGGACAACTGAGTTCAAACGCCTCATTTATAGCCCCACTCAACTCGTTAACTATGTGTTCCAGTTCGTAATGACTGTTTGTAGTGCTCACTGGGCCAATTCTTTCAAGATTACTTTTAAGAACTGTCCTATAAAGGTTCCAGTTTGTTTTCCTGGAATTTCTCCCAGAGGTATTCTCTGTTAGGAGACCTTCCAGGTTAAACGTTATTATTCTATGATCAGACATTGAGGGTTCATTGGAAACTTTCCAGTCCCCTATTAAGCCGCTTAAGTTCGGGGTTCCGAATGTTAAGTCTAACACTTCTTTTCTAGCTCTAGTTATAAACGTTGGGGTATTCCCTACATTGAATATATCTAGATTTTTTTCGATAATAAAGTTTAAAAGGTACTCACCCCTCTGATTTATATCGGAACTACCCCAAGTTGTATGGTGGGCGTTTGCGTCGCATCCAACCATCAGCGGTAGTCTTTTTGAGTTGCAGTAGTCCACTAGCTTCTGTACTTCAGTCGGTGGTATGTTGGCATCTTCACCATCAAAGTAGGCTGCGGCTACTACCATCGTGTAGGGATTGTCCTCGATGTAAATTTGAACTTGTAATGGAACAAGATCCCGCGTCATAAATTCTGAAAGACATATAAAGTTTATATTATTTCTGATTATTATGCATGCCCTGGGTGAGTTTTGTCTCGTATCCCAGATTAAATTGGAGTCCTTACATGTTAGGCCCCTTACTTGGCCCCCGTTAATCCAGGGTTCTTGGATCAGTACTAACCCTAAGTTGTCAACCGTGAATTTCCTTGCTATGACAGCCGAAGCTGCCTTAGCATGGTGGACATTCACTTGGGCTAGCCTGGTACTGATCCCGCGTCCAGTCATTTTGCTTAGGATAAAGGGGGGTGGTCCCCATCATCCGCAAGCAGATGTTCTTCCTCCTCTTCTGTCGGAAGCGTTTCTACCAAGTCCTCATAGCTAGGAGAGAGGTCCATGTCCTCTACTTCTCTGTCCTTCGAACTCGTCTTTGTGCTACCCAGGGCATCTTCCTGGGCTACAACCAAGCTTCCGGTAGGAACCGGGAGTAATGTGGAGTCTGGTGTTGGTAAATTTACCGGATTCGGTGGAGTAGGAGGAACTAGGTTGGTGAGAGGAATTGGAATAGGAATAGTGGGGATAGATGAGGTATAGGCAATTGGGATAGTAGGAGTTGAAATAGGATGGTTAATGGGGTTTTTGGGTTTGTTAGGTGAGGTGTCGGTGTTTGGTATTATTTTGGGATCAGGATCGTGGAAATTTTCGAGGGCTGTCGGCTTTTTGAGTCCCGTTACAGGTATTTTACCAAACTTGAAGTGCACCTCATGGTCTGCCTGGACTATGGCCTTCGCTGAGTTTGCGTCGATGCTGACCACCAGTAGTTTGCCTTTGCCCTCAGCTTTACTCTTGATGATCTTCCAGGCTTTAACGGTGAGACCTTCATTTTGAGCTTGGATCAAGGCCAAGGATTTCTGGTCGTCTTGATCCTTGCTTCTTGGAAGGAACAACGTTACTGTGTGCATTTTGGGGATTTTATCTCCCAAGCATGCAACAAGAGCGGTGCCCTTCCAAGTGCTTAGCTTTGATGCTCTATCCTTCAGCCAGTCCGCTGTTTGTTGGCCTGAACAGTCAACAATCAGCAGGCCGGTTTTGAAGTGTAGGCCATTAAACTGAAGCTTGTGCTTCCAACCCAAAGACACTTCTTCGATTATTGCCTCCTCCAGTAATGTTAGCTCTTCAGTTTCAAGAGTCACATTTGGATAGTCTTCCGGTAAGACAGCAATTCGTACGCTCTTGGTGGTGCTAGCGTATGACATTTGTCGATGGTCATTTGCTGCGGTCTTTGATCCCGCTGCAACTGCATCTGCCATTCTTGGCTTTTTCACTTCTTGTCGTTGGGGAGGGGTAATGTGTTGACTCTTCCTCTTTCCCTGACATTGGCTTTCTAGGGTTGCAGCTTGTAGCTCAGCTTTCCTCTCTTCAACACCCTTTTTGGCAGCTTCCGGGGTGCTCCCTTCTGCCAAAAGTTTGAGGTACCTTCTGGTAGCCGCTCCACTAAGACCTTTCCTAAAAGGGTCATCCAGGCCTCCTGGTTCACCCCTTTTTGGAAGAGGTCTAGCTGCCTTCCTCTGGCTTTTGAGTGGCTTATTCTTCCGGTTGGAGGTTGCTGATGTACGTAACGGTGTCTTCCCATCACGAACGCCTTCATTGGCTTTAACCACTTCCTCAACATGCCCGGGAGGTATTCTCTCTTGGCTAGTTGAAGGTGCGGTTTTAGACGCGTCTACTCTTTGTCCGGGAGGTATTCTCTCTTGACTAGAGGTCGACGGTCCTTCTTTTATTTCTCGGTTCTTTAGGTTTCCAGGTGGCTTTTTCCCCAGATTCCTACTACATCCCGGTCTCGGATCGTTGCCATGAAGATTTCTCTCCATTTGATCCGCAATTTCATTCGCGGTGGCATCCCGCTGAATGAGGAATTTTTTGAAATTTTTGTTGTTTTTGTTTTTTTTAGACATAAAGATCCCACGAGTAGCTAGAGAAAGGTTGGTCCACTATGTTAGAGCTCCGCATAACATAGTAAGGTCTTGGTTACTCTTTGATTCGACCCGGTTTCAAAGAGGCACCGTTAGAATACAGCCGGTTGCCCCTGGCTGCAAACCATCCAATAGGCACGGTTACGAACACCCTGGATTAGGGGTGGCAGTTCTTGGTTGTAACTCCTCAAAATAACTACTAATTCAGGTTGCCCCAAATCAGCAGCTCAGATGAATCTTTGAAACTCCAGCCTACGCACCACGTCAAGGTGACTGCCGCGCGCAGGAAGTCTTCTGTTGTTTAATCTCTCTTTTTATGTTACCCTAGAAGTTCCAGTTCCACCTAGAATATTTAAAAATTAAGTTTTTAGGAGTTGAATACCTACCTACCTAGAAGGTACCTTTAGTGTTGCATACTATATTGTCGAATTGGAAACCTGCCATACACAAAATAGCTAAGCTCTTGTGGTTCTGTGTTGCAGGATTAAGGAATGCTTTGTTCTTTTTGATTCTCAATAGTTTATGTGTTTGTATTTGAATTCAATTTGTACTTGCGATAAATTGCTGGACTATTGATACTATTTTCACAATACTACCGTTTTGTGCATTCACCACCCACATTTGATCCATTTTGTTTTTTCATAACTCTTATTGAAGGAGAGAAATAAACATTTTGTAAAGAATGAGTGAACGGTTAGAAATTATTACCTTTCTAGGACCAATAACTAAAAAATTTAAAAGTACATTTAGAAAATTATTATTTCATCGTATAAAACGCTTTGTGGTGATCCAATTTTTGACCACTTTTTCGTCTAATTGCGGGTGGTAAAACAGTGTTTTGTTATTTTAATGAAACAACAAATTGTGTGGGCTACCATCCAAATTCATAGGCTGGTTAAATATAAACCAAGGCTCATTAAAATAAATTAATATTTAATAGTTGAGTTCAAAGCTAAAATACATTTTGGCCATTTACTTAGTTTTTGTAATATTTAAATAATTTTCGATGGATAACATTGTTTGTTTATGAAGTGTTGTTTGGTTAAATAAAATGTACGATTGGCCCTTGTAGTTTGAAGTAATAATATATTTGTATTTATACACTTTTCATCAGCAGATTTGAAACCACTTTATTTTTATTATTTTTTTAATTAGTTTTTAAGTGGAATTCACTTTCATATTTGTAAAAAATGCACGGAATGCGAGGAAATAATAACACTAGTTTACACGAAAAAAGTACCTGCACAAAAAAGTATTTTTTAGATTAATTTTGGGTTGCTGAACAAGAAAATGGCATTCATTTATTTTTCCAAAGAAGCGTTCTCAAGATATCAGCAAAAAACATGTTTTTTGAAAAGAAGTTGTTTTTCTCTTTCCAACGATATATTGTGTTAATCGGACCAGAAACCATCGAGTAACAGCCACTCAAAGTGTACAAAAATATGATTTTTCAAATATTTTTTTTCCCCTTTTAATTTTTTAGTCCTTTAAAATAAATAAAATAAGTGAATCCAATTTTATTTTGTCCTCTGAGAAACCTTGTATTGTATAAAATTAAACTTTTTGTAAAAAAAATCTATTAATTTGTTATTTTAATAATAAGAAATAATAAAAACTAAGGTTTGAATGTTAAAATAGTAAAATAATTTAATATAAATGTTCAATTATTGTCTCTTGGGAAAATCAAATCAATTTTCGGGTTATTTAAATTTTCCCGCAAATTGTCCTACTTCCTTTGATCAAACTTGATGTTTGTTAAGTAGGCGACAAAACATCATTTTTCATTTTTTAATCAAGTTTCAAAGTTTGGACACAGAACTTTGTCCCACACATCCTTTAACATAAGATCTCGTAGAATTATTTCAAATTTAGAATCCTACTATTCCTTTTTGTACACTATTATTTGTATATAACATTTGCTTCCTGCAAGCTGTTCTTCTACAGACCAGAACACGTTCACATAAGGAAACAAATAATGTTACGTTCAATGTTTAATCTATTGTCATCGTCAACAAAGCAAACAAGAAAACTTTTGTGTGTACTCACTTTGAACATTTCTAGGTATCACATATTATCTTCACTTTTTCTCTATTTCCTACTAAAACTATTTGTTGAACAAAAAGAAATGATTGAATAAATAACTCTCACTTAAAAACACGACCGACAGGTCAAATACATTTTGGAGTTGTACTACTTGCAGTCCTGTGATATGATTTGATATATTTTATTTTAATTGTTTTCTGGCAACATCTCTTTCCGGTTAATATAGCTCAAAAGCAATAATTGTTTCCTGGGTGAATAATAAATGAAAGGACTTTCACGGTGTTTTCAAGTGAACCAAATTATGTAGGTAAGTCCTTATTTGATTGATGAAGTCCTTCTGTCAAACTAACGAATTGTTCTTTTTCATATTAATAAATGTTTTTTTATTTGAAATACAACTGTGCTTTGAAAGAAATAGATATTATATCTACACATTTTCTCGACAAAAAAAATTCAAAAAAAAACATTCAACAAAAACTAAACAAAAAAAAACTTTTAAGAGCAAACAATACTTGTACCCACTTGTCGCAGCTTCAGAAAGAATCAGCATCAGAATCGGTCTTTGTGTAGGTACCAACTTAAGATAGCAACAAAACTATTACCCAACTTTCTCTTTGAATTTATACATGAGTTCATTTCGCAGTATATCCTTCCCAATGATACAAGGATACGAAAGTACGTATATGTAGTATTTACCCTCCACAGTTCTCTGCCACCCCATCTCTGCAGTTTTTCCAACTTTAACTATTGCAATATTCTTTAAATTGGGAATCCCTCCCAAGTCGTCCGTCGTCGTCGTGTTGTCTCGGGGGACCCCTTTAAACGCATTTTCTGGGTATAAAACAGAGGACTTACTGAAACAATGGCAAAGTGTCCTTATGCGCCAGCACCGGCACCAGCACACACTGCACTTGAACTGTTTGCATTGTCCTAACCTACAAAATGTAAAATTACCTTCGTTCTATTTCATTTTTTTTTTGTTTTGCTAAAACACTTGCGTTGTTGTTCTTCATTGTATGTTTTGTTTACCAACGAGAATTTCACTATTCATATATGTATGTGACTGCTATAGTCCTCTAGAAGCAGCCTGTCACCCAGAGTCCTTAACTTTTTTTTTGTTTTTGCTAACATTTTGCACTCAGGGAAGTAACGGTGTGGAAAGGTAAGTACCGTCACTAACTTGAGCTATGAAAATAAAGTCTCGTAATCCGATTTGCAGATTTTTTCAACTTTTTTTTTATAATTTTTTTTTTCTTCCTTCTCCAACTGTGTTATTCTAGTAGCTAGCTAGCGGCCAATGTATTTTTTCTCTCTGTCTTAATGCAATATTCGTCCTTATTCTTCGTGTCTTTTGAAAATTGAATTTAGCAAGAATTTAATGAAGCGCTAGAGAAATCTTCAAGTTCGTTAATGAGATTTCGTGACAAATTTTATCCTCTGATGGTAAAGAGTCGAATATAGCTCTTAGCTTGAGGAGATTTTAGATAAAAAAAAAAAAAAGAAAGAGGTATAAAGGCGAGTGTTTTTTTTCACCTTTTTTTATGTTTTGACCTAATTTTGTTAGAGTGAGTTAAGTTTTCTGCTTAGTTGACTTCTTTATACATTATAGCTCTGGGTTTGTGCTATTTCTGTTTTAATCCGTGTCCTACTTGTTCATAAATGTTCATAGTTGTTCAAAGGACAGTATTGTAATTTTTGTTTGCAATGAACTGTGGTCATCATCTCGACAAAGTTAATTATTAATGCACTAACTCATATATGCAAGTAGATAATAATGAATGTACAGTATGTTTGCTTTATGGTGGTTCAAGTTTTTTATATGTGGTAAGTGAATTAAGGTCAGTTATAAGATAAATAAAATAAATTCAAGATTTCAATATAAACAAATGAAATCCATTCTACTGAAGAAATACTTGATACTTACCCCAGAAATCCATGATACTCAAAGAATTCCATGATATTTACTAGAAAAATTTATGAAACTTACCGAGAAAATCCGTGATACTTACCTGAGAAATCCATGATAATTACAGGAACAACCTGTAATGGAGAAATCCGCAGTACTAAAAAAAAGAATTATATGATACTTGCTGAACAAGTGCGTGATACTTACTGGAATAACCTGTGATACTTACCGAAGAAATTCTTGCTACTTACCGGAGCATCTAGAAATGCTCACTAAGAAAATCCGTGATATTCAATTAAAAAATCACAACACTTACCGGTGGAATCCGTGATACTTACCAAAAAAATACGTGATACTTGCAATAGAGATCCACTAGACTTATCCATGATAATAACAGAAACAACCTGTAATGCTAACTGAAGAAATATAAACAAAATCCATCCATTATATTTAATAAAGAAATCAGTGATTCTTCCTCGAGAAATCCGTGATACTTCCCGGAGCAACTAGAAATGCTCATTGAAGTAATTCATGATATTCATCGGAAAAAGTCATGATACTAACCGAAGACATCCGTGATACTCCCTGACTGTGTTTGATATTAGTTTTATTCCTAATTTAAACTTCAATCTACCACTTAGATATAATCCCACTATACATATTCATTTTCACTGATTCTCTGTTTTTGCTCAAGAACGTCTAGGTGCGACAACAAAAATTAATTTAAAACCATGTAGTGCAACACCAACGCAATTTTATTTAACTCCACATCGAGGCCGCTTGAATGAATGAATTATTTAATTTAATTTGCAATGTACATTTATGTATTTAATTTAGTAGAATTTCATTTTTTAATTTGGTTTGTTTTTATATTCCAACTGGTCGCTGGTGGATTAACTTTTATAGCAAAAAACGGACATGCTGTTTTTTTCAATTTGTGTATTGTTCGTATCTTCTGACTCGCAGATAACAAAAAAGAAATTATTTAAGTTAAAAAATAAGGACAGTTATTTAAAATAAAAAACAAAAAATATTTTAATCCTTAATGGAGGATTTTCCATTTAAAAAAATTAATATTTTATCATGGCTGTGTGGCCCCAGCAGGGATTTTTCCAACTCCTGTCCTACACTTCCATTGAGTTAATACAACGCAAGTACAAAAAAAAAAAAAAAAAATAAGCATGAACATCATCTGTGTAAGCAAAAATAAAGCTTGACAAGAAGAAGACAAAAAAATATAATTCCTGGGACATATTTTCTTAAATAAATTCATAGGGTTATTATGTGAAATATGTTTGAGCTAAGGACTTATCTTTTCTTCATTTTTTTTTTCCTCCAGCGAGCGATTTAAGTGAAGAAAGTTTACCCAATTTTTTCGTCATTATTTGCTTAATATTGTCCCAAAGGAATTCTACTCTTCTCAAATACGGGAGGCTTTGCTAGAATTTTGTCCTTGAACTTCTTCGTAGAATTTGGGTTCTGTTTTTTTTTCCGGCGGCCGGCGTGAAAGGAAAATAAAAAGGACGAAGTCTCAATGAAGTTGTTGTCATAGGACAATATCGAATCGAAGGTTGCGTGAATAGACACATTTTGTGTAGACGAGCGTGTCGGAATTTTTGAATTGAAGAATTAAGTTGAGACCTTTCAATAATTGACACTTATATTTTACTTATCTTTGGGATCCGATGAGGATTTTGTGTAAAATATGAGGATATTGTTGAGGTTTATAAGATGGGTCAAATTTTGTGGATATTTATTTTGTATTTAGTGAAATTTTAGCATTTTATCAGAAAACTTATCAATATTATTACTTTTATTATAAACAAACAACCTCAAGAAACATTATAAATGGTACTTTAAGGCTTTTTCCGGGCACTATTTTTTACATATAGAAAACCAGACTTCTCTCTTCTTTGTGATGCTTAGCACCTTTCATTTATTATTTCAAAAGACTATTGTTATTATTTAAAATTTCAGATGGTTACAAAGTGGCCACAAGTGAATAATTGGTTTGATTAAATAGTTGGTGACAAAAATGTTTGTGAACAATTTAATTTTTTTCAATAGAAAAAAATGTTACGCATACGCCACAGTGACCCACATCGATAATATTTATAATTGGGTGTTTTTTTGTTTTTTTTACTATTATTTTTTCCACTCACCATGCTAAATTCTGTTATGAGCCCTGATGATGGTTTTTTGGTGTAAAAGTACTTAAATATGATAGTAATACTGTATTTTAAGTATTCACAATAGCAACACAATTCAATACAGTCGATTTTAAAATGGCTTCGTGAGCATCAAAAGAAAGTGAATTTTAATGAGAATTTAAATTTAATTTTATCGAGTTAATATTTTCAATTATTATTATCATTTGGAACATTATATGCTTTGTTAAGTATTGACTTACTGGTATGCAGTCCGTAATTTATGTAAGCATTACGTTCATGCAAAATGTTCAATTGATATCACTACAATGTCTTGTTGTAGTGTAGCTCACAAAATAAACAGAATTGTTTGTTTTGTGTGAGTGTAAGTCAGCCCTCAAAAATGTATTATCTTATTAAATAATTCTAATATACAATATATTGTCTTAAACATTGTTGTAGTGTAAATCACGATGTGATCTTTTTTTGAATATGGATAAAACATTAACAAAAAGAAAGCAAATCCAAGCAAATCCCGATAGAGAAACTATAATTGATTAGATTATTTGTAGAATTTGTTGGAAAAACTAAAATGAACATGGACGTTTAATAAAACTAACAGCATCAATCGATTTGCCTCAATCTTAATCTAAAATTTCCGGTACACTTGATTAAGTCAAAGAATTGTCTATCAAAGATGGTGTTAGTCGTCAAAGTCCTATCATCAAATACATAAAAACCTCTTACTATTCTGAAGTGAACGAGCATTTTTTTAAATTTTTCGTTTAGCGTCAGGATCTACTTCTTTTCCTAACGCATATGCATTTTCAACAAATGCTCTACGCTTTCTAAGACTAGAGAGAAGATTCCATTTGGCTTCTTTAACAGCTTTTCCATGAAAGTATGAAAGCAAATGCTTATCTTGCAGTCTCGTCTATTGTAGGAAACGGAGGTTCCTAACTTTACTTTTGTTCTTGTATCATCTTAGTAGAACGCTTCACTTACATGTAGAACTCTTTATTTACATAAAACTTGAAGCATATCAATCGATACTTTTTGTTTTGTGAAATGTTGTGTTCCATTTTATTTTTTGAATTGGATTTTACTTACATTTTTCAAAATCCACCCAATTTTAATTTCTTTCTCGGTAGTGTGGCTCACAATTTGGCCTGTATTATAACTCACGAACTTTATTACTAATAAAACAAAACTCTACGAACAAATGTGTTTTATCTTACCATTTTCCATTAATCTATTTCATGTACTTGGGCTGCAGATACAATTTATTATAAAGCCTGTAAAGAGGGACATTTTTAAAGTTAAAAAACACCTTCCCAACTGATTTCCTTTGGCATGTAGTGTAAATCACATTCACTTTTCATCAAATATAAAATATTTTACAACATTGCAAGAGCGCATATTTGCAACATGTGGATAGCTGAAAAATCTTAGTTTTGAGTTTCTTATTAGGTCAAAATATTTTTTCCATACAAAAAAAAGCCGACAAAAGTTTAATTCCAAAAGTAACCTTATTACTTTTGCATTGTTTTCGAACAAAAGGCTTCCTGGAAGCAATTTCATATTTTTGTTTAACAAAAAACAAAACTTGGGTAATTAATTTTTAATTTAAAATATCGTGATGGTTAGTCTCAGCACGCGTGTATGTTGTGTGGTCCGTATATATGTCATTTTTCAAGTTAAATTAGTTTTCCCAAGGCCTACAAAGGACACATAAAAATTGCGCTGTGTGTGTGTGTGTGTTTACTTTTGTGAGATTTGTATTTGTTTTGCTGCTGCTCCTCGGGAAGTTCTATATACGACAGGGATTCAGACCCAGATGGATTACGTTGGGATTACTTCTGACATATGAGTGAAGTATTGGTTGTGTGTTCCTCAAAGAAAATGATGTTGTTGTGAGGCTTTAACAAAGCTAAGGAATTGAATCAAAATGAAAGGAATATAACTCAATTTGTCTTTGAAAGGATTAGGAGCCTTCTGTTGGGGTATGGAGTATGGATTAAATTATTCTTGGGTTGCTTGCAAGGTTATATAGCAGAAAAAGGGAACGGAATATATGGAGAATGAGAAAGAGAATACAAAATGCAATACAAAATGCGGGACTAGAGTTGTGCTTCGCCAGGACATCATAATATATGCCTGTTATCTATCTCTTGTGTTGTGAGCTTTACTTTCTTATAGTGATTGCTTGATTGTTTTTGAACTTTTGTGGGCAGAATATTAATGTCTTCATTACTTCTTCATGGATATGCCAAATGTGATTAAGGAAGATAATTGTTATCTATGTTTGCATCTATGACCTTTTGGAAGCCTTTATTAAAAAAGTTTTTTTGTTTTTGTTGTTGTTGTTTGTTTTTAAATATGCACAAACATGTTGCCTTAGAAATTACAACGTGACTTCTTTCATTGATTTGATTTGGGTAGCATAGAATAATTAAGAAACATTTATTAAAAGATAGATATTTAATTTGACCATGTTTCTGTGTTCTAATAAATGTTCCTCCGTCACTTTGAGATAGCCGTTGAAGAAGTCCCAACTGAATACGATTTCTTACCCTGTGTGTCTTCACAAGAGTAAAATCCTACTTCTCATCCGCAAACTCATCCACAGTCCAGTGTGTTTTTTTTTAGATGCGAAAACCGGATTTTGATGACAAGAGTCATGGTTTGGTCAACACGCAGCAGAAGGTCTACCGGTTATGTGATGGCTTATCCAACTGGAAGGTGGAACCAATCTTTGCATCGTTTTGGTGAAAATAAAATTATTGCGCTTGATATTTAAAAAACATTTGATTGAGTTTGTCATGAAGTTTTCTTATCAAAAACATGTACATTTTTGGATTTGAAGATTCTCTGATTCCATGGATTACAAATTACATTTCAAATCGTTCATTACAAGTATTATTGGACGTTTTCAAAACCGACTTGCTCAAAATAAATTCTGGTGTGCCTCAGGGCTCTGTCCTATCTCCGAACTTTTTCCTTATTTTTATCAACGGATCAAATCCTCTTTATTGTTTTGCTGACGACAACATCTTTAGTTTCTCGTTCATGTTTCCGAACTTACCTTTCCGCTCATCGGATATGGAAATACAACCTCAAGATACTTTGCATTATATACGAAATATAATTTAGTCGAAACTCAATCTAAGTAACTTTTGTACTTTATGAAATTATTATTTTCATATCTAGTTTCTAGTTTCTCACAAACATTCATCGTATAACATTTTATTTATAAATAAAAATAAATTCTTCTGATTTTTTTTTTCCTTTCTCTCTGTTTTCATTCTGATATTTTACATTCCGACATAGAAAGTATTGTTGAATGGGGTATTTTAAACCGCGTTGAATTGAATCCTTATAAGACCCAAGGCTGGCCTTCTATCGCCATTAAGTGAAACTTACCAAAGCTGACCAAGACTATGAGTGAACTTGCATTGAGGAAACCTATCAGTTTTCTTGGTATGTGTTTTAGTGATTTATAATGGAATGAGCACATACTCGATACTGCCAAAAATGCTGCAAAGTGTTTTGGTTAATTTGGACTTTGCAAGAATTCGTTTACTGATCTGGTTTCAATCTACAAAGGGTACTTCCAAAAGTTATTCGTTGTAACAGGCCTTTGAGGGTGACAAAGTACTCATTACTACTTTACTAGTGGATTTTCACATTAAACAAATAAAATAAATTTACATCTACTGACAGCAAAAAACATGTAATGACTAAGTTATTAAATTAATCATGAGTTATTTGCTACGGCTATATCTGAAACCCGCATATTAAATTATGATTTTGGATTTAAATGCCGTTTAACAAAATCCAAATTTCTTTAGATATTTTTGAAAATAACCGTCGGTGTTTAAACTACTTTGCCGACGACAATACTCAACTGACATCAAGATGTCGCTCTATTACAATCAGCTGATTTTATACAGCCCAACTGTCAAACAGGTGTCACTTTTTTTTTGAAGGCCACCCATAGAAAATTTCCTTGACTCTTTCAGAACAAAAATAAAAATAACTTTTTCTCCGACGGAATTAAATATTTTATAGTAAAATAAAAGTAAAAACTCAGTGAAAAAAAATTATTTATTCTCTAAACGAATGTCATCTACAATGAAAGCACGTACTGTTATTGTATTAAAATCCGAATCCGATTCAACTGACTCGTACGCCCATTTGCTTCGCGAGAACAATTTCAATGCAATCTTTGTGCCAACTCTAGGATTTGGATTTAAAAAACTCGATGAACTACGACAGAAGCTTCTAAACGCGGAAGAATATGCCGGCATTATATTCACCTCACCGCGATGCATCGATGCGGTGCGCGAAGCATTGCAGGCAAGAGAAATGCCAAAGAGTTGGCATTTGTTGCATAATTTCGCTGTTGGCGAGGTCACGCATAACTTGGCCATGACGAGGCTCGAACAGCTGTTTACTCGCGGCAAGGAGACTGGCAATGCAAGTGCTTTGGCCGATTATATTATTGAGACATTTGATGGCGATAAGGAGAAACCATTCCTTTTGCCATGCGGCAATTTGAGAACTGATATCCTGCTCTCCAAATTGGGTGTTAATGGTTATCTTGTTGATGCAGTGGAAGTTTATGAGACTATATGCCATCCAGATCTAGGAGAGACACTTGATCGGGCTTTGAAGCAGGAGAACGTCGAGTTTATGGCATTCTTCAGTCCATCCGGGGTTAACTGCACTGTTGACCACTTTGCTAAGAATAATTTGAGTTTTGAAGGCAAGAAATTGATTGCCATCGGACCGAGTACCCGCAAATGCATTGAAGAAAGAGGCCTCACAGTCTACCGTACCGCCGAACGTCCATCAGTCGAGTATCTCATCAAAGTACTGATAAATCCCGATGACTGCAGACCCAAATTGGAAGATTAAATAAAAGGTCTTTTTGATGACAGAGAAATATGAGTCTCATATCTCACATCCACCGCGTTTGTCCATTGTCTAGTTGAGTGAGTTTCAATTGGCATTTCATAAATTGGAAAACAAAACAATCACAAAAGACTGACCACGCTTGAGGGTTAACATATTTTTATGAACTAAATTATTTATTTTTTTAAATTTAAATCAAAATATTTTAAATTTTTATCACATAATTAATCTTATTTTATAAATAATATTTGGTACTCCTCCTTTTGCATCCTGTTTGATCCTTCCTTTCTGTTTGTCTTGATGATTTACCTACACAGAGTTATCCGGATTTGATTGCCCTGTAGCTTTGGTGCTTCCGCTGAAACGAAAAAGAGATACACAAATGAATTCGTTTGTCATTTTTGCTTCATAGTGTTATCGCACTTAGATTTAGGTTTTTAAAATGGTTTAACTGCTTTTTGTTTGTTTTTATAATTAAAAAAAAAAAAAAACATAATTTTTGTAAAAAGAAAAATAAAACGTATTTTTTACAATTTCAAAAAGCTTTGAATGTTTTTCTTTGATATTTGGAATTGGATTGGATTTGACCAAAACCACAAGACGCGCATAATATAATGGTCGTGATAAGTTAAAATTGCTTATTGCAAGCATCAAGCTGAAATTGTTGAATAAAAACTACATTGCTATCTATTTTTAGTAAACATTCAAGTTTTAAGATAAGATTGGCAAGAAGAATGATCAATTGACTTTTGATTCACAAACATAATTATGATTAAGCAAGGTTATCAAGCCTTAGTTGGATTTCAAGGTTTTGAAGCTCTTTAAACAAACAACAAGATAATCATTCTTTTAGGTAAGTGTTATTTACTATATGGGCATTTAAGTTACATTAAAATGCGATATAATATTTATTTGATCCTTTTTAAGTACCTACATTATTTGCAAAATGACGTTAAATCAATGCGATAGAACATAATAAGTGTTGACTACTGCGCAAACTAGGTATTTTATTAACAATAATTATATGTTTAGTTGTTTAGCTTACTAAATATATCATTTTATTCTATAATTTCAATCACAAGTGATTTGTGGTAATTACAGCTTTGGTAACTCTCTATGCTAATTATCACGCCTCCAACTGTTGCGAGTGCAATAATTAATTAAACCGAACCGACACTCTTTAGCAAAGTACTTAGTTTATATTTAAAAAAAATGTTTATATTTGCATATATTGCACATGGTTGCTTGAAGAATTTATTCATTGAAGTGTGAATAAGTTACACCCATTTTTACTATTTTTTCAGTGAGAAATAAATTGGTTATTCTGGGCTAGATTATTTCTGGGCAATGCGATAATAAGTTGTTCTTATTTTTCTTCCCACATACCTTTATCATAAACAGTTACTTTCTTGTTTATAAAGCTTGATCAAGTTTTTATTAAATTGTAATTACTAAATTAAAAAATGTTAACAAATTTGAACAGAAATTATACATACATTCTTATAGACAGGGCAAAAATAATTCGCATAGAGCTGAACATTAGTACAGAGCATTGAAACATCGATAGCAGTAAAATGTCAAAAGTCCATTGAATGCATAAAAAGTTATTGAAGGTTAAAAGTCGAAAATGCTGTTTTTTTCGTATTAACTTTGAAACGGAAGAAGCTATCAAAAAAGAGTATAATTATGTAGGTGAGACTTGTAGGTCTTGTGATTCCTCAAAAACATGTTATGACTTTTTTTTTCTACGAGCAATAGCTTAGAAGATATCTCGATATTAAAATGTATCAAATGTCGAAAATAACGGTTTTTAGCATATTACTCTTAAACGATATGATTCCTATCGAAAAGTTGCATTGGAAAAAAATGTATATTAATGTGCTCTTCTGTATCAATTTTTTTTTATTTTTTTTTTTAAATCTGTCGTTTGAAAAAAAAAATTATTAAATTTGATAAAAACTCAAAAAAATCGGGTTTTCGTACTGAACTCCTATAACCTGAGGTTTTTGAGATATATTTTGATAACACTCTATAGGCCATAATGTTTTACATTAGAAAGTTAAGGATATACATATGTTTTCGTAATAGTTATCATTTGGAAGGTAGGGCGCTTAAAAGGGAGGTGTATGTCAAATCTATCAACAAAAAAAAATGCTATCAAAAAAAAATGTTCTAAGTATTTGTAGATTATGTGTTTATAAAGAAAAAATTACACATTTCCAAATTCCAAATAAAACGTTTGCCAATCGTGCAAAAGTTCTCAATGCTAATTTGTGTCTATTTCTGCAAATCAATCTGCCGTCAAATGTCATCAATTTACATACAAAAAACATTTGAATTTACATCATTTAACATTCCAACTGATCACATTTTACCATACAATCACTAAATTAACATGACAGTTAAATTACAAGAAAACATTACTTACATCTTATTATTGTTTTTTGCATCTTCATCTTCTTTGTTTTCCTCGTTGATTGCTGTAATATTTTAAATACAATTAGTTATGTAAATTATAAATATAAAAAAGTTCATAATTTACGTACTATCGAACGTGTTTGGTCGATTGTGAGTATTGCCAACTCCGCCGCCACCTGTTTGATAACCTGGATACATTTCTGGAATAATCTGATCTGGTGAGGGATACATAGTAATGTCAACGGTTGATTCCTTGCTCGTCTCCTCTTTAGGCTTTATAGCCACTTCGTCATCTTCCACCCAGCGATCTCTGAATGCTGCTGATCGAAATACCGCAACTAGCACCAAAAACATCAGCACACAAACGCCAATCGCAATACCTACCCATGTAAGTATTCGGGAGCGGGTGTCTGGTAGAACATACTCATTGATTCCACTTTGCTGGAATACTGACCGACCGAACCTTTCCCACATCAATTCTAATTGAAGATCACTCAAACCCGCCGGCTCACGGGGTGTTAGATCTTCCAAATATGGATCGACAACTATTGGAGTTAAACTTGAGTCATTGTAGAGTGTGATTGCATATTCAAGTTCAATGCAATTCTCAGAGTCTGGCCAACTTTCAAAACATTCTGCCACTCGGGTAAGGGTGACATTTTGTGGTGTGGCCTTCTCCAGAGTAAGTTTCTCAGCATCGATATAGAAATTCGCAGTACTTGCCAATAGTTCTTTGAGTTTCATCCATGTTGTTTGTGTTTGGTCATTTTTAGCAACTACCAAGAGTCTACTTGAAGTTTGCAACTGATCATAGGATAAGGTGTAATCGGGTGGCTGGGTACTTGGTGCACGAAGTTCTCCATATGGTGCATAGCTAAGTGAAAAACCTCTGTACGCATGTCCTTCGACTGTTCTAGCTTCAAAGACTAAATTTGCTCGGGTAAAACCCAAAGATCGAATGTTTAGAGGTTCTTTGAGTTTTCCCGTAAGAATAATTGGACGACTTTCACTTCCATCTGCATTAATTGGAGTCAAAGATATATAGTCAGAGGATGGGTCAATGTCCAAATCATTGATAATGATATCTAGACCATTGGCATTGCTGACGGACAAGCTGAAATTAGAACAAATATTAATTATATAATTGAATTCAGTTTGTAATGTTAATATTTAAAAAAAAATGTTATATCTTATGGATGGCAAGAGTTTTAAGCATAAGCGTTGTTAGAGTGATTTAATAACAACTGGTAAACCACTTAAGCCACACATTCAAACTGAAGCAATATACATTTCGATCAAGAAGTGTGAGGTCCCAGACTAAATTATAACTACACCCCACCAGATGCATGCAAAGTTAACAAATTGCAAAAGCATATATTGTTTTTGGTAAAAAGGATATAACCAAAAGAATCAGGAAAAAAAACTTATTTCAAATGCACTTTTGAATTGTCGCCACACCCAACCAGATGCATCCAGGTCAAAGAGTGCAAAAAAAATGTTTTTGGTAACAAAAACATCAACCTTGTCAAAAAGCTGAGAATGCAGCTATGGAAATGGATGGGTTTATGTTTTCTATATGGGCACCAACGCACTAGCTCGACGAATCTTGGCATCCAACCCCGATGGACAACGTGACAGAGGAAGGCCTTATTTCAGGTGGCACGATCAAGTGGTGAACGACCTCAACCATAACTTGGTTTGCAAAACTGGTGGCAACTATTTAGCTAGGGACCAGACTAGTTAGATAAGTTTGTGTGTTAAGGCCGATATCGACTCTAAATTGTAAGCGCCATCTTAGGTAAAGTAAGTATCTTAAGTAAGTAAGTAAGTGTAGTTAGCAGAAATGAACCTACAATTTTCTGTCGGTTCCGAACGTATATTTGAAATGTATTTTTCGTGACAACCAGTAGGTACTCATGGAGTTTTAATCTATTCCACGCAAGGTGCAGTACTTGCTCCTGCAAAAAAAAATCAAGGTGGCTAGGGTGGCAATTGAACCCATCAGACCTCTTACCAGACCCAGACAAAATTTTTAACATATCGAAAACTGGTGTAATTCAAATCCTCATACTTGGATCTGTCGTTGCATATCTAAACTCTTCTGACACCATTCTGAAAAAGATGGTATAGAAATTAAGCGTCAAAATCCAACGCGGAATAAATAAAATTACTTCTTTCTTGTGTATGCATTATGTGTTGACTGGCTAAATGTCAATTGCAGAAAATTTGTATTTGCCAAGCCTAATATTCATCAAATAATACTACATTATTATACCTACCTAAGTATGCATACATTTATTACCTTTTAGCGTATATAAAAAAAGATTTATCTAACGGCTCAGTGAACAGCCATTATTAGGTATAATTATCGTCACTGTGTTATTCTTTATTAACAATGATTTGCTGTGTTGAGATAAAAAGTTATAGAACATTATAATAAGTAGGTACATCCCAGACATAATTGCTGTATGTAAATATTCTTTTAATATTCTTCAAATATTTTTGATTGATTTATACGAGTACACATTATTTAATTTAAAACCGAAAGCTACTTAAACAATCAGATTTAAGCTTCCCCAAATTACTGTTGCAAACTATTAGTGTTTTTATTTTATTATATTGGCTTTGTAACACGTGCAACATAAATGCCAACTATAATCTATCATTGATAATTTTGGGTAACTTAAAGAACGCATGTTTAAGTTGATTAATATTTCTCTCATAATTACGCCGTTTGAAGTCCAAAGTTATATGCGTCTGCATAATTTTTTTTTTTTTTTAATTCATCGATCGATATCACAATAAGTCAATAAGCAATAAGCAAATACATAACCTTAAAAAAAACAAGAAAAATGAATTGATAACTTAATTTATTTTCGTTTTTGCACAATTTTTTTTTTAAGTTGATAACAATACTGTCCATATCAGATAAATATTCATTGAAGTGCGTAATCATACTTGAAAAATTGTTTATATTTGACGATATCTATAAAAAGATTTATTGTTTATAAATAAAATCAATTATGTCAAAAATGCATTATTTACAAATCATATTACAAATGCAAGAATTTTCAAAAAGACAACTTTTTGAACAAGGAGGTACCTATATATTTTGTTTGTGTCATTTACCGACGAAGTTACAATATTACAAACATTTCCCTGCTAGCAGAGGCCCATTGCACTAAAATACAAAATACAATTTACAAGAACTTTTTCACAAAAATTGAGAAAAAATGAGCGCATATTCTTTTGCACTTAATTTGAAATTCATACAAAAAATTACAAAATTGTTACATAAAACACAAATACAACTTTGTAATTGTAACTTGGTGCATTGCGGCCCAGGACTGTTTTCTACATTTTTTTCATCAAATACCAAGAGCTTAGTTTTTGGACATTTGAAAAAAAAAATATTATTATTTGATGCTTTTTTTGTTTTTTTTGTTTGATGTCACGCCCGTTACAAATCGGGTATGAATATAATTTTGTGCTTCGTTTTACCACTAACTTTATTTTTTTTTAATTTTGAAGGGTTCAATTTACAACCTGGCTTGACCGAACGAGTCTGATCAGAATTTCTACGTAAAAATATAAAAACTAATTATATTAGGTGTTAAAGCTCTTAAATACTTGTTTAAGAGAATAGTACAAAATTATGAACAAGAAATGTATTAACTGTATGTCACACCCGTCACAATGGAAATACCCAAATATTAATTTTTTTTTAAATAAATTTGTTTGCCAGTAAGAAACAGCGTTGGATGGGATTAATGTTGTTGTTGAAATTAATACGATATTAAATTTTGTTTGCTATTAAAATAAGTCACATTCATATAAAAAAGAACTCATTTTGATTACGTATACGCCATGTAGTCCCATAGATTAAAAGGATTCAAATCAACAGTCAAAAGTTTATTCTCGAACTTTAAAATAAGGTCGATCATTTAATTCTAAAATAAGCTTTAAGGCTTTAAGGGGGCTTTTATGTAAAAAAGGGGTCCCCTCTTTTTTGGGCATCTGTTTGCCCAAAAAAGAGGGGACCCCTTTTTAACCATATTCTTATATTAAGATAATTTTATTCGAACAGCCTTTCAGCTATTTTGGTCAAACGATAAAGTTTACCGTTTATCTATACTTTTAATGTCATTTACTATATTATTCTTATATTATTTTGAATATCTCGTTCAAATAAGAAGGTTTTTGGTTTTTTTTTCAAATTTGTTACCATTCTAATGTCCAACATTTAAAAACTTCAAAATTAAAATTTCATTTAAATTCACTCAGATTTGATTTTTATCTCTTATTATCGGTTAACGAGAGTTATCTTAAAAGCACTCAATTTTTTTAACAGAATTTTAATCTTTAATTAAATTTAAAAGATAATAATATTTTTTTTCATCAAGATATTTAATAACACTCTAAAAAACAAAAAAAAAGAAATCACAGCACGTATTTTTATATCAAAAGTCCATTGATCTCCTTTGTTTTTTTTTTTTTAATTAAAATAAACAAAAAAAAATCTCAGATGGGTGTAATATAAATAATTTTACAGATTGGTTAAGTACATAATTATGTATAAACAAATGGAAAATAAAAGATTTCGAAAGAGACATAAAGAATGCAATAAATAAATTTCACAAAATTTTGAGCAAATGAATTATGAATATTTAATTAACAAAAGAATATCTAGTATATAACTCCATTTCTCAATTTAAAATTGTGATTTGATTTACAAACGAAAGCTGCACTTCATGAAAACAACTACTATATAGTTAATTGAAATTCTGTATGACTTTGGAAGTAAATATTTAAGGAAGCAAAGTAACATCCAAATTCAAGTTAATCAATGAAGTTTTGTTTCTATTCTGGCACACAGGTGTCAATATTGTGCTTGGAATATAAAATAGCCTATAATTAAGACCAACATTATGATATCAAGTGACAAATCAAAAGAAAACACTTGCACATTCGACTATCCAGTATTATGAATAACAAATTTAACGTTTGATATCTATGACTTTTGGTAGCATTGATTTGGAAACAAATTTAAAATGTGGAAGTGAAGTTTGCTAAAACATTTAAATCCAGTTGATTTCAATATTCATTAATGCGGGTCATAAGAACAAGTTCCTTTGCCATTAAAATAAATCTTTTTTTAATACTATTTGGAAAAAAAAAACTTCGTTTGTTTCATTAATTTACTTTATGATTGAATTTATTGTTATTAGAAATTTATTGTTAATAGGAATCTATTGATGCAATAAGATGAAATGTGTGCTTCAACAAAGTTTTATAGTATTTATTTAAGATTTACACCTTTCCATTTAGATAATGCACTTTAAGTGATATGAAGTTACAAGGTCTGTGTTGATATGGATGATATTTATAGCAGCTGATATTTGTGTTATAAATTTCGATTAAGATTATTACGCTCTTCACCTGTTTATCTGTTAGCTCGTGTTTTGTTAGCATATATGCATGTACATTTTTGTACATACACACATTACGTTTCGTACGTGCATAAATGTATAGATATCCATAGCTAATTCGAAAAAGGCCATCATTTTGAATAGCGAGTCAATTAAGTTTACACGTCCATGTCCCCAGTCCGACTATAGAATTTGTTTTGCAATTTTTTGAAATTGCTGGGCTAAGGACATGGACGTTAAATTAAGTTCGCTTTGAACTCTCCCAAGCCAATGCAATACGACAAAATAAAAGCGATTTTGGTCGATCGTGAAACGATGTAACGGGTGTGACATAATAAATTCACACTCGTTACATCTTGTATTAATATATTAGCTGTTTTATTCAATACTGAGTAGTCTAATTTGTTTTTGTTTTGCGAAAAAAATGAAACACTGAGTAGCTACTCAGTGTTGAATAAAACACGGCTATTCCAAGGCAACATATAGTTGCAATATCTATAATATTGAAAACAATTAAAAAACTTAGTACATTAGGAAAAGATAGGAGCGAAAAAATGAAGAATGTATCACACGCTTTACAATGAAAATACCCTTAAATAAAGAAATAAATTTAAACTCTTCCACAAACAACATGAATTTTAAGCTTCTTAATATAGTTTTTGTATACAAAAATGGTTTTAATCGGGTAAATCGTTACGAAGAAATCCAGAAATGAAAAAAAGGCTCTACGAAATTAGGCCCCAAAAGAAAAAAATGAAATCAGGCTCCATTATGTAAAATATTTTTACATAATGAAATAATGCCCCAGTGAAAAAAGGCCATACCGAAATAAAAAAAAATATCCCAAAAATAAATTAAATAAAGCAACTTGTTTTGACTTTTTTGGAAAAAATTAAATAAAGTCCCAATTTTTCTTTATCATATTGAAATTTATTTTAGAAAATGAAACATCACCCCAAACTCTTAAAAAAATACTTGAATTGTATCCTGCACACTTTCCCTTTTAAAATTGTTCCTCAAGCCTGTTTCGAATAGCCTTCGCTGGTTCTGGTTATCTACATAGAATATTTTGATGAGTTAAAATTCATTTTTAATGCTCAAATGTAAGGACCATGCTGCAAACCACTAGGAAGTAATAGAATAGCTGCAAAAACTCGCGCGATTTTTTCCAGCTATTCTTTTGAAACGTTTTTGTTGGAGTTTTATTTCATTGGGGCCTTATTTTGTAATGAAATTGTGCGTCAAAAAAAATGATATACAGCCCCCAAAAATTTAAATAACACTCCGAACTTAATAACTTTCATTGTTATTGTTGGAACTGATTTGAGAAAAATTAGCCTTTTCAAAATCTGCATTTTTTTGCAAACCAAATAGTCAGGAGGAAATTGATCAAGACTCGGATCTCCGATTTAATATTTATATAAGCAACATAAATTGATTCAGCTTAACTAACAACTACTGTCTTCACATTTCCAAGACTAATTTGAAAAAAATTCCATCGGGACCAGATAAACAAACATAAATTAATGATAGTACAAAGAATCTGCTCAGCTGGCATACATATGTTATAGATATTATTATTTCATTGAAACTACCCTAATTATTTCTATAAATCTATAAATAAAACTTGAGTTGAAATTTTTTTGATTGTATTCTTATCAAAGTAACTCCCATTTTTCAAGAACTATCTATCACTCACCGTTGTTTAACAATTTTTGGCACAGGATATGGCAATGGATAGTTGTTTGATGTAACAATTATTTGTAATCCAGGAACTTCACTCGAAATGGCATCAGTGCTTCTCTCACCATTTACAATCGCAAACGACTTTTGTGATCGCAGATATTTATCTAAAGTGCTAAGTTGTGGACGTTGCACTTCGTCAACAATGTTGCTGGCAGTTAAATTTGCTGTATTCTTTGTAATATTTTCTAAGCAATTTGCCAGCGGCACTATAACAAAAAAACAAAAATTAACACATATTTTTTTATTAATTAAAAAAAAAGTTAACAAAAAACTCTTGTAAAACTAACCACTTAACATAAAAACAGCACACAACACTCGAGAGTACATTTTGTCGGAACTCTTTTTCGTATTAAATTAAATTTAACCAAAATCAATCTTCAGTGTCACAGCTAATTTAATTTGAATCTTTCACTTTGAACTAATTTTTTTTTTACTATCAACTTTATATAATAGAATCCAAAAAATAAAACTAGTTTACAATCAATTGATATTCCGGTTGTGCGAGTAGCTAATGCGCGTATCTTATCGCATCAACCAAATTTTAATTCGAAACACTATATACTAGCGCGATGGTAGATCGGTAACTGCTACTCTCTCTGTTCAGTCATCAAAAAATACTACTTTCGTATGAAGAGTTTATATCGTGCGTTTTTCCAATTACACTCCGTTTAATTTGAAAAAAAAAAAAGTAAACAAATGTTTTTTTTTTAATGATAAGATAGCAAATTGTATCTCAAACAATTAATAGTGAAGGGTATATCCACTTGACTATTGTCTCCCGATTGTAACACGATACAAGGCAATATTGTCAGTTTTTTTTTATTCTACATTTTATGATGATGACTGCGATGACAATCTGATTGATTGAGGATTGAAATCGGAAACCAAATCGTTAAATCAATAAATGCGATATTCATGCCACATTTATGCAATTCAAGAAATAATCAATCTTAATAATAAATAATTTAATTGGTTTATCATGTAAGTTCTTTTTGTTGATACGTAACCTATACGTACGTCTACATACGTCCGATTAATACAAGAGTTTCACAAATACTAAAACTAAATGTTTGCAGTAAACAAAAAACCTACCATGAATGCCAGAAAACTGATGAAAAAAGTTAAGTAAATGTTATGGATTAAACAACGCTTTTTCTTGCCACTTGCCACTTGCACAGATTGAGATTTGCTATGACTTATCGGTTTGATGTAAACAAAGGAGATTATGCAAATAAAACTTAAGACAATAAGTTGTGTGTTTTCGTTATTGATATTGTTATCCAACAATCAAATTATTTTGAAGAATTTTATTGTTATCTTCAAAAATTGTTCAAAAACACATATTGCAGGTATTGACAGACCTGTTGTTAGTTAAGAAAAAATTCCACTGGCATAATTCGAAAGTGGGGGCGCGGCGGGAGCTTGAATCATGCAAATTTTTTTAGCAAACGTTATCTGAAGGCTGAAAATTTGGGAAAACATATGTTCTTATGATTCCATGAGGGGTGGGGGACAGTTTGGCAGAAGCGTAAAATGGAACAAAGGGTTTCCAGGTGTTATCAAATGAAAGAAATAGAAAGGCTCAATATTAATAATTTAAGTGACCAAATTAAGTTGGACCATTTGTTGATGAGGTATATTTGAGTTTTTAAAACTTTGTTCACTTTAAAAATAACTATCAATTTAATTTTATTAAAATCAAATAAATTCTAATCTTACATATTAAAAAAAAAATTCACCCGGTACCGATATCACTGGTCTGTTTTTGAGATATGCTAATATGGTACATTTAACATCAAATACTTTATAACATAATTATTAATGGAATAAAGTGCATTTTATTTGTCTAAATCATTTTAAATCATGTAAAAATCAACCTTCGGCGCAATCCCATTAGTCCAATTAAATCGTTTTTAGACGTAAAAAGTTCTAAAGTAATAATTTTAAATGGCTAACTTTATATTTTTTGAGATGCTGAGCACGAATTTGAAGTTATCCAACAAAATTTACTAAGGGAAACATGAGAAATCGTTGAAAAACTTAAAAAAAATAGTTTTTTTTATTGTTGTTGGTGCATAATACAAAATATGAACATATTTCGCTTAAACCGTTTATGTAGAACAAATGTAGACAAATTACAAAATTTTTGTTCCGACCAATTTTTTTGTATGACTTCTGGATTCTTCACAAAAAAAATGTTAAAAAATCAATAAATATCGCAGTCTTCTTGAAAAGCACAAAATATCCTTTTTTATTGGATTTCCCTGATTTCTGCCTTTTTTATACCATAATTACGTGACCAGTATCAAGGGTATAAAAATGCCATACTATCCTCCAAATTAGAGGTTTTTATGCAAACTACGGAATTTTGATATTTATGGTGATTTTTTTAAAAATAACGATTTAAAATGTCATTAACGAATAAAAACAAATCTGGTCTTAGCTTGTGCTATGTGAAATAAGTCCTCCAAATTTCAGCCGAATCGGATAAATAGTTTAGAATATATACCAGGTCAACCGAATCTAAGAAAGCTTTTTTTCTACAAAACAATCACATTTTTTTTAAATCAATTAAAACGATTTTTTTTTGAAGCCCGAAAGGTCCAATCATAATTTTAGGGGGTGTTGTTAATACAATGCACTTTCATTTTGACAAAAATAGCTCCATATACTCTTCTCCCCCACAATATATACAAGTAAGTAAGTAAGTTGACTTTAAATTGATATTTATTTTAAGTTGAAATTCATTTTAAAATATACCGACAAGACAAATTCAAAGAAGCACTAATAAATTTAATGATGTAAACACAGCGGAGCTTATTCAAAATGCAGTTGTATATTCGTTATAAAGTTTAGGGTTTATTTGATAAGTGTATATAAATTAATATTTGTGTTAATAAAAACTGTTTTATCTTCTTTTATTGAGATGAAAAAATAATTTACATTATAATAATCATTTGTGGTACCTATTGTTGTACCGCCTGTGTTTGTTTGTAATTAAAATACTATAGAGAATATATTTCATTAATTTACAATTGTTCCTTATTTAGTTTGTTGGCAAAATTTGAAGACTTACTCCCGATTGTATTCAATTGAAAATTTTATAGACTGATTTTAAGTGTTGTCTATTTGAAATAAACATGGCTTTTTATGTTTGTAAAAAATAAGATCTTATTATAAGAATCTTATTCATACCAAATGAAGTATTTGCTCTGAAAATCGGAGATTTGAGTATGTACTCATTTTTATTCATAGTACCCAATGCCATGGTTCAAATCGTACCTAGAAATGCTAAGAAAACATAATTAGTGAATTTTCCATGCTTCTAAACGTTATCAGGTTATCACTATCTCAGCACTGATTTCTTTTCGTTTGGATGCTGCGCTGCGCTGTATGGTTTCTAAATACAAAATTTTCGGAAATTTGGGCTTTTTAGTTTAAACAATTTACTATTTGACTTCAAAAAAATGAACATACGAAATATTTGAGAATTTTTTCAGCGTTTAAAAACTGAATATAAAATTCAATCAAACCATTACTTATGAATCTCTTCAATTACATATCAATTAAATAACCCTTAAATTCAAATTAAATAAATTTAAATTGTATAATTAGAACAATTAAATTCGAAATCAATTAATTTCTTGAAACCAAAACAAAAACCTCTTATGCACGAAAACCAAACAATTATTATGCTATAATCATCATATAAAGAAACCTTACAACCATCAAATAGTCACAGTACTGATTTATTGTCTTCTTGTATCATTTTGTGGTATTTTTTTTTTAAGAAAATGTCAATTCAAATTGAAAATCTACCACTGTACTCGTCTACAGCAAAGATTTTGAAATTTTTCGCTTATCTCGTTGATGACCATTGGAGATGTTATATTTTTCTCTTAATAACTTTGATTTTTAATATATTGGAAATAATTTACGTTGCAACATCGGATAATGAACTCGCCCAATTGGTTATTAATTTGTTCTTGGTGGTATTATGGTTGTCCACAAATATGCGGGCATACGTTTTGATTCGTAGTCGCAAGCAAATGAATTTATTTTTAAGAGAAATACATCAAATGTACAGTGATATAATGGTATAAGTATAAGTTGTCTTGAAAGCTCTTTAACCTTTATTACATTTGGAATGTTTAGAAATATGGTGATTCAAATACAAAAACTATGCTGCAGGAATGTACGAAATCTGCAAGAAGATTTTCCCATTTCAATCTGCTACTAGGATTTTTTACATGCGTTGGAATGTTTGCAAGCTCTGGAATGGGGACTCGAAGAGGTAAAAGTACATATTTTCCGTTAATTCGAGCACCTAAAATTTAACCAGGGCCTACACGTTCTGTAACACTCGCATCGAAATAAATTGCCAAGAAACAAGCTGAACTGGTTTGAAATTCATATAAAAAATAATATTTGTGCCAATTCATAATGTTCCTGGACAACTTTTCTCTATACGAGAATTAGGTACGGAATATTGAGACAGATTGAAAATTTTACAAAAACTATCCCTAAAGTTTTAGTAGAATTTTGTTGCTTTACTTACTGAAATTTCACTAGAACATGCTTTTGAAACTGCACCTATAAGTTCTATATAACTGTCGGTTTCATAAAAGTTGTCGAGGAACACTGTGAACTGGAACAAAATAGATTTCGTTTGGTTTTCATAATATTTGGGAAACGATTTCGATGTGAAAGTTACAGTTACAGGACATGGATACAGGACCCCTGCCTTTGCGTTTAGAATCGGAAAAGCATCCATACAAAAAAATCAATTTCACTCCAATTCACAATGTTCCTCGACCACTTATCACAGAACGTAGGCGCACTGTTCTACAATAGAAGCATTGACATATGAGTATATGAATAAGCCATGAACATTGTTAATTGGAACGAAATCCATTTGTATATGCGAACACCTTGTTCAGTATAAATGTCATTTTGACCCATTTATTATTTTATCTGTACACTGTACACTGCTAACAAATGTCCTTTCTTGTTTTTCAGATCTTATTTATGACATGTATCTTCCATTTTACAATGATAAGAAACTGGAAACGCCTTGTTTTGAAATTCTTTTTGCTACACAATTTGTATTGATTCCTGTTGGATGCTGCATGTTCGTACCGTTTTTAAGCCTTATAATTTCACTGGTCATGTTCAATATTTTTCTATGTAAAGTTCTGCAATCAGAGTTTAGAAGCCTCAAGGAAGGCATTCCAGGAGATGTTGTTTGTAAGAAAATTGCCAAGTGCATCAATTTTCATAATAAAATCATAAGGTAAAAGCCACTCGAAGATATCTAACTTACAACAATCATAAAGTAAACAGCTAAAAATTATTTATTTACAGTTTTGTTGCAAGCATTAATAATTTAACAACGTTCGTTTTTGCAGTGGAGTATGTATTTTTTGGAGCATTAATGTGTGTTTTACTATTTTTACTAGTTATTGTAAGATTTATTAAGTTTTGAAAATTTGTTTATATAGTTTTCAAATATCTTATAAATTCTAGGTGAAAACACTTTCTGAACAACTAATTATGTCCGCGTACATATCGATGATTTTTGTGCAACTATCTGTGACGTACTTCTTCGCAAATAATTTATTCTTTGAGGTAACAATCATTATAATAATCATTATCAAGAACATAATCAGTGCAAATGTTTTAAAACTGCAATTAGTTATCGAGAAACATTTTGAATTGGAACGAAATTCAATTTTGTTCTCCTCTCCGTTCACGATGTTTCCGATGTTTCGATATGGTGTAGGTATCTATCCAAGAATAACATATAGATAAAAGATATACTTTCTATAACTTTGAATTATTATTTAACAAGGGATGTTTACTGTGCTCATTCCGAAATATTCCACATTAAAACATACAAAACCGTGTTTTTGTGAAAATTTAAAAAAGTAACATGAAAGCATTTCAAATTTTCAAGTCAATAGGTTTTGAAAGCTCTTTTTGTATAATGTATTTATGTTCCAGAGACCGTGTTTTTTGAGAGTTCAGTGCCTACGTTCTGAAACTGTCACATAGAAAAGTAGACGCAAAACATTTCGAATTTCATTCCAATTTAACTTGTTTCTCGACTATATTATCTCAATGTGAGAGTTACAGAACGGAGGCACAGATAAATTAAGCAAAAACTTTCCACGAAAACCATCCCATCATCTGGTTGTAAAGATATTTTTGTTTTGTAAAAGTTGTTCCATAGTTTCCAAACTGTTAATAAGCACTTAACTATACTCACACTGCTAAAGTTACTAAAGATCCATTGTACTATGCTTATTTTGTGTATTTTTGTTTTGTTAGAGCCTTGCTGTGGCTGATGCTGCATACGATACAAGTTGGTACGAATATAATGGTAGAACACGGCTAATGTTAATGCTTATAATACAGAGGGCACAAAAACCAATATGTGTAAGTATCAAAATGAGTTTTTTTTATAAAATTATTTACCTATACACATTTTTCAAATCTCATTTTTAGCTCACTATGGGAAATTTTCATCCGATGACACTCGAGGTTTTAACAACATTGCTTAACTTTTCGTACTCATATTTTACAATTTTGCGAAATATGATGGAATAAATTTAATTGTAATAACTATTTGTTGTCTTAAAATCTTTTTCTGTATTTTCCTGAAACAAATTAATCTTACGTGCCAGAGATGATTTTTTGAAACAAAATTGAAAAAATTATTCCAATGATTTCAATTTCCTTTGTTTCACTGTCTGAATTTCCTACAGAAACTTTTGCGTATCCATTTTGATCAAGAAAACTAGGACAGTAGGCTCTTTTTTCGATTATCAGGAAAAAATGTTTTATCCCATTTTTTGGTCACCGATAAATTGGTTTTGCCTAATTCTTTTGAATTTTAACGGGTCACTGTGGCGTATGTGTAACTTTATTATTATAAAATTGATATAGTTTTCCTCCACTGAAAAACGGGTGATTTAACTGTGCCAGATAAAAGCGAAAGTGACACTATTGTGGTATAAATGCAAGCATGTCCTAATATTTAACCGGAAAAAAAATAAAACCCAAAACTGTCAAGTTGTGTGTGAAATTTTAATCGATAGTAAACTTTTAGTTGGGGTGAGCCCAACTCAGGACAACTCCACTCAGGTGCAAAATGTGAGATATTTTTGGGAGGCTTGGATTTATACCTGATACCCCTCTGCTTGGATTTATAGCCTGTTTCGACCAGAGCAAAGAGACTTCAATCAAATTTACCAAATGTGCTTCCAAATGATTTAATTTGCTATACAAATTCTCAACTCGAAATGACATAATTTCTACCTCATTTGCAAGAAATTAGCTTGGAAATTAACCCAAATATTTATGAACACATCCCACAAATTTATTCCGTATAGGAGAGAAGGAAACAAACAACATTCCAGACAAAGGACATATGTAAGAAAGAAGATACAGATATAGAAAACAGCAAATGAGCTGTCAAACAAAAGGACTCTGTAAGATTTGCTAAATTATCTCATCTGGAGTCGAACTAGTCGAAACAGGCTATTAGGGTAGTGTGAGGTTGGGTGTATGCAAAGCTTAATTCGTCATAATTCAAAACACACACAAGATATATACGCTCACTTGAGTCAAGTTGTCGTGAGTCATCACCGATAATAAATTTTTATTTTGTTTATTTTTACGGTAATCTCAACTTTTATTTCTCGTTCCTCACCAGTTCTCACAATATTCCAAAACACGCACCCTTACATCTCTACCAATTTCCCATAATCGAGTCTCGCTATAATTTGCCATACCGCGTGAGCTGTCATTTCTATATAAATTTTTATATGCCAGCTGCCATTCCTCATTGGCTGTCACACACTAACCCCCGTTCAATAATATTTTCATTTTTTCGTGTGTTTTGATTTTTCGTTTATTTTGGTAAACATACAAGAAGTGAGGAGTCTGAATCGCGGTATTAAAATATTTATCCTTAAAAAATCCAGCAACAAGGAAAAATGTCGAACGCTGTGCAAGACTATGTTTACTTATATGAGTAAGTATTCGAAAAATAACTAAGCATTTCAACAAATCGATCATTGATCAGAGAGACCCGACCGACAAAAAAAAAACCCAAGAATTCTATATACACACTTGGCCAAATATATGATTCCAATAATAATCAAAAAAAAACATAATTTGTAGATTGCTGATGAACAAAAACATTGAGCACCAGCCATTCGAACTTATTTCAGCGGTAGTTCAGCAACGCTTCAATCACGGGAACTACTTAAGCGGTGAGTTTGGTGTGACGGTGGCGGCGACCAACACTAATTTTTTTTTATTTTACCTATTCATGTCTTTTGTTTTCTCAAATTTGTATTGTTTTTTTGTTTGTTTTTACGAAATAGTGGGAACTCTTTTGACCCTGCTCATCCGCCATGGAGACCTACCGGGTATTTTGCAGCGCATTAGCGCGTTCTACATAATCTATGATCTCTTTCACTCGGACGGGCAGGAAGAGAGCCCGTTCTCGGAATTCCTGCTGGCCCAGCTGCACAATAAGGACATGAGTGCCGGACGGCAAATTGAAAGAAACTTCATTGTTCACCTGCTGGCCAACGGAACATCTGATGTAAGCTTGCATACAAAAAAAAACTTGTCTTTTTCGTTTCAAGGTTAACCTTACTAAATTGCATATATGTATGATTTTTGTTTAGCTGGGAAAACAAACCCCAGGACACATCCTCAAATCAGAACTCTTTCCCACCACTCTAGACCTGTCCTTCTTCAAATCGCAGTCGTGCGACCGACAGCGAGAAATTCCAGCTGCTGCACGTTCGGGTGTCATGAATTGTGCAGCAGCTGGAACTGGCATCCCAAATCCTCCCGGACAAGAGTCGACGGTGCGCGAGATGATGGAAGGACTGACATTAACCGATGTCAGTCCGCTTAACAACTCTTTAATGCCGCAAATGTATTCTGTCGCCCCACCACTGATGAACTTTGAGGACGAGCTGGTGTGGTTCGACCTAACTGTACCTTCGTACCACAAGCCGATGTTCGATTCGACAAATGATATTGGCGCCCAGGCCAAGCGGTTGATTGAACGCGCCCTCACGCAGGCTCTAAGTCTTCCCGATCAGCAGCTACTGTTGGACGAATTGAAGAGGGATCCGAATTTAGTTTACCAAATTGGATTGACTCCAGCAAAGGTAAGTTCAGTATTCAGTATTCCTTCATTATTTCTTCATTTTTTTTTCTCTCCCATAAAAATCTGTGTGTTTTGTTTACACTTTTATCTATCTGCTGGCAATTATAGTGACGGGTTGGGGTTGGTTGGAAAAAATCCATAACTGTATCTACTATACGTACACACAATCCAAAACGAACGAAAACAAGTTAATTGATTATTTTTTTTTTCCCTTCTCATTTTATTTTCATTTCATTGTTTTTGTTGTTGTTTTGATGAATAATTTTGTGTATAACTGAAAATCCGGGGGAGTATTGGCATTCTTCACTTTGACGTTTGTAAACACGTGGTTTTCTGTAAACATCGATTTTTAACACAAAAATCTTCTCTGATTTTATTTATCAGAATCTCACTTCACTTCGCTTCGCTGGTGGATTGGTTTAAGTTTTTCTAGCTTTTATCATTTTATGTTATAAAAGTTTACTCGCTCGACCATATAGGCGGCGCACGCATTTGCAAAATATTAGTCACTGGTTTCTTTTTATTGTTTTTGCTTCTTCGTTGTTGTACTTCAGTTATTGCGATTCTTTTGGTTAAATTTTTACTTGGAAGTGATGTCATCAGAGGAGGAAGAACAAAGTAATTATAAACCAAGTTGATGATGGTTTTGTACTTTTTTTCGTTGGATTTTTGTATGCGTTATGCCTCTATGTCTTGTTGCTTATAAAGAATGAATATTATTTAAAGAATTATACTGATAACAACAATTATAGGACCAAGGGTTGAAACTTAAGGAATCTGGTGGCTAGTCGCAAGCTAGCCAACATGTAGGGCATTTTTCAACATGTTGACGGTTGATAGGGTTGACGGGAGTCGGGAGGTAGGTAGATACTAAATAAGTTTTGATGAAAGCGCGTTTGAAGGTCAAATGAATGTTAAGTTGCGGAGATTATTCAACTCTGTTAGAAGGGCTCAGTTGTTTGTTTATTTAAAACAAACAAAAACAATCGTCATTTGTGGAAAAAATAATAAGTAAACAAAAAAGGTAGCCGGTTGTTTTGATAAATGGCCAAGATTTATGATTTAACGGTTTTGTTTAGGAACAAAAATGTACCTATGTAGTTACTTAGTTGATTCCGGTTAAAGAGATTATTTGTGGTTTAAAAAAAAAATTCAATCATTATACCACCACCAAGGAAGTCCAGGTCTTCGTAGGAACTTAAGTGCTCCATGGTATCCTAGCTTAAAAAAAAAAATTGTTAGGTAGGGTGAATGCAGCTATACCAGAACAGTTAACGGAAATTCAAAAGTAAAAACATTTTTAAAAATATATATTGAAGAAAAAATAATTCTAATAAATTTATTACGAATGATGCAAGAACAGGTACTTTATTAGAAAAAAATAAGATTGTGTCATTTGCCATTTTAACCTGAAGCCGAACACTAGATTTGAGCTTGAAGTCTAATTAACGTTTTTTTGTTATGGATAGTAAATGTGCATACAAATCTGAAGAATCGTAAGATGGACATTCTAAAGGTGGTTGGTTGAAACGTCCGAAAAAGTTGTGGGTGAACTTTTTAAAGTCGACCGCGTTAGGGTCGGTGGGATAAATGCCATTCCATTTGGGAAATGCATTTTTAATAATAAAGTCAAGGCTGATTTTTTAAAGATTGACCGCATCGATGATGTTATTTCAATGCCATCAGCGTCCACACGTAGGAAAAGAAGTAGTCGTGATTGCCGTATGTAGATTGAAAGCATGTGTCGAATTTGTTTTTTTGTGCATTTTTCGGGTAGACTACTACATTGTTGTGGAAAAACTGATTTTTTATTGATAAAAACATAGCCCTTTTTGATTGCTATTATGGTGGCAGCTTGCACCCTTGCCGGGCCTCATATTCCACTATGATAATAGTAATCTGCTCGGATACGATGCATATTGAGGCATTTATGTATTACCGCTGTAGTATGAACTGTGTGTGCATCACTTTAAAACTGCATCCGATTTCAGCAGAGTTGTTTCCATAACTCACCTTGTAAGGTTGTGTGTCTGTGAGCACCTTGTTGATCTTACAAACAGTTCTGCTGTTGACTTTTCTGTTTATTTACTTGATCCCTTGATGAAATTACGCATGGTACGATGAACCTCTCCCATCTTCATCCTATACGTATAATCTATCTGTTTTTCTCCACTGTAGTGCTAGCTTTATGCTGATTTATTTCATCCATTATTGCCATCCATTACACAATATTTTTTGATAAAAGTAGATTCTGTACTAGGAATTGCTCTCAGTTCTTGAAAGTGGTTGTCTCCTAAATATTATCTCAGTGAGGTATTCTTTATGCTAGGACATATAGATATTTGTTTAGAATTGTATGTGCTTAATCTTACGGAGGGTACCATCAGATGGTCTTGGGCGATCACCCTAACCACTTCACTTCTATCCCTAGTGCTTAGCAGACTACTTCTTAAATGACGGTTGATGGCAAAGTGGTCAATTAGTAATAAGAAGGCTAACTGCAGTGCAAAACCAATGCAATGTTTGACAAAACCTGCGTTCTTACTCCTTGCATCCCTTTCGCAATCATTGATTTTCGAAATGAGTCACGACTTTTACGTCACTGTGTAATAGCACACAAGCGAACTGCGTTTTACAGTAGGTATGTAGTTCAACAGCCAAATAAGCTATTAAGCAGATTAGTTGGAGAAGTTTCCACACATTTTTCGCACATGTTTAATCGCCCGAAACATTCAGTTTTCGGAAGAAGGGCTCCCAATCGAATTGTTCCCGGATTCCGCTTTTGTTTGTTATTCCTTCTTCTTGTGTTTATAATGGCGTAAAAGAAAAAAAATTAATCGAAATTGAAATTAATCGAAATTGATTAATTTTCCTTAAGCCGTCATCTAAAAAAAAAAACAAATATTTACATTTTTGGCGCAACTAGCTCACGATGAATTTTCTGTCGCGTCCGAACGGCTAAAGCCTAGTAATCATTTCTCGTGAAATGAAAATTAAACAAGTTCCACATCACATGTTGGCCCAGTTTATCAATATTTGAAAATATGACCACAAAGGAATAATCTTAAAGTGTCACTTTCAAACTTTACATTTACCAATCAAACAATCAAATCTTGCAATAGAAGCTGTGGAATGTAAAGCAAAAGATTTCACGTAGACAATTTTGTATGAAAATTTCATTTCCACACGAACTGAGTACTAGGCTTAAGGTGAAATGCTTCTTTCATGACACGAGTACTCTTGGAAGTTTGTTTATATTGTTTTATTATGTCAAGAGGCAGTACCCATGAACCAAAAACAAGATGGCATAGGCTAGGTTTTGAACCCATGGGATCATTTCGTGATTCGCCAAACGATATCGTTTTGACTGTAGCTATCTCGATCACATCTAAAGAGAGAAATAAGGATAGCAATGGACGATAACGTTCGATGGTTTTCTTTTAACAGAATCAGGCCCTATAAATCTGGCATGATAGACCATCCAACTAACCATGATTGTGCATCCAACTAACCAGTATGCCATTAAGTACATCCCTCTAAAGTTCAAACCATGCATCTGGACTGGAATAATTTACGTCGCGTACAGGGTCACTTCAGTTGGGCAAGACCTTTCCTCTAGGTATTTACTCCTAAAAAGATGGTCGAGAATCTCCTTAATGTACTTTGATAATCACTTGTTGTATAGACTTTGAGTCTTAGTCTTTGTCTGACAGCATGACCGCATCCGAACAGTCATGTCTTTTCATCGGCATCAGCTATCAATGACACCCCATAACCGTGGGCTGTCAGATAGAACAATTGATTCTACTCGGACAATGAAGGTCAAAATATTCGTCAACCGAGTGTGGGTATCATCACCAACCAACCAACAATAACTTAGAATATCGATACCCAAACCTAATTTGCATAAAGCTGCTGGTGCGGCCGGAGTGTTGGTCCATTTATTTAAAGCTGTGGGATATGACTTGGTCAGGAGGATACACCAACAAGTTTTTTTCAATCGGGACGAAGAAAGTGTGTATAGTGACTATAAACGAGACGACCTGAAGCGAAACGGGAACGGAATTCACCGCAATTTATTTTACTGTGAGCCCTTTCTAAAGAGTTTTCATTCCAAATTTGGCTTATAACTTCAAAGCAGCCAAAGACTCTAACTAAAAACCATTCGGTCCTGTGTGTATCCTAGCAGAAAGAGAGAGAGACAGCGTCGTCAGCCTGGTCTCCAATCCTTGTTCCACAAAGGACTGTAAATAACATCATTAGCTAAGTAGCATCCCAGGAAACATAAAGAGAGAAATTGTTAATGCTCCCACTTTTGTTGTTAGTTTAACACACCTTTTTAGTTTTCTCTGTGATTTCAAGAAGCAGTTTTAACCGCCAGCTCTAGTGGGGCCTCATTTCGACTAATCTTACTTAGTAACAATTCTAATGTGTTAATTTATTTTCTTTGCAGCTACCCCAATTGGTTGAAAATAATCCAATTATTTCCATCGAAATTCTTTTGAAACTAATGGACTCCATGCAGATCACTGAGTATCTCAATGTTCTTGTTAACATGGAGATTACCTTGCACTCAATGGAAGTTGTGAATAGGTATAGCAATTGGTTTTCCTCTTAACACCCCCTTCAATGAATTAACTACTTTTTCATAATTTTAGACTTACAACCTCAGTTGATTTACCGACCGAATTCGTCCATCTCTATATAAGCAATTGTATCTCAACTTGTGAGACAGTTAAAGATAAGTACATGCAAACAAGATTGGTTCGTCTGGTGTGCGTCTTTCTCCAGAGCTTGATACGCAACAAGATTATCAATGTTAAGGTAAAAAATAAAACAAAAGAAAAGACTATCAAAAACCTAATCATGTTTCTTTTCTTTTCATTTTGAACAATCAAAAAAAAAAAAAACAAAAGGATCTATTTATTGAGGTTCAAGCCTTTTGCGTGGGTTTCAGTAACACCAAGGAAGCCGTCGGACTATACCGTCTGCTTAAGCATTTGGAAATGGACGAAGGACAGCAAAACAATGGAAACCCAAAATAAAAAGGCGCAGCCATCATCATTCAACCAACCCATCAAACAAAAGCAACAAAAACAATTACATAGAAATGCATAATGCTACTCTTTTAAAATTTTATTAAAAATATAAACTAATGCATAATGTGAATTCCTTTTTCTTAAACAAAAAAAAGCAAACATGAAAAAAAAATTATGAAAGAAAGGACAAAATGATGAATTGGCTTTCATGTATCATTTGGAACTTGATTAATAACAAAAGTTACAAAACAAAAAATCAAGAACAAAAGCAAAACACATTTTGTTTTCCTTGGAATAAAAGTATTTAAAATAAAATAGTCTCTCGCTGTCTTATAAAATAAAAAAAAAGAAAAGTAGAAATTGTTGTTCGCCTTTGCTTCTCTTCTTTGTGTCTTGGTATTCCTGTTTTGTGTTCTGCTTGATTGGATCTCTTTTTTTTCATTTTATGTTAATGTTTCGCCTTGAGTAACGCAGGCTTCCAGATAATCAATGCGCCGCTCGAGAGTTGTCAACTTTTCATTGAGAACAGCCAGTCGGGACCGGCAGGACATGTCTATAGAGTTATGAATGGAATGTTTGATTAATATTTGGTTTCATTGAATTAACTTTGTACTCACCAAAGGAATTAAGGAAGTCAGTGATACGCTTAATACTGGCGGTTATTACTTCGATATATTCGCGATTTGCCCAATCTTGGTGGATTTGTTTTTGGATAGCTTCTCTGTGAACACCACTCATATTTGCGCAAATTGGAAGATAATTGATTTTTCTTTGTTTATTTTAATTAATAATAGAAAATTGGGCAAGAAAAACAACAAAATATTTGAGATTTTATGGGAATGGCAAAATTTTTGACAGATAAAATTGCATTTTGGAAGACAGGTGCAATCATTCGAGACTCGTAAGGGTGGGATAAATTAAAAAAAAAATAAATCAAAAGTCAATGAAAGTGACCATCTGCCTTGTTTTTTTATTAAAGCTATTTTATTCTTTTATAGCAACTCATAAAAACTTAAAAAAAAAAGATTTCTTATGCTGCACTTCCAAATCTGCAAAAAAAGGAGGCACAACATCTAAAAACCATATTTGTTGGATAGAGAAGGAGAATTGATCAGCAGCTGGCAAAGTTAAGCATGTTTAACTTTTGATAGCGAACAGCGGTGAGTAATCAACAATTGGCTCCAGCTAGGTTTGACCTGTACTAAGGATACTGTTTAGATTGGGATGATTGAGTCCAGCCTCACAGCAGTTTGTAGGAGAAGTATGAGTTGATGACTGTCGTGAAGCAGAAATAAACAAAAACATCGGACTTATGAGTATGTACGTGACTAATCGAATTTGTTGTTCAACATTGAAATTCTAGGTGTTGCTGTTTTAAGACCAGGTAATTAAAGTCAGCCTACACACGATAAGTATCCTGGGTCTCAATCTGCCCAACTTGAACAGAGTTTGGGAGTGTGTCATGTCCTTATGCACATTTTCTTTAAAAAAATTGATATTTTATAAACAGTGAAAGATGAAAAACATTCTCGTTCATCACCGTACAAAAAGTATTGAAATAATCGCAAAAAGAAAACTGCCATCCATTCCTTTACAAATTTGAAGATCAAGCGGACTTACCATTAAAAATAGAAGACATCACCTCCTGAACACAGCCACAGCCACCTAGTGAAATCGATTGTCGGCTCTCGACTCTCGAATATAAAATCTAGATGACAGTTCTTGCTGTCAAAATAAAGCCCTGTGCATAGAAATTTTTCTTCATTCATTTTTTTGAAGATCGTCGATCTGTGTATTTTGTATAAAAACCATGTCGATCGCAAGTAATTTACGTAATGCAATCCTTCGAAAACCTCTGTGTATTGATTCGAGTAAAATCCTTTTAAACTTATGTGCCAGAGGTTGTTCAAATAATGCCCTTCAGTATGGTGAGTTCTTGAGGTTATTATGCCATAATTGCTTGGATTCTTGATTTAACTGAATTTCAATTCCAGATAAGGATCCCAGTTCGGACTTCCTTAATCCAAAAATACAAAGTCTTCTAAAGTCATTGACAAGAGTTCGTCTGGACAAAGTTTTTAGGAAACGCTCTGTAACAGATAACACAATTGAATATAAGTAAGTAGACTTTATAGTCTTAAAAAAAGCTCTTATCTCTCAACATATCCATTTGTAGGTTCCTTACCACAGAACAGCTTGAAGATGAATTCAAAAAAATCATTGCAGAATCAGAGAGTAATCTTCAAATGCCCCCAGTTGTTATGGTTAGTACAAAATCCAGTTCCTGATAAAAGTGAATCAACCTCTCATTCTTTTTCAGGTGAAGAAAGATCAACAGAAAATCATCTCCAAGGATTCTGCATTGAAGAATTTCTCTGACTCAAAATTCGTAATTACCGATATCACATTTGGCATCAAACAAAACCAACGAAAGGTAATTGTGCGACAAGTTGATGGAACTCTTGAACATGCTCCACTGGAAGTCACCAAACGCATGATCCAAACATACTTCCCCCTTGCTGGCCGCAAAATCCGCACACCCCGAATGTTTGAAGAAAAGAATCTTCAAAACTGCCTCGATGAATTCAAATATGAATTCATTTTGGATCGATTATGCATTCAATACGAACCATTCGAGAAGGAATTTCATTCTGTTTCGGCCAGAGTCTATTCCCACATCAATGAGAACAAAAAGTTCGATGATCTTCGATCGACTCGCCACTTCGGACCAATGGCATTCTTCTTGGCATGGCACAAACAGATCGATGATCTCCTCTACGATGTCATTAAGAGAGATTACCTACGCAACGGAGTTGAACTCATAACGATCCTTTACAAAATCCACAAAATTCCTTTCGATGAGAGTGTAATTCAGAAGCTGGAAAGTATCCCTCAGTCATCCGATATATTGGGTGAGCTGAGAAAGTCTTATCAAGGAACTTCTGATGATATTCACGAGGAAATAAAGTCGGCAATTGGCAAGTCACGAGAGGACTTTGAGGCCGATGATATATGCTTGGAATTTATTGATAACTTTGTTAAGAAGCATGCTCTGAAAAAGGTGCAACTAGAAATGGCTATTCAGACATTCAAAGAAGACAATGATGAGAAGAAGAAGCTCTACGAAGGTCTGCGGAAGGCACATGGAGTTAGCACTTAAGAATTTGTTAAAGTAGAAATTGGAAGCTTTTATTGTTTTTGTTTTCAAATAAAGAAAACAAAATATGAATGCTGGTAGAGTTTATTATCTTTGAAAGAGACGAAGAGCATCCCAAACTAACGAAATTGCTTATCAATTGTTTTAGTCCTAAAAAAAGGACTAGGACTAGGAATTTTTTTTAAATTCCTTTTCAAAATAGGGTAAAGTGGGGTGATAACAAAAATAAAAAAAATATTTTAAAAATTCAATCAATTGCTTAAGATATGATTTTTTTTTGTAAATGTTAATTTTCTTAGGCCTTTAAGAATAAGGTTGTTGTGGCTATTTTAGATTTTTGATTGAGAAAAAAAATTATACTACCAAAGAGATGATGTACAAAAAAAGCTGCGGGAAAGAACGATCATAGTCAATTTTTGTCGAAAATGAGATTATGATGCCATCTTCTAGGCTTTTAAGAAACGAATGGCTTTGGAAAAGAATGAAAACGGTAAGGGTCAATAAACTGAGAAAAAAGTTATAAATGTCACAAGAAAGACAGCTAAATCCAGCTAAAAACGATCAGAGTCTAAAAAATTAAAACAAGCAAGTGTGCATTTGACGTGATATAAAAATCAAAGTTCGGGCATCAGTTTTTCAAATAAATTGAACATACATCGACTTAGCATCACTAAAGGAATCTGATGATCGAGTGTGGCAGCCTGTCAAATAGCTATAATTACAGCCATTAAACTTGTTGGTAACACATACAGGTTGTTGTTGTTTCATTCAAAACCTTTTAAGATTATAATGTCACGAAAGTTAGTATCACAACAAAAACACAAGTATAAAAAGAAAACCAAGTTCTCCTATTAATAAAATTTTATTCATTAAGTCCATATTTTCTGGCCACACACACATCCCTTTTCCCCAAATCTGTTGGTAGGCAATTTATTTTTCTCTTTTTATATACTTACCATTTATTCTAAAATTTCCCAACATTAATATTCTGCTCATTTTTGTTTTAACTTTTACCCTCTAAAAACTGGATTAGCACTGATTTAAAGATTTATGACTTGTTTCAAACCTCTTTGTAATAATTTGGTTATAACATTTGCAATTAGATTTCTTTTAACTTAATATTTAAAGAAAACACAAAGTTATCGAAATGATTTAATTAGTTTATTTTGTCAGTATGTCAGACTAGTTTTTTTGTGAGTATACCATCGTAAATTTTACTTAACTAATAGTACACACATTTATTCGTATTTATAAAAAAGAAAAACAAAAACAACAATGAGCTCCTTAAGCATAATACATAATGTATGAAAAATCTTATGTTTTCATTATTTAGATTTTAACTAATGTTTGTATGTAAAATATGAATTATTTTTTTTACTATTTAATTATGCATGTATATGTTATGTATATAATATAAATTTATGTAAATTTGACTTAGCTAATGTATGAAGTTTTACAAAAACGAACGATGGGTTGGATTTAGTTAGCATGCTGAATGATACTAGGTATATAAATTTGTTATTTACTAGTTGCTTTTGTTGTTTTAGGATATTCACCAGCAGGCGCAGACTTAATAGCTTTGATTTATTACTCATTTTTATAAATTTTTATTATAACAATTAGTACAAAATTTTACAATTATTTATTTTTTGTATATATTACATAGAAATATTTTTTGGTTAATTATTATTTATAGTTAATTATTTTGATTGTATAATATATTTTTATATTAACAACTTTTTTATTTAGTAAGTATTAGAAAACATCCATCTATTTTTAAATAAGGCTTTATTGTTGCTTTGTTAGTATAGAAAAATACTTATATTATAAATTTAATTAAGAATTATAAAATGGAGGGTAAGATAATTTCGTAAGCAAATTCTTCAAGTTCATAAATGTAAACTAACTGCATCACGAAATAACAAAAAAAAAAAAATTATGAATTCGAATAATTTGTTGAAAGCAAAGGCCATTTTTTTTTTAATGTTACCAAACGTTTACATTATGAACTCGAGGATAGATACAAATGTAGTTTTAACAATATTTTTAATAGTTTTACTTTAAAGTTCGATTTTACAATAAATTATTTGTTTAAAAAAGCTTATTGATTTTGTTAGTTCATATTATGTTATTATTAGACACACAATGTTAAGAATGCAACCAAAATTCTAAGCAGTTAGGATATGTGTTGCTAGACATTCAAATATTATGTATTAAAATTTACTTTAAAAAGAAAATGTTATTGTCATGAAAGTCAAAAAAATTAATTCCTTCAAACACATAAGTAGTGGAATTTACATCCCTTCTCAATTCAGTACAAATATCTATATTATTCTTAGTATGAAACAAATATAAGAAAAATACGCCACTTACTGCTCCCAATTTATTTTTTAATGAATTTTAAAAATTAAATCTACAATAAGCTTAATGCTTAAGAAATCAAAATCGAAATTAAATCTCTACCTTTGGGTTTTGTTTTAGTTTTACAAATTAAATTAACTTAGGATCAGAGGCGTGTGTGTTGCATGTAGTTAGGGTTTTCTCAGTGTTGCCATGCAAAAACTAAATTAAAAAAAAAAAACTTATGCGTTTGCTTAAGTTTGCGATTTTTGGTCAAACAAAAAAAAAAAAAGTGTAAAACAATAGCATTTATATTTTTGTATATATTTAAATTTCAATTTTCTTATAAAGTGATTAAATATAAACACCAGATATTTTATCAGAAGATTCAATACAGAACGCTCCGCTCGCAAGGTTTAAGTGAATAAAGTGTCCTCACTCTTACACATAGGTTAAATACCCAAAAACCTTATCAAAAGTAAAAAATAAAAAAGTAGACATAACATAAGAGTATTGATATCGACGTAATGGCATAGATAAATTGGAACATCATATTGCTATTGCAGCCTTGTTATCATCTATTCTCTCTTTGAAAAAGCTTCATAAGTTTTTTTTATATTTCTATAGAGGATTATTTTCATTGTATTTTTTTTATCGTTCATAATCATAAATTTGTAGCGGTTTTTAATAGGTTTGTAAGAGAAAAAAAAAAGAATTATGAATAAGTTATATGTACCAACTCAGTGTATTGCTAAATTTGTATTTTAACAATATTTTTGCTTATTAAGTAAATAAATAAAAATAAACATCGGCCATTTTTGTTTAATTTTATAAACTGTTCTATCTTTGACTTATTAATCAGACGGGCCTTTGTTGACCAATTTTTGACCTTTTTTAACGGCTAGTTTTGCAAACTATGTACTTTAAATTTGTTTAAGGTTTTTATTCCAAATATTTCCACGCCATTTTCAGATTTAATTTGCTTTTTAAACGAATGTTTCAATTCTTTCATACAAATCGAACTTTGGAAATCTTTTAAGGTGGGGGCAATCTTAGAAGTTTACTGCGTTCCGTATCTCCCTCTGCATCACAGTGTGGTCGTTTAACAGAAATATCAATTCATGTTCCAGAACGTAGCGTTTTAGCACAAATGCCTTCTGGAATAAGGGCGAATATTAAATCATATTGCATTGAATCAAGGAAAGTTAGACGACAAGACAAAATTTAGCAAGGATTTTTTTTTTCTTTTGGAAACAGTTACTCTGAAATACATCTGCAGCTGCGTAGAATCTTCTTCCCCTAAGAAGAAAAAAAAAAAACAAGCAATAAAAAACAGAAAAAAAACAGAAAAAAAATAAATTAAAATGAGCAGTATTTTTTTATTGATGACACAAAACAAAATAAAAAAAATTAAATAAAAAAGTAACTAATAAATTGAACAAAAATACTATTAAAACGAAGAAAATATTTACGTATAGATAAAAAATTTGAATAAAAAAAGAATCATTTATGTTTACTGATAAAACTTTTTATGAAAAAACAAATTCTAAATTAAATTTACATTATTTAAAAAAAATGTCTAAGCTGTTTGGGAAAGGATAAAAGGATGGTATATTATGAATGAAAAGAAATAAAAATAAAATAAACGAAAAACAAAAATCGATCAACAACAAATGAATTATTATAAAATTTAATTAATTAATCTCTTTTGTTTGTGAATATAAAAATGTTATATCAATGATTGATTTTTCTTTCATACTAATTTTAAATAATAAATTTCATAACATAGATAAAATAATTTAATAATTTTAAAACACTTTACAACTGCCAACTTATTACAAAAGAAACTAAGTTGTTAAAACAATTTTATTTTTTTTACAATAATTTATAAAAAAAAACCTCTCAGTTGCTAGCAGATATTTTTTCTACATAATAAAAATAAGAAACAAATCTAAATATGTATGAAAAATAAAATGATAAAAATTAAGCCTAATTCGTTGGCTCTTCTCACATTTGTGTGTTTATTATTGTGTTATCAATTAAAAAAAATACTAAAATTAATAAAAAAAAATCAACAGTTTGGTACTTAATGCATGTTAATTTGGCGTAGTATATAGGTTAATAATTGTTTCAGCTTTCATTATAGGTATAATAATTGTTTTTTGAGTAGTTTTTTTTTATTTTGTATAAAAAAAAATGTTACAATAGTGTTAATTATGCCAGGGCGTTTTCTTATTAACTGTAATTTTTTGTTTCTTTTACTTTATAATCAATTTGTTTTTATTTTAAATTAGTAAAACCTTTTTGTTTCTCAAAAGAAAGAAAATATTGTAAAAAATAAAATATTTTGTATAAAAAAAACATAAAATTTGTTTTTTTTTTTTTTGTTTGTTTGCATTTAAATATATATAAAACAATTATTTTTTGTTATGAAAATAATAATAATAGATGTAGGTGGTAAGGGGGTTTAAGGGTTTCTTTTTTTTCTAAGACAATTTACACATCGTCAGGTGCTAGTTTTGTGTGACTATCATTGGCACTTTTATCGTTATCCTTGCTCGATGTGGAGTTATCATTCGCCGTCGATTTTACATCGCTATTATTGGCAGACGAAGCACCTGACTTATTTGATGGAGCGGCATCCGCAACGTCTTCTTCTTGCGCCTTGAATGCAGCTTCTAGTGCACGAATTCGATTCTCGTGCTTGACAATAATTGCTTTGAGTTTTCGAATTTCGTCAGTAATGTCACGGAGGTCCTTTTCCTATAGAAATGTTATAATTTTTATTTGTTTTTTTTAATTTGACAATATTATTTGTACTTACACTAATTCCACTAACTGGTCCACTTTCGTTGTTATTGGATGCATTTGAGTTGCCTATTGACAAATCAATACCCTTTGATGCACTTCCTCCACCGCTACTGCCTCCACCACCAGAACTTCCAGTCTTGGGAGAGCTTTTATTTAGGATGTTGGCCTTTTTCGTCACCGAGAGTGATTTAGTTCCTGACTTGTAGCCTCCCTGCACAATAGATACACGATCCTATTTTAGACTTTTTAGTAATCCATTCTTTTTGGCTTAAAACATGGACACACACACACGACGTGCGGTTAATAAAACACTGATATATAAGATATCCAGATAAAAGCAAATGAGCAAATACTCATAACAACAAGCTACTCATAGTTGCGAACTTTTTATTGGAAGTACCCAATTTGGGTAAATGTATAAGCATCATACGATTTTCGAAAAGTACATTTTTAATTAATTAATAAAATATTTTATTTCACGTCACGTAAATAAATAATAATAAAAAACTAATTTATGTTTAAATAGTTAAATTAACTTAGAACATAGTTAAGAGATGTTTTGACATTCTGCTTCCAATTAAAACCAAATAAATCAAAATATTTTTCGATGGTGTCATGCGTACGTTTTGTCATTTTGTTAAGTGGATTTCAATCAATTCAATTTTCAATTAAATTAAATTTTCAATTTTCAATTAAAAACTCGATAGAACTTACCAACAAATTAAAAGACATAACAATCGAAAAACAACCGCCTAGCAATGGAATTCGATCTTATCACTTTAAGTAAATTAAGTGCTATATATAAAAACTTTAACATCGATCTCGTACCGAAAAGTTTAACAAAAATTTAAAAACATGCTCCGCTCAACAAAAGATCCCATCCAAAATGAGGATAAATGTGGCGTTTATATTGCAGAATGCTCGTCGGCGAATTGCAATAAGACTTACGAAAGCCAAACCATTCGCCGTCTAAAAACTCGCTCTAACGAACATCTTCGTCAGATCTCGAGTCAACATAAAATTGATGCTTATCACTTCAAATTAGCAGAACATAAATCCAATAGACGTCGCTTAAATGTATTAAAATCGATGCATATCCACCTGCAACGAGAAAACGTCAACAGAGATTCCGGCCCAGCTTATTCAACTCTTAACATATTCATTTAATTAAAGATAAAAATTATTTTATTTATTTTTTTAAAAAATAACATTGTTCTCTTTCGTTCTTACTTCATTTTGTTAGTTCTTGCTTATTGTTTTTCTTGTCATATTATGTCTGTAATGTTATTCTTGATTTTTTGGTTCTTTGCTCAAACGTTTAGACGAAGTATATAGCTGATGATGGTATCGTGCCGATGCCGAAACAATTGTTCGAACCTCTTAATAAATTCACTATTTAAACATAAATCAGTTTTTTATTATTATTTATTTACGTGGCGTGAAGGTGTTACATAAAACATTTTATTAATTAATTGACGTGACACGTAGCATTCAACATCGTAATAATTACGTTTTTAATAACAATTAAATGCTTGGTTCAAAATCTTAAACAACATGCAATTTTGCGCATTTTTTTAAAATACAATTTTAGTTTGCAAAAAAATCACTTCAAACTTTTGTTAAACAATACAAAAAAAAAAAACACTGAGCTTAGTTTTGAATACCTACTGAGTGAGCATAAAATAAGTTTTAATAAATATTATTGGGCAGTTAAAAGAAAATGATGAAACACCCTGTTTGGTTATCTGAAAAGTCTCTTGCAAACCATAAAAGGAACATAAAGGAACACGACGCGATGTCAAGGGTGTCCTGAGGATACAAGACCTGCCGTAATGAGAATGGGAATACGGAATAGACGCAAGAGTTTTGAGAAGTTAAAACAACGCCATCTTATCTTAAGGATGCCGAACTCTCCCAAACCAACGCGACTAGAAATCGCGACACGACAAAAACACTGTCAAAAGCTTATAAATAATATTGATAAGAAAAACTTTTTGTCGCGTTGGTGTTGGTACTCGCATATGTTGCTGTAGAACTAAAATTTGACTGCTGAAAGCCTTGTTGCTCTGGTCTGTGAGAACTTAAAGTAGCAGGAGATAGAATTTAGTGGGTATGCTTAATTACATAATTCAAACAGTGACCCTTAACAGCCGTGTTTTTTTTTGGGATAAGAGCTTATTTGAGTAATTCGAAAGGCACTCCCTCATAGAACCAATGAGAACCTGCAGAAGACCTTAATCATGGTAATGCATTGTATGGGACAGAGCCATGATCCTTATCAAAATTTAATTAAAACCGATTGGACTGCTATGAGAGAAAGATTCTTAGATTTATCAAGTCCAGTGTGCATTGCTGGAAATAGTAGAAAAAGTAGAAAATAATCGAGGTCTATGAGCTTAAAAGCGAAGTAGATCTTATCAAAAGCTCTAAATTTATCAGCTAAGATGGCTAGAATACGAGAAGAGTATTGAAATTAACGGAACCGCACAGAGTCTTGAAATTCAACCAGGATTGACAAAGTGATAGAAGAAGAATTTTTTTTTAATTAACGTGGACTCAGGGGGTTAGAAATAGCCTTTATATGCTTAGTCTTAAAACAGTGCGAGCGTTAAGGGAACAGCAATAGGATTGAGTAAGAGATAATGATCAACATTTGTATTAATTGCTGGACATTATATTGAGAAGGAAAAATAGTTACTTCAACCCACTTGGGTGCAGCTAGAGAGAAACTTAGCTTGCTGGAGAGGCTTGCTAGTTAAGAAATTATTTTATCTTAATCAAATGATTTTACGATTACGTGATTCAAAATAACTATGAACAAATCAAGTTATATAAATATTTGTGTGTGACACATTTTTCAACTCCGTCTTGGTTTTCAGAAGCAATTGAAATGAAAAAATTAACACTCCAGTTAAGTATTCAATTTAAGCTCATAATAATCGCTGTCATTAACATTTATTCCGATACTCACTTTAAGGGAAATGACAACTGGATCGGCATCTTGTCCGGCAACCCATTCTTCTGCCGTTAACGCAGCATCATCCGACAAAGTATCTGGATATAAATCTTCTTGGAACAAATCCGATTTCCTTGGAACTGTCATTGAAATGACTTGGCACAGCCCATTATTATTGAGACGATAGAATTTAGATATTTCGCAGGTTGTAACATCACATCCGCGTTTTGGCATCATACCAATACCACGTTGAGGATCTGGCGTTTGAAACGTATTAATATAATGTACAAATGGTGGTTCTGGTGTGATCTGTAACAAACAAAAAAAAATCATTTTATTTAGGAATTTATTTTAATATTCGTTAAGTAGTTTACTTCAAAATACCGTATGACCGAATCACCTTTACCACAAAGATAAATTAAATTCGTATCAGGATCATACAGAGGGAACATAACACCGTTAGATGTATCCAATTCAACCATCACAATTGGTTCGCTCAATGCATCGGGTGCTCTTAATGAGTATTGACGTTCCGATGATCGATTGAAACCGGTTGTGAATATAAGACCATGTCGCAGGAAGAGGGCACGTGTCGCTTTTGAACCTTCATGGCAGAGAGCTTCACTTTCCACTTCACCTGTGCGTGGATCGATTATGCGGATTTTCTTATCCTTACATGTGGTAACCAATTTGGAACCATCCCAATTAAAGCAGGCACTGTAAACAATATCTGGATGACTATCAATATGCACGAGTATATCACCAGTACCGACATTCCAGATTACAACCTTTGAAATTTTGAGAAAAAATAAATTTAAATTAATTTAATTGTTCTGCAATGATGGGTTTTAAAACAAAAATTGAACTTACTTGATTATCTGAGCCCGCTGTAAGGAGTATATTTAACGCAGATGGATGCCACAGCACTAGACCAACTCGTCTTTGATGGAAGACAAGATCGACGACAGGATCGGTGAGTGTTCTCGATAGGCCACCATCGGGTATTTGCCAGACTTTAACAACACAATCTTCTGAACCGGAAGCAATGACGTTGTCGTTGTGTGGGCACCATGCAATATCCAATACTGGACCTTTGTGACCGCCTACTAATGGATGATCTGCTGCAATTCGACCAACCTATTAATGATAAAAAAAAACTATTTATTAGAATTACATACGTAAAGGAAAAGTAAACAAAACAAAAGATTTTATTTAGTGTGGCATCTATTCGGTATGGTCAAAAAATCAATCGGTCCTAGCGAGGTATCCGTCGGAGAAGAGAATTTTCCGATTTCATACGAATCGGAGGATTTTTCGGAACAATACCTCGAAGCAAAGATTCTCCGATATGTATGAAATCGGAGAATTTCCCACTCCGACGGATGCCAAGCTAGGACCGGAAATATCACAAGTTGACTGTGCACAGCCACATTATGTGCATTTTCAGCTAATTCGGATTGGAGCGCTCATACGCTATACACGTTTTTGTTTTCAACGAACCTTTTTGATTTGTTATTAAATATGTTAGAATTTCAAGATCTTTGGTTCCCCGTTATTTTTGGGAGTTCAGGATATTGAACTTTTGCACATTTTGGTTTTTCGAGATTTTTGGATTTTGTTTTTTTTTTTGGATTTTGGATTTTCGTATTTCAATTTTTGGCAATTTAACCAAAGGATGAATATGGAATATTAAGTTCCGTTCGGCAATTCAAATTTACGTAAAAGTTGAAACTGCAAATGTATATGTAGATACAAAACTAAAAAAAATGGCATAATGGTCAGAGTGTCTCTTGGATATAAATGTGTTTGTTCAGGCTTCAATATTTCTTTCATATTTTACACAGGTCAATTCAAAAATGCAAGAAATGTTCAAAAAGTAACGATTTCTGAAAACAACAGGTGCAACCTATTATTATTTTGAAATTGTTTTCATTAGATACAATTTAAAACATAGAAAAACAAAAAAATCCATAATATCCAATTTGCTTTTCTAAATAAGTCTTAAATCATTTCATATAAGTTTGTTTAAATAACAAAAATACCACAATAATACAAATTTCTCTTTCTTTTTATCCAAAAATAGCTCAAAAAATTAAATATTTTCCATTACGCCAGCATGACCTTTGCGAATTTAAAATAATTGTGCACACGTCCGCACTCAAATATTAATTACATCCCATAAAACGTGTTATAATTTACGAAAATAATTATTAGTATTCTAGCCTCACACATCATCATCCACCCACTTGACAACCTAAATACAAAAATAAAAATACCTCAACAATACCTACATACATATACTCGAAATCTATGCGAGTGCATCACTTTCTTCGACGAGAAAGTGCATTCTAAAAATTTGGTGTCGCAAAACTATTCCAATTTTAGAACAAAGTTTTGCAAAAACTAAACAAAACAAAAAAACTGGAGCGAGGATTGTCTGTTGCATCTGCGACACTTTGGCTGCGACGGACGACAACGGCAAAATCATGCTGATGCTCCTGCATCGAGTATAGCGGCGGTGTAAGCAATAAATAATGTCCAATCGGCCAGGCAAACATAATGTATATGAACAAAAAAAAATCTTCAAACGTGGAAAATATCCTAAAATGGGTTTTTTTGAATTCGAAAATAAAATCGCTTTCGCGATCGAAGAAGATCGTCGCGCCTTCGTATCAGCAGCGGCGGCGTGTGCGGTAGTTGGTGCGCGCGCTCATGTAAAGTGATGAGTAATTTTCTAATTTTAAAACTGACTTAACGGTAAGTGTGTGAAAACGGGAAGTCGTTCAATAGGACCACACGGACACGAGAATTGTCTTCGAGATAGAAAGAGTCGGAGGAGCGAAGCCGTTTTTAGCATTTCATTTTCTAACAACACTACTCTCGGTTGCCGACCTATTTTTAAAAATTTCCATAATTTAGTTTGTTTGATTTTCTTTTGTATCTTTTTTTTTTTTTTGTTTTCTTCTTACTTTCTGTTTTTTTTTTTATTCTATTGCTGTTTTCAGATTGAAATAGATTTTTTAGATTGGCCAGTATCCAATTGTTGAGGTAACGTTTTTCACACAAGGCGGATGTGTGTAAGGGTTTTGGCTAATTTTGTGCGTTTTTTTCTTCATTTCTCTTTTTCTTGTGCAAATATGTTTTGAATTCACTTTTTTTTCGTCTGTTTTAAGAGTGTTTTTGATTGATTAGGCGTTAAGTGAAAGGCAAAAACTAATTGCACTAATGGATGATTTGTGTAAATTTTAAATTTGCAATTAAATGAATATTGTCGAATAGAATTTTGCACATAAAAAAATAGTTTTAATTTCTGATGAAATTCAAATTAAATGAAATGTCGTCTTGAATAAAAACATCAGCATTTCATATTTTAATGATTGTGGCGGTAAATGAAATATGTGTGTTGGTTTGAGATAAAAATAAATTTTCGTTAAATTTAAAATTTTCACAAACTAGCATAAGTTAGGTATTATGTAATAAAAAAGAAATCTTGACAATGTATGATGTCAATAGAAAATTATTAATAAAATACAATATTTGTCTACTTTAAGGCGATATTACATTATCATAATAATTATCGCTGGTTTTGATTTAGAGGGTTCAAGTGTGCAGTTTTCAAGGAATAATAAAATGCATAGAAAATCTAGTAAATATTTTTTTTTGTAAATTGAAATGCTTATTTGAATGTTACAGGGCTAAGGGATCGTGGAAAAAATACTTTTTTGTGCGAACGAAGAGAAAACAGCCTAGTTATTTTGGGAATTTCTTCTTCATTCAGAAATAGTCAAAATAAGAAATTAATTTTATTTAACAAAAAAACCAAAACAACAAAAATAGAAAAGTAAAGTATCATAAGAATTAAGTATTAAAAAAAACGACTTATTTTGCCATTTTTTTTAAACTGGTGGGATTAAAAGCGTGTATCTTTCCGAACTGTTCATGTTATAGAACAGTTTATGTTTCCTACATTCTACTGTATTTGCATTAACTTTGCATATTCTAACGCAGAAACTGAAAAAAATTGTCAGCATTGGCACAGATGTGTCTATAGATCTGCCTTTTCTAACAAAAATCGAAAAGAAGTCTTGGTTAAAAAGTGGAGCCATACAAACTAATTTCTAACGATAGCTGAGAAATGAATTAATGATTTAATTTATATGCAAGAACATATTTTAATATATTTTTTGTTTTTTTTTCTCAGTGGAAAATAAAGAGGGAAAAATGAAATGGTTTGTGGGGAAAAAAATATACCCCCAGCAGACACTGCATAAGTCGAAACTATAGAAATCACCTACATTGTCGAAAATCATCCACTATGATTTAAATAATTTTTTGTACATTTACTTGTCAAAGAAACTGAGTTAACCAGAGTTAGCTTACCATATTTGTTGAGTTAACTCGAGGTCAAAACTGACGGAAAACCATGTTTCAGGAGTTTACTCAGACTTTGCCCTAAAACTAGTATGATTTGGCATCGAAAAACTGGCAATAAAATTAAAACTTTTTGTTTTGTGATATTATAAGAAGACCGAAAAACCTAGTATTATTCAATCTTTTGTTATAATGTTTTCATCTTTTGTTTAATAATTATCTCATCAACCAGATAATAAAAATAAAATCTTAACAAACAAATTAATCGAAAATGTCTTAATAAAGAATCTTTTTGACATTTATGGTGCATTTAGCATTGTTTAATTTTCGAGATCGAGCATTTATTATTAAAAAAAAGAGAAGAGAAAATACCTAAATTCCGCCAGAGAATGACAATTACCATCTGTTGTGACTGACGGTTGCCAAAACAAAAAAAAAAATAAACGTGTTGCCAGTTTCAATTCATCAAAGAGACACTAAATAATTATGTATTCTCTCTGTTGCTCGAGATTGACAAAAAAACATATTTGAACTTTTGTGCATTCCACACGACTCTGCCGCCGAGCCGATGAACGACTCATCTGCAAACAATATAAATGAAAAATTATGACTCATATGGCGCACTAAGGCTTTTGCTAACATTTAAAAAAAAATTTATCGACACAGGAAATCAAGGCTAAAAATAAATCAAGACTTAGAATACCAAAAATCAATTAATAAAAACAAAAAACTTACCTTATTGTGGGGCAAGACAATGAAAGCTCCGCCGCCAGCTGACTCGACAATGATTGCCAAAAATTTCGGATTTACTGCACAGAATGTGGAGTCCCAACTGCTTTTCGATACCCGAATGTTATCGTAGCATTGCTCACGTTTCAGTGCCTGGCCATAGACGTGACGAAATTTCGAACTTCGTACAACACGAAATGACATTTTCGATTAAGTTCCGTTTTTTTTTTTTGGTTGTTGGTATTGTGTGTGTGTTAAACTTAAAAAAAAAGAAAAGAAAGAACAAATAAATAATATAAATCGACTCGGACATATTGTGTGATATATAGAGACACAACAGCGGCTGCTGTTCCATTTAATAGCATTTTTGTATTCCCTGGAAATTCTGTGTGAATCATATGACGTCTAGAGTGAATAACATTGACACAACACTCGACTCGACGCAATGTACTTGCCAGACCTCATTATTTTACTCATTCTGGACACATTAAAGCCGGCAGCAAAGTAGAACCGCTGCACTGGAGCTGTCCGCTAACGATGATTAGCATGAGGTCGATATGGTGTCGGGTGGATTGATTGACAACACAAATCGCACTCTTCAGTAGTTGTTTGTGTACTTTCTTGTTCTATGACAACTATTATACGACCGACCGACTGACGAGGGGGTGGCTTTACTATCTGGTTCAGCACAATAAAGAACCTGTCATGGAGCATTTGATATCGATGACACAATTCAAGCCCTTCGGATATCATTTTTTTTGTTTTGTTTTATTGGAAATCGTTTTGAATTGAAAACTAGAGCAGTACATTAGAATGCTGTATTTTTTTCTTCGTTTTGTTTTAAGCTTACAGCAGTGTTGGTCTAAATTTAGTGCTAGACGTGAGTTGATTGTAGAAGAACGCGTGTGTGTTTTGCCTTATGAGTTTCTTCGTTGACTTTCTTTTGATAGCAGCTATATGCATGTTTGTCTGTTTATTTGTTTGGTTTTTTTCTGTTGATGGGTGGAAGTTCTAGTTTATGAACTTTTGTGTACGAGATTTACCTATTAAAAATTTCGAATACTGTTTATGTTTACAAATTATTTAGTCGCCAGTAAGAAAGAGTTGCAACCTTTGACTTAAAAGAAAAAAAGAAAAGAAAAACAACATTGCATTGCTTTCTCGGAATACCTACATACATTCAACCCTGAATAATATTGAATGACTTAACCTGAATAGGTTTTATTGCGAATGAAATTTCTAAGGCAAAAAGGTGATAATTCATAACAAAGAAAGAACAATTTTTTTTTTAGCCAGAGACGAATAGTTCAATGGAGTTCAAAGTCTATTTGGGTTCTGGCAAATACCTTCGATGGAAGAAAAGTTTACGTTTTGTTTAGAATTTGTAGAAAGTTATAGACTCTATAATTGTCTATATTATGTTAGGTATGAATTAGAATAATTGTCACCATCTGTTCATTATTCTATTTTAATTTTAATCTTTCGCAAGTCGATGAGGCAATTTTGCGATAAACAATATTAATGTAGAAACTTTGTCAGAAGGTCAAAATTCGAAAGTTGTAATAAAGGGTGAGTGGTTTGAAACAATTGTTCTATGGTAGGATGATTCAGTTTCAAACACCTGTGCAGCGTGAAATCGGAATAGCGTCTGATTTCCGGATCTAATGAGGTAGTTTCATAAAGGATATACATAGATTCTTGCATTTAGACAGTTTATGCAAAAGTTCGTTTTTTCTGTCTATTTCTATTATTCTTCGTGTATATTCATATAAATGGATAAACAAGATAAACAGTAGGACGAAAATAAAAGTTCAAAGAAAAATAAATATGTTTAATTGAAAACCAAAGCCTTTTTGACGGGGTTCTCATGATCTCTCATTTGAACATTTCAATACCAACTGAGTCGGTCGTGTTCAATTTTTTGGGAGATGGTATTTTTAACATGAAGGCTTCCTCGGATCTTCGTACTTCTAATTCTATATCAAGCAAATATCATGATAAACTGAAAACACGGTATGCTCAATAGATTTTTGACAGTTCTGCTGTGCCGCCATAGTCATCTTTTTCGGAAACCTTTAACAGATTTGCTAAATTATGTCATTTTCATTAGCCACGAGAACAACAAATTGAAAGAGTCCTTACAAAATATATGAATAAAAAGTGTGTATTTTTGGGTTGAGAATAGGAGGAGGCAAAGTCTAACAAAACTTAAAAAATAGATTAAAAGTTAATTTTAGTTCAATCCAGAACAATTTTTTTTTTTATTTTGGAGTCATGAATACTATTAATCTCAATGTGCGATATATACCAAACTATTATTCTTTCTTGGGTAGAGCGTAATGTCTGCGTTAAAACTCTAAGCAATGTTGAATAATTAATAATAATAAAAAAATAGATGCAAACCAACGCCAACGCAAAACATAACAATTAAGCTCCCAAATCATTTCATTTATTATAATCATATTCATAACTAACAATAAACCGCAGATGTTCAAAACCTCAAGTTCAATAAAAAAAAATAAATAAATAAATAAACAAAAATGTCAAGTGTGAAGTATTTAAATAACAGTATAAAATCGCAAGCTCGAATTTACCACAAAACAAATGTGCATTCACATCAAATGTTCATTGCTTTCCACCACACTGCGGATTGCGCCATCAACCAAAACTATGTATATGATCACTGCCAAGAGTGTGTGTTTCTTTACTCAGGTAACAACCACCGCACCATCTATCGGCACGGTACTAAATTAATCCGCTAATCATTTGCATCGGTTGTTGAGGCAAATGTGTGTCAAATTAAATGTCACTGTTAGAAGTCTATTATGTCTCTATTGATGGCATTTGTTTTTTTTTTTTTTTTTCTACAAAGAGAAGATTCCTGGTTTACATTTAATCGAGTTGAAGAAATAAAAAAAGAAAAATAACACTTGCATGTTGCCCTTTTAATTGAAAGGAATTAGTCTTTCGTAACGAACACAACAGAAAATTCAAACAAAGTGAATATAATAATGTCACTTTCCGCTTCTGGCCAAGTTCACACGACACACCATATAGTCTTCATCAGTGCACTACCGCTACTGCTAACCGCGTAACCAGCTGAGCTTACTTTAACTTTAACAAAGATGTCAACATTGTTGTTGGAGTGTAGTTAAAGTATCCAATAAATTCAATGTTGTCGTTAATTCGATGTCGCGCCTTAACAAGTGAAGCAGCTGAATGTGCCATTAAGTCGATTGTGTAGACTTTAAAAATATATACACAATCATTTTGAGGCTGTAATTATTCCGCATAAAAGTTCATTAAACTTTTAATTAAACTTTCAGCTTTTTTTTTTTTTTCAATTCTTTGATTCTTGGCACTACTTTTTGGTTTTGTTAATCTTTTGTTTTCTAAAAATGATGATGGATGGTAGACATACATAAATAGCTATGGCTATGGTGTGAAGTAAGAAGATTCGCAAAATAAAACCGCTAAAGCGGGTTTCACAAGCAAAATCAGAGGAAAGTAGGTTAGGTAAGTTTGGCAAATTTTAAAAATAATGGGCGATTCAGGTTTTTGAATAAATTTATTCCGCATTCATATGTAAGTGTTTTTTTTTTTTTTAATAATAAACCAAAAGAAAGTGTTTTACTTATTCTTCTTTTTGTTCATCATTAATACATTAAGGGGATATAAATTAGATTATGAACATAAAAACACTTTGTTGCGTAATGGGGTAGGTTAAAGAATGAGATTATAATGAATTAATGATAAACGATGATGACTTTTGAAAATATACACTGAACAAGCTTCAAGACAAAAAAACAGTTCATTAGAACGAACCTTTACTGAACTGAGCTTTTGTTTAACTAAGCTAAGTTTAAGTCGGCAGGATTAGTTGTGTTTAATTTGTAAGCTCAGTGCTCAGTAATCTAAATTTCCCTTGGGAAACAAAATCAACAAACCAGTAGGTTCCTGGCACTAATTTGGCAAAGATAACACACCAGTAGGTACTGGCAATATTTTGGCCAGTGAAAGTACTGACGATCAAGTGATGAACACTGTGAATTGGAACAGAATTATTTTTTTATGTGAAATAAATTCGGACCAACTAATCTCGCAAGGATAGCTACAGAACATAAAATTAGTTATTCTTTGTGCTAAATCATATTTCTGAACACGCCCAACGTCAACTTGACGTTTGGGAAAGTTAACTATATTGCTATCTGCTACATATGTATCTCATACAAAGTTTAACAGTTTATTTTAACTAATGCGAACAGGGGGGTTCCCATTAGACGCGTCCCACAAAGAGAGATCTCTGAGGGCTCCGAGATTTTTTAAGAGTGACAAAAAATCGCAGCTGTCAGTTTCATGTATTTTACGGAGATTTGCGGGCTTATTGACTAACTTACCGGACGACGAGCTGTCAAAATGGAAAAATGACAGAGGTTTTCTTTTCAAATGAGAGAGCTGTCATTTGGTCTTCCGGTAAGTAAGTCAATATGAACCCTCCCTAATGGTAAATTTACGGCGTGTAGCTGTAGAGAAGGTTAAAAATGAAGAAATAAATTTTTTCCCATACCAACCAAATAATTATGATTGTAGAATATATCTAACAGCTGATATATTTTGTCAAATTTGAGTTATCAATTTCCGTCTTCCTCAGATTCGTATATATACAATTCCTTACCCACCACAGACACAATATTTTCAGTTTCAATAACATTACTACCACTTCCGTCTAAGGCAAATTGTGGGTATTTTTTTTATCATTCATTCCTCGGATAATATGGAGACTTGTAAAAAATTCCTCTTCCAAATATGAGCAAGTAATTGAAAGATTTTTCTTTTTTTTTACTTTTCAAAGTCTGATAGTGATATGGAATTTTTTTTATAAGAATATGGTCGCACACGCACATGCAACATAAATACTCGTAATTGCAGAATAAAAAATGTTCAACGGTCTATTCGCCGCGCCGTACAAAACCATGAAAAATGCCATTGTGCCATTCATAAATGGTGGTTGAATATTTTTGTTACTAGAATTGGTGAGTTGAGTCGATCACAGTCTGGCAATGAAAATGTGCATAGCAATAAAATTTTTGATTAGTTTTTTTTTGTTCAGTTAATTTTGCATTGCCTTTTATATAAAAAAAGAGAAATGTGTTTTGTTTCATTTGTTTTATAATTTTTTCGTTTGTTCTTGGACTTTCATGTTATTTCTTTATGAAAAAGATTACCATCAGAGTTTTTTTTTTTACACTTTACACAGTTGAACCAAAAGATGAGTATTGAGTCGAGAATGCACTTTGTTCAAAAAAAGAAATGCATCAGTTCGCCTTTTACTCCCTATAGTCAATAAGCAGCGTGTTGAGTTTAAATTTTTAGCGGTTTATTTTTTCCTGCGCAATGAGCTTACAAATAATACACGGCTATTAAAACATTAAGTTGGCTTAAATTTAAGGACAAAATTTTAGGTATAATCTACTGTCATTAGCGCTTCGTCAATGCTCCCCCTTAAAATGTTAATTTGAAATTTGCTTTATTTAGAACTTTGTTACAGTATTTAATGTCTCGAAATTACTTCTACGCATTGAATAAGACAAAATTCTAGAATTGGTCAAAATTGTCATTAGCGCCACTTACCATCAGCGAACAATATAATTCTTTTGTACGATTTTTTTTTTTTTTATTGTTTGATTTTTTAATGTTTTCCGATTTTGTGTAAGTGTGTCATTTTCGCTACAATTTATTGATTTTTTTTCATAAATTATCATGGACATCATTTTCATCTGTCCCATATTATTTTTTTAAACAGAAATCGACTGACAAAGACGTCGCATAAGTGAACTGATGTAATGGAAATAAGTGACACAATCAGAATAAGTACATACGTTGTTTTGATGGATTGTTTTGACAGTAGAAATTCAGAAGATTTCAAAACTTCCATTCTCAGGTTCTTTTTTAAGAAGTTAGTTCAATCAAAAATATTCGTTTAAATATCAAATTTTATGTACATACGTGGCGATAAAGACATATTTCGAGGATACAAATGTTTATTGGGTAAACTAACGGATTTAAGGTGCGTGACGAGAATGACTCGTTTAAACAGTTTTTGTTTTTTCTCAAAATTTGAGAAGGAGAAAGTTGTTCAAAAGGTTTTTGTGCCCTAAATCAATTATTTTTTTGATTTGATTTAATTTTTTATTTAGCTTCATCTATATTTTTCGTAACGAGACAATCCTGCTTGTCATAATCCATTTGTTTAAATGAAAAAAAAAAAATCCATTAATACAATCCACTACAGTGTCGACCATGACCAACAGTAACCAAACAGTGTGCAAGTGCAACCAGCCTAATACTAACCGCTTTTGACACAAATACCAAAGCTTTACACCAATCCACTTTGCACCTGCCCCACTTGTCTTTCAAACATCAATAAGCACCGATTAAAGAAAAAAAAAATTAATAGGAAGCAAAATAAAAATAAAGTAGAAATCCAATATTGTTACTAATCGTGCAGTCATTGGAACAAAAAAGTTGGTAACCAACAACAATAAGAAAACAATCCGAAACAAGTATGATTCATTGCTACCGCTACGCTGCCCCTGATAAGATTATTTAATCACTCGTTTCATTTTGTCGTCGTCATCGTAGTGGCATTAGGTAACCGTAAAATTCTTCAATATGTTCCCATAAAGTACAATATTCACCCCACACAATGCGTAACCTTTTCAATTGATGCCCATACATTGTTGCTTCTTGTGTTTTCTGCTCTACAGCTTCTGTTTATTCAATAAACATCTGTCGATCATCATTCGGAAATGGAACTGACAATAAGAGTTGAGGCTTGAGAGCTGCCGCCGCGCCGTCAACTATTTAGTGGTGCGATAGATTGGCATCTACTCATAAGATGATGTGCGGACGTGGAGTGCGGTGTATGTCGGTGTGATGCCCCATAAAATGAGGCACCTGTTGCTCTAAGCAATAATTCCAATAGATTTGCCAGACCGCAAAAATTTAACAACAACAACAATAACAAAATAATAATAAATAATCGTTTCTTAAAGCATTTGTGATTGATTGTTAAAACATTACATTTGACATATTAGATATATACTTCCGAGGCGATGTATTTTTGGGTGCGTTTAGAAAACGTGACAGATGTCAAATTGATAATAAAACTTGAAGGCGCGTTGTTTTCAATTCTAATTTGTTAAGATTACTTAGCAGCAAAGCAAAAAAAACTATAAACATGTCTTACAAATTACAATGACTTCATGATGTGAAATGCAGTAATTGTTGATATGGAGAAGGAAAATAAAAATATATAAAAAATAGTAAAACAACAAAAGTCAAATAAGACGTTTCACTTGGCGGCAAATAGTATAACAAATCGCATCTACATGGTGTAGCTTACTTTTTTTTTATGTCCTATTTTTTTTGCACTCAGTCAATAGCGCTAAGAGGGTGGTTTCAACGACGACCGACAACAACCTAGACGACGAGCTAAAGCCTTGTTTGTTTTTATGGTCTATTCACATTGGCTTTTCAAGGTTGCTGCTGTTGTTAATTAACGTAATTAGCTAGAGAATGCAAAGTTAAAGCTCAAGTCGAATGCATCAAATGGAACAAAATAAACAAATCACAGAGCGAATTAAATGACATTTGTGGAGCTTAATGCTCTTTAGGTTATACCTATGAATGATATAAGGAATTAATGGTTTTAAGTAATGCAGAGAGGATTTAGAAATATTATTCTATATTTTAAATTTACAATTTTGAGCAGTTAATGCCAATTAACTTTCTCCGGAACCACATATTATACAATTATTAAATTGGAAAGGTGGCATTGGTGCAATAAATAATTTTACATTACATTTTAGTAAGCGAACTGTCAAAAAATCTTTATCAATATGAAATTTTACCGAAAAAAGTTTGGGATAAGTCTACCACATGTATAAATTACTACACCCTGTATAAATTAAAGGCGAGTTAGTTACACCACTTATAATAATTCAAGAACGGCTAGACCGTTTTTTATGATCTTTGATTTGCTGTATTTATGTCTTGTCCAAATAGCAGAATAACTACATATCAATATTAACACATCGGAAAATCGCGGTATCGAGAAGTTTTTTCATGCATGGAAAGTGGCAGAATACTGTTGAAAGATCACGGAATAATACGGGAAAAACAATAGAAGTAATGAAAAAGCATAAGATACCAGGGAGTAAAGCTAAAAAAGTCACGGGATAAACCTCGTGAAAAATTTATCCGAGATACTGCAGATTACCATGGTAATAATACATTTCAAAAGAAAAACAACCGACTTCAAATTTAAGACTTCTGATATTATCTAATGGGTGTCATTGTCAGAATTGAACCAAATTTAAATGGGACCCCATGGAGACCACCATCTTTTAAATACAAAAAGAATCATCAAAATCGATCTACCAATTCCTGAGCTAACAAACATAAAAAAAAATACAATCAAATTGATAAAGTGAAATACCATGAAAAAAGCGCTGAATAACAACTAGATGTTCTTCAAACTTGCTCCAGATAGAAAAATTATAATTTCAATAACAGCTGTGTTTTATTGTCCCCCAGATCTGATCCAGATTGGATTTTCTTATTCTTTCAACTAGGTACTGAAAATGAAAAATCTGGCAGATCAATATGTAGTTACTGTAGCTGTGGTCCAGTAACTAATACATTTTATTAATGGTCGTGTAACAAGACACTAAGGGCTAGTTTTTTCACAGCGGGTGAAGTTTCTAGCATAATTTTCAGAGGTTCTAGTTAAATAGCACTAATCATGATAAACTAAATCCGTGATTAAGAACTCAAACTATGAATTCTCTGAAAAAAAATAGTTTAAGTGGACATTAAGATAACCAAATATGAACAAAAGGTGATTCTTGTGTTTTCTTCATAAGAAGCAATGTTAACCAGATAGTTCTTTTTTCACTTAACAGCATCCGCTTATCAGCTCGCAATGAAACGAACAATCAAGTCTTTTAATTCTTGAATATCAAAACAAAACTTAAGATAGGTATACATATTCAAATATAAATTATTTCCATGAACATGACATCACTATCTAACAATTTAACTTGCAATATTTTCTGATGAAGAAATAAATACACGCAGTAAAAATAATTTTTTACGTAAACAATTTTTTTATTTTTGTTGAAATTATTGTATAAACATTAAAATACTAAATATCGAATGTTATCTAAACAAACTGAGAGCAAGCTGTTGCTTTGAAAACTTCCTTAAGATTAAACATGCGCAAGATAAATTGCATTGTATGTGACAATAAAAAATACAGATTTTAAATAAGAACTCCATAAATGATATCATGTTTCCTTGTTTCTTCGATCTTGTACCTATACAATTGAGTCCCAAGTAGGGGTTTTATCATAAATGAATGATTGTTTTCCATTTGAAACGAAACAAAAAAAATATTACCTAACGTTTCTAATTCCAATTAATACTAAATGAAAAGTATGAGATCACTGACAAAGTCGATTGGCGCTCGACGACAAGACACAAACGGCACAAGAATGGGAGTGCTGCATAAGTATCTCTATTGAGGAAACTCTGATATATCTAATTATAGCAAATCAATTATTAAACTTATGAAAACCGATAATACTTGGTTAATAGGTGTTGGTATTGAGTTTGATTGTGCTTATCAAAATAAAACATATGGCAAGATAGCAAATAAATAAATGTGTTAATTCTTTTTTAAACGTGTCAAATTGACAAAGCTAAACTGTGTACGTATAATACCATTTGTGATCTAACGGATTTTGATCATATATATATTTAGTTTGAATTTAAATGACAATAGTTTAGACTTAGAGTATTAATCTAGCATACACCATCAGTTGGAAATTGAAAATAGAGAAACCAATTTATTAATGTAGATAAGTATGTACCTTGTTAGAAATATTTTATTCAGTTGTGTTAAACTGGTAAATGGACAAATATGAAAGCCTTCGAATAACAACCAAAAGGCTTAAAATTATTCCTAAGTAGGTACTTATATTTTGTTGTAAGCTTTCGATAATCATAGCATGGCGCAAGCTCTTAGATATTTGAGAAGATTTTAAAACGGTAACTCGATGGGGATCTAGGTTGGTTTTGAAATTCTAAATATTGAAGAAAATCTTTAACCGACTAAGGACCAGTTTTTAGTGCGAGACCATCCTGGTTTCAGGATTAACCCTGCATTAATTTCTCAAAATAGTTTTCCAGTGAAATTTGTTCCCGGGTTTTTAAACCAACCAATTGGATTGAATTGCAAAAGGGATTTTTTTTTACAAGATCGTTTAATATTGAAAAATTACCCTATGGAATACAAACTGGCGTTTTTGGGTTAACTCAGATTTAATTTGTCGCTGAAAAACTGTTCCTAAGTGTTAGTTTTTAGTGCGAGATCGCCTAAAATTCAGAGTCAACCTTATCTTAAAAAGTTTTTTGTAGGTTAACAAGGGTTTATTTTATTTGCAGCATCAACCTATTTCGATAGACAAATACCGAGGATTGAAATCTAATTCTCGTGTTCACAGAACCGAATTTGAGCTTTTCTCAATTAACCAAATTTTCAAAAAATTAAATAATTGGGGCACAGTAAGTAAATATTAGTAGTCTAATAGTGTCTGTACTTTACTTAGTCTTTGAAAATGTATTCCGAATCCACGAATCCTGTAATATTAAAAAAAAAAACATAAAAACAGACCCAAGTTAATCAGATTGTAAAGCCCTTTTTCTTTGCTAGTACCTACCGACTCGTCTTAAAGTAAATGAGTACAAAATATGCTTCAGACAGCTCTCAAGCTTCCTGAAAGTTGAATTATTTTGGAAATAATAAAAAATATTAAATTTTGTTGACCTGTGTAATTATTCAAAAAACTGCAATTTTATTACATTTTTACGTCCAAAGGCCCCAGCTAAGCTCTCGGTCTATTATTACTAAAATGAAAAGACCCAAAATTTCGAGGTTTTTGGTGTACCATTAGTTTAGCACAGGTCACACTTAGTAGGTATGTACCATAACAACATTCCAAAAATCAGTGCTGTGCAATTTAATTCTCAATGCAAAATTTTTTGTCAGTTAGGTAGTTGGGTTATTGGCAGGAATCCAAAATTAAAAATTTGCGGGAATTCTTAACATAAAATTCTAAGATAAGAAAATAATTTTATGAAAATTAGCAAAATAAAGAATTGCTTCAAACACGATACCCATTCAACATTGGGTAACATATATAATGTTCATAGTTACCCATACCCAATTAACTTAGGAATCGATACCTATGTAGATGCTTATGTTTTTTTAAAATTGATAACCGGCCTACACCTACAGTTCATAGGTACATCAACTTTTCATATTTCCTTCGTTTATCTATTGAAAATTGACCGATATGGCGTGGTTAAATTTGCCATAGTTCTCAATAATGCTTTATTGTTGTACCTATGAAATTAGCATACCAACCTACTAACAGGATTATAGTGTTCACATATGAAGATTTGTACGAAAAAAATACTAACTTTTCGTTTCGCTAGAATTTCACAGGTGTATTCATAATTATAACTGGAAAGTCATAGGTAAGTGATCAGATCATTTAGTTAGTTCTTCGTTAACTAAAATTGTGTTCAATGACGTTGTTCTGGACTGTTTAAAACAGAAAAGTACAACTGTTCTAGTTTGCTGTTCAATGACGCTGTCTGGACTCTGGTTTAGAACAAGATTTTCTGTACTTTCTTTTGAGTCAGAACAGATTAGAACAGATTCATGAGAAATTTCAAATGCGTTTCTCACATAACATAACTATTTCCTCGTTGAACACAGCTTAAGATTCTTTGAGGAATGCAGCCAGCATGTTTTTATGTTAGATCCTTTAATGTTTGGATTCATTAAAATTGAAAAAAATTGCTAATTGGGTAAAGGTCGAACCGACAATGAATATTTGCTTCTTTCTTACACATTTTGATCCGTCAATAACAATTATGCATAGGAGTTAATCCTAAAATCGTTTTGCAAAGAATAGGTATATACCTACCTATTTGCCAATTAATCTTTGATTGACCTCAACTTCATCAAAACTATAAAATTAACCACTTTACAGTTTGCACATAATATAAAGTCTTGTACCTACCTAGTCTTGTTTCCCCAAATTAGGTATTCAAATAAATTAAATCAAAACAAACTCATGTAGGTGTTTACCAGAGGTTACCAAGTTTTAAATTTGTACTCCATAAACTTTATTTGGTATTAAGTTTTGTTTTTGTTTCAATTATATATTTATTATAAATCTCACTAAATGGCTAACTAAGAGATATATGCACGATGCTTCGTATTAAACACAAAAAATAAATAGTGTATGCTTTTCTTGAGGAAAACGAAAAAAATAAACATAAAATATATTGCGGCAACCCAAATCCGCCCACATTTGAATTTATTTTCGTAAGAAAGTTGAAATAATTCTCACAGATACATCAACAAATTCAAATTCACAAAAAAAAAAAAAAAAAATAGAAAACAAAAATAACAAGAAAATATCGAAAAATGTTTATTTATAACCCCATCCAAGAGATTCAAATCCAAATCCAACTCACTGCGGATGCGGATGGGAAGACGTTCACATAACCTCACAGATTTAAATTCAGCGGCAAAATTTCTCATTACAAAAACAAATTTCGGGCAAAACATCTTCACGAGTGATTATCCTTCACCACGCATTAATTCATTTCCCCACTTTCCAATAAAACAACAACAAAATAATCCACCTTTGGGGGTCGATCCTGTTCCAGTACTACAGGATTAGATATTCCAATCAATTTCTCCAAACACAAATTCAAAAAAAAAAAAAACAACAAAAAATTAACGATAACCCACCAAACTACCAACAACAACAACACAACGATCGCCAGGGAATTTTTTATTCCCTTTTTTGGGTGTTGGACTCATATAACACACACGTCACTTTTATACATCTGGCCTCCTCACTCGTTCTTCCAAGATGACTGAGTGCAAGTGAGATGTGATTTTTCTTTAAATTTCTACACCACTCAACACACACACGCGAATTGAAGTGAACAAGAAAAAAAAAAAAAAAAAATAGGTGAAGACGAAGGAGGAATTTCATTTTCTTCGTCATTTTCTTTAAGATTTCCATTTTCACACAGAATTTCCAGAGGATTTGGTTGTTTTTTTTTTTTTTTAATTATTTTTGTTAAAATTTCATAATAAAATGCACTCACATTTATAAATTAAAATGAGTAAATATTAAACTCAACAAACGGGCCGAAATAAGAAGTAAAATAAAAAAAATAATCGAGTTTCACTCTTGGTCCAAGACAAGAAGAAAAAAAGAATGACTATGAGGCGACAAGAGAAATTTCGCGTATTTTTTTCCGGAAAAAGTTAAAATATTCAAGATTTATCGATAGAATTTAATTGAGAATAAAAGAAAGAAAAGAAATTGAGTAAGTTTTATTATATTTTGAACAAAAATTCGAACACAAGAAGAATGCCGACGACCAAACACCACCCCGTGTGTACAAAATGCAGCAGCGCACGAAAAGAAGAAAAAACTCAACCGTTCCGAACGCGGGGAAAAAAACTTTTGACAGCGAGCGGCCGAATTGAAAAATCAAATGAACAGCAAAAAAGCAACAGCGGCGACCGAAGAGCACAAACACACACAAAGTCTGGGGTGGGTTAATCACACAAACACTCACACCAGCAAACCCTTTTCCTCAACAACATACGGTAGGAGAAGAATTCCATTTTTTTTTGTTGTTTTGTTTTTGTGGTTCTTCTTCGAGGTTGGGGAAATGGGTGTGTGACAGTTGTAGGTTTTTTTTTTCGTTGCTTGAACTGGAATATGGAACATGGCGAAAGCGAAAAATTTGAAGTGTGAGGAACAAGTGAGATTTGATAGGTCGTGCATTTGTTGTTGTTTCTGGGGCAGTAAAGTGGAATGTCAAAATTTATGATGAAGCGGCCATATTTGTTTTATTTTCATATTGTTCTGAAATGATGAGGTTTCATTTGTGAAACATAGATGGCTCTTCTGAATTTTCGTGAATTGCCGGGAGATGGTGTTAGGGTACACCGGATATTGTTTTCATGAATTAATTTAAATTTGTATTTGCTGTTTTGAACCTCATTTTTTATCTCTACGGTACGATTGGTAGATAATCAACTAAACGCAGTAATATGCGAAGGTTCAGACGCAAACCGCATATGCCTGCAAATCGGAATTTGTTTTCTTCTGCACGAAAGCATCAGATTGATTAATTACACTGGGCTAGTTCAAAAAACCGACAGGCCGGCGCTCATATCTAGTACAGATAATTCGCAAGTGCTGAACACGATGGCATACATACATACTTAGTTATTCTCGATTAGGTCAAATAAGAAAGATTTTCGCCGTTGAAGTTTGACGTTAAAGGCAGAAATCGTTAGAAAATGATATTACGAAGTTTCGAAGTTTCTACATATTGTAGATTTATAAATAATTGTTGTTTTTAAATTTTAAGATTATTCAATGAAGCAGTAAAGTTTAACAAAAATATACTCAAAATTTCTCGATGTTTTAATTTCGACAAAAATTCTAGGGGTTAGCTAGCGTTGCCTACAAGACAAGGTAAATCAAGTAAAAATCAGCTGCGGATATTTGCGACTCTTGATTTCCAACCTGTTTTTATCCATCCCTCTTGGATTCGGTGCATTTATTAATCTGGAAAATTACGGTCTAAAATATAACCTTATATCAGGATATTTTAAAGTACCTATCTGATTTTTTCGTGTACTGAGCTCCCTCTAAATCTCTAAAATTTACGAAAAAGTTTCAGTTTATCATGTTCATGTACATTATGCTGAAATCACCTAAATAATAAAATTATCTTAGAGGCTTGGGGGGGGGGGGGGAGGGATTGAGCTTTCCGTCCCCCTATATACCCCACTTTTAGTGGGTTGTAGGGCGATTCTCAGAAGACCCTATAGATTCTTTTCTTGCTGCAAATATTTCACAATCAAAAATACAAATAGTAGAAACATCGATATCTAATTATTTTTTTCCAGATTAGTCATTGACAAAAATGTACTATGAAACTTGCGTTAAAAAAAGAAAAAAACAAAAACAAAGATATTAAGGGTCTAATTAATTTTTCACTAGAATATATGACTTTTACAACTATAGATTATAGGTATAGGTAGGTATAGTTACTTTGTCTCGTAACCTAGTGCTGCTCATTCATAATTTTTTAACGCATAGATAATTGCTTCTTCGCAAAAGCGTGATAATCAAATTTCAATTCAAGGAATCCCCCAAAACAAATTCTCAACTCGATTATTCATCAACATATGTTTACGTCAACAGTTTTATTTGACAAATCCATTAATGTATGACTTATTGAATGTTTTGAAATAGCTATATTTTGTAGACTTCTTAAAAGTGTTTAACAATTATTTTGTTATGTACCTACCTAATGAATTTGTTTCAAACAAATATTTGTGAATTTAGTTCTTGGAAAGACAGTATCAATTTAATCATAAAATATACAGAAGAATTAGTATACAAAATTACTGGACAAAGAAGACAAAAATCAAACAAATTAACAAAAACTTAACCGTATCTAAATAAATTCAAATTTCTTAAAAATAAACAAATTAAAAGTGTAAAATGACTTAATTGCTGGAAAGCTGTCAAAACAGCAATATATGAATATGTGATAACTCAGGGCAATTTCGTTTTGACCCGAACACAATACCTTACAGAATTTGTCGCGATGAGTGTAAGAAAACATTGGGGCCAGATTGGAAAAAAGTGTTAAAGTTGCAGTAAAAAAGAGGTCACATGTCTAACATGTGTATACCTTAAACTTGTCTAAAACATAAGTTGACATTGCCTTTAGGATACAAAAAACATGCATGCCACCTGTACAGTGGGGCGAAGTTATCTTGCCGCTGACCTAATGTTGTAAAAAAAAAAGCAACAAAGCAGATTTTGGGCTAGAGTAATAGCATTAAATGATTGGATTGGTATTTTCGGAAAGGTCGTTTGATTGTATGAAATCTATCAGCCAGTGGCTGGGGCGTAGAAAATTATGCTAAGAAGAGCGAACTTAGCCCACTGCGAACAAAAGAGCCCTTTAAATAACTTGTCTTCTGATCTTTGAAAAACTCTCTCATTTTAAAAAGAGTCACCTTAAACAATCATTGTAAAAATATAAATATTTAACAGAACATTTGTGTTTAAACTGCTAAAAAAGGTCATATAATCCTCGAACATTCGGTTTAAACTTACAGTTTACAAAAGGAAGGATTTCTAACCTCGTATAACACAACAACCTCAACAAAAGCTTTACCTAATTATATTATTCTTTGTTCAAAATCTCTTGTCATCAATCAACAAAAGTCAGAAAAAGTTGTCTTCGTTTGGACATTTATTAGGTACCTAACACGATTCGACGAAATAAATTTTTTTATTTTAAAAACCGTCAAAATATCAAATTAGTGTCATTAATGATACACATAAAAGTGCATACCTACCTACATTATTTATGTATTGTTAAATGTGAACCCCCAAATTACTCAAAATTAGGTTAAGTTCATTGACTTTGGGGCTTATGCAAATAGAGCATTTTATGGGTCTCATAAAAGCCCATATATTTATTTTGTAGGCAATATATGTAAGTCTAATTTGACATGTGTTCTAAGTTACTTGACTAAAATATTAAAATTGAAGGTCAAATCTGATTTCAAGATCAAACATTCATCCAAATTGAAGCGGCAGATTTTTATCTGTGATTCCCATTCATGTGAATGAATGACTGTTCCTGAAACGTTCTCTACCTCCCGTTTACATGATGATGACGCCTTTTATTCTCATGGTCATCATTGCTTTAGAATTTTTTTTTTTTTTTTTTTTTTTGCGTAGCTATACTCGTAAAGTCATTACTAACCATGGACTGCATCACTATATAATATTCTGAAACTTGCGCAATATCATCAGGGTATAAAAGATCCACCGGAGATTCTTACAAGATCAGTTTGCATCGAGAAGTTATTGGATTATCATTGCCTTTAAACAAGATCATTTTAAAGACCATTTCAATTTTTTTTTCTGACATTAGTGCTAATTATTGTTTAAATAAACAAATTGTTAATCATGTTCAAAGTAAGTGAAGACGCTCAGAGTTTAAACGTGCCAACTACTATGAACTTTGTTTTTTTTTTAACAACTTTCAGTTTCTTGCCTTGACTGTGATCCTTGTCGTTGTTGTTAGTGTGAATGCTTATCCGGCAGTAGAAGATGAGAATAAGCCACTGCAAAGCCCATTGGTAAGTAACTGAATTTAATCTTTAAGGCCATCCCAACTAATAACTAGTATTTCTCGAAAATAGCCTGCTAACGAAGGAGATTTGGAAGCTGGTGAAGGAAGTGACCTAAAGCCAGCGGAAACATTTGGTTTTGGTTATTATCCTAGCTACGGATATGGTCGAGGATATGGTGGATATGGTGGTTGGAGATACAGTGGTGGTTATGGTCGCTGGGGTGGATACAGACGTGGTTATGGTGGATATGGTGGATACCCCAATGGTTATTATTGGTAGAGCAATTTTATTGTTAAACATTATTTTGAATGAGAAGACTAAATAAAGAAAACTTTCAATGCCATATTAATAGTCCAGTAAACTAAATGTAATTTTATTTAATTTTTTATGTGTATAATGACTCGAACTGCAAAAGATAACCAACATCTAAAAGTGCGCAAAAGTGTGAACTGGAGAAAAACTGTTTCGAATTACAAAAAACTAGTTTTTTCGTACATTTAGATATACCTGAAAATTTTTGTTGGAGACAATAGGTGTTTTTAGAAAATTTGTTTACCTAAACATTATTTAAGCTTAAACATTATGACTTTATTCAACGAGCACTCATAACATACAATTGTTCATAAACCTATTCACCAAGGAATATAATGTGACTTGTGAGTGATCCAAGCGCGCTTATCACTTAAGTGTTTCTTATCAATATTTACCACGTTAACACCATTGAAAAAAAACATTGTATTGTATTTATGTAATGGTTTACACACAGTTTACTCAGTTGCATAAATAATGCCTTTCGATCTAATATTATTTGTTCAGCTACCTTAATCAAAATATGTTTACTATAAAACTACTCTGGCTACGAGTTGTAGATTATACCTATTGCTTTAGCTTTTGCTTTCTTTTCTTTTGTTTCGATCTTTCTTTTTGTTGATTGGACAAAAGTAAAATTTGACTAACGGTAAATATCGCCTTCGATAGCTCAGTTGGTAGAGCGGTGGACTGTAGAAGAGAAAATTTAGAAGCGGAAATCCATAGGTCGCTGGTTCAAATCCGGCTCGAAGGAATGAGATACGTTTTTTTTTATTTGATGGATATCGGTAGTCTTAAAAAAATTAAAATGTTTTTATAACACTATCGTTGGAAGCGTTTAAAAAAAAGTTGGCAGATATGCTATTTTCAAAAAATATTAATGAACATCTAAAATCAAAATTTCAAAAAAATACAATCACCCGTTTTCAAAAAATTGATCTTAAACAAAATTTTTTTTTTGTTTAAATCGAAAAATGATTATTTTGAATTTTTTGATATTAAATAAGGTTATAAACAAGCTTTCGTATAACAAATTTTATTAAAATCGGTTGAGTCGTTTAAGGGTAACACAAAAATGAAAAGAAAAAATGATTCCACGGTAGGTACCGTTATTAACAATTCTGAAAATATTTCTTTTATTTTTTCTAAAGTAAGCTGGTACATACTAACAAAAGTTAATTACATTTTTTTTTATCAGAATCGTTGAAGCGGTTTTTGAGAAGATTCAACTTTTTCATATTCATTATCGTTTATTTTGGACATAAAATAAAATTTCAACTTCCCCTTCAGGGAATCACCAAAGACCCTTAACCACCAAATTTGAAATAAAAATCGCTTCAGGGGCACAGACAGACAGACAGAATTGCGAGACCCACTTTTTTCGCATTCTCTATCGTAATGACATGTCTGATTGTTATCTCGAGTTAGATTTTTTTTATTGCCCTATAGTACCTATATCGCAAGTAAAAATACTTATATTTACTCTCTCTACAAATACCTGTTATTATTAAAGTTATCGAAGCCTTGCCAAATAACCATTCACAGTAAAAAAAAAATGTCTTTGAAATATTTTTCCGCTGCATATCAAAAATTATAGTTTATTTCAAAAAAAAAAAAAAAAATTTGACAAAAAGAAAATCAACCTCAACCTCATGTGTTTACCAAAGTGCGCTCTATTTTTTAAGTCATTTAACATATTTTTTTAGGTAATACCTACAAAGTCCTAAAAGTTTGTGTTAAAGTATTTTTTTAATTACTAGGATCAAAGTAATAAAGCTACGTGAGAAAATCAAAATTACACTAAAAATAAAATGACGGCTAAATGACTCTAGGTTCAGTTATGAAAAATGGTGTTCTTGACTCGTGTACTGATATTCTTTCGAACTCTGAAGCAGAGGTCATCCATAATGAGATATGAAAACTTCGTACGTTTCAACCCCTAAAACCCATTTGTTTACATTGTTGTATTTGTAATTCGATTTCGTGTCTGTGAAAAAAAAAACAAAAAAAAATATAACGCGTAAGCACTTACACTTAAACAAAAATGTTGCGATTCACCACAGAAGTGACGTACACTAGACAGAGTTTAGGCGATTCACCACTGCTCGAAGCTTGTAAGCAAAACCGATTTGACAGCTTGGTTTTGGACATGATAAACAGAAAACAAGGTATGCTCATTAGATTTTTGGCAGGTTTTCTGTCATAGTCATCTCTCTCCGAACGTCAGTTATGGATTTCGAGAAAATATTTTTTTTAATTGAAAACAACAACAATGAAACTGAAAAAATCGATTGTCAGTACCTATCGCAGATGACTACTACGTCATCAGTTTTCCAAAATGGCGACATGGCGTTTATAATAAGCATAAGTACCTTGTTTTCTGTTTATCATGATGGGTCTTGGATCTCCTTAATGAATCATCTCTGCTCTCTAAAGTTGAAATGCATGTAAAAATCATTTCCCAGCAATAATATGGGTTCAAGAGCATTCTAGTTCAGTTGAGTTGAGAGTCTCTGATTGGTCAACTGTCCCAAACGTAAGATATACAAAATACAAGGTAATATGGCAAAACAACAACATTTGGATTCAGATGACGTCAATAAAATCGCGGGTGTATAACACATTGTATTCTGTATATCTTATCCCAAACGCGTATTATGAATATGAATTGCTTCTACGCAAAAACGAAAGCACACACATTGTGCTGTCGAGGAGGGTTTATGTCAACCAAAGAACCAAAATGTACATACTCATAAGCCCTACTCGATTTTTGCACCGAGATATCATTTGGTGTTTGGAAAATTGAAACCCTCCTGCCTTAGGTACAGAACAAACCCTTCAAGCAAGAGTCCGAGGTGGGTCCGAAATCACTCCGAATTAGGTCCGGGCTCGGTGCCGAGAACAGATCCATTTCGGTTCAAATTAGTATGGAAATTATAATCACCTCTGAGTCAAAATGCATATGTATTAGTGAGAAGAAATCCATCACTTCGAGAAAACTGAACCTCGAAGGGAAATAGTACAAATTACTCGTATTTCTGCTTGTACGTATAAGCTTATGGTGGACAAAGTATTTTTATTCAAACATAAACTGACTGAATACACTAAGAGTGTATTTCGTGATGCATTAAAAAAACAAATATATAAAGGTAATGCATATTCCACTCTTCAAATAATAATGCTTAGTTGTTTAAAAGAAATATAAAAAAGAACATACAATTCCTTCGAGCCGGATTTGAACCAGCGACCTATGGATGTCCGCTTGCGATTATAATCACATAATTTCTTCTACAGTCCACCGCTCTACCAACTGAGCTATCGAAGGCGATGAATTTTGTTGGTCTAAATTAAGTTTTATTATGGAAATATATTTATTTATATTAGTAACTGTAAACAAAACTCAAATGAACTAAAAATGATTTGTGATCTTGATCTCTGTTAAATAATTTGTTTTACTTTTTTTTTGTAGGTAATAGAGAGAGAGAAAAAAAGCGTCAAAATGAAATAAACTGAATTTTTGTTTACTTAACAAACTTAATTAGCATTAGAGTGACCTTATTCCTGATGTATGTTTTTATTTACAAGACAAAGCAGAAGCATTTGCAGATTATATTGACAGATCCAAACCCATCTACAAGAAAGTAATTGCTAACCATCCAACGGACTTTGCTACTGCTTACTAGCATATGAATATAGCAACATTCAGTGACTCCAATTCTGCAAGTGATCCAGCTGACAGTTCCAACATGAGAACAACAACTCCAAGCCAAATAAATCAACTGGACCAGAAAACAAATCCTTCCAGTGAGCGAGCTAGTTTTTTCATAGCTTCCCATAGGACTTTTGATTTGAAAACAACCTTTACTGATCCTTACGAATAATCAAAGAGAAATGAATAACTTCAAGGCTCTTTACAATTTACAAGAAATAACACTTCCAAATTACAAAATTTCAAAACCACTTATTCTTATCACTGTCAAAATTAATTTATACTCGTCCCAATTCATCTCGAAGGTTCTAGAGATCTCTATTTTCGATAAGTAAAAGAGTCAAATATACACAGACAGATAGAGACAGATATAGACATATTCGGTTTCGTTCCGTTCGAAGTTCGAAAGTTCGACAGTTCGAAGTTTTAATGAAAGCGTTCAGAGCTTTAGTCATTAATCATAACCAAAGTCATTAATCATTTTGTCTGGATGTGTTTGCTCGTACCTACATTCGTAACAAAATCATCAATGTATGCCTAATTTTTTAGATCAAAATAATTGCATTTAAAAATATTCACTTTGGTTTGATTCTTTCGGTTATTACTTATCATGTCCTTTTAAAATTTAAAGCATCTTAGATTGAAGTCTTTAAAATTTGTGAAAATCATCAAAAATAAAAAAAAACAACATTATTTTAAGTAATTTCTTTTTCTGCGGTATATTTTTTGTTCTAAATCCTGTCAAGGCGATAGAGTCCTGGTTTACTGAGTAGATACTATCAGTCAGTTAGATTTTCCTGAGCGTAAATCAATATTATAAGCCAGTTCAGAGTCTGGGGTAACAGTAGATGTATTCGGAATACTTTCAAATTCAGGTAGTTTCTCAAACTCGTTTTCTTCCAGGGGACTTGCAGGTAATGTAGTGGAAGTAATGATGTTATTATTTGACCCAGGATGGCGATCATGATAATGACCATGATCACGAGGATGATGACCTCCATGATAACCGTGGTATCCGTGATTATGATGTCCATGTCTCCCATGTTTCCCACAATTATGATGATGTCTTTCATCGGAATGTCTTTCTTCTGATGAATTATTACTTTCTTTGGCGAGCACAGTTGCAGCTAATACTGCTACAGTGAGCAAAACCACAAAAGCCAAGTAACGTGACGACATTTTGTTATTGTCAATGCGAATTTGAAATTAAATCGACTACTGAGGAGCAACTCGAGATGAGATGTATTTATATACCCATTTGATTCTTTTCGATGACAATTCCGCACAATCGCTGCTCTGTTATCAATGAGTTGTATTTTTTTTTCGTGCGAATAGGTAATAAAATCAAAAATAATTTCTCAGCGGGAAAGTGCAAAATCATAGTATATAGTGTAGATAATAGCGAGTATATTAAATTTATTGCATAATAACAACAGGCTCCCTTTTTTATAACAAAAAAAAAAGTGAAAACAAAGGGAATGCGCTTATGGCTTTACTTTATCAAATTTATTTTATGCCAAGAAAAATCCCCGTCAAATTTTAGATTTATTAACCTGTCAATTGGCATTCTTTAAGGCCACCGCATTCTGCTACTTGGATACCTCCTGTCATGATGTTGTTATAATAAGTGCTGAGTAAACGTTTCTGTAAACGCAAGACAATGCAAAAAATTTACAACATCAATTAACCAGTGACATGCATAGTGTGACTAATCAGCAATCCATCAACAATCTTGATATGGCATTGAACTTGCTTTGTTTATAGCAGAGCCATCTGAACTATAAAAAATACGAAATTGAACGTTGAACGTGCTCACGAGGAATGATCGCAATGTTAAAACATAGTAGGTACCTTAGGCTATATTAATAATCAAATTTTAGCACCGAGTTTAACTGATTTATATGGAACTAAATTTAATATATGTTAGACACAGCTTAATGCTTCTATAATTCATAGTTTAATAAAGATGTACTCGAGTGGCTAAAATCCTTAAAACTGAAATGAATTCAAGGGCCATACTTGTCAAAATCTAATTTCTCGGTTCAAGATTTAATTTAAACTCACCAATAGCGAATTACCTGGAGGTTCAACCTCCTCGTTTTTGATTTTTTTTATTAATTTTGGTCCAAAAAATTACCTTTCCTGATACTAAACCGAGTTTAAAATTGCATATCTCAATGCATTTTATTTATTTAAAATCATTATTATTTGAATAGGATAAACTTGAGTTTTTCTTACAAACGACTTAAACAATGTCTACAAATATGCCTTACATTAGTTTGGTCCACGTTAAAAGGCAAAAAAACAAAAAAAAAAAAAAACAAAAAAATCATTACATCCCCACCATTATTTTCTTGCACACATCAATACCAACATATGCTGAAAGTTTAAGCCCTTTAAATTAATGGGAAGAAGGCACTCATCAGATTTGGTTTATCAATAAACTATTTTTCATTCAAACAGGGTTGCCACGTTCTTGCACCCTTTTTTAAAAGTGGTAATCCTATATTTTTATTTTCAGTATCAACTTATCTTTCATTTGACACTAATTTAAATTTCTAATGCCGGCCTTATGCCAGCCTTACACGACACAATATTATACCGCAATACGCAATATTGTGCAATAATATTGACCGTGTAAGGGCTGTATTGCGCAATATTTTTGGTTTTCACAATATATTGAGTGATAATAAAAAAAGTTTAATATTTTCTGAATTTTTACTCAATATTTTTCGTTTCCACAACGAGGCAGATAGAGAATAAGCAAAGAGACATAGAAATATTGCGCACTAATATTGAGTCGTGTAAGGACGACCCTTTTTCGCACAATATTTTTGGACAATATTATTGCACAGTAATATTGTGTCGTGTAAGGCGGGCATCATGCCGTCCTTACACAACACAATATTATACCGCAATACGCAATATTGTGCAATAATATTGACCGTGTAAGGGCTGTATTGCACCATAGTTTTGGTTTTCACAATATATTGAGTGATAATAAAAAAAGTTTAATATTTTCTGAATTTTTACTCAATATTATTCGTTTCCACAAAGAGGCAGATCAAAATAAGCAAAGAGACATAGAAATATTGCGTCGTGTATGGACGATCCTTTTTTATACAATATTGTTGGACAATATTATTGCGCAATAATATTGTGTCTTACTCGACACGCGGGCATAACCTTTTGAGGTAAGTAGTCCGACACGGTTGTCGCTTAGGCTTATGCCAGCCTTACACGACACAATATTATTGCACAATACTCAGTATTATGCAATAATATTGACCGTGTAAGGGTTGTATTGCGCAATATTTTCGATTTGCACAATATATTGAGTGATATTAAAAAAGTTTAATATTTTCTGAAATTTTACTCAATAACAAAGAAATATTGCGCAGTAATATTGAGTCGTGTATGGATGACCCTTTTTCGCACAATATTTTTGGACAATATTATTGCACAATAATATTGTGTCGTGTAAGGCCCACATTATAGAATAGATTATGTATTTTGTTCTAAAGATAACAATTGAAGTTTTAAAAAAAATTGTATAGTCTACAATTTTCAACAAAACACGGCAAACTTTAATAATTTTGATCTTTAAACGAGTAGGTTAGGTATGATTTCTTCTAGATGTTAAAAATCTTTAGTACCGTTTTTTTTTAATAATTTCTTGCACACAAAAGTTGATAGGTGGTTCGGTAAAATTAATTTTTTTTTTTCTAAAATCAAAACAAAAACAAGTTTTTGTAAATTGTATTATGAAATAAGTAATATTAAAATTTTTAAGAACGTATGAATAAAATTTTGTCAAAATTCATTGAGTCGCTTACGAGAAAATAAAAAAAAAAAACATTATATGAAGGTAAGTAGGTACCATTATTAAACCATTAAAAAATATTTTAAGCTACATTAAAGCGTAAAATTTTGAAAAAAAAGCGATCGAGTCATAAATTAAATTTCAATTTTTTTAAAGAAAATTTACCGCCTCCCGCCCAAGGCACAGGAAATATAATGTTTGTTTTATAAATTTATTTGGGATGATTCATACGTTCTGTTAGTAACTTTGGAATAATCCACCAAATATTTGCCCTACCAGATAGGTAGGTACTAATTATTACTTATAACATTTTTTATGGTGAAAATCTTATAGAAATAATTTATAAAAATGACACTTTTAAACTCATTTTAACGTAATTACTGATAATCACTTTAGTAATTATAAAAATAAATATCACGCAAGTATTTTTCTGGCTCTATATAAAATGAGACTAATCTAAAGAATTTTCATTTTCGTGATCACTTTATTTGAAGTTGCATTTTTTCTTAAAAACTTTGTATATATTGAGTCCTTTAAGTTATAGAAAATATGACAAACAAATCGTTTTACAGTATTATGTGCATAATAGTAGTGATAGGATCATTATACAATAAATGCAGTTATGCCCAAGAAGCACTCATCATTTGGGATTTTGATATTTTTATAGATTCTGGAGAAAGAAATGATTCAAATTCAGTTTTTAATAGTACAACTAGTATTGTGTAAGATTCTTTGCTATATTTTTTTTAATTTTTTCTAATTTTGATATAAGGAAACTTTTAATTGCAGCCCATCAACTGTATCTGTTGTTACGGAAACTGCAAGTACAACTGTTAAAAAGTAATAATAAGTTATCCATACTTGCAATGAGTTAATTTCTTGGTGTTACATTCCGAAAAAAATGTTAATTTTTAGTTATTTATAAAGTTAATTTATAAATATAAATAAAGAAGAAGAAAAAGATTGTAATCACGCTTGCCCTCGGCTTGTATGCGACACGCAACCTGTTCCGTTTTCTTCCTCTACTACGTACACCGTACATCGAAAGGGTTGGATTTTTAGACTCGGACTGGTACGTATCTCAGCCGCTTTATATTCAGCTTTTTGATTAAGTTAATATCGTTGAATATCCCGTAAAGCTGAATCTTCTTTTCCAAACTTCTTCGATGTACACAGGACCAAAGTCTAACGATATGGCATTCGTCTGTTCATCTATTCGTCCTTAGGCTTTCATATGTAAATTAAGACAATCGAAACTGGTTAACGGATTTGCTGGAAAACCTTATCAGTCTAGCTAATAGCTTTGAACTATAAAATTAAAATATACACGTGACCAAAGAAGAAAAGATGACATAATTGCTTAAAGGTTTTGTCACAATCACCTGCGTATATAGACGAAGCCATTGGTCTTTTTCTCGTAAATCCACATCAGCTATACCAATACCAACTAAACTACATAACCAATGTTTAACATCAGTCCGGGAAGTAGCGACAGAAATTTTGCGTTGATCCCAATAAGCATAAACTATGGAAATGGAATTCTACCAGTCCATCCTTGAGGATCTTCTGACAAAAAAAATAAAAATTATCAGACATGTGAAAAAACGTTCATAAATGTGTCATTCGCAATTTTTTGTGAAACAGCTAATAGTAATAGATTCCAAAAAAATATAGTCTATCACCTAGATTAATTTTTTTTTTTCGAAAACGACTCAATTTTTTTTTTCAAAAGTTAGTGTTTAGATTTTGATTCATAATATCTTAAATATAGCATACCAATTTTTGTTTTGAAAAGTCCTTGCTAAATTTTATATAGAAAAATTGTTTTTTTTTAAACGCCTCTAGCGATTTTCAATTTTTTTTTTTTCCAAAAATGTATCATTATAGAAAAAATCAAATTGCATACTTCGTTTGGAGATCAAATTCGTTTAAGAAGCTGTTTAAGTCATTTGAAAATCGAATTTTATATTTTTTTATTTCTTATTTCTAAAACTACATTTACAAACATTTAATTAAAAAGGCTTAGCATATTTAGTAACTTAATCTATAAGAGCAAGTACGTACGATCCAGTCGTGCAATTTATTTTTAATAAGTACCTATTTTACCCGTACTACTAATCACATTAACATGAGAATGGGAAAACCCCATGCAGCATCGATATTCCCAAATTCCTAATTAATTTTATAGTTTATACCTAATTTAATCGAAGCTTATCATTGAGCTTTAACCTCTTTGAAAATAATACAAAGAATATTTTGGAAAAAACATGCAAAAAATGTTATGAATCCGCTAGTTTTCGGACTATAAAATCAAGTAATTTTTCGTTCTTCAAGTAATTAATTTGTATTCAACATTCAAAGGAATACCTATCATTGCGTTGATTTTTAATTTAATTACCAATGGCAAAATTCATGGTGAGTTGAATAATTGTTTTTTTATTCCTTTGGATAATTCTTATAACTTATCAAAATTTGTCTTCCCAATAGATTATTATCTTTGTCACTGTTTTAGCGTTTAGTGCTAGCTCACCATTATATGGACACAGAGGCTATGGAAATGGCGCCCAAACACAAAAAAAACATGATAATGAATTAAAAGTTCAGAATGTAGTCGGTGGATATGGAGATAAAGTCGTCTCTTCGAGTACATCTAAACCAGATTATAGCGAACTTGAAGTCCTCCTGCAGAAAAATATTAATGGAGGACAAGGTACCTATGAGAGTCACTCGGAACAAAATGGTTACGGACAAAAAGGTTATGGAGTACAAGAAACTTCTGGTAGTCTCTCCGGCATAGGTGCTAATGGAGGACAAGTTCCCTATGAGAGTCCCTCGGGACAAAGTGGTTACGGACAAAAAGGTTATGGAGTTCAAGAAACTTCTGGCAGTCTCTCCGGCATAGGTGCTAATGGACAACAAGTTCCCCATGAGAGTCCCTCGGGACAAAGTGGTTACGGAAAAAAAGGTTATGGAGTACAAGAAACCTCTGGCAGTCTTTCCGGCATAGGTGCCTATGAGAGTCCTTTGGGACAAAGTGGTTACGGACGAAAAGGTTATGGAGTACAAGAAACCTCTGGTAGTCTCTCCGGCATAGGTGCCTATGAGAGTCCTTTGGGACAAAGTGGTTACGGACAAAAAAGTTATGGAGTACAAGAAACCTCTGGTAGTCTCTCCGGCGTAGGTGCTAATGGAGGACCAGGTCCCTATGAGAGTCCCTCGGGAAAAAGTGGTTACGGACAAAAAGATTATGGAGTACAAAAACCCTCTAATAATTTATCCGGAGTAGGTGTTAATGGAGGACAAGGTCCCAATGAGAGTCCATCGGCACAAAGTGGTTACGGACAAAAAGGTTATGGAGAACAAGAAACCTCTGGTAGTCTCTCTGGCATAGGTGCTAATGGAGGACAAGTTCCCTATGAGAGTCCTTCGGGACAAAGTGGTTACGGACAGAAAGGTTATGGAGTACAACAAACCTCTGTTGATCTCTTCGGAATAGGTGCTCATGGAGGTCAAGGCACGTATGAGAGTCCCTCGGGACAAAGTGGTTATGGACACAAAGGAATTGGAGGAGAAAGCACCTATGGAAGTATGTCAAGAAGAGGTGGCTATGCTGGACAAGTAACTAATATAATTCACTCGACAAAAGATGGTTATGTAGGACAAGAATCATATATGGGTTCTTCGATACCAAGTGGTTACGGACAGCAAGTAAATGAAGGACAAGGAACCTATGGAAGTGGCTTGCAAACAGGTGGTTATGGAGGACAAGGAACCTATGGGCGTTCCTCAGATGGTAACGGACACCACACAGTCAGGGTTTACAATCATTATGATCATAAACATGATGTTGTAAATTGTCATGAACATGGTCACATATATTTTTAAATGATCATGGAAATGGTATAGTGGTCATATAAGTGTTCATGATACTAGATGATAATCCAAAGAGGTTATCATTATCATATTGTTAAGAGATATAGCTTTGTGTAATTAGTTTAACAAATTGCAATGAAAGTTTTTTTGGATTACAATTAAACATTAAAAGAAAAACAAAACAACAAAATAATTGTTTACTTAAAAATTGGTTTTGGAAGATTTATTATCAGCGCACTGCGCTGAAAATCTTTATCAGGCCCCTGGTGCTTTTCGAAAATGCAGTCAATTGGTAATGCAAATTGTTTTAATTTTTGACCCAAAGCTAGTTTAAGTTTAAGGGCCAGTTTGTTTACAATTCGCTCATTTGCTGCAACACCGTCATATCTCAAAAATGTTCAAACACAGGAAAATGAGTTTAAAGATTTGTATTTCCATATAAGCTCCATAGAAGAACCTGTTTTCAATAATGTTTTAGCACTACAATTTTGAAGTAACAGACATGAAATTGATGCAGTTTGAAGATTATGAATTAAACTTTCTGGTAGTATCAATAACTCAAATTTGAGGCATCCGACTGTTGGTGCAGATATTTTTTTTGTATTTCTTTTAAAGATAAATGAATTTGGTTCAACTGTATGAATACACTTTGAATCAACTTCTTCGAAGCTAATTTGTTCACAAAAATAGTTAAATTAATGTGGTTTTCTTTGATTTTACGTTGTTTTTCCTCTGGGTGTATATTTCCAATGCAAATTTTTACAGCTTTTTTCCACATTAACGAGCTTACACGTTTATGCAAAGTTTACGCCGTTGCATGAATAACCTTAATAACAAATATACAAAACACTACAAACCGTTAAATGTTAAAGATCTATATTTCACAAACACTCTTGAACAAAAGTTCAAAATAATTTTGGACAGAAGTTTTAATTTCAGAACAATAATTAACTACCCAAATCTGGCACTTCATATTTCTCTCTGGGCTTAGCTTGATAATTGTGGGGTATCTGCTTCGGAGGCTCACTAACTCTGGACGCAACGACTTCATTTGCCACATTTACTTGACCAACTGGACGTTGTCGATATTGATCACCAAATACCCCATTTGAGTGTAGAACATCGGCGTAGGCATTTTGTCCACTTTGATAATTGTTATCATTTATATTGGTGTTCTGTGGTTTATGAGTTCCTGCTCTGGGACGTTTAGGTGGTTTTGCGGCACATGCAGTTATAGCAATAAGTGCAACAAAAATTATCTATGAGTAATAGAAAATGATTTATATTTACCAACAAAATTAAATAAAAAAAAAAAGTGAAAAATTGAAACTCACAATAAATTTTGCCATAGTTTATATAACTTTAAAAATAATACGGGTTTCTGTCTGCTCGAATTTAAATTACAAACTGTCATGGAAGATGAAAAGACAACTTATTTTTATACAGAATCACGCAGTTAACTCATAAATAATATGCTCGTATAGTTTTTGCTAGAAAACAATTATTTTCAAGAGAATTCTAGTTCCTTAACAGATTTGTGTTTCACTATCACATCGATTAATTGTCCAAACTTCTTAAAAAGGTTCAAAAGATTGAAAGTGACCTATCCTACCACCACTTCATGTTTCTGATAGCGATAGATACCTAATCGAAAATTTATTGTGTATTTGTTTAAATGTATTTTTTTTTTTGTTATTATTTTAGTGGTTTTGATGTCTGAGGAGATGTTGTGTTAATGGATTTTGAAGCATTATCATTAGGTTGAGATTAAAATAAGTGTTACCATAATCTTCAGAGTTAATCAGAAGTTGAACAAAAATAAACAAAATGGTTTAATTAATAGCTGAGCTAAAAATTATAGTATTTGGTTCCTTAATCTCTCATATAATATACCATCATGGTTCCATAGTCGGAAAACACAGACTCCACGACTAAACTTCCAACAACGGACTCAGGATGGTAGACTTTGCAAAAGGACGAAATTTCATCATAGCAATCACCCAATTCCGACACCTCACACAAGGGCCCAGTTGTAGCGGTCTTGTGATCCACCAAATTGATCCCATCGCAAAAGACGAAAAACATGCTTCCAGTATCGGAGAGCATAAACAACACTCAGAAAATTAATCCTTTTTTTCGTTAACGGCTAATGAATACCCTTTGAATTAAATTAAAATCATTTGCTGGAAAATTAATACAATCGCCGCAAAAGTTTTTCATTCGTAGCAACTCTATTACATTTGAACCAAATTGTAATTTTATTACAGTTTTCCACAGTATTTTACGCTTCTTCTCGCGGTAGTAAGTGCTTTTTTCACGACTTTCCATGCAGTATTTCGTGATTATTCACGTGGTGTTCAAAAGTTCTTTCACCACTTCACCAGTATTCGTCACTTTTATCCACGATATTCCGGGCTTCCGAGTATTAAAGACCTTCTTCGTGATCTCTTACAATTCTCCAAGGCTTTCAACGATCTTCCAGTATTCCGCGATTTTTTCCATGGTGTTCCGCGCTGTTTAACAATATAGGCCGTGGTATTTCACACATTTTCGACTCGACTCGACTTTTCGGTAGTTATCTCTTTTTTCATGACCATGCAGTATTTCGCTATGTTAAACCCGTATTCATTTAAATCGAATTCAAATGGAATAAAAAAAACTATTGAAAATTCGAAAAAAAAGTATCAATATTGCACAGAACGGCATCTGCTGGCATTTTTCAACCCAGCATTCCGTGTTCTGCTTCTATCGTGTATCAGAGGTGGTGTTGTATAGGGATTTAATTTTTTTCTGATTTTAATTTTTTGTTTTTTTTTTCAATTTATGGGAAAACTTCTTGAGACCATGAGTTTCTGAAGTTTTTTTTGTTATTCCTAAGGAAGATGAATCCAACTAATCATAGATCATTAAAATCGGTCCAGCAGTTCTTGAGTTATAAATGGTGGAACTAACTCGACTTTGTTTTATATATCTTAAAGATCAAGATTTGTGCACCTACACAATATGCGCACCCTAAAAAAAATTCTTTCGTTAAATGGGCATTTACGAGTACTAAGAATTTTAATTAAAGTTTTGTAAGATAAATTTTTAGAAAAAAATGAAAAAAAAAAACATTTTTGAAATAACTAAACTAGCTTCTTAAACGAATTTGACCTCAAAATGCAGTTCCTATACAATTTGGTTTCTTTTAAAGGTAAAAAAAAATTGAAAATAGTGCATAAAGATTTTCAAAACAAAAAATCAATTCTGCTAAACGACTTACTTGATTTCAACGATTTTTATGTTAATACATACAAAAATTTTGGCATTTTTCATTTGTTCAAATTTAAAAGATCTGGTAACACTTAATCGGAACTTAGAGATAAGCTTTGCTTTAAAATTCTTTAAGATTACACCCCCTTAAACAACAAAAAACAACACATTTCTTAAACTTAATTGTTGATTCCAACTTACTGATCAAGACTAATCACATAAAGTGCCTATGGGATTGTCTGGCCACTATAAATCTTTTGGACCCATGCATGTACTCAATGTGTTGTATAAAGGATGAAATAAATGATAGCAAAAAATGATCCAGAGAAATTTTAATAAAAAAAAACCAATAAATAAATTAAATGATCAATGATCATGAGAAGAATAAATGAAATAGAAATAAATACACGAGTATACTTTTAAATGAGATAATTTTTGATTTGTGTATGAAAATATGATGCCTATTCCTCATTCCTCATAGTACGAATTGAGAATTTGACAAGAAACAACCGTATTTTAGGAGCTATTAAGAAAAATAAAGCTACATAATGGCAAAATTCATTGTGAGTAAATTTATATTTTTACAATTTATTATGAGCCTATAATTTTTACAAATTTATTCTTCCATTTATAGATAATCTTTGTTGTTCTTATTACAATTGTTGCATGTACAGCGGGAACAACGCGGAGGCCGGGACCAAAAAAACTAAGGCCCACAACACTAGAAAGTTTACAAAAAAGAAGAACTCAAGGACAAAATCCACAACTAGAATCGAATAGTGGTCAAGTAGGTTCTCCTCAGAAAAATGATAGCCCGTCCGAAGTTTTTGAACCTTCAAGGCAAAAACATCAAACTATCCGAATCACTACGACACTAAATCCAAATCACATTGAAAACTATGGCGATTAATTGACCGGAATGTATTCTGCATTCTAAGAGAAGAAGTCTACAGCAGTCTTTTGTACTTTTTTGAAGAATGAAAGGTTTTTTGAATCAAACATTTGTTTTATTATTTTCTCAGCAAATTGATTTATTTTTTTTAATATAAAAACTGCTGAAGCTTCATTCTTTGGTTTTTTATTATGATGTATTTTTGTCCAAGAAGCGACGGATTACTTAGCTCATGAGGTTAGAGATATAAATTGGTCTCAAATAAAAGATAAGTTGGATCTGTATATATTTAAAATAAAAACATAGGGTTGCCATTTATAAATGGGTACATCTACGTGGCAACCCTGTTTGAACTAAAAAAAAAACTACATCACTTTCATCCAAGACTTGGCGGTCTTCATATCAATTTACTGTACTCCAAATTGACCATGTTGCGATAGTAAGAGTAAGAGTTGTTCACAGAATTTCGGCGAGTGAGACTTCTTCAATCTTGTTCTGGACTCGGGATTCAAAGTAGTGTGCAGGTGTTTTCACGAGATTTTTTTTTGGTTGCTCCAAACGATCTATATTTGAATATTTCACAATGCTTTGAAAAGAACAGAAAGCAGAAAAGTTAATAATACATTATGCCAACAAAACTTTTTCAAAAAATCTTTGAAAGATATTAGATTCTAAGCGTTAAGAGTCTTTGAGCTGTACAAATGTGATTGAAGGTTTAAAAGTAAAACAAGTAGACTACATTTTCAGACTCCATCAAAGCTTTGAACAACAGCAAAGCATGAACTAAGACTATCGTCAAATCCCAGCTTTCAGGTTTAAACTTCTTCTTCATAGACCAACAAAATAAGAGCGACCAGATAGCTTGGTCTGAACATCTATGAACGATGAAATGCTGCTGCAATGTCTCCTGGCTTTTTCCTCTTTATAAGTCGACAACTCTATATAAGTATAAAAGTACTGGTAAGGTCACCATCAGGTCTGTTTTTTTGGAAAAGCTATTTGCTGAACTGTATAGGATCTAACAAGTACTACACAAACAACTTCGAACTGCCGATAAAAGGAATAGTTAAATCCTTCTGCCAATAGATTTTTGACAATTATTCAAATCAATGTCAAAAATCCATTGGCAGCTGGATTCAACTCTTCCTTCGCAGTTCGCCGTTGTTTCCGTAGAACGTTTTAGATGCTATTGCAAAAAAGTTTTTCAAAAAACACACCTAATAAAATGTCATTAGTTCTATTATATGTTTACTTTTGATTTTATTGCAATTTAGGATCTTTTTTGGCACTTTTTCAAACACTTCAATTGATACAAAACAAAATTACACTAAACTATGACTTAATAATGCTCCCCATGTCCATGGCCAAGGCGTTCACAGTCTTGATGACTATGCCCATTATGGTATCCATGCTGTCCGTGACCACTTTGTCCCAGATTTCCATGGCTTCCGTGTCCACCGTAACCCTGCTGTCCATGACCGCCTTGTTCTAATTGATTTCCATGGCTTCCGTATCCTCCGAAACCTTGTTGCCCATGACCGCCTTGTCCTAATTGATTACCATGGCTTCCATGCACTCCAAAACCTTGTTGTCCATGACCACCTTGTCCTAATTGATTTCCATGGCTGCTTCCGTACCCTGCGGAACCTTGTCCATAATGGCCTTGTGGACCGTTTTCATGTGCGCCATACAATGGTGAACTTGCAGCAAATGCAATAAGGACTGCAAAGACAATCTATACGAAAAATAAATAAAATTATATTTCACACGAATGTTAAATAAAAAAAATTAAAAAAAAAAATTATCTCACCATAAATTTTGCCATAATTATGTTTTTGATGAGCAACACAATGGTATTTGTCTGAATGTAGGATTTGAACTAATTATGAAACCGAAAAAAAATCTCTCTTTTATACGTAAAAATGTCCGATAATGATGAAACTAAAAATTTTAAAAGATCATTCAAGCAAACAAAGTTTGAAAGAGAGGAAAAATCAGACTTTTTTTTTATTGTAATCTTTTAATTTTGAATTTTTGGTGATGGTTCTGTTATCGCATTTTTTCAATTCGGGATAACCAAAAGGTTAGCTATAAGCAATGTAGCTGAAATTGACCTATATAAACAATATTTGTTTTTTTTTTATTTATGATTTTAATTACCTCTTGTCTGTTTTCCTACTATGATACAGCAAAATATTGGAATTTCCCAGAAATTGACGCAAATTGGTTCAAAAGATTTTGAATGTTTGAAAAAAAACATGTTATGTCTGTTACCATCAAGTTTATAGAACTTTTCAAATTTTTTGTTGGTTTTCCCAGATTTTGTTTTAATATTTTTCCTGTTACTCATCAATTTTTAGTAAGAACCGTTCAAATAAACGTTCAAAAACGTATGTTTTTGATTTTTTTTTTCAAATGAACTTAATGAGTAGTTTAAAAAAAAATCCGTATAAGACGCCTAATTTCTGTTTCCATTATCTATGCAATGGTGTCACTTATTTTTCAATAAAAAATCTACAATAGCCACAATAACTTCACTTAAAGGTAAAAAAAAAAATATTTTTTGGAATTTCATTTCATAAATTTTACAATCAATTAATATTTATTTTATCCCTTCTAATTTTAAAGTTCTACGTTTTTTTTTCTTTCTTACCCTACTTTACCCTATTTTTAAGGTGAATTCCGAAAAATCTGGACTAAGTGGTTTCCATAGTCATAGATGGACATCCACATTTTGTGAAGTTATGCTTCTTTATCTGTGATTTAATTTTGGGTTATTGTTGTACTTTATTTTGGGATTTTTATTACTTTCGAATTCTTATTATTCTAGTGACAAGTTGTCAATTATTTTAATATGGCATTTAGGCTCTTTCAAACAAAAGCCGGACACCACCTTTGAATAAGAAGCACAGGAATGGGTCTTCTCAAAAATAAGTGAAGCACTTTTCTACTAGTGTTAGTTGCACAGACACATAATGCAATGACAAAGGGTCGGAGTGCAATTGGATGAAAAATAGGTAGGCCGCCAAAATAAATGAATAAAACTGTAAATAAACTTACAATCTTACACAAAACTATAAAATCGACTGCAGTAAAAATGTTAAAAAAATTCAGCACCTTCTCGTCACGAACAAAAATTAATGCGTCCCTGAAAGACTTGGTCGGAAAAATGACAGATAGGGCACTATTTTGACAAGTAGGGCACCATTTTGACAGATAGGGCCATAATTCAGAAAATTTTTATGCTTCACCCATCAACACTATAGGTGTTGCTTACACCCTTTCCTGTTCTTCATATTCAATGGGTACCACAAACAACGCCGTTAAAACGTGGGTTCAAATTAAATAACTTACCGGACGACGAGCTGTCAAAATTGTCGGATTGACATCAAATGATTTCGATATTGGCCAAGGGATAGTCAATGTGAACCCCCATAATAGCTTTTTTATAAGGAAAGCGCTGTACTATTTTTGTAGTTTCGTATCGGGCCTTCAAAAAGCCGCGCCCCGTCTACGGAAAATTTAGTCCAAGGAAAATTGTATTTTGAAATAAAATTTTAAACAAGTTAATAAAAATTTATTCGTTTTATTTTTCAATTAAATCTTTGCACATCTGAGTAAAAGGTCTTTAATGTCCATGATGTCCTTGTTGTCCATGGGCATCCCCATGGGGCTGCTGTACGAATCCTTGTTGTCCATGATGACCTTCTGGACCATGTCCAGATACACCAGCTTGATGTCCATGATCCTGATTGCCATGTCCAGAAAATCTTACTTGTTGTTGTTGACCATGTCCGTGTTGAGCACCGTGTCCTTGTTGAACGTGTCCTCTTTCAACGGCAGCAGTAAGAACGACGATAAGAAGAGTAACAAAAATTACGAGGAATTTCATTTTGTTTTCTTCGAAAATTTCCAATAAAAAATATGGGGTGTGCTTTAAACGACTTAGCTATTACTTATTTAAAAAATATCTCTCAAAGATGCTGCTTTTATACAGAAATTTGTAGAGAAGTATAGTACCTAGTATAGGTATATAATGCAGTCAGATAGTGGTGCTCTTGTTTGGATCAAGTCATTTTTTTTTGTTTTGATTTATTCTTTTAAAAAGGCGATAAGTTCTTAATAATTTATAGTAAAATCTGTGCAAAATTTGAAATAAAAAAAAAATAAATAAAAATAAAGCACGAAGGTTGGTAGATTAGCCACAATCCGCTGTTATTAAAATCTATTTAAAAAGAAAAAAGCATGATGCAATCATCAAATTTTTTGACATGCTAGAGATGAAGAATTATATTACAATCCAAAAAGATGTGTCAAAGCAATTTCCATGAAAGAATCTTAACCGTTGTAAAAATAGAACGGTCTCTAGAAATACCAAGAAACTGTTTACTGTTGATAGCTAAAATGAACACCCGCTGAAAAATCTATAGATTACTCTCTTATCAATTCAGATGTAAGAACAAATAAAAATGCATCAAAACTTAAATTTCACACTTGCATTAAAGATAGCAAGTATATTTTAAAATGTATTTACAGTAAAAAGCTTATAAAATACTACATATTTTTATTTTTTTTTAAATTAATGATCTTAATATCCATGAGTCTTGTAACCACCAGAATGTTCACCGTGCCCACCGTGTCCACCATGACCACCATGACCACCACCACCACCTCCATGACCTCCACCGCATGAACCATCAATCTGACAGCCTCCACCGCCACCACCATAGCTTGGAGTTCTACTGTGTCCTCCTGAATTGGTGAATCCAGCTGAACCACCTGGTCGACCGCCACCTCCAAATCCACCACCGTGGCCACCACCATGACCACCACCGCCGCCGCCGCCGCCGCTGCCTTGGCCACCACCTTGTCCACCACCTTGACCACCACCAACTCCACCATCCATTCCATCACCATGAGCACCACCTGGTCCACCACCATGTCCACCTCCCTGACCACCACCTAGTCCACCGCCATGTCCACCTCCTTGACCACCTCCGAATCCACCTCCCAGACCACCACCTTGACCGCCACCTTGGCCACCGCTAAATCCAGAACTAAATCCATGTCCTCCTCCTTTTCCACCGTATCCTCCATGACCACCTCCACCTCCTCCATCTCCTCCCCAACTCCCACCATCATTTCCTCCTCCACCACCACCACCGCCTCCATGTCCATCGGCAGATCCAATAGAGTTCTTATGCCCTCCCCCATATGGTAATGCTAGAGCAGCAGCAAAAACTGCCACTAATGCACAGCAAATCTGTAAAAAGTCCTCGTTCAAAAATACAACTTTGACAATTAACTCCTAGTAAGAAAACTCACCAATAATTTCTTCATATTTCTTTCACTATTTTCTTTAGCAACTAAACTGAATATAAAATTTCCCTAGCTATTTATACAGAACTGGCAAGTGTTAAATTGCAACAATATCTCAAACCCTATCACAAATAGGTATTACCCTTTGATCTAAAACGTCTTTACTATAAAAGTAAAAAAAAGAATACTGGAATTTTACGAATAATAAAAGTTTTGATTTTCTGTTCAATTAATTCATTGATTGCAAATATTTATACATATGCAAACAACAATAATATATTACTGTAAGTCAGTTAGCAGTGACAGATGTCATTTTATAAGATGGAGGTCTCAAAAAGATGGAAACAAGGCAACAACAAAAAACAAACCAATTTGTGTGAAAAAAAGAAAATATTATTGTGCACTTGAAACACATTATCATATAGAGGTTAAGGTCAATTAATTGATAAGAAATTCCCCAAGGAAGCTTTAAGAAATGATATAATGACTTTTAGATTGACGTTGTCCTTATCAATAATAAAAAAAATGTTTATTATGATGGAGAGAATGCTTTGTGGGACAGTTTTTGTTATGTGATTAACTCTCAGACATATTATAATTGAATATCAAACAATAGTTTTTTTTTTTCATCAACACGTCTTTTAACAAACGAAAATGCCTTTTTTTAATTTTTTTTTATTATTTTTTGAGTACAATACTATACGAAACTATTCGTCGCTTTATGTGAAATCAGCGATATAAAAACACAAGTTTCTTCGAACACATCCTTCAGAAAATGCAATTTGAGCCCTCTGGCGTTCACCACACAAAAGCTTCATTGGCATCAATTTTACTGGCCAAAATATTGTTAGTACTGGTTTGTTGTTTTTGTTTTCAAGGGAAATTAATATTACTGGGTACTGACAAATAAAACACAGCTACATATATAATGGGTCCAAAAAAAGATTTTCAGTACACATTTTATGGGAAGGCTTTTTTCAAGGTTTTTTTAAATGCGATAGGCTTATGTAATACGCTGCAACCAAACAGAAATGCAAACGTCCTATTTTCTCTGTTACTGACAATCTTTGTTGGATAGATTATACTGATGGTTGGTTGATGGACAGTTCCAAAGAAAGTTTGCGAAATGAATGTAACCTGGAGGACATACTGTCCACAGTCTGCAATAACAAAAACGATATGTGCTTAAATGCCCCGAATATTCATGTCTGCTTAATATCGCCTATAAAATATTTGACGCTAACCTAAGGTGTAACAACCCTATCAGTATGGTGTAAGGCGATGATAATCCAAACAATGATCACAGTGATTTCCGTCTCAAAATCAAAATAAAAATCTCAATCATTTTTCAATGAATCTGAAATTTATTTGAAAAGAAAATGGCTGATCAACTGTTTCATAACTTGTATCGTTCCAAACAGTGCCACTTCCAGTACCTAGCCACTTTAACAATACTTTTTCGATTCGATGCATCCATCAGTGACCGGAAACTCCCTGTCATTCAGAAATTTTGATGGTTTATATCGTTTAAAATGGCTTTATCCTGAGGAGCAAATGATAGATCTAGGTTGGTGTCCATTTGTGAGTCAAATTGCTATGCTTCCTAAAAGTTAACTGATATTGGAAAACATTCAACTCTCAATAAACACTAATCGTAGTCTTATTTTCTCTCATATCAAACATCCACCTTAAAGAACCCATCAGTGAGATGTTGCAGTTTGTGCAAAAAATTGGAAAAGATACCAGGATAACTGGAAACAGGACAAAGATTGTAAGGTTTGCTAGTTATTAACAAAAATGTTTACAATCTTTTAAGATATTTTTTGTTACAAAGACTCCAAAAGAAAAACTCTGCTGTTACTACGGACATCATTTCAGTGACTCACATAATCATTTGAAAAACAATTACTTCGTCATTAGATTAGAAAATTTGTAACTAAAGTCCATTATTAACATTCCCATAAGTTACCTACAGAAAAAAGGTAAAATTCCGAAACTCATTCACAACCAAAAATTTAAAGAATGTGTAAAATAAATGAGTAAGAATCGATAGTCCCTCATTAGTTTCAAATTATATTAGAAACTAAATTGAAAAACAAATTTCTACCTAGGTGCCCATAAAATGCACTCAGCCTATAAAAACCCTTGAGACTTCCAAAAATATCATCAGTTACAGTTTGCCCTTTAGATAAACAACAATTCCAACAATACCCAGTAGACCACAAGAAATAAAACATGAATTGTAAATTAGCCTTAGTTTTTCTGGTAAGTATTTCTAAGACAACCTTAAATTTATTTAACTTCAATTTTGTGTGCATTTACAGGTTGTCCTTGCAGTAGTACTTAAATCCTCCCAAGGAAAGAGCATTCACGATATCAAAGATGATATAGAAGATGCCAAAAACGATGTGATTGTTAAAAAACTTGGCATTGCAAAAAGTGTTGCAGCTAAAATAAAACTAGCAGCCTTTAAAAAATGGCTAGCTTTGAAAACACTTGCTAAGGCACCATTTGTTCTGGGAAAGAAAGCAGCTTTATTGAAAATTGAAGCTATAAAATCATTGGCAGCTTATAAAGCTGCTAAACTAAAGAAAGTTTTAGGTTTTGCTGCTGAAAAAACTGCACCAGCTGTTGCAGTAGTAGCAGGTATTCCAGCTGCTGTTGCAGCTATACCAGCAGCACTTAAACCTAAGCCTGTAACACACTCTGAAGTGTCTCATCATGCTGAAGTGGTTGACATTTATACATATCCTGGTAATATTTATGGCAATGGACAACAATACCAAGAAGCACAACATCATATTCCTGCAAATAATCACTATTATAAGAGTGGCCTAGATGCTCCTCGAACTTATTCCAATGATTACAGGTAATATTTCTACAATTTATAAATAAAATGCAAAGTTTATATTTTTATTATGATTGATAGCTTAGTTCCTGAGAATAATTCGGGCAGCAAGTACTATCCTGTTACTGATATTATCCAACCACATGAAATTTATGGTGTTCCAGCAAACTAAATCTTTAAGTGAACCTACAAACTTATTTATAGTTAATTATTATAGATTGTAGCGTATTTTTAATGAGATTTATTTCTAATAATTTAAAATGTTTTATCAATGTTTTATAAATAAAAACTAAAAAAAAAAAATATTTTAATCTTATTTCTCCTTTATCCTTTTTGTTAATCTTCATTTTGGACTTAAAATTAATTTCATTAGTTCATGAACAATTAAAATATTATAACCATGAGGACATGCGAATTTTAATAATAAAAACATTTGTTTCAACAAAACAAGTAAAACAAATTGTATTTCAAAAAAAAAATCTTTGAACTGTTTCAGAGATTTGAAATATTTATACGAAACTTTAATTAAAAGTATGCAACGATATAACAACTATTTTACTGGAAATATCAATCACTGAACGCGTTTGTCAGTTGAATTTTAAAATGTAACTTCAATACACCTGTATGAATCAAATATTTTATTTTAACCATGCACGGTTTAATGATCAACAAGCCATTTGAGGCATTAAAATAACATACAAATTTCCAAATATACAGGGTGTACAGTAATTAGTCAAGGAAGGTTTTCCAAATTATCATATAATATACAGGTGTTTTGGCAAATTTGCAAATGACTATTTTCTTTTTTTTTTTTGCTTCCTTCACAATAAAAAAATAGTAAAACGTTATGTATTACGCATTTTTCCAAGAAAAGTCATAAAAATAGTATGGGCAGAAAAAATGAAACACCTTTGAAAATTAATATCTGAGCAACCAAAAAAGATTTCAACTCTATTTAAACGCAGTTACAAGAAGGAGTATTTTTTATAAAATAAAATGCTGAACAAATTTCCTATCATTAGTATTAGCAGAGAAAATATCTATAAAATGGATCAAGGTATACCAAAGGCAGTGTTTTCTTAAATCATTGATAAGTTATTTCAACTTTGAGGATAGAGAATCACCCCTTAAATTTTCCTTGACTAATTACGATTAATTACGGGACAACTAGATGCGAAAATGTATTTTAGTTTTTGAGAAAATTGAAAATATCGAGATCTAGATCACTATGTTACGAAGCATTAATTTGAACGGTAACTTTGACTTTAAACTAAGCACTCCAAGCACTCCTTGCCTCAAATTCCATCTGCTGCATCCTATTCCCAATCGATCCAAATCTTAGCTTTGGTAGCTTGTATTAAGATGAATAAATGGGGGTTTTGCCCCACCAAAATCAAAATCTATTTACAGGCAATGCACCCAACATTCTAACAAGTTTGGCCTGTATATAGTAATCTATTATAGATCTCGATATCATCAGTTTTCTTAAAAACTAAAAGACATTTTTGCATATAGTTTTCAGTATTTGACTGGAAATTGGAGCATTAAAAACTTAAAACAAAAATTTTAAGTTATAATGTTAAATTTTTGTAAATAATAGTTTAAACCAAAAAATAACTCATTTTCTGAAAAATCTTGAAAATAAGTTTTTCAAGGACTATCGGTTAAAATTACTTTATTTTGAAATAAAATTCAAAATTAATTTCTGGCTCTTATGATTTGTTTGAAGGTCGTTACCTTTTTTTGAAAATGTGAATAGAAGTTGATAAACATGTTGTTGAATGTGAACCCCCTAAATGAAGAATCGACTCAAAATATTAGGCGTTTGTTTTAGTAGTTGAGCTCTCCTCTTACAATAATATTTTGAAACATTAAGCACTAACTTCAATCGGCTCTTTTTGCAAAAAGTGAAATAGAATACACACATATAGTAGCGATATCTGTCTGTGATTTTCTAAAAAAACTAAATAAAAAAAAAATTGGCACTCGAATTTCAAGTGCTGGGTCAGCTTGTTTTCAAAAAAAAAGATAATCAGAAACTGTGTCGAAATGATGGAAATATTTTCCCCCTCCTTCCACCAAGTTTTTCTACTTGAAGAAAATTATACAATTAAAAAATCAAACACAAAATTGTAATTTAGTTCTGTTTTTAGTTTTAGTTTTAATTTTAATCTAATTATAATAATTTAATTTAGTTTCTTATTTAAATTAAGTCATGAATCTAAATTGAATAACAGCAACAACTAATTAATATTAATAATTTTAAAAATCTATTACGTTTATAATTAAATTCCTGTTTTTTTTTTTCTTTTCACTAAAATTAAATTCTACACGATATTTGTGTAAAAAAAAAAATCAATTTTCTTTGATTCATCATTAGGAAAAGATAACAATTTCCCTCATATACATAAATAATATTTTCAACAGCTACCGAGTCTCATTATTATGACTCAATTGAATTTTACAAAATTTAGTGACGGTAACGCCTTAGATCGTTTTGACTTTGAATTCTCTGCTTTTTGATTTCCTGCTGCCTATAGACGAAAAGTGGTCGAAAGACTATGGCACGCTTTTGCCTAGATTGCCTCAACGCATTTGAAACGATAGGCAGATGATTTGCCTCACGCCTGTTTCTTGGAGGTTGAACGAATAGGGATTTCTTTCCCGCATCATGACGGTAAAGTGTGCTCAAAAAGTCAAAGTATGGTCGACTCTGTAGACTTTCGGGTCTTTGCAGGGGAGAAGGTGTAAATGAGAACACCTCTGGTGCTTGAATGTCCAAATATTCATGTTGTTCGGGGTTAGCTTGTAGCTCCTGTTGAGGTTGTTGTTGTTGAACGTTGACGCTGTATTGGCAGGCTACGATTGGCAGAAGGCAAATTGCGATTATCTGCAAGTAAATTAAATACAAAACATAATAAATTAAGGCAATCAAAGTTAGGAAATACAAATTGAAGGTCTTAAATAAATATTGAACGCTCCAAAAGAAAACAAAAAAAAAAACAAGAACGAACCGAAACAAAACTCTAATCTGATAGATTATTTTAACATTTCGGAAGTTAAACCAGCTTTGCTTGGTATAAGATTTTAGTTGAAGAGAAGAATGCCAGTATAGACAGTCTGTGACGGGTTGGTAGTTGGCAGCTTGTGAGTTGCGACTTGTTTTGGTTTTTTGAAGGCTTGTTAGTCAATTATTATTCTAAAATTATTTAATTAAAATAAATATCATATACAAGTTTAATTTTTATAATTTTCCAAAAGTGGAAACAAGGTCCATTAAACTGTAACAGTTCTCACAGTTTAAAGTGGCCAAGTAACTTTTTTTCTAACTTTCTCTTATAATAATGTTAATGGGTGGGTCCAAAAACGTCGTGTGCTTGATCAAGTTTAACAGTATTTTTTTGTTTTTTTTTTTTTTTTTGTTAAATATTAATTTTTATTTTAACTTCTAAGGTGAAGGTCGAGTTCAAAATCCTAATTTTATAGAACTTGCTTTTTTAAACTTGTTTCGTCTTCATCTTTTGTTTTAGTAAAATTTAGTTGAATTTAAGATTAAAAGTTTATCATAATAAAAAAGAATTACGTAAGTTAAGCCTAATCCAAAGGGAATCCTATAAACACTGCTAGTTCGATTATGAATATTTAATATTGTTTTGTTTTATCATAAATACAACGTGCCATTCAAGTTGTAGGAGTTTCTATGCTAATTTTTTTTTTGTTTGACAATCGAAAATAGGTTTTAAAATATTCGCAGAAAATTTATCATTAATTAAGTTTTTTATTATTTTATAATATATTCGAGCAAAACTACTGGATGATGCGACAAAAAACGCATCCGCACGTGTCTTTAAAAAAAAAACAAGTCAGCTGTTAAGCGGCTTTTTTAGTAGTAGTTTTTAAGCGAAATTTATGTTATTGTATAACTTGGTCATCTTATCGAAATAAATATTTTAGGATTATTAAAAAAAAAAAAAAATCTATATCTGGTAGGTATAGCCTCTCGAGAAATATAAACAAAATACTACTTATAAAACCCGACAAAATAAAATGCACGACTGTCGCACGAACTTGCTCATGTAGTCCAAGTCCAAGATTCTGGGTCAATATAAAAATATATGAAAAAAACGTCTCCAATGATTTTTCAAAAAAAATTCTAAAAATTTGTCTTTCTAGAAGAAGTCATGTTGTATGGGAGGTACTTGTTCTAGATGAGATATTCAAAGACAAAAAACAACAACTTTCGAAATAACGCAAGAACCATCTGTACCAAATTTGAAGAAAATCCGTCCACGCGTTTGGGCAGTGGAAATGTGTACAGATGGACGCACAGCCGAGCCGCACAGACGCATAGACCGACGGACGGCATGAAGAAACCCACTTTTTCGTACTTCTCCATCATCGTAATGTTAGTTTTGATTAACCTCAATTTTTTTTGACACGAAATACTTGCCCTATAGAGCAAGTAAAAATGTTATGTATTTCAACATTTTAAATTGCTTCTCAGCTTGTTCACTTCTTTCATTATCCTCATTAGAATAGAGAATACAAAGGATCACAAGTTTCACATCCTATACTTTTTTCCGGGGTGTTCCACAATATTTCACCAATTTTACGTGCTTTTATACCGCAATAGTCTGAGGTATTTCGCATATTTTTCAACTTTATTTCGCGACTTTACGAATTTCTTCGCTTTCTTTCCACGGTATTTTACATAATTTTTTCATGACTTCCCATGCTACTTTTCTTGATTTTTACTGTGCTTAATTTCACGGTTGCACCCATCCTTGGAATTTCGCATGTATTTTCTGCGAATCTTCAAGTGGCATTTTATGCTTTTTTTCATGACAGTAAACGCTTATTCCCAAGCCATATTCCGCAAAAATCAACGCTTTTCTGTTATATTCCACAGTACTCCACGATTCTTTCGGTGGTATTTTACATTTATTTTCGTCCTGCTATTTTAACCATCATCGAAGAAATTCTATCCGTTATTTTTTTTTATTTAATAGTTTTTACGGTAAATCCAAATTAAAATAAAGCAAATAAATTGAAAATTTGTATATAACTTGACAACAGCACCACCTATTGAAAATTTTATAACGCAGGAATGTTTTCGGAGTTTATTTACATCAATTTCCGAAGCCAACGATCCCTCAATTTTTGGTTATACGTTTGTTTTTGAAATAATGTTTCCTACATTGTGTGAATAATTTATAAGAAGAATCGATTAGGGTAAACAAAATTTTCTTCTTAATACTCATGACAACCCTGACTTCTGCAGGGATTTGAGGTGGGCGTTACACTTGATCCTTTCGCTTTCGATAATCTCCTTTTTTGGATAAGAACCTCGCTTTTTTTTTTATTTATTTATGATATCTAATTCCTAAAATTAAATCTCGTTATTGATAGTAAGATCAGTCATTTATTTTGCAATCATGTAGTAAAAAAAACAAAACACATTTGAACTTAATAAAGTCGAAAATTAAGGGTCAAAAATATGACGAAATAAGTAAATTTGTATCTGTACTGTATAGTATATACACAACCGATAGGTAATGTAGGATGTCGTTGATGACTTTGTATTTCATGCTGTCAGCTTTGGAAATGGAAAAACCGAATCATTAAACATTAAATCACTGCAAATAAAATGAAGAAAAAAATCATGTTTAATGTTTCAACTCTATAATAGGATTTAACAAGCCCAACAATTATTTTCTTTTTGTAAACAAAGAAAATCACAAAGTTAAATGTCAATTAAATAAAAAAATTGAAATGCATCCCTAATTCATAGTTTACAAATTAATATTTCATGAAAATATCACTTACAATTCTTACTTTCGCTTCAATAAATAACTTAATTAATTTTATCTACAAGATCTTCTACAACTAACCCGTAATTAGTTAGTTTGTTCGTTTATTAGCCCACTGAATCACTATTTATCTATGATGAACTCTTGCCATTTAAAAGATGGGTATAAAACATTTACAATTTTGCTTTGGAGATCTTATGTTACAAAAAATCGTGATAAACTTGTCAGAAATTCATAAATCGCACCTCAGTTTATTTATGTATATGTCAAATACAATATCAAAAAATTAACATGCATTTTATATCCATTAAAAACACCATTTTGAACACCATCTTAAACACCGCTTTTTAATAAGTTGTGACATATTTGAAATGATTTTATTAGACTGTGACAGATGGATAGGCAAAGATTTAAATTGCATACGAAAGGCATTTAGGAAAAAATTAGCATTGTTTATTTTCATTAACATATTTTATGCTTTGAATTGGATTTTTTTTTTATAAAATTATAAAAACAAAAAAACAATCTTTTCAAAAATTAGGAATTAAAACATTTAATTGTTTTGAGGTTCAATGAAATCTGTCGTATGATTTAATTTGAAGGATGAAGGGTATTCATGCAACCTGGTTAACTTTTGGTAAAGTGGTAAATGTGGTACACGAATTGTCATTTCCATACAAATTTTGACATATTTTTCACATTTACGAAGTTAAACACTTTTAGCTAGAGATTACCAGCTTGAACATGAACAATCCTATTACATAGAGACAATTGTTTCTATAGGTGCTACTCTGGCTTGCAATAATAATTCATTAAAAATAGTAAAAACAATTAAAAGGACACATTTTTGTACAAAATGACATTATTATTGTGTTATTACAACCTACTCATGATGTATAGGTACTCCTAAACAGAACCAGATTTGTCTGTGTGAATATAAATTAATTCTAAGATTTTTTGATTATCTTCAAATGGAAAGTAACAGAGAGGAAGTGTTTTTTTGTGTCACGATATCTTAATCAAGCAAAGTAAAAGAACAAATATTTGCTAATCTAACTTGCAAGTTTTTGACAGTATCTAATTGATGTTGAGAACATTTCAATTATGATGGTAAATATTTTTGTATTTTTCCAGTCATTTAGAGAATTTGTGTATTCATAATGTAAATAATAAATAGATAATAAAAGTTTAAAAATGACAAAATCACAAACAAGTTTAAGGTAGTAGAAGTAAATTTGTATTTAAATAACACTTAATTTGACAGGTGAACATAAATATTGGTCATTGTTTATGCATTGCAATGAGTTTTAACTTTAACAGCAAAATGCAGTAAGTTAATCAATTGTTATGTGGCATTTATGACTTTTTTGATGTTGGGCCAGAAGAGCTCTAAAATTCTGGACGCGAATAAAACAAAAAAACAGAACATTTTTGGGCATGTGTTTGTGATTGAATTTAATTTTTACTACACTGGCAAAAATTAATTAGGAAATAATTGATTTAACTGCTCAAATACCATTTCTTTCTTATCTCAAAATGTGGTATTTGGTCCAAAAACCTGGCCAAAAATATTGTGTTCCTCAAACTGCTACTGATACTAGATTTATTCTAATACTTTATTAGTAAATAATCGTAAAAAGTTAAATTTCAAGACTAAAAATATGTTTAGAAATATAACAGAACCCTTTCTGATTAACAAAAATACAAATATTTACTCAAAATTTGAAAAGTCCAAACAAGAGACCCTATGATTTTGACACTTAAGTTATTTATTTGAGTGTGAGTACTTCTGGTTTTGATTCTAAATTGAAATCAACAGGCAAATTCCTCTTCTTTCTTGAAGATTAACCGTTTTTTGAGGCCAATAAATTACTTACAGTAGCTCCCAAAAGCATTTCGGATTGACAGTCGATTTGACACAACAAAATACTTATTAACCTCTTCAATGTTAGTTTTTAAAAATACACCAGATATCTGAAACAGGTATACCTACGATATTTAAAAAAAAAAAATCACAAATAAGCATTTTGCCACTTTTAAAGTTGAGACTCCGATCAATATAAGGCTAGTTTTTCAGTGATTAACAAAAAGTTAGTTGAGCATGAAAAAAATTAACCCCAGTTATCTTGAGAAGCAGATTTTGATCAAAAGCTGATTGTGCAAGGGCTTAATAAATTCGGAGAATAAGAGCGTTAATTCGCCAGATTAGCTAAGTTATCCCCGGTTAAACTTAAATCTTGAACAGAAAAATTTTATTAAAGAAAACAGAAAGCTATATACAAATTATTGGAAAAATTTGGATGTTAAGCTGCATTTACACTCTCGGTTTTGTTGCCGGTGTACGAACTACAATGACCGTTCTTGAATTTAACACTGAACAACGAGAGAATTCTCTCGAAAAAATTGCCCAAACGACTTTTTCGTTTGCTGGACTTCGGCGATCTCACGCTTATGTTGCAAGTATCTTGTCATTCTATATATAGTTAATGATTGGCGCAGAATGCATATAAGCAAAATGAGTGTTCGAATTGTTTGCGTCAAACGATTTTTCGTTTTCTGGACAGTAATATTTCTACTTTAACTTTGTTTGCAGCAAACTTTTAATTTCGTTTCGGTAAAACAATTTATGCGATGTACTTATTAAAAAAAAAATTTCAGCTTAACACTAGTGATTAAACCTGTGACCTTTCGATTTTGAAATAAAGCTGTTGCCATTGCACCACGAACTAAATAACTTTTTTGTAGCACAGAATGCATATGAACAGCAAAAACATGTAGTCAATTATAAAGAAAATTTATTTCCTGCAGTCATTTGTTGTAAATGCATTGTATATTTACACCAAAGGTAAAGTTCTTTGCCACAAACTACTTTCTGGAAACGTTCTTCACAAACAATGCATTCGTTGGCTGCAAACAATAGAATTTTGAATTCCGGGGGTACCAACATTGGTCTCAAAATGATATTTACCAAACAATACTTTTTGACATTGGATTTCTGTCTTAAGCACCTTTAATACTAAAATTACGAAAATTTTCGTAACTTCCCTCGAGGCAATGAACTCATTCAAAATGAACAAAAATAACTGAAAAATTTCAATTATGTATAAAACCAACAAAGTTATTGATCAAAAAAATACCAAATCCCAAAAACCTTCATAATTGGGTGTGAGAGAGGTAACTTAACTTCAAGTTCAAGTTCATAAGACAAACAATACCTAGATGGACTTAAGTAGGCAGATATATGCTGTGTAAGATAGTTTGGGTATCAAGTTCAACTCATTAGCACTCTGTCGGCGTGTCGATTATAGCAATTTTATGCGTATATCATTATTAATACCTGAGGCACCTAATAATCATAAAATAGCAAAAGAATGATAAGTACATACTCATGAGGCTGAGTATTATGGGATTTGGAATTATCTTAAAATTATTAAGATTCTGTTATGTAGATAGGTGTGAGGAGGTATATGCTACGACTATGCAGGTACAATTATGAAAATTCAAATGCAAAATGACATTCGTTGCCGGCGGCTGCTCGTTTTTATTATGTAAATTAAAATTAATTCAATTTAAGTATGGAAAGCTTGATATTTTAAACTCGTTTTTTGTATTTTTTTTTAATATTGTGCCAAATACTCATACAATGCTCATATTTTATATTTCTTTTGATTTTCAAGACCAATTTTTTTTTATTTTTAAGATGACAACAAAGGAAAAATTAAAAAATCACCTTTTTTTGTTTTAATATTAAAAATGCAACACAAATAATTTTTTATTGCATCACACAGAAAAGAGTATGATTTATTAAAAAAGCTTAGTTTAACTGCCTTGGAAAATTACATACACAAATGACTGATGGGTGATGGTTATTAAGTATGGTGATGGAAGGAGCTCAACCCATATTTTAAGCATATTAAGTCTTGAAGAAGGTCGATTTATATTATGTTTGGATGTAGGTTTCTTCTTTGTTATGACAGATGATTGAGGAATGTCACCATTAACACTGTGTGACACGCAAAATGTAGGTACGCGAATGGAGACCTATCACGTTTTGTAAAACTTGCACTGAATCAAAATTTTTTTATCTTAAAACTTTGCATATCTTCCCGCCAAGTTATTATAGGATAAAGGTGGCATAATTCATCGTCAAAGATCTGGATGTCTGCAAATTGTACAAAGACAGAAACCATCAAAGCTGACGAGAATCGAATTCAACGAGGGAAATAAACAGCAGAAATAAACAGCAGTAGTAGTCAGCTGCCGCCACTCGCCGCAACAAATAACAAATGGCTGGGACAATTAAGATACATTCATAGCATTGACGCTATAAAAGGGCCTGCTGTTGAGCCACCTATTACAAACCATACCAGCAGATAAAAATATGGAAATCGATAAACGTTTTGAAGATATGCAAGAAGTTTTCGGAGTTCAATTTAATACTTGCATCCAGTAAAGAGAAGATAATCTGTAGCAGCTCTTAGCTGACATCAAATGGCTCATCTGGCATACCCAACAGCAGGAGATAAAATATTTGATCAGTTTGCAAGTTAAGCATTTATTCTTACAGTAGCCGAAATGAACCTTAAGAGATCAATCCAAAAGCGTTGGAAAACGATCCGAACGCTTCCCGAATCATTGACGTTAGCTCAGACAATGGAAGCAAGTGAACAGACAGAACAAAGTGACAGAAGTTTAAGGTAAATAATATTTTGATAAGGAAGTTGATTTTCGAAAAAAAAAAAAATAGAAAGAAGTTTCTTGATAGTTCTGTTGTAACGTTCAACCATACGTTTTAACAGAACTATCAAGGAGCACATTTCCAAAGTCATAGGTAACAGCCAACTGAGATCGACACATTCCGCTATTTCTGATGGTTTATAGAAGCGTGGTGGATAGTACTACAGGACATATTCCTTCATAAATATTGTTACGAACCTCGATGCGGCTGCTGAGTGAATTGAAAGTGCGATGTCCCACAAATGAACCAAACAAAACTTAAAGATACCTTAAGGAAAGACTCATTGATATTCACCAGCGGACATGTACCAATATTTACATGTTGTTTGGGCGAATTCGATGCAAAAGAAACAGCGACTGGGATTTGAAGAAGGAGATCCTGTGTTGCTCTTCAATTGCCATCGGAAAAAGGAACTATCACAGAAAATGCACCAAAATGCAAACGAAAATATAAATTGAATTTCAAATCGTTTTTTTTTGTATTCACAACTATTTCATAAACGACTGAACGAATTTCAACAAACTTGTTTATTACAAAATAAAGTTGAAAATTTTACGGTTTTTACCTTTTTTATCATAAGTTTATAAATTTAAAGAAACATGTACAAAAAAAAAACAGTAAAAAGTTATAAACAACTTCAGATATAGGCATGTGTGAATATAATTTTGTTAATTAAACAAAAGTTTAATGCCTCTTTTTATGAAGATAAAAACAATAAAAACTAAATCACATAAACAAAAAATATTTTCCAAATAATTCCAAATTCCAAAGAACATTAACTCCTGTCATAAAACTTAGTTTATTGCATTTTTTGTTTGCAAATTGTAGTTTGATAATAAATCTTTAGTTTGACTTTTAATTGAAATCTTAAAAGTTTGTTGACACTTGGGGTTTGTGTACCTTGAAAACACTTTCACTTTAGCATATTTCAATAAGCTAATGTAAATTTTGTTTAATTTATTCAAACATCAAGTCGTGTATATCTTCAAGAGATAAACAAATATTTTTTTTTTTCGATTTTTCCTAATCAATGGTGCTGTAATGTCTTCTTCTAATAGTCGAGGTATATTTTTCATAAATTATATCACGCACAGCCATATGAGTTTAGAAGTTAATTAGTACCACTTTAATGAATAAGTTATTGGCAAAGTCACTTGAGGATTTTTTTTCTGTTTATTTTTTTTTTTTTAATTCCAAATACTCGTTCGCACACAATTTTATGGTTAACAACCTGTCAAATAATCATCCTTGATATAAATTGACGCTTTTTGGAGACGAGTTTTGAATATTTTAACATTAAAAATAATTTAACACCAATAATATAGTCGGAAACAACAACAACAACAACCACAACATTAAAAACACACTCACTTTGACTAACGATCCCATATTTAATTTTATGTATATTTTTTTTGTTCACAAGAATATTTGTTCAAAGACTGAATAATGCAATGTCCTTTGTTTTTCTATTTTATTAATATATTTTATTTTATGTTTTTTTTATGTTTTGTTTTAATATTTTAGATGTGTATCTCTGAACTTGGCGAGTATCTAATCAGTACTGTCAAGAATCACGTTGACAAATTCGAATTTATATAAAAATTGGAACTTTCGTTGCAAGATTATGTCTGTTGCTTGACTGTAGAGAGATAATCGTCATTCAACTGCTGATGTTACTGCTGCTGCCGTTGAAGATGATGATGATGATAATGATTCTGCTGATCAGCGATATATAGAAATACTATTATAAACGAGTTTACAAGCTCTAGGCTCAAGACATCAGATGACGATGACGAAGTTATACGAAATATACAACAAATGTTGATGTCAGATAAATGTTGTGATGATGAAGTTCAAGTTATTAGATACTTATCTGTATCTTTCTATTTCTATATGATCCATGAAGATGACTGGGGGATCTGGGTGGGATACAAAATTACAATTTTGCTTGGGGGTGTTAATTGTTTGTATTTTTTGTATTGTGTGATTGAGTCAGATGAAGAGAGATTGTTTGTTTACTTTTATTATTGGTACAGGTGTTTGAAGTTATTGCATTTGCAAAATTAGGGCAACTAAAAATTAATGCCCTAAAGTGCATGTCGTTAACGAATGCAGCTTAAACTAATTTGAAGCTAAGAAACGAAATATAATTTCTGGAACTTGCTGTACGAATCAGTTGAAAAAAAAAAAGATAATTTGATAAAATAACACAAAAAAAGTGCAAAATATACATTTTTGAGAAATAAATGCAATTTTATTAAGTTACCATTCTTATAACATTTTGTTTTAAGTATAAGCTATGAAAAAAGGTTAACATCCAATATGCCTGAAGTTTTCATGCGAAAAGATGTATTTTAAGCTTGCAGTCGTTAAAAAAAAATATTTTGCTCTAAAAAAAATTCTTTAACTTAAAAAAAAAATCTTTAAATTGATTTGTTCTTAATCAACACCTTAAATTTGAATTTCGAAAGATAAAATGATATTTCAAAACTATTTAAAATTTAATTTAAACGGTCACTGTGGCGTATGCGCAACATTTTCTTCTACTAGGCAAATTTAACAGTTGATAAAAAGTTTTCTTTCGTTGACCAAATAATGAATTAGTTGGGATACGAATATTTATCGTTTTCCGAACTTGCATATAAAACACAATTTTTGCTTTATATCTCGTATTGGTAAACATTTGTTTTTTTTTTCGGTTTAACCCTGAGAAGAGGAGGGTCGAACCACCCCTACTCGATTTTAGCCTACTAACAATTATCGTACCAAAGTGAAACTTCGTATATATTTATATGTACATAGCTCAAATGACAACACAATATTTTAGTATTGCAGACCTTAAGGAGGGAAATCGGGGGATCGAAACACGTAAAAAAAGTTGGTGTTCCATTTTCTAAAAAGGTATAAATAGACACCTAAAACTGAAATTTCTAAAAATACAGTACCTCGCGGCCAAATATTGATTTTTAAAAAATAAATGTTGAAATTTGTTTTCTACAAAAATTTGTTTAGGTAATTGAAAATTTTTAAAATTAAATAATTTTAAGAAGCTTCCACATCAAAATCAGTCGTTTAAGAGAAAGTTAAAAAGGAAGAAAAAACTTTTCTCTATAAGAGTTACCATCACTAAGATTTTTAAAAAAATATTTCTTTGCTTTCAAAAGTACCTACAATTTTACTTACAAATTAAAACACATTTCAAAATTTTTTTATCAAAACCGGTAGAGTTGTTTTCTTATTAAAATTAACTATTTGATAATGGTTTCATGGCAGTTACTTTTAGTTTTGGTCCCTAAAAAAATGCAATTTCCCAAATTTGATAAAAATCTTTTGAGCGGCTTAGGCTTTAGATTGAGGTATACACAGACAGACAGAATTGCGAGACCTACTATAGTTTCCTAACTTGATCTTATTGTTGAAAAGTATATCAAAATAAACGAGTTAATTTAAATTAAAAGCTTGCTAGAAGATTGCAAGATCAGATACAGTTAAAAGCACCAAACGAGATCTGTGTATCAAAAGTTCTGCTTGATTAAAAAACAAAATAACTGAGTCATAAAATTATTGAACTTTCATTTGACTTTCAAAATCATGACAATGTTGTTTTGGTCTGATTACTGGTTATATTACTTAGATTTCGCATTAAAAAAATAATTTCTTATCAATTTTAGTTATAAAAATAAAAACGAAACAAATTTACTAATGCATCTTACGAGGTACACTCAAGTACCGTTAACATTATATCAATTAACTAAACGAAACTTGTTTAAGAATACAATTTAATCAAGTCATCTCAAATGACTTATAATAACTATAAAGACTATATAACAAAAGGATTCATTAGTTCTAAATCCAATAAATAATATAACAGTGACATTTTTAATTCACTGAAAAGACCGGTTGATGGAGGTCACTTATTTGCAGTTGACCCTTTTGGCCATCAAACATTATTTTTTATAATTTTTTAAAGCTGCATTGCATTAAGGGGAAAAAGTTTCTGAGAAAAAATAAGTGTGTCATTCAGTAAAATGCCATTTAATTCATTTTAAAAAATTGATAACTTGTTGGAATCTATGCTTAAATGAAACTAAGTTAGCACATATACTTATATTTGCAGAGATTAATTGTGAAAAAAAGATACACTATTGAAAGACCGCTTTATTTTGAAAAAAAAACTTTTATTAACACAACTTTAGTAGTTCAAGCTGAGAATAACTAAATTTATATAGTTTTGTCACCAAATTGGCAAATAAAAATTAATGTTTCTTATCGTCAGGTTTTGATGATGCACTGAAACTCTTTTCAGTTGACAGATGCCTTCCCTCTCCATGGAGGCCATGATGGTGACCATTATGATGCCAACGATGATGATGTCCTGGTCCTTCATGATGATTATCCTTTTCCGTTTTTAAGCTCTTATTATCTTCAGATGCTAGTGTTGTCGAAACCATTAAGACTAATGCCAATAAAATTATCAAGGATTTTAAATTTTTCATTTTAAGCGGTTTAGTGTATGATATTTTTCTATTAACTGAACAAACTGAGATCTTTTAAAATCACTAGTTGTTTATATAGGTTGAACAAGTTAAAATTAATAACTAATAATAAGATCGGAACAAAGGTGGAATTTTCAAGCACTTTTAGTTAGGAATTCCCAGAATTCTATTGAATAATTTATGATAAAATCTTATTAAACTTAAATAATAATTATAGTCATTGTTAAAAAAGTTTGTTTTGATTTTCAGAAAAGTGATAAAATAGAAAATATGTTATGAAAAACCTATTGAAATCGGTAATGCCTTAAGGTAGTTTAGCTTGCGACGGACGATGTATGAATCAGTTTAATTTTGATTTGATCTTCTAAAAGTAATTGTAGGAGCAACTCATTAAAACTACTCATGTTTTTTTCCAATTTATCCTTGAAGACGCAATTTTGAAAAAAAAATTAACTCTTACTTTTAAGTACAAAATTTGGGCCCACATTTTGCTGGGTTTAACGGGTTTTTGATCATAAGACCGCCAAAAGTCCCCTTGTGTATTTTGAGGTACTTTGCAAAGCTTATCATTCTGAGTCCATCATTTACGTTTTGTAATGCAGCCTATGCCCTCCCTACCAAATCTGGAGTTTTAAAGCTTTTTCCATGCGATAGACTTATGTAATACGCTGCAACCAAACTGAGATGCAATCATCCTTTTTTCTTTGTTACTGACAATCTTTGATGGACAGATTATATAGGCCCCCGATGCTCACTTTGTAGAAATTGTTGATCTCAAGAGAATGGAAAAAATGTTACCAAATTTAGTCGAGAGTTACAATGTTCCTGTAAAAGCTTGGAATCATTTTGATTTTATTTGGGCAATCGATGTTAAAAAGTTTATCAATGATAAAATCATAAAGACTGCCTTACATTTTTAGAAAACGAAGAAACAGTTATAGAAATTTCAGTTATTTTTAAACAAAAACAAATGATTGCATCAATACTTTTGTGTGTTTTTTTGACGGCAAAAATACGTTTTCCTATACATTTAACGGAATATCTCTGACTAAGTCACTCTGCAAATCGCATAAAGGTGCTAAATAAAATCCTCTCATTACTATTCCATTTTGGAAGAAGCAACAGCGAATATAATTAATAAATTAAATCATTTGAATTCATCATGATTATAATTTGACCTCACAAAGAAGTGAATCAATACAAATTCCACAAATTCCTCAAGCTGTCATATCTCAGAATCTAGATTATGGATGACTAATGGATTTTGTATAAATATTAGACGATTTAACGGAAGTTTCATGGGATCTAAGGAACACGCTCGTATAAATTAGCACCATGACATTAATTACAATCGAGTAACTGAAATGATTAAGAGCAAAATGAGCATGCCTCAAATGCACCTTTTCCTCAGTGTTCCAAAAATTGGCTTTTAAAGCTTTATTAATGAAGTTTGTAACAAAAATTCTTAAATTAATCAAATTTTTCCCAAAAATGTATACTATGATAAGCTAGACCATCTTAAACATTCAGAACTTCATGAATTTCTTTAGTTTGATGAATTTCTGCACTCAAAATGAGTTGCGTGTACTTGGTTTTCAAACTGGATCTTACTATAGAATTGGAATTGAGCAGATAACTTTATTCGGCTATTGAGATAATTATTCCAAAGAATACGTAATATCTGACTTTTGAAAAATAGATTTTTGCTCTATCTAATAAATAAGTACTAACTGACTGTTTAACTGACTATTGAAAAACAGGCCCTTAATGAACTAAGCTCATTTAAATAATAAGAGCAAGTTCTCTAGGAATTGGAGAAAACATAATTTAAATAAAAAATTAACTTTGATTCAAATGAATATATATTAAATCAAAGAAACCCTAAAGCTAACCTTTTAAAAGAAGATTTCAGGACTATTTATTATTTGAATTTCACAAGTCCCAATGTTGGCATAACTTTCGGTAAAAGCAGAGCTTCTAACACAGCAGTCGTGCACATTTTACTACAAAAAAGCGCAATGAAAATATTTTGATTTTTGTAATATAATACTGCGCAGGTTCGTGTTCTACACGGAATTTAATTTTACCAAAAAAAAAAAAAATATACAAATTTTGCTCCTTAGCAAACACACAAATAAATCTTTGGATATAGGAAAAAAAATGTCCTGCGCATTAATGTTATACAAGCCCCAAATGGTGTAAACAAAATACATATCACCTTTTTAATTGAAACTGGGTTGTGATTCAATGTATTCAGAACTATTTGTTGATAATAAAATTATTCTCATTTTTAAAATAATTATAAGACAAATTAAAAAAACATAAGAAAAACTTATACAAATAACTCATTCAAGTGGAAAGAAAATATATTTATTTTTTTTTTCACTTTTATTTCAACAAATAAATCAATAATTGAAAATCTGTGTCTCTCTTTCTATCGCATTAAATCATTTCGTCTGCAAATGCATAGTCATTGCGTTTGTTTTTTTTTTTTTTTTTGTATTATTTGTGAGTTAAAGTGAAAATTTAATTCGAAGAAAATTCCAGGATACGCGACTCTGCTGCTTATAAAATTTCAAATTACAAATAATAAAAAAACATAAAGAAACACATAAAAATTAAATAAATTTCAAAATTTAAATAAAAATGATAAAGATAAAATTGCAATTTTATTTAAAGACAATTTCAAAGATATCCTGAATTGATAATTCAAAGATATTCTTGTTAAAACAATCATACCAGGAAGAAAAAAAATGAAAATGTGTAGCCAGTGAATTTAGTTGAGGTAAGAATTTTATTGGTAGGTATAATAACAGAGTGAATGCAGTGTTTTCTGTGCAATGATTTATGTGGAAAATATATAATTATTTTGTATTTACATACATAAAATGAATAAATATTTAAGAAATATGATTCATTTTCATTTATTTTGTAAAAGATATATTTAAATTCGACGTGACTGTGTTGATAAATTGATAAAGCGTATTAATCAATTCACATAAAAATAGACATGTACATATATATTTTCTTGTTGTATTATACATTTTAATGTATGTATAAGAATTAGCGTTTTTACTGATTATCTTCTACAAAATTTTCATCTAACATTTGGGTTCTCAACAAAAGATTAAAAAAAAAATGCAAGTGTAGTTTATTCTTCATTTAATTTCTGTTTATAAATACTATCTGCTGGTTTACTACACACATTTAAGAAAAGTTATTTTAGCTAGGGTTATAGTGAATACCAATTATTAGGTATTTAAAGTTTTGATATTGTGTCAATATTTGTATATTTGTATATTGTGAAAAGAGAAATATATGGCCATTTAAGCTCAATTACTTATGGCGCCTAGTCAATTAAAACTGCATAAATGTGTTAGTAATCCTATACTCTAGGTTAGGTGTGTATGGTTTGTTGCATCATTTAGTCAAAACAGCAAATATTTTTATTCTGTTTTTTTTTCAAACTAAATTGAAAGTCATTGAACTTTGATATTTGGATAGTTTGTTAGAGCAATATATTTATGAGTATATAGAATGGGTGTTTACATTATTAGCTTAAGATCTTATTATGTAGGCTACAGATACATATATGTATGTAGTTTGAAATATATTCGGATGCACCACAAAAATAAAAATATTGATTTAATCCTATAACAAGGCTACAAGTATACTCGTCTTTGTTGTTATTATTGATTCTAATTTTGAACAATTTAGCCAACCATATTAATTGAAATACTTGCATATGTACATGCCTTTTTCAATTTTTCTCATTTTTAAATAAATTCCCTAAGGCTCAGTTTTTCAATTGTCAATTAAACAGTCAGTACTTATTCCTTAGATAGAGCAAACTTCTATTTTTCAAGGGTCAGATATTACGTATTCTTTTTAACATTTATTTTAATAGTCTTATCTGCTCATGTCAGAGAAATTTTTAAATGTCAGAAAAAATTATCTGTCATACTCGTTTAAAAAATCTGACAGCCTTACAACAAATATAAACAAACAATTAATAATCAAAAATTTATATGAAAATGACTTGAAACATTTTCAATTTTGATTTTCAATTTGGCTTTTCTATAGAATAAATAACTGAGTAAATAAAAACAAAGTTCTAGCTCTTAAAACTCGGTTTAAGAAAAATTAAAACTCAAATTGTTTCATTTTTATTTTTTTTTTTCTTCAGAAAAACTAAGAGCTATATTATATTATAATTTTATTCGTCGAACAGTTTATTATAAGATTGAAAAATCGGCTCTTAGTCTAAATGATGACTTACACATAAATTCTAATTTTAAATTATTTTCATTACCAATTTATTTAAGTTTTTTTTTTATAACAAAACAGGGGTGTTAAATGGGAGAAAAGTACAATATTGTTCATCGAAACCATATTTTTTTGATGAATCTGACGTGGTCTACCTTCACTTAATGTCTTATAACTTTCACATTTTTCGTGCGATTTTTATGATTAAGACTTTATAATTTTGTAAAATCAATATCTTTATTCTAAAATCTTTTAAGTATTTTTAATATTTTTTGTTTTTCTCTTAACGGAACGATTGAAATCAAATAATTTTCCAATAAGTTCGAAAAATCATGTTTTTGTATAGTTTGAGCGATGGTTTCTGGTCCGATTAAGACAAAGAGGAAAGAGTAAAACAATATCTATTTAAAAAATTTAAGTATTCAAAAATTAGAATTACCGTTATTGAAATTTATGCTAAAATATAAAAATAGATAAAAAAAACATGTGTTTTGTTGATATCTCGAGAACGGTTTTTGCGCAAAATTTGAGCAAAATCCGATCCCTGGCATGGGAGTATCTCATACTTTTTGAATAAGAACGTCAAATAGAACGATATTCTTAGTTTTTTTATTTCTTGTTGTTGTTTTCGTGGGCAGATGTAAGTTGAAGGGAAATATAATTTCCCACAATAAACTTCCTTGCTAATGTTTTGTAGGAGTAGCCGTTCTCGAGATATTGATCAAAACTTGTTTTTTAAATGTCTCTTCTTTATATACTTTTTTTTAAGGTTTTTTTTTTAAGTAGCAGTTCAGTCAATCCATTCAATGTATAACTTTCTCAATGTTCCTTAATCAATTAAACATTATTGCGAAGGTTAACTATCAATTGATAGTTGATAAAAGTGGAAAATCGAAATCTTAGTATTCAATAAGTAAAAGTTTTGATAACAGAGAATGATGTTTACTGTTGTCAATTTAAATAAAATTGATAAATATTTTTGAAAGGTGATAAACTTTTAAAATATTTTAGTATTTATAGTACCAAATTTGAATATTTATCAACTATCAATTGATAGTTGACCTTCGCAATAAGAGTGAATGTTGTGTTGTAACAATCGTATTTTACTAGATCACGGCAACAATGGTGGCATAAATCAAACTGCCAAGAGCATATTATTTCGAAATGTCTCTCAAATTGGCCCAAAAAGAAATGTGATGATTGATTACATTTTGAGCCCGAATATATTTATGTACACTAAATGATCTTTAAATACTATGAAATACTATTGTTCTTATTCTTTTCTATTTTCGATCTCCTTGCAGACCATAAATTAAAACATCAATTGCAGATAAAACAAACATTACAAACTACAAATTAACAAAAAAACAACATCTGCAAACATGCTCTATCCAAAGTTTCCACGTCGCACTCTAGCGCTTATACTTTTTTGTATGGTCATTACACTTGGAGCAGTTGGATCAATATTCTTAATATATTTCTTCAATGAAAACAGTACTCCTCTATTTGATACTCCATTGAAATCAGTGTATGTCGATGACAAACCAAGTCAGCAATATCGACAAAATTTACTCGAAAAAAATGACTTCAAAACCGATCAAGAACTTTTGAGTATTTATTCGAATTATGTTGAAAATGATCAGATTCGAATTGAGAATAGCACAAATTCAATATTAAAAGCTGCACAAGACTTTGAGAGTGATCGTAAGAAACAAGCTCTTTCAACAAACAAGAAGACTATCAATTCCAAAGGGCAACAGAAGGATTCGTATGGAAGTTCGTCTGATACCATTTACATTGATGATTTTGATAGACCAACTTACAGCAGTAAGAGTCGAGGGGAATTGGGTAATATTGATTATTTCGACACAATTTTGGTTGATCATAAGATTGTTGACACCAAGATGCCATCAGTGGAGAAACTCAGCAGCAGTGTGCAAATTGAAGAAGCTTCTCCTTCAATCATCTACAAAACCAGAATTATTTCCGAGGCTTCCAATAGTCTCGCTAATGAAGAAAGTGAATTGAAACCAAGAATCAACAACAAACGTCGTTGGGATAAGAATAAGTTGCTAAAATTAAGAAAAGACGATGACATCTATGATTCAGAGATCGAGACAGCTGGCAGTGGTAGTGGTGATTTTTTCGATGACACTGAAGTCAATGAAGTCTTCATAAAGCAGTTGAACTCGCGAGCAAATATTAAAAAAGAAAAACTGTTTCGAAAATCATCAAAGATGAATAATCTGCGAAGGAAAAAGAAGCATCGTGTTTTTATCAGAGTCGGAGACAAATTCATTTCATCTTCACCAACACTTTCAACAATGTCATCTGAGGATGACATCCGGTCAAATTGGTCATATCAGAGAAACTTTAAAAAGCTATCTTCATATCCGACAAATCCAACAATCCACTACTCGGAGCCCTTGTCGGCATCAGGTAAGAAGCTGCTTGTCCCAGCTATGTTCACCAACAGTGCAAGCAATTCACCAACATCTCCTTACAATGACAACTTTCAATCCCAATTGGAGTTAAGTGAAATTGGTGCAACCCCGGGAGGAGTGAAAAATTCTGATAGTTCATCAACTAATTTGCGTGACATTGGTGCAGTAGCATCATCAAGTGGAGGTGAAAATAATGAGGCGTGGATTGAAACCCGAACTAGACGTATTATGGGCAATGTGAAGAAAAGTGAAGAACGCTCCCGACAGCTACTCCTTTGCGAAGAAGCCGGTGGCGGGGAATTATGCCGAATGTTATTTAAGGGTCATATCAATGATTAAGTTAACAATTGCACAAAAAAAAACAGTAAAACCAAAAAATAAATGTATGTAACTAAAAAAAAAAACAAAAAACTGAAAAATACTAAGGTGTGTTAAAAAAAAAATGTTAGACAAAAATAAAGAAGCTTTTTACATATCTTAATTCATAAAAAAAAATATATAATTAAATCGATATAAGAAGCAGAAATGATTTGGTTTGTGTATAGCAAACAAACAATTTTTAGAAACAAGATGCAAAAAAAAATATAACGCACCAGGTTGCATAATATGATAGACTTGATCGTAGTTTGCATACAAACATTCCAGATTTAAATTTAAAATTGATGTAAATAAAAAATTGATACTTAAAAAAAAACAACAAAACACTAGATGGAAAAATATTATGATTTCAAAAAAATCTGGACTGCTGTTCTGACTCCAATTTGTTAATTTTAGTCAGTGGTTAATTCTTTAATAATAGTGCAGTATTGAATGAATGTTAATTCTTTCCGTCAATTTACTGTGTAACACTCAAAAAGTACTCCTGTGCAAACTTATTTCCTAACAGAGCTTGTCGCACAGATTACGAAACGGTATGTAAAACCAGGGACGTATACAGCTTTACTTCAACTCCAATAACGTAGAACACGGCACAGAAACGGGAAAATGATAAAAAAAACGTGTTTTCTGTGCGGTGCATGATATCTTATGAAGAAATGTACTAAATAGTTCTAAAAAAAATTGTGTCAATCAATGTAAATATGTAAGTTAAACTCGTGATTTATCAACCAAGATTGAATTGGGGGCGGGTCATAATACTGCTTTTCGAAATTCTGTGTTGTCAAAGTACTGTAAGACCATAATTCTGTATGTCATAATACTGGAAATACAAAATTCTGTATGAACAAAATATTTACTTGCAAAATTCTGTTTTGTAAAATTCTTTACGGCAAAATACTGTATTTTCAATACAATACCATATTTGTTTAAATATATTTTTTTTGTTTTGTTTGAACGTGTTCCCCTTTCTTAATTCTTTCTATTTGGTATTTTTCACATAAAAAATCACTTTTTAAGATACTTACTAATTTGTAAAAAGTCAGAAAGAGTGAACGAACGAAAGAGGACGCGGGCACTATTTTATATTATCAAAACGATATTTTTTTACAGCATTTTTAAAGAATTTTGATGCACAGAATTTTGCTATACAGTATTTCGATCAACCTTTTGCTGAACGTCTTTAAAAATGTTTTAAGCAGCTTTTTAGTTTCATTTTGATCACTTGTATATTATTTATTTTTTAGTAAAATTGTTGATAATGTAGAGGAGGACCGTGAGCCAAATCCAATAGTGGCAGTAGATTTTTGGCAGAGTTCTATATTCTTATGTTGGTGAAATGAATAATCCAAGTTTTCCATGCAACATTCTCAAAAAAGCAACAAAAAAAAAAAAACATTAATTAGCATAGTTTTTGGCCAGTCAATCAAATTTCGTATAATTTGAGACCATTTCTGGAGACCTTATACATACTTTCAACAAATTTCCTAGTTTAACAGGAGCCGATAAACTATGTAGGGAAGATGCACAAACGCACACTCTAAAAAAAACTGTTGAACTCAATTTTATAATATACAAAAAAAAGAAAACTTTTAATCAAATTATCAGAAACTTTATGAGCTTTAAAATTATATTAATAAATTATACCAAAAACTAGTCTTCAAAGGCTTAATTGCCCAAAAAAAGAAAGTGTTTTTGAAAATATTGCATTCGACACTCGAGGTGAACAACTTGTATTATTCTTTCAACCAAAATCACCAATAACTCAGCCAAAAATAAGAACTACCTAATTTGACCCAAGAAATGATCTTCAATTTGAATTTTAAAAACAAAAATCATATCTACATACATACTTTTAGGAAAAAAAAATATTCTGTTAGCAAAAGTGCTTGTCAAACTGTACTAAAATATTTTCAAAAGTCTATTTTAAGGGAGGTAAGGCAGTTACATATATTTAAACGTGACAAAATGAATCATTTGCTTTTTATGAACTCTAAATAATATGGATGTTTGTCTTGACCATTGAATAAATACAAATTTTTGGCCACGAGCGATTTATGGCACTTCAAGTTATTGAGTGTCACCTTCTAATATTGTATTTATTCAATATTCTTAGCGTTGCAAATAGTCGTAGACGGTAGACACCTACCTTAAACAGGATATGCTATTGGAGAGTTAAGTTTAATGATTGAATCATTGGAATAAATCTTTCAAACATAAAAAAAAAAACATTTTTCATTTGTCAACAATCTTCAAAAAGATCTTATAAATATTTTGTTTTAAGACATAGGTACCTATAAAAGCAAATAATGTTTTCTTTACGTAATATATCTAAAATAAGCATTTCTCACACAATTTTTTTTTTTGTTTGTGTCAGGATTAAAGCGTGGAGCGTGCGATAGAAATATAGATGATAATTTTTAGGTGTCACTATGACGTCAATAAATTGGAATAAATATGGCTATTTGTGGGTAGATTTAAATTGGACCTCATCATCGCAGTTATTTATTTTTCGCACACTTATTTACTTCAAATGATAAAAGTGACGATAAACCTTTAATAGTGCTTACGTGATTTATGAAACGTAACGTAGTAGTTGTTTTAGTTAAGAATATCAGATATTTAGCTTTAGGGTAAGGTGATATGAAGAAAACCAAACGTCTAAAGATAAAGTACATAATTGCATTATCATAATATCGTGCCCTCACGCCAGAAGGATGAATGTGCAAAGTCTTTGCATTCCTTTGCAGTTTCTACAAACTTTTGCATTTTTTGGCAGTCTCTGCATTCTTTTTAATTTTTTTTTCTCTTGTTAAACCAGTACCACCAAACAAAAATTTTACAAAATTGAGTAAAATTCATAAAAAGTCACTGCCTAGCGCCACGGAAATATGTCAGATTCATTCAGATGAAAACTGGGTTTCTACCAGAAAGAATAGAAAACATTTTTTTGAACTGAAGTTATTGAATTGCATAATACTTCTCATAAGAGAAATTTCGAAAAAACTTAAAAAAAAGAATGCAAAAACTGACAAAAAACACAAAGAATGCAAAAGATTGCAGAGACTGCAAAGAAATGCAGAGATTGAATGCATGCAATTCACGATTTTTAAATGAATGGGTTCAAAAATGATTGCAATAATTTTTTGTGATAAATGAATAGTGATTGCATAATTGGTCTAAGTTTCTATGTTCAAACAGTAAATGCAAACTTTTTATTGAAGTCATTAACTATTGCATTAAAAACATATTGCATTCTTTTACAATCCTGACAGATAGCAAGCATTATTTTTTTCACGTTCTCTCTAATTTTACAACACCAACGATGGTGACCATGGCTTTGAGCCATAAGTGTGGCATAGTGTTATACCATAACACTTCCATTTCACTTTTGGAACACATAAGCGTAAAATTTTAAACTATTTAGTAAAATGCTAAAGCCATTTTATTGAGTTAATAGGCTGATAAGACTCTTCTTTTTAGCTTAGTAACTTTCTTAAATGTCTTTAACAAAGTCCTGGGATGTGAAAGCAAGATTTTGATTTTTTAGCATGTGTACTGTGTACGTCAAAATATATTAAGAAATCGCTCGAAAGCAAAAAAAACCTCCCTCTCAAATAAGAATAAAATTTTGAAAGGGAAATTTTATACTTTATAACAGTGTTAACTTCGAATCAGAAGACTCAAAGTTCTACAATCGATCGGCAAAAAGTCCACAATAGTTTTGTATGGAACTTTGGCCCACTATAGTATATTATAAGTTCACTATACATATAAACTTATAACCCACCCATTATGGAATTTTGGCCTGTGGATTTATGATCTTCTGCCATCACAAGTGTGAGTTAATTGCCTTTCTGACACAAAAAATCTTGAACTTTGTCTTTATTCAATTCTTGTATTGATTTTGAGTTTTGTTGATAAATTCATCTACAATCTACCTATAGCATTTTTAGGTCTTTCGATAACCTTCGTTAGTCAATCTCCATTGTTTCTCTAAAAAAAGCGAACCCGAAAATTAAAATATTTTAAAACCATTTTTTTCTACCAAATTGTACTCTTTTCGATAACCTTGCTATTTGACGACACTTTTTGAAACTTTTTACGGAACTAAACCCCATAGTCAGTAAAAATTTCTTTTTTTTTCGAAAATCAAAAATCCTTTGATATTTTTTTCACTTTTTATTACAATAAAAATAATATAATTATAAAATATTTAGAACATTATAAAACGATAATTTAAATAAAAGGTTATAAAACGAAATAAAAGGTTAGGTACACAGGTTCAAATTTCAAAGCACTTTCAACAATTCATTTTTTTTAAGTTATCGCGTACATCAGTCTATGCTCTCGTCAAATTGATAGTTGTTTTTTTTTTTGTTTTTTTTTTTTTAACCCCAAAGATTTGGAACAAACAACTTCTTGCGCTTAGTACGTGTTGACTTATACCGAACTAGAGGTGTGAATTTTAATGCCCTATCGACATTTGTATCCTCTCTTCGCAATGGTATTGGCGCAGAATCATAATGTTGATATGATGGATAGTAGCTGCCACGGTGATAATCATCATCGTTGTAGTAAGTTCTTCTCAGACGGCTATTTCTGTAATCATCGATGTGATGTGGGTCATCAAAGTCACGGTAATTCCTATCGTAACGATCAATGGTATAACTTTGTGGAAAGGCTGATATGTCAGCAATTATGCACACCAGTGCAAATAGTATAATCAGCTGTCGAAGAAAAATGTAAAAATAATTGTCAGTAACCTTGACTACAAACTGTCAATCAAATTGTATTCTTACCGTTATTTTCATGTTTATTGGTTCCTAAATAATCCACTTAGTAAAGTCTCAAAGCAGACAAAGGGTCTCTCAATATTATGTATCTTGTAGTGTTCAACTGTTCTGGATAGAAGTATTTCAACTGTGATGCCATTTCTTTCAGAACCTTTTCCTTATATACTCCAAGTTCTATTGATTTACAAAAATCGATTAACGCTTTCAACTCACATGTTGTTTTTTTCTTCTATCTAAACGTAATTGTATGTTTTTGTTCGCTCTACACGTCTCTTGGTGTTCAGTAGAGTAAAATTCAATCAGATCCAGTCGAATGCTCTAATTGGTTGTATGGATAAATGTTATTTATGTGATATAGGAAGTTGATGCGTAAGTTCGATGAATCTGGATGTGATGTGATATGATAAATGATATAGTGCATTTATAATGTGTTTACCATGTTATTTTGATAATCAAACAATTGGTAAAATTGATTGAGCAAATACAAATTTGTTTAATCGATGACTAAAAAGTGTTTTGAGTTTTTGTAGTAAATAATAGAACCAATCTAAAGAATGATGATGATGATGATGAAGGAACATCTGCTCAGATAGAGGAATTTTTCTCAAGGCTTAGAATAATTATACCAATACAAAAATTGTTATCAATTTGAAGAAAATTTCTAAGAATCGCCAAGAAAAAATCAGTTTGTAGAGCATTGGAGAATGTTGTCATTTGACAAAATCTGATCAGTTATAAACACACCGGAAGTTGAAAGCACTTTCTTCGATCTGAAATGATACAGGGAGTAAATTTAGGTCAAAATGATCGATAGAAGACAGCTTGGGTTTTATAATTTACACCGCTGGACCAAATTAGCGGTAGGTACGTAAACATAAAGTGAATTTAAGTGTAGTTTGTGGTTGAGGCCGTAGTCCATTCTGGATTGTAAACGACATTTTAAGTAATGTTATGTAAGTTGTGGATAAGGTTTTATAAATTCCACACCATTTTAATAAAAAAAAAAACCAATTTTGCAAAAAAAAGACATAAAATAAGGATTTTTTGAATAAAAAAGGATTTTCTTTCATTCTTTGAGCAACAACAACGATTTGAAGGTACTTCCACAAATTTATATCATAGATACTAATCCTTTCATCAGACTCTTCATTCCATCTATTTCACTTATTTGTGGTGCTAAGTCTTATAGTTATTAATTTCATAAAATTGTTTAATTTTAAATTTTATTTCAAGGATCAGTCAAAATGACCTAATTGATAAACCAAAATAAAAGAAAGATCACGAAACATTCCCTGAAATTCACTTAGCCATGCAAAAAAAGGAATAATTTTATATCTTCGTTGATTTGTTCATAAATAAAAGCGGCTTTAATACACCAAAGAAATACAAGTGTTTAAATCGGGTGACTCAATAAAGTATGACTTTATCATACTGAAGCCATATTTGCTATTCTGCTTTGCTGAAGGAATAATGAAGGACCACATAAACGTCCATTCTCGAGTTGTAGTTATTAGCAGAAAATAGCTTTTTGACCTTTTTCTTAGTTCACCTATAAAAAATCCAAGATATCCAAATTTTTAAATTAAATTTTCTTTGATAACAAAAATTCCTGCAGTATAGGTTGGGTCATGTATTTGTAAAAAAACGAAAATTGAACTTTAACGCATGGCACCCTATGTCTTGACAGGGTATTGCTAGGCAAAACCATATGCGAATAGGTCGTCCTATGGCGGGGTCTTATACTTACTTAAGTTGCAGGTACTGGGAAGGGTGATAATTCAATTTCTAACTTCAACTACTAGAGTGCATTACAAAAAATTGAAACCAAAGCAAAGCTTTTTGCAACTTTCTCTCTCAATTTGCTGGAAAGGCAATATTAATTATACTGTTGCTACTAATATGACCCTATTAATACCTATCAAACAACACTTTTATGTTTAAAATATCTTGTTTCTTGTCCAAATAAATAATTTCAGCAAACAAAAAGTTCAAAATAATATATTTTTTAATCTATATTATCACAACTAAATAACCTTGAGCAATGTAAAGCCTACAAATAATCACAGTCATGTAAATTACAAAAAAGTTAAAAATATACCTACACAATTTTAACAGCCTCAATTTATGATTATGTTTGATCATAAAAAATATTTTAATTTCGAATCTAATGCAAGGATTTTTAAATTTACAACTTTGCTTGTATATAAATTCCAATGTTATGATTATCACGTGTACAGAACTATTGGTTCAGTAGAAACAAAAAGAGGCATAAGCAATAAACATTGAACAAAATTCTGCGTACTATAAGATACGACAGTGTCTTACTGATGAGCACACTGTCGTACCTGTACGCAATTAAGAGCAGAGGTCAATTCATTTTGATTTATTGAATTACATAAATAAATTCCTTTCGGTACCAAAAAAAAATATTTCGGTCACTGTGGCGTATGAGTAATTTTATTTTTCAAAAAAAAAAAACAAAAGTATATGATTTCTTCATCCATCGATCTGATGCCTTCATATGGTTATATTTTGAGCAATATAAGCACTTGAGCCACTTTTTTGTTTGTGCGCCCAACGCCGTGGTCGTTGTAAGACGTTAGGCTTAGAAAAAAATTGTAATTGAAATCTTTAGGACTCAAAAGTTTAAGATTACTTAGGCCCGTTTGCTGATACGATACTTAAAACATTTTTTTCAACATAAGCACCTATGGGCTACTTTTTCCTCTGCGTAAACTGTCAAATCAGACCTTATGTTGAACATAAATGCTTAAGTTTCGTTTCAGCAATCGGCTCTTAGACTTCAAATTTAAACCACATCTTATGGAGCATTCTTGTACTTTGTATATGAAAACCCGCCAGAAATTCAATTTTATACTAGGATACGGAAAATCTAGTTTTTTTTTTTAATATTCCAGTGAAAACTTTCATAAAATTTACATATGATCCAAGAGAAAATGTGTTTATTTGTCATTAAAAAAATATTCAAGAAGCTTTTGTACATTTTGATACAATTCTTAAAATATCTAGAAATATATTTTTGTGGCTTAGCTGTTGCGTGACACAAATCCCAAGTAAGTTCCCAGCGAAATAGCCAAATTCTAGCCACCCATTATTATTATTATGTAATAATAAAAAATTGAAATCAATGTTTTTTTATGTACAAATGACCAAATATTCAAAGGCTAGACTCTAGAGAGCCTCTTTTGGTAAATATTTTGTTCACTTTTGAATTCAATATCATCAATAAATATTATTGAATATTTATTATCTATCGGTATACACCTTCATAATTAACACATCTATTTGGAATATTTAAAGAAACTAATATTCCGTAAAAGTACTAAATGCATTTGAATGGTTCCATTCGACCATAATAATACTAAATTGATTGTTATTGTTGTACAAAAAGAAATATCAATCTGTTACGTTACATTATGTCATTTAAAGAGTAAATATTATGAAGACTGTAAAACGTATTTGTCTTTTTAATAGAATTGTTTATTGAAAATAATTTAAACATTAAGTTTTCAATTTCAAGTTTTTAAATTTACCTTAAAAAATAAATTAAAAAACTAAAATCACCATTATCATAACCAAAGCCAAAGCTTATACAAAAACAGATACTAATAAGAACAACTTTCATTACGTAGAAATAAATGGAATGTTTTGAATTTCTTGTACTAATTTATTTGATTTACCTACAAAAAATGGAAAATTCCTAAAATGTGCGAAAAATTGGCATAATATTGTTAATTTTTCAATGAATATGCATAGGGATATTCCACTCATTAGAATAACGCAAATCGGGGTATAATAAAATAATAACTTTAAAAGTAAATAAATATAAGATTTCTTGACGTTGTTCAAATCATTGAATATTCTTGTGGACTTTTATTCAGTGTGAATTATGCCAACTAGCTGTAAGCACCCACTTTTTGGTCTAATACTTTGTCATACATAAATATTTTTATTTAATCCTTTAAGTCAGTCGCATTGGATGCTGAACCGATAAAAAAGTGAAATAAAGTCAAGCAATTACATTGTTTTTTTTTTCAAAACTTCCACGAAATTCAGAAATATGTGCATAAATTATAAATTTTTAATATATTTTTTTCTGTGAAATTTCAGAATGTAAAAAATTCTACATAAGCATCAAATTTCTATTATTATATTTTATTTAACCTTTCAACTTTAGTTACTATAAACCAAGTTTTATAAGTGCAAAATTAATCCCGAGTTAATTAATCCAAATGGGCAGAGTTAACTCGGTCAGTTAAACAGATGTTTCGTTCTTCTTATTATTGTAAACCATATGTATTATTGTAGCCATATAATGCTCATGCTCATGTAGGTACCTGCTAACTACTGGCACTAACAATAACATTTATTAAAAACTGACAACAACAAAAAGGAAATTATCATCACATTGAGATTTGATTAATCCAAATATCTACTTAACATAATTTTGAACGTATAAGGTCAAAATAAAATGGTGATAACACAATTGAGCTAATTTTATATTAAATGTTGTTCTTACGTCAATCACGAATTTATAAATTTAAGAAGACCAATCATTGGTTGTGTGTACTCTGTGTACTTTGTATGACTGTCATAATACATGCTTCCTCTTGCTTGACGAAGAAGTGTAAAGTTCTATTTTTGTAACTTGAAGTTAATTTTTTTGTACGTATTAGATTTAATGGGTAATATAATTATATTTTTATTTCAAAATAAATTACGGAAATTAAAACTAAATATCTGTGTGTCACTCATACATTTTGTGACCATTTAAACGTTTATTTGTTTTACCATTTTTTTTTTGTTGCTCGAAACTTTGTTAACTTTGAAGTGACTCTAGTATGTAGGAGAGATGTTAATAAATTATGTTGACATGCAGCACGTGTCAAAAACTTGTCAGTTTATAACTAAACAATCATAAAATATAAAGTAAGCTTCCAAGTCTCATGTGCCCGCTCTTATAAAAATATGTATAAAGGGCCACAACTTACAAATTGTAATAATTTTGTATGTGTCAATAGATTCAGCAATGAAAATACCGTTTAACTACCAGGGGTCTATTTCTCAGCAATCTATATCAGCAATAAAAATACCATCTAATGAAAAATACCTTTTGTGGCATGACTAGCTCACAAAAAACCAAGGCCTTTTGACTGACTTTCTCTACTACCATTTTCTGTAGTGTCGTATATGTATAATTCGAAGAAATAGAAGGGACCTACAATTTTCTGCCGGTCTTGAACAGCTTGTTGAGCTGCAATCAATTTTCGTGACAGGCAGTACTTTTTCAATTCTCGCACACCTGAAAAAAAATCAAAGTGGAATAGGTTATTAGGAATCGAACCCAGACATCTGGCGTGATAAATCGCACTAATCATTACGCAAGGTACTATATCTACAATATCAGCTTTAGTTCATGAAAAATAAATTTAAAGATGGAAAGTTCTGCACTTAGTTGTTGGTTTTTTTGAGGAGGTGCTGGACACTAATCTGAAGCTATCCAACAAAACTCCAAAAGTCCGAAAAATTGTTACTTTTTTTCGCGTGCTACACTGGTCTGAAAAAATAAAGTTTTTTTTTGTCCTTCATATAATTTTTTGAAATTAAGTAAGATTTGACTTTTTTTTAATCTAATTCTGGTGTCAGAAAAATTCTATCGCGTACATTTTTTGTAATTGATTTTTAAAAATGCATTATTTTGTAGAAAAGATCATGTTAGATTCGGTTGACCTGGTATATATTTAAAACTATTGAGCCGATTCGACTAAGATCATATTTGTTTTTATGGACCATAAATATAAAAATTTCTTAGTTTTTGGGACGTAGACTGCAGAAATAACTTCTAATTTAGAGGATAGTATAGAATTTCTATACTTTTGATAATGGCCAAGGTAACTATGGTGTAAAGAATGCAGTAATCAAAGGAAACCCAATAAAAAAAGGATATTCTGTGCTTCAGCATTTTTTTTGTAAAGAATCCCAAAGTCGTACAACAAATTGGTCAAGAAATTTGACAATTTTGTCTCCATTTGTTCTTCATAAACGGTTTAAGCAAAATGTTCATATTTTGGATTATGCACTAAAAACAATGAAAAACTATTTTTATTTAAGTTTTTCAATGATTTCTCATGTTTACCGTTATAAGTTTTGTGGGATAGCTTTAGTTCGTGCTCAGCATTTAAAAAAACATAAAGTTAGCCATTGAAAATTATTAGTTGAGAGTTTTAATTGGACTAAAGAGAGTATTTTTGGCAAATCATAAATTTTACTTTGCAATATCTTTGCACTGAAAGCTAATTTTTAAATGATTTAAAATGATTTAGACAGATGAAATGCAATCCATTTACATCTCACCAATAGTTTTGTTAATAAAGTATTTACCAGTAAAGAAATTCGACGTTAAATGTACCAAAAAAATAGGTTTTTGACATGTTGATAATAGCATACTGCTAGTAGTAGTTTTGGCTTCAGATTCGGGCTCAACGTATCAAAATTATTTAGAAAAGTATAGTTTAAAGGCGATTTTCATTGCAGACTAGTGCTATTTGAAAATTGATTTTTCTTCGTATGAATGTTTTATTCGAAAGAAAAAATGAGAAAATCAACCACAATTTTATGTACTTACACTGTTTTAAAAAAAAAATCAAAACAAAAAACAAATAATGTATTATTATAACAAAACATAAGAAATGACAGCCAACATACAGTCTATAAATTTAAAAACAAAGCTATAAATGTTTTAATGTAATTTTTATTCTACGAATGCCTTTAAGCGTATTTCACATAACTCCTACCTTCCTTTTCGTCTAGTACTTTTTAAATTTTCTTTTTTTAAATACTCCCGTCCTACCTAGGCTACTAACTTAAACTGAGTTACTGGCCGAAATTTCAATTTTTTTTTTTTCGAAAGTGACTTACTTCTAGATTTTTGTTTTCGAAATGTTTGCTTTTGAAATTTGTGCTTTCTGGATTATTGCTTACATTTCGGGGTAAACCCGCCTCACTCAAATAAGCGCATGACGGATTAGGGCAGGAAGGTTAACTATTTAGTGAAATATTGTTCATTTACCTACATTGTTTTTTTTTATCAAAACCATGGAAAAACAGGAGAATATTTTGTTATTGCAAAACAAACTTCAATTTAAAAGCTAGCGCATGCTATTCAATTTATTCCTTTTCATGCAATACTTACTTTATTACTCAAAACTGTCTTCATAATAGTTTAATGAACAAATATCTAATTCTTAGTACGTAGTATCAATTGAATAAAATAATATTTGCTAAAATTACATAGCGACCGTCTTCCGTGATGTTCCTAAACAGAAACACACTTGACCTGACTCACTGTCACAAGTTCCTATCATATAGCTGTAATACTATTTACCTTTACCTTCTACTATCAATCTATGACTCACTTATAACTCACTTCGCATTCTCTCCTGCTAATTACCTAAAGATTTACTCTATCAATTAAAGTAGAACACAACAGAAGTACCTATGCTATGTGGATCTTCCGTAAATGAATGCACCCAACAGTCACAGAGTAGATCATATTTTGCATTTCCACCAATTAGTCAAGTCACACTTCCGTCGTGTAAATATTTTGTTAATTGCAATATAGTTTAAGAGAGCATATTTCCAATTCGCATTCAAGTGCTAATGCGCAGGAGGGCAATTCTCTAAGGCTAATTTGCATTTTATCACGAATAAGTTTTGGCCTATAAAAGCCAAATGCATTACAAAATTATTAGACAAAGCTCCACTCAACTCTCAGCAAAGAAGATAACTTATTCCTACTCTTGGTTCTTATAGCCGACAATAATAATATATTCGTGCTAAAAATGTTTTTTTTCAAAGTTTTTATTGTAAGTTTTGTTTTTGGCAGTTAAACTATATACCTACATTTCGACACCTTTCTATATAAAGTGGTTTTATACTTTTGCAGAAGCTGATCTTTTTGTTGTGTACTGTGATACTGATTAATGGCTATCCATATCCGCTTAGTGAATTTGAAACCGATTCATCAAATGGCGGAGAAAGTTTTAGAGTTCAATTGCTGACACGTCCACTAGTAGAAGACCCAGATTTTGTGCTAACAACTGCATTATTGGAAAACAAAGCATCTTCAGATGATGCCGGATATGACGAAAATCCAAATGACCTGGAGCTAGCAGAAGTGAATGTGTTTAGGCCAGTATTTCGATACCGGGTTTCTGTGTCGAAAAAAGTGAAAAGTCCACAGTTTTAGTGAAGCAGACCAGTCATTATTTTAGTTTAATTTGCAAAAAAAAACACCAATAAACAAACCAAAGAACTTCTTTTGTACATATAAATTTAAGTTATACAATATTAAAATAAATACATTTAAGAAAATTGAATATAATATTCAGCATTTGAATTATTTTATAACCTTAGAAAAAAAACAAATATTGCGATGATTCAGAAACTTACAGATAACCTTTAAAAAAAAATCCTCAGCAAGACTTATCACTTTTTGTGTCAAAAACTCGGATCCCAAGTAAATTGAACTGACATTAATAACCTACATCCATTAAGTTGGCTAGTGTAGGAACACTATCATATTTGCTTTGAGATTCAGGCTTTTTGGAAAAGATTACGGAGGTACCTAAGCATTTCCGTGACCGTAACTGAAACATAAACACATTGGACTTGACTGATCAAACGTTTCGGTTTCACATTTTGCATGTTTCATTCCATTTAATTCCGAAATCTTCTCAATTCCATATAGATCAAAAACTTTGCATGTTAGAAAAATTTTCTGATAAAAAAAATCTTTTGCAAAAGTTAAATTTGGTTTATATGGCAACTTTTTGCTAGTAGGTAATTTTGCTGTCATACCGAAACATCGATCTTAAAAGTATTTTTTTGTTTGTTTTTGTACAATTTTAGACAATTTTTCCACGGTCACTATTTTTGACGTCCATGCCCTCATCCCAGCCCGGCGAGTTTTGTATAAATTTTTGTACAACCGAATTCGGGTCGTGTACTTTTTACAAACTTAGATTCCAAGTTAGAGCTTATAGAAAGTGTTGGACTGGTGACATATTAATTCCCTTAGCTCGGCAAATCCCAAATTGACAAAATGAATATGCAGATGTGTTGCACGAGTTCTGTAGGTACAGTTTTGTGCCAGAAATTTTTTTAACAAAGTTAATTCTTTAAGCAATTTAAGCCGAAAATGTCCCATATCACAAATTTAAAAACCAAAATGCTCTTGTTTTGTCCAAATTATGTACAGATTTGCACAACCAAAGCCGAGTTTTGTACAACTTTACATTCAAGGACAGTCCCAAATCAAAAAAATGAAAATGCAAATCTGATCTTCGAGTTTTGTCCAATTTCGTACAGCAAAAAAAAACTATATAAATTTTGATATAATGAGCCTAATGCAAAATATATAAAAAAATGCACATTTCTTTCATATGTTTTGCCAAAAATATCTAAAAAGAAAGTTTGAATTTTGAATTAGCGCTCATAAGTTCTTAACAACGAACCTGTTCATGAGATCTCGGAGACCTTGCAGTTATTTCAATAAAATAAACACACCAAATCTCATGAGTCATGTTCAATCAAATTTTATAGTATACTTTCAGGGAAATAATTTTGTTTGTTTTGATTTTATTTCTGAAATATAATAATTAAACTAATCACACAGTGAAGAAGCATAAAATAACTTTTCTTCATTTCGTTTTTTATTAAAATGTATTTACTTAATTTAAAGTTCTCGAAAATTGGTTGGTAAATCATTTCTTTTACTTTGCGAAGGCAAAATCACATTAATCGATAGCATGATTCGTAAATAAACAATTCATTATAAGGGGAAACCCCCGTTTTGTGTGTATTGTCACATAATACAACACTTTTGTGGCTATGAGGTTGTGATATTCAGAAAATCTTAAAATCGAGTCCTAGTCTGCTCATAATTTTTACTCGTTTTTTATTTTGCTTAAAACAGTTCGGTGTGGCACCTAATGAATTTTATTTATATACATAGATTTTAAACTCTAGTTAATAATTTATAACTGAATGTGCCCAGTTTGTTCTAAAAGTGTTCAACAAAAAGTGCGTGCATTACCGTGATTGAAAATAACCATAAGGTAATTAGTTTTCCGAATAAGGAATTAATATATTTTGCTTCATCGCTTTTTAATGAATAGAGTTTAGTTATAAAAATAATTTTGATTTGTTTTATAAAAGGTAGGTGCGTACCCAAAATGTAAACTGTGGGGTGCCCATGTGGGATCTTGACAAAAAAAATTATCCTAATTAAATTTTCCTAAACAAACAAAAATGTGTGACTGATGATTAAATTTGCTCGTATCATTTAGATGCTAGGTGTTTTTTTGTACGCCCTAGATAAATTGAAACAACGCTCTCATATTCATTATGTTCCCGAGAAACATTGCAAATTGAAACAAAATATATTTTGGTTATTCCGATTAATCTTGTGAGTATATTAAAGTATAGCCAATGGGCATTCCGTGCCTACAGTACACAAAATAAGGTAGTATATGCCGAGGGTTCATTGACGTTCAAGAGTCAGAATCGAAAAAAAACAGTTTCGGTAATATTATGTCATTAACATATATTTATTTTTTTTTTTTTGTTCACCATAAACTCTTCTATCGTGTTTTTTGTTTCGTTTTTGTGGCGGTACATCGGTTCTTTGTGCATTTTCGTAGCAGAAGTGAATTTTAATTTAATAATTTGTGTTCTTTATTGAATTCTTAACAAAATAATCTTGCGTATGTATTCAAATATGACAAAAATTCTCGGGGATAATTGTAACCCCCGGAAGATATTCATCATGCCTTTTTTGGAATTCGCTATACTTTACTCCCGGCTAGTCAGCTTGCTTCGCAGGCTTCGCATTTGCATTTCAAGCAATTATGAACTTGCTGGGTGAACTATATTTTCACTACAATGCACAACCTTACCATTTCCAATAACACCACGCTTCCTCACCTGCGAGTCCCTAACAGAAAATTTGTATGAAATAAGTTTGAATCCCTCTACATAGATTATCTTCCTTTAAATATGTGTACTGTGCTCTGTGCCTACGTTCTGTAAGTCTCAAATCGACATATTATTGTCAAGACACTGCTGGATGGGAATGATAAGAAAACTATATTTTGTGCCAACTACATTTTTATCAGATTTGCTAAATTATCTCATTTGGGATCTAGTCGAAACAGGATATTAGTCGCATTTGTGATATGACAAACGTTTCTGTTTGTTAGTAGTTTTTGTATGCGGCGATTTGAAGCTAGTATTTTCGATAAGACGACAAACCCTACAAAATGTACTAGGTCCCTAGAAAAATATATTTCGATTTTTTTTTTTTTTTGTTTGACGCACAAGTAGTGTTATTAACGAATTTATGAGAGTTAATGATTTTGTTTCCACCTTAAGTGTTAATTATAATTTTTGTTTGCGCCATCTGTGCCTCAAGTCCACATACAGACATACAGAAATGACAGATGTTTGCTGTCATTTTGTTTTTTTTTTTGTGTTTCGTGTGTATTTGTGTTCCAAATTGCATTCCACACCAAACCAACTTTAAGAATTCCACACTACAATAGTAATTACATTACTACATATAGTACAAGCTGCGCTACATACATAGCCGCAGGTGAATCTTTCTTTCTTGTTTCCTTTTTTTTTGTGTGTTTAATTAAAAAAAATCTACTCTGCAGCTGCTGTTTGCTGCAATTTTCTCTAAAATTAATTGTTTACCAATTTAATCAATCTCAAAATAAAAAAAAAAACAAAACGTACATAACTAAACAATAATTAATTTACTTTAATATTTCTTATCAAAGTGAGTCAGAGTAAATTATTTAACAAAATCGTATCCGTTCTATTTTTTACAGAGTGACAAAATAACTGCGTTGTTTTTTGTCTTACAAAATCCACAAAACATTTAGAAATTCTTGGAAAAACGTATCTAATTTCTGCTGAATAATGTCCGACGAAGAGTCTTTTGTTATTTTGGGCTCATCGCCGACATCCTCAATGGATGCAATTAATTCGCTTCCAATGGCTTCGCCAGTGATGAAAGAAACTATTGCTGGCGCAGATTCGCTTAACGGAATCGTCAAAGTTAATGGCAATGGAATCACCCAAAGTCAACTGTTGACATCAACTTCTTCCGAGGGAAGTCAATTCAGCATTGTCCATAATGGGAATGCCCCCAAGATGACCAATGGAGGAACCAGTGATGTTGATGGAGCATTAATAGCTGACTGTGTGTCGTCAGCTCCCACTGGTGTATTCACATCGAGTACTACCGGTAAGCAGCCAAACAATGTATCTGAAAATGGCAAGTCAAGCAAACCAGAGAGCCTTGCTTCGTCATCAAATGGAATTGATGCATCCATGACTTCAAGTACTACCAAGCCACAAAATGCAGAGACTTCCCTAGCGGCGAGCTTCATTCTTGGAGAAGTCAACTCTGATGTACTCAAGGCCAGTGTCTACTCACAATTTCCAAGTATCTGCTCTATGAGCGCCTGTCCTGAAGATGTTGTCAAACTCCAGAACATGATGTCTGAGTATATGGAATTGAAGAGTAAGTAATTTCCACTAGAAGAAAAGTCTTCTCTCTAATTATCGAGCTTCTGACTTTTTCAGAAACTCTGCTCAATACAAATATAACAATGAAACAGTTGTACGACCAAACACAAAAATGGAAGGCTGATGTCAAAGCAATGGAAGACGATCGCAGAGTTGAAATTGCTAAGGTGAGTTTTTTTTTCTTGTATCTTTTATTGATGATGATTCATTCCTTGGTTTTGTCCCTGCACTTCAGAGATATCTAAAAATCTACCTGAGTAACAGCAATGTTGTAAAAGTTGATAAGGAATTGACGTCAAACTAATATGTAGTGGTTTTCCCTAAAAAAAGAAAAGTGAACAGAGTAGAGTGTCCTTGGCCGATTCAAAGTGTACATTAATGTAGCTCAAGGGCGAAGTTGAATTCTCCAACGTATAGGTTATTATTTGTTATTTGTACAGATTCCTCTTGAAAATGAATATGTATTTTGCCACATATGGTGTTAAGCTGTTTTGTTCAGTCAATTATCCTCTTATGTTGAAGAAATTTTCAATAATGTATACCAGGTAGACTTGTAGTCAGGTATTGATGAATATTACTTGATAGGCGACGGCGCTTAAAGTGCAATCCTCGCAAAACGAGCCCCTCCATTTGTTTAGAAATCTTCTAAAACTGTATTATTGGCACAAAAATGACACATATGACACAATAAAACAGTTCCAAAGAACTTCTTGATGCTTCCGGACTCTTCTAGACGTCCAATCGAAAACGACATAATTGATCATTTGTGCGCACCACCTAAGATGACGCTGAAAGACTCGTGGGGGTGCTGCGTCGTGTCTGTACTAGCCACGTGTCTTAGGTAGCCATCTCAGTCGCTGTATTTTCAACCCTTTGACCAGTTCGATGTCGCTGTAAAACACTTTTGAACTCATCTTTGATTCTTCTCCTCATTCTTCACCACTTCACGTTAAACTGAAAATCACTCAAAGAATGTTTCGATCATCCCGAAAACCATAGAATGTCGCGAAAGAAACTTGCCAGACTTACGAATTTGAAATCAGAACGCTTATACCTATACAACTGCATACTCAGATTTTGGTTATCACTCCACTCCCAAAATTTGATGTCGGCTCTTTGACCAGCCTAGCACCTGGTCTAGCTAGCGGTACTATGTCTGCTACACGGTCCTAACGAAAAGTTAGTACCTTAGCATTTCTTCACATGTTAGCACCAGATCTAAGTTCACAACACGGTACGTACAAGGAACTTAATACGTCTAAAAGTGGTCTAACTCTGATTTTGACAATATTTTAACATTCGAAATATTTTAAATATTTTAATATTTGAACAAAATAAACATTTTGAAAATAGACAAAAGAACAATAATTTAATAAACATGGAAAAAAATTATAAGACTAAGCAAAAGAAACTCGATAAATATCTAGAGATCTTAAATCTTACAAAGAAAAATGAAGAGGATGAATTTAGTAGATTTTGATGCATTCATTATGTTTCTATTCCTTAATTTTAGTCGACTTATGTGTATATTTTTTTTTGTCGAATTGTTTGTGAGTCTGTGAATATAAATCGGTTGCACATGCGAGTTTCACTTGACTTGCGCATGGCTTCCAGTGCCAGTTTCATATGGAACGGTTTTCGCAGGCTTCCTCGATTGCAACATGCTGTTTAAGATATGTCAAAACGGGGCTTCTTTAAGTTAAATATCCTCTTCAAACTTTGTGAATGCCTTAAAGATCCCACTGTCTTGTAAAGACAATTTAGTTTGTATTACAAATTTTGAACACCCAGTCCCTGCTTCACCAACTCACAAATTACAATTTAGAACCACTTTTTGAAAGATATTTTACAAAAACCAATATCTGTACCATTGAGTTTGTTTTTTCTCTGACCATGTCATCTCCCGCTGCGCTGCCTTAAAGAGATTGTCTGGCAGGCTATTCTAAGAACGTAGTGGCCTTTGGTGTAATGGTTAGTGCTATGCATTATGACGCTGGCGCTGGTGGTTTGGGTTCGATTCCCAGCATGCACAACCTTAATTTTTTTTAGGGGTACCACAATATTTATATATTTATTTATTGGCAGGGTACCACCAGCCTTACCTGACTTAAGCTAGGATATCGCTGTTCTTAATTCTTGTAAGTTGGTCGAACGAATATATTAACTATTTTTGTCAAATAGCATAGGTAGAAAGTTTTGTCTAATAGCGGATGAATTGCGGCCTTGCGGTATAGGTCAGTTTTGTAACATCTACATCGTTTGTTCCTCCTAAATTACTCTTTCCCTGCCACGAGAAGCGTATTCCTCTATCTCTTTTGCCCCAACAACCATTCAAAGATTGAAACTTGATCTCGAATTGAGATACTAGCCATTCGACGTTTAATGAAGTCTGAATTTAACTAATTCATGTTTTTGTGTTTGGTTTTATTTCAGCTTCGCAATGAAAACCTTGAACTTCGTCGTGGTAAGAAGATTTTTTTTTTTCATATATGTAAATTACAAGTTTTCTATTTTTTTTTAATTAAAATTCCTTGCAGATCTTGAGATCAAGGTTGAACAAATCCACATCAATGAAGAAGCTAGACGCAAAGAACACGAAGAATTCATTCAAAGTCTATCTGAGAAATCATCGCAAATTGAAAACATGAGTTCGCAAATTCAAAAACTCGAACAACAACAATTGGTAAATAAATTTCTAAAAATATTTGACATAATTTTCGTACGGGTAGTTTTAAAAATAATATTTTGGTTTAAAAAAAGGCTTCTTTTGAATTTATTCCAAAAAATGCAATCGAGCAGGCAGCCACCAATCAAACAAATGGAGAGTTAGAGGCAGCATCAGCTGCTGCTGCCGAATATGTCACCATTATGGAACACAAGCGTGTTGTTAAAGACTTTGAGAGACAAATGTCTGCTATTGTAGCCGAAAATTTGGAACTTAAAGACATGGTAGGTTCTCGAAAATCTTTGCTCTTATCACTTGAAAATTTTAAATATCTCCTTCTTTTCAGCAACAACAATATATTGATGAAATTAACTGTCTCAAAGTAAATCTAGTTGCTGCTGAGGAATTGCATAAGAAGTCCGATGCAGACATACAATTCCTCAAGGCAAGTGACGTGGAGAAAAGCGAAATGTTTACTAAATTTGAAGCTGAACGTAAAAGCCTTCGCATTGATCTTGATGTCTTGACACAACAACTTGAAATCTATTGTCGGGATTTCAAAATGGAACAAGAATCACGAGAGAATCTGGCAAACGAAAAGGATCAGTTGTTGTCTGATTTGCGCGAGCTGCAGAAGAAAAATCAAGAACTCATTCAAGAGGCTCAGAAAAAGTAAGTTTACTTGTTGCAATGGGTATGAATAGTTTGTTTAACAAATAATTAAATTTAGCTACGAAGAGCACACCAAACAAGCCATGGCCGCAACAGGAGCTTTTCCGAAGACCAGAACTCAGCCATTGACATCTACGTCCACAGCGTCGTCGTCCCCAAGACCAAGTGTAAGGAATCTCATTTTCATTAAATTTTATTCTTGACTGAAAGTCAATATAATTTTTTCTTCTTCTTCATTTTTAGATTTATTCACCTGAAAATAATTTCAATTGTCCATTGTGTGGCCAGATTTTCAAAACTCTGTGTATTCTTCAATCGCATGTAAATGAGTGCTTGGATGGCAATTAGTTTTAACTTTTTATCAACAACAATAACAAAAATAACAAACTTCAATTTTATTGTTAGAAATTAAGCTATTAATATTTTAACTCATATCCTACGTGAATAGATAAACGGATTAAATAATAATTATTATTATTATTATTATTCTTGACAAGGTAGGAATTAGTTTAAGTTTTTTTCTTTTATTTTGTTTTCAAAAGTAAACAATTATTAATATTGTAAATTCAATAGAAGGATTATACAATTGGATTTAAGTTTGACGAATTTTTCAAAAGATTATATTATTATATATTTATGTGGCGAATGTAAGAATGAATTTTATGAGTAAAACAAAAAAAAAAAGCAGTAATCTAAATGAAACCAAACTACGACTTAAAGCAATTTCAAAATTGTATCTGTTCATCTTCTAAGAACTTGATTAAATTAGTTATAGTTATAATTACATATTATTCTATACATTAACACACTGTTATCTTAGGCATACAAAACTACGATTCAAAAAATATATTAAAATATAGATATTGAGCAAACTCTAAATGTGATGTTTTTTTTATAAGACCGGCTCAGACCTCGCACAGGGAAACAAATCTTTATTTCCTTCGTTTTTTTTTTGTTCTGTTTGACCATTCTAGAGCCGACAACAAACACTGCGTCTTTAGTTTTTCTAAAAAAAAATAACAACGAAAATATAAATTTGCAATTTTTTTGAGAAAATCAAATCATATTTTATAAATTCGAAGGAGTCAGACTTTGTTTACCTTCGATCCGCTATTACTTCGCACTATGACATTGGTGTAGAGATCAATCGAAGAGTCACCCTTGCCAACTGCTTTTTGTCCTCTTTCAAAGAAGGGCTATAAATTTTCAAAACTTTTGTACCTTGCTATTTTAGATTCCGAAATAAAAAAAAAAAAAACATCATACTCGTACATGTCCAACTCGGTTGTTGTTTGGCGGAGAACTGTAAAACTTTTTCGGAAGTTTGCAAGTGGAGATGTGCAACCAAAATCGATTTTTCGATATTTTACGATGAGTTGGTTCGACCGAAAAAATCGATTAGTAGATGATCCCTATCTACTTTACTGTGTAACTGCAGTACCTGCTGTTCAAAAACGTCAGCATGTAACGAACGTGCGTTGTCAGAAAGATTGCCCAGGTTTATTGGCTGCAGAATTCACGAAAAAACTTATCATAGCTCTTGATGGACCGGAGTTTAATAAGATAAGATTTTGTAAATGTTAATAAATGCTGATGTTAAAAAACAATGTTGAACAAAAAAAAAAAAATTAATTACGAGAAAAAAGGTTTCTCTTTTTCAGTTTTCGAAAAAAAAAGTATTTTAGCTGCACACAGAAAGTTTGTGAAGCCTGTTTATTTTACAAACGATTGTATATCAGATGGCGTTTTCAGTTTTTGGAATTTTCAAGATCGTTCTGCATGCTTTATGCAGTGCATAAGTTTTGAAAAACTAATTAAAATTATAATTTAAATCATAAATTTAGTACCATTGATGATCATTATGGAAAATTTACAAACGATGGGAAATTTTTGAATTTGTTTGGAAAAATTAAAAACAATATTTACGTGTAAAAAATTACTGGCAGGTGAAGAAATGAAAATATTTTTGACACAATTGAACAAACGATTATCTATTAGATGGCGTTTACAGTTTTTGAAAGTTACAAGGTCGGGCGGCTGACTGCCACTTTATTTTTGAAGTAGTTATATTTAAACAACAGTGAGTGTAGAATTAAATCTAAACGTTGTAGAAACGTGTACAAACGTTGTACAAATGATTGCAATTACCACTTTTGCTAAACTCGAAAGTCGGGCGGCCACCTGCTTGCAAGGCACTTTTTCAAAATAAAATATTTTTACTATGTTAATTTGTTTGGTGTTGTTGTATTTTGAGTCCACAAGTAACTGTAGATAGCATTAAAAATAGTAAAAAAACACGATTTACAAAATTTCTCTGTGATTTTTTTTTTTTGTTTTATGTTTAACTATATGCCAGTAAGACCTTGGGTCTAGTTAGAAGAAGTAAATTGAAAATATTTGTTTCTTCCATAATTTTGTTTCAAATATTAATTACTTACTCAGAATTTTTTTAAATTATTCAAGAAATGTAGAAAATAGCATTTTGTTAGCCACCCTTATATTAAGATACTCAATTTAAAATTATTATCTCAAGAAACACGCTTTACAAACTTATTGCGTACTTTTTTTTTCTTTTAAATTATATAGTCAATTTCATCATGAAACATCTTCCTGTTTGTGCACTGTCGGCATTTGACATATATTTAAACACGATAAATTTACTAAGAGTCCAGATAATGCAGAATTAACAAAATTTAGCTTGCCAAATTTTAGTAATCTCTAAAGTCGACCAAAAATTACACAAACCAAAACCAAGGCGACATATCTCTAAGCTTAACTATGCTTATATATACCTAGCGCTTGAGTTTTTAACTGAATTCTTTTTATTTTTATTTCTAAATGCAAAAATGAAACATTCATGTCAAATTTTATCACGCAAGATGATTATATGCAGAGTTTATCAAAAATATCGTTGTAGAACCCTCTCTACGTTCTTTCTTTTTTTTTTTTAATTCTTTTTAAACTATTATACCTACTTCCAAAATAAAACCACCTACACTCGATTAGAAAAAAATGTCTTTTTAAAAGCAACAACGAAAAACTTTTCTTTAATTTAGCTTTTGGAAGAAAAAACTTTGTCTGTCGATGTGTCAGTTTCAGATCGATTTCATTGATGTGGTTAACATTATTTTATTTTTATCAGAAAAATAAAATCGAAATAGAATGAAACCCCAAACATAAACCAAAAAAAAAACATGTCTCTTTCAGCAGCTGTATCAAAGCAATCAACATTACTCCTAATGCCAATAATTATAATGCAGAAACAGAACCTACGTCACACACTCTCTAAGGTCACTTCAAATAGAAGCTTCGACTATAATAATTCCACGCAACTATATTTTATTAGCTTCATTTCATAATACAAAAGGAGGTTTTAATGTTTAGAAACACACAAAATATAGTCAATATCATAATTCCAAATGAAAAGGATGTGCGATGTTTTTTTGTCTTTTTTTTTATTTGATGATAAAGAAAATTATAATTTGCCACTGTTATCAAAGTAGGTCTGTAATTTACCACCAACCGTGCAATGTGACATGCATCCATTCTAGAGCAGTTGGTTGGGGTTATAGACTCATGTTCCATGCATCTACAACTATTGTACATAGAAACAAGCACCTCCAAACTGTAACTTTGAAGGATTCAACCACAATAATGTTGAAAAGGACAATCGGTGTCCATAATAGTTGGGATGATAATGATGATAGCATTGAGCAAATATTTTCATTCAACCCCTTGAATTGTCCCTTTCATCTCACTCAAAAAAGGTTGGAATGGATGATATAAAATGAAGACAAAATAAACGTTGGTGGGATGTTTCTACTGAGGTATAATAGCTAGTCTCAAGTCGATTTTGTCTGATTGAATAAAGACAAATGTTCGACAACATATAGTTAGTTATTGAGATACATTTCGTCGATTGCGAGTAAAGGGTTATAGAAAGACCAACATCCACCCTATGGAGTTTTTTTTTTTTTTTTTTGTGTTGCATAGTAACATATAAAAGCCAAAGTCGAATAAGAATCCTAGTTATTCTTCTTAAGATTGTCAACAAGTTAACAAGGATACATTTTATTTTAGTTAAAAATTTGAATTCAGTGTAAAAAAATTTAACGATACGGATAAGCAGGATATTTTATCCTACTTTTGATTTTAAGCGTATAAAGTTTCTTAGTTTGTGGAATAAACTTCAAAAAAAGGTAAGTGGATTTGAAAGGATTTATGTGCGTACAAAGTTTATTGTTAAATTTTAGCTGAATGATAAAATAACACTAAGATCACTTGATTACTGCAGTGGCTTCATAAAAATGTTACTAAAACACAGCCCACTTGTCCTTTTTACTTCCTCTATAGGGCAAGTATTGGTTTCGTGTCAAAAAAAAAAAATTAGGGGTTTTAAAACCAATATTACGATGATAGAACCTTAAGACGGTCTTTAATTGACAACCTGCCAAAATCAGGAGCAGAAGAAGAAAACTATTGATCCTTTCTGGCTAAAAAATAAAAAAAAATTAATTAGAATTTTAAATGTCTTTCGCAATTTTTGTCCAGGCCCCCTCTTGCACCTCCCGAACATTGTCATGCAAATAGTGATATGCCTGTACAAGGGATTCCTACTAAAAATTTAACGTTGAATTCTTTTTGGTCTCGCATGTTTTTAGTTTTCTATTAAAACAAATATGCATAACAGATATAACCATTCATAAATTCTTAATATTCAAAAATTTATTTAAGTTAAAACCTAAAATGCACTGCTCATATACTGTAGAAAACGCAAAACCAATACAAGTTCTTGATGGATTCATACTGCGATTCCCACGATTGTCCTTAATGACACCTCTTCTTAATATAAAATTTCCACACCCTCTATAGTCTATACATATGTTAAAAGCACACTGAATGTTGATCTTAACAGCATTGCAAATGGTAAATGAAAAATTGTGAACATTTGTATATATCATGGTTCGTAAAACATCGCTCGCGAATAAAAAAAATACTGATCCTTTTCATTTTTGCGGATCTTCTCACGAACCAAAAAATAAAATTCTCATACTGTTTGAGATCTCTAAAAGTATTAATGCTCTCTTAGAACAAATGCAAAACTTTTTTTCTCTTTTTTTCGATCGTGAGAGAACCGAAAAATACAATTCAATTAGAATTTTTTTCTCTCATTAAAAATTATTAAAAAGATCTGAAAACAATATTTTTGTTTGTGTGTTCCTGGTGGCAGTAACAGTGAGAGGGTTGTTTTTAACATTGTTATCCGCAAAATTACAAGAGATACATATTTTCAATTGCTTCTTGAGTGGATCTTTTATAGAACTTGCGAGATAAATTAAATTTTATTTTTCAAGATCCGAAATATAAAATTCGCGATCGAATCGAAATAAAATTCACCGGATAATTTTTCACGCGAGAACGAATTAAATTTTCTAAACCTTGGTACATACCTCAAAAACTCAATCATGTTTACTTTTTTTTATGTTATTATATCTATATAAATGTGTGGTCCAAAAAACTCATCATTAATACTCTCAAAAGAACTTTAATTTTTTCTGCCGGATTCGAACGGCTATAAATCTAGCTGGAAATTTCTTAAAACGTGAAATTTACTCTTGTCAATTTCTCTCAAGATGTAGTATTCCTGAAAAATAAGAAAATATTGGCTGGGTTTAATCACAGACCTTAGAATAGACCAGATGATTCTACGGTACACTCGGGCGTATGCGTACTTTTTTTAATTATTTATATTTGAATCTTTTTCTTTTTTCAATAATAAAATCATAATAAGCATTTTGCGTTTTTATTTAAACATAATTTTACTTATTTAGAATATACAAACCATTGGTATGGTTATATTTCAGTTTAAACTTAAGATCCCATCAAAAAATTTCAAACATCTTGTCCGAATCTTGGAAGAAAAAATTGTTATTTTCAGGAGTAATTTTTAAATAGTAGCTGTTTAAGATAACTATTTTAATAGTCACACGTATTTATCTCCAAATCAATTATTTAATAATTATTTTACTATTTTTTAGTCTGTGGAGATAAGGATCACTCATTTTTGTATACTTCAAGCTATTCTATAAATTAGCTCCTAAAAAATCTTTCAGTCCATGGTTAACTTTGTCTTTGAGTTGTCAAAAATGTTTACGCTATAAAAACCCCATGTCGAAATCTATGTAATTCCAGTATTAATTTATTGAATGCAAAAATGTCTGCACAAATGACCTTAATAGATTACATCACCGATTTTCTCTCACCCTCCCAATTTATTCAATGTTATTCATTGTCCCTGAAAACTCAAAATTCAATTAACTTGTTGAAAGAACTTTGAAGCCCAACATTTATATAACAAATATATAGTTTTACAAAATTCAATTCCACAAGCAACATTACATGTAGGTAATTGAAACTTTTGACCAAAAGCAAATACAAATTCGTAGTCTATACGTTCATCGTTTCCTTTACCTCATATGTAAGTAGATGTATTTACACTCCTTGTGTTTACATCTTAAAGACTTAAAGAAACGCAACATTCGATCTATATAATGTATTTCCAATATAAATATTTCTTTCCATCCGTTTTACGGTACTTCTGGTGATGAAAATATTCTCAACATTCATGTATACATATAAATGTAATACCGCCAGTACCAGCAAGTTAGCACCTTGAAAAACATCGAGACGCAACGACACCATGTGGGCTATGTAATCATATTGCATTATGCATCACAGGTGCAAACACATGTTTATTGCACTTTTGTTTATACCCAGCAACTTCGTTTTCTTTTTCGCTGTTCGTGTGTTTTTTTTTTTCTTCTTATTACCTGAACGGAGACACGAGTGGAATTTTCCCAAAAAAACGCATGTATCTTTCTCCTAATTATTGTCTGTGAGTTAAAGATTAAGCAACTAATTAAGTCGCAAACAGAATGTTAACGTGAAAGATGAGTGTGCACTATTTTGTAATTAAATACAAACTTTAATCTCCTGTTATTCACATTCTATTCGAATTCCATCATCATAATCACCTCACATGTCCTTTGTCTTTCCTTGCATCTCTGTGTCAAACTTTTTTTTCGGTCAGACAGCTGGACTAACGGGAAGAAAAAAAAATCGGCTATTGTGTCGGAGTCTGTAAATGAGAGAAAAAAAACGATCTTTTTGTAGAGAGGTTAAGTTAGCAGTTCACACACGGTCGAGCTACTATACACCAGGAAATCAATAGCAGAGTTCATTGCAACCAAGTGTAACCGCAGTGTAAGTTTAAAAATAGATAAGAGAAATCCAATACCTGTTGAATTAAATAACTGACATTTGAGACATGTCTCGTCACATGTCATCGGTTAGGTTGGGGCTCTCATTTGATGTGTTGTTCACTGTCACTAACTCACCGTTGCGTTGTCCCAGAGGCGAGGTGAAATAAAGAGTGAAATTATTTTATAAAATATTATCTTATAGATATAATGTAAGTAGGTACATAGCGGTAACAGGCGCACTGCTGACTCGCCTCTTGTTTGGCTTTGTGATTTATTTTGTTCTCGTTTTTTTTGTTCAAATGTGGTGCACCAATATTACCTTCTCACATGACTTTTCTAAATTAAAATGTTACCATAATTTAATTTGAAATGGCAATAATCCGTTCGTAGCCTTAAACCTGGTTAATTATTTTATACGAATCATCTGTCATCATATGTAGGTATGCAAATGTGTTTGTTTGTATAGGCATAGGAAAGTGCGGAGCAATAGCGCAACTGATTTAGTGTAAAGGTTTTATTTTTTTTTTTTCTTCATAGTATGCCATAATAAGTAGCTATATATTATATGCATGTGCGAATAGAGGCTTTTATTTTGTTGTTTTTGGTTTGTTTAGTATGTGAACACAACAAGCGCGCACGTATGCTTTATTTGAGAATTCTTTTTGATTTAGTTTAAGCTGCAACTGAACTTAATGTTTTATGTTGTCAGATGGTATGGCACGGTGAATTTCTTAGTTAGAAATGCAAAACAAGTAAAGTCACTCCGAATTTTTAACTGTACTGTCTGGCGATGTTCGAAAATAGTAAATATTGGAAATTATTTAGAACTTGGGGATGACTTTTACTTTGCATGAATTATGTGTGTTTACCTTAAAGTTTTATCACGATCACTGCTTTAAGTTTCTCCCAACGTGATAGATTAAAGTGGCCACACTGGTGCAATGACAATTGGTATATTTCAGCGATAAAAAATGTGTACTTTACATCTGCCAAATTATAGTGAGATACGCAAATGAGAGCACCCACGCGACTAAGCGACGCAGCATGTTTCCTTAAGAACTCTTATTGCCATGTCGCGTTGTCAAATCTAGAGGCTCTCCCAAACCAAGGCGACACGACAAAGTTTTTATATGAAAAATGAAGGTATGGGTACTCTCATATGTCGCTTTGTAAATAAAAAAAAAAGTAACCTGCGTTTTAAAACTCTCGAACTCATCGAAATAGGTTTTCGAGAAACATTATGAATTGGAATGTGAAGACAGTCTAAATTCCACTAACCGTATCATCAAAACACGTTAGTATTTCTAAATACTGTTCTGTCCAAATAGTGATGATGATGGGGCACAGATTTGAACTTCTCTTCTTATAATAATTTGTCAAGAAGATGTTAGCCGCATTTTATTATTCTCATGATCTGATCTGGATTAGATCATGGAAGTAAAACTATGCGGATCAAAATGGAGGCTTTGTTGTATATCTATCTCTCTTTTCCTGGTATTTGTTTATTTTGTAATAATCTCTTATTTTTCTTCTTATCGACTTTAAAAGCCATCTGCATTTCAGAGTAAGAATTAATTTTTAGATCATTAAAATAGATCCCGATAGAAAGCAGGATTACATCTTATAAAGATGATATTTCTACCAACCTGCATAGGGAAGGACTCACAGATAAGATTGGTTTTGTAGAAGCAGCACTTTATCAAAGTAGTTCAAAGTACTTCAAAGTATGTACCTTAAGCGATTACAACTTTGATACTTTTGTCTTTTCTTGCTATTATTCATTTTTAAACAAGAAATCATCATATTAAGTTCAAAGAGATCATTACATTGTGGGTCCAATTCTCAAAACAAATTACTTTTTTTGAAAGTTTCTGAAGCTGCTGCAAAGATAAAAACATTTGTTCTGTAACCTACAATATCTGAGTTATCTGCACTTAAATCCCAAGTAACGAGTAGAAATTGCTACTTCCATTAAATCATCTATACCTACCTGTTGCATAAGCAATTCAATCAAACCTAATTATTAACGTTAGTGTAAGTTTATCCAGATGGGGAATCCCGCATAGTGTCGCATACGCCTCATTCTATACTGATCACAAACTTAACAACGACACACAAGTACCAACATTTAAACTGAGACAACAGTTTTTTTTTTTTTTTTAATTACAGTAATGAAAACTTGGCTCTGGTCGACCGGATTTTGCCAATCACCCTTGTGGTTGTTAAAAAAAAATGTGGATAAGTATCTCCTTAAAATGAGAGCTCTACTTCAGGTTTGTGGAAATTTTTTTTTGGCAAAAATTACAAAAATTTCCATAATGTCTACCAGTTAAATAGTGACTGATCAATTTTGTTCTGGTTTTCTGGACAGTCATTTTACTCATAATTTCAGTATGTTTCATCAAATGTGAAATGCTGATCCGTTATGTAGATACAAAAAATAAATGAAATGATCTGCTGCATATTAATTGTCTCTGGACATTAAATTGGAACACATCATGATGTTTGAGTGCTAATTAGTTTTAACGTTCTTGGAACTTGAAGAACATTGTTGTATAGAATGGAAAATTTCAAATGTCATTCTGACAGCGTAATGACTTGTGTGCCAATTGTAAAAGCTACAATTTTACCCCATATCCGGAACATTTATCAACATTGTTGTAAATATAAACATGTTTTCTTTTAGTAATGACTTGAATTAAAATTTTAATTTTCTAAAAATTAACCATTCATAAAATTTCGGAAGAAACCGGACACAATTAGTCAACAAATGGAACCTCAAGTTTCAAACTGAAAAAAGTAGGTAAGAAAATATAAAACCAATTGCTAGAAAGATCGAAGATAGCTTTATCTTCAAAATATCAATGTTTTCTATTGAAAGAAAGATCGAAGATCGCTTTATCTTCAAAATATTAATGTTTTCTATTGAAAGTTCTCAGTGCTTAAACCTCTTTGTTTGCTCAATGTTCGAGGCAACACAGCAAATATTTAAGAACCAATTTGAAGCTTTAAACTCTAAAATTTCTCAAACAGCGAGATATGTATATCCAAATTAACCTTTCTTTTCTACGAAAAGCCACTACACTTGATACCCAGTGAACCAAAGTATCCCATAGAAAAAAAAAATCGTCTGGGTCACTATGGCGTATACGCACTTTTTTTTAATTTTCTTTGGACAACTTATTTCTATGTATTGAAAAATCCAAATCCATTTTCGGAACGCTACCCAACAAATATATTTGTATCTATGGGTTAGTACTACTGATGAAATACGTATTATTTCCTTGCTTCATCTATTAAAATTTATTCCATTCGAAGTTCATTCGTTTTCGTTTTCGCATTGGAAGTTAGTATTACAATCCAGCTGATTCATGTATACTTGCTCATTTCAAAATCAAATCAAATTCCCCATTAAGTACATTTTTTTCGAATCCACTCGTTGCATCTACCGGTGCGATGATTCAATCTCATGTTCGGTGTGTTGAGAGTATAGCCACAAACCAAATATGAGATTGAATAATCGGTAGGAGTAACACGTGTGAGTGGATTCAAAAAAAGGACTCAATGAACTTGAATAGGGCTTTTTAGAAAAAGAGTAATATATCTGTTGGCCTTTATAATAAACAGAAATAATCAAACTTTGTTTATATTTGTGTTTTTGATTTTCATACTACAACTACTGTCATCGGGCCAAAGTGTTGGCTGTCAGTTTTGAGTTTGAAAATTTGTTTTGAAATGATCTTTAAGAATACAAAATATTGGTTTACTTTACTAAGCCCTAATTGTTCAAAAGTCAGTTAGGAATAACTTTTTTTGTATTTTTATAAGGTTCGTTCTTCGGATATCTTAACTAATGGCTAACATCTGTGTTCAGTTTTTTTTGTTAAAATATTCAAAAAAACAAACTCAAAGTAAAACTAAAAACTAACCAACTAAAATGTTACGCACAATTTAAATAAATTCAATGGGGGGATATGTTCAATTTGTGAATCAGACTCCGGTGTATGGAAGCCCCATGTTCCAGCTACATCATCCCCACAAACAACACAAAAACAACAACAACAAAAAAACACAATTCATTGTTGTTGTTTTTGCTTATGCATTCTGGTGCTGGGCTTTGGGTTTTGAGCGCTTCTGCCTGCCTTTAGTTCTTTTTCTTCGGTTGACCGTATATATTGTCTTAGATAAGACAACTGCGCGTCCCAAAGCCGAATACAATTTTTTGTATATCCTACGAATATATCTCTCCTCCATACTATATATACTTCATTCTCGAGATACTAAGTTAGTATAATGATAAAAATATATATGTAACTGCCGGAAAGAGAAAATCAGTGATTTATACGCATTTTTATTTCTTGGTGTGTTTTTCTTCTTATTGTTATTATTTTTTTTTTTTTTTGATTTTGTTTGTTTGGGTCAAAATTATCGTGTGACTGGATTGTTCCGTTCCATCTCTGGCTAGTACCGAACCAAGTCGTCTGCTTCCTCATCTATAGAATCATCGCACACATTGTAACGTGACGCCTTTTTTCATCGAAATTGACATAGATATTCGAGTCGTTTATGTTTTTTTTTTTTTCCTAAAGAGTTGCACTCAAAACAACTTAGCAAATTTTCGCTCAGTTTTTCGCTCACTTTTTGTATAGTTCTGCAAGTCTATGTCATTGCAATAAAACGATAATGTGTGTTCGCAGATGGCGGTGTCATCCAATTAACGGTTGAAATATGCGTGTAAACTCAAGTATTGCACTCCCCCGGTTACATCTATTCATTTACATTAAGAATATGAGTAATGCAAATTCCTGTAACACGACAAAGTTCGTTTAAGTGAGTGAAATTTAACTTCGGCCCTTTGGCAATTATTTTTTTTAAGAGAGATTAGTTAAAAAGTGAATATGTGCAGTGTGAGTTAGTTAGAAACAAAGCGAAAAAAACAACAACAAAATCTATCTATGTATCCAGATCATCGAGTAAATAAAGATCTAACAAAAATTCATACAAAATGGAGAAAATTAAATCGTGCAGAGAGAATTTGTATTTGAATTTGAATCATTTTTCCATCACAACAACAGAAAATGTCCATCACACATCCACATAGATATTATTTAATTTTAAATTTAATTTTTTTCGGCGCAATTAATTCATTTTGTCACACATTTATTTGGGTAACCTCTGGCAACCCCACCCAAATAAAATTACCATTAATTGGCAACACAGCAAAAATCCAAATAAAGTGCTTAAGGTAAGGTATTTATAATTTCTTTTTTTTTTCTACTACTTAATTTTTTTTTTTATTTTTACTTTTGATCTTTGGATTTTGTCCTCTAGAAATTAAATGAAAATCAAGATCAACAAATTTATTCAATTGCCAATGAGTTTTTATTGTAGTTTTTTTCTTTAAACTTTTGGGGGCATACATTAAAGGCTCGTTTAGAATTACATATATTGCATTATGAGAAATAAAAAAAAAATAAACGAAATGTAACATCGGCCCAATTTTAGTTTATTGACATTTAACAAAAGTGGGAACACTTGTTTACATGATTTGAGATTACAAAATGAATTTGTTACAAGGCCTTCCTGTGGCGGGGGTCTGTCTGTACTCTGTATGTTATGTGGAATGATTGTCAAAATATAACAACAACAATTTGTCATTTAAGAAACATATTATGGTTGCAAGAGGAAACTATGTATTAAAAATTGAAATGTAAAGTGTCTACTCTAATAAACGGAGTGTGTAGTTTAGTAGTGTATGGCTATACGGATGGATGCAGCAATGTTGAAGTCATGTTTTTTACGCGTTTTATGGTTAATGGGCGTGTAAAATGTGATTCTTTGGCATTGAAAATTATGTCCGATTAATAATTTGTTGGTATGTATTTTTTTTTTTTTAGATTGTAGATGGAATAAATGAAGCTGGAGTAAGAGGTAGTATAACAGCAGCTCCATCACGTTTGACGGATGTTGTAAAATGATTATGTTATGCCTTTGCTTGATTTTTTATTTAGTTACGCTTTTCAAAAGCATCTGGTCGTGTATGTTATGAATAAGAAACAGTAAATATCAGAATGCAGGAATTTACTGTTTCTGTGAAAATTATCGGGGAAAACTTACCAATTTGTATGACATCAAATCAATTCCATGTTCCAATTCCATCCATTTAGCATTTTGTTTAAAGGTCCAACAGTAGACACCCATAACTGACAAAAGCGTTTACCAAATCCTTTGTATAAAAACAAAAAAAATTAAAACAACTTATATATAATTGAATAATTTGATGATTTCAAATATCTTTATATTATTGCAATGGATGCGATTTAATTTGATAGAATGTACCTATATTAATAATTTACCAAGAAGTAAAGCTATTTTGATACTAAATACAAAGCAACAAAAAGTGCCATTTTTTTTTAAACCCAATGGATTTAAATTGTTCAACACAAATTAAATTAGACTTACTCCATCAGTCAAAAACGTCGTTTGACCAAATCTATAAACTCGCTGTTTCTGGTCGGCTAAAATACTGTACAGAAATATTGAAGTAGATTCAAAGAGCTTCATATTTTTGATACAATCTGTCAAAATGATAAAATGGCGTAGCTGCTGCCACCTACAATAATATTCAGATATTTTTGCTGACCAGCACGTTTCCGATCAGTATTTTTGTATTGTGTATATTTTTGCAAAGCGTTGATATCACACGTAAGTTTTACTTACGTAAGTTACTTATTTTGGAAAATGTACTAAAATAACACACAATTTTTAACTTACGTATGTTGCGAGGTAAAGAACAATTGAAACCAAACAAATATATTTTTAAAAACTTACGGAATTCTTACAACTAACGCAGTCAATATCAGTAAGTTTTCAACTTACGGTAAGTTAATTTTCCATATTTTGTGAAATCTCAAGTATTTGTGGCACTCAATTTAGTATTACAATTATTTCAACCGTAAGTTCACCTATAATGTAAATATTCTTCTAAGTAACTTCTGTAAAATTCACCTAATAGATTAATGCGGTTTGTTATGAAGTTGGTCGCAGAACCTACATAATTCAAATTTGATTTCCTAAGATTTACAGCTTTCTCCCTGCAAATTTCTGTAAAACATGTAGGGAAAACAAAGTTATGCTATGTCGCATTCTTTCTGCGCAACAAGGGGCCAACATGTTTATGTATGAAGTGCATGACGTTCCCTAAAACGTGTCTATTGATGCAGCATTTCGAGGTATTTCTGGTTCTTATTTGCAAGTTGACTTAAGAGTATCTTGCCACGTGAACGTAGTTCCATAAATTTAAAATAACATAAGATCGACTTTAAATTTTAGGAAGACCTAAGCAAATCATTTGTTGTTCACAGAAATTATTAGAACATGTTTTGCTTTTGTTCATCTACCTTCAGTCTTACCTACAAGAATGATGAACAGGAATAGGCTCGATGAAATTCATAACCTTTTTTTAATCAAAAATTGAAGTTATTCGTTTGTTTCATAATTCAACCTTTTTCTTATTTGCTTTTTAGATTTTTCTTTGAATTTCGTCTCCTAGTTTTAAGTAGATATTATTACTGACGTGCCCACGCAATACAATTTTGCGTCAGTAAATTTCACCAAAATGTTATATTTTGGGTTTTTTCAATAAATCAATAGCAATCCTTTCTTTTATAAGATAACAGCATCATACCACTCAAAACTTTATATAATATTCAAGTCAATACACAATACAAATAATGTGAACTATTAAAAACTCCCCACTTCCCAATCCATTACCTTTTCTATAGTATATTCATCGGATAGGACAAGAGTGAAACCGATTCACCCAAAAGGAATTGTAGGTAGGCAGCGAGAATAATGATATACGAGACCAATGTGTAAGTAGTTTGCAGTTATAGTAATTATAATTTTTTCCACTTTTATTATTACGACTACTGTTGTACACAATCACACTGATTGATGTAATTATCCGTTGAGTGATGGTAAAGACCTTGATACGAGAGGAGGCGTACCGTCAACTTTACCTGCAACTGAAACTGGCTTGCAAAAAAATAAAACAACAACAACAACAAAACAACCGCTGTATTGTTTGTCTGTATAGTGGCGACTGGGGGAACAAATTTTCCACTTTAAGAAAATTCCATCGAATAAGAACGATGCAATGGCATGATAATTGCAGTACCTACCTACGTTTTTCTTTCATTTAGATTCTATCCCCCCTCGACTCCATCCCCAATCAGAGAATCGAGTTTAAATTGAATAATAGTAATGACATTTGTAATGCAATCATTATGATATAGTCACAGGTTAAGCTGTTTATTCACTGTTTCGCTGACTTACCACCATCACATCTAGCGGTGACCGGTCTTTCTATTATTGTATCGTCTGTTTGAAGCTTGAACTGGATTCGCTTTTCATTTATATTTTCATCCATAAATGGATAGAAAATTACGTAGAGCTGTCAATAAGTTGTTTTCAATTCGCATAATAGAAACAAAAACTAAAAAAAAAAGAAATATTGTCTAATCGAGAGTTTTCTTTGCGTAACTACTGTCGCGTTTTAATATGATGTGGATTTGCCAAAAAGAAATTTATTAAATATCTCGCTAAAATTTTACGATATATTATTATACGAGATTAAATTTTATTGATTAGTAGATTAGATGCGGGATAGATGATCTTATAAGGAATGTGTGTACCTACATAGGTAGTTATACTGCATATTTAGATTAGGAACTTATAACTCTCATGATGACAACTTGAAGTGTCATAAATATTTAACTTTTTTTTTTCATTCAAGTTATTCTATGAAATTTTATTTATTGTGGTTAGAAAAAGAATTATAAAAAAATTGATAAAATTTATCGATTGCAACTTTTATTTCATTGTGTCTTAACTAAAGTTAACTGATGGTAGGAATTTATTGGTTATTTTTTAACAAAATAATACGAAGAAAATAAACAAAGAAATATTGGTTTGTGTTGGAATTTTGTATAAGTGCTAAATTGGCTTTACCTTTCAAATTCTATTCAATTGTCGTACTTATTAATATTTTATGAGATGAGAAATAAGTCTACTCTTGGAACAATTTTCTGGAAATTATTGTTAATTTATTCTTATTGTGGATTTTATATCAAGGGTATGTATAGCCTTGCGATTATTGAAGACATAAGAAGAATGACACCTTTGGCGTTAGATGTGCAAGATTGATTAAATAATGAAATCTTGAGATTTATTTATAAATTTCAAGGACAAAACACCTCCTATCAGTCTTATACAATTATATGAGACCTTATTTGAATTCAGTGCATCTGCATTCTACATCTATTTCTATACATACATTGTAAGTTTGATTAATGTTTGCAGACACTAAGCAATCTTCAAAAACATTTAACCAATTTAACCATCAGCATCAGCACAAGAAAGGGCTATAAATCAACAGGTGATTTACAATGTATTTAATTATCATGTACGAAGTATAGTATAGTAAGTAACATATAATCGATGCATGCCATATAAAAAAAATATCCATTCGTTTCTAACACTTCGGTCCCCTTGTTGGTGCACTCATTTAGAATGGTATGTGTGGGAGCAGCATCTAACCTGCGTCACACCTTCACTAAGTTGGCCGTTACCAACAAACTAAATTGGCGACATGACCTTTTGACACTCTTTTCACAGCCTCTTACGCAGGCACGTAGCCAGGGGGGGGGGGGGCTTGAGGGGCTGAAGCCCCCCCCCCCCCCCCGAAATGATTTTCATATATAAGATTTAATAAGGAACTGATAGGGTCCTTTAAGAATATTACAGAAAATGCTTTCTTTTTTTTCAGAGATGCTTTTGAATCTTGTGTCGCCTTGGCGAGAGCATATTTCAAAATGAAATAAAAGGTGCGTTTTTTTGTACACCCGGGCTAAATTGAACAAAAAAAAAACGGTCTCGGGGCTAAGCCCTTAACATGTTAAATACAACAACATACTTAGCCCCTTGAGCTAAGGAACTAAGCAAGGAGAATTCTCGGGGCTAAACTCTTTGAAGGGGTTAAAATCTGTGCTCAAAACTGATTTTCTGTTACATCATCTATAAATTGTATGAAAACACCAAAATTATCGATTAATTGTATGAACATAAAAACACAATTTAAAAAATTTACTAAAACAAAAAATGCAAACAATTCAACAAATCAGAAAAAGATTTTTGTTGTTTATTTTTTGTTTATTTCATTTTGTAAATTGGATACATTTTTGTCGTTTTTTTTGTCATTTCATTCGCAATGCTGCTAACTGTTTACGTTAAGCCCCGAGGCATTTTTTTCGTCAAACTTATTCCGGGTGTACAAAAAACACAGTTAAGATCTAGAAACATCATCTGCTTAAGCCTATTTTAGTATGTTTTCGAGTATACCTGCTCTAGCGCCGAACGCAAAATTTTTAAAAATCCAAAAAAAGAAATTTGTGTGCTTTTTTAGTAATTGACATTTTTAGCAATGAAGGACCAGTTTTTGACTTTGAATTATTGTATGATTTCGCACTTTGTTAATTTGACTTCAATTTCATTTTTTAAGGGCCAACAGTTTGCAAGATACGGCATTTCAAGATTTAGCAATTAGAAAAATGTATATAACAGCAAGTAAATAGTAGAAATTAACATTAAATTAAGAAATTTAGAATGCTTCTTATGAGATAAATCAAACTAGTAGAACGTGTTATTGTGCCAAAAAAAATAATAAAACTGTCATAAACATTCAGTCAGGGGGAGAATTAAAAAAAAATGATTTCACACAAAAAATAACAATTCAAAGACAACTGTAACACATAGAAAAGTACAATATAGATTACACTGGTCTGCAAAGAATATTGCCTTCAAACCAAAGTATACTTTTCTAAAGGATTTTGTACCACTGAACACGAATCTGAAAATAATATGAGATGTTAAGAACTCGTACATTTACCGTCGAATTTCTTTGCTATAATACTTTATTACAAAACTATTAATGGGATGGAATTGAAATCATTCAAAAATTCGCTTTCGATGCAGATATTGCAAATTGAAATTTAGGATTTGTCCAAAATACTCTCTGTAGTCCAATTCAATCGTTTTTAGAGGTGGAAAGTTCTGAAGTAATACTTTTTATAGCTAACTTTATGATTTTTTGGGATGTTGAGTATGAATTTGAAGTTACCCAACAAAATTTATCACGAAAAACATGAGAAATCATTGAATAACTTACAAAAAATAGTTTTTTTTTTATTGTTTCATATTCCAACATATAAACGCTAAAACCGTTAATGTAGAACAAATTAAGACAAAATTATCAAATTTATGTCTTAGCCATTTTTTTGTATGACTTCTGGATTCCTCAAAAAAAAAATTGAAAAATCCACAGAAATGTCCTTCTGAAAAGCACAAAATATCCTTTTTTATTGGGTTTTCTCTGATTACTGCCTTCTTTACACCATAATTAACTTGGCCATTGTCAAGAGTTTAGAAATAGGATGCAGTGTACATTCTAAAAACTACGGAATTTTGAAATTTATGGTGACTTTTTTTACATTACGGGTTAAAATGTGACTATACATTGAATAATCAAAAATTAAAATCAATCAAAAAAAATTTACGACATAGATTTTTAGAGCCAGAAACGTAGTGTTGAATTTTCTTTAAGAAAAATATTGAAACAATTTCATTAAAATTAATTTTTGTATCGAATTATTTCGTGGACTGGAAAATTAAAGGGCAAATGCCCAAACAACTTAAAAAAATATTTGAATCCAATGAAATTAGCAATTTTGAAAAGTAATATATTTTTAAACTACTCGCTTCACGTAGACATTTCCTGGCTCAATATGTAAAATATTATTTGACTTAAACATCCTTTTTTTAAACAATAGTTAAGTTCAAAATTACTAAAAGCCTGAAAATTTCTGAAAATGTCGCGTTCAAAACCTTAAACTTGACTAGAATTTTGCATGGTCTTCATCTATAGAATCGATAATGGGTATAAACATTAATTTTTCCAGGTATGGTTTTGTATTTTTTGTTAAATGAATTACTCGAAAAAATTTGAAGAAAGCCCCCCCCGAAATGAGATCCTGGCTACGGGCCTGCTCTTACGTCAAAGTTTCTTTGGTATTAAGGCTAAGTCGGACTGCCGAAATTAAGTATTTCTGTTTCCATCACAAACAATAACAAAACTGATGCATTGTAGGTAAGGTAGTGTTGCAACCATATAAAAAAATAACTCGACAAAGTAGTAGTACTTTAAGAAATTGAGCCTTTTTTCGACCTTATGAATTTATTTTTTTCTGATTGCGACAAGTAACCGAAATCGTAAAAGTTAATAAAAAAAAATTAGCTATTCTGGAACGGCTTATCAAAGAATTTTACCTCAAAACTAAGCTGATCCGGCAGACGTTAAACAGGCCCTACCCTTATATTTATTTTGTAACTGTGGATAGCTGAGGAAAAAAACAGTGAAAAGTAGCGGAAAGAGTTAAGGGTACCTCAGAAAAAACGTAAGAGGTCACAAACAGATGCCAGAAATATCGCGTAAGAAGCTTGGAAAGTCGGGGAAAAACGAGCGATGTTTCAAAAATCTTACACCAGTATTCCGGGATTTTTTCAACGGTATTCCCGCATTTACCACGGTAGTCTACAAAAAATTGCAAATTTTCCACAACTTTCCAAACTTTTCTTCGTGGTTTTCTCCGCGGCATTTTACGCAGTTTTCCACGGTGGGGATTTTTGTGCCAAATTCTACGTTATTCCGCGAACTTTCGTCAGTATTCACATATTATCAAATTTTTACGTTTTTCCACGATATTTTACCATTTTATTCCTAGATTTTTTCCACAGTGTTTTGCGCATATTTTCCATAACTTTTCACGCTTTGTTCGGCGCCTTTCCACGCTTTTCTTTTTGATTTTCAGTGCTATTTTATGTTTTTTTACTGCCGATTCAGCCGTTCTTGAGCTTTTGCGAGACTAACGCACAGCGATTGATTTTTTATATTATATAGAATAATCCAAAAATCTCTGTGCAGATTTCGAAAGCCGCTTGATACCAAGCTTAAAGTTAATTGACCTATTTCATTTGATGTTTTTTTTCTATTCATTCTCTGTCATCGTAATGTCATGTTTTGGTTGTTATCTCCAGTTTAATGTTTTTCGAACGCATAACAATGTCGCAAGTAAAAACACAATCACGTTTTCGATTCGATTTATGAGTATTAAATTTACTAATTTCTTGTACCTACTGACTTAATAAAAAAAAAAAAACATGATAACTTGTTATAACTAGAAGTATCTAAATACGTACTTAAACCATATTGCAAAGACGGTCGGTCAACTTAAATAAAGGTTATTTATAATGTTTTTTTTTATTTGCATTTTAATTTATATGCCACAAGTTGTTTATCAATTAAAAATAACTACTAAACGGTGACAAAAACATTTATGCAAACGTCAGCCATAAAAATTACTATAAACTATCACATTAAGAGGCTTATTAACATATTTAATTTGAGTAATTACTATACTAACTGACTCACACTGGTAAAACAAAAAAAAAAAACAATTTCAGGTAGAGAGAAATATGTACATAAATCAATACAATTGTTATTAGATTTTGTGTAAGAGATGATTTAGCAACTTTACTGGCGAGAATGTGATATAATTTTTTATCCATGGGATTTTTGTTTTCTATTGAATTTGGTTGTTTTTAATCTACGAGAACGGAAGTAGTAAATTATAGTGTCGGGAAAAATAAGGTTTTATGGAATATTTGTGTATTAATTGGTTCAAGCGAATTCTCACCCACAACACAATCTTCTATACTTGAATGGAAACTAACCTGTTCAGTTCTCAAAGGTTATTTCCCAATAATTAAACAAGTTACGCAGTAACTATTTTGAATCATTCTGTTAGCGATTTTTTGATATATTTCAACAAACAATATTAGAGAAGAGCATAATATACATATTTCATGTTACTGAATTTTCTGAAATTTTATTTGTTTACCTACTGATCTCCTTTTCTTTGACGGAGTAAAATTTTATCTGATAGGTATCTCAGAAACCTAAACAATAAACTTATAGGCAGGGGAATTAAACAAAATTGGGCAAGCCCGGACAAATTTACACATTTAAATTATCACCCAGGGCCAGCGTTACTACTTCCCGAAGAAAATAGCAGTAGATTTAAGAAAAAATGTAATAGATTGAGAAAAATCGGAGTGGATTGCAAAAATTTACTTTTTTTGAACAAAATATCTGAAAATAAACATTTTTATATTAAATTTTACTAAACAAAAAAAAATGAAAAATCAAAAATTGAAATTCCTTAAGACCGCATATTTGTAAAATCATAAACATATATTTCAATGTATTTTTAATTAATTAATAAAAAAGATTGAGTGGAGATTAAATTCATTTTATTTTGTATGGAAATTATGGATCAATAGTAACCAGAGTAAAATAGAAAACCAAAGAAACAGATTTGGACGTTTTTTTATAAAATTGAAGTAGGTTTAAATAGAGATTTTCAAAATGTAGTAGATTTCGATATTCTGATAATGTAGGTTTTATTTTTTTTTTAAGAAATGTAGTAAGTCTACTACAATTGTAGTAAAGTGGTATCACTGCCAAGGGCCCATTAGTTCAATGTATACATTTGTAGCTAAACCTAAAATTGCAATATTGATGCAATTTTTTCAAGATAGTGGCTAAACCCCAAATGGTTTTGCTAAACCTTAGATTTTTGCATGAACAAAAAATAAAAACTACTCATAAGCCTTTAAAACAAAACAGCTACGCATGTTGACTGTTTTTCATGCAAAATATCCAACCTTTTGTATTTTGATTTTATTTAGAGCATAAACATATATGTATGTGTATAGGCCAGTTTTCTATTTTCTTATTTAATATATCTTAAAAAGAGATTTAACTGATTGTCAACTACAAAATATTTATGAAACAAACTCATGTGGTTTTCCTGGAATATATGGTGTCTTATACACACACATTGACGTTAATCAAAAGATTTTTTTTATATAATATTTTTTTAAATTTCTATCTCAGGTTATTTAACTAGGCATATAATAATATTACGGTAAAGGAGCAGACGAATAAAATGAGTACCGTAACTAGTTCTCTCTGTATTTCGGTGAATGGGAGGCCTTCACACTTGACAAATGCTTAAAGGTTACCTATGGAAATGACGTTCTGTTTTTTTAGTTCTAAAAAATCAGAAGTGATGTCTTAAAATTATAAAAAAAATACATACATATGTACATAAATGTATCACAAGAAAAAGATGTTGGACTTTGAGGGTAAATCACACTACCCAAATAAATTCCTATGAAATTTAACAAGACAATGCAGACATTTTTTATTTAGAAATGCTCCATATGTGAGTGGTATAACTCCATGCAAAAAAAAAAAACATTTACGGTACTATATTATTCACCAAATATTCAGACCAGCATGTGTGTTCATGTCTCCTCTTTTCTCCTCGATCAAAAAATCATTTGAATTGTTGTTTTTCTTTTTTTAAATTGATTTCTTCTGAAAAAAATGACAAATGTGACTTACACTACTTTAATTTATAACGACTGTATCTGACAACATTTCAGTGAAATGGGTGGTTATTATGGCCTCTGAAAGAAACATTTAAAGTGAAACTTTTGCTACACTTAAAAATTATTCGTCGCTTCATGTGAATTCAGTTTTACAAAAAAAAAGTTTTTTCGAACACATCCATCGAACATCCATCATCCATCTCATTGCAAATTGAAAGCAATGGAAACACAAATAACATAAATCCAACGCAAATGGACTTTGGGTACTTTTTTTCACAATTTGATAGATGTTATGGCAGGGCATTGTTAAAAGTGATAAAACATAAAGTCTCGTTTACAATATACTGAAACTAGAACTTTATTTCAAAACGGGCAAAATTGGACAACTCACAAATCCAATGCAACATTTTTATTTCTGTATAATGCAACATTTTATTAAAATTTTATTGAAAATGATGGTTTAATATACTAAATTAAAAACAATACTAAGATAAGATTTATCAAAAAATTTTTGACAGTATTTTTACTGACCAAAATTTTAGCAGGACCTAATGGCCCAAGAGAAATTTAAATCAATTACTATTGAGCATACAAATAAAACATAACTATTAATTCATCAAAACCATTTAAAATGTTTTTTAAGTTATTTTAGTAATGAATTGGATGGTTTTCTTATAATATTATTTATTTTTTAATTTTTCTATATAAGAGGCTTTAATTACCTGTCCACATCAACTTTGTCCCTAAGAGCAAGTCGTGCATTTAATTTCATTTAGTTAACAATGAAAAAAAAATCATGATTGCTTAGCAAAGTAAACAAAAAAATTCTTACCTATTTCTTACAAAGCATCTGGTTACCCTAAAACCAAACTGATATACTAACATATCTCATTAAGAACATCATTAGTAGATTAAAAGTAAAAAAAAAAACAAATCCACATTTTTTATTTATCGTCATGCTATTTATTATAAAAATCCCATTCACTTGTTCGATTCTTTCAAGTACCTGTTGTTTGGTTTATTAAAGTGAGTGATGTTGAGTGAAAAATACCGAACCAATACCATTTATCGATGCATCACTCTTTTTCCAAGAATTTTCTCTTAATTTAAAGAGTAAATTGCAACATCAACTAAAAAACAAAAAACAAAAAAAACTAAAGCTACAGAGAGTATACAATTATGATCACTTGAACTACCTTATCATCATTATTTAAACATTTTTGTAATGAAAATTCCACTCAAAAATTATAATTTTCACTCAATGTCTCAGTGAGCAACATGTTACCAATATATGTATCTAACTGAAAAATGTATAAAGATGATGAAGTATTTCAGATTGATTGCAGAATACACAATTAAAAAGTATCTCAAACATAAGTGGATGAAAAATGTAAATAAAACCGTTAAACGCCAACTTTTCGAATGTTGCACATTTCTTCATGAAATTATATCACATCAAGATAATGTATAAAAATGTTGCTGGTAGTTTTAGTGTTGCTAAGGTAATTCAAGCAAGAATCTGTAATGTTGCTGGTAGCCGCCAGTGCTACTACTATAGCCACGCCACCACACAACCATCCGCCGCCGAGTGCTTTGAGTTGGATTTCATATCGAAAAAAAAAAATCACTTCACCCGCCGGCCATCGTTTGTTCGTTCCGTTCGGTTCGTATATTATTTTTTTTTTTTTATTCTTCTTTTCATTCATTTTATTGCTGTTTATAGAGTGGGGATGTACTCTTCAAATACATTCGTTTCAGTAATTTTCTGTTTAGTCCTTAAATAAGAAGCAACAAGTAAGCATCTCTCTTTATTCTCTCAGAGCAACAAAAAAAAAGAAGAAAAGAAAATCAAAATAAAATTTATATCTGAGTTTTCTCGAAGAAGAAGTGTGAATTTGTTTCAAGACAACTAGAGTACTACACGATATCTACTATTTTATTCATTGGATTTATTATTCCGCCGAGGGTGTGTGTGCACTTTTTTTTTTATAAAAAAAAAATTATTTTCTAGTATTATGAATTTGTATCGCGCGGTAATTTTTTTTTTTTTTTAATGAATGAAAAGCGCGCGGTTTTAATTTTTTTTTTCAATGAATTTTTGCAACAACTATAGAGACCACAGAAAAAGGTCAAAAAAATACTCATCTTTTTTTTGTTGGTCTCAAATCTAATTAAGAACTATTTGTTTGTGGTGTTGTTAATACGTCTGGACACTTGTACCTCTACCTACCTGTAAAATTAGATAGTGTATCCTGAGAAAGACCCATGACATGGAGTATCCCACTCAAATTGAGTGTTTTTTTGTTTTACTTCTTTTAAGCTAGACACCTTTTCAGGTGTTTTTTTTTTTTTTTTTTTTGTTGTGCAAGTGAAGTTCTTTTGTTTCCATCATTTGACCGTCTGGGTTGTCCACCACTTTTTATGACCATCCGCACTGTTCAAACTTAATTAAATTAAATAAACAAATGTAATTTTGTTCGAGTTAATTCGATTGTGTGACTGAGTGTTTTATGTCGGCTCTTTGGCAACAGCATCGGCTGCGGCGGCGATATAACTGTAAAGTGTGTGACCGACCATTAATCCGACAAATTTTTTTACTAGGACGTGTATCTTAAACTCTTGCTGCAACAATAGCAGCCACACAAATTGCATGTAATAAATCTCTGCTGTGAATATAGAAGGTGCCGGTTTTGGTGGAGGTGATGGTGGGCTGGATGGTGGACTGGACGGTCGTGATGATGTTGGCGGCGGAGGTGGTTGGTTGGTTGTATCTGCGATCATTTTTGTACGATCTGTAACGACCATACATTGTGCAAACTTTGTATCTAAAAAGTGTATCTATTGGAATAACAGTGCAAAAGTTAAACAATAAAAAAAAAAGTGTTTACACGCGGATTTTAAATTGCAATAAAAAAGATACCTACTTTACTTAGTGAACTGCCTACTTTTGCAATTTTTTTCTACCCCGACTCGTCGAAACTTTACAATTTTTTTTGTCTTTTTTCTGGCTGGCTGTGCCGCTTTTGAATCGTTTTTTTTTCATTTCTTTTTTTGTCTTAATGTGATAACTTCCGTTTGCAATAAATTTTGATTGAAGACATGCTTGATGCACATATACGCAACAGACTAGGTTTTTTATTCATTTTTTATACTTATGATGTTAATGTTTGTAGATTGTAGGATATCTTGTTATCTTGAAGATATCTTATTCATTTTTTTTTTACAAATTACAGTTTTAAAAATAAATGATTTTTCGGTGTATAGATACATAACTATACTTATCTTATATCCTATCTGATTTTGGTATATGTGATCTGAATTGCATATGTATTTGTAAATCATTATCATTTTATGGAGTAGAGCTTGAATGCAAATTTTTCGATAAGATAAAAATAAATAAATAAACTTTAAACATAAAGTACACATAATAAAAATAAAACTTATCAGGAAATACTTTTATCTACAATATTTTTTTATTAATTCGATTTGCAACGAACTACTTCCGACATTTCCGTCTCGGTGACGCCGGCCACCACCGCCGCCAATTTGATTATATTTTATTGCATAGCAACGTTATTCACATTTTGATTAGTTTTTTTTTTTTTATCTTGACAAAAAAAATTAATCAATGGAAAAAAAAAACTTTTTAAAAGTTACTTAGATTTTTTCTTCATAAAATAATCTTTTTTTTTTTTGTAATTTTTAGTTTGGACTTTTAGTACCTATCAACTTAAAGAAATATCTATTCAAAATGTATATCATAAAGTAACTTTATTAGAAACAAAAAAAACCCAATCCACATATGAATGTGATTTGAACAGTGATAACTCTTAAGAAAAAGTGACAAAAAACAAACGATTACACATAAAGAAGAACAAATAAGAACAACGACTGTGCTTCTGTACTTAATTTTTTTAATACTACCTATACTCGTCGTAAATAAATATAATCATCAATATTTAAAATTAAAACAAATCAACTCTTTTAAAACAACAAGTATTTTCAATTTTGATAAATACAATTTAATCTTTTGGATAACTACTTAAATATACACACGATATTTACTCCAAATGTAAGTAATACTGAAAAACAAAACTTCATTATTATGTATTATTCTTATATAGAATTTAAATTTAAATAAGTTTATAAAATGTTTTTGTTCATAAACATTTTTGAAACCTTATTTTTTAGATTTTAAGTTAGAAAACTTCTTGATATGGCAAAGCCGAATTGAGTGATGAGTGTTTTTAGATTATGTTTTTCTTGAATCAGAATTCATTGAAAAAATTAAATTATTTTTAATTTTTTATAAAGTTTGGAATCAAACTGATTTTGGTCTCGATTCTTCTTCATTTTATTGAATACAATACAAACCGTTCCGTTTCTGCGTGAACCTCGTAACTAAACGATTTTGCGTAACATTAGACGTCGCTGGAAAACTATATATAAGGAAGATGAAATAACCTCATTTAATACTTTTGCAGTTAATTCGATTTCTTTTTATTCGATTCAATTATTCAATTTCGAAAAAAAAACTAAAGTTTCTTAAAAAAACTAAACAAAATTTGCTTTGTAGATACGTGGTTCACGCAGAAACGGGACGAAATGCTACTGCAGTGCTTAAAATCTGGTGTACCCCAGGGCTCCGTTTTGACCTCGGGTCTCTTTCTAATATTCTGTATATCCATAAAAGGTTTACTTGATTTTTTTATTCTCTTAGATTGGTTCGCTGACGATAGCATTATTAGATTTGCATTTTCGATTCTGTTATTGTGATGTGGAAGTTCAGTGGAAAAATGTAATTATAATGAATTAAATTCGTATCTTGACAGCTTTTTACAAAAAATCATAGCTGTCTCTTGTCGTTAAGGCACAGCTTACCGTTTGACCTACTGTTTGTTCAAGAACACTGGCCCTCCTGGCCACTCAACATTTTGAACCCCAAAAAGGAAGTTAAAATCCTTACGCAAGTTAGATAAGCAGGTCACATAAAGTAGTTTTGTCATAATTTGACACCAAAACCCTAGACTTCGGGTCTTGATCGTTTGTGAGATGCCATTTCCTGATTATTTATTTGGCCAATGACCGTATTCAGGTTTTAAACTTAATATTCTATAATACACTTTGATGGTTTCTTAAAGAAAATAGGGTGATGCCGAATCTGAAAATGACGATTATATTTTTGCGGAACTTGAGAGAGACACTAAACCTCGGAGCGTTCTTTTCAATTTCACGAGGACAAAATCCTTTCGTAGAACATGTTTTTCACTCAATTACATTATTTGTGGCAAGCGCACCATTTCTTGTCTTCGAGTCTTCGATATCAAACCAACAGGTGTTTTAGTTGAGAACGAACACTGGCCGCGTTTTATTACATATATGAATCTAGATCTGGTTGAATTTACCTTGCATTCAAAACAAAAACAACTTGTGATTTCGTTTTCTTTCGGAATCTTTTTAATTGTTCCAAAAATTAGTTCTTTTATTGATAACCAGGTGGTTTTAAAGACTCGCATCGTTTAGGTTAATGAGAAGAGATGCAAAATTGTTGCAAAATATGGGAGATACACAAAACTTTTCTTAAATTAATCCTCATCGTTATTTTACTAGGCCCGTCCCACCAACTAAAAAATCTCTGAGATATTGAATACAAACATTTTTCGCCTCAGAGATCTCTGCAAGAGATGACAGTAGACTTTCCTAACGATTTATTTACCGATATTTACCATGGATCAGCTTTTTTACGTTATAGCTACAATTTTTGATGCGTCATGTAGGTATTTTATTTTGTAATTTTTAACTTTGACAGAACTACGAAATATAGCAGCTTCATTTAAATTGCTCTAATGCATCAAGCAAATATGCCCAATCATATAAATGTACTTACGCCCATAAAAGTCAACCCTCATCATTATTATGCAATGTCATAGATCATAAGCCTACGTCAAAACAAGAATCAAGTTTTTCTCGTCTAATTCCACTTCAATAACTTGGGATAAAAATAGAACAAAAGTACGCGCTTCATTTTATAAGTAGCAAATCCATCACTTTGAAATGAAGATTTATGTAAACAAATGTTCATATCATATTTACTGTCTGTCATGTCATACATATATCAACTTACCGTTAATATTGACTCATTAAAAAGGTTCTAATTAAAACAGCATCAACATTGAATGATTCACTCACTCTAATAGTCGGTGGTGTGTAGGTACCCACAATAACTTAATTCATTGTTCAATCGAAAAGTACTAGACTAGGTATGCAAAAATTTAAGGAAACTTATTGGATTCCTTCAGGTTCAATTTTGAGTCACTTGAGACAATAGATTCAAACCAACAGAAAAATACTATCAATAGTGTCAGTACTTTCCAAAGAACATGTTTCGGAAATTGCATGTCGGTAATGCAGTTTTTGTGTCATTTACAAGAACGTTCCCTCATGACAACTCAAACAAAGAAGACAGGTGATAGATAGAAACCGACATTTACACCTGTTGAACATTCATTTTTTTTTTACCGAAATAAAGTAAAACCATTGAATGACTGACAGAACACCACAGTTTTACAAGTAGATTCTATTCATGCTCAAAAAAGTGTGCACACAATTAATTTTCAAAAAGTATGTGTAGGTAGTTGCCGATTGCTAATTATTGCACTTCTTCTCACTCGGTTCAGTACTCAATCGCCACTTCACTCAAGTGGTAAACCTACATGTACATCTTGAAAAGAGGCAAATACAATTAAAAAAAAAAACAATTATCGAATACTTTACGCTTCTTAGCATGGTCTTGTTAATGAACTTGAAAAAATAAAATTAAAATTCAAAGAACAAGAACATGAAAATAAAAATGTAGACGTCTGCTTCTGCTTCTGGCTTTTCTGCTGATGGTTTCTGGCTTCTGGCAGGCTCTGTTCTCGGGGAAGTGTTGATTTTTTTCAAAAGTGTTTACTTTGATATCTACTCGAACGGAACAAGTCATACAATAAGAAAAAAAAATATTACTCGTCCATCTTCTTACCGAATGATTGAATGTATTTTTAGAAAACAAAATTAAAAAAAAAACAAAAAAATTAACGCCATTAAGCCAACGAGTGTGAAGCTTACGTTTATTTAAATCATTGAAAGATGCAATGCATTTTTGTTGCGTTAAAGGAAATAAGTGCGAAGTTTTCTTATTTAAATTTATTACAGTGTATGAGTGTGCCAACATTCTTGAAAAAAAGAAACGTAATAGTAGCGAAACCGATTGTAATTTAATTTGAGTGAATTATAGCAAAAGTTAAGTAGGTATAGCAGACGATGTCTGGTGAGTTTTTTTTTTTTATTTTTTTACATACCCATAAATAAAAAGATTTTTCAATCTGGAAACACTTGCTGTTATGGAATTAACTTAAAAAAATATATAATTTTGCGTCATAGTTAGTAATGTGTGGAACGAAATTTGTTTCACAACGCGACTAATATCACGTACCGACATTTCAATGCCACAAGGACTTTACTCTCTGGTTTTATATTCATTCATTGGATTGAGAAGCTCAGAAGTTTTAAACTAGAAGAACTTACCAATTATTCGCATTAAAAGCAGTTATAGAACTAGCCGATTGAACTATATTATCGTTGTCACAACTAAGTGAGGCACTACTTAACCATTTCCATTACGTGACTTAATCATATTTGGATTCCACAGTAGAAAATATGGTTAAAGTAAGTATGCATACCGTCGCAAAAGTCTTTAATATCTTATATTTTATAGTTACAAATGCTATACCTTTTGCAAAATTAACCAAAATATTTGTTTGCTTATGTGCAATCATGCGCACAAGACAGTCTTATAAAGTTTGGTAAGGTAGTGCATAGTTTGGCAGATGTAATGTCAAGATGCATATTTGTAACACAACTTTATTATTAAACAACTCAGGTTCTGTTCTGGGTTGAAAAAAGAGAAAGTCTTAGTCGACTTGAAGTTATGCAATTAAGTAGAAATTTTGGAAAGCTGTGCACGATTAAGCAGATGTACTAAGGGCTAGTTTCAAAGACAACACTTATGTCAAGCGATACTTAAGTTTCCATTATCGGTCACTTTAATGTACAGAGACGGTAAGGTAGTTCACATTTTCCATTCAAATTGTCAGTTAAGTTTCCAATATTGACCACTCAAGTATTATTTAATCCAGTGTAAAACTTTTCCTAAGTTTCACTAACCAAACAGTGAAACTGGCCCTAAAAGTTTTAAATTCTTTTAATATTCGTTCAGGATGTCTCTGAAGTAAGTAATTAATGGAAGCAAGAAGTACTTTGCGGTAGGAACGAACCACAAAGACACAGTTGTTTTGAGTAGATTTTTTTTTGTTTGAACTACTGTATCGACTGCTCCACGAGCTGACACGAACTTCACTGATTCATTTTTATGAGTCTTCCATTGAACTAACCATTAACTTCCATTAACTTAGTAAAGTACTCATGAGTAGTCCGCCATCTTCAAAGGAAAGCGGTTATTATTTGTTTTATATTGTTCCTAACATCCAGCGGTACAATCACCGCAAACGAATAAACGTAAACGTTTCAGAATGAGTTAATCTCCGAGTGACATTATTCAAAAACGACATAAGACTTCTTTTTCAATACAAGTTCAATACCAACAACCTTATAGACCACAAAACAAAACTTGTTAATTTTGATGGTAATTTTCAGGAATTCACTTTATCTTGTGATTTTCATTGTTCATTGCGTCAGATTTCCTAAAAGTTTAATTATGGTTTTTTGCAAGAAGGCTTCATTGCCTTACCTTGAAATAAACAAGTAACTTTTTACCTGCTATTAACTAGTGTGGATTTTATTCATAAGTCTACCAATCGTATTATTAAGTACATGTGGTTAACAACAAACCAGCTATACCTACCCAACCTACTTTAATGTAAGACGAAAGTTTTTTATAAAGTCAATCGCACTGATCGTGATCAATATCGATAATAATGACTTACCACAAATTCTTAATTTAATCGATTGATCTTGTAGCTTGTTCTTAAGTTTTATTTATAAAACTAAAACTGTAACACACCTGGTGCTGCAACTGATGTTGGTGTGTTCAAGAATTTCCTCTAAACATTCGACATCGTTTCGCGAGTCATGTCTATTAGAGGAGAACGTGTTCGAATAAAGAAAAAGACTATAGAAACTATAATGATTAAGTTCATTAGTCGATGTCTCGATAATGCTGGCGGTGATTATCAGAATTTTTGGTTCAAGGTTTGCATTGACGACGAGAATTTAAAAGAAAAATTATATTGCAGACATAAAGGCAGGTGCGTGAAGTTAGCACCGCCATAACAAAAAATCGAAAATCTGAGTATGCAGTAATTTGTTGCTAATTTGTTGCTAATTTGTTGCCGCATTCCCGAATTTGTTGCTCCTACCCTTACCCCCCAAATCCATGGCGGTGCTAACTTCACGTGAAGTTAGCACCGCCATCATCCAAAACTCAAAATTTCAAAAATATAAGTATGCAGGAATTTGTTGCTAATTTGTTGCTAATTTGTTGCCGCATTCCCGAATTTGTTGCTCCACGTTTTGACCTTGTAATGCACTTTAACAGTTTCATAGGAAAATCTAAATCGCTCAAAAATGATCATATAGTGAAAAGATTAACACCAATTCAAGTGCTACTCCTCACCTTCTCAAAAAAGTGCATATGAAATTTTTAGCCCAAATCCTTCATGGCCAAAACGCATTGTGGATCTTGTGGAATGTATTTCAGTCAGCTATCTCTATGGGCACTTCTAAGAACTACACTTAAAACTCAAAATTTCAAAAATCTAAGTATGTAAGAATTTGTTGCTAATTTGTTGCTCGTGAATAACACCATTTCCGAATTTGTTACTCCTCCCCTAACCCCCCAAAACAATGGCGGTGCTAACTTCACGTGAAGTTAGCACCGCCATCATCTAAAACACAAAATTTCAAAAATATAAGTATGCAGGAATTTGTTGCTAATTTGTTGCTCTACGAAAAAGTGCGTTTCAACTTTCTGCTCCAACTCCTTCACCCCCAAAAATTCAAAACAAATTTTGATGACGTCACTCAAATGCAGTTGGATACCTAACTTCTAAGAACTCAACAATTTTGAAAATCTAAGTATGAGGGAATTTGTTGCTAATTTGTTGCTCATATGTTACCCTAGTCTCGAATTTGTTGCTCCACGTTTTGACCTTGAAAATGCATTTGCAAGGTTGTAGGAACAAAAGTTAACTTTTTCCAAGGAAAGGTTCTTTCAAAAAAAAAACTTCAGGAGCTTTTAGCTTGAATTTGTTGCTCTCCAAAAAAGTGCATTTCAAATTTCTACTCCCACTCCTTCACCCGTAAAAATCCCAAAGAAATTTTGATAACGTCACTCAAATGCAGTTGGATACCTAACTTCTAAGAACTCAACAATTTTGAAAATCTAAGTATGAGGGAATTTGTTGCTAATTTGTTGCTCATATGTTACCCCAGTCCCGAATTTGTTGCTCCACGATTTGACCTTGAAAAGGTCAAGTTTGCCATAGAAAGGTTTTTGCAAAAAAAAAGTGACTGAGCCCTTAGATTGAATTTGTTGCTCTACGAAAAAGTGCGTTTCAACTTTCTGCTCCAACTCCTTCACCCCCAAAAATTCAAAACAAATTTTGATGACGTCACTCAAATGCAGTTGGATACCTAACTTCTAAGAACTCAACAATTTTGAAAATCTAAGTATGAGGGAATTTGTTGCTAATTTGTTGCTCATATGTTACCCCAGTCCCGAATTTGTTGCTCCACGATTTGACCTTGAAAAGGTCAAGTTTGCCATAGAAAGGTTTTTGCAAAAAAAAAGTGACTGAGCCCTTAGATTGAATTTGTTGCTCTACGAAAAAGTGCGTTTCAACTTTCTGCTCCAACTCCTTCACCCCCAAAAATTCAAAACAAATTTTGATGACGTCACTCAAATGCAGTTGGATACCTAACTTCTAAGAACTCAACAATTTTGAAAATCTAAGTATGAGGGAATTTGTTGCTAATTTGTTGCTCATATGTTACCCTAGTCTTGAATTTGTTGCTCCACGTTTTGACCTTGAAAATGCATTTGCAAGGTTGTAGGAACAAAAGTTAACTTTTTCCAAGGAAAGGTTCTTTCAAAAAAAAAACTTCAGGAGCTTTTAGCTTGAATTTGTTGCTCTCCAAAAAAGTGCATTTCAAATTTCTACTCCCACTCCTTCACCCGTAAAAATCCCAAAGAAATTTTGATAACGTCACTCAAATGCAGTTGGATACCTAACTTCTAAGAACTCAACAATTTTGAAAATCTAAGTATGAGGGAATTTGTTGCTAATTTGTTGCTCATATGTTACCCCAGTCCCGAATTTGTTGCTCCACGATTTGACCTTGAAAAGGTCAAGTTTGCCATAGAAAGGTTTTTGCAAAAAAAAAGTGACTGAGCCCTTAGATTGAATTTGTTGCTCTACGAAAAAGTGCGTTTCAACTTTCTGCTCCAACTCCTTCACCCCCAAAAAATTTGTTTTGAATTTTTGGGGGTGAAGGAGTTGGAGCAGAAAGTTGAAACGCACTTTTTCGTAGAGCAACAAATTCAATCTAAGGGCTCAGTCACTTTTTTTTTGCAAAAACCTTTCTATGGCAAACTTGACCTTTTCAAGGTCAAATCGTGGAGCAACAAATTCGGGACTGGGGTAACATATGAGCAACAAATTAGCAACAAATTCCCTCATACTTAGATTTTCAAAATTGTTGAGTTCTTAGAAGTTAGGTATCCAACTGCATTTGAGTGACGTTATCAAAATTTCTTTGGGATTTTTACGAGTGAAGGAGTGGGAGTAGAAATTTGAAATGCACTTTTTTGGAGAGCAACAAATTCAAGCTAAAAGCTCCTGAAGTTTTTTTTTTGAAAGAACCTTTCCTTGGAAAAAGTTAACTTTTGTTCCTACAACCTTGCAAATGCATTTTCAAGGTCAAAACGTGGAGCAACAAATTCGAGACTAGGGTAACATATGAGCAACAAATTAGCAACAAATTCCCTCATACTTAGATTTTCAAAATTGTTGAGTTCTTAGAAGTTAGGTATCCAACTGCATTTGAGTGACGTCATCAAAATTTGTTTTGAATTTTTGGGGGTGAAGGAGTTGGAGCAGAAAGTTGAAACGCACTTTTTCGTAGAGCAACAAATTCAATCTAAGGGCTCAGTCACTTTTTTTTTGCAAAAACCTTTCTATGGCAAACTTGACCTTTTCAAGGTCAAATCGTGGAGCAACAAATTCGGGACTGGGGTAACATATGAGCAACAAATTAGCAACAAATTCCCTCATACTTAGATTTTCAAAATTGTTGAGTTCTTAGAAGTTAGGTATCCAACTGCATTTGAGTGACGTCATCAAAATTTGTTTTGAATTTTTGGGGGTGAAGGAGTTGGAGCAGAAAGTTGAAACGCACTTTTTCGTAGAGCAACAAATTAGCAACAAATTCCTGCATACTTATATTTTTGAAATTTTGTGTTTTAGATGATGGCGGTGCTAACTTCACGTGAAGTTAGCACCGCCATTGTTTTGGGGGGTTAGGGGAGGAGTAACAAATTCGGAAATGGTGTTATTCACGAGCAACAAATTAGCAACAAATTCTTACATACTTAGATTTTTGAAATTTTGAGTTTTAAGTGTAGTTCTTAGAAGTGCCCATAGAGATAGCTGACTGAAATACATTCCACAAGATCCACAATGCGTTTTGGCCATGAAGGATTTGGGCTAAAAATTTCATATGCACTTTTTTGAGAAGGTGAGGAGTAGCACTTGAATTGGTGTTAATCTTTTCACTATATGATCATTTTTGAGCGATTTAGATTTTCCTATGAAACTGTTAAAGTGCATTACAAGGTCAAAACGTGGAGCAACAAATTCGGGAATGCGGCAACAAATTAGCAACAAATTAGCAACAAATTCCTGCATACTTATATTTTTGAAATTTTGAGTTTTGGATGATGGCGGTGCTAACTTCACGTGAAGTTAGCACCGCCATGGATTTGGGGGGTAAGGGTAGGAGCAACAAATTCGGGAATGCGGCAACAAATTAGCAACAAATTAGCAACAAACTACTGCATACTCAGATTTTCGATTTTTTGTTATGGCGGTGCTAACTTCACGCACCTCATAAAGGCAGCAATAGTAGGTACCTTACCTACATAAGCTTGTTTGTCTGTATTTGTTTAAAACTCACTCTTTGGCTAATTGATTATTTTTAAAATAGTAAAATTGTTAAATGGTTAAATAAAGTTTAGATAAATTAGATAAAAACATGTAGATCAACAAACAAGATTTCTACTATATTACGAGTACATAGGTATAACGTAGACATGACATCAGATTCTTTTTATGTCTGGACAAAAGTTTTTGGGCAAGATACTCAATGTGTAAGTTAAAATAAAACTAATTGCCGATTATTTTGGAAGAATTCCATTGATCTCCTCTGACTTACCGGTCATTTCAATTTCAGCAACTCTGACGAAACTCCATGCGTCATATCATCATCATGCATATTTCTGAGTTCCTGCTGTAAGAGTCAAGATAAAAAAAAAAACAACCACAGTCATAAAAAGGAAGAAGAAACATAAAAGAAACTTAAAATCAAAAAAAGAGCCTGTTTCCTGTCGTGCCTCCTCCATTCCATTCCACATTATTCGTATTCTTTTTATGTTTCTCAGCAACAACTGACAGCAAATCATTGACATAATGACTTGCAAGTGGCTTGTCATCAAGAGCCAAAACTCAATTATAAAAGTAACTACATAAATCTGGAACTTTATGAATTTGACCCTCATCGATCGGTAAAACTAAAATAAAATAATTCGCCGCCGGCTGTCAAAAAAAAAAGAAAAAAAGAAGAAAGAAAAAAATGTTGCATACCCAAATGACACATAATTTATGTTGCCCCACCAAAAAACCCATGCCATTGAGATCATCCCAAAAAACTTCTCACATAAGAGCTTGTTCTCTCTCCATCTCTTTCTTTAATCTGCAAATGATCATCTTCAACAAAAAAAATTCATATTCTCATCTTTTTCATTCATAAACGATCATAAAAGTCAACCAGTGATTCTTTTGCGCGATCCTCTTGTTGAGTTTCGAGTGTAATTAAAACCACCGCCCTCCTCATGTCTCTCCCAAATAAAGTGTATGCATTCTGTGGATAGTATAATATGATGGCTGTTTTATGGTTAATTTTCCATTAATTTTAACGATGGCAATATCATTTACAATTATACCGACGTAAACTTAATGACCGCATATAAATTGGTCAGTTCGGTGGTTTTGGATTTTTGCAGTTTGTTCCCTCCATCACATCTCTGTGAACGAGGCATGGGCTTAAAGTTATACAGCGAGCGCAGTCTATGTGTCAAGCCAAAAAACTGGATGACGTGTGGTTTCGGAAATCCGCAATGGCGTTTTTCGCTCTCACTTTGCCGGTAAATTTAAATGGATTGAAATTACGCAATCAGTATGCGACATAAAATAAATAAGAAAACAAATTTATCAAAGACAAAATATTATTTCATAACGAGAAGGGGAAAAATCAGTACGGTGAAACGTCATTGAAACAACTAACTGATATGCCTGCTGACATTAGTAAACAGTGATGCCAATTGTTTATTAATTGAAATTGTCACAAATGTTCACAACTCTTGAATACTATAAATGTGTCATTGCTTATTGTTATTTTGTCTCAATTTTAAACTTTTCCGTTTCTAATTTTATCTACTCATAGCACTCTGTTTGTAATCTTTGTTTATTTATCTAATCCAAAGTGATAGTTTCAATAGCATCCCGCAGAGTTAGTCGAGAATAGATGTCAAGGCGTCATGGTCAGCTAAGCACATAGTACTTCAATTTCATCGCGTATAACTTGTTTTGTTTATATTTGTGCGGTTTTGTCTGGCTTCTTCTTTGACCCTGTCAATCTTATGTCTATTTGGAAATTTTTGCATTGTTTTACTGTTGGTTTTAAAAGATTTATTGCAAATACACCAAAGATTTATGATATTTTTACCAAGGTAATTTATATGGTGAAATTTGATCTCCCTTATAATATGCTATGGGTTTCATTACTAGATATTGGAAATTCTAAAATTCTTAGGCAAGGTGAATTTTGAAAAACAAAAAAACAGATTGTTGCCACTTATTAGGTTTGAGTTTCTTTCGATCGAAAGTCTTAGTGTAAATTGCTGTCACTGATAGATCTTTGAACAAATACAGTAGCTGCATTTTACTATCCATGCGGATCTGGATATGGATCGTTTTAACAAGTCAAACAAAAACAATACGTGATCTTGCTTTCTATTCTAATGATCGGGGTCTATTTTAATGATCCAAAAATTAGTTCTTATACTGAAATGTAGATGGCTTTTAAAAGTCAATAAGGAGAAAAATAAGAGATGCTAGATTATTTCAAAATAAACAAATACTAGGAAAGGAGATAGATATACAACTAAGTCTCCATTTTATTCCGCATCGTTTTATTTTCATGAACAGATCCTGAGAATAATAAAATGCGGCTAGTAGCAACGTTCATTATGGACTGCAAGACAAATGATAACGTGTTTTGAAGTGTATCAGAAGTCTATTTGACAGTTTAATATGTCTAACGGGAATCACTTTCTCACGGACAACGTTCGTTGTTGTACGAAACCGAGCGAATGCAAGTGGACACTTGAGTGTCACTTACTCTGCTATGATACTGGACTCTTATAGCTATATGTTGATTGTCGACATTCGTCGAATGTCGTCGATTCACATGAAACCAATTTTAATGGTCTATGCTAAAGTTTTCTTAGACTTTTGATTTAAAAGGAGAATGGTGCTTTACACTGCACCTTACATAAGAAAATTGACAGCTGGTTAGAATTGTTGTCCTTCAATTCACACTTTTAAGGCGTTGAATTGAAAAAAAAAATCGATTTTAAAGCAGGAAGGAGATGTTTCCTTTGAATGTATTAATCCTATTGCAAAATGCCTTTACTTGTTTTAAGACACCCTAAGCTCATTATAAAATCAGTTTTGCTAGGTACCCTTTTATTTCGAAATTATATATTGTATCTATACTTAATTATGTGCCTACACATGTGCAGTACATAAGTTTCTGTACAAAACTTGCGATAAACGACACGATGACACGTTTATTTATTTTCATCCCAACAGGCATATCCAATTTCAAGAATTGCAGTCAGAGGGGTGTCATTGAAGGTATTTTGTGTAATCAATTGGAATGTCAAACGTAAATCAATAGCTCTGTCAATGGAGCTATAATATATATTTAGCTACTTAGCAGAGCCTTTTATAACTTGATATTTAATAGGCGGATCAAATTAAAGATTGACAGACAGAGAGAGAGAGACAACCATGAGATTATTTCCATTAATTCAAGGATATACAGACTAAATGACGACAAAACATAATATATGTATATTGACTCCACCTGTTGTATTCTTACATTTTATATTACGAAATTCTTTAATCATTAATGTTTATGGCTTTTATATTATGGTGACAGGGCGCGCGACACGGTTACTTGAAAAGCCATTTTAATGGACGAAAAATTCCAATCGCCTTGCCAAGTCATTATTTCCAGCCTACTTTGACGTATGGTATTTTCTCTATCTCTTTCTGATTTTTTTTTATTTTTTGTTTTATACAACACGACGAGTATATCGAAATACACTGCGCGTTATCTTTAACAATATGGGCTTGTTGCTTAGGCATTCAGATCACAGTTGAATCGATCATTCCACAGCGATGTGTTGTCAGCCAAAAGCTTTTTTTTATTTTTTGCTAAACGCTAAACGAATTTCAAACAAAATCAAAGCGCTTAACAGCGCAGATTTATACAGTAATCTATTAAATAAAGAATTCAAATAGAAGGCTAAGATAAAATAAAAAATAATGAAAAAAAAAAACAAAAACTGAAAAAATGTGCCGTCGTCGTCGTCGTAACGCAATGTCTTAAATGCTAAATTTAGAGATACCTGGCTCGTATTTTTTCTATGTCGTTTAAAATGTAATTTACGATCGCAACATGAAAGTCTTAATTGCGACGACTTATACATTGGCTATGGCAACAGCAGCGCAAGCAACAAGCCAGCAGAAGCAGAACCACAACCAGCAAAAGCTAAAGCAACACCAACAAACACGATAACGACGACGACAGAGAGTCTGGTGTGGCTGGCATGGCCTGGCAGCGTTACTATTGGTATCGGATAGAGTATAGCTCATACAGAAACCAAAGCGAGGAGGCACGGCCCGATGTAGCATTGTATGACAATCTTTACCCCGCACCCATTCCCCTGACGGAAGGTGGCGGATCAGTTGAAACGTGACGTTTCGTTTATTGCATATTGCAGTGCCGGCCGTGCGGCAGCGGTGGCAGCAGAAGCGGGATGTTGAATTTGAGGTGCTACATCAGATTGATTGGCGCGCGCACCTTAGTAACATTGCAAATGCAGACACAATTGCAGTTGGCAATTTATTGGAATTTTTTCTTTATATTTTATTTTCCAGCCCAGGGTTTTCCATTTTTCATCATTTTTTTTCTTGTTTTTTTTTTTTGTATTCGAGTCTTTGGCCGAGCAGCCATAGAACGTAGCTTTGCGGTGCACACACAAGGTGATCGCGCACAGTAATTCTGAAAATGGCCGACTGACAGTTTGGTTAGACATGATGGTGCTGGATTTCTGTTGCTTGCAGCCAATGTGGCGACTGTAAGCGTTAGTATGCGCTGTGCTGAAGTAGTGATTTTATAAACTTATAAATTATAAAGTTAGGTATACAGAATGCATTTTAGAGTGCATTCCTGTGAACGAAGAAAATTGTGTTAATTTGGTTTGCGAATAAACTATTTTGGGCAGGTCTTGTACAACAAATGTAATGTAAGATTTTGGCTTTATATTGATTTAACCAGAGAATAATATTGCATCAGCAGTGGTACTCTTTAAAGTGGCAATTGATGCAAAATTTTGCGATCACGTTTTTTTTTTAAATTTATTTTTTAATTATATGCTCATAGCTCGCACAGTTGTTTCAGCCCAAGGAAATACCACATAATAAGCATCTGAACTCCAATTTATCTGATGTCTGACCATGAACTCGTTTTTACAATCCATTTGAATAAATGAAAAAAACAGCTCACGTTCTTTCAAGCTTTCGATAGAGGTTTAATTTTTTTTAGATTACTTTTGCTAAGATAGAGAGCGAAAGGGTATTGTTCATGTTGAGTAGATTTTTTTTTTTATGAAGTGGACAAAGTATTTAATGATGATCTTTTGTGTGAAAGAGTGCAGATTTTTACTGTTGTAAGCTTCATAAATGAATTTAAATTTATAGCGGAGCCCATTACCTAGATAATTCCATTTTTGTATATCTTTTTACATAAGCTCAACAAAAAAAAAGAAAATCATAGAACAAAAATTGGGCGCCATTTAAGAAAAATATGTTCATTAATATTTTGAAATGTACTGCTGCAGGAATGACTGAAATTTCTGCTTTCATTTTTATGTTTGACGTTGTTAATTTACTCGTATGTTGGGCGACTAGAGAAATTGCCTTCAGTCAAATTTTTTTTCTGGTGAGCCCAGGAAATTCCCAGAATAGTTTGGGCTTTTATTTATCAAAAAACTGTAATGACTGTTATAAATTGGAATGCCTTGGAACAACCTGAAAGTAAAACAGTGTGCCAAAGCAATGGATGTTTTTAGGGATTTCCTTTTCTTCGGAAACTAGTTCTGCTCCTACTTTTAGTAGCTCTGAAGGTCGAATAGTTTGTAGGTACACTGTGTGGTTTTGTGGGTGCTGTGGTTCATGCTATTGTTCTTATTGCTGTTCGTTTGATTCATTAAGGCCAATATTTACTTGGTGCTCACATTATAAGTTTGTCTTCTCGGAGTTTTTCTGAGTCAGAATTTAAGAGTGTTCGAGACAACTCATAGATCTTCCTTAGTAAATAAGTTATAAGCGCTTGGTGAATACCGGCATTAATCACTTTGAAAGTGACCATCAAAAATGGAATATAATATGCAATAAAACCACTTTCAATTTGATGTATCAGTGTGAAAGGTATATCAAAATATTTACAATTGCATAAAACTCGTGATGAAACAGTAATAAATGTTTATAAATGTGAAAAACAACGTCAGTAATGACGCCATAAAAATATTCAATATTATTCGGAAACTTGTCCTTGTATAATTATCTTAAACAGTCAATATATAAGTATAATTAGTATACAAGACATTTTATGTGATTTGCCATTAATTTTAGACGCATCATCGCCCACTCGTACAGCCATTGCATTCTACCACGGACACGGAGTAATAAAATCTGTGAAAATTAACATCGGCATGTGAGGTTCGCAGTCATAAGTTTCTATTAAAAGATTAATAGCTCTGAGCTTACGCTTCAAAAATAAAAATGTTTATTTTGTTTTAATATTTTTGTTTCACACATTTTCTTATAAATCAATAACACCTGGTTATTTAGCATTATGTATATTATTAACAACATAAAAATATAGATATTAAAAATAGATTCTCTATTGTTTATCTGAGAGACAGTGTAATTTCTCAAATGACGGAAGAAACTCTCAAACAAATAATAATAAACTTTCTCTTTCTCGTATGCCTACTGTAGCCTACCTTGTTTTTTTTATATTACAATTAATTCAGCAATCAATAAGCATTTAAAAGCTCATTTATAACTTTAAATCAAAAGACAAGCAAAAAAAAAACAAACAAACAAACTGCAAATAAGTTGCAAGAAGAGATTGGAAATAAAAGAAAAAACATTTTCCGCATCGAGCACAAAATTTATGACATTCATTTTCACTCAAGTATTTGAATCATTAGTTTTATTTATCTGATCCTAAAATCAAAGTTTAGATAGATATGTTTTTCTTTTATTTGTGATGTGTAACCGATTTTCCAACAGATGGAGCGTAAGTAGGACTTGCAAGATATTTTGTGGGGTAGGAAAAGTAGCACCGCGGTATATACATACATAAGTGGTAGTTGTCAGAGATAGACCTTCGGTAAAGAAACAAATATAAATATAACCATAAAAAACCGATCTCTATTATACATTGATGAATGAATTTTCACTACACAGTTTCAACATTTTTGCGGACTCCAATGGAAATGACATTAAAATAAACGAGTTCAGTACACAATAAACGTTATTCTTAGGTCTTTTCACCAAGGAATAATAGTTACTTAGTGGTCTCATCCATCACTCTTGAGTTGTATCTACTTACTCCGAAAAGAGCATATTAAGTTATGAGCGCTTGGTGAATACCGGCCTCAATATCCAAATATTAACGTTCTTCGATTAATAAGCAAGCAAACCGTTTGTTTTTTCTATAAAAAGAATTCAATCCTCACATTTAATTACATTCCTATTACTTATGTGCCATCGTGTAGGCACGGGTTCTGGAAATATGCCTCAGATATTTCCAGCTCTTTTTCAGCTGTGCAGATTCCCTTTCGACTATGCACTTACCTCTTACGTCTTTGTATAGTACTGTCTATAACATTTTACTCTTATAACAGGACATGAACAACACTAGTTTTATAATTTTTCATGAGTGAAAAACTGATTTGTTTATTTGTTTTTCAAAGCAACAAGATTTCGCAACACGATGACATTTGACATCTCCCTTTTTCTCGGTTATAAAAGATGTTCTTAATGTTATACAAAAGAGAACAATGTGTTATAAATGTGTCTCCGCTAGCAAAACCAAGTGTATTTTGAGGAGATTTCTCCATAATCTAGATGGTGGGTGAGGTTGTTATGGCATCATTGTTTCAGTGTTTTGTTTTTATTTTAAAAAGAAATTATATACATATAATATGGTTTCCATCATGATAACGGCAAATTGTGATATCAAGTCAGTTTATTTCAAATGAAGTGAACAAATTCAATAATTCTAAGAAAAATGACACAACAACTTTCTATCTCTGTTTTATTAGTTAATTAATGTCAAAGATAAAAAATAAAGGTATAAAATATTCTTAAAGAAAATGCAAAGAGAATACGAATTTATAATGATTAGGTACCTAACTTATGTAGGTACATCAAAACTCAAAAAAAAAAAATTTTTTTCAATATAATCATGATGTCATTTTTGTTTTATTTGAAAAACGTTTTTCGAATAAATGTTCAATTAGAAATTGATATAACATGTGCACACACAAATTGAACACTTAATATTCAATTATTGCGAGCATCAAAAACAACGAGTATTGAGCACACTCAAACTAACACCATTATTATACTAAGGCTGTAGATACGTCAGTGGTTTTCTTGTCACTTGTTGTAGCAAATCAACATAATAAATCATTGTTTTCGATACAAATTTTATCAAGCACAAAGCCTCCACCAATACATATATACAAAACATACAAAATAAAAAAAAACATATTAACGATCAAACACTGAATACACTTTGAACGGCAATAGATCGGTGACAAGCTGTCTGGTGAATACAAGAATAACATTTATATTGAGAACTGTCAATTTGTATTCAACGTCATGCTCTATGAGATAATGTTAAGTTAGGTGTTGTTTATGTGTGTCATAATACATTGACACCATCCTTCTAAAGAATCATTGTTCCGTAGAGAATTTACAAAAACAAAAACAACCACAATAAAAAAAATATTCTAATTGTGGTCTCAATTGAATGGAAAACAGAGCCAACATGTCATGTGATATGCCATACAATACAATATATGACATATCAATGGAAGATCAAAATGATAAATCTTATGTAATCTTTATCTTGCGAGGCTTTCTATGCCATGATACAGCCATAAAGCCAACAATAATTGAAATTAAACAAAAACAGAGACAGAGACAGACAAAAAAGCAACAACAGCTAAAATAAAAAAAATTATCATGTCTGCCAGTTGCATTTTGTTGTAGAGTTCATAGAAAACAAAACAACAACAAAATAGAAGCCATAATGCATAACAACTTGTTTAACTTGTCACTTTGACAAACGTGGATGTCATGTTCCATTCCAACCCGACAGATGGCTATTATTTTTTTTTATTTTATAAAAATTGAAATCCCCATTGATAAAAAGTAATAAACTTCACAATCGTATTTAATAAATTAAAACACATTCGCAGGCAGTCGGCATCATCGGTCGGTTCATCTCACATCTCATTCTTTCATCTAAAAAATAAATTATAAGATTAATGATGTGGGCGAATATTTAAATAGCAAAGTGACAGAATGTTTGTTTTGGGAAAATTGACTGCTAGCACGCGCGTTAGTCATAACTTTGAAAAATACGAGATTTGTTTATTAAATTTTGTTTTTATTTTAATAATAATTTTATAGGTTCCAAAAATAGTTTTAAACTATTTTTTTTTTTGAAAAAAAATAAGATTTGATGTGAAAAACATATAGTAAAAAAAATATTGCTTATAAAATACGCCGAAAAAAATTAAATTTCTTAAGCTATATTTACATAAATTTTATTAGAACTAAATAACATTTTGTTTCATTCTTAAATAACTTCATTGTGTTGTCATCCTCGGTATCTTCATTTAAAAAAGAAAAGAAATCTCATCTAACTTCAGAAAGCGGAAGTCGATAGTAACTTTAATAGGGCTTTTTAACAAAAAAAGCAATAATAAGCGCGTCCCACAAATAGAGATCACTGGTGGCCCCGGGAATTTTTAACTGGGGCAAAAAATCTCAGCTGTCGGCTTCCTGTATTTTGCGGAGATCTCTGAGATGAAAAATTTTTGGATTCAATATCTCAGAGATTTTATTGTTGGTGGGACGGGCTTAATATATCTCTCATATTTAGAAAATATGAGAGTGTCAAATCGACACTTTGGCACAGTGCCGTCTGATTGACCCTTTTGTTTATGTTTTGGAGTCAGAAATCCAAGAAATCGTTTATAAACTTTTATTAAAAATCTAAATATAGTCAAACTTTTGTCACAAATTCCAATTGTTACCATGTAAAAGAAAAAAAAAATCTTATTGGAGTGCGTGCGTGAAAAATAACTTTTTTGCTTTTTACATTTGAAAACTCTCATTGGGCCAAAGTGTTGACTGTCAGTTTTAAGTTTGACAATTTGGTAAAAATCCCTTTTACTAGGCGCGTTCCACAAGAAGAAATCACGGAGGGTACCCACCTCCATGTATTTGCCGGATATTTCTATGTTATACATGTAGGATAAACCCCAGTCTTTCTTAGTAACGGCTTAGATAACATCTATGAATACGTCCCAATGTTTTTAATTTTAATTAATCTTTGTTTTATTCAAATGTCTTGAGATTATGTCATTTTAATGATATTCAAATGCCAATTGCTAAATGTTGAGTATCAGTTCCTTGCAACACATCTATTCTTGATTCAAATTTCGTGATTGCCGGGCAGTGAAAAAATACGGTAATAGGTATGAACACAGGTCACAACATTCAAACTATGGGTCTTGTGAATAAAAATTATGTTAAAAATTTGAGATCATTCTTTTGATGGTCGGGGTCCGAATCGCTGCATATGAAAACAAAAGAACGTAAACGTTTTGACGATTGCTGTCTCTATATAATCGGTACAAAAAGATAAAGAGACAAATAGCAAATACTTTTACGTTCGTTCGTTTTTTTATTCGATGATTCGGGACAGTTCTGTTTGTTTACTTAATCAAAATAAAATAATTAATCCGTTTATAAAACGTTATTTAGGAAAATTTGGTAAATTCTCATAATTTTATTTATTTTTTAACGGTGTTTGTGTTTTCGTCTATTAATCATAGTGAGTATACCTACTTGGGAAAGCCCAAGTTTTCAAGACGAGGCCAACTGTAAGAAAAAACATCAATAGTAGACAACAGAACACTTCTGACGTTGAATGCTCAACTATTCTGATACTTAAAGTTCGTTTGCAATATAGCTTGCACACAAGCTATCAAAATCACAACCACTGCGCATCTTTATAATGTTCATGGCCTAGCAACAGTGTCATTAAAAAGTTGTCCAACCTCAGACTTGTTGCTTTAATTTTTTTCAACGTTTCGTTTTATTTTTTAATATAAATTCTAAGAATGTCGACTTGTAGAATGAACCGCTTAGAAATAGGAAGAGGAAAAACAAAAAAAGTAAAATGATGGCGGCATTCGTATATGGTCGGCATCATAACTGCCATCCTGGGATTTAATTTTTGTTATTTATAGATCGATAGCATCATCAAGCTCCATCATATTCCTTCTCCCACTTCTAACTTCTTTTTTTCAACTATTTTTTTGCGTGCAGTCTCTTTTCCATCGAAAAATAAGATGTATCATCATGGTATTGATTTCCGCTAATTGGTTTCAAATTGCAAAATTAATGGCCTAAAATATCATGGTTATGGCTGTATGGTTCATATAAGACTTGTATAGTTACAATCGCTGTCGTAGTAGTGTGGTGAGTTGAAATTGCTTGTGTCGGCACGGCAGACATGGATTTTTTGACGTAAACGAATGGTTTATCAATTGGTGATCACTACGACCACACCACACAATTCGAACGGAATTGTCATCATTCATTTAAAATCAAATGGAGAACAAATTGTTCATCGCGCTATAGTTTGCGGTTCGTTTTGTGCGTATTGTATAAGTTTTCAAGAGCAACCGCTAAAGAATTTATAACAAAACATATATAGTGCTGTCATTTTATATGAAGATGGTATACGCGTTTATTCACCCAAGAACTGTCAAATGTGGGGAGAAATGAGGTAGGCAAAATAAAAGAAATAATATATCGTTTTAATTGAGAAGGAATTTCATTTGAAGCAGACGATGCAGAGACTTTTTTGTGAACGTGCGTCGTCGTCAGTCTGTTAAAAATGAATGAATTAATAAAACAAATCAAAGCATAAATAATTGTTTTGATTGCCAACACTATACACACACACATTAGTAACTTTAGAAGACAATTTAATTGTTTCATGAAAACTGAATATGTACAAGAAAGATTTAAAAAAACTGGATTATGTACTGTACATTTATTTATATGTTCTTATTTTTGTATGGATATAATTGGAATATTTCATTTCTTTTAGTCAAAACGACCCATTAGTAGTTAGTAAAAGTTTGATTGGAAATAAATGCGTTTTGAATGAAATGGCGCAGGAGAATATGAAGATCATAGTCTATTATTAGAATGCTTGATTGATAGCCTACGCTCTTCAATTAATCAATTGAAGTTGTCAGTGAAAATAATTGAAAAAGATATTATGTTCTTGTTTTTGTTTTACGTTTGAAAGCAAACACTATAGACATTTTAAAATAAGCATGCATGGAAAACAAAACGTTTAAGCAACTAAATTTATAGCCTAAAAGTGCATACACACATTCTAAATTTGAGTTGGAATATTACGTTAATTTGTTGAAGTTGACAAGTAACATCAGCTGTTATTATTAACAGTGTTTTTTAATGAGGAAACTTGAGAGTTAAACTTTAAACAAACAAAATGACGTTTAATATACTGATACTTCTTTAAAAAAAATTAATTTTTTGGCAGGTCTGAATTATAATCGTTGAATCAAAGGTCGATTTTTTCTTTCATAAATTTGCAACTGATTGAAAAATATTAAAAATTGGGCGCCAGTTTATAATTTTTTTTTGTCAGCCAAATTGATGGTGCCCGATGCTGGAACTAAAATCTTAAAAGCAGATTTACCGCCTCACTGATTGCTTTTAAATATGTTGATAAATTGTGAGGCAGCCAAAGAGTTTGTAATTTAATTGAAAATTTTAACTCATTTTTTATTTGTGATTCTATTTGTGTGAATTAAAAAAACGAAATGCTTTGAATAAAGCAATACCTTATTGTAAATGTATTGTGTTGGAACGAAAATAGTATAACATGTATGACAAATGAATTTAATTAAGCTCACAATTGCTATTTTGCTGTAATTTGCAATTTGAAAGTACCTACATCTAATCTTTTTTAAACTTTTGCTGAACTTTTTTGAGAACAAATGTTCCATATTCTTTAAAATCAATTTATTTGGAATTTGTTTGTCCTTTCAATGGAACACGGCTAATTAACAAAAATATTGAAAAGTGTCGGTGATACGTCAAATTCAGTAAGATTATCGCCACCGACTTTGATGTTGAGAAAGGTTTAAGACCAGAGGATGCGTTATCATGAAATCTTTTCAACATCGTGTTTGAAGCAATCAAGGACAACTCAAAACTAAACACCTCAGACACACAATTTTTCAAAAATCCGTTCAACTTCTTGCTTATGCTGATGACACTGACATCATTTAGGGAACGAATCGAGCTGTCAGTGCAGCGTTGGTGAGTATAAAAATTGATTTATAGTCAAAGACATTGTTATTGTTTAGGTGGGGCCACTATTACATCACACAACGACAACAGTGTAGAGTTTAAAAAAAGAATCACACTTGCCAACTGCTGTTTCTTTAAGTAGTAGTTTCATTAAGTAGAGTAGTAAACCCTCTTAAAGAACCAAGGCAACGCTTTATAAGACCTTAATCAGCTGTAGAAGACAGTGGTAGGGACAATGTCAAGACCGGATGAGAACCGGATGGATGAGGGACGATTTCAAACAACTTGGTGTGTATATCTGGTGGTAGATAGCTAGGGAACGGGCGGGTTGGAGAGGTTTATTGGTTCCGACCTGGATTGTAAGCGCCATCTTAAGTAATTAAAACAAATCGTACGCAATTTATTTGGACATAAATTTCTCTTTTGCCTTCTAAAAGAAAAAGGACCAGTTTAAGTCAAGGGACCTAAGCGTCACTTAGAGCTAGTTTCACAGTTGGGTAAGTGACAACTAAGTTGCCTATATTGCTAATTTAAGAGAAAAAAACTGCACTACCTTATCGTTCCTGGACTTAAATTTTGAATTAGCCCTTAAACTGTCAGTATCATCCACTTAAGTATCACTTACTGGACTGTGGCACTGGCCCTAAATGCTTCATTTAAAAATGTTTTTTTTTTATACATACAAACAAAGTTAAAAATTGCTCTTCAATTATTATTTGTCAGATTATTTGGAATTAACATTTTTATCGATTTAAATTATTACATACAACAAAAACTGGGCAGTATGCATAATTTGTTTTATTTTTTTTTTTTTCAATCTACTTTGCCGTCACACGACTAATTAAACTAATAGCTACTTCATCAAACTGGCAGTTTCGAAACAAAGTCTAAGCAAACCTATTTGCCATACCGACACCAAACACTATCAAATGCTTGCTCATGCAAGCATTATAGGATTTAATAGAAAAACATTCTAGGTACATCACATTTCACATCTGTCTTGTGAGCTGTATATAGCTAGCTGGCTCGCTTATAATTTATTGTAACACTCTTATTTGATCGGCAATTTTTGTTGCGTGCGAAGTCTTTAAATTGAGTCGAATGCCTTTATGTCTATGCGATAGATTCTCCTCACGAATACTTGCGCGGCTACCAACCAAACGACCCGATCGACACTCAGCCCCCTTTCTGTGTGGCAATTAAAAATCTAAAAGAAATACAAAATAAAAACTTGTATCACAAGTTGCCTTAGACTGCTTGGTACCAACTTCATCACCATCCGATCCGTGCTCATTTTAATAATATTCGCAGCGAAATTAATAGGCGATAATAATTGGATCCTGTGATGTGCCCCGCAGGAACTAGAGAAACAAGTTTTCCTAGCTTCTACATGTTATACTGAAAGATATACTATCTATATAGGTATAGTGTGTTTGTGTATCTTTATCTTTATAAATGCTTATATGACTAAGATAGAGCTTTGAACACTTTATTCACACCGACCAACGATTAAATCATTTTCTTCGCAATTTTTTTTTTATAATGATACATCTTGTTCATTCAGTAAAGCGGCCATGTTAAAATATCACTCAGATCCCTCCCCAACCATAATTTGTAGTTACCTTCACAAGTTTTCATCGTAAGGAATTTTCCAATTTTTTTCTTTTTAAATTTTAATAAAAATTTTTAATTTTCTCTCACAAGACGACGGCGACGATGGATTGACGACTACGCAGCTGAGATACAAAATTAGCATAACTTCTGCGCACGCCATCTATATAATATAACAAAATATATGGTTTACCATAAAAATAAAATCGATGCTATAAATTTCAATGTGTGAATATGAGTATCGCGCAACAAGCAAGTGAATTTTTAAGTCATAGAAAGGGGCAGTAGAGATATAGAGGGTTTTGAGCGGAAGTTGATTTTCGCAATTACAATATTTTTTTCTTAACATTTTACCGGAAAGTGTTATTTTCTTGTTGTTGTATTAGAGTAGAGTGTGTTTTGCAATTACAAAGTAGAGTTTTCATTAATATGCATTATGCACTTAACTTAGAGATGAGTGATATTTTTATTGAAATTGTTCCCCCCAATTGACTGGGTCGGATATTTAAAGTACATACAAAATCTTGTAGTTCTCTACTGCTATTGCATTTGCAATGTCCTTGTTGTGTGAGAAAAAAAGTAATATGAAAAGTACATATGATGTCCTCTGAATTCTATAATATGAATACACTGGATAGCGGATTCGCATGCACAAATTAACCTCAATTGAAGAAGAGTTCTAGTCAGTCTTTCTCTATCTTTCTTTTTATGTAGAGCGAGACACCACCGTAAACCGTTGTGCTCATAAATTCGGTTGTATAACAGTATTACAGTGTAATTTATTTTATCTATCTAATTCTTTTCATATAGAGTGAACTGGGTATGTATGCAGCGATACAACTTGAATAAGTGTCAACAATTATGTTATACATTGTTTTATAGATATCGTATAGAAGATAATTTTTTTTTCCAAGCCCAAATAGAATTTCACAAAAAACAACTTCATTGGGATTCAACAAAACAAAGTGGCAGCACTGTTTGCAATGGCATGGCAATGGGCGCGTTCAGATATGTATTTCAATTTATTTGAATTGGGCTTTTACCCCAGACGTCAGGCAAAAAAAAATTGACGGTAACAAAAAAAATGGCAGATCTCTAGTTCGAAGAAAGTTAGTAGCTTAAAAATTGAAATTAAAAAATATTTAAGAATTTTTTTCTATTTTTGTGTGAAAGAGAAGCGACAAAGACAAATGCGTTAAAAACCCAATAGGAGGATGAAATGTGAAGAACAGTTTGTTAAATATTTTTTGCGTTTGTATGCCTTTTGACAGCAAAAACATGACCTATTTATAAGTCATTATTTCCTTTTGTATAAGAGTTACAGTATTTTTAGCAACGAGAAAAAGGGAAATGTCAAACTAAATTTAGTTTCATTGAGACGCAACAAAACAAAGTGGCAGCAATGGCATGGCAATGGGAGCGTTCAGATAAATGTATTTCAATTTATTTGAATAGGAGAAGGAAATGAAAAGAACAGTTTGTTGAATATTTTTTGTTTGTATGCCGTTTGACAGCAAAAACATGATCCATTTATGACACATTGTTTCCTTTTGTATCAGAGTTACAGTATTTTTAGCACCGTGAAAATTATGCTGTTTTTGACGTTTTTATACAATTTATCGATAACTTAACCAAAACAAGGTGCGTTCTACAAAAAGTTATCTCCTGAAGTCACAGTGATATTTAAGTAGGCCATTTTGTTTGGTATAAAGTTGACAGTTCTATTAACACCATTTTGAAAAGGTATGCTTATGCTACCCTTACACGAGCGGCAACATGTCAAAATTGTTGGTATTTTCTTACCATCTAGACTGAAAGATGATTACAAATCACAATAAAGATAGAACATGTTGATTCTGTTGCCAGTTAAATGACAAAATGAATGGAAGCAGTCGTGTTTAAGTCTTATATTTGTCAATTATGTTCCCATGCATTGCGACATTGCAAGCATAACTTATCTTATGGCATTGACAGCTGCTCAATATATGCGGCATTATGTGGTTTTAATTAAATGTAAGCAAAAACTAGAAAAATCTTTCCTTCTTCTTGGAAAAATCTGATATCTTAATTACAAGACATAATTACGTTACCTACCTACCGCATTGCTTACGTTTCTACAGATTCACTATTTTATTTATAAAAAGTCAACTCCAACCATACGTAAACATAATGTGACTTGTGTAAACAGCTTTATACAGAAATCAGAGTATAACAAGAATACAAACGACATCGATTTAATTTAAAAAAACTATCTTAGCTCGGTTAAACATGATACGCATTGCCACCAAGGAAGTGGGCCAAGATACAGTCTAACCTCTCTATATTGCACATCACGGCTATAATTCAATTCAAAACCACCGCACAATGAGCAACCGGTGGTGGTGGTGATGGTAACTGGTAGGTAATGCTTGATTGTACGCATTCATTCTTCCAGATATCCACTTGGCGAATAAGATATGTTCACATAAAACATATACCTACAATATAGACTACATTGCCGCGCGGAACAAAAATAGCATTTCAAGATCAATCACATATTCTTTACTTGCTTGTTACAAGTAAAGGTATATACCTACTGTGATGTGCACATCAGAGTGTGCTCCTTGTGCGAGCGCATAATGTTTCTTCATCTCCAGTTGTGCCGATGATAATGGTGGAGGCGGCTTCTCCAGCTGCGACCACAACGGAGTTAAACCGCAACCAGATGAAAGAAACCACAGCGCCAATAAGTGAGCCAAGATTCCCATGGGAGATCATGTTCAGCGCACATCAGAGGACCAGAACAACCACCAGCCAATTCAAGTCAAGAAACCTATGTTTTGTGCCCCTCCCACCATCATCTCTCTTTTTGCCATTAAATCCGGTGGGAAAGAAACACGCGATGGGGATTTTACCAAAGCATAGTACAGAATGCACCAGATGTGTGTGTGGGCTCCTTGTCTTCTGGATGCACAAATTCAAAGACCTCACATGTAAAAATGGTTTTTGCCATTTCCCACTTTGCTGCAGTATCACAAGAGTTAAAAATAGTTTTTGGATAGTAAAAACCGAAGACTGCATCAGGACAGAAATAATAACAAAATACCATGTAAAAAAATCTATTTTTAACCAACAAGAAAGTCTCAATGAAAAATGTATGTCTTTATCTTTCGATACACCATAATGTGTGTAGTTAATTTTTTTTTGTTTTGTTTTAGTACGTTTCGATCGCAACATCAATATGAAGTTGCCGCCACTGCACTGATTCTTTTTATCTATGGTAGTTAAATTATTCAGCTTAAGGATCAAGTATTGCAATCAAGACTTCTAAGTGACAATTAGTTTGACAGCTGTCAGACTTACATATATACGTTTTTTACTTGTCAAATTTTAATTGAAAAAAGGCATTTGAAACAACAAAGTTGTAATATCATAAAGAAAAGAGCAATCTAATCAAACTCGCTGTTCTGTCAAACACGGCTTTCATCAATTCAAAATTGACAAGTGGAAACCTATGCTGGTATTCACAGAGTGCTTCTAAAAACATATTTACCAAGGAATAATAGTGTGTTATAAACTCATAAGCTCTCATAAACCGTGTAAATCAAATTACCACATAAAGTCGGACGGCACCATTCTGTTTTATAGGTGCAATTGATTCGTGCAACCACTTGGCTGCTGATGGTTTACTGGAAAATAATAATGCTTTTATGGGAAACATAAAGTACGATATTGGCGTGTTACTTAAACGAACACTGTGCGAACAATTTGTTGGATTTGTTTATCAATTTGACGGAAATTATTCCATCTGAAGAAATTAGCTCCACACCTGTATCGTATTTACAAGTTAAATAAAGTGCACTCTTCTCTTGGATCGCATATTATTTCATTCTACTCATTCAATACCTACGTACGTAATAATAAGATGTTTGTATATTAAGAAACACAAAAATAGAATAAACGAAAACTCGTTCAATATTGCTTCTGTTTTGGTATTAAATTTGTGTATCTTCTTAAAAATGAAGGGGTACTCGTTCAATTTTCTAGAGTCTAACCATGAACTTGCTCTATAAAAATGGAAAGTTAAAAGTTTGGCCTTGCAGAAGATTCAAGAGGTGTGATTGATTTTAAGTAAATATTATAACAGATAATAATTTTTTTTTTGTTTGTATATTTTGAACAAATAAAAAAAAACAGTACATTTTCTTAAATATTGTGAGTAAAACTATGGCGGGATTTTTGAAGAAAAATAAAGAAATAGGTAGAAAATTTAGTGTAGTACGCAGTTAATCAAAAGCAAAACACGACCTTAATGCATTGAACTCATTTAACCGATCTTTTATTAAATGAAGTTAACTGAAGTTAACAATGTTTGTTAACTTTCATCGTTCCAAAATGCAAAAAAAGTTGCAAAGTGCTACATTGTGACTGCACAATGTCGTTCCTAAATGCAATGTTACACTGTGAGAGAGTTACATTTTGTAACTATTTCCAACTCTTCCTTCGCATTTGATTTCAGTCAAGAATCATATAGCGATGAAGAGATGGAAAAAAGAGAAAAATTGCAGTCCTGTAAAAATACTGTTTCGGGTCTAGTTTCTTATATTTACCAACTGAGCCGGGTAGAATAAACTGTATAAAATGCGCATCTCTGTAGATTCCGAAAAAGAAATTGACAAACTCAATAGTTTCTGAACGCATTCTAACGAATTTGAATTTCATAATTGACCCATTTTCGAAGTGGAATAACGTTTAATATGCGTAGCAAAATTTTGAAAGTGGGAACACCGTTCTGGTTTTGTTCATTTGATAGAACTGCCAATCCAAAAAAAAAAAAAATAAAAACAAAACTGATTTTAGGTGTGTTCCATTGTATGAAATGTTTTTGCATTGCAAAGTGTATTTTTCTACTAGTAAATAACTTTGGTCAAGGAATAATAGAAGTATGCTAACATTTATACGTATATTGGTTCCGTAGATGATCCTCAACTCTTTATTCCTATTAAGTAATCTTCTACTTATGAAGTAAAATTTACTCTGTCAAATTGTGTATGTATTTCATTTACCTTACCTACCTACTTTTACGACTTTTGACAATCAAATTAGCTAGAAGTTCTCTTTTAGAATGGCATTAAACAAACTTGTTAAATTATGACCTGCAAAGTTTCATGTGTGATCGAATTTCCCCAGGCTATACATCAGCCTTAACTATAACTATACCTACTCTTCAAGACCATCACTGAAGGCAACATCAAATAAAATAGCGACAGCTTGGCTAGAAGAAACATCGTTATTAATAGCATAGCCCATCAGGAATCAAGTTTCGCATCCTCCTCTGTGTGGAGTGTATATTAAAAAAAAAAAAAACAAAAGTAAAAGAAAAAAATATAATACAAAAAAAAATTCCATCGGCAAAATAGTATCTTTTCAAAAGCAACTGGTTGCTAATTCATGATGCCATCGGGTCTAAAACATGTTCACACTACACAGACATTGCGGCAGACAGATCTAAAGTCCAACAGCTCCAACTTGGCTATCACCACCATGATGTTGCTGCTTGTTGGTAAGGTAACTACCACAATGGACAGTGCATTGCAGGTGGCGTGCTGCTGCACCGGGAGTCAGGAAAAAGTTGTTAATACAACTTCACGGTGGGCAAAATGTTTAATTCTGGGTGGAAATTTAATTGATAAGATCTTGTTGAGGAGAGTTTGAGTGGAGAAGCTGGTTGAGTAGAGTAAAGCAGTCAGGAAGGCATCATAATGGCAAATCGCGTTGCATTGTCGCTCATTTATATGAGTGCCTCTATATATTTATATATATTTTTTGCAGTGACCACTTTGCTTGTGCGCATGTGCACCGGGTGGGTATTAATTGTGCGTGTAAAATGTGCTTGGCCAGGTCTGATCGCTGTTTCCCACATGTTGCAAATTGTGATTGCAATTGCAATTTTTTGTTTTGCTTCTTTGCTTTACCTATACGTTGTTATTTTAATAAACCAACTTCCATTAAACAGGTAGTAGTTGATGTAGACAAAGTATAATGGGCCGATTAAATGTTTGCATTAAATATAATTATCTTATATGCACCAGCACTGGTACTTTACAGTGTACAAGCGACTCTTTGTACAATAACAACTATTAAGACTGTCAACCAGCAACAACAACAAAAAATACTTAAATCCTTTTTGATGATTCGTATAATAGCTTAACAAAGATAAAAAGAATAAACTCAACTATTTATTAAGTGTCCTTGACTAATATAAGGACCCAAATCAAGCAAAATGGAGAGTTTGAGTGGAGAAAATGAAAACGATAAGACGCTATCGTTTCAATAATATGTTTCTCTCTCTATCAGTTCGATAGAAAAATATAGGGTTTTTGAAATTTGGTAAGGTAAGGTAGATTGGGTGCGTTCGTGAACCTATCATTTTATAAAGAGTGAGATGCAACCCGAAAAACAACAGTTTGGAGAACTGCGAAGTTATTTTCTTTGCGAGTCAATTTGGCAGTTAGTGATTATGTCCAACGCGTATTTCCTTTGAATTAAATATAAATTCGGGCGTTACATGATGCTTCAATGATCATAGTTTTTTTTTTTTTGAAATTCAAGGAGTGCTAAGAAGAAAATTCGCGTACCTAAGCATAAAATAACATTGCCAAGATTCATAGAGTAAAAAAAAATCTTTCCAATTTCTAAATGAGAGTGAAAATTATTATTGAAAGCACATTCCCCCAGTGGTGAAAGATTTCTATCAATTTATTCAAGGTAACACTATACGTGAATGCGATTCGCGATTTAAAAACGTATCTACTTAATTTCCTTGTTCAACGATTCACACAAATTATTGTCTGATGTAATTAATTATTGTAAGGTTACTAAAATACGAGTCACATTCAGCTGGTCCCTTTCGCGAATTGAGGTGGCTAACTACTTCGGCTTTGTCTAACCACAGGAATTATCATGATAATGCCATCAGCTGATTTGAAGGAGGCAATACAACGTTGAAATACCTACTATGTCTGGCATATTAGCGTTCTTACGATAGACACTCACTAAAATAGAAATGAATTACTTCCGTTCGATTTTTGTGTAAGTTAGGGCCAGTTTCATTAAGTGACATTTGATTGGCTCATGCTGGAAACTTGAATGATAATTTTATGAAAAAAAGTGCACTACCTTACCCTCTTTTAACTATTGACTGTAAAATAGTCCCCATTTAGGTTCTAACAACAATCCACATTTTAACCAACTCGTCATTTAAAGAAACTAAATAAGTTTACCCATGTGCAAATATCTAAAGTCAATATAAAATATAAAAAACCCCAAAACTTATCTTTATTTTCATTTACTAAAGTTAATAAAACTAATCATTTGTTTTTTTTTTTATGCAATTACAGATGTGTTCCCGCAACTTAAAGATCTCTGTGGTGCTAATTTTACTATTGGTCCCCTTTATCGTTACCCTGCCACACAATCACAGTTTGTCTAAAAGGAGTAACACATTTTTCGAACTGGATTGTAAAGGTGTCTACAATAAATCAATGTTCTTTCGGCTGGATCGTATTTGTGAAGATTGCTATCAATTATTCCGGGAGACGACTGTGCATCGATTATGCAAGTGAGTATAAAGAATGTTTAAACAAACAAACATATTACTAATTTTTTACAAAGAATTCAACTGTGAATAATAGTATGAAATATAATTTGATTTGATATACCGTAAGATTGATCGTTATAACAATAACGATATTATAAAAATTTTAAATGCATCCATTTAGAAAATGATCACGTTTTGAACAAAGCCATATTATTGAAATATTTTTTGAGTGATTTTTTTTTTATTCTTGTTATTTATTGGTGATACGCAATTATTGTGAATATGCATTTGAAGGACATACCTACGAGTATGTCAAAATGACGTTGATGATGACAGCTTGCAAACGCTGTGTCATATTATGTCCGTTCAATAAAACCAGGAAGGATTTTCCCGTTAGTCTCAAACCGTTATTTTTTTTTTTTTTGTAATTATTTCACATGGTAGTGCATTTTTTTAAGTTTACTCATATCAGGAAACAGTGGTTGACTCAAACTCCAAGGAAGTTTAATACATAATGTTTTTGTTTGTATTCCCAAAAAAAGGTATTACACATTTGATAGTATTTTTACCAGGGCATTTGATTTAAGATTTACTGGGCAAATGAAATATACAGTCAAGCATGTCTTTGGTTTTCATTTTCAAAAGACCAAAATGTAGCAAACTATTATGTAAAAACAGAAATTCTGATTTCCCTTGCAATTTTTTTGCACAACTTGAATAGAATCTTTTTTCCTGGAGCCTGAATATTTTTATACATAGCTTGTAAACAATTGAAAGGCGTAATCTCTCCGGTAAGTGACATCTAAGTGGCCAAAAACTTAAATGACACTTTGTATGGAAAAATGTGCACTACCTTACCATACCATGCGTGATGCCCTAACTGTTAAAATTTAACAGCATTTTACTTTATTTTTGACATATCCCTATAACCTTGCAAAATAATATCTTCAGTTCGTTTCAAAAATGAAAACGCATAAAAATAATATTCAAAAACATATTCCAAAAAATAGACCACAACTATGTCGAAAGTATCAATATCCATCAATCAATTTTTGGCATAATATTTAAAATCGTTGTGTTTAAATTGTTCATATAAAACACACAGTTTATTTTCTGTGTTGTTTTTTTTTTTTTTTTTTTTGAGAAAAGTGATTTTTGTTTGAAGAATTTCTTAAAATATCCTCATCAAATTGATCGTAAAGAGTATGAGTATGTATACTTATAGAATGATGATTCGGTAATGAAAAATTTTCTAAATGGCATTTAAATGATCCATCAAATGTTTACAGAAAATTCGTTCAAAAATGTTCCTCAATTTTCTAATTAAATAACTTAATGAGCGAGTAAAAATAAATTTGTTTTGTCGTACAGTCGAACGCACTTAAATAAGAAACTTCAAAAAGTTCAAAAACGTCAGAATTGTTGTTTCTCTTCAACAATTATTTCTATAAAACCTTCTTTACATACAAAAAGGAATTAATTTCTTTTCTAAGTGTTTCTTTTTAATAAAATATATAGTTTCTTACAAGCGTCATGTACTGTAAATTATGTGACTGTTTTCATGATTTGTTTTTTTATAAAAATTATTTAACATTCATGTTCTGGTCGTTGCCCTATTAATGATTTAGTGAATGATTGAATAGTTTAAACATTTTTATCACGCAAGATTTAATGATTTTTTGTTTTATGAATATACCCCAAGAGGTTAGAATCAAATCAAACTATATTTAAAAATTTCTAAATTCTATTATTATTCATAAGTTTTTTTTTTAAATATTTTTAATATTTTCGTCAATTTAGGCAAAAGTGCTTTACAACGGATTACTTTAAAGCATGTGTGGAAGCGCTACATCTAGGCGAGGAAGTTGAAGCACTTAAAACATATGTTAAAACAATAAATGGTGCTGCGCCACCACCAACGCCATACTCAATATAATCAGTAGTTTAATTGGTATAAGAATACAAGCAAAATTATTGTTTTTTTTTTTAATTTTATTTTCTTTGTTTTTTTTTTTGAAATCTGTTTTCTATATTATATTTCCGCTTCCCTCTATAATTATTATATTCTTCTAATTTATTTATAAATAAAACAAAATTTACCTAATAATAAAAACTCAAAATCCCTTTTTTGCTTAAATGATTGTTCTTTTATGATGTTTTATTTTGTTATTAACAAGTTTAAAACTTAAAAAAATAAATCTTAAATTTTTTCCTTTAAGTGCATTGTGTCTAAAAAATAAACACACAAAAAACTAAGTGAAGACTTAACAAAAAAAAAAACGAAAAGAAAAGAAAAAAATAAAGGAAAATGTAAATTTTTCAGTGAAAATTAAGAAAAAGAACAAAATAAAACGTACATTCTTGTTAAATTGTTGTTAGATACATAATTTATATAATTCTTTTTGGGTATATACATATATATAACTATACAAAAAATGAAACTGTATTTATTTTTATACTTATCTATAGCTTTTTTTAGATTTATATATTATACGAAAATGATTTTTTTATGATTTTACTTTTTATGATTTTTATTTAATATTCAATTGTATTTTTATATTAGTTTAAAACGAAAACAAAGTGATATAACTACTTCTATATTTTTACAAAAACAAAAAAAAAAACATGAAAACTAAAAACTACTCTACTCTACTCGACTAATATTAACTTGATAAAAAAAATTTAAAAATGTTTAAATAGATTTTTAAATTTAATTTAAAATAAAACAAGAAAAAAAATCGAAAAAAATGTATAAAAAGGAATGGCGTATCCACACATGCTTGGCAGCTGAAACATAAGGATTTTAATGGATTTTTGGAAGAATACAAAAATAAAAAATAATAAACGAATTTCAAAATGTCTACGGATGTTATAACGAACACAAAAATAATAAAGAAAAAAGTGCAATGGTGATGAAAAATGAAACAAAGAAGGCTACTGAATTTCAAGAAGATAAAATATACAACACACTACTTTACCTACAACTATCACAACAAAATACATTCATTTAACTTTTCATTTTGACTTAAGTTCAATTTATTGGTATGTTGATTTTTATTTTTTTCTTTTTCAATTAAAATATTTTTTTTTATTTTTTTTTCTATTTTTTGAAGAAAAAAACTTTGACGTGTCATTTTTTTGCTGAACACGAGAAGTTTACTTCAATTTTAGTTTAATTTTTTTGGCATTATAAACCTACTTTATATACTGAGTGTTTAATAACTGTGTTTCTTTGTGTAAGATAAAGTTTGTCTTAGGGCCTGATTTATAGTCGACTTAAAGTGACTCTTTATATGAACTGCCATACCGACCGTCCCTATACTTAAATGTTGGCTGTAGAAACTTGTGATTAAAATGTCAACTCATCTAACTAATAGGGCTACATCTGCGTCAAATATTAGCTAAATTAATATAAAGTTTAAAGAAAAGTATAGAAAGTATCCAAGCGCGTCAATAATCTCTATAACACACTGAATAGTTGATACATACAAAATGTTGGTTCAAATTGAAGAATTGAAATTTGATTATAAATTAAATCGTCAGGTATAAACTGTCGCGTTCAATGCATGAATCTCTTTTTTTTTCTTAAAATAAAAGGCAATCAATAATTTGATACTTGGGTTTACGTCTTCAATTTGAATCAAAAAAATCTGTTAGACTCTGAAGGGAATACTATGCTCGTTGGTCATTTAGGTAGTTCAAGTATTATTTCAAATACAGAATTCTCTAATCCGTCGGTGTGTAAGTGAAAGATTGTCCATAAAATAGTTCACTTTTTTTTTAAATATAGCTTTTGTAATTAGTTTATGTAAATTACAAGGTGGTTTAATAGGTCGATAATAAAGTTCATCTGGTGGGTTCACCATTCACTTATTTAAATTTGATGCTAATGGAGAACGAGTAGGTAGATTCCCAGGGATTAAATCATTGCGTATTCGGAAATAGGCATGATTGAAAGGTTTTAAATATCTAAATTGTAAAACTTTTTCTTACACAAACCAGTTATACGTCAAGTATTTGATAAACAGTTTTTTCGGTTTTTTGTTAAATTTTCTACACAGTTTTTGTTTGCTTTATATTTTTTTAATATCTTTTTGAAAGCAAAACTGCAATTTTTTAACAGCGCTAACTGAATGAAATTCCAAATTTTTGAAGCTCAATAATTGAAATCGGTTCAATTTCTTTTCCAAGACTTTTTGTACTCCAAGAATTTGTTTTTTAGCTTGGATTAAAATAAAACTATATCATTAAAATTTATCTAACAGTTTTTTTTTCTAAATAATTTACAGGCAAGACTGCTTTGGTACTGAATTCTTCGAGGCATGCATTCAAGCATTACAATTGCACGAAGAAATGGATAAATTCGTCGACTGGCGTGATCAACTTGGAAAGAAATAAGCTGACAATTTAACTTTCCAAAATTTCACCACCAGCTAAAAAAAACGATCGAATTTAAAAGAAATTACTTCAATAAAAATTTAAAAAAACAAAAACAAAAACGATGACATCATAACTCTAGAAAGACCATTGAAAATTTAAAAAAAAAGGAGAAAAATGAAAATCCATGTATTTAACTATTTATTTATTATTGTTAACATCTATATGCAAACTATACACATAAATGTATGAATAAAATATTAAAAAAAAAACAACATGTAAGCTTTTGACATAGTTGTGTATATAAATCGAAAGAGAAAAAAATAAAAAAGAGACAAAAAGATTTGTATGTTGTTCCAATAAAATTGAGGTTATATTCGTCTTAAACTCTTAAATTAAACCATGTTCTTACATTTTACCACTAAATAAAAAAAAAGTAATAGAAATGGTTTCTTTTTTTACTAATTGCTGCTCTGCAGTTTTGTATATTTTTCAAAAATGTATTGTTTAATTTAATTAAAAATAAATAAAGCTTAAGTAAATAATTATTGTTTTTCTGTTATTTAAAATTCAAATAAATTGCCTCAAATATTTTCCACTTATTTCTTTTGTTTGTAAAATATAATATAGAAATATTCCATGCAACATATTCCGTTTTACATAATGTATTTTGCAAAACACTCATACTGAAAATAGTACATAACAGAAAAAACTGATGTAAATATATATTTTTTTTTATTTTTAATTTATATTTTATAAAAACGAATCACATAAATAAGGGCAACTATTTTTTGTAATTTTTTTTCTCTTTAAATACTTTTTCATAAAATGGAAAATTTTAAAAGAAAATTCAACAAAAAAAAAATAATAGCAGTTAAAATCAATATGAATCAACAACAACAAAAAAATAGAAAGAACAATAAACAACATTAATATGATTAAATTTCTTTGGATCTAGTCGTAAAATTAATAATGATTGTAAATGTTTAATTTTGTTTAATTTGTATTTTTTTTTTTATTAATTTCTTAAATCTTTCTTATGTTCTTAGTTTTTGATTTTTTCTGTTTCTTTTTCTTTTATTTTTGATTAAATTACATTGTAATTATGTTTATGTTTTATTTTTAATTTATGAGATAATTTTTGTATTGATATTTTTTTGTATAGGACAAATTGATTGTTGATGCAACAATTAAAATATTCTAAGAACTAAAGAGGAAATAATTGTGTTTTATTTATAAAAATGAATGGATCAGCTTGAGCATTATTTTAACATCATAATATTTATTTTACTTGAGAAATTTGTTAAGTTGCGCCTATAACACAGCATGCCCAGGGCTTGTCGGATCAGCGAAATCCTTTTATATTAGAGATATGTCTCTTAGTTATTGCTGAAGGGTGGACCTTTGTTATCGTGCACCATTATCGGCGTATATGTATATTTTCTTCCGATGCCGATGTTGATGGATTTTCAGAACACGAAAATTCTGTGGAACATGGAAGCATCCAGAGTCTTATTTAAAACCCGAGTCAAATTATATGAACGCATGTTAGACTTGTCTCAGATAAGTGACTCAGACTGTCAACTAAGCAAAAAGTTAAGTAATCAGCCAAGATCTCTCCCGCTGAAAAAATATCTTTCAATTTGGCATAATGTTGTTTATCTTCCAATACATGTATTGTATTAATTGTAATCTGATGACCAGATTAAGATCATATTTTTGGATTTTTGAAAAAGATTCGGATAGAAAGCAGAAGCATTGATGTCCCTATAAAATATTTAGGTAGGTAATCTGAACAAAAAAAAAAAGAGAGCAAGAACGGCAAGAAGTTTATGTGGGTTAAATTGATCCAAAATTCATGTGCTTAGTACAACATACTGCTAGTTTGTTTACATGTTACTTGTTTTAATCTTTTATCGCAAAGAAGCATATTTTTACGTTTTATACCATCTTACACCGTTATTTTTTTATATTAGTTTTCAAGTTTTTTGGTATGTTGACGTCTGGCAACGTTTCTGATATATGTATATGTACCTACACTTCTATTAGATAGCTTTTCAGTTTCGTAACTCATCGGGCTTTTCTTGGGGTTTTTTTTATTATTTTAAATTTGATGACTCTGGCAACTCTTATTTTTTTTGTACTTTTTTGTAATTTGGCAACCCTTTTGCTCCACTGACACTTCTGTTAATTTTTTTATCCAGTATATTTATAACTCTATTTGTACCTACCATTTTGTTTACCTTTTTTTACCTACGAAATCTTATGTTTTCAATTTCAGACTATCTTTTGATCAAGTTCTTTTAAAAAAAAAAGTTTTAATGTTTGATAACAATGTTCAGCATTGTGCTGCTTATGATCTTTCAGTAAAAAAAATTGCATGCTCAAATTCAAACACTACTGATCTCTATAACACACTGGAGTGTATGCATACAAAATGGTAAAAATTAAAGAAACTGAAATTCGATTATAAAGAACATTGTACATCGTCGGAACAAATTGTCGGCTTCAATGCAAGAATCTTAATTTTTTTCAGACAATGGAATTTTTCTCTTTTTTTCCTTAAAGACTAATTTACAATTCAGAGCAAAAAAAATAATAAAATTTACAAAACTGTTTTGTGTCCTTTCTGTCCATCGTTTTTATTATATAAAAAGCAAACTTGTTTGTCATACCTCAGATAACACGTAGGATACTTTTTTTGTAACCAATCAAAACAAAGGGCTAAGAACGCAATTTGTTGTTTTTTTGCATGCAAACAAAAAAAAAACAAAATTGCATTTGTAGCCTCTGGTACCAAGTCATATAAGAAAAAAAGGTAATTTTTATGTATTGGTTGCGGTGATTTGAAAATATAAACACCAAAATATGGTACAAAATAATGCCCAAAACAGACTAAAATTAGCTTTAAATTTTTGTTTTTTTGTTTTTGCACGCTGAACTGTAAATTAGCCTTTAGTAAGAAAAAAATCGTCTTTAATTTGTACCATGAATAAATCCCAGCACCCTCTCTCGACTTCCGCCAGCACTGGTTTATTTTCTAAACTAGCATAAGCCTGTCGATTACCCCAATATGATGGTGATTCTCTGTCACTAGCTCTCCGCTATTAGTTATATTTAGAAAAGATAAGCCCATAAGCCCATAACTATAAATATGGCTCATTGTTGTTTTTCGCAGAAAAAGCACGGAAACAGACCTTAACGGTTAGGGCACATACGTTTAAAACAACATTCACCCACATTCAACCGGATACAGCCATTACATTTCATCCATGCAGTGACATCTACATTTGAAAAAAAAAACTATCATTAATTTGACATTTGAAGTCTAAATATGTCATCTTTTTTTTTGTCGTGTTTATTTTTTTTTTTTTTCATAACAAAAGAATAAAAAAAACTTGTTTTTAAAAGAACCTTATCTAAAAATGAAAATCATAAAACAAAGAAATATTGGCACAATTTAAAGAAAGTATTTTTATCATAAACACATAGTTTAACATAACATAAACTTTACAATCGAACAAAACAGATGCTCCTGAAAATTCGTCATGGTATTTTGGAAATAACAAACTATCCAAATACTCGGAAATCAGCAATAATTATCAATGATGAAATTATACTATCATCTGGAACTATTCTTCAACCCTACATCCGACCCCTGGACCCGGGAGAACATTGTGCCTCCGCAAAAATAATCAATGATCTCCAAAATAACCTGCTGGTCAATGTCCAAGAAGATAACGATGAGTCAAAGTTTCTCAATTCGCTCAATTATCAAATAACCTTTGATCGAAAAGGTTTAGTTAATCAATCGCAAATCTTGACACGCTATCGCGCAAAGCTTCTTTACCTATTTAGCTGCAGTGAGGTGTCACGATATATTCGCCACATTTGCTCCACAGGTGTCCACATCGATGACACCACCGCACAAAAATGCTTCCTAAGCAGCTTTGTTGTACTTTCATTTAGAAGAACAAACGAAAAAGAAATCTTCGAGAGATTCATTAGTCACATTAAGAACTATCTAAGGTTTCTTTACAAGGTTCAAAAAATGGATGACGTCCTCACAATCTGCACACCATTTGGATTAGAAGAGTTTTATAAAACCATTCATATTGGAAAAATTTCAAATTTGATAAATTCAAACGGGAGTCTTTTCATGTTGTCTAATACCCTGCCAATTGGATGTGAGGGTGCTGGAGTTTTCAATGATAAGTTGTGAGGAAGATTCATCATAAAAACTGAGAGAATCTAAAAAAAACTATACTTTGTATTTTTATAGGCGACTTATTGGAATGATCATGTGCACAACCTTCCAAAGAAACAATGAGAATGTAACTCTTACTTTGGCAGCCAGCTTTTCTTATATTTTGAGAGACTTTTTTAAAAAGTTGGGAATCACTGTTTCATCGATTGAATTGCCTCAAAAGGTATCCAGTTTTCAATGCAAGTATTCTGTCGCTCCTTAAAACAAATTCAAATATTAGTTTCACACCTCAGGGCAACGCAGTATTGTGGTTGTGATGGTAGACAACAAGCAATGCACTGGAACTCTTGTTAAAATTCTCAATAAGACTTTTGTTCTTACGTGTTCCCATGTTATGGCAGATGTAAGTCTCCAAAATTTAAATATACGGGCACATAAACATAAACTAATCTTTATCCAAGGACGCTTTAACTAAAATTACATGTCAAAGTTCCTATGGAAATTTCGAAGCTGATTTAATTTGGAGAAATCCCAACATCAACAAACCATTCGATGTGGCTCTTCTAAAACCAAGCTTAAACATTCCCAACAAATATTTCGTTAAGCTCTCCCCCAATAGACCCCATCTAGGTCAGATGGTCTACAATGCTGGATTCCCATTCTTCATTACAGCCGATAATAAACAAGATTTTAATCCTTCGATATTTCAAGGTAGAATTATCAAATACACGCCTGGGGCAATAATGTCCGATGGTTGTGTTCAAACCGGACAAAGTGGTGGGCCGATGTTTGATGAAAATGGTTGTGTACTTGGAATTTGTGTGTCCAATATAAAAGAAGACAACGTTATTTATCCAAATTGCAATACGGCAGTACCAATAAATGACATCAGGCAGACATTAGAGCAATATGCAAGAACTGGCGGTGAGTGTATAAATTTAAAATCAATTTGCAATATTCTATTGTTTGTTTGGTTTCAGATGTAACGGTTTTAAATAATCTAATGGCAAATGATTCAATTTCACGGTCACCACCTGTGTTGACAATAGATACACCGTTGATACGAAGTAAACTTTGAATAAACATATCTTACCCCGAAAATGTGATACAAAATTTAAACGATAAGCAATATTATGTAAAGGTTTTTTTATATTAATAATATCTGTTCATTGGTGATATCAACTTATACATCCTGACCAAAATCCAATTTGTTTATATTTCGCAAATATTAAAAACAAAATCAAAAATACAAAAGTTATTAAGTTTAATCATTATTGAAGCCCCGGAAGGGCATCTGAACACTATTGGAACAGTCTGCTTATGCTCGCAAACACCTTTTGACTATGCGTAAAATCCAAGTCGTCCATATCGTCCCGTTTTTGTGTAAACTACCTAACTAACTAGATTTTTGTTTAAATATTTTTATTGCTGGAAAACTATGAGAAGAAGATAAAAATGTTTAAATTGTGAAATAATTCAATTAATTAATTATTCTAAACAAATATTGGGAAATATTTTCGGCAGAAGGGCTCCCAATCGATATATTCCTGTTTTGTTCCTCTTGTGTTCAGAATAACGTAAAAGTGAAAAGGGAACGAAATTGCTAGCAACTTTTCTCCCAAAAAAATTTCCCCGGGAGTTTTTATTCTGAATATGGCTGAAATTTCAAAAACAAATGTCACTTAACCCCTTCTTGCTCTCAGCGCTTCAATTTATTTTGCCTTCAAATCCTTAAAAAAAAATTATTTTAACGAAGATGGGTTCAAGAACATTCAGTTCAGTTCAGTCGGGACGCTCTGATTGGCCAACTGTCACAAAAAATCTAACAGCCCTATTCTAAACAAAAATTCCCGGGGAAATGTTTTCGGGAGAAGGGCTCCAAATCGAAATATTCCCGGAATTTCATTATGTTTTCGCTTGTTATTTGTTCCCCTTGTGTTCAGAATAACGTAAAAGTGAAAAAAGAACGAAATTGGTTGCAATTTTTCGATTGTGAGCTCTTCTCCCAAAAACATTTCCCCGGGAGTTTTCATTCAGAATAGGACTGTAACTCTTTCAAATTTTTTGAGACATTTCGCCAATTAGAGGCTTTCAACTAAACTTAATGTTCTTGAACCCGGGGACTGCCAACATCAGTTTTTAAACGATCTAGACGCGAAAATAACTTGATTTTTTTACCAACCGAAAACTGCAACGTGCCATTCAACTTTAGCTAAACGCCCCAGCTACGGTTTGCAAGAATGCGAAATTTCATACAAAGAATCGAAAGACTTTTCCGAAAATACCAATCATTTTATGCTCACACTGAAAATCTGCTCTTATGTCATTTTCGATTATACGTCCAGAAGAGTTCTGAAGCCTCCAGAATTCTTGAATTTATTTGTATCATATCTGTCATTTTTTCGCCAGTAAAAAAGTTTAAGAAGACTTCTAAATGCTTCTGCACTCTTCTGGACTTCCAATCAAAAACGACATTAGTCTAATAATAATAATTCAATCTCACCTTTATGAACATGATTTTTGATTAAAATATTTTTTTTTTTTCAAAAACGATAGGCGGTTTATCTAAACGCCAATTGTCATGTTTGGATTAATGTTGTTTTATCAGTGGTATAAAATGCCAGAATTTCTCTATCTATTTATTTTTTTCAAAAGGTAGAACTATAATAGACGGATCCCAAAGTACGCGGTCGTACACAACCGAGCAAATATTATAAGCAATTCAATGTAGGCGCTCATAATTACGTTTTGCTACGTTTCGTGCAGTTTTCGATAGGTTTTGCTTCAAAGGGAAGAGCTCACATCTTCTGCTCCTGACGACAGCTTGGGCCTTACTATGAAACTCGATGCTATTTTCGGATCTGATCGAAAGCTAATTTTGAATATAGATTCCACTCACATGAATAATCTAATATCAATCCAAGAACTTCAAATCTTCCAAATATAACCCAACGAAGAAGTTGGCATGACTAGAGCTTTTAAATTTTCGTTTGTTTCAGAATTACAGAGATTCGATTCCAACGCTTTTTGAATTACATAGTTGGTCCCTGGTCGCAATTGTTGTTCATCAAAGCAAAATACGTTACCTTTTTTCACTGCATTTGAAAATTTCTTATCTAGTCATGAAAAAGGTGAATAATCTGTCTCGCAGGTCGCAAAATATAGGATACAATTAGTTTATCTAAAATTATTAAATTTATTTAGCAATATGAATATGCTATGGAAGGCAAACAAAGTAAATTCTGATGCTGCTCGAAATACCTACTACATAAATACTACAGAATACAAATGTAGCAGTTCTCTATTGAACCTTATCACAAATAAAATAAAAAACCTGAAAACAATACAAACATACAAATAATGTACAAATATTTTTTTACAAACAAAAAATTCCACTGTGCTTAATAATTTCGTTCTACTGATTACAATCGCAAGGTCAGGATCAGACCGTAACAAATGCATTTTATTAACATCAATATCAGTTGAGAAGCTTCTATTTCCATTTTTTATGAGTAAGTCGAATTGGAATAACATTACGAATGGCTTTACTCAGACAGCGCGGCGACCGACCTCGACTGTTCCTTACAACACATCACTGATTACTTAGATTCTATCAAGTCCAACATTTCAATAAAAAAAAATATCATATTTAATTTAGTGCTTTCATTCCGCCCGCAGTCGACAGACAATTTCTCTGGCGTTCAAATCTCACAAATCAGTTCCGTATTCTCCGTGTAATGATGGCGAGTCTCAAAGTTTTGCTTGTGATATGTTTAGTTCTACTAATTTGTACTGTTATTCAATTTACTAATTGTTATTCTGTTTTAGGTTTGAATTTACATCACTCAAGATAAAAAAAATAATTTTAATTTATCAATCGATTCGTTTTAGGAGGACGAAATCAATTCGAAGAAGTCAACACAAAATATCAAGGAAATCGACCAATCTTTATGTTTTGTGATCAAATAGGAAATCATTTGAATTGTATGATGCACTGTAAATCTTGGGGTCACTTGAGTGGACATTGTGCTAGTGATTTCTTATGCAATTGCCTGTGATTTGTTTTCGTTAAATTGGTTTGATTTGTTTTTTTTTTCTATTTTTGATGTGATAACTAATTTAAGTGGAAACAGAAAGTTTGACTGGACTTAGAAATTTAATATTAAATTAAGTTTTAAAAAATAAAATAAAATGACAAAAATAATTTGAAACAAAGAACTATTTTACATATAAATGCAGTTTATATCAAATAAAAGATGTACATATGAAAATTTTATTGTGTACATAAATCATCCTTATTGGGATTGTTAACTATTAATTGGTAAATATTGAAACACGATATCGTATTATTCAATTGTTAAAAGGTTTGATATAACTGACAATGGTGGTTACATTTGGTAATCGAAATAATATTGATAAATATTATGAAAAAGGTGTTCAACTTTTCAATTAATTACGTTCTAAATTCCAAACAGTAACGATCAATGATTGATAGTTGAGAATCGCAATAGCGGTATATGTTTTCCTAATATATTTTAAGCCCGAAGACTACTAAGTAAATAATTTATTTTACTCTTCACTGAACTTTAAATGCAAACGCCGAAGTATTTCAATATTATTGATGACTAGGTTTAAGAACAAGTCTTTGACGACACTTTTGATTAGAGACTAATTTAGGGCACAAGAATTATGGTATCAAAATGATGCTTAGAACCGCTAAATGTGATTTCTAGCTCTTGGAGTCACTATCTACTTATCTAGCTATTAATGAATCCTTCGTGTGCATTCAGATTCTTCAATGAAAAACATCTCTTTGTTTAGTTAATTCGACTGAATGTAGAGTATTCTTCAGCTTAGGTTTACTGAACTAATTTATCAGATTATTAATTTGTTGTATTCCTTCAGAAACTCAACATTATTTTATGGTAATGAGTAATATTAAATGGAGTAGACACACAACTTAAAATGACCTATATCATGAATTCTATTCATTACATGAAACAACTATCACAGAATTCATCGTAAACGAATTGCTGTTACAAACAGATTCTGTGATTGTTTTTTTTTCGGGATTCGAATAAATGAAACAAAAGTCTTTTTTCACGTCGCGTCGTTACCTCCTTGCTCAACACCATCATCAAGTGAAATCACAATTTTACTAATTAAATTTATATCGTTATTTGTTATTTGCGCCATGGTTGATTTAGAGGGCACCCTATTCTAACACAATTTATCAAACAAAAGCAAAATTGTTTAATGTTTTCGTCTCGTTGAACAAGCCAATCAAAACTCGTTGTAAGAAATTTTTATCAAACAATTTTAATAGGGTAACCAATAAAATCAATAATCGTTTGTCCAAAATCCATAAATGATGATTGAATAAATTATAAGTTGACAGCGAACTATAGCTCCATCTATGTACATCACTCTGTAATTTTTTTTTTTTGGAAGATGCAATAATTCTTTAAAAATATAAAAATAATAAAATTTGTTTTATACATCAGTGAGTAATATTTCTTTTATTGTTTCAAATGATAAATTTTCTCTTTCACAGTAAATACAATCAATAATAATAATTACTCTATTTAATGTTTAAGATTTTTTTTGTTTTTCTTTCTTTCTATCTTTTATAAACTTGATATTTATCTAATAATAATTACAAATGAATAGTTTAGTTTTTTAAACTAAAAAAATATTACAACGACTAATATATGTATTTTAAAATTGATCATAAAATAAACTAACTTATAAGCCAAAGACACAATTGAAAAATATTTTAAAAGGAAAAGAAAAATAAAGCAACTAAAAAAAGGTAAAATGAAAAATTTTTAAATAAATTATACAAAAACACAGCGGACCATTTTAATATTATTTACAAGATAAACATGTAGTTTTTTCCCTAAATAAATTATTATTTTTTAAATCAAAAATTATTACATAGAAGCATTAGCGATTTTTAAACGCTTAGCCAATTCCGAATGATATTACAGCATGCTTTTCCATTTCCATCCATAAAAGACAAATAAATTGACTCTTAATACAAAAAAAAAAAAAACAATTTACTTTAATACATTTTGTATTCTTTCTTCTTAATTTCATGATCAAGTCTCTGCTTCTGTTTGAAAGTTGGATGTTAAAGGAGTAGGATAAGATCTTAGCGAAAGTAAGAGTCTAAATAACATACCCACTGACATTTACTTTTAAAATATATAATCGTAGTTATAAGTTCCAAATGCGGATTCCAAATAAATAATTTTCACACATGGGAGCGGTTTTTTTTTTTAATTTTGGGCTTTATCATTTCTCATCACTTGAATAAATTTTGTTGGTTTTCTTAAATATCTAGCTAAATTTTCGCTTTGCTTCGTAAATACATAAATGTTTCTGCTTTTTTTATAATTTTCTTCTTTTTTTATTGTTTTTATCATAACATTTGTATCTTTTCTATTATTTTGTTTTATAGTTATACACAAATGTTGTTCATTTTTGTTTTTTTACTCGATATTTAATACACTAGTTATTTAGTTAAGCTTATAAAGTACTACTTCACCTGAGTCCGTATGTGTTGCAAAAATTCATAATATGATAAACTAGATTCACTTCGATCATCCACGAGTTTTTCAATAAATGTTGGTTTCGCCGTACTTGTATCCCTGAAAATATAAAATAAAGACGTTATTACATTTTTAATTTAAGATTTAGTGAATAATTAAGGGTGTAACTTTTTGAGATTGGCACCTGCTACGTTTTTAGTTTTCAATTTGTTTGTTTTTTTTTTTAAATTTAGGGTTTTAATTGCAATTAGTTGCATTGCTTATCAGAATGGCTCTTATAATTTTTGTGTACGATAAGTCATTCAGTCTGTGAAAAAGCATTTTTGTCTCTTTCATGACACCACCTTAAGTACAGCAAAAACATTTAAATCGCGTTTCGAATGATTTGGAGCCACATAATGTACGTAGAAACGTGAAAATTTAACATATATTTAAACATAACTACATTCAAACAGCGAAATTAATCACATTTCATAGACAAGCATATAAAATAAATCTTTAAAATATAAAGGCCAATGACTGATACCAGCCGCGATTTAAAATAACCTTATTGACAGCAGTAACCAACAAATAAGATAACATTCTATATTGAATGTTTCTCAATTTAAAGCTACCGATAATACAGGTAGTAAGGGAAATATCAATTTCAACAAAACGTCAATTACAATTCAATATGATAAGCACAAAAATTCCAAGTTTTGAAAATCATCTTGCCGACACGAGCCGTTTGATTCGTGTCAGCAAATCGGCCTTAGGCCTATTAACAGACTAAATTCGTATGTTTAGAGTTGACTTTTGTTTACAAGCCAGTTTTTAATGTTTAAAATGTTGCCTCTGTGTACAAAATTACTTACCTTATGATTTGTATAAGTGGTGGATATGGCTTATCGTCATTCAATCTCAACATAAATCGCTTAAGCGCAGTACTTTCGGGACTATTTATTGTTGGCAAACCATAACAATAATCTGGTAGTTCTGCTGTTGATTTAATACCTAAAATCAAAAGGTTTAGATTTTGTTTCTTTTTCCAAAAAAACAAGACAGTTAAATTCTTACCAAAAACATTTTCCAGAATATTAGTTGGAACATTAAGGCCAACATAAATAATTATCAGTCTTCCACAATCTATCAAGAATATTGAACGAGAATCAAGACTAAAAATAGAACAAAAATATTTTAAAACAATTTTAAAGAATTTTTAACAAAAAACCAACAATTCAGCTGATAATTGTAATCTCGGTAAATCGGCAATGTTATCATCGTCGTCATCGGTGTCGTTTGAATTTTGCAGATTATAGAACAAACTGTCAATATGATAGAACTCAGGATAAATGTACTTCATTAGTTGATCCAGGGGTAGTGTCTTGCATTCATCCATTGCAAACACACGATCATCAAGTCGTGTACTAGTGCCAACACGAAATGCGGGCTAAAAGAAACCAATAGTTTTGCTTGAACAAAAAATTGTAAATAGAAGTCATTAATTTTGTTCTTACGTGTTTTAGTAAAGCTAAAATGTACAAAGGTAACAGTGCCAAATTTCTTGGCGCAATCAATCCGCCCTGGCCAGAGGGAAGATTCTGTGCCAATTTGAAAGCACTTAAGATATCGACAGTTACGTTTATAAAAGCTTCTCGAGCATCGGCTACATTTGACGAAATTGACCGATCAACGGCCATTTTTGATAGGAGTCCAATGATCGCTTCTTGATCCGCTGAATGCATTACTTCGGACAAACTGGCCGTGACTGGAAGGCAAAGTGTGTGCACACGAATACGACGTTCTCCTTCGCTATTCGTATACAATAGAGCTGCTTGGAAGCATATTGTTTTGACATCTGTAAGCGATTCCTCATACGAGATCTGTTGAAGATTCCAAAAGATATCAATAACCAATATTGAGGAACGTTATGTTTTATGAACTTACTTGCATGCCATAACCAGCATCCGGATTAACGTTTGGTAACGAAAGAAGGTCTGTGGATCGTACAAAGAAGTTTCCATGGAATGTATGAACTTGTAGACCACGTGTGCAGCGTATCCGCATCACAGCTTCAAAACCAATCTTTCTGACTAGATATCGCTTGAAGCACTGTTTGAATGAATCAACATGCTGCGGCTTGGTTTTCTGGTACAATGGGAAATGATGAACTGCTCCCCCGCTGTGTTTACTAATGCCAGCTAAAAACAACAATAAGATTATCAAATTGACTATTCTGCAGGGAAACACCTCGAAAACTTACATATTGTAGCCAGATCACTGTATTGCTGATTTAGTAAAAATAGATCCACAGCTATCTGATAGCCAGAGCATTCAAGAGCGTATCTTTTGTAAAAGTCTGTGGCCGGGTTTAAGTGTGCGACATCCTTGGCTGACCGATTGTTTGGATCTTCACGAGCTTCTAGAGCACCAGGACCTTTGTTTGGAAGGCACGTTTGAAACACAGTTATACGTCCACCAGAAGCTTGCTAAAATTTAAAAAAAGTTCTCTTTGGGATGACATTTCAATTGTAAGAAAAATAATACACTTTACCATTAATTTGTAGGCAACTTGTAGAGCGGCCCCAAGTGCTGAGCCAGGATCATGGGTACCTGCAAATCTTTCAGGCAATTGTACTAGCAAGTCTTTAATCAGGTCTTTGCATTCCTTCAGGTTAACCAATAAATTATCTGGTCGTGGAAGGAATGGATCTGAAAAATTGAATCATGTTAAATTTACTTTGAAGATAACAACAAAAAAACACACGTTTAAAAGAAAACTTACCATCGATGTCAATCAGAGTCATTTCATGCGGTTGATTGTAACCTTCAGCCATGCTGTAGAAATGAACTTCGCTATTATATGCAATGAAACCGACCTGAGCGCGTGCATCACCGGGCATATCGGTTAAATGCTTCGATAAAACATTACACGCGTTCTCAAGGTATCCACTTTGTTGGGCAATTATCGAGACATCGAACAGGAACAAATAGATCGCTGGCTGTGGTGGCCGTAACTGTAAAGGGAAAAACCATATACACACATTAGTTAATTCAAGAAGTAGATCAATCAAGTTTAAAAGTTCATTTTTTTAACAAAGTTAAGATACTGGTCGATACTTATAACGAATAAAGTATAGGTGCAAACAGAAGGTCAATTGTCTTGATCTGTGACCTTTCTAACTATTTCTTGTATATTAGGTTTCCATTTTAACTTTTATTTAGCTTCATATGTGACTGCGCCAACTAAAGAGGTATTAAAATTCTGCCCGCTGTTTTGTGTGTCCGCATGGAACCTTTTACCAACGACCTGATCGGACAATTCTATAGTGTGGTTTTAGGCGAGGAAAATCTCCTGTATGGGTCTTCGCATCCAACCCCGATGGACTACGTGACAGAGGGAGACCTAATCTTAGGTGGAGCGATTATGTGGTAGACGACCTCAACCAACTTGGTGTGCGAAACTGGAGGCAATTAGTAAGGGACCGGCCTAATTGAAGAGGTTTGGTAGTTGAAGCCGGATTTTCCTGGATTTTATGCGCTACTTAAGGTGAACTAATAGTTCGTTAACTACAATGTTTCATAAAAGTGGAGATAGGTATGTTGCTTGACTATACTGCGTGAAAACTGTATATATTTTCTGAGCTACCTTAGAATGGGGTATCTAATTGTAGTTCCTTTGGACTGAAAGACCATCATCTCTTTTTTTACAACGAAATGGCTCTTAGACTCTGTCACATTTTTAGTACTGCAAACCAGTAAAGTACTGAAGTGAGCTCATTAGACGAGTGGACAAGTTTACTTATGTAGGTGAATCGAATTCGCTCTAGTAACAGTCAACAAGATGCTCGATTGCTTTCCTGTTGCAACGATTCAACACAGGAATTGATTGACATCTCTCTACGAACTACGAACACCATCTTTTAGAAATTTTCAAAAAACATGGCCGGTTTTTACGGGAATCTTTTAATTTTTTTTAAAGCTTCCTATACCCACACGACGCACGAGTAATGGTACCAAAACGACCAGTGTACACTAATTACACTCAAAAAAGTACTTACCATATACTCGGATGGTGCTATAAACTCAATAGTGCTTGCACGAACTTCAGGCCTTCGTGTAACATCTCCATAGGTTTTAGTAGCCGGATCGAATTGAAAATCGTCGGGCACTGAAAAGATAATTTTAACGATACTAAATTTTAAAACAAAAAAAAGAACTTACGTTCGTTGACTCTGTAACATAGATTACATTTCCACATCTTGCTATCTACAAAGTAGACAAATGGATTTATGTAAGTCCTGCAAAGGCGACATCTTACAATATTTGGACACTGGATAACTGGTAGGCTCTAAAAAACAAAACAACAAAAAAAATGATAGAATTGGTGAATTTTCCTACAAACTTTCAAGACTTACATTAACATCACGAAATGGATGAATTAGTATACCAAGTGGCAGTCTTGACTTTTGAAGTAGTGAATTACTTTCTGGTATTTTAGTAACGGTACATCGCATAATACTGAAATAAATTAAAATTAATAAAGATAATCTTTTGGAAACAAAGATTTCTCTGGGATGGCAATACTTACTTGGGATGGCAATTGATGGACTCGTGAAATTGATTGTGCAGAGTTATTTTTGGCAATGGCAATGTTGCCGGTGAAAGCACATGACGGTTCTGCATAAGGTCCACGGTGTCTTGACCCCAAAGACTATTGAATCCTTGTTTGACGACACTGGTATATGCACCCTGCTGACCAGGATTTGGGGGACCGTTTGTTGGTTGTTGCACCATTGGCTGTTGCTGGTACACTTGCTGTGGATAAGCTTGAGGTTGCTGCTGCTGCTGTGGTTGCTGTGGTTGTTGGTGTAGTGGTGGCGGAATCTTTTGTTGCTGTGGATACATCGGTCGACGTGCTGTCATTGGTGCTGGCTGTTGCTGCTGAGTGCCATCTGCCATCTGTGGTGGAACCATGTTGTTGTTCAGTTGACTCTGATTGAATGCATTTGGATAAGGAGCGGAACTTGTTGGAGGATAATTGGCGTTTTGTGGTGTTGCAGCAAATTGAGGTACAGGAGGCGTTGGGTATGGTGCAGGTTGTGGTGGCATTGAGGTCCGAATTAATGGCGAAGTCGATGTACCATAAGCATTAGGCTGTGCAGGGCCCTGTAGAAGCTGCCCTTGGCTAGGAGGCTGTTGAATGACGCTTCCTGGGTTTGTATTCAATGCTGATGTCTTGAAGTTTCCTTGGAAATTTTGAGGGAAATGCGATGGACTACTGGCGGTTGTTGTCGTTGCAGGCCGTATTTGTGGACCGTTGGTAGGTCTACCCATAGAAAGATTTTGCATACTATTGCTGAGATTGTTGGCAGGAGGCGCCATTACATTCTGCTGAGATACAGGTTGTGGTGGCATCCTTTGTTGCTGCTGCTGTTGTTGTTGTGCAAAGTGATTGGGTGAACCAGTTAAAGCCGGCGAAGCGGTACGCGATGAGTTGACACTGTTACCACCACCACCGCCATTTGTTAATGGCACGCTGCTAGGTGGTCTTAAATGACCAGGTAGATTTCCTTGCATTCCATGTACTTGTGGACCATTACCATATGCCGTGGGTGGTGGTGGATGTGCTGCCGATGCAGTTGCTGGCGTTGACACCGTTTGTGGTGTATACTGCGAAGTTGGTGGCATAAATTGATTCATGCTTGGCATTGCTTTAGATGTTGGAGGGAAATTATTCTGCATGGTTTTTACCGTTTGTGGCTGTTGTTGTTGTTGTCCAACTGCCTGCATTGTTTGTTGATTCATTCCATTGACCATCATATTGCCACTACCAGAAGTGAGCTGTTGGGGCTGTGGTGGTGGTGGATAGTTTGCATTTGAAAATGACGACATCTTATTGTTATCTAATTAATCCAATTTACTTGTAACATGCGTACAGTTATAAACCTGAAAGAGATAATCAATTTGATGAGTTACATGTTCGAAATGCATTGCATACTTTGTTTCGAAGATAAGTTAAGATATCTAAAAACGTGTTTTTTTTAATTTTATTTATCTGATTGGAGTCGCGCAGAGCTAAAAATTATATCGTGGGAATAGATATGAGCTATTGTATATAGTCAATTAGTATATTGCCGATGGGTAAATGATTGACACACAATAGAAGTAAACATAAAAACAAAATTGGTGAAATAATCTATGCCTCTTCCAAAATAAACGGAACAGGTAAATAAAAACCAAGAAGATTTTTTTCTTACTCATTGTACAAAACTACTTCGTTTTGAAAATCCAAACCTTGCAAAAATGCACCTGTTAAGTATTTTTTTGCACAGACTAAAGCTGTTTTTCTTAAAATAGTAGAAAAGTAAGATTAAGCTCCCTACGTCATTGATTATTATAATTTATAATTATAGGTTTATCAATGTTATCTTGAACTGAGCACGCACATGCCCGTATTGTTTCAAAAAAGGGGTAGACACGGAAGTTTTCTAGACAACAATAACAATTTAATGAAAAAAAAACCTTATTCATGAACTTTGGTTTGCTATAACTTAATGATAAATCAGTTGGATAAATATAATGAAAAGAGTAGCGAGGCAAAATGAAAAGGCAATAGTAAACAAACCAAAAATATATGTACGTAAAATAAGATAACATATTCGAACACAGTCGATTTGAATCAACACGTGTTTTAGTACAATAGAACGTCGCAGTGGTGTTTAGGAACATATATATATGTTTTTATTATCACAGATTTTATTGATCTTCAATACTATTTCTTAGATCAAACGAAATTGTATCTATCCAGTTTTTAGTTTCCTATCTATGTACGTAAGCTCTGACGTATGATTTCAAACAATTTAAATGACAAGTCTACATGAAAATTTTAACCAACCGAACAACTTTTTTCTACCTTGTCTGGGACAGGTTTCTTTGCACTTTTGAGTCGGAACTACAGATACTGACTGATGAAAAATGATTTTCTGTTCTATTTTGTTCTCGGGTTTTTCATGAAAGTGTTTTGTTCTGAACTGAGCCCCTATTCCGGTTCCGTGAATTTTAACTATGTTTTTTAGCAGTGAAAATTCTTTACAATAGGTGCGCTCTTTTGGCAGAGCTATACTCAGTGCAATGGGATCTAAATGTGCATATAGGGAGACCCAAAACCTTCAAATCGCCTATACTTTTCTGTGAAACCGATCTTTTTGTTTCTCTTAAAACTAAGCTTTTAGATTTAAACTGTTCTTACCATTTGTTTGGGTTTTATTATAATTCTGCAGATTGCAAATTCTCAGGGACCTACAATTTTTTGCCATTTCCGAACAGCTAGATGAGATGCACTTGCAGATTGTGTCAATTCCTCGCAAGAGGCAGTATCTCTGAAAAAAAATCAAGGTGGTATAGGTTGGGAATCGTACCAAGGGCTCCGGTATGATTGTCATCGTACAAACCATTACAACCAAATTGATATTTTCAAATGTGTATAGTGTATACATATCTCCATATAAATACTGGAAGTTCACCTCTAGCTCTCATGACCAAAGTCCAAGTTAATAACTTTGAATTTTATTTGTTATTATTTTTGTTTTGTGTCGCAGACAAACACCCTTTAACTATTTTAGTAAAACAGTGTATTTATTACAATTATGCAAGCACTTCTCACAAATCATTAAATAAATCTATATAAATTATTTTCAACCTTAAGTTTAATTTGGATTCAAGGTGAAAAGTACTTAAATTTGTTTGTATTTGAAATGTCGAAAAACGCAGGAGGCAGCCGTAAAAGTGAAATCTAGATGAAGACTCAATTTTACCTAAAAAAAAAAACCTAATTAAATCAGGGAGTTTATAATGACATAACGCCGTTTGTTACTATTCATAAATTGACACAACAATTCCGCATTCTTAAAAAAGTATAGTAATGCGTCATTTTTATCAACGAACATTACATTATGCCTAGACATTATCTTCAGTTTCTCTTAATTTATAATACATCAAAGTCATGATAAGAGATGATAATATAAAAGAAAAACTATACATATAAGCAAAATTCCAATTTTTGGGAGCGAGCTATCTTAACCATAAAGTCTCCGATATCATAGTGGTTGAAAACAAACAAATAAGCCACATACGCATGTCACTAGGGCTAAGTAAGTCGACAAGATAGGTATGATAAATCATAAATACACCGAAAGAACATAAATTCCCCTCTCACTTTCTTTCACAAAACTACAATAATAATTTATCATACAATCAAAAAAAAAAACTTTTTATTAATCAGCACTCATCAATGGCATTATTGTTCTTAAAATTCTTTTTGTCAGTGTTCATAATGTGTCTACGCAAACACAAAACCCGCATCTGATCTACTAAATATAATGTATGCATATACAAAAAATAAATTAACAGAGAACTGATTAACCTACAAGAAGCAGGTTAAGAGATTTTAACAGATATGAGAATAAAAAAAAAACACAAATAAAGCCAAATGGAAAGTGAAAATACAAGTTATACGAAAAAATTTCGCATGCTTATTTCGATGGCATAGTTATTTATTTATTTAATAACTTTTACTTTTTTGGTCAATACAAGAAGGTAAAAATAAAAAATCAAAATACTAACAGAGACGCTGAAAAAATATGTATTTATTATTCTATAACTTAGATCGCCAGACTTGTGTATACACAAAAATTTGTTTATTTTTGCAATAAAACTACACAATATCATCTGAACCATAATTCGGATGATACCAATATACAAATCGTGTTTATAATATCATTTTTTGTCATCCGATTTGTGGTTAATTTTGTTTTGTGCATATTTATGTCAGAAATACACAAATTTTGGTGTTAACACAAATCGTGTGATACTTACCTTATGAATTAAAAATCTATAATTGAGTACCCTGGGGTACTCCTCCTCTAGCAAGCATTTATGTTCGATTGCTAACAGTGACTGCTTGTTTTTGTTGTCAAAAATAAGATTAAAGTAAATGCACTGCGAATGACGATAGACCATAAAAGCTTGTAACACAAATTATCATGATCCTAGATGTCAGTAATGCAGCACTACTTTTGACACAACCCAAATTGCTTGGCTGATAGGATGTTTTATGTCCTCAGCTGACTATTGAACTACTCTTTCGCAGTTCTTAGACAAAAATGGAAGCACAGAAATGGGTCTGTACTCATTAAATAAAAAAATAAAAATAATAGGTAAAATTGACTTTGAAAATACTACTTTGAAAATGCTGGTACTTTGAAAATACTAATATACTTAAATAGAACACTTGTCGAATTTTCAAAAAATCTCGACACTGCACAGAGAGTTGTCAATGATAGAGGAATGAATTCCCAGTTGATGGAGTCGACATCAATAATATCAAAACAAGGGTGAGTTTGTTGCCCTAGGTTTATCGCCTTTAAATTTGTCAATCATTTACGCCCGTTCATGGAATAAGTGATCTTACTTATTTTTTTAACTACTATGTTGTGTGGCCTTCGAAAGATTTAATGGTGGATTTCCAACATGTATCGTTTCCATTTCCACCCATTATATGCTTAATATCATATATAGTACTGTCTATGGATTCTTGGCCCGTTCTTCTATGAAGTTTTTCATAAGAGACACGATTGGGCCAGAAAATCCTTAAGATGTTTTGTAGACACCTTTTCACTAACTATCGCAGTTTACTTGTGACAGTAGTTAAGATTTTCCACTTGCTACAGCCATACAGAAGCACGAATTCAACATTGAAGCGGAACTCTTTAGCTTTAAGAAGCTGATAGAATTATTTCTCCATATTTTGGACAGCATTCCGAACGCAGCCTTTGCCTTTTCAATACTTCTGTCGACGTCTTGTTCAGTTTCGCTTTTGGTAGAGACAAAACTCCCAAGATATTGAAAGTCTTCTACACTCTCTACCGGTTGTCCAGAAATATTGACTTGAACGGATGAGTTACTTCCGAGGCTGATTACTTTTGTTTTTGCCGTGTTAATTTTCAGCCCCACGATTTCTGCTTCTCCCTCTACCCTTGTTTCATTCCATGATCCTATGAAAGAGTAAGCATGCGTCGTCTGCGTAGTCTGCGTGACATCACTTGTCAAACAGTTAAATTAAGAGTTTCCTCTATTATTATTTTGGCACGAGATATTTGGAAATATAAAACAATGGTGTGATTTATCTCGTAACGATAACAAACTGATAAGTGTCAAAGTCATAGATAATAAAAATGTCTAGATTGTTTTTGGCTTGACAGTTTTTTAACAATCGACATTCTAGTCGAATCAACGACAAGCTGAGTCAGGTAGTTTAAATATTCTTTCCTCTTGGTATTGTCTTATTGTCCAACAAAGTGAAACTAGTAAACATTGAAATCGATCACTAAGATGATTTCAGTGCGAAAATAGTAGGAAGCAATTCCTTTGATAGAATTGAACAAAACACCAAGTTCACGAGAAGTTGACATTCAATATTCAATATTGGTTTGATGCAGAAGCATTATACTCATGCGGATGAAAACTCCCGTAGCGTAATTGAACAGATGATTCTACGTAAGATTTGCGTTCTGTTTTGTTTTGATATTTCTAAATCTTTCTCTGATTAACATAATAATCTTGACTAACAAAAATAATGAAATTCAAGAATTTGTTTATCGTTTTGTTTCTGTGGAAATTCCAAACAAAGATATTGGTACGAATTTATAAAATTGATGATTCAGCTAGAAACCATATTTTCTTTTGGTCTCTGCTTGTAGTTTATTTTTTTTATTCGTTCGCTTAATATCTTTGTAATTTATCAGTAATGAATTAATCAAGCAACCTTGCACGTCCAACACCAACTTACTAAACTTTCGAGGTCAGTGTTACAATGCCAGTGACACTTGAACAACAAAAATAAAATAAAAAATAAATAAATTCATTCAACAACACTAGAATCTATTTTCATAGTATAGAAGAGCTCATTTGGCTATCTCGATAGAAAAGTATAGTGCTCAGTCGGAAGTTGGAATGAAATTTGTTTAATAAACACTCCACGCACTGAGTGGCAGTTAGGCATTATACAAGAGTCTCTATCTATCTATATCTAGCCGTTCTCGTCGAATAGCTAAAAAAGTATTCCCATGGCAAGGGTGAATCGCAAACGAAAACCCGCAATAGATGACCCTTCATTAAGTATTCATATGGAAAACAATGTAGGTCAACTTTTTATAATGGAAATTATTGCAAAAATAATTGACTTTAATTGAGTGTGAAGTTTTTACCTTTAAAGTCTATCGGATAGAAAATAGAAACAGGTAGGTAGGTACCCTGATTTCATTCAAAGTCTTACGCACCAACACCAAGTAAACTTCTTCACTATGATAATGACCCTATTTCATGGAAGACTGTGAAATATTCATAATAAGTGTGTCAATCAGCTTGGATACATTTGAAATCAGGAATTTCTTGATAAACTGATTAATGCCCTCTTAAACAAAGTAAAGATCTTTGATCCTATATAGTTGACATTTTTAATTGGACGTGGACCAGACTCGAAAAAAAGCTCCGCACTACTTCCAACACATCACACAACATGAAAAAAAAAGAATATGAGAAGACTCACCCTTAACAATTCATTTCACACAATCGAATCGAATATTTGTGAAAGAAAGAAGCCGAAGAGAGCACCTCCTCCAATTGGTTTTAATTTTTTCTGTTGGAGCTTCTTTATTGTTTATTAATTATTCCTGATGACGGTCGTTTTGGCAAAGTCGACTTTAATGATGAATTTATATCGTGAATTTTGATGGTGAATCTAATGTGGATTTCCGCAAAGAGAATAAAAAGAGAGCGGAACACACTTTGTGAATTTTTTTTTGGAGGACGAGACGACAACGACGATGGAGTTGTCCGTGACAGAGCGAAAATTGATTTTCGTTTTTATTGCCAATTTTGAAAGCAATTTTTCAGACACTTGCAATTGTATAAGTTTAATCACGGTAATGGGAATTGATAAAGAATTTAATGCTGAATCTATTTTTGATGGTTTTTAAAAAGTTAACATTTTAGATTCTTTTCGACAAACAAAAGTAAAACCACGGCAGTTCACTGGTCTCACATAGTTTTTTACGTACGCGAGAAAACTTCAAGTAACTTTTTTTTTCATGGCAAAAATGAGCACAATTTGACGTGGCCGAGGGTGAATGGAGCGACATCTGTTAGGTTAAATGTGGGTAGATTGCTTAATAAGTGATGCCAAAATATTTTTCTAAAAAAGAAAAGCATTTGTTTGAAGATGTTTTATTGGAAAAAAATATTTTGTTTATTTTTTTATAATACATACTAATTCAGGGCCGGTATTACAAATTAATGGTAAAAGTTCAAAATCCTTCGTTTTCGTTCAGCTGCGATTACGATTTACCATAGTCATTTTTGTAAAACGATATTCGGTTTGTTTTCCGAGGTGGTATTCGAAGTAGATTATACTACCTGTTTCGTACTTTTTGTGATTACAAATCTAAAATGAAATATTTTTATCGCATTTCCACGAAATAAGCTCGAATTATCCATGACAAACATCTATTTTTGCATTGTGAATACGTCAGAAATGCGTTCTGTATAGAAGAAAAGGAAACTGCAAAGAAATGTGCAATAGCCCCTTTCGACTAGGGTAAATGAGATGATTTTAATCCAATTTGCCAAATGAGCTTCCAAATAAGATAATCTCCCATACAAATTTCAAATCTAAGGCCCGATACACTGCTGAAAGAAAAAATCTTATACAAAAATCACACAACGAAAAATTTAGTTTTTGCTACTCTTGGTGGAGATCCATGAAAAATTTCGATTCACATCAGCAGCGTACTAGGCTTAAAATAAGACAATTTACACAACTTATTTCGAATACACCTATTTCTGTAATTTCTGAATTGTGAATTGGTCACAAATGTGTTGTGTATAGGAGAGAAGGAAACAAACTGTATCAAATACAAAGAGGTGTGTGTGGGTGTGTTAGAAACAAGAGTCAGATATAGAAAACAGCAAATGAACTGTCAAACGAAATGTAGGGACAGTACTTTTTATGAGATTTGATTAATCGTCTTTCTAGTCGAAACATGCTTTTAAGCGCTTAAACAGATATTCACCAAGGAGTGATTTTTATGAGTTGTCTCAGCTGTAATGGTATTCACCGAGACCACTTATTAGTCACTAATATTCCTCTTAAAACTCCGTTAGGAGCACGAATAGCGGTCTTAAAGTTAGGCAGTACCGTTACCCTCCTTTGCTTGATGTTTTTACCCCAAGATTTCGAAATATCGTTCAACCGTTCCACCACATATAAAATAGATTTTTTCTTTTATGAAATGAAAAACAAATTTCCCTTGAAATTATGTTCCCGATACATTCATTCCCTCGGTATTTAAGTTCTTAATTTTCTTACGACAAAAACATTCCCAATTTCGTTTAATAATTTTTCCAGGCATTTTTGTAAATCTGGCAATTTTGTCTCTCAACACTTTTTGAGGTGACTTGAAACCACCAATAATCTAGGTTCTAGATAAAACTGAGAATGTAACATGGGAAATTTAGTAGATTTTGAACTTTTTGCACGAAACCTTATTTTGGTTCGGTATGAAAACCGTATGAGAGACTCCCTCGGGATTAATTTTTATCAGGAATAAAATTTCCAGTCGAATTTTAAGTTCCCCTCCAGCCCCTATGACTAAAACAGCGTTCGTCTCATCGGATGTACAGTTGAGGTTGTTACATTTTGTATTTTTTTCTTGAATAAAAGTTAAAAAAATAAATAATATTAAATTGAATATTGCCTTTAATAACGACTTTTAAATAATTTTGGGTTAATTTTTGTCACAGCGATCCCCAGAGATTTCGAATTTAAAAAAAAAATTAAATAAAACACAAATATTAAATTGTTTTGTCTATATATTTAAATAAATTTGCAATATACTTTTTTAAATATATACTTTTTTGTTTTTTTTTTTTTATTTTTCAAATTAAATTTTCATGTATATTTCTTAAGTTTAACTTTCACTCCACTTAAGAATAAATATAAATACACACTATATTTTTTATTTTTTTTAAATTTTCAATCAATTAAATGTCCTCAATATTTAATTTAAAAATAATTATTATACTTTTTTTTAAATTTTTTTTCTTCTTTTTGTTAATTTCTTTGTTCAAATTGAATTTGATTTTTTCTCTACATTATAAATATTTAAAAATTTAATTTCTTGTTTTTTTTTTTTTGTTTACGAAAAATCTACTCAAAAAAATCTCTGTTTTCTGTAATTTTGTTTTGTTTGCAGATTGATTTGAATTGGAATTGTTTCTATTTAAAAATGTTATAATTGTTTTTTTTTATTTGTTGTTGTTACACTGATTGTTTGCGTTTATATATTTCTTTGTTCGTTAAGTAAAATATTTTGTATTTTTGCATTTTTTTTTTGAAACTGGTTCTTTATTTAATGATTGTTGGATGTCAACTACTTTGCTTAAATAAATTCTTATAATAAAATACTTGTTGTGTATTGTTTGTTATATTTTTATTTAATTAACTTAAATAATTTTTTAATTCTACTTTATAATGAATGTTTAATTAAGAAATAAATGTAAATAAATGCATACAATAAAAATGAATTCTTCACAATCGATTTGTTTAAAAATTATTTCTCTTCTTTTTAATTTCCCTTTTCTTGTTTTTTTTTATATCTAAATTACATATCTCGTTGCATAAGTTTTTTTCCTCTTTCATTTTATTATAAAATGTGATTTGACTTACAATGTTTGGTAAAACTTAAACTTACAAAATTATAGATGTTATCATGTTCACAACACAGACGTTTTACTTTTTTGTTTTTTTTTTTTTTTGTTTAGAAACTTCGACTAGCTCTAAATCAATATTTGCTTTCCGATTGCTTCTATCATTTTTTTTATATTTAATCACTTTCTCTTATACAAAAAAAAAAAAAGAATAGAATAATAGTAACACTTTTTTTTAGATTGCTTACATGTTTGAAACATGCATATTATTTTGATTAAATAATAAATATTTTTAGTTTTCAAAGTCTATACAAAATGCAATTTTATGTAATTTTAAAAAATTAAATTTTAATTAAAGATCAAACATATACAAGCATATATTACTTTGAAAAGATAGTACTATTTTAGTACTATTTTTTTTTTTTATATAAAAAATCAACATAAGTCTTCATTTATAATTGGGCAGTCAGAACAATTGTATTAAGATATGAAAGAAATTGTAAATAGATTTAGCAGTTAAATAAAATGCTAAGGCTTGCGGCAATAAAGTTAGATTCTTTTTTTTGTGCGTATTGATTTAAAAATAATAGCGATTCTTCATTGAGAAAAATAAATTGATATTGATATGGAAAATGGTGAACCTTATAATTATACAGTGTAAAAGCTAGTGGGCAGAGTGAAAAAAGAGGTCCACGGTCAAATTTAATGATAAAAACTGGTAGGTGTGCCATTTATGTGGTATACTCAACGATAACCCACCTACCAATTTCCATCATAAAATTCGAACGGACCCGTTATACAAGACTGGCGAAAATTGGTAAGTTATAATTTTCAATCCTTCGAAATTTGGGAAGGTAAATGACTGGGGAATATATGTTCCCTGGAGAATAATTCTAGCGGATTTTCCCGATGGAGAACAAAATATTTTCAGGGAAAAGAAATTCCTATGGAGATTCCCAATAAGTTAAACTCAATTGAAAAATACGTCCAATACTCAGCTAATTTGTCTTATTTTGAATAAATAACAAAAATTCTGTCATAATAGAAGAAGATGTCTGGTACATTATTAGAAACGGACGAACGCAGTTTTATATCACTTCATATGAAAATAAGAAGATAGATTGATAACAACACTTCCTTAATTGGAGTCTAAGTTTTTATTATGTACTAGTATCGACAATTGGTCGAAATACGACCACAGAATCGCCAATACCGGGAACAAATATCTGAATGAATTTCAGAGGAGGAGGGAGACTGCTTATACTTTTTAAATAAAACAAAAATGATTAATATCCAATAGAGTAATAGAAATCGTGTTTATATATTAATTAATTAATATATAGAATTAAAGATCTACTATACAGTCTATTATAAAAATCAGCTATCACACCACAGGTAATAAGTTGTTTTGTTGATGAACGAATAAAGGGGTGTTTAATTTTTAGACAATCAATACAATATATTTTCCCAATGAAGTAATCCCATTTGCATTAAAAAAAAGATTTTCTTTCAAATGTGTTCGAAAATAAAACCTTAAAAAGTGTTTTCACACCTTGCTACTTACACGACAATATATTTTCCCGATCGTTTCCCTTCAATTGCACCTCTCTTCTTTCTTAGTCTCTTACAAAACCTAACATCTTACAATACTTTTTATTTTTATATAACAATCTCGAATTCACCCCCATCCCACACCCAGCCTAGTTCTTATAGCGTACAATACTCAGTTAAACGTGGAATTGATTTTAACAATTCATTTATATTATTTTGATCTAAATGACTAACCAACTTATCTGATGTCTTCAGCAAAGTTGTGAAGTTTTGTAGATTTTCGACAATTTCCTTTGTCATTGTATCCGATGACTTTCGTATTAATTCGCCAAGTTTCTTTCCAAGTTCATATTTAATAAGCATCTCGGGCAGTTCGATTTCACTGTCAGCTGGTTTTTTATTTAAGTACACAACGGAGAGTATGCATAAGGCAATAAGGGCTTCATTTTGCATTACCAAATGCTGTGATGTTAACATATTAACCATCGACTCAACAGTTCCATCGATTTCTATAAAAGCTTTTAAACTGGTCTCATCGATGTTGGGTGGTTTTGGGGGTGCTGCACTTGCTGATGGTTCAGCACCATCTCTGTTCATAACATAAGCTATTTTTGAAAGATAAGCATGTTTAACCAGCCATGCTAGAAGTCGCAAAGATTCCCCTGTAACTCCAGCATAGTCTGAGGACTTGCTCCATTCTACTAGTTGTGTGATGAGTGTCTTGTTTTTGAGTAGATCCATGGCTAGGGGCTCTAAAATAGAATATAGACAAGATCATTTTAGGGTATGCTTGAACATTTATCAACAAAAAAAATATTACCTTGTCCATCGACAGTCATACGGAGTGTTCCTAATAATTTAAAGACAACTGGCGGCTGGTGTATTTCCAACATCGGTAGAATGGTTTGCACAAGACCTGCTTGTATAACAGCACCTTTATTTGGCTTTGGTATGACTAAGTTTCTCAATGCACTTAGTAAGGCATGTTGTAATCGAACGTCATTACTTACACCGTTATTTTTTGAGAGAACATCTAATAAAAAACAACAAACACAGAATAAATAATATGTAGTTTATTTTAATTTTTTTCATGCCCAACCAAAAATTTGATAAGACTACTTTACCCGTAAATGAGACATTCTAAATGATAAATTGGAAATTCTGCGTTTTTTATCAGTTGAAGGGGACCAATTGACTGACTTTAAAAATACGAAATTTTAACAATTACTAAACTCAACTCTGATTTATTTCTGCTAGAGCCTATGTGGGGTCTAATTATAATTTTAACATCGTAATTAGAACGAAAAAAGCTCCGTAGATGTGAAATCTACTCATCGTGTATTTCAGTAGAGATAAGATAAGGATTGAACAATTAAAGCCAATGACACATCTATTTTTACTTATATTTCCAAGAAGCAGAGTGCCGGTGTACCGCACCGTAGCAAACAGATCGAAAACTTAGTTTGGATTAATTTCAACATGGCTGGCACAGCGAGAAGCTTTCAAATATGGATAAAATAAAAGAATCGGGTTCGATTTCCATTTTACTCGGAATATGAGAATTTACATTGGAAAATATATGTTATATGATTTCAACAGATAAACTCTTCTGAATTTCTATTGGCAATTAAAATAACCAGCGAAGTGACCTTGGCTTGTTGAAAAATTCCGCTAATGAGATTTTTCAATAATTTTTCTTATTACAAATCTAGATTTAATTTCACTTTGCCTGAGGGTTAGAAAGCAAGGCATATTTCGGTAGTTCTCCTTTTTAGGAACTAACGTGCTGTACAAGTAAGTTATGCGCGCAAATCTTCAGAATAGTTTTCAGATTTTGTTGTTCAAATCATACTTGATGTCAGCTAGTTTCAAAGAAGATAGGTAAATATAGGGTTTCAATCGTTGCATACGACTACGATCGAACATGAAAGTATTGGCGGTTTGACTCTCTCTCTATCTCTTTCTACGGAATAAATTGAGGAAGCAATCGTAAATACGTCTAATGTTTGATCGTATACAAAATTAAATTTTTTTTAACAAGATCCATTATTATTGCTCTTACTTTTGAATTTCAATTACAATTAAGTGGTTTGATGTAAATGTGAAATGATTGATTCTTGTATTTATCGGTTAGAAGCTGCACTGTTAAAAGTATAAAGAATTTGCTTGCTTTGATATTTTCTTAATTTATCGTAGACAGACCTAATATTTGTTCACTTTAAATCTGTTTACTTGCATACTTTATGTTTTACTTACCCAGCAATTTATTCATAATTTTGTTCTCGACCATATAAATGCAATGGCTATCGGTGCGAGCGAAATTGCCCAAAGCTAACACACCTGTGGTCAATAAATCTATATCCACTGAGTCCAACCAATCTTCCATATTTTTCAATAACGGTGTAGAGTAGAGATAATGCATTGATTCATCTATAAAAAAAAGAAACAAAATTAAAATCATTTACATATTTCACAAGATTTACTAACAAACAAAACAAACCTCCAGTTAATATAAGTACAATCAGTTCACATGCCAGCTTCATTAAGGCTCGCGCTTCACTAGTACTAGCCAAATTCTTATATTTTTCCAAAAGATTATAAATTGTCTCACACAGACCATCTTTCGCCAGCAACACCTTCACATCATCATTCTCCGCTTGATAATGCAAAAGTTCAAGGCACATTTCTGCTAAATCGGGATTTGTTGAGGCGGCAAGTATCCGCGCCAATTGCGTATTCAATTGTGTACTAAAATTAAGATCAGCAACATTTTCTGTGAGAATGCTCAATATTGGCAATGTATTTATCAAGAGATCTTCGTGTCCATCAACATTTTCAATACTCGTATCAATAATATTTTGAATTTTATCCATAATCTTCAGTTCCATGGCACGTTTGGCCACACGTTCGCCTCCGAGCAAATAATTCGATATAAGACCGCCACGGACTTTAATAAATAGCAATTCATTGACCTTATCGGATTCGGTGGTAACATCGAGGAGATTTATTAAATGCTCATCGCCTCGTGTATTCAAAATTATATCACGTGCTTCGTCATTGAGAAAACAAATATTGCCCAAAGCACGACATATTTGTATGGGTAGTTCCAGATTCGAGGTGCTATTGACACTCTTCAAACAATCCACAAACATATCGATGACATTTTTGTTTGTGAATTTTTTTCGTTGTATTTCGGATTTGGTGATTTCTGCTATGCATTTGGCAGCCTCTTTTTGAATGACTTGATTTTCGGATTTAATGAGATTTAGAAACGAATCGGCCAATTCGAATTTATCAAAACTTTTGGGGTCGGTTGTGGCAGAGATTTCACTAAGAAGCGAGGCAGTTTTATCAACATCGGTTGTGCTGTCGATTGAGGTGGATTTAAGTTTCTCTATGAGATCGTCAATTTCTTCTGTAAAATGTAAATAAAGAAGAAAACATTGGTTTAAGGATTTTTAAAGATTTCATAACGGTTAATCTTCTATCAGCGGACAACGACACGGTTTCAAATCGTTTTTAGGCCAAGAAAACATGTAATCTTATTTCTTTTTTGATAAATTAAACTCCAAGAATATATCATTTTTGCTGGAACACTTTTAATTAAAGATATCACTGCTTTAAAAGAAAACAACAGAAAAAAAACCGAATACAACGTGACAATTGTTCCACAAATTACATTCCAAAGTGTGTCTGAAACAATACCCAAGGGCTGTTGGATACAAATGTTTTTTCATCCCTCAGCTGAAAAAAACATACATAAAGAAGACTTTTCAGTCAATACGAAACAGCAGTTCGCTCGATGAATGAAAAAAAAGTATAAATAAAAAAAAAATGCTGAATAAATACAAAATCTCATACTCTCTAACATACCACCATAGACCTGTCCGCCCGGCCCTTATGTTCATTCGCGCTTGCAGACGCATTAAGTATGTCCTATTTTAGGATTCACGTTGCAATGGAATCCACACTACCACGCGTTCTCTGCCTGTACACTCGAAAAGCCCAATCCAAGGGTAGGCAAAGCACCCTTCATTGAATGAGTTTCAGAGTCAAGAGAATGTGTTTTTTATGTTCTTGTCGGTTTATTTGTTCAACAGTCTGCTGGGGGCGAAATGGAATGGTCGGGTTGGGGGTGTGCTTTTCTTTTTTTTTTTTTTTTTATTAGATGCATCGTTCTTTGCTGCATGGTATGGATGTAGTTATACATAAATATAGCACGTTCTGGTTTTTTTTTTTAACGATTCACATTCTCGACTGCCGAAGGTGTTCCATACATGGCTTCTGTTGTTAATATGCAAATCTATACCTGGGTTCTGCTTTGTTGGTTATTATTTTTCTTGATTTCGGTTTTGCAAAGTTGAGTAAATATAACACATTAAAGTCATTTGTGTTCCTTGAAATAAGGAATGATCGAGGTAATGTTGAGATTGTTCAATATTTCAACTTTAATCATTTTAGAAGGCATATAAAGTCATATTGATGTGATTGAGTTATAATTTTCATAAATAATTTAAGCTTTATTACCAGAACCAAACTTGAAGAAGTCAGGTGATGGATCAGGTAATTCAAAATTACCATCCTTGCTTGATCCTCCGGCAAAAATAATGCCATATTTCTAAGGCATTTTTTTTGCTGGAGAATCAACGAAAACTTTCATTTTGCAAAGATGAATTGTTTTATTCGCAATTTCAGTGTTTGATGTTATTAATGTCCGCAAGATTCCCAAACTTAACATGTAGTAAGATTAAGAAATTCGAAATGGACCGTTTCTTTATTTTCGACCCTGTCTTGAAAATGGTCATGTTTTTAAGCAAACAATTAAAAGAACAGACTACTCATAAGAAGGTTCAAATCATAATTAAGTACATCTACATTAGCTCTTCTAAGCTCCAGAAGATTGCCATGACTACTCATGACCTACACGAGAAAGCGGCTATTCTCTACTGTTAGTACTGTTTCAAATATTAATTAAAAATAAATCATTCCAATGAAAACGACCCACAATCCTTGTATCGATATTTATTGATCGGAGGTGTCGTCTCCCGAGAAATTAAATTTACTCCACTCTAATTTGCATGAAATTTGACTTCTTGACACCAATCATCAAGGCCTGGTAGTTTATTTGCTAAAACAAAAATACATAAATGACAACTACGAGTACAAAACCATTAAAAAAAAACAAAAAACATCTTGGCGACTGTTTATTTATTTAATGATTTAAATTCGTTTTTGCATTCCGATTTATCTTTGGTATTTTGACAATAATTTTATTTTCTTTGGTTTGACATACATTTTGGTGAAATTGAGATTAGGAAATTACTATAGTTTTGCTTCGGTTCGTCCACAGCACGTCCAACCGATATCGGGGTATAATACTTTTAACAACTACTACAAATTGTTTAATAAAGCGAGTAACGAGTGATTCCAATTTTATAGAGATTGTCACACGAGGGCATCTTGAGGCCTTGTGCCTGTGCCAACTGTGCACGGCTGCCAAAACTTCTAGCTCGAGCCATCATTGATTCGCCTGGTTGAGGCACACATAATTTGAAAGAAAAATTGAAGAGAGAGAGAGAAAAGAGAAGAACAGAGAGAGAGAGAGTGTGTAAGTTATTTGTGTCATTGGATAACATCAATAAAAATCAAATTAGAAATTATCGTAGTCACAATAACACAACACTTACGGTAGCTCCTCTCGCGAAAACAGTTCTGTTTCATAGTGTAAATGAAATCTTCCTCCACAGAATTCTCTAGACGCCCCAGCGAGCCCTGGTAATCACTTTGGAAATTCTCTCGCACGTAATACGGTACGTTTAGATGCTGGGTTTCCCGTCTCTCTGGGTATTTTCTGTAAAATTTTGAAACGGAAGTCAAGTCAGTCAATGTGTGTTCAACAATTTATGTGGATGGGGTTTTGAAAATAAATGCTATGTATTAATTTTTTTGAAACCTACGTGGACTGAGACAGGCTATACACCGGATCCGAGGTGAAGAAGGACGATAACATCGATATCAGAATAAGGATAAGGATGAGGCCAAAGGCCAAGCTAGGCTGAGGACTGGTCTCCCGGTGAGCATGGCCAGCATTACCTGCACCAGCACCACCACGCCGTCTATTTGCTGGGAAATTCCCAAAGAACATGTTGAAGAGCTCTTCGGCTGATATATCTCCGTCACGCTCAAATGCATTCTCGAATGTTCGATTATGGTTGTGATGCGCGTAGTATTGTTGGAAACCACTCTGGCCATTCAAGCCACTAATGGTTGCCTTCGAACCCAGCATATCGTATTCTTTACGTTTCTGGGGATCTGTTAGAGTGGCCACAGCATTGCCGACAATCTTAAATGCTTCGACAGCTCCCGGGGCACGATTCTTATCAGGGTGCAATTGTAGGGCAAGTCGTTTGTAGGCTTTTTTGATAGTGGAATCGGTAGCGTCCTTAGTTACACCTAGAACTTCATAGAAATTCTTACAGTTCTTGATTTTCTTTACAAGTTCTGTCTGCTCGCCCGAGTAGTCGTTTTCGTTGTGAAATTCGTTTTCACTGCGTTTTCTTTGCCTAGTAGTGTTTTCTTGATCTGATTTTTGCTGCTCATCACCATGACCCGCCGTCTGATAGCTTGATATGATAGTACTTATGAGGTCTTCAGCCTCTTTGGATGGAAAGAGATTCTGAGCTTTTCGTAAGAACTTGAGTGCCTTCTCATAGTTGCCACTATTTATTTCTCTAAGCGCGATATCAATGCATCGATTGGACTCATCTCGATTTCCATCTAATCCAGCAGCTTGGGTGAGTTTAAACAAAATTTAACAATTAACAAAGATGTTTTGGTAAAAAAGGATTCCAAAAACTACTTTAATGTAACGAAGGAACAGATTCCAATGGAATTGTGTGATGAAAAAAGTGTTATAGAATGAAGACAAAACCAAGTTGAGCAAGGTTCGGACTCTTTGTATGTATGAGGTGAATACTTTGTTTAAAATAGCTTAACTGTATGAAATTAATTGCGTGATTGTGTTTTTTTTTCGAATTCCATGCAAAATAATAATAAAATAGCAATTTTATTGATAGTTTTGTTTATATGCTTTTGGTTAAGTTAAGGTTTGTTTTTTATTTAACCTATGCGCGAATCACCCTGTATATAAATAATTATAAAAAATAGCTGTTTAACCGGACTTTTTGCCCAGGTACAACAGCGGGATCCTTTAGTTAGATGTTGACATCTTACTGATGAGCCCATTCTAATGTCAAAGAAATAATCAGAGATACGCTGCAATTAAACTGAGATGCAAAGATCCTACCTTCCCTACCTACTAAACATTTTTGTTGGAAAGAAATCGCACACTGTGTGTAGTTCGAAATTTTCTCTGTTAATGAAAGAGCAAAGACTACAGACAAATTATAATATATTTGCGGATATTAACTTTGTTGGTCATTTTATTCTGTTTTTAAGTTTGATGTCATTTGAAAGATTGGTAATTATGCATTTTATTTTTCACTACATTCCTCTTTTTTTTAATATCAACAGAACAAGGTAAAAGATGATAAGGATGGTGTCGCAGTCACATCGCCTATTTGCTAGAAATGTCTCCAACATGTTTAAGAGCTCTTCGGTCAATTATCGATTTTGTTCAAAATTACTCTGGCCATTGAAACCACAAGTGGTTGCCTTCGAACCCAGCATATCGTAGTTGTACCTAGAACTTCATAGAAATTCTTACAGTTATTGATTTTCTTTACAAGATTTGTCTGCTCAACCGAGTAGTCGTTTATGTTGTAAAATTCTTGATCTGATTTTTCCGACTCGTCACCATCACCTGCAGTCGGATAGATTGATATAATGGTATTAATGAGTTCTTTAGCTTCTTTGGATGGATAGATTCTCAGATTTTCGTAAGAACTTGATTGCTTTAAGGGCGATATCAATGCATCGATTGGACTCATCTCGATTTCCATCTAATCCAGCACCTTTGGTGAGTTTAAACAAAAGTTAACAATTAACAAAGATGTTTTGGTACAGATGATTCCAAAGACTACTTTTATGTAATGAAATGTTGAAAAGTGGCATTGATTGAATTTTCGTGTGGTATTTCATGTATGATCTGAATACTTTGTGGAAAGCTGTGTTGTTAATAGTTTTTATTGTATGTAATTAGTTACGTGATTGTGTGTTTTTTTTTGTAATGCCATGCTTAATCATAACATTTAAAATGTAAACCGATTTTAATAATTTGTATTTTATTTGAAAGGTACACGTTATCCTTCCACCTACAATTCAGTTTTTATTTAATGATACTGCGGTCAAATTTTGACCGCTCGGCGGTACAAGTAATAATAAAAAGGGATTTTAATGGACAATTTGGTTTGCTTTTAATTTATAATCAACAATTATTGTTTTTTTGCATGCTTCTTTTCGGGCATTTTGGTGGGCGGCTGGCAAGGGAAAGGCTGAAAGTAAATAGTCTTGACATCAGGGTAAAATCGTCTATTGTCTTAATATTAATTTAGGTGGCAATCACTCCGACCACAAAATCGAAAAAACTAACTAAAGCTCCGCACCCGGCTGAAATAAAACCTGCCAGACTGCTAAATTTGGCATAATGCTGCGTATTATCTACACATAATGTACATGCGTTTGAATTATGGTTATCACTCCACTCCCAGAATTTGCTGTCGGTTCTATAAGTCGATGGTTAGATTTCCTTTCAGTTCATCGGTATTTATTCTTGATTTGTTTGTACTAAACAATTATGCCGTTTTTGATTGAACGTCCGGAAGCATCCAGAAGTCTTCTTAAACTATTTTACTGGCACTTCGGACGATTCTGAGTAGAGAAATTCGCTTCTCGCACTAAAACCTAAACAAACAGTAGTTCAAAAATTATTTTTCTCGTAACAAGGCTTTATAAAAATCTCTGCTGGATGTAATAAGAAATTCGATACAAAAAACACATACCCAGCGGCACAATTAATCGCCCACCTCTAACTTTATGCTTGTTGATAATTATAATTATGAAACCAGCTCTGACCAGCCAAATGTCTCAAAAATTTAACAATTCATGATTTTTTTTCTCATCAGAGGTTGTTCTTGGACCCGGGCAATAAATAACTATATCATTAAAAAAATTACCGGGCGGTTAGATTTGCCTGTGAATGTATATCGTAATGCGTTATCTATCTAATTTACTTTAAAATAAAGAAAACTCTGTGTTAGATTGCGTAAACGTTTAAAACTATGTTTTCTATACGTCTTCTGTATCATTCATTTTTGTTATGCT